>JAWDJE010000001.1:65998287-67316502 GCA_035047345.1 Bradypodion ventrale | reverse complement strand
AATATTTTCATGTCAGAAATTATTCTGGGTTGAAAGGATTTTTGCTGGAGAAACTCTGCTCAGGGGATACCTGAATGAGGATACCTTAGAGACCACATCATCCCAAGAGTGTCTGCCCGTCCAACCAGAGCGGACCGGAGGGGCTCTCTAATAGTGCTTTTAGAACTTGTTGTAATGCCGCCCTGAGTCGGGTTCTCCCTGAGTGGGCGGCATATATAAATATGACTATTAAATTTAAATTAAATGAGGCTCCTTTCATGTCCCAAAGAGCTTTTCCCACCAAAGTGGTCCCTATTTATCTACTTGCAATTTCTTGCTTTCGAACTGTTAGGTTGGCAGGAGCTGGGGCAGAGGCGAGCACTCAAACAGTCATGCAGTACCCGAGTCTCAAACTGCCAACTTTGCTGGCCTTCTAGCTAACAAGATGAGCTTCTTAATTGCTGAGCCACCACAGCCCCTTTTTGGATGTGTTGGTGTACGCTGATGACAGCCATCTCTGTTTCTCCTTATTGGAGATAGTTGAGGCTTTGCAGCAGCTGGGCCAGTGTCTTAGTGCTGTGATGGCTTGAATGAGGACCAGTATAAACTGAATCTGAACTTACAAAGGAAGACCCCGTGGTTGATTGATTCTATGTATGGGAGTTGTTTCAACAAGCTGTTCTGGATGGGATTGCACTTTCTGTGAAGAAGCAAGTGCATAGCTTAGGACAGTGTTGGCGAACCTATGACATGCGTGCCAAAGGTGGCACACAGAACCCTTTCTGTTGGCATGCACACCATTGCGGTCAAGCCCCACCCCACGCTGCTGGTGCCAGTGGCAACGGCACTTTCCCACCCACCCTTCTCCCTCTGTCAATGGGGAGGTGAGAGGGAGGCTGAAATCCTGCCCAGGAGGTGGGGGCCGGGACAAGGGGAGGCAACCAGACACACACACCCCCAACATCCCTCCTAGGAGGAGGAGGAGGTCCGTGGGCAAGTACCGTGCACCTCCTCCTCCTCCTTGGGCACTTGGTCTCTAAAAGGTTCCCCATCACTGGTTTAGGGCTAGGAGTACTCCTGAATCCATTTATGTCACTGGAAAATAGGCAAATCCATTGGTCCAGAGTCAGTTTTGGCTGGCCTGCCAGATGTGACCATTCCTGAGCAAGGACATTCTGGCCACAGTAGTTCATTTGCTGCTAAACTGCTATTTAGAACTTTATGTGAGCCTCACCTTGAGAACAACACATTTTTTGCAGTGTGCAATGGCTAGACTATTGGCTGGAACATCATTCAGAGCCCATGTGATTTTGTGTTTGAAAACATTTTGAAATTTGCCATTTTGTTATCTTGAACTCGAAGTAGAACATGTTTTTTTAAAATCCCAATTACTTTGGAACCTGTATATGTGACTGCCTCTCCTCACACATCTGTGTGTGTTATGTGCCATGAATATCAGAACCAACTTATAATGACCCTAATTAAGGTTTCAGTGTGATATGTTTTTCAAGGAATAAAACCATATTACCCACAGTGGCTGAACAAGGATTTGAACCACAATCTTTTGAGTCTTAGTCATTTTGTATTGTGTTTCATTATATTATATTAAATTAAATTATATAATTGAAGTTCTTAGACTTCAATTACCAGAAGCCCAATTCAGCACACCTGCTGATCAGGGCTTCGGGGAATTGAAGTCTAAGAACATTAGGGGGTGGAGGAACGTTAGGGGGTGGAAGGGAAGGTTGAGATGCCCTGGTTTAAAATATTGTAATAGTGTTGGCTCTTCTCATGTGTTGTTTGTTTATTGCCTTTTCTCCCCATAGGGGTACCTAAGGTGAGTCACAACAATTAAAATCATACAATAATAGCAGTTTAAGAAAACCATTCAAAACAGTGTATTAAAAACAAATATGTCAAGATTAAAAATAATTTTAAAAACATTAAAATATTTAAAAGTCACAAACAGAATTCTTATTGCTTGAAGGCCTGTCTGAAAAGGAAGGTCTTTTCCTGACAATGGAAGGATGAAAGAGGGGTCCAGTTTGGATTCTTGGGATAGTGCATTCCAAAACCTGGAAGCAGCATTGAGATGGCCCTTTCTCATGCCTCTAAGCCAGGGGTTCTCAACCTTTTCCAGCCCCATGCTGGACCACACCTACTCAGACAGCTGAGCAGGCTGGACACGTAGTTCCCCCCGCCATAAACGCTGTGGTAAAACACATCTGTGGCTGTTGTAAACATGGTTATGACTGTTGTGAGTGTATTTACGGTGCATTTTCAGTGCAGTTGCTGGAGCGAAGGCGGTGGGCTACATGAAATTGCACCACGGGCTGTAGGTTGCGAACCTCTGCTCTAAGCTCTCCTCACTCTTTGTTACACCATTCTTTTGTTATTGCAGTGTAGCATAACCACAGTGACACACACACACCAAAAACATTTTGTAACTCCCTTGAGTCATTGTGACCCACCATTTGGGAACACATGCACTAGTGGAGCTTTTTGTAGTGCTTTCGGATATACTTTCTCATTCGTTCTCATTCTCATCCCACATATAGTAGTGAATATCCTGTGCCTATTATGCCCTATGCTCATTTTGGATTGTATGCATTATTTTTAAATCTTGGATTGTGTTGATGGCAAACACACATGTACTGGATTCCAGCAACATTAGAAACTTTCAGTGGTTCATTCTACCATTTACATTTACTTAAGTCAGAACATTTCTTACTCTCTTCATTCTTCTATCCAGTTTGTTCTTGTTTTTGTTTTAGACATCCCAGTAATTTTGTATTGTTGAGTTCCTTACTGGCTGTTTGATCTACCTTTTGTCCTTTAAAGGCGAGTTATATTAGTACATCTTTAAACTGCTATTTTAATGGCATTAATAAACTTCAGTAGTTTTCTGAATATAAAATCTTCACGTGTTGAAGTACTATATAGTTTAATAGGGAGACATGATATTTCATATTGTAAACACAATTTTTTTTATCATATCAGAAGCACACAAAGGTGCTTTCTGGGTTGAAAATATTTTTTTGCTAGAGGAACTCCATTCAGGGGACGCCTGAATGAGGCTCCTTTCATGTCCCCAAGATCTTTTCCCACTGAAGTGGTCCCTATTTATCTACTTGCAGTATCTTGCTTTCGAACTGCTAGGTTGACAGGAGCTGTGACAGAGACGGGCACTCATTCCATCATGCAGTACTCAGGGTTTGAACTGCCGACCTTCCAGCTAACAAGGCGAGCTTCTTAATCACTGAGCCACCACAGTCCTGTAAGCACAATTGATAATAATATACTCTTTAGAACTGAATTTTCGGACTCAGGGAACTTCATTTTAGAATGTGGTTAAATAGATGTACAAGCTGATGAAGACAAGATATGGAGACCTGATGATGGGATTCAAATCTACCTACTGTATAATTTAGTTACTATTAGAATAGGTCTATTCAAATAATTGAAACTTATAGAGGAGTTGATACACTAAACCCCATTGATTCAGTGGGCCTGTTCTATTGTGGTTTTCTATACTAAGCAACAGGGTTTGGGCCATTAATGTAGCAAAGATATTTTTTTTAAAAAAACCTTAGAGTCTGTCCAAGATGGTGAACATTTAAACAAATAGCAAATATTTAACATAAGTGAGGAGATGAATGCAGGAAGCAAAGACCTGTGGTTTCATCCAAAGTTTAAGTCAGGCAGTTAGAATATTCTGACTAATGAAACTTTGAATTTTTTTGACTTAAAATTCCCATCAATTTTATTTAATGTTAAAAAGGTTTTTGTTTTTTGCATCCTTGGCCAAATTTTTATATCACTGATTAGAGAAACTTTCGATTATATGATCAATAATTACTAATCACCCTCTTTGAATTTGAATTTTCCATTTTCTTTCTAATTCTCTTTTATTGAACATAATGAACTATCATTCCTGGTACTAACATTGATTGTTATATATGTCAGACCTGTTGTTGTTTTGGAAAAGAATCTTGCTAAACTTCAGTAGTTAATATTTTACGTGTTGGTTACTAAGTGCTGTTTTTTTAGAATAAGGTCATTTTTCTGTGCTGTCACAGGTAGTTCTTAGAAAGAAATTGCTAAAAAAAAGTGGACATCTTTACCACTTTGTTAAAGGAACTAAACATATAATGAATACAAATAAGGTTTTTTTCCAGCCCTTCCCAAAAGGATGCCTTGACATACTGTATCAAGACCTCTGTTGGAGAACATAGTCAATTGTTTTGAGATTTTCTACTCCCATGCAAGAGTAAAAAGATCTCACAAGAACGTCTACAGAATTAACAAAAATATTTTGCATAAATAATTAAAACACAAATAGAAAATATATCAACATTAAACACACCACAAGCATAAAAATGGAAACATACGATTCTTAGTTTTTTGTTTGTTAGCAATACAGTCAAACCTCTACATACAAATTTAATTCATACCTCGAGGTTGGTTGTATCTCAAAAAATTCTTATATTGAATTTCCCATGGGAATGTATTGAATGCAATTTCCCATAGGAATGTATTGAATTTCTTATCTTGAAAAAATCCTATTAATTTATCGCGAACCTGTTTTTTCCTGAGATTTCCAGATGTATCTCGAGTTTTTCTTAAATCGAACCATTCTTATCTCAAGGTTTGACTGTATATAGAAAGGGCCAATCATCTATAGTTATAACACTTGAACAAGCTGAGTAATGGCTGAAAAGGTTAAATTCAGGACAATCTGTGTTTGTAACTTGCTCATGAGAAGGTACATCACATGAAAATGTTCATAGCAGTTTAGGCAAAGAATAAGCTACAAAAGCCACAAAATTGGATGAAATTTAATCTTTATGGGCTCCGCTCAATAAAGCATATCCATTAAACAATCAGGTAGACTACATTAAAGTTCAGAAATGCATACCTTTTAACCTGCAAGATCATTTAAGATTGTTTCTGAACCCACATTTTATAGAATGATTCAAGGTTATTCATTTTTTGCTTCTCATGTGAGTCTGATGAAGTGGACTTGGTCCACAAAAGCTCACATTTAAATGCAGGAGTTAGTTTTTAAGGTGCCACAACATTTTTTTGTCTTTTTTTGCTGTTCTGTTTTATTTAATCTCAGATATTTTTTCTAAGTGTTCTCGAATTGTTTTTTCAAAAGTGTTTGTTCTAAGTGTTGTTGAACTGTTGAACAGTCTTATGTGTTTATTTTAATGTTAAAACTTGTGTTTTTAACTCTTTGTGAATCAGCTCAGCTGCCTATAGCAAGAGAAATGCGGCACGAAAAAATAAGTCATTATCTACTTTTGACAAAAATACACAAACTTAACTTGACCATCAGGTTTACTTTCTTTGTAAATACAGTTTATTCCTCATGAATGCATTTTCTAAATAAAATCAAGGAATATTATTATATATTACAGTCTAATAAAAAACGTAAGACTGCATAAAATAAATTTACAGTGAAGCAGAAGACTACCCATCTTTCCTTTCTGCATTTTCTCTTCCAGTAATCTATTCCAAGTGAGCATTTTGAGACAAGCAGCTTAATGAGAAATGGAGGATGTTCCCTATAGAAGCAATTGTGATTTGGGGATAGGACTGACACCTATCTTTGGGGGCAAAAGTAAAAAGGAGAGGATGAGATTACCAGTCTGGTTTCATGACATAAAACATTAACCTCTAAACATTTTTAATTGACCTTACCTAATGATTAAAGTAGTAAGATGTTCAAAAGCACTTTTAGTGACCTCAACATACATATGTTTTTTCTTCTCGAAGCAAGCTCTGAAAAATGTTTCTACATAGTTGGGGATTATCCAGTAATGTCAACTATGATGGATTAAATGAGTTACAATCCAAAACTTTCTCATCAGTCACCATTACATGCCCATTTTAATTGGAGACATCAGGGATCAAACCTAGAACTTCTTGCACACAAAGGAAGTGCTAAATAACTGTTTCTTCTTCTGTCGTATCTGAATCCAAATATTGGCGATCATCTGGCTATCAGTCATGAATGCTGTCCTGAAAATATAATGCAGTGGCCTTTCATCTGCCTTCTGCATCACAGCATGACACCCGTACCACTGATCACGTTCCGTGAGTCACTTTCTGGTCCTGAGCCCTTTTGGCACACAAAATCCTCATTGGCCCAAGCCAGTATTGATGAAGCTGCTGCCCTCCATCAAGATGGATTCAAGTGGGATTTAATCCATTTGGGGACCATCATCCTTCTCTGTGGACTTCAGCACGCAAGGCCGTAGTCCCCAGCGTTGTCAGGTTAGTTAACCACTACCTGACACTCAGCATTGAGTCCTTGGCAGTATGGTTTCCTCTTTCTCATACACAAGCTGAGTAGGGGGGAAAGATTTGAAAACAAGAGTTTTAAAACAAGATGATGGTTGGAGAAGAATTAACTAATTGATCCACTTCAAATGCTTCTCTGTTGTTTTTCCTGTCCATTTCTTACAACAACAACAAAATAGCAACATTGTTTCTTCTTTCTTATCTCCATGGCTCCTTCTGTCAGACTCCTCTTGGTGTTATCCTCCATAGTAGCATTTTAACCATTCTGAGGGCTTTTGGCCTGCTTTTACAAAAAACAGCAGGAAAATGAGAGTTAAAAGGCCTGATATTTTTGCAAAAAGGATACTGTCTCTGTTTATGCAAAACGTTTCTAGACTAGAGTCTCCATCTATCAAGGCAGGTGGAATTCCAGAACATAATCACTGATTGGCGTAAGCATGGAAGGAAATACAAATGTTTCAGAGTCCATTTGGGGTAGCACCAAAAGATTCAGGTAACATTTTCCAGATGAAACTAATTGATTTTCAAGCCAGTGATCATCTCAGAGACATTTACAAAGAAAATTGTCTGTTAGATGTGCATTGTTGTTTATTTGCTCTTATGTTGCTCGTGTTCTGTGTTTTCTATGGTTTATATGTTATTTTATTTAGTTAACTGTACAGAGTAATCAAGTGGTTAGACATGAGTATTTGTGTGTGAGAGAGGGGGTGAGATTTATTTCCTTTCTGGTTGACATGCTATATTTATCAACCTAAAGAATTTTTCTCCAGGCATGTTCACAGTATTTGGCACCACATACATCTGTGACCAAACTTTTTCCAAGATGAAAATTGTGAAATTAAAATGTAGATAAAGATTTACTGATGAACATTTTCATGACATTTTAAGGGTGTCAATCACAAACTTTGACTTGTACATTAATTCCTTCGTTAACAGGAAAGAGCCACAAAAGTCACATTGACTAGGTAAAGCATGTGTAGCTAAATACTGTACAAGTATTCTGCAATTTTAAAAAAATCCATAGTGGATTGCGTTCAAGTTAACATTACTTCATTGACCGATAAATGTTTACTTTTGATCTAAATCAGTAGGTTAACACATTTGTTACATTTTTTATTTAAGACGGGGTGTCCAAACTTTTTGGACCGCAGGCCAGTCACATGGTTCAGCAGGCCAGTCACGTGGTTCCTCCCACCAGAGGCGGAAGTAAAAATGTGCCTTGTTATCTGTTTTGCAACAGGAGGAGATAGATTTCAGGCTGCCATTTTTTCTGCTTAAAGCAGGGGTGTCCAAACTACGGCCTGTGGGCAGGCCCCGGCCCTGATGCCAATTCATCTGGCCTGCATCGCTCACAGTAGTGGAAGTAAAACATGCCCATCTGGGTGCATTTTACTTCCACTTCCATGAGAGATGAGGGCGGTGTGGTCTGGATGAATTGGCATCAGGAGCCAGATTCGTCCCATGGGCCATAGTTTAGGCACCCTCAATTTAAGTTGTGGCCTCTTAGACATCGTGTCTAAATTATTTGGAGGAACAAAATTCGTCTTTTTATATATAACCATCCAGCATGTTTTAAATCCTAAAACATCTGCTTAAGAGGCAGATCAGACCTTAGGCGGCTTTTGCAAGGTGCAGTTTGCACTTTTGGGAGAAAATATTTTGGCAGATGGTCCTGTGTGGTTGAGGAAGGGGGGGAAATAGATCCCAGATCCTCTGCATAATGCCAACTCTGCTGTACTGATTGACCAAGGAAGTAAATGGTATTCTGAGTTTGTTCTTCTAGAGAAGAAGAATAGCTACTTAGTATGCACTTCAGAAAGCAAAACTATGTGTAAATTTATGGTTTGAGAACTAAATCTTCTTTACCCCCTAAATGCCAAGTCTCCATCTTGGCATTTAGTCTAGCTGTGAGGATAATGGCCACAAACACCAGCCATTTTACTTTTTCCTCGTTACCCCTAATTTTCCCCTGGTGAAAATGTCTGTATAACTTAAAAGCTTGAGTAATTATGTAACATTTTGTTAATCCTAGAGCAGGGGTTCTCAACCTTTTCAAGTCAGGGGCCGGGCCATTCTCTTGCAAACAGTTGAGAGGGCCAGACTGGTTGTGTCCCTCCCCTGTCATTTACAGCTGCCATAAATGAGTCCGTGGCTGAATTCGGCTGCGGTGGCAGTGGCGGTTGGAGTGAGGGCAGGGGCTGGACTATTTGGCTCCAGCCATAGGTTGAGAACCCCTGTCCTAGGGGAAGGCATTACCCAACTTTGATTTTAAAAAAAAGATGGATCCGTTTCCATATTTCTTTCTCTAGGAGCATAAAATGTATACATCATGTACAGTATAATCTAGTTTACTTGTACAATTTATGTGCTTGATATATTAGATAACGTTGATAGTAGTAATAAACATACTAATTGAATTAATTCTGACATGTTTTAAATGTTTGAATCAAGTGATAAGCTGCTGTCTTTTAAGGAACATAGCAATTGTTTGTTTTGCCATTATATGCAAAGTAGAGGGAAAGTTAAATTTCAAATGGGGGTGGGGGAGGGGAATGGGGACACATCAGTTTCAGATTAAATTAAATTGTTGCAGCCTTCATGAATCTGAAGTTGCAGGGCCATACTTCTTCCAACTCTGAAAACTTTAAATTTGTTCTTTTTAAAAACTTTTTAGTTTAAACATTAGCACTCTGTTGTTTCTGCAAAAAAATGAATGGGTGGTGCAGCTTTTATTGTAATTGTTTTCATTCAGAAGGAAAAAAAATCATAATCCAAAATGTTCTCTCTCTGTTTTTTTAGGAGATTAATTAGATAAAAGTAGTCCAAATTGTTCTCATTTTTCCAAGATGTCCCATTTTTGTTATCCATTTTATTTCAAATACTGTACAGGGTTTTGTTTGATATACATGCTGCCTTTCTCCCAGAACCTGAGGCAAAATGTAGCTAACAATATAGTTTTTAAAAATAAACAATAGAATTAGAATGTTATAATATTATATAAAGTTGAACTAAACGTTTATGTTATTAAAATACAATAAAAATAAAAATAGTTTCAAATCTGTTGATTAAAATGCTAACATTGGTTTATTTAAGAAGAGAAAGCCAGCGCATCAGTAAAATCTAATGGTTTGAGATTGTTAGTTGATGAGCCTCTCCCTCAATAAAAATGACTTTGCCTACTGGCAGGATAGCACGAAGGAGGAAGAAAGATCAATGAAGAATTCAAATGTGCTTCCTAGAATGATAGTTTCTTATTAAAACAGGAAGTGAAAGCTTCTGTAGGTTAAATAATATACATTTGTTGCAGATATCAGATCAGAATCTGATATAAAAATGCTGCCCCATTTGCAGTAAATTGGCAAGATGTTCTCAATCTCAAATTTCTCCTCATCCCAACTGATATGATTTATGCTAAGGAACTGTGGCAGTTTTTCTAAAACATTCAGACTATAATGTGTATAGTCTAGAGCAATGGTGGCGAACCTATGGCATGTGTGCCGGAGAGGGCACTGCGAGCCCTCTCTGTGGGCACGCACGCCATTGCCCCATCACAGAGTTTGCCCCACCCCTCTTCCCAGCAGCCCAATGGGAGCGCTTCCTCGTTCCCCAAGCACAGAGTTTGCTCCCATCCTTCTCCCTCAGGGTAGGGAGAAGGATTGCTTAAGCCAGGGGTTCCCGACGTTTTCCCACTACGGTCCATTTCCTGCCACCTTGCTTTAGCTGTGAGGGGCGGAGGTGTGTTGGCATCCACTAATGTTTTTGGCGGTGGCAGGAATTATTCAGTTTTTCTGGGGTTTTGGACAGTCTTCACTGCTTCCCAGGGCGGTGGGAGGCTTTTCGGAGCAATTTCACTCTGGTTTGGTAATTTTCAGCAGCAAGAGCAGGACAGTGAGCTACTTCCTGGTTTGGCGCTGGGATCACAGGTGGCTACATCAGCTCCACCCGGCATCAGAAGTATCTCACCGTTCTGCTCCATTTGCTGAAGCACAGAGGAGGAGCATCGGAAAATTACTAAACTGGAGCAAAATTGCTCCAAAAAGCCTCACGCTGCCCTGGGAAGCGGCAGAGGCTGTCCAAAACTCCAGAAAAACTGTGCGATTCCCACCACCAGCATGGCGGTAAGTGACGTATCACAACTTCCAGTGGTGGGGGGCGGGCAATCCTAGAGATGCCTGGGTGGCCACCATGGGCCAGATTAATGATATGCATGTGCTGGATTAGGCCCACAAACTGGGGGTTGGGAACCCCTGTTTTAAGCCTTTCTCAACACATCCAAATGTTTATTCATCATTGAATACAGTCCATAATATGAAAATGAAGATGCCCAGTTAATGAGAATAAAGTAGTTCTGATGTATTTAAGTATAAAAATTTCCAAGTAAAACTTCAGATCCCTTATATGGGATATAAATGTGTTTCTTTGCTGAAGATAATTTATATATACATACTAGCTGATTACCCAGCGTTGCTCAGATTCATGCACACACAGACACTCCTACACACACAGAGAGAGAGAGAGAGAGAGAGAGAAGCATGTGCGTGCGCACACACAAAGACACACATACACGGGGGGTTCTACCCCCTTTCTCACACGCACACATGCGACACAGACGCGTGCGCGAGGTGGGATTTCTCGTTTCCCTTTCACCCGTTGATTGCCCTGCGGCCGGCAGGCAGCATGTGCGCATGCATGCATGCACGTGCACACACACACAGAGTCACACAGAGATTGACAGAGACACAGAGAGTGAGGGGGTGGATTTCTAACCCCCTCTCTCACACGCACCGTCACACACGCGACACAGATGTGCACGCGAGGTGGGATTTCTTCCTCCCTCTCTCCCTTTCACCTGTTGGTTGCCCTGCGGCCGGCACGCGCACACGCGCGCACACACACACACAGTGAGGAGTTTGGATTTTTACCCCCTCTCACACGCGCATACTCTTCACACACACATGCGCGTGGAGTGGGATTTCTCTCTCTCTCTCTCATCCCTTGATTTTCCTGTGGCTGGCAGGCAGGCAGGGATCCCCAGCCAAACCCCCTCTCTCCTCCCTTGATCACATCTCAAAAAGGCTAATGGCGCAGGCGTGCGGCGGCCTTTGGTATTGTGGCTGCAGCCTGCTTCTTTTAAAGTTCAAAAATATATAACAAAATTAGAAAAAATCTGAGTTGCCACTTTTAATATTTGCTTTGCATTTCGAGGATTCTATTATATATGCATTGTATGCATATAGGAATTCTGTTACACAAGCATTGTAGAACTATAAAAATCCAATAAAACAAATAAATCAGCCGTGTGATCCATATACAAACCAAATGTAGAAGAAGAAGGCGACACCTATTTTGGGTCACTAAAATAAAAAAATATATTTTA
The DNA here is from genome assembly GCA_035047345.1 of Bradypodion ventrale. Classification (NCBI taxonomy): domain Eukaryota; kingdom Metazoa; phylum Chordata; class Lepidosauria; order Squamata; family Chamaeleonidae; genus Bradypodion; species Bradypodion ventrale. The sequence continues at coordinate 67,304,837 of JAWDJE010000001.1, read as the reverse complement.
AGCTTTTTTTTATTCAAGATCACTTCTTCAGGCAAAGGTAGGGAAAGTCCAAATTTTATGGCATATTGGAGTTTGCCAGGCTCTGTTCTTAAAAATATCCCTCCCCCATCCAAGAGACACAGGAAACCAGGCCTCCACTTACAGCTCCTCTCAAATGGCTCAATTGTGGCCAGAGGCCTCCTCTGGCCAGGTCAAAGCAATGCAGATTTCAGGTATCCTCCATTAGGGAATGGAGGGGGAGGGGTGTTCACACACTAGGTATTCCAGTTGTATCCAATTCAAAGTCAATTTAAATATTACCTATAAAATATTATCTATAAAAATCCAAGTCTCAGTTCTAGAGAATTTCTTAGGCGCCTTCCAGGGAAAGGATTCAACTGGCAGTTTGTTTAACAAACATTGGATCTGAGCATAAAAGGGAAAGATTATTTTCTGACTGACAGATGCATTTTCAGATATAGTAGATGGAATTCACCCAACCAGTAAAAAATATATCATCAATATACCATATATACTCAAATATAAGCCTTCCCGAATATAAGCCAAGGTACCTAATTTTGACCTGAAAACCCAGGAAAAGAGATTGACCTGAGTATAAACCAAGAGTGGGAAATGCAGCTGCTGATAGTGAGTTTCAGTAATTAAAATACATAAAAATACAGTAAAATTAAGTATTTTAGTGATTTTTAAAACTGTATTTGCACCACCCACCAGTGGTGGCACTGCAGGTGAAGTGGGTGGACAGGTCAATTGCTCTGTGGCAGGAAGTGTTGCTCTAGCCTAGCCTCTTGCTCCCCCTGCAAAGAAGAAGCATGGCTTTCTCCTCCATCTTGGGCAGAGCAGAGACAAAAGCAGAAGGTACCATTAAGTGAAATCCTTTTTTTCCCACACCAGTTTGGAAGGGAGACATAATTGTAATGTAGAGCTTCTTTCTTCATCTGCGGTTTTCCATAGGAATTAATTGAAAACAAACTTCAGAATAGGAGAACTTGATTTTCAATGTATTCTAATGGGAAATCGCAATTTCCACCCTCTTGTGGCCAGTTGTGTAATTGCGTTTCAGATTCTTTTGCGGTAGAAGTCCCAAAACTTACTTTTAAAGTGCCGAATAACTAAAAAAAAAACCCTCATATTTTTAGACCCTCATGGTTGTTGACCCATTTATAAGCCGAGTCCCATTTTTGACCTCATTTTTGGGGCTAAAAAACTTGGTTTATACTCGAGTATATATGGTATAGCTCTGAAAAACTTATTATATGTTAATAGAATTACCCATTTAAATGAGTTATGTTCAGTGTACATTCTGAGGTATATATATTATACCTCAGAATGTATATATATTTTTTGTTGTTCAGTCGCACAGTCGACTCCGACCCTTTGCGACCCCATGGACCATTTTCCTCCAGGCGCCTCTGTCCTCCACCATCCTCCTCAGCCCTCCCAGCTCTGTGCCCATTGTGACTACAATGCCATCTAGCCATCTCATCCTTGGCCTCCCCCTTCTTCTTTTGCCCTCCACCTTTCCCAACATCAATGCCTTCTCAAGTGAATCCTCCCTTCTCATTTGATGTCTAAAGTACTCTAGCTTCATCTTTACTATTTGACCTTCCAATGAGCAGTCAGGGTTAATTTCTTCTAAGATTGACCTATTTGTTCTCCTCGCTGTCCAGGGGACTCTCAAAACCCTCCTCCAACACCACATTTCAAAGGCATCTATTCTTCTACGTTCAGCCTTCCTAATTGTCCAGCTCTCACATCCATACATTACTACTGGGAAAACCATTGCTTTGACTATTCTAATTTTTGTTTGCAATGTGATGTCTCTGCTTTTCACTATGTTCCCCAGGTTTCTCATCGCTTGTCTCCCAAGAATCAGTCGCCTTTTTATTTCATGGCTACAATCCCCATCTGCAGTGATCTTTGATCCTAAGAAAGTAAAATCTGTCACTGCTTCTACTTCTTCCCCATCTATTTTCCAGGAACTGATTGGGCCTGTTGCCATTATCTTGGTTTTCTTGATATTGAGTCTCAAGCCAGCTTTTGCACTTTCCTCCTTCAGCCCAATCAAGAGATTCTTTAGGTCTTCCTCACTTTCTGCCATTAGGGTGGTATCATCTGCATATCTCAGATTATTGATGTTTCTCCCAGCAATTTTAATCCCATATTGTGATTCCTCCATCCCTGCACTGCGCATTATGTGCTCTGTGTATAGGTTGAATAAGCATGGTGACAAAATGCAGCCTTGTCTTACTCCTTTTCCTATTCCAAACCATTCTGTCATTCCGTGTTCTGTCCTAACTGTTGCTTCTTGGTTCAAGTACAGATTTCTCAGATTATATATATAATCAGAATGGAGCATATGGCCGCTCCATTCGGCCACTGCATTCTGGAGAAGGCAAGGCGGAAGGCTGCTTCCCCTCCCGGAGGGCCAAACACGGATGCATCGGATAACGCTAAAATAGCGTTATATGATGCAAATTTGTCACATATACATATACATAGGTCTTTTCCAACCTTTGGGTTTAGGATTTCAATTCCCCAAAGCACTGATCAGCCAATGTACTAACTTAATCTTCTGGGAATTGAAGTCCGCCTGTGGGGTGTGGGCCCCATGTTGGGAGCCACTGATATATAGTCTTTCATATTCTTATTGTACATAAAGTTATATGTGCACACACTGTATTATGATATTATCTTTGATTACATAAAGCAAACATAATATTCTGTCACTTCTAGCTGGCAGTTAACAAATCACTGCTGGGAACAGATATGGCTTGTCAGACATTTGAGATCCCAGTAGAGCAGGGATTCTCAACCTGTGGGTCGGACCCAGCCCATGGCACCACTTCATGTGGCCCACATTGCCAGTGGAAGTGGATGTGTTTATGACACTTTTTATGGTAGTGTTTACAGCAGGAGAACCACCAGTCAGGTCCGCTCAGCTGTCTTGGTGTGTGTGATCCGGCCCATGGCTTTAAAAAGGTTGAGTCCTACACCGTTTGCGCCTATTTTCCTATTTAAAAAGGTTGAAAACTCCTGCAGTAGAGATTTGTTAATTTTTAGCTTGAAAGTACTGAAAGTTACATAATTTGCCTTCCACATGGGTAACAAAGCAATAGTGCCACAGCAGCTCTGTCATTATGAACCAGCATCCATCAGTAGATATTGTATTTTATTATTAGTAGATATTGCATTTCTACTAAGACGCTGACTGGGAAGCGGAAGGTCAGCAGTTCGATTCCCGAGTACTGCAGGACGGAAATGAGCTCCCGTCTTCATCCCAGCTCCTGCCAACCTAGCAGTTCGAAAGCAAGAAATTGCAAGTAGATAAATAGGGACCACTTCGGTGGGAAGGTAACAGCGTTCCGTGCGCTCCGGTGTCTAGTCATGCCTGCCACATGACCACGGAAACGTCTGCAGAAGCAGACAGCGCTGGCTCTTCGGCTTAGAAACAGAGATGAGCACTGAACCCTAGAGTCGGATACGACTGGCTTTCGAGCAAGGGAAACCTTTACCTTTACCTTTACTGGCATATGATCAGTAGATATTGCATTTTATGATTAAAAAGATTAAATCTTATGGTAAAGATATAAAACATACATTTTCTCTTCTTGATTTGTGACATGGTATTATAATGATACACTTGTTCAAACATCTATCTGACCTCTCCAGTATAGTCTCCCTCTCTTGTGCTATCCAATAAACTTGTTCCTACTAACATAATTATCTCTAAACTGGAAGGATAGTGTTCAGCAAGAGAATCAATGTTCCCTGAACTTCAGTGTTCTGCTACCTTGCACGGAAATAATATTGTGGTTGAAAGAGCAAGGAACGTCGGGGGTGTTTAGAGGCTAAAGTTAAAATTAAAATGCGTCCAATTATATTTTAATATTTTATTTATTTCTTACACATATGTCTTGCTCTTCCTACTATGATCTGAAGCCTACATGGCTGTCTATCAGTTAAGGCAGGTAGCTTAATTTGTCTGACCTTTTGACACAAGTGATTTCATAAATGTCTTAACAGAAAATGGTTTGGGGCCTGGAATTCTCAACATCTGTGTAACCATTGTGGTGTCAAAATTTTTACTACTTGCATAATGCACATACAATGGGTTGGTATATAAATTAAATAAGTGACTTAAGTGTGTCTCCTTATTTCTGTTATGTGTATATCCAATTTTTCAAGTTGCTTACATTAATGGAAATGTGTAATTTGGGAATCAGGCAGGAGAAAAATGTTTAAAGTGGTTTTAAAAGCTTCTGAAATATAATATTTAGATTTAGATTTATTTTGGTTCAGATCATAGATCGATTCTGATGTCAGCATGCTGCTTCACAGCGAGACTGCTTACTGGCACACACCATCTGATTGCTCCCTCTTGGGATTGATTGAACAATCATAAATTTCTTTTAAAGTGTATTTGTTATTAGGTAAAACACTGCACTCCAGCTTGTTTTGCCCTCAACAATTTTTAAATCAATTCAAGGTAAGTAAATAATCTTTTTTGGTGCATCAACTAAACAACAAAATCCTGTCTTTGTGCATTTTAGCAATTATGAGTTTGGAATTAGTGATCCAAAATCAAGCTAATATATCAGACACAAATGACATTCTGCTTTATCAGTATATTTCACTCATCTATAAGTTTGGGGAAGAGAAATGGAAGATGATTTGTGTAAGGTTTCAAAAAAAATCCTTGTGCAATTTTTAACTATGCGTAATTGAAGTTCAGTATAAATGGATGGATCAGGAAATTTGGGTGTTTGTGACAGGCTATCAAGCATCCTTGTAAATAAATTGCAGAAATTGACTGACATCATCTTCTTCTTAACTTGATTTATCCAACAATTTATCTTCAAAACATATGTCTGTATGATTGTCACTATCTTAATATGCTTCTACCAGTAAAAGGTCATGCTAGATAAACTACCGGTAGTTAATTATGAACTTGACAGTGTTAAATTATATAATTTTTAAATATAAGTTCAAGGCATATCAGTTTTGAACATAAAGAATGGTCTATATATGATTCAGAGATTAGGTAAAAGGCCTATGTGGTTCCTTTTGTCTCAGTTCAGCTATGTGGTATGCTACACATGTTGTATGCCCAGGATAATCTCTTTTTAAAATCTAATTAACTGTCCTTTTGATATCTTGAAAATTCTTTTGAGTATTTTGCATTCCCATAGAAATGCCTGTCTGCCTGACTGATTTAGCTGGGTAATCATTTTTCTTGTTTATCCCTAATCCTTTTAATATTTCCTTCCTGCCCATGTGTAACTGTACAATACATCTATTGTTTGGCATCTATTTAAATGATAACTGCAAGAGACGGTCAAGTGGAAGAAAGGTGTTTTATATTTGTGTGGATATAACAAAGAATACAAATCAAAAAAGCAAAACTAGTTTTCATTCCAATGACCACAGAGATTACCACATGCAATTATAAAATACATAACTGAAGTCACAGCAGCCCTTATAGGGCAGTTCTGTTTATCTTTGTTGGACCTGTTTTCGGTGGGATTACAATAAGGCAAACTTGCATTGGATTTTAAAGTCTAAAGATCGATTGTATAATACAAACATGATGTAAACAAGCATTTCTTTGTTTGAATAAGAAGCACTTTAAATCTTCCAAAGGATTTGAAGCTTTAATTGCTTTCAAAGGTCTGAGTTGGGAGTTTCATTTGAAACTGTTAATGAGATTATATCAGAAATGTTGCTAAATAGTTACTCTGTAATTTATGTTTACTTTGTGGAAATCTGCTTAGTGATTGTGAAAAATAGACAGAATGTTCATAAGTTTTAGAAAGGTAATATAGCGGTCATTAGAAAATCCGTTAAAATGGCAATTCTTAAATACTATGTGCTGTGTTGTATGTTAGGATTGCTACAGAGCCTCATGCTCAAAGGCCAGTAGAGGTTAATTATGTGAATATCATAAACCTGTTTTGAAACAACTTAACTCTCCACTAACCAGTATGTCCACTGGCATATTAATCTCAATATATAGAATAAATTTCAGTAATTTTGTGATGTGTAAAAGTTAGATCTATTTTTAGAGTACAGCTCTCAAGAGCAATGCATGAGAAATTATGGAGCTGATGCAGAAGAGATTAAGAAAAGATGGAAAGAGTACACAGAGGAACTCTACAAAAAGGAACTCAACACTCCTGATAGTCACAATGATGAAGAAATTGAACCTGAGCCAGACATCCTGGAGAGTGAAGTCAGAAAGGCCCTAAAGAGCACTGCAAACAACAAAGCTAGTGGAGATGATGGTATCCCAGTTGAATTTTTCAAAGCTCTAAAAGATGATGGCATCAAATTACTGCATTCAATATGCCAGCAGATTTGGAAAACAAAACAGTGGCCACAGGACTGGAAAAGATCAGTATATGTTCCAATCCCAAAAAAGGGCAATGCCAAAGAATGTTCAAATTATCGAACAATTGCGCTCATCCCACACGCCAGCAAGGTGATGCTCAAGATAATACAGGATAGACTTCAGCAGCATGTGGAAAGAGAATTACCAGAGGTGCAGGCTGGTTTCAGAAGAGGCAGGGGGACTAGAGACCACATTGCCAACATACGTTGGATCATGGAGAAAACAAAGGAATACCAGAAACAAGTTTATTTTTGCTTTATTGACTACACTAAGGCATTTGATTGTGTGGATCACAACAAGATGTGGCAAGTGATTAAAGAGATGGGGATACCAGAGCACCTCATATGCCTCCTGAGAAATCTGTACATGAACCAAGAAGCAACAGTTAGGACAGAACACGGAATGACAGAGTGGTTTGGAATAGGAAAAGGAGTAAGACAAGGCTGCATTCTGTCACCCTGCTTATTCAACTTATACACAGAGCACATAATGCGCAATGCAGGGATGGAGGAATCACAATATGGGATCAAAATTGCTGGGAGAAACATCAACAATCTGAGATATGCAGACGACACCACCCTAATGGCAGAAAGTGAGGAAGACCTAAAGAATCTCTTGATCGGTGTGAAGGAAGAGAGTGCAAAAGCTGGCTTGAGACTCAATATCAAGAAAACCAAGATAATGGCAACAGGCCCGATCAGTTCCTGGAAAATAGACGGGGAAGAAGTAGAAGCAGTGACAGATTTTACCTTCTTAGGATCTAAGATCACTGCAGATGGAGATTGCAGCCATGAAATAAAGAGGCGGCTGATTCTAGGGAGACAAGCCATGAGAAACCTGGGGAACATAGTGAAAAGCAGAGACATCACCTTGAAAACAAAAATTAGAATAGTCAAAGCAATGGTATTCCCAGTAGTAATGTACGGATGTGAGAGCTGGACAATTAGGAAAGCTGAACGCAGAAGAATAGATGCCTTTGAAATGTGGTGTTGGAGGAGAGTTTTGAGGGTACCTTGGACAGCGAGGAGAACAAATAGGTCAATCTTAGAAGAAATCAACACTGACTGCTCATTGGAAGGTCAAATAGTAAAGATGAGGCTAAAGTACTTTGGGCATCAAATGAGAAGGGAGGATTCACTTGAGAAGGCCGTGATGTTGGGAAAGGTGGAGGGCAAAAGAAGAAGGGGGAGGCCAAGGATGAGATGGATAGATGGTATTGTAGACACAATGGGCACAGAACTGGGAGGACTGAGGGGGATGGTGGAGGACAGAGGCGCCTGGAGAACGATGGTCCATAGGGTCGCAAAGAGTCGGAATCGACTGTGCGACTGAACAACAACAACAAATCCAAAAACCATAAATCTACATGTGACTAGTGATGTAAGGTTTGTGCACACTATTCATACTTAAGAGCCCGTTACTGTGATAAAGTACAGTAACTGGTTTTCTTGACTCTTACAGCAAAAGATCTGTGGTGATAACATCAGGTTCATGGTTCTAATACTTCACTATCCATGGCAATAGGCTACTTAGGTGAACAGTTGCTTTCACAAAGTAGCTAGCCTTGATTATGGAAATCAACTAATGCCAAGCATCTCTAGACTCTACTTCCTATGTGGTAGGTGGTTAGATATTTAACATTGCCAATTCCAAAGGGTTGCATTGTGTAGCAATATATTAACAGTTGCACAGGAACAATTTGTTGTCCAGTTAAGCTATATATGAAGTTCATGTGTTAGCTATTTTTGAGGGGTGGGATGCACAAAATATTCTTGGAGGATCTTGTAATCATGCTTGGGGTAACAATAGCTTCTTGTGTGCATCATTTTGACTGAGCCGCCTTCAAACTCCAGCTATTTTGGATGAGAATCCCCAACATTCCTCATTGCTGATACTTTTGGCTGGTGTTAACTAGAGTTTTCGCCCCAAATATTTCATGAGCAACAGATCGAATGAGATTATCCTAGCTTCTTCAGAGATATGTAGAACAAGCGTCAACATGTAGAATTGAGCTTCTCTTATGAAACCGTTGCAAATAATGAAGTATTACTTTAGCAACTTTAATATTCTGCATTGGTTCAATCTTTTCAGAAATTCATCTTGATAATCCTGTGTGTGGTTTTATAATTTGAAGTTAAAGAAAATAATTCTCTAGAGCTCCATATAATCCACCATTCCATTTTCCTTAATGACCAACCAGATGTATTCATTACTTTTATACTCCACTTTTCATCTTTCCTTGAGTTTAGGGTGACCAAAATGGGCCCAAAGCTGGTTAAATAGCTCAGTGGTTTAGGTATCTGGGTATAGAGCCAGATATTGTGATTCATTTCCCCAGGGTAAAAGACAACCGTAGCCTTAGACAAGTTGAAAAGTCCCAGGATGCCCCTAGAATGGTAAATCAATTCTCTGTATTTCATACCTAGAGAAGCCAGAAAAGTGTTGCCAGAAGTCACAGTTGACTTGATGGCACATGAGGATGATGAAAGCAGCTTTGAATATATCATGAGAAGACAAAATGTACAGGAACATACAGTAATGTTTCAGCAGGGTGGCTTAAGGATTTCTCCAGGAAGCCCAAATTAAGATGTTACTACATTAACTTCCTTGTATCCCCCCCACCCACCCCCAGCCAACTGGTATTGCCTCTTAGGGTGTTTATAGCTATCATGGCTAATAGTCCATGATACCTTCTTTCAGAACAAAAACTTCTTCAGTTAAGTTAGATGTTTAAACCACTGTGCTATCCAGCGAGCAAAAGGTACTGTACTGCCAGTTTAATTTTTTCCCTTCTAGTGGGAGTTAAAGCTTGTTTTAAAGTTCTGAATCAGATTTAAAATATTTTAAATAGTTTAGTATTTTTTGTGTTTTTAAATGTTTTCAATCTGTTCTAATTATTTTAATCATTTCTGTTGTAAATCATTTTGGGAGTTTGAATGAATGGAAAAGGAATACATAAATAATGTAAATTTAATAAATGCTTGTGAAATGTCTGACACAGTTTCTGTACGTTTGAAAGCTGATTACAATGGCAGTTCAGAGTATGTGTTTATACTGAATGCAGTCATATCTTTAATAAATAATAATATCTGTGTTGTCTTCAAAGAGTTTATTCATAAGTTTTTTGTCTTCAAAACTTATGAATAAACTCTTTGAAGACAACACAGATATTATTTATTGAAGATATAACTGCATTAAGTATAAAAATATTGTTGTTGACCCAATATAGCCTTAATCGTTTTTTTCTTCTTTTGCTTGATACACATCGGTTGACCATTTCCTTATTGACTTTTCCAAGTTCAGAGTATGTGAACACAACATAGAAAGCTTAACTTGGAAAGAAAAGGGTAAGATGTATTCCACTAAAGTAGAGAAAGGAAGCTTCTTGTGTTATGGAGCCATATTGGAGCCCATTGGGGACAGTATTGCCACTGGGTTTCTACTGCTACTTCCAGAGTTCATCCATTTTGAATTTGAGCAGCAGTGTCATTTGTGGAACAGCTCTCTGCATTGTTGTCAGAACTGGAAGAGGAAGGCATGAGGTGGTAGACAGAAAGTTCTGGAAATTTTCCTTGGGAATAACCCATTTTGGAGGTGGTGATACCTATTTTTATTGTTGCCTATTTTGTTAGTGACTGTAAGAGACCCTCCCTCTGTACACGCCATTAACACCATCTGCCCTGTGGAAGCTAGGCAGTCTTTCCTTTGCAGCACCTTTAGTGAAGTTTGTATGAGGAAGAATAAGCTACATTAATTTATGATGTATCTTCAATCCTTGAATATAGCAAAAATCATTATGTCTGATCGGTTATTCATTCTTCTGCATGAAAAATATTTTAGCTACTATGCTCAAACATGCAACTCCAATGTGATAACATATACAGTTTTAGAGGACTCTGCAAATGGTAAGGAGGTATTAAAATCATTGCTTGATTTCTGTTGTATGTAGCTCACTTTCAGTAAAACGTCAGTTACCACATTTTATTGTATCTTGTGTAACTGTTTTGTCAGCACATTATAAAATGAGGTTGAACTATGAATATGGGTCTGAAATATAGATAAATCAACCCAATAGGACTCTTTTGTAATGCCCTTATGGTGAAATGGACTCGACCTCATGAGAGATAGGGTGGCAATGGAAACTCATGGGATGGTGTGGTACAGGTAAAAACTACTCCTTAAATATATTACTTAATTTGAAAACATTATTGGAGTTGCTAGACTTCAAATATACACATGTTGTAATGCATGAAATTACAATTACAAATAAAAATATGAAGTAGTTTGGCTCAAATTCTGAATAGTTATGTGATGACGATGACAACGATGTTTATGTTAGATGAGATTGTGCTGTTTCATATTGCAGACACAGTGTTGTATGTCTGAAAAGTAACCTGGTTCTGGAGCTGTGTTGACTGGGCATAGGAGAGAAAAATAGTGTTCTGTATGATAACATGAGCACATTCAGTCTTGTGTCTAATCATATGTAGATGTAGTAGTAGTAGTAGTCATCATCTAGATATCTTTGTGAGTGAGGAAGTAATTAACTCAGCTTGGTGGTGGAGGAGATGGAGATGATGATGATGATGATGATGATTTATTGATCATGAGCTCCTACAGAGCAGAACTACATTTAGAAAACTAACCATAAGCCACTTCATACTAGTGTGGTAATGCACTATGTAAATCAAATAAATGAATATTGAGACTGCGTCTTCAGATTATTCCATAAACCTAAACCACCTAACCAGCATTTGTCTTTGTCATTAACATGGGAGAAAGAGAAGCTGTGTAGTAGTGGATTGGTGCCTGATTGTCTGTGTGAAGCTTCTAATTATCTATCACTGATCCTGATTGTGGTTCATTTACCCTTAACAATTTTCTAGAGATTACTGTAGAGATACTGGTCTGACAAGACTAGATAGCAAGAGCCATTGTAGTAAGATATCATGCTGCCATTGTTTTCTTTACATTAAATCAGTCATGTTCCTGTCTAAAAAATAAATGAAATCAGAGAGGAAACATTTCAGTTAAATGGAATATTATATCACTAGGCTCATGCCTAAGCAGCTCCTTCCTCAAAACTAACAATATCAGACTGCTCAGAGTTAGTTAATGTTTTCCCTATATAATGACTACACGTGGGTATCTCATTATATGAAGTGATCGTGTCTCAGAGGATGGGACTTGTATTTTTATTCATTTTGTATACTGCTGTGTTCCTGCATATGCAGTTAAAGCCCTTCAGAAAGGATTGGCATCGCAATGTGTGTCAGGTTTTTTTAGAATTGTATCTGTAACCAGGGTAATGATTTTCTCTTCCATTTGGAAATTATTCCCCCATATACAAAATGAATGTACAGTATGTGAGACTGTGACAAAATGGAATATAGAAATGTGTGGTATAGCTTGGCACTGAGAAACATTTGTAACAGTAAATCAATATCTGAGGTAGTTAACTGATCATTTTTCTGCAATCTGCCATGACAGACACCAGTCAACATAGGTGATACTTCCTTTGAACGAAAGGCTATAGCTTAGACAGCAGTATGTGTAGTGGTATCATACTCTATGGCAATCATGGCCAACTAGTGAAGCTTTAAGTATCAGGACAGCATATTACTGATATCCATACACTGTCTTGTTTTCAGAAGAAAAGCCTGACTGCTCCAAGGCCCGTTGTGAAGTACAGTTTTCTCCTCGCTGTCCAGAAGATTCTGTTTTGATTGAGGGGTATGCCCCACCTGGTGAATGCTGCCCTCTACCTAGCCGCTGCGTGTGCAACCCTGCAGGGTGTTTGAGGAAAGTTTGTCAACCAGGCTATTTGAATATCTTGGTTTCTAAAGCATCAGGCAAGCCAGGGGAATGCTGTGACTTCTATGAATGTAAACCAGGTAATGTGTAACCCCCTTGATTTTTTTCAATGTCTTTGTATAACTCTAAAGTTTAGTGTGGACTCCTTTGTGTGCCAGTTCTTGCTTCAATGACAGTCCAATAGGACTCTTGCTGTATGGCTTTTTGGGAAAGAAGTATATGAACACTGATGGAACAACATGCATGAAGGAAAAAATTAAAATAAGTGCTTCAAAGTAAGGGTAGTCCAAATGTTTAGCATATTTTCTCAGGTGACCATTGAGGATTGGGTGAGAGAATTAAATGTGGCTGCAACATTTATGAGGAGGTAGAGTTTCTACCTCTTTTCCTTTACTTTAAAGAAAGTCAGGTTAGTAGTACAGCGGCGTTTGAAGATACAGTCAGGTCTAGAAATATTGGAACAAGAAAAATTGTTTCCTTATGTGGCCTATGCAGCTCACCACAGCAAAGATGAAATGAAACACTCAAAATGGAGCAAGGCAAGACTTTCAGCTTTAATGCAAGAGGCCTGACAAAAGTAAGGCATTAACAATTCAAGAAGTACAATAATTGGTGTGCATACACACACACACACACACACACACAATTTTTGGTGGTTCATAAGTAATGGAACAAATGGCTGACAAGCAGTTGCATGGCCATGTGTGACCTGTTTCCTGGGTTCCAAAAGACCAATCAAGCAGATAAAAAGCCTGGTGTTGGTTCTGAGTGTTACACTTATATATGGTAGCTGTTCACTGATACTCTCCCCATGAGGTTCAAAGAGTTGTCCATGCGAGTGAAGGAGGCCATCATTAGGTTAAGAAAACAAAAACCCATCAAAAGATAGCAAAAACATTGGGAGTGGTCAGTACAACAGTTTGGAACATCCTGAAAAAGAAGGCAGTAACTGGCATGCTGAGCAACACCAAAAGGCCTGGACAACCACAGAAGACAACTGAAGTGGATGACTGCAGAATCCTACTCATGATGAAGAGGAACCCTTTTGCAACATCTCACCAGGTCAAGAACACTTGAGGAGGTAGGTGTGTTATTGTCCACATCTACAGTTAAGAGATGGCTTTATGAATGTAAATACAGAGGCTTTACAACAAGGTGAAAACCACTACTAATGGTTAGGAACAGAAAGGCCAGACTGGATTCTGCAAACGCACGCACACACACACACACACACACACACACACTCACTCACACAAAAGAGCCGCACACGCACACACAAAAGAGCCTGCCAAGTTTTGGGATGAGATTCTTTGGACTGATTAGACCAAGATAAACATGTACCAGAATAATGGGAATAGAAAAATATGGAGAAGGAAAGGAATGTGATCTGACTACTAATGGAAGCAGGAAGATGAATTCTGAAATGGTCAAGTTCCCAGGCTTTTCTACATATAGGGCAAGGGTTCTCAAGGTTTTCGTGTCATGGGCTGGACTACTTACCTACCCTCAGACAGCTGAGCGGGCCGGATGCAATGGTGGCAGACACTTCTGCTTCCAGGGTTATCACTGTAGTCTGGACGGAATGGCGTTGGGGCTGGGGCCAGCCCGTGGGCCATAGTTTGCGAACACCTGTTATAGGGCCATGATTTCTGCTCAGAAAAGCTACCCAAGAGTTTCTTAGAAGTGGGATATTCTTCAATGGCCAAGTTAATCACCAGATCTCAACCCAGTAGAGTATGCTTTTCGTTTACTGAAGACAAGTCTGGAGGCAGAAGGACCAATGATCAAGCAACAGCTGAAGGCAGCTGCAATAAAGGCCTGGCAATTTCAAGGAAGGAAACTCAGCATTTGGATATGTCCATGAAATCCAGACTTCAGGCAGTCATTGACTGCAAAGGATGTTCAACCAAATATTGAAAGCAGCCCCTATGTTTCTGCTGATGTTAGTTTGTTCTATTAGCCCATATACCAGGAAAGTTGTCTTTGTTCCATTATTTCTGGACCCGACTGTATCTTTAACCCTTTCTTCATAATGGCTTTGAATACAGTGGCTTGCTTCTTTTTAAGCATTTTTCTTTGTATCAAAAATACTATGTGGCCATCTAATAAAACAGATTACTTACACCCCAAGATGTTTCAGCTTTCATAAAAATCTTGAAATAGTTGCAGTAATTAAACCTGCACTTCTTAGGGAATATGACATTCTAGACCAGCGATTATGAACCTTGGCACTCCAGGTGTTCTTGAACTACAATTCCCAGAAGCCCTGATCAGCTGGAGTCCAAGAACACCTGGAGTACCAAGGTTCACCATCACTGTTCTAGTCAAAGCAAGAACAGGCCTTGCACACCTTTACTACATAGCCTTCATCACCATAATGGATATTGTTAATCACCAGGTCTGGTTAACATAATTATTTGATAATCCAGTATGTGTCCTTTCAGATCAGTGGCAGTTAGAGTTTATAAATTATGATAAAATGATCATTTGGAGAACACTGCATGACAGAAGTTTTGAATAGGGAATAACTGTATTGTCGCCTGTAAGCTGAACCCAGCTGAACAAAATACTGTCATTGTTGCTTACAATCTGACCTTATAAGGCAGTACTTAATGATGGCATTATAACTGTCTAATTGGCAAAACCAAGGTATTAGCAGAACCAGGAGAATCTACTTCCTCACTGCAGTCCCTGTACACTTATGCTTGAGGGCTAGGAAAGAACTGAATAAAACGATTGTCTAGCGTTTTCCTTTTCAATGACAGCAGACTAGGCTGCTCATAAAAAGAGGTAATACAGTAAACTCTCGCTTAACAAGCATAATGTGTTCCACGGGATTGCGCCTTAAGTGAGTTGCTCTTTAAGCAAAATGCATTTTCCCATAGGAATGCATTGAAAACCAAATATTCCGTTTCAGAACTCCGAAAAAAGCCCAAAAACCATTTTTTATGTTCAAAATTCTTTATTAAAAAAACCTTTAACTGCATAAATACTGTGCAGGGACATGGTAAATCAAGCAATAACATTTGAAATATCAAATTTCAACTTTTAAAACATCACATCAAGAATAAAGTCAAAAAAAGTTTTTTACAGGGTACCTGTTCAAAACTCATTAATAAAGTGCTCTTTAAAGGCATACAGTACTGTACAACTCTACATAAGACACACTTCAACAGGGGAACATGGCAAACTGCAACTGTCCAACATTTTAAAAACATTTAAACACTGTTTTTAACTGGAGAAGGAAGAGGAGGAGGGGAACTGCAGCACTAGAACAACCTGGTTCTTCCTCATTTCTTGGTTTTTTTAAGGAACCTGTCACTAAATCAGCAGAACATAAAAACAAATGCCTAACAACCACACCACGTCTCTCCATTCCAAGAGCACCAAATTTATCCACACAAACTAATGAAAATCCCAAAAATCTGTGCACACAGTAAAATCTGTCCTCACCAGGCCAAAAACACATAGCAACCAAATCAAAAAGTCAAACACACATTAAAATGCATGCCAAGGGCATGTAGAAACCAACAGAGAATCCACACACACACACACACACACACACACACACAACATAAGAACAGCCTTGCTGGAACAGGCCACAGCCCATCCAGTCCAGCATTCTGTCTCACACAGTGGCTCACCATTTGCTTCAGGGTATTCCCAAGCTGAAGCCTTCGCTTGCTTAGGATTCCCTGGAAATAGCATTGAGAGATATCCTGCCTATCTCTCCAACCCAGAGGTTGTCCTTAGATATCCATAATTATAGCCATTGATACACACACAGAGAGCATAATAGTGATTAAAAGCCATGCAAAAATGTTAGATAAACAAATGCCCCTCCAAAATTTCAAACTAAAAATGCTCCAAGAACAAACCTAAAATGACTCCCACATTTTAATAGAGTAATCCCCCCAAACGCCATTTTAAAAAACCTCCAACCCCCCTCAAATCCCCACAAACATTGAATCAAATACTCTCTACCTTTGCACTGCTCGAGAAATCCAAAACTGCTCCAAAAAAATCCAGTAATAGAACTTCAAAAATTGCTTCAAAAAACCCTCCTCCTCTATATTCTCTGCTGATTCACAGACTCCAGTATGCCCATGCTCAAGATCTCCCAGGCACAATGCAGCATGGGAGGGAGAAGTTCCAGTTGCTGTGCGATTTTTAGTCGCCACACGAGGGTGCTATTTCCTAACAATTCTTTGTCATTTTGTACATTAGTCGCTCTATGAGCTGGTTGTTCTGTGAGAGTTTACTGTACTCCCAGTCTAGTTAAATGCAGTTTTACCAAAGGGTCAACCCCACTGACTGTAGAGGGAATGTCTGGTTTGCTGACCTTTCAGGACAACATCATACATATCTTCGTATCTACTAAATGTGTGGTTGGTTATGGTCAGGAGCCCAGAAACTGACCAGGCTTGACAGTAAATTTTCAAATATTACAATTACTGTATTTTCCCTGTCATTCTTCATTTTATTTCCACATAGGTGTTTTTGATCAGTGGGGGGGACAGAGTTCATTATCTTTGCCAGATCTCCTTTGTCTTTTGTTTCAATGCCATGTTTTGCTGTCTAGACCTGGGTCCAAACAATAAGAATAATTATGTGCCATCAAGTTTCTGACTAATGATGACCCTTTCCAAGGTTCTCTAGGTACAGAGTACTCAGAAGTAAGTTACCATTTCCTTCTTCTGAGCAATGCTGGGATTGTACGGTTTGAACAATACTGTACATTCTACTCTTCTCCTGGGGTGCTGTGGGGAGTCAAACTCTGAATCCATGACTCCACAGCCAGCAACTCCATAACAGTTTAATACAGAAGCATGTACTGAATCTTACAAATTTGTTTATTTTATTTATTTTCAGTAGTAAAAGTGTTTTTGAGGTCCTACTTCTTTCAAAAAAGTTCACTCTTGGCTTTTTAGGATCTCTTCATTTTAGCTGTCTGATTTTGTTGCAGCTATGATTAAATGCATGGGAATAAAATCTTAGTCATTTATCTATAAATTGCCCAGAGATGTACATTAGATTTTCAGGCTACCTTCTCACTCCTTTTCTTAGCTTCCACTGTCCAGTTTTATTATATGTGACAGTTCAGTTTGTCTGGCCTGGAATATAGTTTTTATTGGACCAAAGAAATGGAAAAACAAACATTTCATCACTAGTCATTTTCTTTTACAGAAGGGGAATAAATGCTGCTGCAGGCTGTGAATGAATAATAGCAAACCCAAATCTCCTGTGACACAGCCAACATCTGAACATACAGAGCATAGAAAATTTTATCGCACGCATTCATGCACACACATACAAGTTGAAGATACAGACATGCTTCACACATCAGAACAAAAAGTGAAATATGCTACCATTGGACACTGACAGTTCATCACTAACACTGCTCTATTCTGTCTATTGTACTGTTGTTGTTTACTCTGATCAGTGTCTTGTCATGATATAGTTCATAAATTAGCTGTACTATGTTCTGCATGTGGATAGACTAGTGGATAGGCAAGCTGGCTATTTGGTGGAAAAGTGAGAAGGCTAGATAGCTAGCCTCAGGAATTGTCAAGTAGGCTCCATAGCAGCAATGCAGTCTTCATAGGCAGCTGGAATAGAACTGCTCATTTTTAAATTCTACAGCTCTGGTTGACAAATTATATGACAGGTATTATAAAAATAAATCACTACTCATATCTGTTGTACTTGCACTAGAATTCAGTCATTTCTGTAGAAGCCAGTTGCCTTCATACATTTAATATGTTTTTGAATATGTGCAGGGATCGGTCTGCTGATATAGTTGTTCTGAGAATTCATGGTTTGAGATGATTAGTTGACTTAATTGGTTGTTTGCCTTTGAGATAATTGGAGACTGACCTTGAAATGTTTCATTTACTACTCAACAATTTTTATTCAATGACGAAGATTTTTGTATTCCGTAAATAAGACAATACTGTATAGCCCTTTACTCAAGTGCAAGGTAAGACTTAACTATTTCTCTCATTTTCCCCAACAGTGTTCAGCATAGACTGTAGTACAGTGGAATGTCCTCCTGTCCAGCAAGTTGTTTGTCCCTTGGATAGCTATGAAACTCAAGTCAGGCTGACAGCTGATGGATGCTGTACTCTTCCTACAAGGTTTGTCATGTATTATTTAATACATCAGTTGTGGCATTTAAATTTTCTACTTAAAAGAAAATAGATGTTAGCAATAGAAGAGTTAGAGTTGCCTAATGTATTGATTGTTAAACATGACTGCCTCAGCTGGTTTTAAAAGGAAGCACTTTTTCTCAGTTAAATCTGGAATGAAAAATTGTTATTTTAGGCAATGAGATTGTGGAATTGCAAAGCTAAAATGGAAGTAACATCTGTTTGTAGTTTTGGAATGTGCTTTATGAAAGGAGTTAATGCCTATTTAACAAAAATAAGAGAAATCTTATCTGGCAGTTCTTATATTTTTAATTAATCAGAATTTAGTAAATTATGCAAGAAGATTGTGCAAAAGTAGAGTATTCCATGAATGGAGCATTATAAGAACTTTTTGCCATTAATGTCCTTTAACTTTACTCCATATTTTATATCTGTGGCATTTTAGAATAGATGTAATGTAAGTATACATCTTAAGTTTGTACATAAGGAATACTCCCTATCTTAAACTGGGTTGCTTTTAATAAAACCTGTCTGGTGAGAGAAGCTGTCCACCTTTTTAGATTTTGACTAGTAGCTTTTATAGTATACCTCAATTCAAAATGTCTGTGAATAATATATATTACCTCACTGCAGAGCTAGACAGATGGTAGATTTGGTTCTGCTGATAGGTCTCCAGGTGGTTTGTAGTACATTGCCACAGATTTATAATTCCCAAATTTTTAATAACAACAACAATAAAATGAGAACTTGGTCCTTTTAATATACAGTTGTAATGAACAAACATTGTGAGGCTAATCATACTGAATTTTGTATGGAAAGACTGTTAGCTCCATTTCATTTTGCATTTAATTCTGTGCCCTGATTAATTTACCATAATTCTGATCATATGCCATATGTATGCGTTAAATTAGTAGATGTCAGATTTCTAGTAGAAAAACAAAAGTCATATAAGCCAATGTTTTGCAACTTCTGACCCTCTTCTCAACTTTTGGCTGCTTTGAACATTACGTTCCAGAAATTCCAGCCAGGTCAGCATAGTCAGTGGTTATGGATTCTGAGAGCTGAAGACCAAAACATCTGGAGACAGAAAGTTGATAATTTCTCTAAACTCTAAGTCAGGCATTCTTGACCTATGGCCTGTGGGCCAGATCCGGCCCATGAAGCCTTTTCATCTGTCCCCCAACATCCTCCTCATTCTTGCAGCCATCGCCTGGAAGCTCTGAAAAGCAGCAAAAAATTTGCGTTTTCGGCAAGATCTTGTGTGTTTTTGGTGAATTCTCGTGCGATCTCGCATGGAAACACACAACTGGCCCACGCAGCCATTCTGAGTGGACTGATCTGGCCCCCGTCTCGAAAAGGTTGAGAAAAGCCTCCTCTAAATCTTCCCATCCCTACTCTACTCACTGCATTTCGAGTGAATCATAGAACATTGCAGGGCACTTCTTGAAATCACAGGATAAGGATCCAAAGATGAGGCATATCCTCAGGATTTGTATAGGTCCTGAGAGGTCCAACAGATAACCTCTGAAATTTCCACATATTTCAATTCTTGTTATTAGATCACACATTAAAGTTGCCAATCCACATTCTTCTCTTTCATATATTAAGAATCTGGAATCCAATCCTGATGCAGAAAGGGTATTATCCAGTCCAAATTACTACGTTATTGTATATTTTGCATTTTCCATCAAACCAAACCTCCAAATACCTCATCACCAGAACAATGTGATATCAATAAGACACTATTTATATCTTCACCCTGTGAAAATCTGTAATAGCTCAAATGAATGGATGAAAACAAGGAATAAGGAAACAGATTCTTACTTAAAATACATTGATGAATTTGAAACAGCCTGAATAGACTGATTAAAATCAAATTATGATTTAGTGATATGTACCGTATTTTCCGGCGTATAAGACGACTGGGCGTATAAGACGACCCCCAACTTTTCCAGTTAAAATATAGAGTTTGGAATATACTTGCCATATAAGACTACCTCTCTTCCAGTGCACACCAAATAAAAATTAACCCACACTCAACCCAAAGACGCGCAGCCCTCCGAGTCGAATGGGCAGGTTCTGGTGGAGAGCCAATCCACGCTCACGTTCTCCTCCTCGAGGTACAGGAAGATGTGTGCAGCTTGCTTCCCCTTGCTTCATACTCCCCGCACAGAGCAGGGACTCGGACGCGGCACCCCCCACCATATGCGCCGGACATATGAAGCAAGGGGAAACAAGCTGCAGTTAAGTACCTGTCCTATAAGATGACCCCCGACTTTGGCACAGATTTTTCGGGGTTAAAAAGTAGTCTTATACGCCAGAAAATACAGTATTTGTGCTATTATGACTAGGGTTTACATCAGTGTTTCCCAACCTTTGGTTTTTGGTCTTCAATTCCCAGAAGCCTACGTCAATTCCCAAAAGCGCTGATCAAGCCAATGTACTGACTTAAACTTCTGGGAATTGAAGTCCTGCTGTGGTGTGTGTGCCCCACATTGGGAACCAAGGGCTTACATGTTTTTCTTTTCTACTGCTCAGAGGAAATTTTTTGTCAGCAATCAGAAAAGTACTCTGGGCAGGCTGGAACTCTGTGGTAGGGCACTTGTTGCCTCAAGGCCTCCAACAAAGGGGAACAACCGTGAATCCCACCACGTCTATGTGGTATGTTTGTAAGACCCAGATTTAACAAGATGTGGCATCTTAAGATCCTCCTCCTCTACTGGCTGGCTTTATGCCTCAGAGTTAACCTCTTTTCCAGCTTAGCAGCTAGTGTGACTGATCCATCCATTTTTATTGCCTGTGCCCTAGGTACGTGTTGGTTGTCCAGGAAGTTTGGGGTGAAATTTTTCATGCCTACCAGATTGCTGCCTAGTGGTGGCATGTTTTTCGCCTTCCCTTGGGCACCCCATCTGAAAGCTATGATTGTTGCTGTTCCCCCTCTTTGTGTACTTGTTTGTTTACTGAATTGTGGTAGTATACATTGGCTACTTCTTCCACCTATTCCTTACCATGTTGTTTCATTGTTATTG
Organism: Bradypodion ventrale; assembly: GCA_035047345.1. NCBI lineage: Eukaryota > Metazoa > Chordata > Lepidosauria > Squamata > Chamaeleonidae > Bradypodion > Bradypodion ventrale. Next base: position 67,283,454 of record JAWDJE010000001.1, on the reverse strand, counting down.
TATTGTCTAATTCTTACTGGTTCGATTAGGATTAGAGCATTATTGGGAGAAGGCAGGTGGGTGCATTTAATTGGATGACTACACATGTCACCAATGACAGATATGTGGGAGCAAACCTAGCAGCAGATGATGCTTTACAAAGAACCCTAGGATTCTTATGGGATAGGTTTAGAAAATCTATAAGTTTTGGTTTATTTACTGCAGTAGATGTTGTAAATCTTTTGGATATTGGACACCACCCTCCCCCATTCCTGTTTTTGTTATATTTACTTTTATGTTCTCATGAAAATTGTTTACATAATAGAGTGCTCATAGTCTATTGTAGGTTCTCATTATGCTTCTCATTATGTATGAAACATAGCTAGTAATTCTTAAAAAGTGTTGATCATGATGTGAAACACCTGCTAAAGTGTCCATAATTTAGATAAAGAAACAAACTTAAGGAAAGAAGGTGTATTTATTTATTTATTTATTTATTTATTTAATGCCCATCTGGGTGGTTTCCCCACTCTGGACAGTGTAGAACATTACAAAAAATTATACATACAACAAACAACAAAAGAAAATCTTAATCTCCACAATATGAGTAAGACCGGGGTTCTCAACCATTTCACGCCACGGGCTGGACAATTCCCCCTAAGCGGACCAGACATGTGGTTTCCCCCTGCCGTAAATGCTGCTGTAAACCGCAGCGGACACATTTGCACATGTGCTGGTATGTTTGGCATGTACGTTTATGGCTGTCATAAACACATCTGCTTCCGGGGTCATCACCACGGGCCGGATAATTTGCCATCAGGGTCTGGGTCTGGCCCACAGGCTGTAGGTTATTGTGTGCGCGTGCACACACACACACACACACACAGTTGGGGTGGGTGGGTTTCTAGGTGTAAAATACTCAGTGGTTTACTGATCCCTCCCTCCAGTGGCAGTCTGGGATTATGAAATTTGTCCAAAGCAGAACAGGTGGCAGGGCAGCTCATTAATCATCAAGTAAACAATTTTCATATATTTTAAAACAAGTTTTGTATTGCAGGTTCTCCCTCCTCCATATCTGTAGATTCAGAGTCCATGGGTCTAAAATGTTCAATAAAAAATATCTAAAATACATGATGCTGTATTCTGTATACGTATTTCAGTGGTTCCTTTCCAGAGTTAACTACTGGAGCAAAATCGGGTTTGTTGTTATCTGTGGTTTCAGGTATCTAAAGTAGGTCTTTGAACATATCCTCCACTGATCTGGGGGACAACCTGTATATGACACTAGGATGGAAATAATAACTTAAGGAACAAATTGCACTTAAGAAACAAATGTGCACTTTTAAAATAATATTTTTCCAAAAAAGTCTCCCCGGAGGATAACATTATGAGATCTTGAATCATTTTTCATACTCTGGCACTTTAAAAAAAAATCAGCAAAAGTGTTTTTTGCAATTAGTATTTTATGCAACGTAGAAGTTTCTTGCTTAACCCTTCTCCCCACCCCACCCACATGCACAGATTTATTTTTGCCAGTGCTACTGATAAAAATAATAACGAACACTGGTCTTTTTACTCCTATGCAGGAGCAAAAAATCTCACACATTTGACCATTTGTTCAATGACCATTATTTTGCTCAAATATTATCAGGTTGAACAATCTGATTCTTATACTTTCCTAAGTGGTTTAAATATCTAAGTGTGGAGCCAAAGGATGGGAGCTCGATTCCCTACTGTGCCTTCTGTTTAGTCTCTACCTAGAAAATCCTGCACTGGATTGTCAGTCAGTATGGGGTGCAGGTGGAAGGGTACTCTCCATTGGGTGGCTGGTGTAGAAGAACTCCCCATGGTGCCTTGGATCCTGCACCCCTTGTTTTAGGGGGTGGGTAGTTTTAACTATTTTTAACATGTTTTTAAGTTGTCATTGTGAACCGCCCTGAGTCGGCTTTGGCCGAGTGGGTGGTATATAAATTTGACAATTAAATTAAATTAAATTAATTGACTTCCCAGTACACAGTTGTTATTGTTATTAATGCTTTTCATCGTCTTAAGCTCAAACAATAATCAAGATGATAGTGGGCTCATAAAAAAGAGTAAGGAAACACCTCAAACTTGACAGACACGTTTGTAATATAATAATAATAAGCGTATAGATAAAGGTAAAGGTTTCCCTTGCTCGAAAGCTAGTTGTATCCGACTATAGGGTGCAGTGCTCATCTCTGTTTCCAAGCCGAAGAGCCCAGTGCTGTCTGCTTCTACAGATGTTTCCATGGTCATGTGGCAGGCATGACTAGACACCAGAGCGCACGGAACGCTGTTACCTTCCCACCGAAGTGGTCCCTATTTATCTACTAGCAATTTCTTGCTTTTGAACTGCTAGGTTGGCAGGAGCTGGGACGAAGACGGGAGCTCATTCCGTCCTGCAGTACTCGGGAATCAAACTGCTGACCTTCCGCTTCCCAGTCAGCGTCTTACCTACTTGAGCCACTGCAGTGTATATAAGCATATAGAAATCCTTTTTATGCCTTGTACCTTATTCGATACCCGAATACTGCACGATGGAATGAGCTCCCGTCTCTGTCCCAGCTCCTGTCAACCTAGCAGTTCGAAAGCAAGAAATTGCAAGTAGATAAATAGGGACCACTTCAGTGGGAAGGTAAACAGCATTCTTTGCACTCGGGTGTCTAGGCATGCCTGCCACATGTCCACAGAAACGTCTGCAGATGCAGACAGTGCTGGTTCTTCAGCTATGAAACTGAGATGAGCACTGAAACCTAGAGTCGGATACGACTGGCTTTCGAGCAAGGGTGACCTTTACCTTACCTTATTATATATGTTTCTGCCATTTCAAATTTAAAAAACACATGCCCTCTGTTGATAAAATAACCTTTAAAAAGAGTACGGTGGTGAGAATGTTACAGAAGCGTTTAGGTAAAGAGCATTTTTTCATCTTCACTTTCTTCAAAATAACATGACCTTCTCAACACATTTAATCAGACACAGAGCTAAGTACAATTTAAAATACCCCGTCGGGCTCAGAGCCACCACGAGCCGTGCCTCCCCACCCCTCCCCACCTCTCCCCGCCCCCTTCGCTGGCGGGGAAGGTAAAAGGAGCCCCGTCAGGCTTGGAGACGCCCGACAGGGCTCCTTTTACCTTCCCTGCCGGTGAAGGGGATTAGGTTATATATGTTGTAAGCCGCTTTGAGTGGTACTTGTGTCAAGAAAGCGGGATAGAAATAAAACTTATTATTATTACCAAAAGGTAATATTAAAATATTAATATTAAAAATGATGATGATAGTACTAATGGCATCCTGATTTATGGCCACCCTTCCCAGGGTTTCCTAGGTAGGGAGTCTCCAGATTTGAGTTTCCTCCCCTAAGGCTCTTGGGATTCTTGGGCCATTTGCCCAGCCCCCACCCCAAGCTGGCTTTCCCCACCGGTCAGCTGCTCCTCCTCCTCCACACACACACCCCCCAGCAGGTAAAGAGAGCCATCCCCGGCCCAGGAAGCTCCGAAGACGCCGCCATTGGAAGAGGGGTAGTCCTACGGCGAGTATATTGCAAACTCTACATTTTAACTAGAAAAGTTGGGGGTCGTCTTACACGCCCAGTCGCCTTATACGCCGGAAAATATGGTACTAGATTCTGGTTAAAGTCCAGTTTTGTTAGTTAAACAAGTGTTGAACTCTGTTTACTGTTTTCTGTTTAAAATAATAATATTGTCTTTTTCATGTGTTAACAGCAGGAAATCACTTTGCTATCTCTGAATGGTGTTTCCTTGTTTCTTTTTCCATATCATATGTCGCTTCACTTATTTATAGAGCTTTCATTGCTTTGGTTTCAGGTGCGAATGTCTCTCTGGTTTATGTGGTGTTCCAAAATGCGAGACAGGCTACATACCTCAAATAGTGTCACGTGGAGATGGAACACCTGGCAAGTGCTGTGATGTCTTTGAATGTGTCAATGGTATGTTTTGATCACACTGTATTTGAGCTAATTATTTTGAGGTGTTGGGAAACAAATAGCTTTAAAAAGTTATTCATTGTGAGGCTTAATAAAAGTAGAAATTATGCATATGCTAACACTGAACCATTCTCCCACTTATACACACACACCAAACTTCTGTTGTACAACCACATGAACTTAACTTGAGGTTGTACCCATGGTAGTTTTGATATAGTCGAGGTGGAAGCAATTCCGCTGGCACATTGTGCAGCAGGTCATACTAGGGACACATGACTAATTGTACAGTTGCATGTCACAGTTCCTAATTGATGGGCATAAAGTTTGGCACATTTACTCCAGCATAACCTTGTGTAACACAGGATATTGGCTATATAAGCCACAATCATTATATATTAGATTTTAAAATGTTCTACTAAGAAGAAAAAAATTGCAAGAATTATGTATTCTTCTGCCCTGCCACTTTCTACCTAGCAAAATTCTGACCTTTTCTTCAGGTAGTCTCTAAGCATTCCTCTTTTTATGAATTGGGATTAATGGCTATTACAACAATCAGCTGCCTATCTGTGTTGTTGACTTGGCTTGTGAGAATGTGATCAAGGTAAAAAGTATAGTGATTATTGTATATGTATCAGATCTACAAAATACATACATTTAAAAATGTTGCCCTGGTGGTACCATTTGTGTTGCTTTTAATCTGGGTCCATGAACTAACTCCTTCAGTTATTTTAAGGAAATTATTATAGGAAATTATTGTTCAGTTGAGCATTTCAACTCTGAATTAAGCCATGTCATTAACTAATTTTCTGGTCATCATTAATTAACAATGAATTTCATTTTTGATAAGTTGTTAGGTTGTTATTCTATGCTGTCTAGTCACTTCTGACTTAAGGTGACCATTTTCATAGTTACTTTATCATTCTCTTCTTCTGGGGGCAGTGTTGGATTGTGCACATTGTCCAAGGCCACAAAGGCTGGTTCTTCTGAGATGTACAGCAGAGAATTAGACTCCCAACCTTAGCCAGATACTTAACTAACTGAGCCTTCCAGCCAGCCGATTACAACTTACAGTGGCCTCCACAAAATTTAGTGGAGGAAAAGGGACATCCTGCTTATAATCTGCTGAATTTAATTAATAAATGTTAGCCAAGGTTCACAGCAATAATCAGATCTATACCTATAAAATGGTGCGTTAACCGTTGGAATGTGACAAAGGATGTTGCACCAGGCCCCACTAGCCCGTAATGGGCCTCCGTTCACTCGCCCAAACCCGGTTCGCAGGTAACTGTCAGGTTGAAATTTTTGACCCGGGGGCAGGAGCCCCCCAGTCGCAAACAAAAAAAGGGAACTTCAATTCCCAACGTTCCTTGCGCCGCTCCAGAGCCAATCAGGCTGAGCGGCGCGGCAAAAGGAACGTTCAAAAACGTGCCGCGGCCAATCAAAAAAAAGCCGCAGAAAACGAACCGCTAAAGTATGCAAACACGTGCAGGCAAAACTACAAGCCCCAGCGTCCTGTGCGCCATTAGCGCACAGAACGCTGAGGCGGCCGGCGTGCGAAAAATAAAAGTTAAAAAAAAGCCCGCCGCCACTGCCCTTCTTCCCCATGGGCCAGCCAGCATGGCCCACGGGGGGGGGAGGAACCCCCCGCCGTCGGTGCCCTTCTTCCCCACGGGCCAACAAGCATGGCCCGTGAAGAAGAAAGCAAAAAAAGCCCCCCCAACTTTCTTCCCCACGGGCCAGCCAGCATGAAAAAAGCCACTGAAAAAGTTAAACCCAAAAAACAACCAAAAACACTCAAAAATCCAAAAAGAAAACACAAACACAGCCAAAAACAAACAAAAAAAACACACAGACCCACCCCCCCCCCAAAAAAAAATCAAAACCACCCACCCCAAAAAAACAGAGAGCTTACCAACAGATGTCTTGACTTCAGGACCACCAGAAATCAAATGAGCTAAGAAAGGAAACACTAACCGGAAGCACCCAGAGGGCAGAAGAGTAGAATTGTAGAGAGGAAACAAAGCTCACCACCCCTACCCAGAGGACACAAGAGAAAAAACATTCAAAAATATTTCAAAATAAAAGATTAATTCCCAAACAAATCAAAAAAAATTAGCCAAAAAATCAAAAATGTTGACACTAATCTCAAAAAAATCCCAAAAAAACCAGAAATCAAATAAATTAAAATAAAATTTGCATAAACCAAAATTAAATTTTAAAATAAATTAAAATAAAATTTGCGTAAACAAAAAGAACCCTTCAAAAACTTTAAAGAGCCCGGCACTAAGGAAGCCAGCGCACAAGAAAAAATAAATAAAACACATACTGGCGGACGCAGCGCCTCAAAGCCACAAAACCACAAAAAACTTCAAAAACAAATTTAAAGAGCCCAGCACCATTTGGAAAAGAAAAAAAGAAACCCTTTACTATCCAACACAATTTAAAAAAGCCCGGCACCGCCGGGCAAAATATGCTAGTCAACTATAAAAGTAACAATAGTCCATCTCCCAAAAAATGTATGTAATGTTTTTCCCCTCCAAATTTTCTGAGGTAAAATTATCGTACTTTTAATGTGCATAAGTCTAATTCTTTTTTTAAAATGTATTCCATTAGCGTCTGTTAACTTTCCTTCAAACTTAAGACATACTCTGAGCAATGAATGGCTCCCTTTTGACTTAACTTTGTGTGGCATTATCCAGTTTGGGCACAGGAACCACTTAGTTTATTTCCCTTCTTTTGGTCTCTGAGGCTCTCTAGGGCTCCTTTGGGAGACTTGGGACATAGGGGGAAGTCTTTAATAGTTAAGAAAAATCACCACTGGTACAGTCATCTGTGATCCCAATCCTGGAGTTAGCCATCCGGAAACAATATTTTTTGCTATTAAAAGCTGCTCCAGCCATTATTCTGAAATTCTTACAAGCTTCCCCAGAGGAAAACAGAGCCCTCAGAATCTAAAAGGAGAGGGGTGAAAAGGTTTTTATTGCTTTAAATTACATGCTGTTCTGGATTACATTGGTAAAGAGTTATGCAACAGGTTATTGGCCAATGTCTCTAATCATTGTATTCATGTGCTTGTTGTTTAAGGAATTTAGGGACATTATTTTTGAAAAGTATTTTGTTGCAGCATTTGCCAAGAAGGCTAGAAGAGTAATAGGCAACAATTGATGTCTTGTTCATTGTTCCATTTTTTATTGCTGGATAAGGGTAGAATGTTGTACCTTACCCAAAGTAGGTGGAGTTACTGTAATTTTAAAAAAGAACAAGAATAAGTGTTACATCGGTTCACAGCAGCAGAGGACCCTGACTGCTATTGCTGTCCACATTTCATAGTGACATATTGTTTGCTCAGAACTCATTCCCGGAAGAATAATCAATTATATTAACATTGCTATTCCCAGTTGAGCTTTTCAGCTTGGTGAAATCTGGCCTTACTATCCCTTTCCTCTGTGAGAAAAGAGAAAAAGGAATGAAGGACTCTCAGCTAGTCTCTTTCTTAAAAGTGGGTTCAAAATGCACGCTGCAAATACAAGTCAGTCGTGTAGGTTTCAAACTCTACCCTTGGTTGTCATTGGTTGGATTATCTCTCCCAATTCATTAAATAGAAGGCTGCCAGGCATTCGTCATTTTCTCTTATTCTTTTCCTTCTGTACTCTCCACAATATATTGCAGCAATAACTGTTTAAGACTAATATAAGTCAAAAGCTAGCTTATGTGTGGTCTAATAAAGGTTTCACCTGCTCCTGTTTTTACATTGTGTAAGGACCATGTGGCCTTTTTGCTTTTTAAGGGCCACGGGAGTAAGGAAATGTTCAGCTTTTCTCCCTACATGCTATAAGCCCAATTTTGATTTGAACTGATATTTACTATTTAAAAGGGGTGTGATATTTGGTCAATTATTATGTCTTCAACATTACACGTTTTTAACCCTCAGCCATTGATAATTCTTAAATCAGTGAAATGGGTTGGTGAAATAATCAATTGTTGTATATATGATTCAACCATATAAAGCTGCAGAAGATTGAGTTGAGTTGGCTAGGTTATTTTAAATAGGAGATTAGCATGCCAAACACAATTCAAATATTTACTAGATAGGGAGACCCTTAAAGTGTCATTTAAAGATACTGCAATTTTGTAGAATCTTTCTTCTGACTTTCAGTAAGTTCTTGCAGTACAAGAAGGCAAAATTGCCTCCAGCATATCCTGTTAGAATCAGACAGATGGCTAGAGCAGCTATTTAAAAAGTTCCTACACTTGTATTACCTTTGACCCTGAAAAAGAAATTGTCCTTTAGAATTCTGTGGTTCTACTGGAAAAGTGTAGCCACAAGTTCTTTGATTTATATACAGATTTTTTTGCTACTAAACCCCAGGCATCCTCACTTTTTAAATAGACTTGAGTTATGATGAAAGGTATGCCTGTCTTCAGGGTAAGTGGTTGTTTGCTTTATAAAAAAAGTATGGTAGTCTTGCTCCTGTTCATCTTTCACTAAACTTTTTGTATCTTTTTATGTGTGCAACTTGTCCTGCAGTACTCAACTGCTAGCCTAGGAGGAAAAAGTTTAATTTGCTTCTATAGTAGAATCTTGTCCCTCTGTTGTGTTGAGATTGTGATATTTCAGTATGTTCTGAGGAAAAAAACAAAAAAATGAAGAAGCTTCCATGTTCCACTTCCCTGTTTCTACACTATCCTTAAGTATTTGTTGCAGACCTACTGCATCCTTAATACTTATTGTTTGTACTCTTACAAAGTTGGTAGCGTTTCTTCATTTTACCTAATGTCAAATGGTTTAAAAAAGAACACTTTAGGAGCTAAACCTTTGAGTGTACCATTACTAGACAGCATTGTAAGAGGTATTTTTCTTTCTGTTTGCTGTTTTCAGAAGCAAAACCAACATGTATATTTAATAGTGTTGAGTATTATGATGGAGATATGTTTCGAATGGACGCTTGCCGGTTTTGTCGATGTCAAGGTGGTGTATCTATTTGTTTCTCAGCACAATGTGGTGAGTTACATTGTGACAGATACTATGTGCCAGAAGGAGAATGCTGTCCTGTATGTGAAGGTAATTTTCTTAATTTTGTTGTTATTATAATTAGGTTTTAATAATTAATATATATTTTTCTAATAGTTGAAACTCCAACCAAAAGGTTTTTTTTCCCTATGGGATGCATTGTACAACGATTCTTTTTTTTTTTTTGCTAAGTGGTTTTTTCCATTGAAAATTGTTGTACGATTTTTTTCCATAGGGAAAATTGTTATGCGGGACACCATTCCCCCCCCCAACTTAATTGTTATGCGATTTCATTGCTATACGGGGTGATTGTTGTGTGAGGTTCCACTGTACGTACGTAAGAACCAGAACCACTATTACCCATATAGGTGAAGATATGCGACTAGTTCTATATTGGATTATACTCGTCCTGAAAAACTAAGTATGCAGTTTGGGAGTTCTTCTGGATTTGGGCATGACAGCGTGTTTTACTTCCACTTCCGGGAGCAATGAGGGTGGTGTGGGCTGGATGAATCGCAGTAAACCCATTTGTGAGGATTCACAGGGGCTGTGACTTCTTGGAATTGAAGTCCAAGAACATCTGGAGTGCCAAGGTTCGCCATCATGGACAGGTCATCACAGCTTTTCAAGTGGGCACAGAAAACCTACTGATTCAACATGTTCTGTAATTGACTTACTTTATAATAATAATATAATAAATTTTAATTTATATCCCGCCTTTTCAACCGAGGCCGACTCTAGGCGGCAAACAACATAATTGATACAATACAATAATCCCAAAATACAATATAGCAATACAAAAAAATCAGAACAATAATAAACAGTACAAATCACATGGTAACAAATTCAAAAATATACATCAGCATCAAATATCTTTTAACATCACACACAATCCTCCTCCCTCCCATCAAAAACCGGCCAAAGGCGGGCAAACAAGGGACCAAAGTCCACATAGCGAGGAGGAAAAAGTCTGTGGCCAGCTATACCCAAGAAAGGCAACCGAACAAACTCAGTCCACTCCCCCAGTTGACCCCACTTCCCCCAGCCAGGGGGACCAGGGGAAGGAGCATGTGACAGCACCTGCCTCCCATCCTCAGGGCCGGTGGAGTGAGCCCTGAGGAGAGGCAACGCGGCGGCGGCGGGGCTCCAGGCAGTGTCTCCCTTTTGAAGCCCTCGGGTAAGCAGGCTCGGTGAGGCTAAGGAGACGCACCTGCCTCCCATCCTCAGGGCTGGTGGAGTGAGCCCTGAGGAGAGGCAACGCGGCGGCACTTTATCTGGTGCCATAATATCATGAGACTAAACAAATTTAAGTTGTTAAATTTGACATTTTATTCTTATAGCCTACAGATCTAGTTTTGTCTTCTGCTATGCAAGGCACTTGTAAATATTTTACATAAATAAAAATGAAATGAAATAATATAAGAATCCTTCAGAAGAGGAATGTGACTTTGTAGTACAAGTACTACTATTAATCTTGCTCTGATTGTCAGAATTTTCAAAGCACTATATTAAGTATTATAAGTAGATTAAATCATCTGCTTGCTTTTGGTTTTTATTTTTCAGACTCTCTTTCTCCTGTTAGTAACCCTGCTGGCTGCTATGCTAATGGTCAGATTCAAGCGCATGGTGATCGCTGGAGGGAAGATGACTGTACTTTTTGTCAGTGTATCAATGGGGAATCTCATTGTGTTGCCACAGCATGTGGACAGAGTTGCCTGAATCCTGTAAAAGTGCCTGGGGAATGCTGCCCAATGTGTGAAGGTCGGCTACTGAAAAATCTAATGCTGCTATTGAAATGCATAGAAAGTTTAAAATGGTTGATTATTTATTGTAGTAATTAGAAGTTTTTAATGACATTAGAGAAGTTTTAATGTATCCTCAACCTTCTCATCAGCAAAGAGGAACACCATTGTTTTTATGATATTTGATTACTTCTGAAAGATAAGCTGTTTTAAAGGAAATAGAACTATCTATCTAATAATATTGAGCTTTCTTTTCCTTCTTTTTGCACTACAGTCATATAGTAGTACATTTGTACATTGGCACCATTTTTTGTTTGTCCATTTCACTTTTACTAAAAAGGATTTTTGTTGCATGAGTTTTGTTGTATGTGGATCACATATTGAACATGATGACATCAGAGCATCTTAATTTTGGGGAAATTAGTTTATCAAACAAGAGGAAAACAGACAAAATAATACATTTGTTAGGAATATAATTATGGGACAGGATAATTAATGGTTATCACAAGTTGTGAGCACAGGGGAAGCTAAGTGTAATGCCAGACAGGACTAGGACCAAAGATAAACCAGAGTGTTACACCATATGGATAGGAGAATCAGTGCAAAAGCAGTCTATTGCAGAAAAGGGGGTCAAGTAGGTGAAAGATAGGAAATTTAATAGGAAAGCTGTCAGAGCAGAAAAAGAGAAGTCGGAAAGGAAGATAAAGGAGACATGAGAAAGGCAATAGGGAAGATATTTAGAGCATAGTTAAGGGACCTCAGTAACCACATGTTGCCATGTTCTGGCCTGGGTAATGTGAGAGGCTGGAAACATATTTGAACTTTAGAAAATACTTCAGAATCATTTTTCTCCTAGTTTACATCTTCAGGTCACTCATCAAAAGAGCAACAGTGCAGACACCAGAAAGGTTATTAGTTTGAATTATGCATGGTCCTGACATTGGCATCATTGTAGCTCTTAACAGAGTTTTTACAGAGGAGAATTTCCTGCTTTAAGGAGATACATTTATGTGTAAAAAACATTAGGCAGTTCTTCTGTGCGGTTTGAAAATTTTCTCTGTGCTATAATATTTGGGAAAGCATCTTTAGAAAATCAAGCCCTGTTTTATGAGACTAACATCTGCTAATACAGGAAACTCATAGCTAACGCAACCCTGAAAGCTAACCATGGTAATCTTGGGTTTAAAAACATCGAAAGTAGGGCTTTACCTTGGCTTTGCCATTGTGGTGCCCCTTCCCTAGACATATTCCTTTATATTTCACACTCCTGGCTATCTAGTCCTCTTTTTAACTTCACCCTTTTTCAAGTTTTGGATCTCATAAAGGGACAGGTCTTTCTTGGTTGAATGATTTAAAATAATAGGAATAAAATTCCATGGTAAAAGAGCATCTTTTATGAACATTGTGACTTCTGTGGTAGTTTGCCGTGAAATTTAAAGTGATACTTTCCCAGGTGCAAATCAGATACCACAGATGTCCAGCACACTAGAAATTATTTATAAGAATATTTTTCTAGTGATCTAATGTTTGTGACCTTGGTGAATCTACACAGTACCTCATATTAGAAACTGACATTATGAAGGGTTTGGGAGAGGGGAGCAGGATAAGATATAGGAGTGAATCCCACCTCTGTTTGGTGGTTTTCATTCTAATCTGCTGGGGGTGGTGGGAGATTTCCTGTTCCTTTCTCTGCCTAGTGTTCCTGGATAAAATGATGATCAGTTTTTGTTAATTCCTTAGTTAAGTTTATTCTATGAAATGTTAATTAAAAGATACCACTTTGTTAGACAGATGGCTTGTTATTGCTGCAATAGGCATTTGGGCACTAGGAAAGGAAATTCTCTAGAACTGAACTTGGAAATGGTATTTTTCATGTAATGAACTCGGGGAAAAGAAAATCTGTCTGGAATGCAAACTATGAGAATGGAAAACATTTAGTCACTCTTGGAATGATATGAATGTTTTTCCAGGAAGCTTAAGTAAATGCATAATTCTGCAGCTCAGGAGCAGTATTCGGCTCTTTTTTTAAAGACACAATATTCCATAAAGAACATGAAAAATTTAAAAGTTCATTAAGGGACAGATTTGTCAGGGACAAATTAAATGCTTTTTTCTATTAATCAGCTAGATAGAATTGCAGCTCACTTCTCTACATTTGGGTACATCATGATAACATTTTGATGAAGAGTAAAAGAGTTTTGACCTCTTTAGAGAAACATTTGCTACTATGGCTTAAACATCATGCCCAAATGATTTCTTTGCGAGAAGAAAGGCCATAATTCCAGTTGCCTAGAGAGGTTTCCCAATCTGTGCTCTACCTCACACCTTGCTGGCCACCATCATTCTGTAACTTCATCCCTTGCTGATCTTGAGAGCCTTGAGGACCCAGGAGTGCATTTGGGGAGAAGCCCTGGAAGGCTGAGACATGCAGTACAAGGACAGGGTAGGGATTGCATTCATAGACTTAACTTTTATTTTAATTTATTATTATAACTTAATTTAAAATATTTTTACACTGCCTTTCTTTTATAAATGACCCAAGGCAGCTTGATAATTTTAAAAAGAAAATATAAAAGCCAATAAAGCTACAAACAGTTCTTACTATTTTAAAAGAGAATTAAACAAATATATTAAAATAATATAAATAATACTAAAACACATTTGAAATAACAAGTCATAAACAATCCGTTTTTTAAAAAAAGAACTCCTCTTAGATAACCATTTACTTAGGTAAAGCCTGCCTAAAAAGAAACGTCTTTGCCTGCTTGTGGAAAGACAGGAAAGATGAGGCCTGGTCTTCTCTAGGAAGGGAGTTCCAGAGTCTGGGCGCAGCAACACAGAAGTCCATCTCCTGTGTTCTCTCCTCCAAATACACCTGTGAAGGTGGTGAGATGGAGAGAAAGGCCACCCCTGAAGATCTTAGCACTTTGAAATGTTCATAATGGGAGATTCAGCCTTTTAGATAACTTGGACCCAAGCCATTTAAGGCTTTATAGGTTAAAACCAGCACATTGAATTGTGCTCAGAAACAGTTTCAGCACAGGCTAGATCACTATTCTTTGTAGATAACCTCTGTCTTATCTTGATTAAACTTCAGTTTGTCCATTCTCATCCAGTTCATTACTAACACCAGACTGATCTAGAACTGAAACAGCTTCCTGGGGGATAGAGATGGCTGTCATCAGCATACCAGCAAGGTTGAACCCCCAAAACCCTGAACAACCTCTCCCAATAGTTTCATATAGATGTTAAATATCATTGGAAGGGGAGCAGAACCTTGAGGGACTTCACACTCCAATTGCCCAGAATGTCAGATAAGAGTACCTGTGGACAACCTTCTGAGTTTTACCCTTCAGGAAAGATTGGAGACACTGTAAATCAATGCCATATCCCTGAGAGACAGCATAGAACAGTGGTTCCCAGTCTGGGGCACACGCCCCACAGGGGGACTTCAATTTCCAGAAGCCTAAATCTGTACATTGGCTGATCAGTGCTTTGGAGAATTGACTTAGGTTTCTGGGAATTGAAGTCCAAAAACCAAAGGTTGGGAAACACTGGCCTAGAAGGATATTATGGTCAATAGTATCCAAAGCCATTGAGAGGCATTGCATAACCAACAGGAACACGCTCCCTTTGACCAGCTTTTGGTCTAGGTCATTCACCAAGGCAACCAAAGCAATCTTTGTTTCATAACCAGGCCTGAAGCCAGATTGAAATGAAATCTGTCTCATTTAGAAACCGCTGGAGCTAAGAAGCCACAGTTCCTCTTTAGTACCTCACCCAAGAATAAAACATTAGACACTGGAATCCAAGGAGGGCTTTTTCAACAATGGCTTTACTACTGCCTCCTTTAAGGATGCTGGGATCCTATCCTGCTACAAGGAGGCATTCACCACTCCTACTCATTCAGTTTCTCTGGCAGCTTCTATAAGCCAGGAAGAGCAAGGGTCTAACAGACAAGCGGTAGACAGGGGGCCTGTGCACAATTTCAGGCTACAAAACTGAAACTTATCTATTAACACAGGACCGTACACCCCATTTTTGGTGGCTCATAAGTAATGGAACAAATAGCTGACAAGCAGTTGCGTAGCCAAGGGTGGCCTGTTTCCTGAGTTCTGAATGACCAATCAAGCAGATAAAAGGCCTGGAGGTGGTTCTGAGTTTTAAACTGACATGTGGTAGCTGTTCACTGGAACTCTCCACATGAGTTCCAAAGAGGTGTCCATGTGAGCGAAGGAGGCCATACTTAAGATGGAAAAACAAAAGAAATCCATCAGAGAGATCGCAAAAACATTGGGAGTGGCCGGTACAACAATTTGGAATGTCCTGAAAAAGAAGGAAGTAACTGGCACACTGAGCAACACCAAAAGGCCTGGACAACCACAGAAGACAACTGAAGTTGATGACTGCAGAATCCTACTCATGGAGAAGAGGAACCCTTTCGCAACATCTCACCAGGTTAAGAACACTCTTGAGGAGGTAGGTGTGTCATTGTCCACATCTACAGTCAAGATTTGGCTTTATGAATGTAAATACAGAGGCTTCACAACAAGGTGCTAAACACTGGTAAGGTTAGGAACAGAAAGGCCAGATTGGACTTTGCCAACAGACACCTAAAAGAGCTTGCCCATTTTCGGAATAAGATTCTTTGGATTGATGAGACCATGATTAACTTGTGCCAGAATAATGGGAAGAGAAAAGTATGGAGAAGGAAAGGAACAGTTCATGATTCAAAGCAATACCGCACCATCTGTCAAACTTAACAGAGGCAGTGTTATGGCATGGGCCTGTATTGCTGCCAAAGGAACCAGGTCCTTGGTGTTTATTGATGACATGACTGCTGATGGAGGCAGCAAGATGAATTCTGAAGTGTATAGGGCTATGATTTCCACTCAGATTCTCCCAAATGCTGCAAAACTTATAGGATATTGACCCAAAATATACAGCAAAAGCTACTCAAGAGTTTTCCAGAAGTGGGATATTCTTCAATAGCCAAGTCAGCCACCAGATCTCAACCTAGCAGACCATGCTTTTCATTCTTTAGTACCTAAAGACAAGACTGAAGGCAAAAGGACCCATGAACAAGCATGAGGTGCAGTAAAGGTCTGACAAAGCATCTCAAGAGAGGAAACACAGCATTTTGTCATGTCCATGAGATCTAGACTTCAGACAGTCATTGACTGCAAAAGATGTCCAACCAAATATTGAAGGCAGTCCTTCCGCTTGTGCTGATGTTAGTTTGTTCTGTTACTTATGAGCCACCAAAAATGGGGAGTGGGGGCTGTACTTCCTGACTGATGAATGTCCCACTTTTATCAAACCCCTTGCATTAAAGCTGACAATCCTGACTTTGCTCACCTCTTGAATGTTTCCTTTCATCTTCACAGTAGTGGGGTGCAGAGGCCACATGTCCATATGTGTTTTTCAAGCATGCTTACATATTCAAAACGTCAGAAGCCTTGTGTTAGAAGATGAACTGTTTGTTGAGTCTTGTTCAGTGAAGTGAAAAGAGCCTGGTATTTTTCCCAATTGTTGAAGCTGCATTTTTGGTTCACTGGGTAGTGAGTAAAGTTATGGCTTTTGTACTCCTTTGCAGTTTATTGGGAATCAGGCATGCATATAAATTTATTATATGATATATTGTTAGTTACCTTTATGGGTATGAGAGTAACCATTGATAAGATTGTATTGAATTATGTAGGTTATGTAGATTTTGAAAACACATGGGAAACGATGCAGTTTTTTTAAAAAAAACGCTGTAGATGAGGTATAACCTCCCCAATCTTGTATTACACAGATTCTCACATTCTTATACATCTTTCAGGATACTTCTAGAATACTTGTGAAATAAGGAATGAGGGTCTGTTTCCGATAAATATATGCATATTAAGAAATCAAACTTTCACTTTCCTTAGCCATTGGAGGTACAGTGGTATCTCATACAACGATTTTAATCCATTCCACGGGGCTCGTTGTTGTACGAAACAATTGCTATACGGTACATGCATGTATAGCAATTTTCTCTATGGGATGCAAAGTGATCAAGAGCAAGAAAAGCTCATTTAGAAGATGGAAGGCTTATCCAAATGAGGACAGCAGGCAGAAACATAAATTCTGGCAGAACAAATGCAAGGCAACAATCAGGAAAGCAAAGCAAGACTTTGAGGAGCATATAGCTAAAAATACTCAGAGAAATAACAAAGACTTCTTTAAGTACATTAGAAGTAAGAACCCAACTAGGAAGGCCATTGGACCATTAGATGACAATGGAAGGCAAGGGGTTATTAAAGAGGAAACAGAGATTGCAGAGAGACTCAATGAATTCTTTGCTTCAGTATTCACTGAAGAAGACAGAGACCACATGCCCAAAATAGAGCCTATCTTCGTAGGGAGGGAAACCGAAGAATTAAGCCAAATAGAAATAACCAGGGAGGAGGTCCTTGCATGTCTTGTTAAACTAAACACTAACAAATCACCAGGCCCAGATGGCATCCATCCACGAGTTCTCAGGGAACTTAAAGATGAAATTGCTGATCTCCTAGCCAAAATATATAATCTTTCTCTCAAATCAGGCTTTGTGCCTGATGACTGGAAGGTAGCGAATGTAACACCAATTTTCAAAAAAGGATCCAGGGGTGATCCAGGAAATTACCGACCTGTCAGTTTGACATGTGTCCCAGGTAAAGTGATGGAAACCATCCTAAAAGATAGAATTAATAGGCACATAGAAGAGAAGGCGCTGCTAAAGGAGAGCCAACATGGCTTTTACAAGGGCAAATCATGCCTCACTAATCTGTTGGAATTTTTTGAGAGTGTCAACAAACATGTGGATAAGGGGGATCCAGTTGACATTGTTTATCTGGACTTTCAGAAGGCTTTTGACAAGGTCCCACACCAAAGGCTCTTGAATAAACTTACCAGTCATGGAATAAAGGGACAGGTCTTGTCCTGGATCAGCAACTGGCTAAGGTACAGGAAACAGAGGGTAGCACTAAATGGACACATCTCCAAGTGGAGGGAAGTAAAGAGTGGGGTCCCCCAAGGTTCAGTACTGGGACCCCTGCTTTTCAACCTCTTCATAAATGATCTAGAGGTAGGAGTAAAAAGCAAGGTAGCCAAATTTGCTGACGACACTAAATTATACAGGGTAGTGAAAACTGTGAGAGATTGTGAGGAGCTCCAGAGGGATCTCTTCACACTGGGGGAGTGGGCAAAACAGTGGCAAATGAGCTTCAACATTAGTAAGTGCAGAGTGATGCATGTTGGGGCAAAAAACCCCAATTACATTTATAAACTGATGGGGTCTGGACTCTGCGACAAACCAGGAAAGGGACCTTGGTGTCCTGGTGGACAACTCAATGAAGATGTCAACCCAGAGTGCCTCAGCAGTGAAAAAAGCAAACTCAATGTTAGGGATCATTAGGAAGGGTATAGAAAATAAGTCAGCAAGTGTCATTTTGCCTCTTTATAAATCTATGGTGAGGCCCCATCTGGAATACTGTGTACAGTTCTGGTCGCCATACCTCCAGAAGGATATTATGGAGTTGGAGAAAGTACAGAGGAGGGCAACCAGAATGATTAGGGGACTGGAACACCTTCCTTACCATCTGAGGCTGCAACGGTTGGGCCTTTTCACTCTTGAACAACGGCGTCTAAGAGGTGACCTGATTGAAGTTTATAAAATCATGCACGGTGTGGACAAAGTAGATAAGGAAAAACTGTTTTCCCTATCGCACAACACTAGAACTAGGGGACACTCGATGAAACTTTTGGGTACTAGTTCTCAAACAAATAAGAGAAAGTACTTTTTCACCCAGAGGATTACTGGTCTATGGAACTCCCTGCCAGAAGAAGTGGTGACAGCTGTCAGTCTTGACAGCTTTTAGAAAGGATTAGACAGGTTCACGGAGGACAAGGGTATCAATGGCTATAATTATGGATACTTAAGGACAACCTCGGGGTTGGAGAGATAGGCAGGATATCTCTCAATGCCATTTCCAGGGAATCCTAAGCAGGTGAAGGCATCTCCTTGGGAATACCCTGAAGGAAATGGTGAGCCACTGTGTGAGACAGAATGCTGGACTGGATGGGCTGTGGCCTGTTCCAGCAAGGCTGTTCTTATGTTCTTATGCATCACACAATGATGTTGTTGTTTTTTTGCTCTGTTTTTTCCCCTTGAAAAATTGTTGTACGATTTTTTCCATAGGGAAAATTGTTATGTGGGACACCATCCCCCCCAAAAAAAAACACCAAACAAACAACTAATTGCTATGTGATTTCATTGCTATACAGGGCAATTGTTGCATGAAGTTCCACTGTACTTGTTTTGCTAAGCATGGATTTTGTATATCAGTGTCTAGAGAGAGAAAAAGCTTTTTAAAAAGAAGGAGCAGAAATCTCAGTTTCTGAGCATATACCTTTTCTGTTTGAGTAATTAAATCTGTTGTGAAGCAAATATCATAAAGGATTTCTGGTTATCGTTTTCATAACATTTTATCAGCAGACATTTGCACTAATTTTATGGTATGCAACATTTGATTTATATTTTATAACTTCTTCCCTTTTTCTCTAGAACCAACATACATAACAGTAGGTCCACCCACATGCTATCCACTGGTGAACTGCAGTTTAACTGAGACAGATTGTATTTATGGTTTCAAAGTAGACCAAAATGGCTGTCGTACCTGCCAATGCAAAACTCGTAAGTATAATCATGATGTTCAGTTTTTAGTTGTGAAAAGTATCTGTTGACACATTACCACTTCAAATAACCATTTCAAAGCATCAATCTAGTTAATCTCACACACAGGATTGCTAATTCTCTTAGTTTTACTGTGTATTAGTTATTTATTTGAAGAAAAATATAAAGTTTCAGTGGTCCAGTACGCTTTTGGGAATATCTGTGAAGCACAACTCCCCCCCCCCCCCAAAAAAAAAAAAGGAAATCTGAATAAAGTATTTTATATACTTTGGAACTATGTTTTAGGGCATTTCATATCAATACAACTTTATAAATAATTTTTAAACATTAGAACTTCCCTATGTGTAAATAAAATAGCAACACTTTTAATGTTTGTTGTGAGTTGTTGATACATAACAATTCAGTTGGCATGTCTTTGCCTAGGAAAAATAATAATCATAAAAACCATAGCTAAAAATCCTGTTGCACACCTCAACAGCAGCAGAAAATCACCAGTTTAAAGGCTTACTTTGATGATTTGTGTTCAAGTCACATGGATCTCAAAATAGTCTTTTATCAGCAGAACTTTACTATTGATGATAATGTCATCACCATTGTGCATGCAGAACAAGATTTCAGCCACTATACAGTAAAACCTTGCATAAAGAGTGCCTCACTTAGAGATTAACTCGCTTTAAAGAGCAGAATTTTCTCTGAATCGTCACCTCGCTTAACAACTAAATCAGAGTTCACAATCCCCTCCCTGCCAGAAGTCACAATTTGTCACTTACAATGGTGTTTCACTTAAAGAACAAACTCACTTAAAGAGCAATCCTGTGGAACGCATTATGCTCTTTAAGCGAAGTAGCACTCTATATGGTTATCTGTAAACTAACTACTATATGGTTATCTGTAAACTAACTACTACTCATACTTAGGAGGTCAGCCTTTAGTTATAGGTTTATTGTCCACAGAGCTCTTTGTTATACGATTTTTTTCATTATGTGAAGCACTATTGGCGATAGCCCGCTTAACAAAAAAAAATTGTTATACGGGGTATACCCTGTATAATGGGGGGAAATGTTCGTAATATGGATTATACACCATATAATGAAAAAATTCGTTATGCGGAGTATCGCCAATAGCGCAAAACTGCTTTGTTATACTTTTTTTTTTTGTTATACAAAGCATTCGTTATACGGGTTCCACTGTAATCTTGTAAGAGGCCTACATTTCTCCTAGCCTACCTTTTAGAGATGGTGTAGAATTCCACTTTAAATTCAACAGTGGTACGTTGGAAGTTCTTGAGTGATGAAACCTATTTGCTGTTAGTTTATTCGTAAGTGTTAAGGAAAGATATGGGTTATTCCACTGCACTTATCAAGTGTGTAGGCATATTTGGTTATTCTTGTACATTGTATTAATTTTTGGTTGGAAGCCGCCTTGAGTCGCACTTGTGCGAGTAAGGCGGGGTACAAATTTAATAAATAGATAATAATAATAATATTCCACTGCTCAGAACCCATTGTGAAAAGCAATACAGATTTTGCCCTACCCGTCTTCCTTTTTTTCAGATCTGTGAAACTCTGTGCTACAAGACTACTTCACCTATAAACTTCTACCACTGTCATCAAAATCTATGTACAGTGGAACCTCATACAACTATCGCCCCGTATAGTAATGAAATCACATGACAATTAGGTTTTGGGGGGAAATGGCATCTTGCATAACAATTTTCCCTATGGAAAAAAATTGTACAACAAATTTTCAATGGGAAAAACCACTTAGCAAAAAAAAAAAATCGTTGTATGATGCATCCCATGAGGTACCACTGTACTTTGATCAGTATTTCCCAACCTTTGGTTTTTGGACTTCAATTTCCAGAAGCCTAAGTCAGTACTTTGGCTGATCAGTGCTTTGGGGAACAGACTTAGGCTTCTGGAAATTGAAATCCCCCTGTGGGGCATGTGCCCCACATTGGGAACCACTGACTTAGATGCTCATCAGTTTGATTCTTATTGCATAAGAGTACAAAAGAAGATTTGCTTAAATGCATTTTTAATATGAGCAAGAGAGTCTTCTCCATTAAATGCACAGTAGCTTTTTGTATAAATTAGATTTCCTTGAACTCTAACTCTACACTAGGCAGTTCCTCATGAGCAGGAACATATGCTGTTCTTCTTTCTCCAGCTTCTGTTATTTCTTTTGGTGACCTAGATGATTCCATTTCAAGGACTGCATGTTGAAGTGCTTGCTGGTTAGACATCTGCCTAAAATATCCTTCTATTGGATTTTTCTGGTTACTTGGAGCTTCATCACAGCTGCACATCATGACTTCCTTTACTTCACAGCTTTGAATTGTCCTGGTTTTCCAACTGGGTTCCCTCAAACTAAGCCTTTTCCTTCTCAGCCCTGAGCACTCTTTGTTCAGCTAACAAATTAACTGTTCAGTCCTGGCACCAGCTGATTTTAATTAGCTTTATTCAGATTTTCTAGCTAAATGCCCTGGCCAGTCATGTTCCTTTTGCAACTTCTGACTCCTAATAACTTCGATCAACTGCCATCTCCTAGTAAAGCCAAAGAAAGGTAACTTCACCCCTTAGTAGTTTTAAAACTCATTTGGAAGCATTCTGTTTTAGCATCTGTAGCTAATTTAGTTACAGGCTGTTTTATGGTCATACAAATTGCTGAAGTAAGGCATGCTACAGTAGGAACTTTACAGATTTATATTAGGACTTAATTGTAAATGCAGAAATATGAAAATTTGCTCTTTGTAGCTAAATTCCTATGTGCTGTGTCCTTCAGTGTGACCTCATTGGTGTAACTTTCAATAATGAATTGCAGCAAATTAAGAAGTCACATGTCTAGTACACAATAAAAATGTCTGTGCCCACTTCTTAACTTATGATAATTCACCACTGAAAGATATGCTGATAGTGTTACACTGGCAGTCATAACAAATAGGAATTGGACCAGTTAGTTAAATGATGCTGTCAGCGTTCATAGCATCTTAAGGAGTACAAAGAAGCAGGTCCCTTTTCCAAAGCAGTCGCAGTTTAAAACTTCCACAGGAAAAACACAAGGGTTAACTGGGTAGCAGTTGTAGCTATTGCAGTAATATTTTGCAACTCAGTTAGACCCATTGAAATTACTGAGAAGTTGACTCATTAAATTTCTGATTCAGTGGGCCTACTTTAGTTGTGGCTTAATACTAGATTTCATCCATTGGCCAAAATCCTGTTTATTAGTGTAGTAAATTGCATTAATGTAGGACTTTTAGGGATTTGGTGAGCTAACTGGCTCAAAGGGGCAACTTTAACTGCAACTAACTTTAATTAATTAATTAAATAGATTTATATACCGCCCTATCCAAAGGATTCTGGGCGGTGTACACAAGTTAATGCCAATATACAGGTAAAACAATTTTTTTAAAAAAACCTTTACAAACATAACAATATTACCCCCTCCCACCTGCCGTGCCATCTATTATCTAAAAACAAATATAAAATCTACAAAAATCTTTAAAAATTAATTACAGGAGGGGAGAAGCCTCAGATGAGCCAAAAAGGGGAGCTTGTTGAACTTTACCATAGTAGCTTACAGTTAACGTAGATCATTTGAATCAGTAGAACTCACTTGGATCAACAAATCCCCACTGATTCAGTTAGACTATAATGAAATTTACTTTGCTAAACAACCAGATTTTGGTCATTGAACTACAGCAAAATATGGACAATAGGGAGTTGTCCCAAAGGCTTAATGGAATAGATTATTTTTGAGGACAAATAACAGTGAAATTAGGGAGAGGTTATATTAGCATCCGATTGGGATAATTTGTCACTTAACATAGAGATTGATAAGTAGAAGTGCCTCCTATAGTTGAGTGTTTTAAACAATGAGGAATTGTAGGTCCTTCATTGTGATCTCTGTGATTTCAGACAAAATTTCATACCTTTTAATTTTTTTGTGAATTCACAGATGACCACTCAAAGAACTACAGTTACAGTTAAGCAATCCATCCTTATACTTGGGTTATGTCAGGAGTTTTGCAGTGGTTTCATTCAACCCATTAGATAGGGTTCTTATTCTTCCGTCTAAGCCAGACGTGAAACTGCAAAATGAAGACACCTTTTGGTGAGTTCATTCTGCAGTTCTTTTCGCCTGACCTAGTGTGAGAAAGATCAGCTACAGTGTTGATTTTTTTTTCCAGGGTATGACCGATTATGGTTCAAAAATACCACAATCTTCAAGGAGGCTCTTTCTCTGTATCCCATTAGATAGGGTAACATTCCCTCTGAAAACTGATGTTTGCTGTTCATGCTCACGTTTCAATAATAGCTAGGAGTTAGCTTGTGCAACACCCCCACCCACCCACCCCAGTGATATGCAAGATCTAACCACAGTGACACATGCCTTAGTTACATCTAATTTGGATTACTGGCTATTTGTGTGATTTTACTAACCCAGTTAGTAAAATTTTAATTTTCAGAAAATAAAAGCTTCTCTATTCCATGACTCCCAATGACTTCCTCACAATGAAAGGTATCCCAAAGGCAAGCCTCATTCAGAAATGTTTAATTCCTCATCAGTCAAAGTGGTGTTAGATATGTTTCAACTTTTGAGTAGAGCAAACTCCAAACTGAAATGAGTACTTTCTACTTGTACTTTTTAAAATTGCTTGCAAAATTTAATGTAGTATTTTATTACTTGGAAGAAAATTTGAAAAAGAATTTTCATTATCATTAGGATCGATCTGTCAAAACACAGAGTATTAATTCAGTGTTGATTTTTTCCCTTGCTATGTGCCCCTCAGGAAAGCATTATGCTGATACAGAGAATCAGTGAGCAGTGAGAAATTGCTTAGCTCTTTTTCCTACTAATCAATTTGAAGCCCCAGCTATACAAGAGAGCAGATGATAAAGTGAATTGACTTGGCGGCACACAAACTAATATATACTCACATGCCCCGTACCTTTGATTACAGTGTCAAGTAATTAAATATATACAGTTTATTTTTTCAAGATGAATATTACAAACCTTTGCTAAGCTTCATATTTTCTTCACAGGAGAGGAGTTGTGTGCTGACCTCATGTCGGATTGTTCCTTGGATTGTGAATTTGGTTTCCAGACTGACATCCACAATTGTAAGATCTGCCAGTGCCGCCCACGCCCTAAGAAATGCAAATCTGTAGTTTGTGACAAGTACTGTCCATCTGGATACTTGTACGTATTATTTTAAACATTATTGATAACATTGCATTTCTAAGCAAAGCCCATCAATATTTAAGTTAACATCTTAACCTATAAAACCAAGGGTTAACCGTTGGAACTTGCTATAGGTTGCTATGCCTCGCCCTACTTACCTGCACTCACCCTTCGTGCACACGGCCGATCTGGGTCTGCAGGTCAACAAAGGATTGAGAAAACAGGCAGTGGGGCAACAGCCCCACAAACGCGAAAAAAGGGAAACAACTTCATTCCCCAACATTCCTTGCGCCGTGCCACGCCAGAGCCAATCAGACTGAGAGGCTCTCGCACGGCGCGGCGCAAGGAACGTTCGGAAACGCACCGCAGCCAATCAAAAGAAAACCGTTTTAAAAAACGCAGCACAAACCCATAACTACAAGCCCCAGCGTCCTGCGCGCCATGAGCGCGCAAAATGCTGAGGAAGCCGGTGCGCATAAATTAAAACAAAAACAAAAAAACACCAGGAGAGCAAGTCTGCCAAGTTGCGGGAACCAAAGCCCCCCTCCCCAACAGCGCCTGAAGCTCCTGATCGGAGTTTCCCCTTTAATATCACAGGGGGGGTGTTGTGCTCCCGCTCTCTACTGTCTCCCCTGGGGTTGGGAGGGTTGGGGGGACAAAAGGAGTCTGTCTCCCCAACCTTCCTGACCCCAGGGGACCTGGCAGAGGGGATTCCCCTCCACACACACACACACACACACACCCCATATTAAAGAGAAGAAACCAAGCAGTTACTTCTCTTTAAAAACGGAGTTTTTTGGGGGGAATCCCCCTCTCCGATGGCTCTCCTGGGTCCGGAAGGGTTGGGGAGACAGACCCCTTTTGTCCACCCAACCTTCCCAAACCCAAGGAAGCCAGCGGAGAGGGGGATCACACCCCCACCCCACTGATATTAAAGGGGAAACCACAATTGAGATTTCCCTTTTAATATCAGAAGGTGGCCTGGATTCGATCCCCTCTCCTGGGTCCCATGAGTCTGGAAGGTTTGGGGGGACAAAAGGGGCCTTCCAGAGCCAGGGGAGATGGCAGAGAAGAAATCCCCCCGTAGGACACCAAAAAACAAAAACATCCAAAAATACACAAAAACAAACAAAAATAACACCAAAAAACAATACAAAGTAAACAAAAACAAACATTTGCAAACACACCCAGCACCCAGCCAAACACCACAAAATCCAACCACCACCACCACCCCAAATAAAGAAAAACAGCCAACTCACCACCACATGACCTCACTCCACAACGACTGGAAAAGAAATGAATAAAGAGACTACTTACTGGAAGAAGCTCCACCCAGAGGCCATGAGAGAAAAAACAGTCAAAATACAAGATAACCCCTACCAGCACCACTTGCTGCCCACAATAGTAAAAAAAATTCAGAAAGACACAACAGCCTCACACAAAAGGCCCCAAGAGTAAAAACAAGGAAAAACAAATAACACAAAATCACAATTTTACACAAATCAAAAACAGATGTCAATAAAATAAAATAAAAACTATTCAAAAATCATGTGCTGAATTTTCACTCAAATAAAAAACAAAAACATCAATACACAGTTTAAAAATATTTATTGTGAAAAACATGTACTTTCACATTTTTTAAATTATTACCTACGGTACAACAATTAAAAAAAATACATACTAAAAATTATTGGGTTAAATATATTTTTTTTTGAAAAAGTATATCATCCTTTGTTCTTTTTTTCATCCACAAAACCAAAACACCAAACAAAACTCATCACAGTTTATAACAGGCCGCCAAAAAAAATTTGTACAAATAAAAATTTTAAAAATTTCAATTATAGACTATAATTGAAATTATAGAAAATTTCAATTATAGAAAATTTCAATTATAGACTTCTTTACAAACATTAACAACAACAACAAAAACTTTCCAACACCATTTAAAACAGCCCGGCAACGCCGGGCAACCTCTGCTAGTATTACATATGGAAGAAGAGAAGTCTTGGGACTTGTTTGCCAAGAGTGGGGAGAGAAGGCTGCGCGTGTGTGTAGAAAGAGAATATAGAGAATATTTTGTAACTATTTTGCAAGATTTTGTAATGAATATTTTGTCAGTAAAGGTACATTTAGCTTCAATTGTCCATTTTCACTATGTGTGGCGACTTTTGGGACACCCTGTACTACTACTACTTTGTCTAGGTCAGATGTAAAACTTCCAAAATGAAGTCACCTTTTGGTGAGTTCGTTCTGCAGTTGCATTCGCCTGACCTAGTGTGAGAAGGATAGCCGGGACAACAAGGTTGCCATTGCCTGGGGTATGCACAATTGCAGTGAAAAATACCACAATCTTTGAGGAAGCTGTGTACCCAGCACCCTATACTGTAATATTTATTTAAAATGCAGTATTCTCACCCTCTCTCCTTCCAAAACAGAATTATGGCTTGAGTATTTTTTCTTGTGCTTCTTTTAAACTCTTCAGTCAGAATTCATGTGTCACTCTTTAAATACTAGTTTGGGGATCGTTGTTGAGTCCACGTAACAGGAAATGCTATGTGTAAATTCAGCCAAATTAGAAACTACTCCAAATAATATTTAACAAAGTGCCACTGATGTAATTTCTTAATAGGTTATCATCGAAACACACTTTTTTCTCATTCATGAATAGATTATTCTTGCAGAATATAAAGCTTGCAAGAATAAGTCAGTATCTTTTCAGAATTAAGCTAAAAACTTACTCAGTAAATTATCTTGCCTGTGTGGGCAATAATTTTTTACATTTTCTAAATTAGACTGATCATCCAAACATCTGTATTATCCTTCAAATTATTATTACTTTCATCTTATACCTTGATTTTCATGATTTTTTAATGTAGCAATTCCAGCTTTTGATCATGCCAATTTATCTTTTGGACATTTTAGATTTCCCTGCTAATACTAATTACCTTGTGAACCACCCAGAGAATGTACTAAGGGCTATGGGGTAGTATATAAGTGTAATTGCCATTTCTATTACTAAGACCTGATCCATTGTAAGAAACAAATTGTCATCCTTTGTAGATAGACATATGCAGCCATTATTTCATGAATTAAGTTGAGATTCGATTCCTTTTATATATTGTTTTCATCAGTTTACTACAAAAGCTTCATCTTTTGTATCAAACACTTTGTTTTCTCTTCACCTCTGTCAGATGTTTCTGTGAGAAAAATATTTGAGTCTACCTGCAGCAAGCCAGACTTCTTCTTGTCATTGCCTTGGGTAGAACATAATTTTGAAAGAGAAACATACTGGATAAATATTTTGCTATATTACATTATTTGTTGTTGTTGTTGTTGTTGTTTGGGGGGGCTTAAGTTTGAAAGTATTTGAAAGATGTTTTCAAAAAAATCCTACAAAATTTCCCACAGAAACCTATGTTCAGAAATAATCAGTAAACAAATTAATAATATAGAGTAAACAAAACAAAAAGTTTGTAGCACTTTAAAGACTAACTGCTGTGTTTTAATGTCATCAGACTTGA
Organism: Bradypodion ventrale; assembly: GCA_035047345.1. Classification (NCBI taxonomy): domain Eukaryota; kingdom Metazoa; phylum Chordata; class Lepidosauria; order Squamata; family Chamaeleonidae; genus Bradypodion; species Bradypodion ventrale. The sequence goes on along the minus strand of JAWDJE010000001.1, from coordinate 67,255,349 downwards.
TCCATGAAAGCTAACATTAAAATAAAGCATATCAGAGAATAAACAAAGCAAAAATGCTGTAGCATTTATGTAACAATTAGACTTCAAAGTGCTACAGTGTTTTTGTTTTGCTTTGTTTATTCTCTGATATGCTTGAAACAGACTAACATAGCTACTATTCCAAAATAATAAAATAAAACAGTTAAGAACATAAGAACAGCCTTGCTGGAACAGGCCACAGCCCGTCCAGTCCAGCATTCTGTCTCACACAGTGGCTCACCATTTGCTTCAGGGTATTCCCAAGCAGATGCCTTCACCTGCTTAGGATTCCCTGGAAATGGCATTGAGAGATATCCTGTCTATCTCTCCAGCCTGGAGGTTGTCCTTAGGTATCCAAAATTATAGCCATTGATACCCTTGTCCTCCATGAATTTGTCTAATCCTTTCTTAAAGTTGTCAAGACTGACAGCTGTCACCATTCCTTCTGGCAGGGAGTTCCATAGACCAGTGATCTTTAAAGTGCTATGCTTTTGTTTTGTTAACTCTGGCATGCTTGAAGCACAGATTAACATGGCTACTATTCCAACAAATTAATGTTGCCAATTATTACACTACTTTTTAAAGTGTCCTTCCTTGCATCTCTGTCATCTCAAAGTATCAGTTTGTAGTTAGTTGTAATGCATTATTTCCAAACTCTTGAGTAAAAGTAAAGATAGGCTTATTCCCTGGAATCTCCCTATAAAAGGAAGAGCTCCTATACCTGTGCCAAGCTTAAGTAAGGTGTAAGAAATAGTCTTCATGATCAACGTGATTTGGATGTTTAGTTTTCCAAGATAGAGGATGGCTCTTGCATATACAGTAGAACCTCGGATAAAGTCCAAACTCCATTCCACAAGTTTGGACTTTATCCGATTTTGGACTGTATCCGAATCAAATGGGCGATGCATCGGATAACATCCAAATAATGGACTTTATCTGTGGTTCCTATACCAAATGCCTTAGATAACATCCCCCCCTTTTTTTTGCGGTTTTGTACTTTATGTGATGCATCACGTGTGCATGAAAATCGCGACGTTATCCGAATCGGACTTTATCTGAGGTACCACTATACAGTATATTTGTTCTGGTCCCCCATCTAGTGGATAAGAGAATGTCTGCTCTTTAAAGTTTTAATAAAGACTGGACACTTTCCTTTTCTTACCTGAATCATTCCCTAGTGTCAAATTGTACCAGAAAAAAAGGATTTACATTGATTACAAATATTTAGACTTTTAAAAAATATATATAATATTCCTAACTTTTTATTGTTTAGAAAGAACAAGCATGGATGTGACCTTTGTCGTTGTAAAAAATGCCCAGAACTTTCATGTGGTAAAGTCTGCCCAATAGGCTACCAAAAGGATAATCAAGGATGCCTTGTCTGCAAATGTATAGGTAGGAGTATGAGAATCTGTTTGCTTTTCTTGTTTTCCTAAATGAAAATTCATGCAGATTTTTCTGTGCTTTTTTATTGTTTTAAGTGTTTTTTATATACATTTTTACCTTCTTGTTCTGCCATATCCGAATCCGAATATTGGTGATCCTCATGCCCATCAGCTATGAAGACTGTCCTGAGACAGTTCCGCGAGTCACTTTCTGGTCCTGAGCCCTTTTCGCACACACAGCTGTCATTGTCCCCAGGTCAGTGTTGATGAAACTGCCCTCCATCAAGATGGATTCAAGTGGGATTTAATCCACTTGGGGACATCACCCTTTCCTGTGGACTTCAGCACCCAAGCTGTTAGTCCCCAGGGTGGCCAGGTTTGTTAACCGCCACCTGACACTCGGTGTTGAGTTGCTGGCAGTATGGTCTATTCTATTACCATAGCAGGATAACCTGGCCAGACAAAAACATTTTTGTATAGCCAGTCCAAAATATACGCACATTTTTGAAATACAAGCATAGTTTTGTGGCACCTTTTCCCATCAACATGCATGGCAATGTATAGAAATGCATGGTCTTTCAAGACAAAATGCACTAGTCTCAGTAGGTGCAAGATAGATATTCCATCTAATCCCAAATTAAAAATTGGTTTCATTCAGTTATTGAGAATTGCATATGAACAAACCTGAATTGGCAGATTGGATTCCTTTTTATTACTGCTTATTATATTCAGCATAGAAAAGTAACTAGAGTTTGGCAGGGTCATGGTTAATTTTGTCACCCATGGTTAATTTTGACAAATAATTTTATTTGAAGCAAAATTACAACCAAATAATCTCTGCACAAGAACACAATGAAACATGTTTGATTTGCAAGATACTGTCCCCTAAAGGACTTTGTGCAAAGGAAGGAAAGGTCTACTACAAAGGTCTAGTTGACCTGCCTCTCTCATAGGTACCTGGAAATTTGCTTATTTGAGTAAAACATGAAATAAAATAATGTATTTTTATTATTATTGAATGCTATATTTTTGAACTTGCAAACACAGTCAGCTACACTGATAACATTCTTAATCTAGTTCTTTCTGGACATTTCATAATTTGGAGAGTTGAGGTCTTCAAGGATTTTTGTAGGAGCCCCAGGAGCTTCAAAACATGACAGCATTGTCTCTCAGTTCCACTAGAGCACAGGGGTGACCAAACTATGGCTTGCAGCGCCCTCACCGCTCCTAGAAGCAGTTCATGACAGCCAAGGGTGCATTTACGGCAACGTTTTGTGCATGTGCGGGCACGTTTAACTTCCGCTTCTGGTGGGAGGAAACAGATGGCCGGTCCACTCAACCACGTGACCGACCCATGGTGCAAAAAGTTTGGCCATCCCTGCACTAGAGGGCACAAGAGGACTATGGAGCAATCAAATTTAAATGTTATGGAGTGTGAGGATTCTTGGGAAGGCTGCATTTGGCCCTCTAGGTAACACATGAGTTGATGTGCTTAATTTTGTTGATCACTGCTCTGGATGCAGAAATGCATCTTATCTGTGAGTGTTGTAATGTCTGCAGTATATATAGGAATTATTATTGCAGTAGAAATGGGGAGAGGTGATTCTGCTCATTTAGTAGAAAATAGCAGAGATTGGTTGGAAGTCATACAGCCAACCCTTATGTACACCTAAGGTGGTCAAAACCTGGTGAGAGATGAGACTGTATCTTGTAAGTTTTTGAGATCATGCAACATGAAGTATCAAAAGATCATGGGACTGCAGAAGACAGTACCAATAAAGGAACAGGAACCCTAGTACTAATCCTTGGCTTTCACCTCTTTGCTCACTTCAGACTCTCTCCCACTGAAACTGTTGGAGGTGCATTTTTGCAAGACTTGAGGTTATCTTACATTTTTAAAAAAATTATGTTACATATGATGAATAAAACCTATTTTAAATGTTTCGTCATTCTAAGTGATAACATTTCAGAGGATTTTTCCTATTGGTGTTCCCCAAAATTTCCTAACTTCCTATCACAATGGAAAAGAACAACCATACATTCTGATTGGGAGGTATATTAGAAATGTATACTACCAATGACTAAATTTAACTTCATCATTGAGCCGGTTAAATATTGAACATTAATGCCATCATACTAAAGTATTATAGTTGGCTTTTTTGTCACATACAGAGTTATCAGGCTCTATAATGCCACCAACCAAAGTGGGTTCTTGCTTGTCAGTTGATGGGCATCGTCATGAAAATGAGGAAAGTTGGCATGATGGCTGCCGTGAATGTTATTGCCATAATGGACGAGAGATGTGTGCTTTGATAACCTGCTCTGTACCCAACTGTGGCAATCCTACCATACATCCAGGACAGTGTTGTCCATCATGTCCAGGTATAATTTTATGTTCTACATTGTCTTATAAAGCACTCTTTATATTTATGCTTAGATATGTTTTTCATATGCAGTATGTAAAAAAATAGGTTTCTTCAAAAAATTCTTACTCAGGAGTAGAACATAATTCATTTTCAGTTACATTGTTGTTGTTGTTGTTTTACAGATGAATCTGTTGCAGAAAAACCGGAGCTTAGTGGTCCCACTATCTGCTATGTTCCAGGAGGAGAATATTTTGTGGAAGGAGATACTTGGAATATTGATTCTTGCACACAGTGTACATGTCATAATGCACGGGTTTTGTGTGAAACGGAAGTCTGCCCACCTCTTCTTTGTCGTAATCCAACCCGTACCCAAGACTCATGCTGCCCACAGTGCCAAGGTTAATATTCAAACAGATATTGTAGTTATTTTGATATCTCAGTGCAGGATGTGCTATAAAAGAATGAAATGTCTGAAATCATGTTACTTTATATTGTATGTTGCAATAAAAAAATTTAATACCATGTTTCCCCGATTATAGGATCTCCTCCCATAATAAGACACACACACCCTTTTCCCCCTGCCTTTGAAATATAAGGCCCCACCCAAAAATAAGACCCCCTTACCTCCTGCCCGGCTCTGGACGGAGGCTATGCGGCCGCGGCAGTAGCTGGCCTTCCTTCCCGCTGCAGCCGAGCTCCTCAAACCCCAGCTGGGGGTGTAGTCTCCGGGTCTGGTCAGCCCACGCCCGGCTCCGGGTTGCGGCCGCGGTGGTAGCTGGCTTCCCTTCTCGCCGTGGCCCAGCTCCTCATCCCCAGCTGGGGGTGTGGTCTCCGGGTCCGGGCGGCCCACACCCGGCTCCGGTCGAGGCTACACGGCCACGGCGGTAGCTGGCCTTCCTTCCCACCGTGGCCCAGGTCCTCACTCCCGGCTGGGGGTGTGGTCTCCAGGTCCAGCCAGGGGTGAGGAGGAGCTGGGCTGCGGCGGGAAGGAAGGCCAGCTACCGCCGCGGCCGCGTGGCCTCCGGCCCGGACCTGGAGACCACACCCCCAGCTGGGAAAAATAAGACATCCCCGAAAATAAGACGTGCTGATTTTGGAATTTTAAAAAATATAAGACAGTGTCTTATATTCAGGGAAACAGGGTAAATGGAACTTTCAGAGGAGTTGTATCACCAGATCTCTACTGATTCAGTGGTCCTACTCTATTTGAGACTTAATATGCTAAGCAACAGGATTTCAGTCAGAAACAATCAGCTGAAAATGATTCAACGCTAAAATGTTAGTATGATTAAAGAGAGCCCATAAAAATGTTTAAAGAGGCTAGAAGTTCTAATACAGGGATCCTCAACCTACAGTCTGTGGCCTGTATCCAGCCCACGGCACCAAATCATCCGGCCCACACCCATGCTCCAACTGCCTCTGCCTCAATCCTTGTCTCCTCTGCTTGGCTTGACATGTCCCTAACGGCGCTCCATAGCAGGGTGGATGTTCTAATGCTTACAACATCTTCCCTGCTACGGAGCATCATTACGGACACACCAAGCCAAGTGGAGGAAGCAAGTATTGAGGGACCAGAAGCAGTTGCTGGCGTGTTTCCTTCCTCTACATGACACAACTCCTCCAGGCCGGTAAGCAGGGGAGGGGGGGAGCTTTGGGGGGATTGGCTCGGGGTGGTTGGCAGCAGCTGTCCAGCCCCTCAATAGTCTGAGGGAGCATGACTCAGGCCCCGGCTTAAAAAGGTTGAGGACCTCTGTTCTAATACAAAAGTATAAATATAGTAAAACCTCGCATAAAGAGCGACTCGCTTAAAGAGCAGAATTTTCTCTGAAAATTAACAACTAAAACCAACCAAAAACTCACTTAACAACTAAAAAAGGGTTCGCAATCCCCCCCACCAGAAGTCACAATTGGTCACTTACAATGATGTTTTGCTTAGAAAGCAAATTCGCTTAAAGAACAATCCCATGGAACACATTATGCTCTTTAAGCGTGGTACCACTGTATAGGTAAAAGCAAGTAACTAAGCTGGTACATAGGTGAATTATTAAGCGGGGTATAGAAGAAATAGTTTATAAAGCCTAAATGTTTACTGGGCTTAACAAACCAGAAACCAGCTTTGAAAATGCTTATCCTCTTCTCCTTTGCCACCCCATGCTTAAAATTAATAACCCTGCCTTTGGCTGTAGTTGATAAAAACTTTGCTTAATGATTTAACCCTACATCTCATAGCAGCTATAGCCAGCACAGTCAGCAGTGAAAGATTGTGGTGAGAATTGTCCATCCCTGCCTTAATCCACAATCTGTAATGAAATAAAAATTAAACTGCAGTTTTAGGTGGAATTGCTTATTGAGAGTATAACAACTTTAGAAGAAATTTATTTTGATAAAACAAACAAGAGTGGAAAACTTTGAAGAAGGTGCCTCTTTCCTTGCTTGCAATGTATCTACTAAAGCTTTTAGCATTTATCCATCTATATTTCCTCCTGTAAAGTTTCAGATAATTCAACTAAAACAAAGCAAAGATAGTTTTCTTTGGATAGAACTTCTTTCCATAATTCACAGCACTGAAAAATTGTCTATTCAGTAGAAATTTCCTTTCATTTTCCCTTGATTGCTTACTCTATTTGTATTGTATCTATATATTTTAGATGAACCTGCTCAGCCTTCCTTATCAAGCAATGAGAGCATGCCTAGTTATTGTAAAAATGATGCTGGTGATATTTTCCTCACTGCTGAGTCTTGGAAACCCAATGTTTGTACCAGCTGTATTTGCATGAATGGTGAAATCAACTGTTACTCTGAATCTTGCCCACCAGTATCCTGTGACAGGCCTGTTTTGCGAAAGGGGCAGTGTTGCCCATATTGTATAGGTAAGTAAATGAAAAAAGAAAAATAATGGGTTTTTCTTTTTCTTCCTCTTTTACCCCATTGGGTGTTGAGGGAAAATAACACTGCACAACAACAATTTTGCTACTGGGAATAACACGTGTTTTACATGATATCGAGCATGCTGATTCCAAATCTGAACTCAGAATTTGCCTTTCACGTACAGATTTGAAGGCGTGCAATTGCTGTTCAAATGATCGGTAACTGGGTAATGTATTTTTACATGGAAACATTATAACAATTGCATCTACCACTCTGCCTGCTGCAGCCTCAGCTGAATCACATCACCTGGTGGCATGCATGTTCCAGCAGCGGCCGGGCATGTCTGAGCAAGTCAGCGAGATAACATCAGAAAAAGGTGTCTAAGGCGAGATGGACCAAGGACTTGTTTCTAGTGCGAAACCATCTTATTGGATAGTACAGCTAGGCCATAGTGAACCTGTTTTGAGCTAAAGATGAGTAGGCGCAGCTGTGTTAACAAACCGGACAATTTTTGCTATATTTGTGGGAAATATATCCCACATGATCAATGCAAGAACCTAACCAAGAGGGTGAGCTTTGCTTACTTAAGATCCTGATGTCCTTGGCACAATCGGATTTCAAATTTGGATTCAGCTCCCTTGATTTAGTATAGGACACATGGATTATACGAAGTAGTAGACAATATATTGTTTTTTGTGATGCAGTATAATGGGTTTCTGTAACGTTTTTCAGTCATATTTACTCAGGATCATGATACTATGTCAGTTTTTACTTTCATTTTCTTTAGTACTTGATTTCTGACCAGTGAAAATAGCTGCTTTTGCTTGGAGTTAAAAACACATGAATCCCACCCCACTGCAGTGATTTTTCTCCAGCAAACTCTTTCCTTTCAGAGGAAGAAGAAAACAATATAGTAATTGTTATGTTAGTGTTTGTTTGTTTGTTTATTTACTGGCTGGCTTGCTTACTTTACATTTTTGTGTTGCCTCAAGGCAACTCATGAATTATTTTTTAAACTGTAAACTCTGTAAACTACAATAACTTTTGATATTAAAAACAGTTAAGCATACGACAGTATTAAAAATTATTTGAAACTGCTAAAAATACATACACACAATAATGTCCAGCACGTAAGATTAAAACCTGCCCAGTTAGTTCTTAGTCATTTGTCTGAAAAAAGATGTATTTACTGGTCATGGGAAGGACAACAGAAAGGAGGCCAGCCTAGGCTTCCATGGAAGGGTGTTCCTTACATTCGGAGCAGCCACAGAGAGGTGTTCCTACCAGATGTGCCTGTGGAGACTGTGGGATTGAGAGAAGAACTGTTCCTATAGATCAGTGTTTCCCAAACTTTGGTTCTTGGACTCCATTTCCCAGAAGCCTAAGTCAATTCCTCAAAGCACTGATCAGCCAATATACTGACTTAGACTTCTGGGAATTGAAGTCCCCTGTGGGGCGTAGGGCCCACTTTGGGAACCACTGCTATAGATCCTAAGAGTTTATTATACTGGAAATCTGCCATATATACCTGTAAATTGCGAGTGGTTACATCTGGAAAAAGGCTTTTTGAAAGTTTATGCCAAATAGCGTTTCTTAATCTTAAGGGTACTAACTCTTCATTAGTTTTCACTGCAGTTGGGATTATGGCTCTGAACGTGTTTTGATCTCTTTTCTGTGATAGAACTGTGTAATTAGCATTAAGCAGAAATGTTCAGCATGGCGACTTGCCATACAGAAACTACTTGAGTCTCAAAGCAGGCATGTGCTCGTATTTTTATTTCTTCTGCCTATATTATTTGCTTTCTGACCTCTGAATTATGACATTCTTTCGACAGAAGATACGGTATCAAAGAAAGCAATGTGTCACTTTAATGGAAAAACATATGCTGATGAAGAACGTTGGGATATTGACAGTTGTACACACTGCTATTGCCTGCAGGGTCAGACCCTTTGTTCTACAGTCAGTTGCCCTCCACTTCCATGTGTAGAACCTATTATAGTGGAGGGAAGTTGCTGCCCCATGTGCCCAGGTAAGAACTTACTTACTTACTTACTTACTTACTTACTTACTTACAGTGGAACCCTGTATAACAAATTTTATTTTTATTTTATTTTTTTATATTCAAATTTATATGCCACCCAATCAGGTAAACCCGACTCTGGGCGGCTCACAACAAGTTAAAACACACATAAAACAGTACAACCAATTAAAACCCAACATACCCACCCACCTACCCCATTCCTCTTAAAACCCACATAAACCCACATTAAAAAAAAGACAATTAAAAGAAATGGGGGCTTAATTTATAAGCCAACAGGCAGGGGCCACTCTTCCATCTGGGCCCCACACCTGCCCTGCCTACCAGGTTTTTAGGTCTTTTCTGAAAGGTAGCAGCTCCATCTGCTCCTGCAACTCTACAGGCAGGAGGTTCCACAAGGCCGGTGCGGACACGGAAAAGGCTCTCCTTCGTGTGCCAGAGAGACGAGCCCCTCTGGCAGATGGAACAATCAGGGAGCCCCTCCGATCCGCTCTGGTTGGACGGGCGGACACTCTTGGGACGATGCAGTCTCTAAGGTATCCTGGCCCACTACCATGAAGGGCTTTAAAGGTCAAAACCAGCACCTTGAACTGCACCTGGAGGCAAACTGGTAGCCAGTGCAGCTCCCGAAGTAATGGTGAGGCACGAGCATAACGCCCGTGCCCCATCACCACCTGGGCTGCCGCATTCTGGACCAACTGCAGCCTCCGAATGGTTGACAAGGGCAGCCCCATGTAGAGTGCATTGCAATAATCTAGCCTGGAGGTGACCAGAGCATGTGTGACCATGAGCAGGGAGTCCCGGTCCAGGAGCGAACGCAACTGACGGATGATGCGAAGCTGTGAGAAAGCCCTCCTGGCCACAGCCGCCACCTGATCTGCTTGTAGCAGCCCTGAATCCAGGAGGACCCCTAAGTTGCGTACCGGGTCTGTCTGGGGCAAAGACCAAAGTTGGCAGCTCCCTGGATAACGCGGGACCCCCTATCCAAAGCCACTCAGTCTTGGAGGGATTCAATTGTAGCCCGTTGTCCCCCATCCAGACCCCAACCACTTCCAGACATCTGGATAGGACATTATACAAATGCTTCGTATAATGAAAAATCCGTATAATAAAGCGTTTTTGAGCTATTGGTGATACCCCGCATAATTAAAAAAAAGGTTTTGCAGGGTATCGCCAATAGCACTTCGCATAACGAAAAAATCGTATAATGAAGAGCTCCATGGAACGGAGCTTTTTGTGATACGGTGTTCTACTGTACTTACTTACTTACTTACTTACTTTCGCAATGTATTTTCAGTCACTTACGTAGAGTTAACTAGACACTTCACATGTACGGAACAAAAAATCATTTTTCAAAGATAAGAAAATACTTTCTTCTTCATGGTCTCTGTGAATGCACACAAATGGGCTAAATCCTCACATGCACAGACAACTCAGAATATTTCAGAGCTGTGACAGAACCCCAAGCTCTGCCCACTTTCTCCAGTGCACAATTCGTGGCCAAGCATCCCTCAGTTCCTTTCTTACCACCACAGTGTTTTTACCTCTCTGATGCCAGAGTACCTTTCCAGCGTTCTTCAGTGAGTAGTTTGTTCTCTTTTTCTTCTTCATCGTTAGATAGTGTTTCATAGTTGCTCTTGGTGTGATGCGAGTATTGCAGCAATAAGATCCCCCACAAGGACGGCCACACTAAGTGCCTGTACTGTTCCAGGGAGGGTCATCAAGTGCAGGCTTGTGCTATCTATAAGAGCTTCACACGGGCTGCACTCCGGAATAGGGAATTGCAGCTGAAGCTTTTTACTTTGGCAAAAATACCTGTAAGCCATTGATCCACTTTCTCTGATTGCAAGATCACTACTGTTTACAAGTCTGAACCAAAACTTACAACAATGGAAGAACCCCGGACTGAACCTGGGTCCTGTACCTCTAAACCGGTCACACCACGAGACAAGATACCAAAATCACTAAGGGTTCCCGAAAGAAAAAGAAGCTTTCATCTAACAAGCTGAACCTCATGACGTGGACAGTTGTCCCACAATTTCAAAGATCCTCTTGGAATGAAGGGAACCCTCCACCGGAAAGAATTACCTCCATAAATGAAAGAGATTCACAAGGTTCACGGCATCATTGAATGTTTTATTTATTTATATTTATTTTCGACATTTATACCCCGCTTTCCTCTCCCGAGGGAGACCCAAAGCGGCCTTAACAGCATATAAAATAGCAATTAAAATAACAAAGTTAAAACATCAATCAAATATAAAGACAGTTAAAAAACCCTATCCAAAAATTACATTCAAACCCCATAAAACCTCAAAAACGACCCTCACCCACCCTCCATTCATATTAAAATAAAAACTAAAAAACTGGAAAGGGCTAAACAAAAAAGGACTGACAGGCCAAACTCCCATAAGGCTAGACAAGCCAGCGGGGTTGAGAAATAGAGTCACTCTCACTCCATACCCACTGGCATAGCTATGTTTTCAGATTTTTTTTCTCAAACCCACTGACCTTGGACACTATTGTTCAGTTTTTGATACATTTCAAGCATGGGAATCATGCACTGGAGTGTAGTGACCTACTACATGAGATTATGACCAGCAGAATGAAGACACGAGATTTGTGGGGGGCTAGCTGGGTACTTCGGAATCTTCTCTCCGCTCCTCTCCCTCCTGATCTCCTTCTCCCGGCAGCTCTCTTTATTAACAGTTTCACACAAGCATACAGCATATGGCGCACAATGACATGATCCATCATCCTTCACCATACTGCCACGCTATGCTGCGCTAGGCCTACTCAAATAGACGTTTACACAATTGATGATAGAAGAATGCAACCATTTTCTATATCCACAATAGCAAGAAGGAAATGTTCCTAGATCATTGATTCAGGATGGTCCAAGAACAGGACATTTTCACCATCATAGGGAATGAACAACCTGGGTTATTGATCAGTTTATCGGAGAATTTGTTCTCACAATTAACCTGGTCAATCCAGAAGGATGCAACACTGGAGAGTATGGGTCAAGCTTGGGGCTCCATCACAGCTCTGGAACATTCTGAGTTTTCTGCACATGCTCAGGGTTTAACCCATTTGTGTGAATTCACAGATGACCACTCGAAGAACTACAGTTACAAGTAAGCAACCTGTCCATACAGAATTTACTGAGGAATAAAAGTGACTTCTTGTGAATATCCTATCGGCTTTCTTATGCTTCAGCTACTAGCCACCAAAAAAGTATGAAAGCTAGAACAGATTTATTAGAAATTGAAAATTAAATTGCTGGCTTAGTTCAGATACTATGTACCTTATATTTGGGCATGGAATATATTACAGGATTGCTTTCCTTTCTTTTCTTATGATAAATTATTTAGTCTTTTAAATGTGTCTCCAGTCATTAATTTTGGAAGACAACACTTTCTTCAGTGTGTTACTAGAAGATCTAACCTCCATTCCCTAGGTCAGCACTACAGAAGGGCTAACAGCTGGCCAGATAGAAATGGATAAGAGTGCTGTGTTTCAACTTCCTAATACTATATCTGACTAAGAAATTATTGTTGATGCTGGAATCTGTTTTTTGCATTCTTTTTCCCCTTTACTTCCTCTTTTACTACTTTGGGTGTAGAGGGATTTGCATTATTTGGTCTTTGTAAAAACCAAAATGGAATGATCTCAAAATGAATAATATATCAGCAGTGTTCTAGTTTGGATACTTTTGTTTTCTGAACTGTGTTATGTTTAGTTAGCACGAAGATTGTAAACTTTGTGATGACTCATCAATATTCTGTTGATTTTCTTTTCATCAACTCTCCAGAAACTTTGCCTACTCTATATGTATCAAGTTAGACTTCATTTACTGGTCACTGTGGTTTTTAAAAAATTCTTGCCTAGTTCCTGTCTTATATCAGACATTAAATGCACTAAAATGTGACACAATTCATTAATGATGTATAAAAAGATGTCTTGAGTGAAAGTCCCTTAGTTCTACATAGTCCCAAGAGCAGAAACAGAATAAAATAAAACCGTAAGTATCTGAAAAAGTAAAGGGTGACTATGAGCTTTATAGATGTGATAAAGCAGGGATAACTTTTAATTGGGATCTCATGACAAACTATTATTTTTATAGAGATGTATGTACCTGAGCCTACAAATATTCCAATTGAGAAGACAAATCATAAAATAAACAATGAACGTGAAGCACCCATTTGGCCTACACCCAGCGAAAATGATATTCATATCCATAGAGGTAAATTGCACTTCATTCAGTTACAACTGTTATGAACTACAGATTGTTCAGACTAACTTTTGAATCTTTCTGTTTTGAAAATGACTCTTTGAAGATTTCTTGATACCTAGAAGGAAAACCAAATTCTACTCTCTAGTTGAATGATAATACCTGTCACTCCTTTTTGTTTCTTTTTGCCCAGATGTTTGGTTTTTTTCCTGCTTTCATTGATACCCATAAAGTAAGGGACTGGTCTTTCATCCAATCTAGACACATTTCCAGACTACCACATAAATCACATTTACATTTACATGTCTCAAAATAGGTATTAGATAGAATTTCAGAATACCTATTTCAGTAAAGCAAGATCTAACACATTGGGAAAATATTGAACAACCTGAGCCAATACAAATAATAAATAAAGGAAGATTTACTAAAGGAAAATTAACATACATATTTCATGCATATCTTTTTTAATGTTAACATTCTGTGACTAATTCTATGTAGGAATTTAAACTGGAGTTAGATTATGAAAATGTATTCTGAACTTGAAAAATGTGCTTATGAACCATTTAGTAATCATGTTTAGATATTATATGATTATGTCAGCTAGTCCCATGTAGCAACCTTGCTGTCCTGGATCTCAAGGGTTTTAACAATGAGTTCCACTACCTAGTGTACATAAATCTTACTTGGACCCACAAAGACAGGTAGGTGTAGCTGGCATGGAAGAACTGGTTAACCACACGGTTCACGCTGGCAAGGTAAGTCTTACTGGCTGAAATCCTGTTGCATAACTCTGCATGTACAGTGAGGATATCAGCAGGGGCAGCAAATCTCTGCTGATTAAAGGTGATTATCTCTGATGAAAGATTATTTCAAGGTGAACACAGTTCGTACACAATGCACCCCCAAATCACCAAAACAAGACTTTAATTGGCAGTAGTTTGCTGCTGCTGATTTCTTCACTGTTGTGCAAATGGAGCTGTGCAACAGGATTTCAGCCACTTAAAATTTATAATAACTGCTTCTACTATATGGATTACCAATTGGAAAAATGTTCTTGTTCAGAATATTATTCATGGTATCCTTTTTTAGAATTAAATTTAGAAAGTCTTGGAATTGAACTACTCTGGAACTGAAGGATTATGGGTATGATCTAGTTGTTTGCTGCTAACATGCGTATTCATACTTTCTAGATATGGGTCACCTTCAGGGAGATTTTAGAGAAACCAGAGGACAGCGGACTACAGAGGCATCTCTTAGTTCTCTTGCGTGGGTGACAGTGCCTATCATGACAGCTCTAGTTCTTATAATAGCACTTCTACTTGTCAATCAGAAAAAGCAGTGGATACCAGTATTGTGCTACAGAACACCAACAAAGGTAAATGAATAAACAGACATAATATATGCATTTACTTATTTTGTCCTAGATGCTTTTGTATAAATATGTTACATACTGTATTGAAATGGCTAAAACTGTTAAACATATCATTTCATGATTTTTTATTTGCATATTGACCAGATTCCAACTGAATATTTATGCCTGTATAGATACCGGAGTATATCTCAGAATGGGGGATAGCCACTAATTAATGAGTCCCAAACTGAGTTCCTAGTTACCGTATTTGCCAGTGTATAAGACGCACCGAAGTATAAGACGCACTGCATTGTTACCAAAATAACCCGCTATAGGCCACTATACACAGTACAAACACTCCATTTTCCACTGTATTTTAGGGTCTTATATGTCAGCAAATATGGTATTTGCTGATCTATGCAGCTCCTGGTATATTACTGGGAATTCCCAAGTTACTCCATTTTACTTTTACAGACATAAATAAGCAGTTGGACTCTGGCTGTTATTTTTTAAACTGCCTAGAGAAGTGTTAATATCAGAAATGCAAAATAAAGTAGAATACAACTGGAAAAATTGATGAGGCACAACAAAATGTAAAACTAAGATAAATCCAGCAACAAAGAATAGAAACACAATAGTGTATGAAAGTGAATCAAAACTAGCAGTAAAACAAAGTGCTAAGATCTAAAAGGACAAGAATAGTTTGAAATTGTTTTGAAAAATGAAAGAGTCTTTGATGTTAGGTAAAGTGACTGTACATTGTACTGCGGAGGCTTAGTGGTCATGACACTCAATATGAAGACTGGAAGGTCGGCAAGTCAGCCCTTCAAGACCCGAGTGCTGCACAACAGAGTGAGCTCCCATCTCTGAACCAGCTCCTGCCAACCTACCAGTATGAAAGCAAGAAATTGCAAGTAAATAAATAGGTACCACTTTGGCGGGAAGGTAAACACTCCTGTGCACTCCATTGTTTAGTCATGGCTGCCACATGACCTCGGAAACGTCTGCAGACACTGACAGTTCTGGCTCTTTGGCTAGAGACAGAAAAGAGCACCAAACCCTAGAGTCGGATATGACTGGCTTTCGAGCAAGGGTGACCTTTACCTTTCCTAAAGTGTCTGTAAGATAGGTGCCAGACTTCTCTGTATTTTACAGTAACTATGTTACACACAAAAAGGCCAGTCCCTTGGTCATATCCACCTACCTTTGATAGTTAATTAAGAACCTGAATACTTCTCTGCATGTAGAATTCTGTCAGGAAATTAAATATCTTATAGAATATTAACTACACCTGTTAGAGTAGTTTGCATTCACTGTGAATACACATAGAGAACCTGAAGTTTGTACTGTAGCTTTCTAACTCCCAGTGCGTCTCTTGTCTACACTGGATGAAATTGTAACGCCATGCACTACACCACCCCTGCAGCCTCTCTTCTCATTACATCCTGAGGTAACATGCAACAATTTAAGATCAGACTTCTTCCCCCTTTTCACACCCTTTCTTCCTTTTACTATGCATTTGCCCAGCCACCAAACAAATTGTTGCTAATAAAATCAGTACAGGAAAATGAAAATATTACTTCAGACTGTGAGTTCATTAACTTATAAACTATAAAATTATTTTAAAAATACACTACATCAAATATTTGTGCTACATTTTAAATGTTGTAGACATACTGATGTCAGATATGTTGATCCACAATGATTAGCCCTGGCAACAAAATAAAACCTTCAGTGCCCCTTCGCTTTTGGGTAGACAAATCTCTGATCTTTGCACCTCACATTACAAACACCAGAGGGAAAAATTCTAACAGAGTTTGAATTAAAGGTGTGCAGGAATGGGCGTCAGATACAGTACTATCTGGCTGGTCAAAACAACATTCCATGACAGATTACTGAGAGCACAGAGCACTTCAAACAAAAAGTTACAGCTTTTCAATTGGTTTTTAAATCAGGGCCACATTATAGTAGACAGAATGGGCTTGCTATATGCCTGATTTCGAGAAGATTGATGAAATGGTGCTTTTAATGTTTTTAATTATAACTTGCCTCCCACCTGCTGCCATTTTTTATGGCTTATAGTGAAACATGATGTTTCAAATGCCTGTATTTGCTTCCTGTAAATAAAATGATTTCTGCTACAAGTTTTTTTAAAGTTGATTTGTCATGTCATTTATAACATATAGGACCTTAAAGACACCTCTTTTACATTGGAAAAGGTTCATAAATCCTGGGTGTTTATTGAAATATTTTGTTGCAATAGCCCATGTTTTTGTCAGTACTTTAGAAATCCAAGGAGACTTAGAAAGCAAAGTCACACTTATATACTGTCCCATTGTGGAAGAATGGAAGGCCCTGGTCAGGATTAAACTCATAACCTTTTGAAAATGGTCCCATTGAATTCAGTGGGACTTATTGCCAGGCAACTACAGCTTAGCCCTCCCAATGATTCCTTCCACTATAAATTTGAGTATATAATATAAACTTCTTTTATTAAAAATACTAGAAAATAGGGGTTTTTAAAAACCCTCTGGTTTATTAATTTAGGTTATTGCTTCTCTGTCCATAATTCAAATGGCAAGAAATTATCTGACCCTGCCTTGTACTATTGTGCCCATGTTGCCAACAGGAAGGATGACAAGCTTTGCATACTAAAGGCCAGCCTGAGTGTTGATGACATGAACATCAATAATCAAAATGGTCTACAGGATTCCCTCTTTGGCTCACTACCATTCACAAACTGATACCAAATTTGTGTATGTCACTTAAACACAAAACAATTATCAAGGCATTTTTGAACGAGTTTTCTAGCTGTTACTTGCTTGTGTATGTGTATATATAAGGTAGTTTTATCTATTGTGCCTTTTTGTTTTCAAACAGCCTTCCTGTCTAAACAATCAGCTGGTTTATGTGGACTGCAAGAAAGGTACTATGGTTCAGGTGGACAGTTCTCAGAGAATGCTCAGAATTGCCGACCCAGATTCAAGATACAGTGGATTCTATAGCATGCAAAAACAGAACAACTTACAAGTAGATAATTTCTATCAGACAGTGTGAGAAGTTGTGCTCTTCCCAAGAAGTTAAGAAGAAACAAAGACTGAATCTGCTATTAAAATGAAACTAGAATTGTGCACTTGCTTAGTGGATTGTATTGGATTTGTGACTTCATATACAGTTCTTAAACTTACTGGGATGGGCTCTGACTCTTGCAACATGCTGGAACAGGCATTCCTTCTTCTCCTTGCGATAATTGACCACATGTTTTCTTGGAACCAAAGTTCTAAAACGTAGGCTATTGTAATATAGTAGATAAAGGTCGTTTAGGAAGGGGAAATTAAAGTGGAGCTTGTGTGGTTGTAGCAGGAAGCCTTAAAAAGGTGAAGCTTGACCAGCTTAACTTGAAGTCAAAAGAATTTAAGAATCCACTTTTTCCATACACTGCAGAATTGCATTATGGCAGTGAAGTTATAAGGCTCCCCTCACCTGAGTTTAAATAACAAAAACTGGGTTTATTTTCAGCTATGCTACAAAAATGCACTCCTAGAAGAGTGCCTGCCTCGTCACAGGTGCAGTATGGCTTCAACTATGTTTTCCTGCCTAATCAGAAGCTGTAATAGCTAATGTCATATGTAACAAGGAATATATTAAAAAAGAAATACAAAGAGCAAATTTACTGACAGTGTACAATTATTCCCTGTGCTGCTTTTTGTTTTTTCCTTTTGTTGCTGATTGACCAGATTTTGGCAATTAGCAGATGGCTATGGCCTATATAATTCCTGATATGAGCACTGGATCTTCTGACCACAGTGTTGGAAGGGGAGAGAAAATAAGGAAAAGTTAAACAGCATCTGATTTCAGAAGTTTGTGTGTGTGCGTGTGTGTGCTTTCTATCATTGTTTATCAATTTCAGGTGATTCAGGTTCCAGGTTGTTCTTGGAGCAAAAGAAAAAAATATTTTGTTGGATGATCTTCCTGATTTTTAAAAATCATGTTAAGGTTTGTGTGGGTTTTTTTTCCTTCCTGTTACTGATTATGCAGACTAGGAGCAACTTCATGCTAGGAAGCTGCTTAATTTTAATTGTATATTACTCAAGCACCTTTTGGGAGGCTCAAAAAGAAAGAACATGCTTCTTTAAAACTAGCTTTATAGAAATATTTATGTAAATATAGTTATGCTTAAAAGAAAGCATTTGTATGTCTCTGTGTATATGTGTAAGTGTGTATGTATGTGTATATGTATATATACATGCACACATATATACACACTGTGTATATATGTATATATACAGTATATATATGGTATTTATATATACAGTATATATCAGTATAATTTTGTATTTTCCCCTGTTGAATGTATTTTTACCTGAGATTTTTTCCAGAACAGAAAACAGGCATTCCATATTATTGCTTATCATTTGTGTTTAGGAAAGACAAGATGAGAATATCTCATTCTACCTAGTTTTATTTGATTTGGAAATGTGTATGTGCGTGTGCACGCATGTGTGCCCTTGTGTTTGCATAAGTGTACAGAATGTGCACAGTTTAGCAGTAAGCATTATTCTTGCTACTTACTACATTTCAGGGTCTGTTTGTTTTTTATCTTTTCCTGCAAGGCCTTAAAAAGGCTATTAATTCAATGCATTGGCTAGATACACTGATGACACAGGCAGCACGAACCATTTCTTAGAACGATATCAACTTGTGGACAATTTGAAAACAGTTGTCTGCAACAACTACTGGAATATACAATAACTATCTGAAGTCTGTTGCAGCGTGGCTCATAACTTTAGATTTGTCATTCAACCTTACCTTTTCCAAACAGGTTTTGGCACTTTTATACTAACAGCCCTTTTGCGTGTTGCCTTTTTCTTTTACAATTGCTTGTCATGAGACACGAATACCCAGTATGCTTAATGTGAAAAGAAAATGTATTTTTTTTTTGTAAAGGAACTCTCAAGTATTGTTGTAAATACTTGGTCAGAGGTTACTGAACTTTAAAACTGAAAAACCTAATTTATTATATGACCTAATTTATTAATCCGAAGATTAACAAATGTCTTGTTTTAGAATATCACAAAGTGTTCTAGCTTTTCACATCAAAGAAAAAATATATATGTATCATAAAAGTGCAGCATTTTTCTGTTATGAAATCAGTTTCCAAAAAAAGGAGCCTCGATCCCCAAGCTATGAAAATATTGAAACAAATATTAATATTCAGTTATTATCCAGATCTGTTAAAATAAATCATTCATTCCTTTCATAAGAGTGAGCAGTCTTTATCCAGAAACTGTAAATGCTTGCTTTTATTTTGCAGTCAAGGCCATATTCTGGGAAATATTAGCAGAATATAGGACATGGTGTAAAATGTTATTATTTTAATATTTTATTATTATTTTTAAAATATTATTTATCCTATGTGCTGTATCCATTACACTCTTTTACTTTGGTTCTTGTCGTGCTCTTGTAAGAGAAATGCAGATATAATTTTCTGAAAAACAAAATAGATACATATGTGGCACTTGGAGTGCACTGCAGTTTGGCAGGTTGCTTGTTTACTTTTTGAAATGTAAGATTGTTTCTTGTAATTTGGCTTTTGGCAGCACAATAAAAATTAACTTGATGAACTTTTTATACTTGTCAAAAGAGTTTGTTCTATGAAATGTTGCTTGAAATTTTAGTCCTGTATTATGTTTTTCCACCTGCTTGGTTGCAAATACAAGTGAAACAGACAACAATGTGTTTCACTCTGTGTGCTTCTGTTGAACATGCCTTCTTCCAGGACAATCTATTCCATTTCCCCCTGCTTAGGTTTTTCTAGTTTCCCCCCACCATAATTCAGTCAGCTATTAAAGACCACTGAAAATGCTCTATATTCATTAGGTGCCCCGCTTCTCTTTTTTCCAAGACCCCTTTTTACTTCTCTAACATAGATGTTTTCCTAAATTCTGTTGATGCTTCCCTCTTATACATGGTGCTATTTAGGATACACGTATTATGATCAACAACCAGAATGCTACTAAAATAGATGGGCTTTTACCTTTGTCTAGCTGCTATTCTTGATGTGCTGAAAACTGATACCCATACCCTCACTAATAAAATGATACCAAGCATTAATTTGATATATTGTCCTGGATCAGCAACTAGCTAAGGGTCAGGAAACAGAGGGTAGCACTAAATGGACACTTCTCCAAGTGGAGGGGAAATAAAGAGTGGAGTCCCCCAAGGTTCAGTACTGGGACCCCTGCTTTTCAACCTCTTTATAGATGATCTAGAAGTAGGAGTAAATAGCAAGGTAGCCAAATTTGCTGACAACACTAAATTATACAGGGTAGTGAAAACTGTGAGAGATTGTGAGGCGCTCCAGAGGGATCTCTTGACACTGGGGGAGTGGGCAAAACAGTGGCAAATGAGCTTCAACATTAGTAAGTGCAGAATGATGCATGTTGGGGCAAAGAACCCCAATTACATTTATAAACTGATGGGATCTGAACTCTCTGCGACAAACCAGGAAAGGGACCTTGGTGTCCTGGTGGACAACTCAATGGTGTCAACCCAGTGTGCCTCAGCAGTGAAAAAAGCAAACTCAATGCTAGGGATCATTAGGAAGGGTATAGAAAATAAGTCAGCAAGTGTCATTTTGCCTCTTTATAAATCTATGGTGAGGCCCCATCTGGAATACTGTGTACAGTTCTGGTCACCATACTTCCAGAAGGATATTATGGAGTTGGAAAAAATGCAGAGGAGGGCAACCAGAATGATTAGGGGACTGGAACACCTTCCTTATCATCTGAGGCTGCAACGGTTGGGCCTCTTCACTCTTGAACGACGGCGTCTAAGAGGTGACCTGACTGAAGTTTATAAAATCATGCACGGTGTGGACAAAGTAGATAAGGAAAAACTTTTCCCTATCGCACAACACTAGAACTAGGGGGCACTCCATGAAACTTTTGGGTACTAGTTCTCAAACAAGTAAGAGAAAGTACTTTTTCACCCAGAGGATTACTGGTCTATGGAACTCCCTGCCAGAAGAAGTGGTGACAGCTGTCAGTCTTGACAGCTTTAAGAAAGGATTAGACAAGTTCATGGAGGACAAGGGTATCAATGGCTATAATTATGGATACCTAAGGACAACCTCCGGGTTGGAGAGATAGGCAGGATATCTCTCAATGCCATTTCCAGGGAATCCTAAGCAGGTGAAGGCATCTGCTTGGGAATAATTCCCTGAAGCAAATGGTGAGCCACTGTGAGACAATGCTGGACTGGATGGGCTGTGGCCTGTTCCAGCAAGGCTGTTCTTATGTTCTTATGTTGATAATATACCAAGAGATTCAGAAGTTACTATTTGAGGTAGGACTGCTCACATACCACCTTTGGCATTCCATCACAATAGACAATTAAATCCTCAAGATCATCTGGATAGAATATGCCATAAATGCTGATGGACTACTTGAACTGGATACTATCAAAATATACAACCATCTACTGCTTTAGGGCCAAGACAACACCTACTAATGCAGTGATGGCGAACCTTTTAGAGACCGAGTGCTCAAACTGCAATCCAAAACTCACTTATTTATCGCAAAGTGCCAACACGGCAACAGGGGAGTGAGGAAATTCTCCCATTGGGCTGCTGAGCAGAGAGGTGGGGCAAACTCCGTGCTGGGGGAGACAGGAAGCCACTCCCATTGGGCTGCTGGGCAGAGGGAATGGGCAAACTCTGTGCTAGGGCAACCGCATGGGCGCCCACAGAGGGCTCCGAGTGAACAGAGGTTTGCCACCACTGTACTAATGGAAGGCACCATCAAACCAGCACCTATATACATTTCTTTGGTATTCTACTTGGGGGATTTCATTACTCCCCCAAAAAAGTCTTTTTCAGTGCCTGGGTCAGACATGAAACTGCCAAAATAAAGTTACGTTTTGTGAGAAAAATTAGCTGTCACAAGGTGGCTGTTGTCCAGGGTATGCCCTATTGTGGTTTTAAAAATATCATCTTCAAGGAGGTTCTTTCTGTGTACCCCAAAAGGACAGTGGACCACATCCTATTCTGACCCTCTGCAGTGTCAATTACAACCTTACCAAAAAAACACTTCTGCGATGTGAACCATTAAAACTATTCTGCTGCTTCTAAAGCAAGGGACTGATATGTATCCATAGTCCTTCAGGACACATACTGACAAAGATATTCACCACAGCTACAAGAATTGTCTGTTTCTGGATTAGTTCCTAAGCTTATCAGTTCAGTGTGTTCTGCTTCAGACTCTTAACAGCCCCTCACATGGTATTGAGGTGTATGGCATTGGTGGGCCACTTTGCACATAGGATGGCTTGCTGAAATGGTCTACCATCATGTTGTTGGCCATGATCTACTGTTTTTATAGAGCCACATTGGCTTAGTAGTTAAGATGCTGAGCTTGACAACTGGAAGGTGTCGGCAGATCAGCAATTTGAGACCCAAGTGCTATCTGATAGAGTGCATTCCCGTCATCTGCCCCAGCTCTTGCCAACCTAGCAGTTTGAAAGCAAGAAATTGCAAGTAGATAAGTATCACTTCAGAAGGAAAGGTAACAGCATTCTGTGTGCTTTGGCATCTAATAATGCCTGCCACATAACCATGGAAACATCTGTAGACGCAGACAGCACTGGCTCTTTGGCTGTAAACAGAGATGAGCACTGACACATAGTCAGATACAACTGGTTTCAAGCAAGGAAGACCTTTACCCTTACTGTTTTTATAAACACACACCCCCTGTTAGTATAAAGCATTCCATTGCAATGTGATGTAAAATTTGTGGGGCATACCCACAGCCGCAATTAAATTATTGACCAGCCCCTTTTATGGTTCCAGTATTGGCACCTGCCATGGCTACTTCAAACCCAGTTAAGGGTTGTCCAGTTTTTCTTTGGGAGATCAAAACCATGAGGGCATTGTACTGGATCGGACACTAGGTTGAACAGGCCTGGATTAGAAGTTAGTTAATGTCAAAGTCTTCTGTGACTAGCTGCTGTCCACATTTCCAAGGCAGGGTCTGAGATTTGAGTGTGAATAGTTGATCGTAACAGTCCTCATCTATAGGCAATAGCCAGTTTGTCTCACATTTCAGACATTCCTTTTTTAAATCTAATTGCTTTGTGTGGGGGGTATATTAAATAACATCAATAGCCACTCAAGAGGCTTTGATTTAATGGTTCCTGATATTACCCTTGTGTGGTTAAGCTGGATGTCCACCTCTTTTGCACTCACAGTTTAGCCATACTGGGCTGCAATACTCAGCCGCTGGGTATACCAAGGCAAGAGTTGATGTCCTAAGAACTGTAGTTCTGCCTCCACTGCTAAAGCCAGAAGGTTTGTGAAGTATATTTTGCAATGTAGACTAATAGTGCACCATGGGTAACGTGACTTCCTTTGGCTAAACAGTCTTCACATTTGGGCTGCTGGACCACACAAGGATTTCCCAGCAAAAAGAATCAACATGAATATGTAAACTAAAAACAATGACTCTTTTCAAAACCAACTTACAAAGGAAATTGGAGATGCCCTAAAGAATTTACAACTTAATATTAAAATGCAATTAAAACTATTATAATAAAACCATCACTAATTTAAAACAAATAAAATTTTATTTTTATTGCTGTTACATGCTGTCAAGTCATCTCCAACTTATAGTGGCGTTATGAATGAAAGATCTCCAAAATGTCCTCTCAACAGCCCTGTATAGTTCTTGCAAATTCAAGCTTGTAACTTTTTAGGGAGTCAATCAAACTCATATCTGATATTATTTTCCTTCTACCTTCACACTTCCCCAGCATTATCTTCTTTTCCAGAAAATCTTGTTTTCTCATGTGTGCAAAGTAGGACAGCCTTAGTTCATTGTTAATGAGTCCCTTCAGCATATCAGGTACTGCCATTAAACACTTCCCCTGCTCTAGAGGAACAGGAAAAGTTTATCCCCCCCTCCCCCTTAGCTGATCATTGTAGTACTGGAACACATATATATTTCAATGGACTGGCAAGTGGGAGAGGCAGGACCAGATGGCGAAAGCGCACAACAAAATATGACAAAGTGCACAATGTGCACAGGCAGGGGGAAGAGCCCTGCTGCAACCCAAAAACAAAGAGGGGACCAGCCTGCCAGTCCGCTGTGTCTGAAGCCCGCACCCCCACCCGCTGTACAGACCTGGCGGAGTATGCCAAGGGCAGAAGGCTACTACCGGGACTCCCAGCGCTGCCGCCAACCCCGCAGTCTGGTACCAATTTGAGGCCAAGTGGTTGGGGACCCCTGCTCTAAGTCATATATTATGGCATGTGAGCATGACATTTTAAGAAAAAGGCACAGCCTTGAATGTGCAACCACACTCTTAGCCACCACCAGTCCCTGGTTATCCAGGCTCAGGAATAAACTCAGGAGTACATCGAAAGTGCAATAGAGGGAAGCATAATTCCATCTAACATGTGTTGGATCCCTATTCTCTGATCTGCCTTATGGCTGAGCTGGATTTCTATCCTGGTAATAATGTAATTTACAAGGAACTGAGATGAAGTTCTTCTTCCATGTCTTGGCCCGATGTGAAACTGTCAAAATGAAAGGACCTCTTGGTTAGTTCATTCTGCAGTTCCTTTCACCTGAGATGAAGTTGAACCACTGCAACACAAAAAAATTAAATAGAGGGAAAATATGAGGGGAATATTGTAATGCAGTTAAACTGATAAACCGGTATCAAAATGCAGCAGCTAGACTGGTTACTGGCATTGGACATTTTGGCTGTATCACCTAGCTAGCCTGCTTTGGTTGCCAGTTGTATTCTGTGCCAAGTTCAAGGTTCTGATGCTAACATATAATATATAAGCTTTAATGGTTTAGGACCACACTCTGCAGGAGTGCCTTTTCTTAGGAAGTTGCAC
Source organism: Bradypodion ventrale (assembly GCA_035047345.1). Lineage (NCBI taxonomy): Eukaryota > Metazoa > Chordata > Lepidosauria > Squamata > Chamaeleonidae > Bradypodion > Bradypodion ventrale. Next base: position 67,230,185 of record JAWDJE010000001.1, on the reverse strand, counting down.
CCAGAGCACTCAAGCTCTTAAATGACGTGTTGTCACACCTGAAGAAGTTAAAAAGGTTGTGACCAGAGCAAGATCTTTCTCGGCTGTGGCTCCTTCATTATGGAAAAAGTTGCCTGTGGAAATCAGATCTGCTTCCACTTTAATGGTTTTTCACAAACAACTAAAAATGTTCCTATTTCATCAAGCTTTTTCCTCATTAGAAAACTATTGTTACATCTGTAGTATTCTCCATGCTTTGGTTTCATTGAGTTTAGTGAGCCGTGAATAAGAGAATGTAAATGATATATTATTGGTAGATTCTGTTGATTTGTTGGGATGCCATCTTGGTAGGTATATTTTGCTTATATAATTTTATTTATGTATGGTTGTTTTGATGCTGTCTTTTTTGTGTTGATTCATGCAATGTCTGTGAGTCACCCATACTGATGCTTGCACCAATAAAAGAAACAGGTAGAAAATGAAATACTGTATTTACATACAGTGCAAGAATCAAAGCGGATTATGATATGGAGGATCAGAAAATAGGTAATAGGAACAAAAATAAAGTTTGGAAGAAAATGTAAATGGGCAGTTGAAGATGTTTGAGGCTAAGTAAAAGACATTACATCAGTCCTTTGGTGTAAGGTTTGAAATCACACCAAATATAGTTTGAAGACACAGATGTGCTCTTAAGCAGAGCTGCTGCTGAGGAGAGCCAAACAAAGGAAGTGAGCACTGGTAAGTTTTGCAGTTGGAGTAGAGCTGCTTTAGAGGCCCGCGCGCCGTTAGATTACAAACTAGTAACAAAAAGAAGAATATAGTCCCACTAGGTAGAAAGGTAGTAAACGTGTACATTTTTGAGGCCCAGAATACTGCACTTGTTAAAATGGATTCTGAGGGAACAGCTGTAGTTACCTGCAATTCTTGTGCCATGTTTGTGTTCTTGCCAAAGCATATGGAGAACTACACTTGCAGCAAGTGCAAGCTGGTTGCACTACTAGAAGAGAAGGTCCAGCAGCTAGAGGCCCGCATATCTAACCACCAACAAATTAAGGAGCTTGAGCTGTTCTTGGACAGAGCAGAGCAGACTATGCTGGACAAAGAAGAGACAAGGCACAGTTCTGAAGGAGAAGGCCCTTCACTAACTCAGGAGGGAGATGGTTGGAGGAATGTGACTCAAAGGAGGAGGAGAGTAGGGGATCACTCTGAGAGTCTGAAATTACAGAATAAATTTGAGGCTCTTTCCCTTATCACACCTGATGAGGAACACACAGAGGAACAACTGGTTCCACCTGATGATCTCTCCTTCATCATACTTGATGAGATCCAGGAAGATGAACAACAGGAACAAACTGAGGTTCTCTCCCTTAATATGGTTGATGAGGTGCATGTAGATGAACAGATTGCAGGAGAGAGGCTCCTTGTACTAGGCGATTCAATAATTAGAAATACAGAGAAATGGATTTGTGATGCACATGATAGCCGTATGGTGACTTGCCTGCCAGGTGCAAAAGTTGCAGACATCACAAGAAATCTAGATAGATTGTTAGAGAGAACTGGGAACGAGCCAGTTGTCATGGTACACGTTGGTACCAATGATGTTGGGAAGGCCAAGCGGTCTGTCCTGGAAGCCAAATTTAGGTTGTTAGGAAGAAGATTGAAGTCCCGGACTTCCAAGGTAGCATTTTCAGAAGTGCTGCCTTTCCCTCGCGCAGGACCTACCAGGCAGGCAGAGCTCAGAAGCCTCAATGCGTGGATGAGGCGGTGGTGTCGAGAGGAGGGCTTCAGATTTGTAAGGAACTGGAGAACATTTTGGGACAAGCCAAATCTGTTCAGGAGGGATGGGTTGCATTTAAACCATGATGGGACCAGATTGCTGGCACTCAACATCAAAAAGGCTGCAGAGCAGCTTTTAAACTGATAACTGGGGGAAAGCCGACAGGAGCTGGGCAGCATCCGGTTCGGAAAAGTGTGTACTTGAGTAGTGAAGAGGATGCAAAAATTACTGAGCAGAGCAAGGAGCTAGTCACCAGCACTCTAGCAGAAGGATGCAAGAGGCAGTCTAACAATGCAACTGGACTGAAAAGACTGTATCAGGAAAGCATATATAAATGCTTGTACACAAATGCCAGAAGCCTCCGGAACAAAATAGGGGAGCTGGAATACTTAGCAATAGATAAGAATATTGATATTATTGGTATCACTGAAACCTGGTGGACGGATGATAACCAATGGGATACAGTTATCCCAGGCTACAAACTGTACATGAAGGATAGGAAGGGGCAAATGGAAGGTGGTGTAGCCTTGTATGTCAAAGAAATGATAAAATCGTCTGAACTGGAATATCTAGGTGATTTGGAGTCACCATTAGAAGCTCTGTGGGTAAGAGTACCAGGCCACAAGGATGGTCTAACAGTAGGCATATACTATCGGCCTCCGACCCAAACTCTTGAGGGAGACTGGCAGTTGGAGAATGTTGTAAAGGAGGCATCCAAGAAGGGAAGCCTGGTTATAATGGGGGACTTCAATTACCCTCACATAGACTGGGTAAACTGTTGTTCAGCACATGATAAAGAGATAAAGTTCCTAGATATGCTAAATGATTGTTCCCTGGGACAGATGGTTGAAGACCCAACTAGAGGTACAAGAATCCTTGACTTTATCCTGAGTAATACTCAGGATCTGGTGCAAGATGTTAATGTGACTGATCCAATAGGGAACAGTGACCACAACTCAATTATGTTTAACTTGATCATAGACTGCAAGTCACTAATAAAATCTAAAACAGAGACCTTAAATTTTCAAAAAGGAAATTTCCCAAAGATGAGGAAACTAGTAAAAAAGAAACTGAAAGGGAAAATTGAGAGAGTCCAAACACTCCAAGAGGCATGGAGGTTGTTAACAAAAACAATAACAGAGGCTCAATTGGAATGCATACCCAAAAGGAAAAAGGGCACTGCCAGGTCCAAGAGGACTCCGATGTGGCTTACAGGAGCTGTTCGGGAAGTGATCAAAAGCAAGAAAAGCTCATTTAGAAGATGGAAGGCTTGTCCGAATGAGGACAGCAGGCAGAAACATAAATTCTGGCAGAACAAATGCAAGGCAACAATCAGGAAAGCAAAGCAAGACTTTGAGGAGCGTATAGCTAAAAATACTCAGAGAAATAACAAAGACTTCTTTAAGTACATTAGAAGTAAGAACCCAACTAGGAAGGCCATTGGACCATTAGATGACAATGGAAGGCAAGGGGTTATTAAAGAGGAAACAGAGATTGCAGAGAGACTCAATGAATTCTTTGCTTCAGTATTCACTGAAGAAGACAGAGACCATATGCCCAAAACAGAGCCTATCTTCGTAGGGAGGGAAACCGAAGAATTAAGCAAGATAGAAATAACCAGGGAGGAGGTCCTTGCATGTCTTGTTAAGCTAAACACTAACAAATCCCCAGGACCAGATTGCATCCATCCACGAGTTCTCAGGGAACTTAAAGACGAAATTGCTGATCTCCTAGCCAAAATATATAATATTTTCCTCAAATCAGGCTTTGTGCCTGATGACTGGAAGGTAGCAAATGTAACACCAATTTTCAAAAAAGGATCCAGGGGTGATCCAGGAAATTACCGACCTGTCAGTTTGACCTGTGTCCCAGGTAAAGTGATGGAAACCATCCTAAAAGATAGAATTAATAGGTACATAGAAGAGAAGGCGCTGCTAAAGGAGAGCCAACATGGCTTTTACAAGGGCAAATCATGCCTCACTAATCTGTTGGAATTTTTTGAGAGTGTCAACAAGCATGTGGATAAGGGGGATCCAGTTGACATTGTTTATCTGGACTTTCAGAAGGCTTTTGACAAGGTCCCACACCAAAGGCTCTTGAATAAACTTACCAGTCATGGAATAAAGGGACAGGTCTTGTCCTGGATCAGCAACTGGCTAAGGGACAGGAAACAGAGGGTAGCACTAAATGGACACTTCTCCAAGTGGAGGGAAGTAAAGAGTGGGGTCCCCCAAGGTTCAGTACTGGGACCCCTGCTTTTCAACCTCTTCATAAATGATCTAGAGGTAGGAGTAAAAAGCAAGGTAGCCAAATTTGCTGACGACACTAAATTATACAGGGTAGTGAAAACTGTGAGAGATTGTGAAGAGCTCCAGAGGGATCTCTTGACACTGGGGGAGTGGGCAAAACAGTGGCAAATGAGCTTCAACATCAGTAAGTGCAGAGTGATGCATGTTGGGGCAAAAAACCCCAATTACATTTATAAACTGATGGGGTCTGAACTCTCTGCGACAAACCAGGAAAGGGACCTTGGTGTCCTGGTGGACAGTTCAATGAAGATGTCAACCCAGTGTGCCTCAGCAGTGAAAAAAGCAAACTCAATGTTAGGGATCATTAGGAAGGGTATAGAAAATAAGTCAGCAAGTGTCATTTTGCCTCTTTATAAATCTATGGTGAGGCCCCATCTGGAATATTGTGTACAGTTCTGGTCGCCATACCTCCAGAAGGATATTATGGAGTTGGGAGAATTTCCTCACTCCCCTGTTGCCGTGTTGGCACTTTGCGATAAATAAGTGGGTTTTGGATTGCAGTTTGAGCACTCGGTCTCTAAAAGGTTCGCCATCACTGCATTAGTAGGTGTTGTCTTGGCCCTAAAGCAGTAGATGGTTGTATATTTTGATAGTATCCAGTTCAAGTAGTCCATCAGCATTTATGGCATATTCTATCCAGATGATCTTGAGGATTTAATTGTCTATTGTGATGGAATGCCAAAGGTGGTATGTGAGCAGTCCTACCTCAAATAGTAACTTCTGAATCTCTTGGTATATTATCAACATAAGAACATAAGAACAGCCTTGCTGGAACAGGCCACAGCCCATCCAGTCCAGCATTGTCTCACAGTGGCTCACCATTTGCTTCAGGGAATTATTCCCAAGCAGATGCCTTCACCTGCTTAGGACTCCCTGGAAATGGCATTGAGAGATATCCTGCCTATCTCTCCAACCCGGAGGTTGTCCTTAGGTATCCATAATTATAGCCATTGATACCCTTGTCCTCCAGTTCAGGACAAGTGTATCAATGGCTATAATTATGGATACTTAAGGACAACCTCGGGGTTGGAGAGATAGGCAGGATATCTCTCAATGCCATTTCCAGGGAATCCTAAGCAGGTGAAGGCATCTCCTTGGGAATACCCTGAAGGAAATGGTGAGCCACTGTGTGAGACAGAATGCTGGACTGGATGGGCTGTGGCCTGTTCCAGCAAGGCTGTTCTTATGTTCTTATGTTCTTATCCTCATGAATCTATGACTTCTAGTTGGAATCCAACCCAAACCACAATCCAATTGCAATTACCATCTCTGCCCACCCAATACAATACAGAAATCATTACTCCTTCCTGGCAAGGATCAGAGGCACGGATTCTCCATGGATTTTACTTTGGATCCAGCCAAAACCATTATCCTATCATAGATCCCATCTTTACCTACAGACAACACTGAAACCATGGGTCCTTTAACGTATGACTTTGTAGTGGTGCAAAAACACCAACCCAGGACACAGATCCTTCAGTATGTCTTTACATGTGCACACCTTGTCGTCGCTGATATCACTAGTTATTTAAATTGTTAACAAACATCTATTCTCCCCCCTTCCCCCTCTAACTGAACAACTTCTTCAAGTGCCGTATCAATTTCTGAATATTGGTTGTCAGCCATGTCAGCCTGGGTACAATATAATGCAGTGGCTTTCCATTTGCCTTCCTCATCGCAGCGTGACACCTGTACCAGATCCAGTTCCACGCATCACTTTCTGATCCTGAGCCCTTTTGACATGCAAAGTCCCCCTCAGCCCCAGGCCAGTACGGATGAAGCTGCTGTCCTCCATCAAGATAGATTCAAGTGGGATTTAATCCACTTGGGGACCATCACTCTTCCCTGTGGACTTTGCCACGCGAGACCCTTAGTTCTCAGGGTTGTCAACTTTTCAGGCTAGTTAAATGCTGCCTGAGGATCAGTGTTGAGTTACTGGCATTATGGTCTACTTTATTACCAAAGCAGGATAACCTGGCCAAACTTTGAACTTCTATCCGTTTCAAACTCCAGACGTTCCCTACCTGCCCACCTTTCTGACAGGGCCATAGCCAGGATTCTAGATGTGGGTGGGCGAATATTTTTTCAGGATAGGCAACAAACCCTGTTTTCAATGCATCCCTATGGGAAACCACGCTTTGCCAGGCTTGGCAAACTGCTAACTCAGGGTGGGCCAAGCCCACCCTGGCCCCTCTCCGGCTACGGCCCTGCTTTCCGTCCTTAAAATTAATGTGTTTTTTTTTAAAAAAAGACCCACACTTCTCAATAAACAAGTTTAGAATCCTATTAGAATTCTAGTGGCCCAGTGGTTAAACTCATGTAGTCACCCTTGCTGAAAAGCCAGTCGTATCCGACTCTAGGGTTCAGTGCTCATGTTTATATAGCCAAAGAGCCAGCGCTGTCCATGTCTGCACTGCAGACGTTTCCGTGGACAAGTGGCAGAACGCACAGAACGCTTTCCACCGAAGTGGTGCCTATTTATCTGCTTGCAATTTCTTGCTTTCGGACTGCTAGGTTGGCAGGAGCTGGGACAGAGACGGGAACTCGCTCCCTCCGTCGTGGAGCAGTTGGGTTTCGAACAGTCCTCAAGTTCAGCGTCTTAACCACTAAGCCCCCGCAGTCCCTCTAAACTCCCTGTACTTGATAAGATAAGATAGATAAGATAAATCTTTATTGTCATTGTCCTGCACAGAACAACGAGATTGGGTACTTGCTGCCAAAACGTCATGAGTTCGATCCTGACCGGGGGTGCAAGGTGGTCCCCATCCCCCCCCCCAATCCCTCCGAAGTCGGTAAAATGAGTAACCAGCATGTTAAGGGGCAAAATGCTAATTAACTTATGAATCGTCCACAAAGTCACTATGTTCTATGGGTCGGTAAAGGTTTTCCTTGCTCGAAAGCCAGTCGTATCCGACTGTAGGGTTCAGTGCTCATCTCTGTTTCAAAGCCGAAGAGCCAGCGCTGTCTACTTCTTCTGCAGACATTTCCGTGGTCATGTGGCAGGCATGACTAGACACCGGAGCGCACGGAACGCTGTTTACGTTCCCATCCCACCTGGAAGTGGTCCCTGTTTATCTACTTGCAAATTTCTTGCTTTCATTCGAACTGCAAGGTTGGCAGGAGCTGGGACAAAGACGGGGACTCACTCCGTACTGCAGTACTCGAGAATCGAACTGCTGACCTTCCGCCTCCCAGTCAGCGTCTTAGCCACTTGAGCCATAGCAGCCCTGGTTGCTATTGCTAGTATTATGAGACTTTCGGCCGCCGAGCACTCTGAAGCTTCCCAGGCCCAAGAACGCGCCAGTTGCTTCTTAACGGCGGTTTCCTGAGCGGGCCAGACAGAGGGAGCGAGCGGGGGAAGGAGGCTCAGGCCGTCCGTGTCACCCATCCCCACACCCGGGTCTCTTTCTGGAGTGGACTCTTTCCCGCCCTATACACCCAGCCCGGCCCGGCCCGGCCCGGCCCCCCCTGTGGCAGTGGCTGCGCGCTGCTGCGAAGCGGGCGCGGGAGCGAGCACGCAAGAGCGGCTGAGGGCTGGGCCCAGGCCTGCTGCTTCTCTTTGCCTGCCTCCCGGTCCGTCCCTCCCTCCCTCGCTGTCGGCCATGGCGGCTGGGACGGCGGCCTCGCAGCGGGCGGATCCTGCGGGAGACTGGCAGGACTTCTCGGGCTTCCAGCCGTGGGCTGAGGGGAGCGGGGGTCCCGAACCTTCCGCGACGAGGCCGGCGGCGGCGGGCAGCATTCGTGAGGGGGGCGACGGCCACGGCCTGGGGACCCAACTCCCGCTCTGCTTCCAGCCGCCTCGCCATGGCGGGCAGCGAGAAGCCCGCGTCCCGCCGCCGCCGCCCCTCAGCGAGCAAAGCGTCCTGCACGAAGACGAGTGAGTGCACTGCTCGGAGGGGGAGGCCGGCCGCCGGGAAGCAGCAGAAAATGGGGCGAGCGGGTGGGTGAGAGTGTGGGGCTTGGGAAGGGGCGGGGCGGGGGGGGGACAGTGTCGTCCTGTGAATTCCCAATGCTTGTTATACAAGGAATGGGCGATCCTCCCCCGCCCCATCTCTCTGCCCCTTTGCCTTAGTCCCTCTTGGGGAGAAACAGGCATTCAGATGCATACTTACAGGTGAAACTCGGAAAATCAGAATATCGTGCAAATGTTCATTCAGTCCAATAATGCAACTTAAAAGGTGAAACATATATATGAGATAGACTCATTACATGCAAAGCAAGATAGTTCAAGCCTTACTTGGTTATAATATTGATGCTTATGGGCTTATATTTTATGAAAACCCCAACCCCCCAATCTCATATACCCCATAATCATCACATAATCTCATGTACGCTGTACGCCATGATCATCACAATTATAACGGATTAAGGCGTGGCATCTCTCGCTTTGCATGTAGTGAGTCTGTCTCATGTATTTGTTTCACCTTTTAAGTGAAATGAATGGACATTTGTACGAGATTCTAATTTTCCGAGTTTCACCTGTATAGTCTGGACAGGTGATCCTCCTGTGGTAATAGACCAGTGGTTTGCAACCTTTTTTTTGGCCATGCCCACCTAAAGGTAAAGGTAAGCATCTCTAAAATCCTGATGCCACCCCTCCCCCATGACCTATAATTCTTATTATTCAAAAAGTGAACAACTATTCACGTGGATAAAGCCTAAAAGGCCATTCACTGTTAATAACTCATTCTCAAATCCCCCCCCCCCCTTTGCCACACGTTGGGATCCGTGGGAGTAGATCCTACTGCCAGTGACTCAGAGTCAATGGGAGTAGATCCTACTACTGCCAGTGACTCAAAATCAATCGTCAGGCGGTGGTTAACTCACCTGACAACCCTGATGGACTAATGGCCTTGGGTACCGAAGTCCACAGGGAAGAGTGTTGTTCCCCAAGTGGATTCAATCCCTCTTGGATCTCATCTTGATGGAGGGCAGCAGCTTCATCAATACTGGTGGCCTGGGGTTGAAGAGGACTTTGTGTGCCAAAAGGGCTCAGGACCAGAAAGTGGGACTGGATCAGTAGTACGGGTGTCACACTATGATGCGGAAGACCTCTGCATTATATTGTTCCCGGGACAATGTTCATGGCTGCTCATCTTGAGGATAATAACCATTATTTGGAATTGAATACGGTACAAGAAGAAGAAGATCACGCCTTGTCTCGAAGGAGCTCCTCAGGGAGCTTGATGGGTTTCTTGCAAACCCTGACCACAATGGCCTTTGAGCAGGGGATCCCCCAACCCAGCTGTCTTTTAGTCAGACAAGGGACAGATCCCTGGGACAGATGGTTGAAGACCCAACTAGAGGTACAAGAATCCTTGACTTGATCCTGAGTAATACTCAGGATCTGGTGCAAGATGTTAATGTGACTGATCCAATAGGGAACAGTGACCACAACTCAATTATGTTTAACTTGATCATAGACTGAAAGTCACTGATAAAATATAACACAGAGATCTTAAATTTTCAAAAAGGAAATTTCCCAAAGATGAGGAAACTAGTAAAAAACAATAACAGAGGCCCAATTGGAATGCATACCCAAAAGGAAAAAGGGCACTGCCAGGTCCAAGAGGACTCCGATGTGGCTTACAGGAGCTGTTCGGGAAGTGATCAAAAGCAAGAAAAGCTCATTTAGAAGATGGAAGGCTTGTCCGAATGAGGACAGCAGGCAGAAACATAAATTCTGGCAGAAGAAATGCAAGGCAACAATCAGGAAAGCAAAGCAAGACTTTGAGGAGCGTATAGCTAAAAATACTCAGAGAAATAACAAAGACTTCTTTAAGTACATTAGAAGTAAGAACCCAACTAGGAAGGCCATTGGACCATTAGATGACAATGGAAGGCAAGGGGTTATTAAAGAGGAAACAGAGATTGCAGAGAGACTCAATGAATTCTTTGCTTCAGTATTCACTGAAGAAGACAGAGACCACATGCCCAAAACAGAGCCTATCTTCGTAGGGAGGGAAACGGAAGAATTAAGCCAGATAGAAATAACCAGGGAGGAGGTCCTTGCATGCCTTGTTAAACTAAACACTAACAAATCAGCAGGACCAGATGGCATCCATCCACAAGTTCTCAGGGAACTTAAAGATGAAATTGCTGATCTCCTAGCCAAAATATATAATCTTTCCCTCAAATCAGGCTTTGTGCCTGATGACTGGAAGGTAGCAAATGTAACACCAATTTTCAAAAAAGGATCCAGGGGTGATCCAGGAAATTACCGACCTGTCAGTTTGACATGTGTCCCAGGTAAAGTGATGGAAACCATCCTAAAAGATAGAATTAATAGGCACATAGAAGAGAAGGAGCTGCTAAAAAAGAGCCAACGTGGCTTTTACAAGGGCAAATCATGCCTCACTAATCTGTTGGAATTTTTTGAGAGTGTCAACAAGCATTTGGATAAGGGGGATCCAGTTGACATTGTTTATCTGGACTTTCAGAACGCTTTTGACAAGGTCTCGCACCAAAGGCTCTTGAATAAACTTGCCAGTCATGGAATAAAGGGACAGGTCTTGTTCTGGGTCAGCAACTGGCTAAGGGACAGGAAACAGAGGGTAGCACTCAATGGACACTTCTCCAAGTGGAGGGAAGTAAAGAGTGGGGTCTCCCAAGGTTCGGTACTGGGACCCCTGCTTTTCAACCTCTTCATAAATGATCTAGAGGTAGGAGTAATTAGCAAGGTAGCCAAATTTGCTGTTGACACTAAATTATACAGGGTAGTGAAAACTGTGAGAGATTGTGAGGAGCTCCAGAGGGATCTCTTGACACTGGGGGAGTGGGCAAAACAATGGCAAATGAGCTTCAACATTAGTAAGTGCAGAGTGATGCATGTTGGGGCAAAAAAAAAACCAATTACATTTATAAACTGATGGGGTCTGAACTCTCTGCGACAAACCAGGAAAGGGACCTTGGTGTCCTGGTGGACAACTCAATGGAGGTGTCAACCCAGTGTGCCTCAGCAGTGAAAAAAGCAAACTCAATGCTAGGGATCATTAGGAAGGGTATAGAAAATAAGTCAGCAAGTGTCATTCTGCCTCTTTATAAATCTATGGTGAGGCCCCATCTGGAATACTATGTACAGTTCTGGTCGCCATACCTCCAGAAGGATATTATGGAGCTGGAAAAAGTGCAGAGGAGGGCAACCAGAATGATTAGGGGACTGGAACACCTTCCTTACCATCTGAGGCTGCAACAGTTGGGCCTTTTCACTCTTGAACGACGGCGTCTAAGAGGTGACCTGATTGAAATTTATAAAATCATGCACGGTGTGGACAAAGTAGATAAGGAAAAAACTGTTTTCCCTATCGCATAACACTAGAACTAGGGGACACTCCATGAAACTTTTGGGTACTAGTTCTCAAACAAATAAGAGAAAGTACTTTTTCACCCAGAGGATCACTGGTCTATGGAACTCCCTGCCAGAAGAAGTGGTGACAGCTGTCAGTCTTGACAGCTTTTAGAAAGGATTAGACAAGTTCATGGAGGACAAGGGTATCAATGGCTATAATTATGGATACTTAAGGACAACCTCCGGGTTGGAGAGATAGGCAGGATATCTCTCAATATCATTTCCAGGGAATCCTAAGCAGGTGAAGGCATCTGCTTGGGAATACCCTGAAGGAAATGGTGAGCCACTGTGTGAGACAGATTGCTGGACTGGATGGGCTGTGGCCTGTTCCAGCAAGGCTGTTCTTATGTTCTAAGGAGATGGTGAATGTCAGGATACAATTGCCTTCAAGGATCCAGAGGAAAGCACCCTATGCCCCTCCACCCTTCCAGCCCTGCATGATATGTCTATGGGGTGTGTGGGTTGTTCGTGTGGGGAAAGGGGGGGCAGATCCCAAGGGTGACAGTACAATATGATGTTATTTTATTAAGTCTGGTTTGGACAGAATAAAATAGGGATCAAAATCAGTGTCCACTGATCTTGGGCTGGAGAGGGAAGCTTGAGAGAGCCTTTCAGCCATATTGTTGCGAGATTGAACTTTAAAACTCTTGGTTGCTTATAGATTGAGCAGTGGACGCTCCATTTCTGCACAAATCTCGATTCCTGTTTTTCTGTGGGGATTTGGCCCCTGATTGGAAAAGAACCTCTTGATCGATTGAAATACAGTGTTACCTTTACTTCTTTTGTGTTTAAGAGTAGCTCCTCACAGAAACTCATGATCCCAGAAGACCCATTTGCAACAACAATAGCAATTATACTTATATAATGCCCCTTATTTATTTATTTATTTGTTTGTTTGTTTGTTTGTTTGTTTGTTTGCATTTATATCCTGCCCATCTGGAATATTTCTATTTTTTCAGAAGCACAGGAATGTCATATCAACTGTGGATTGTACTCCTCTAAAAACCATAGCAACTTAAAATAGTTTTTTCTGTTTAATAAACATTATTTATTTATATTCCACTTTCTCCCCAGTAGTCATAAAACAATGTAATAGCTCTTGTTCTTGCACTTAATGCTTACCGCAACTCTGTGAAGTAATTTGGGTGGACAGTATCAATAGCCTAGGTCACCTACTGGCTTCCACAGTTAATGGGAATTTGAATCCGAGTGCTTGAACCTGAATTCTAGTTGAATGCTCTATATTTAACTGGTTCTCATATATCCTATGGGATGCAGAAAAATACTAGTACTTCAAGGAATATTTTTGAGGGTAGTTGTAAGCAGAATCTGATTGTGCAGATTAAAATGATAAGCGAGGTATGTGGTGAAGTTCCCAGAAGACTGGACACTATTGCACTCTGATACTAAATTATATATATTTATGGTCCAATCTGGCAATGAAGATCTCACATTATTTTGCTAGATGATACAGAAGGAGAGATTATTTGACAGTATCCTTTTTTCCATATACAGTACTGTACTGTACTTTCTTTTCAATTGCCTACTTGCAAACCTAACTATTGTCATATAGGAAGAGAGATGCACATGGAGAAGAAAACATGCACACCTCAATAGACAGGCAGTTCAGACGATTGTGTACATTACAGAAAATCTGGGCCCCATTAGAATGGTTCAGTGCATTTCATGATGTGTGGAGGGGGAGAGGAGAGTATTGTCCGTATCGTCCTGTGAATCAATGCTTGTTATTCAAAATTAGCTCTGGGGATTGGATTTGTGTATATATTGCCAGATGTTTAACTTTGGAGTCACTTTGGGATTCACCAATATATTTTGATAGTCACAGCGTTGTTTAATACACAGTATTTGTCAGATTTTGGGTAGTGGTTGATATCCATTTTGGAAACTGATATTTTGTTTTGCATTTTCCCCATTAGGATATGGAATGCCCTGACTGATAATTATGGTAATGTATTGCCAGTTGACTGGAAGTCTTCCCACACCAGAACACTGCACTTGCCAACCCTGAATCTTTCTGATAAAGGAGTAAGTATGGATCAAATCTTCTTTTGACTAGAATTTTGCAACATCAGTCAATTAAATATTTTGCCTAGAATGTTTGACATTATATGCTTGTTGTGAGTTTTCTTCTTTAAAGTATATGATATTGCTGAGTTCATTCACTACAGTATGTTTATTTCACTGCTAATTTCTGCAGTCACAATCCTCTAACATCTGTATAAAGCTGAGGTCATGAGCAGAGTTATATTTGGGTGTTGTTGGTATGAAGATGACACCCAACTCTGTTTTGGTGACACAAGCTGTGCAGGTGTTGGGTTGTTGTTTGGATGCTGTAATGGAGTGGCTGAGGAATGATTAAATTGATGTTGAATCCTGAGAAGATGGACCCTCTGTGGCTTAGTGATTCCCATATCTGGGAATTGGATAAGTGACCTATTCTGGAGAGGGAGACACTCATCGTGGAAAAGCAAGTGTGTAGTTGGAGTCTTTGGTGGATTCAATGGCTCAGAGTGCCTGAATACAGCTTACGTTATCCTGAACTGCGCCCATTCTTGAACAGGGTTAACTTGGTGAGATGAACTCACGCAGTATTACCTTTCTTTTTGGGTTCGTCCAGTGCACTTTTCTAAATATATGTATGTTATGGATAAATCTGTAGCAAAATCACCTGTTCTTCCTGTTATCCCCTGATCTTAACCTCTCGAGATAGAATATGAGTATCAGAACATCCCATTATTTTGTAACTACACCAGTTTGCGTAGAGTTGCCATAATTCTCTCCCACAAAACCGGAACAGAAGTATACTTGATAAAAATGGGTCATGCAGCACTTGGGTCTTTTACTGCTGACCTGCCAACCTTCCAGTGTCAAGTTCAGCATCTGCATCACTAAGTCACTGCAGATGATAATATACATTATTGTAGTTATTCTTTGTTTTTTATTAGTCTCTTTACTTTGTTACTTTTTTAAAAAAAAGACATCCATTCCAACATGAAAAGAAATCCCAGAAAAAAGTTACTATCTTCCATGCAGTATTGTGCAGAAGCAGAAACTACTTTAAAGAACCAGTCTGCTTTAACATGTGTTTACCAAGTTAAGAGATGGTCGGGACAGATTTTGTAAGTAAGCAGAGTCCTTCCGAACCTGCCTCTTGCCCTATCATTCCTCATCTCTTTGTTCTCGAATCTGTTCATCAGCTTTGCTAGTTGATGCAACTCAAAACAAGCAGCCCTAAGAGCTGGCATTTTCAGCCCATCGAGAGGGGTTAGGAAGCCAGCTCCCAAACCGTCAGGAGGACGCTTCATTGACCTTGCACGAAGCCCTGCAAAGTCCCCATAGGGGCCGCTTCAAGTCACCTTCCTGCTTTTTCCTCTCTGGCTCTGAAGCTACACTTTATCGCGAGAGCCACGCCAGCGGGATGGGAAGGCTTGGAAAGAGAGGAGAGGCACACCAGTCGCATCCCAAACTGTCCTTGTTTGATGGCAAGAGTTTGAAAATCTGGGACTTTAACATACTTTTTATTGAACTGGCCGGGATAATTTTTTCGACTTTGAATCCGGGACAATCCCGGTTTTCCGGGATGTATGGCAACCCTAAGTTTGCAATATATCAGTTCTGTGTATAGATTTTACTATAAGAAGCTCACTTTTTTCATATTTTGCTAAAGACAGACTTAGATGGAAATATATGTGCTAGTTTCTAGAATTAGAACAAGCAGCTAATGGTGGAGTATAAGGAGCAAACTATCATCTTCATGCTTCCCTGGACACAGAATGTCTTAAACTTGTTTCAATCTAGTTGAAGATGAGCATACCTATTATAGTTGCAGTAATACCTTGGATAACGTTTGCACCAGATAAGTGCATAAAAAAACCTGTTTCATAGGAGTTTTATAATTTTGAATATTTCTGTAGGTTTGAAAAATAGAGCTACGTGCTGTACATGAAGGATAGCATTATCTTATTTTCTGAATTTACATAACTTAAAATCTTAGCGATTTAAAAAACAACAACCAGTTTATGTGTAGTTCCAGTGGACTAGAAGTTTCGGATTAATTTTTTTAAAAATATTTTCTCTGCAGAGTTTTCTTTTTCTAAGATACATTTTTAAAATAAATTTCTATTGTTTTCTATTTTTTATTGCATAGGTCAATGACAATTTGAACCTTGACTTATCAGATGATGAAGAGTTAAGAGAGCAACTAGACATGCATTCCATAATAGTTTCCTGCATCAATGAAGAACCACTTTTCACAGCTGAGCAGGTAAAATGCCTCTACAGTTTTTATAAGTTATTTTGGCATTAGGTTTTTACATCTATCAAACAGCAGAAATGCTAAATATCCTTAGAAATAAACTAATTTATGAATACGGGGATTTAACATATATTTTAAATGAAGCAAACTCCTTTTAATTCCATTTCCACTTCTACAAAAGAGCATTACTATCACTTTCTAGATTTTCTGTCAATAACAATAAAGAAAAGTGCAAGAATGTTTTTTTCTTACAAATAAAGTATAAATAAAGGTAGTATTTCTAGGACAGGAATCTGCTTTGCTGAACTAGTTTGCCTTTGCTGGAGCCCCCCCCCCCAAAAAAAAAAAAAAAAAAGCAGTGACTTCTTAACATTCTGCATACACCAGCAATAAGGAATTTTATGTTTCTGAACTGCACTTGAACATAGAAGAAGTACATCTGGGAGAGTGTTACTGATGACAGGAAAAGTCAGAACAATACTAAGTGGACTTCTCTTTCCTACTCCACAGCCCCATTCTCTGCACTCTTGGACCCAGGTGTTAGCAACTGATCTTTTAACAATATCTGAGACTGCAGTGGCTTAGTGGTTAAGATGCTGAACTTGAATGGAAGGTTGGCAGGTCAGCAGTTTGAGACCCGGGTACTGCATGACGGAATGCGCTCTCATCTCTGTCCTGCCAACCTACCAGATTGAAAGCAAGAAATTGCAAGTAGATAAATAGGTACCACTTCGGTGGGAAAGGTAACAGCATTCCATGCACTCCGGTGTCTAGTCGTGCCTGCCACATGACTACAGAAACATCTGCAGGTTCAGACAGTGTTGGCTTTTTGGCTATGAAACATAGATGAGCACTGGATACTAGAGTCAGATACAACTGGCTTTCAAGCAAGGGCAACCTTTACTGTGAATAAATGGTTATGGTGATTATGACATACTATCCACTACACCTCACTCACAGTGGAACTGGCAAAACCACTCTTTAAGCATTTCCCCCGCAGGCAGTCCGGGGCGGGGGGAGGCAACCGGCATCAGGAGCAGCCCCGCGACGAGATCTCTGTAGCCGCAGGGGCCTGACGCAGCTGACCCCATTTCCCCTGCAGGCTCTCTGGGGCGGGGGGAGGCAACCGGCGTTGGGAGCGGCCCCGCGGTGAGATCTCTGTAGCCGCAGGGGCCCAATGCAGCTGACCCCCATTTCCCCCTGCAGGCTCTCCGGGGTGGGGGGAGGCAACCGGCGTTGGGAGCGCCTCCGCAGCAAGATCTTTGTAGCCGCAGGGGCCCAACGCAGCTGACCCCCATTTCCCTCGCAGGCAGTCCGGGTCGGGGGGAAGCCACTTGGGGACCTTTTGACGTAACAGGACCGTTTACCTTTTATCCTAGCTGGGCTTCGTTGTTTGTATCTTGTCTTTTGTTTCTATTTTCTCATTGCTTTCTTTTGATTGTAACTTTAATTATGTTTTGACACTTTTTGTATATTATATATTGTATTTTTCTTGTTCACGTTTGCTGCTGTCTGCTGTGCAGACAGCATGCACCAATGTAAACCGCTCTGAGTCACCTTCGGGCCGAGTAGAGCGGTATATAAATTAAAGTTTATTATTTTATTATTATCTCATTTAGCTAAAAAATCCTGTTAGGGTGGCTGTACGTTGGTTCTGACTTGACAATACATAACAATAAATGAATAAAGGATCATGTTTTCTGTTCTTTAAATCAGATGGTTATTTTAATAAAAAGTCCCACTAAAAATTGCATGAAAATGCAGGATGATCGGAACATAATCTCATACAGAGATCTTTTCTGTTATGAAAACATGTGCTTTTCAAATGAGAGCTATCACCTCATTTCCCTTTTTTTATAGATGTTTAAATCAGTAAAGTTGAAACTCTTTGGAATATGTATGTGATTTTTTTTTTGGATCTTTATGTACATATGCATGTGCTGATGGCAGTCCAGAGCTTTTGCATGCTACAGTTTTTCTGTTCTGTTTTTCCTATTACCAGTCACTGTGTGAGAAAGACTGAACCAGCAGTATCAAAAAAGATAGGGAAATGTGCTTTGTTCACTGTGGCTGTCTGTTTGCTGTAATCTGCAATGGGAATATCGAACACTTTCAGATCTTGCCCTTATCATCCAAATGACCTATCTTAATAAAAATGACACGAGAATACAGTTTAATATTCTGTTTGCATGTCATGTGTTTA
This sequence comes from Bradypodion ventrale, assembly GCA_035047345.1. Lineage (NCBI taxonomy): Eukaryota > Metazoa > Chordata > Lepidosauria > Squamata > Chamaeleonidae > Bradypodion > Bradypodion ventrale. The sequence continues at coordinate 67,212,293 of JAWDJE010000001.1, read as the reverse complement.
GCGCTGAGCCATTCTTTTGATTAGGCAAATGTCATGATAATTTTACTTATTCAGTCTTCCACTTTCTGTATGTTTCAAAAGGTGATTGAAGAAATAGAGGAAATGATGCAAGAATCTCCTGATCTAGATGACGAAGAAACACCAACTCAGACTGACCATTTGTCCTTACTATCCCAGGAAATCCAGACACTTAAGGGGTCAAGTGCAAACCATAATTATGAAGACAGTAAGGAACTCTCTTTTTAATATTTAGTTTTTTTAAAAAAAAAATCTGATACTTATGGGACAATTAGGTTGGTTGGAAACAATGAAAAACAATTTTTCTACTGCCAAAATCACTGTTTTAAACAGTTTTTTTAAAAAATTAATTGCCTTTCTGACTAAGTTTGAAGGGAGTTGACTATGGTACCCTGTCTGACTCAAGACATGCTAAAATCTGTTACATAATATACTATATCCACATTTATCTTTTCTTAGAAGCTTTTGTATTTTATTTTTCACAAATGGTAGGTGCATGCTTTCCATTATTATGTAAAACAGGGGTGGCCAAGCCTTTCGGGCCGCAGGCTGGTCATGTGGTTCAGTGGGCCAGTTACTTGGTTCAGCGGGCCGATCACGTGATTCCACCCACTGGAAGTGGAAGTAAAATGTGTCTTTTGTAATCTGTTTTGCAACAGGATGAGATAGATTTTTAGGCTGCCATTTTCTCTGTTTAAACTAGGGGTGGCCAAACTACGGCCCATGGGCCAGATCCACCCCGATGCCAATTCATCCAGCTCATGACGCCATTGCCGCTCCTGGAAGCAGAAGTAAAAGGCACCCATATGGACACATTTTACTTCCACTTTCAGAAGCGCCAAGGGCATCATGGGCCGGATGAATTGGCATCAGGGGCCAGATCTGGCCCACGGGCCATAGTTTGGGCACCCCTGATGTAAAAGGTTGGACAGGTGGGTAGGTGAGTGCAGGATGCTTTAAATTAAGTGGGCAAACTTCAGTCATCTAAGTAAAATAAAGAAATAAATCATCAGGTGTTCATTTTCTCTCCCGTGGTGAATTGCCATGGGTTGCTCCAACTCAGCAATCTTTTTGGAAGTCCCCTTCTGGATTTGTACCCTCTCTACTTTGGAAAAAACAAGCCATATGAACTGTGTGTTTCAAAAGAAAATTATCTTTCTTCAAGATTTCTGAGTCTGTTTTTAATGAAAAGTTGTGGTGGATTGCAGAAGGGGGTGGGGTGGAACACATGTGGGAGGCAACATTTGGAAGAGAGTTGCACATGTTAGACTCCATACCTTGTTCCGGTCCTATGAAAAACTGGATAGCTTACAGCAGTGATGGCCAATCTTGGCACTCTAGGTCCAAAGTACTTTGGACATCAAATAAGAAGAGAGGATTCACTTGAGAAAGCCTTGATGCTGGGAAAGGTGGAGGACAAAAGAAGAAGGGGGCAGCCAAAAATGAGATGGCTAGATGGTATTGTAGATGCAATGGGCATAGAGCTGGGCGGGCTGAGGAGGATGGTGGAGGACAGAGGTGCCTGGCGGGCAATGGTCCATAGGGTCGCAAAGGGTCGGAATCGACTGTGACTGAACAACAACAACATTTTACTGAACTGGGAAAGATGGAAGGCTGAGTCACCCTTAAGCCCTGGTCAGGATTGAACTCATCTCTTCCCAACTTTCAAAACTTGTCAAGAAAAAAAAAGTTGGCTCAGAAAGGCTTTCTTCCTTCTAGAAGATGTGGGGGGTTAGTTTTGCCATTTATAGGGTCTCCTGTTGCCATCTCCTGTTAAACACCCATAGCTGCCTAGAGCTTTAGATTTGGGCTATGGTACTGTTCCTACTTACCAGGTTTTTGCTAGACCTGATGGACTGTCTGAAAAGAATGCATAGGATGGGACTACTGAGCCATTTAGATGCCTTCTGGTGACATTGTTTTTCAAAGCCTAGGTTGAAGTCAGGAGAATAGATTCCCTGGGTAGGCACCCCTCAATCCATGGGCTTTTATTATACACCATCACTTTTGAAGTCTATAGTAGAAGAATGAGAGAGTATATTTAATTGTCGGGAATAAAAAATGGGATTATGCTATTAATGACATATACTTTACATCTTTGAAAACAGGAGTGAAGAAATTATCTGTGACTGAATTAAATGATCTCTTAGAAGAGATTGAGGCAGCCATCAAGGACTACTCTGAGGAGCTTGTACAACAGTTGGCTCTGCGGGATGAGTTGGAGTTTGAAAAGGAAGTGAAAAACAGCTTCATATCTGTCCTTATAGAAGTACAAAACAAGCAAAGAGAACAAAAGGAAATAGCAAAAAAGAAAAAGAAGCTGAAAAATGGCACCCCTCAGAATGGCAAGCAAGAGAAAAGTCATATGCCTGGAACAGTAAGACCTTTAATTTTGTGTTTGACTCTGTATAGAAACGTATTTCAATCTAAAAAAGGATAACTTACTTCCTACCCTTTCCTAGCCAGAGCAGGTTTTTGCTTTTGTTGTTGTTCAGTCACACAGTCGATTCCGACCCTTTGCAACCCCATGGACCATTTTCCTCCAGACACCTAAGTAACCATAAATGACATTGTTTTTTGTGATTGATAATGTTTAGATTCCTCACACATTTTCAAATATAATTTTTCACTTTGGGAATTTTTTTTTAAAATTAGTGTTAAATTCTGCATGTTGCACTTTATGTGTGCCGTGGATAATGGATAATGGCACACATAGTGTGTGGGTCATTTCATGGCAAGCTGGGATCCAAACGAACTCACGCCAGTGACATTTTTCCTGCTACAGGAAAAACATGCATTCTCGGATACGAGTTGTAGTTGACGGCAAGTTCATCCAAGCATCCCCTGTTAGTTATTGTTATAGTTGCAATTGTAACTCTCATTACTTAGAAGTAACTTCAAAGGTTGCTTTTAGGTACTTCTTTTTTAAAAAAGCATGAATACAGTGATACCTCATACAACGTCCAAACTTGGTTCCACAAGTTTGGACTTTATACAGATTTGGACTTTGTATGAGGCATGCAGAATCCTAGCCACAATGCCTCACACAACTTCCAAATCCTTGCCGCGATGCCTCGTACAACGTCCAAATCCTTGCTGCGATGCCTCGTACAACGTCATTTCCATAGAAATACATTGTACTGTAACAGCACAGACTTCATGGCAAAGTCAAGGAAACAGATAGGAAACTGACAGAACTTTAAGAAATCATTGTCTAAAGGCTAAATACATTACAAAAGCATGTCAAACAACCCTGATTGTCCAAGAACCTGAAGAATGCTGCAAAAATCCCAGGAATGCTTCTAAAAAGTCTGATGGAAAAATAAAAATAAAAATCCAAAGTTGCACTCAAAACCACTCCTAAACACTCTTTGCCTCGTGCAAAACCCACAAGAGCAATGCACGCATGCGTCCTGCCTTTTATACTGCTCAGGCACAATGCAACCTGGGAAAAACCCCAATGCCTCATACAAAGTCGCAGCAACTTTGAATGAGGCAACTTTTTTCAAGGAATTAGGCGATGTTGTATGAATTCGATGTTTACGAAGGGGACTTTGTATGTAAGGGGACTCTACTTCAAACCACTAGCCTGGATTATAAAGTGAACTCTTCTCGGGATTTAATATTCTTCCTCTAGAATTTTAGTGAAGTCACATTTGTGAAACTGTAAAAATTACTCAATACTTAAATAGACCCCCCACAAAAGGAATTAAATTGATCCTTTAAGTTATCATATAATGTAATATACTTCAGTTGCTTATGAAAATATGCTATGACCGGACTGCTCTTCCACCTGCCGGTTCGCGTCCCAGCCCATCCGGGGCTTGAGAGAGCCAAGGAACACCTGGGGGTGGCTGGTGTGGCTTCAAAACGCCAGCGCCAACCCCCCCCCCCCACCGGACTGCTCTTCCACCTGCCGGTTCGCGTCCCAGCCCAGCCGAGGCTTGAGGGAGCCAAGGAACACCTGGGGGTGGCTGGTGTGGCTTTAAAACGCCAGCGCCAAACCCCCCCCCCCCCACCGGACTGCTCTTCCACCTGCCGGTTCGCGTCCCAGCCCATCCGGGGCTTGAGGGAGCCAAGGAACACCTGGGGGTGGCTGGTGTGGCTTTAAAACGCCAGCGCCAACCCCCCCCCCCCCCACCGGACTGCTCTTCCACCTGCCGGTTCACGTCCCAGCCCAGCCGGGGCTTGAGGGAGCCAAGGAACACCTGGGGGTGGCTGGTGTGGCTTCAAAACGCCAGCGCCAACCCCCCCCCCACACCGGACTGCTCTTCCACCTGCCGGTTCACGTCCCAGCCCAGCCGGGGCTTGAGGGAGCCAAGGAACACCTGGGGGTGGCTGGTGTGGCTTTAAAACGCCAGCGCCAACCCCCCCCCCGCCGGACTGCTCTTCCACCTGCCGGTTCACGTCCCAGCCCAGCCGGGGCTTGAGGGAGCCAAGGAACACCTGGGGGTGGCTGGTGTGGCTTCAAAACGCCAGCGCCAACCCCCCCCCCCCACCGGACTGCTCTTCCACCTGCCGGTTCGCGTCCCAGCCCAGCCGAGGCTTGAGGGAGCCAAGGAACACCTGGGGGTGGCTGGTGTGGCTTTAAAACGCCAGCGCCAAACCCCCCCCCCCCCACCGGACTGCTCTTCCACCTGCCGGTTCGCGTCCCAGCCCATCCGGGGCTTGAGGGAGCCAAGGAACACCTGGGGGTGGCTGGTGTGGCTTCAAAACGCCAGCGCCAACCCCCCCCCACCACCACCGGACTGCTCTTCCACCTGCCGGTTCACGTCCCAGCCCAGCCGGGGCTTGAGGGAGCCAAGGAACACCTGGGGGTGGCTGGTGTGGCTTCAAAACGCCAGCGCCAACCCCCCCCACCGGACTGCTCTTCCACCTGCCGGTTCGCGTCCCAACCCAGCCGAGGCTTGAGGGAGCCAAGGAACACCTGGGGGTGGCTGGTGTGGCTTTAAAACGCCAGCGCCAACCCCCCCCCCCCCCACCGGACTGCTCTTCCACCTGCCGGTTCGCGTCCCAGCCCATCCGGGGCTTGAGAGAGCCAAGGAACACCTGGGGGTGGCTGGTGTGGCTTTAAAACGCCAGCGCCAAACCCCCCCCCCACCGGACTGCTCTTCCACCTGCCGGTTCGCGTCCCAGCCCATCCGGGGCTTGAGGGAGCCAAGGAACACCTGGGGGTGGCTGGTGTGGCTTTAAAACGCCAGCGCCAACCCCCCCCCCCCCCACCGGACTGCTCTTCCACCTGCCGGTTCACGTCCCAGCCCAGCCGGGGCTTGAGGGAGCCAAGGAACACCTGGGGGTGGCTGGTGTGGCTTTAAAACGCCAGCGCCAACCCCTCCCCCCACCAGACTGCTCTTCCACCTGCCGGTTCGCGTCCCAGCCCAGCCGGGGCTTGAGGGAGCCAAGGAACACCTGGGGGTGGCTGGTGTGGCTTTAAAACGCCAGCGCCAACCCCCCCCCCCACCGGACTGCTCTTCCACCTGCCGGTTCACGTCCCAGCCCAGCCGGGGCTTGAGGGAGCCAAGGAACACCTGGGGGTGGCTGGTGTGGCTTTAAAACGCCAGCGCCAACCCCCCCCCCCACCGGACTGCTCTTCCACCTGCCGGTTCGCGTCCCAGCCCAGCCGGGGCTTGAGGGAGCCAAGGAACACCTGGGGGTGGCTGGGGTGGCTTTAAAACGCCAGCGCCAACCCCCCCCCCCACCGGACTGCTCTTCCACCTGCCGGTTCACGTCCCAGCCCAGCCGGGGCTTGAGGGAGCCAAGGAACACCTGGGGGTGGCTGGGGTGGCTTTAAAACGCCAGCGCCAAACCCCCCCCCCACCGGACTGCTCTTCCACCTGCCGGTTCACGTCCCAGCCCAGCCGGGGCTTGAGGGAGCCAAGGAACACCTGGGGGTGGCTGGTGTGGCTTCAAAATGCCAGCGCCAAACCCCCCCCCCCACCGGACTGCTCTTCCATCTGCCGGTTCGCGTCCCAGCCCAGTCGGAGCTTGAGGGAGCCAGGGAAAACCTGGGGGTGGCTGGAGTGGCTTCAAAATGCCGAACTTTCTCTTTCCCCTGCCCCGCCCACCAGGAGGGTTGCCGGAGCAACGCAGAAATGCCAAGGCCAGGCTTTTCCTGACTCCGCCGAGGACATCTGAACTATGGGGCTCCGTCGCTGTCGTAGAGTACGGGTCATGGACATTAGGTGGCCGTGATCATTGCAGTACTTATCTTGTTATTTGTTATTTATTTATTTGGTGTTTCATTGCATAATTTGTATTGTACTTTTTTGCAGCTATTATATTTGTTTGATATATTGTACCGCAGAATTTGTATCTATTTGTAATAGCATTTTGAATATTGTATTTATTACTGTATTTTGAATTTTGTATTTCGTATGTAAACTCCTTGGGTTACCTTGGGGTTATTTATATGTTGTTAGCCGCCCTGAGTCGGCCATGTGCTGAATAGGGCGGGGTATAAATCGAATAAACATAAACATAAACACATAAACATGAACAGCTAACAATTTGTACATAAATAATTCTAAGCTGTATTCATATTTTTACTCCTCATTTTCTGATTGCTAGTGTAACAGGCTATTCTTTTAAAATCTGCTATCAGAAGAAGTTGTACATTATGAGGCTTTTGCTATAGATATGATCTTTGTGAATAAATATTTGCCTTGTTTTGTTCACAGAAACTTATAAATTCTGTTTTGCCTACTTGGGCAACAGCTACAGAAATTCGAAAGTACAGTAAAACCCCGTATAACGATTGCATTGTACAGCGATGAAATCGTACAATGATTGCCTTTTTTAAAAAAAAAATGTATTGTACAACAATTTTCATTGTTGTATGATACAATTTTTTTAAAAAAGGCAAAAGCCGGGTGGCTTTGGGGGCCCCCCAAGCCCCTTTGTGAACTGGCAGCGCTGGGCTGCTTTCCTCCTGGGAAATGCAGTTCTCCAGGCCAAGGCACCCCTGTGCAGTTAGCGAAATGGATTCCCGCTGATCCCCTTGCGGAAACAGCAGGGGGACCAGTGAGAATCCATTTCGCTATCAGCGCAGGGGTGCCTTTGGTCAGAGAAGAGCTTTCCCAGGGGTAAAGCGCTTCTCCGGCCAAAGGCACACCTGCGCTGATAGCGAAATGGATTCCTGCTGGTCCCCCTGCTGTTTCCATAAGGGGACCAGTGGGAATCCATTTTGCTAACAGCACAGGGGTGCCTTTGGCCGGACAATAGAAGTGTAGTTATGTAGATATATTGATCAATTGAAACAGCTTAATGAGGTGACATGCATTTTCTCATTGACTTGATTTTTACCTCTATTGAAATTTAAATAATCTTGGGCTTTAATTGAACCATTATGTTAGCTTCCTTCGATCTGAATGAGTCTCCTCTAGTTGTCATTAACATTAAATTTAACTTTTACTATAGGTTCCTCTGAACTGTAGGCAACATATGAATAGACATAGGTAAAAGTATACTGCACTTATAGAATTATATAGCTGTAGAGGTGCGAAGGACTTTTAAGTGTCATTTAAGTCCAGCCTTTTACCAGAGTAGAAAATCCACAACTACAGCATCTATGACAGATGGCAACTGAACCTCAAGTTAAAAATATCCAATAAAGGTGAGTCCAACACCTTCTGAAGTTGTGGATTGTATTCTCCGACAATTTTTACTATCAGGAAATTCTTCCTGATGTTTAGTTAAAATCCCCCTTCTTGTAATTTTAATCCACTGGTTAGGATCCCAGCCTGTATAGCCACAAGATAGACCTTCAAAATTTTGGAGATAGGTATCATACCACCTCTCAGCCTTCTGTTCTGCAAATTAAATATAACAGTCTCCCTCAACCTTTACTTATAGGTTTAGGGATTAATTTTTATCTTCTTAGATTGGTTACTTTACTGTAGACATTTCCCAGTTTGCCAGTATCCTTAAACTGGTGCCCAGAATTGAACATAATATTCTAAGTAAGGTTTGACCAGACCAGAATAGAATAGCATTACTATTTCTTTTAATCTGAGCGCTCTTATTTTGTTGAGGCAGTCAAATATTGCATTAGTTTTTGTTACTGTTGTTTGTTTCTGCATCAGACAAATGCAGTTTGTTTCTGTCTTTAGCTTGTGGTCTATTATGTCTCCTGTATTTCATGCCTAGGCAGAGTCTATTTTGAGGTAGTATATATTTTAAAAAAGCAAACATGAGTGAGCAATCGCCTGGTTAAAAGTATTTCACATATAAATAATGTTATAGAAAGAAGATAAATAACAGCATTGATAAATTATTGCATTGCCTGGGAGTTTGTTTTGCCAATTTAGAAGAAGGGAAGCATCTACTAAGTGACTACAAAGTTAGTGGTTAGTCAGTAGGAGGAGGAAGTGTTCATCGTTGTCAGGAAAGTGTGCTTTGCTGGATCATCAAAAAAAAATTGCTAGTTGAACATTAATCTCTCATTATGCATCTTTTCCCTAACATTTTACACATGCATTTGAGGAGCATCTTTCAGTTATTCCTACTTTTGCAACTTGCCTTTATTTCACAATATCGTCTGTACTCTTTCTCTCAGCAAAATGTCCAGATGTAGTCCCTTGATTGTTTATGACAAGGAAGTCAAATTGTAAACGTGATAGCTGCCTGATAATTTGGGATAAAAAATAAACATTTATGTTTAGCTGCTTACTAAATGTAATGTAATAAAAATATTTTTTTAAAAATCATAAATGTAATGGTCCTTTAATAATAATCATGTGATATCAGGTCAGTTCTGATTTATGGAGGCTTTTCTGAAGGTATAGAATACTCAGAAGTGCTTTAACATTTGCTTCTGGTGACTCCACTTTGAGGCTGCACAGTTTATCGAACTCTACATAGGCTGACTGTTCTCTCCTGAGGTACAAGTGGGGAATTGAACTTCCAATCCAGCCACTCAAATGGTCCTGTACACAGATAGAATGGCACATCTAGAAGCTATCGGTATGCCATTGTGAGAGAATAATTATTTTTATTTTTTAACAAAATTGTTTTTTTATCATTGTAATTACTAGTTATCTTTCGTGGGTCAAAATAAGGAATGGTACACTACTGCTACATAATTTTATCTACTGTATATCCAGAGTGAGAGAGGGGGAGCTTTTTTGTATTATATTTTTCTTTCTCTCAGTGTTTGATATCTATTTAACACCTGAAATAACAAGAATAAATAAAAGCTGCCAAAATATAATAAGATAAAGATGTCACCCAATAAAACATTTTAAACAGGGTTCTTCAACCTGTGGCCCATGGGCCGGATGCAGCGCGTGGCACCATTTCCTGTGGCCCTCCACCACACCAGGAAGTGCCATGTGGTGGAGGAAGGGCAAAATGGCTGTCCTGCCCCCAAAGCTGTCTGAGGGAAAGCCCGGCCCCCAGCTTAAAAAGGTTGAGAACTCCTGTTGTAAAGTAACATATCACTTTATTTCATTCATTTTACACATCAGATGCTGTTAGTCAGTTTGATTCCTTTACGAGAAGAATTTAGAAAGTAAAAATGTAAAATTTAGAAGAGCAAAATCATCTGCAAGATTGGGGTCCACTATCCTTGTTAGTCAACTGCTCAAGAATTGCACGTTTGAAAGATTACAGCTTTATAGAGTAAACCTAATTAATTATGGGGAAATGAAATAATTGTTTTCAAATTTATTGTTTATACTGTATGTATTTAAGCTGTGGAATTCAGTAACACAAGATGTAGAGGTTGCTGTAAACTTTGAAGGGGATTAGGCAAAATCCTTTAGAGTAGTAATACTGGTGCTATCAATCATCATAACTGGGTAGTTCTCATAGGCAACCTGACTCCATATAGCAGTTTCTGGAATCCATGAGGGAGGATTTTCTTGCTCTCACAGTGCTGCATGGAGGCTTCCTATAGGTATCTGGTTGGTCACTAAGGGAGCAAAATGTTGGGAAAGAAAGGCATTTTTTATGTTAAACAAAACACAATGCAAATAGCAGCATATAATTTGCGTTATGTTGATGAAGGGTTTTAAAATATATATTTACTGTAAACAAAAAACACAGTGCAAGTAGCAGCATAGAGGTTTCACTAAGATGGAATATACTTACTATAAATACCAAACATTATTGATGTTGGGATATTTAAAGCATTGTTGAGCCTGTTGCTAGACAACAGTAAACTGAAAATCTTGTACATTTTTGTTGGAAGCAGTCCAATGGTGCTTCCAGAGTGGAGGAATTAGCTAACAGATTGCTATAATTTTCCTTCCTAGAAAAGGATGTTCTAGTTTTGTGGTATCACAAGGATTTACTCAGCAAAAACTCACTGTCCAGAGTAACAGTTAAGTCAGATGCACAGTGTAGAAAGAAAGACAGACTGACTGACTCTGAATTTGAGGAAGGTAATTCTGAGAGTTAACTGGGAAGGTATAACTCATCCAAGGCTGGCCAGTTATATCTTCGCTGACTGCAAGGGTCCCCCTTGGATTTAGAAGCGTTGATAGATAGATTGGAGTTTGATGAAATGATTTTCTGCAAACAGATCAACATGGTTTAGCAAAGGAGGTCCCAAACTAGTTCCTGTGCTAGTTCTCAAACAAATAAGAGAAAGTACTTTTTCACCCAGAGGATCACTGGTCTATGGAACTCCCTGCCAGAAGAAGTGGTGACAGCTGTCAGTCTTGACAGCTTTAAGAAAGAATTAGACAAGTTCATGGAGGACAAGGGTATCAATAGCTATAATTATGGATACCTAAGGACAACCTCCTGGTTGGAGAGATAGGCAGGATATCTCTCAATGCAATTTCCAGGGAATCCTAAGCAGGTGAAGGCATCTGCTTGGGAATACCCTGAAGGAAATGGTGAGCCACTGTGTGAGACAGAATGCTGGACTGGATGGGCTGTGGCCTGTTCCAGCAAGGCTCTTCTTATGTTCTTAAACTACGGCCCGCAATGCTGGCCTGTGCCACTCCCAGAAGCAGAAGTTAAATGTGCCCGCGCATGTGGAAAATGTTGCCATAAATGCACCTGCAGCTGTTGTAAATGCATTTACAACAGCTGTAGGTTCGTTTATGACAGCGTTTTGCACATGGGCGGCCGTGTTTTACCTCCACTTCCGGTGGGAGCAACCACGTGACCAATCCGCTCAACCACATGACCGGCCTGTGGCCCAAAAAGTTTGGCCACCCCTGCTTTCGCATAAGAATAGACAAACTTTGGGTGTCTGTGAACTGAGTTGCAAAAATGATTGGGGGGCTGCAGGTGGGCTCCCCCTGCTCTAGTGAGTAGCCTGAGCAGGTCACATTCTATCTAGTTAGCAGCCATTTTTGTGGAATGGATCAGTGAAATGAAAATTGTAACATGGTTGCAATACTGGATAAGTCGTAATAGAAACTTTCCAGGTGGAACCTTGTGTTTCTTGTAATTCTTCCCAGAATTAAGTTAATGAAAGGTTGGGGGAGGGGGAGTCCCATACAGTAACTTTCTAAATATTTTGGTATATGTGGGTTTCAAATTGTACAATGTTTAGATATTGTTATCCATGTTTAAAGGTAATGATTCACAAAACAGGAATTTTTTTTAGACATTTGATATTTGACACAGTTTATACAGATCTGAGAGTAAACAAAGCAGAACAGCACACAAAAAAAAGACAAAAAATGTTGTGGCACCTTAAAGACTAACACCTGCATTTAAATGTGAGCTTTCATGGACCAAGTCCATTTCATCAGGCAGTTTATACAGAAAATGCCTTGCAGTAGCCTTCTGTTAGTGGTATTGCTCATTCCTAAATTCTGTAGTATATTTCAAATTGTAACGAGCAAGTTGCTCTAAAAGTAAATCTTTCTCCGCTTAAACTGCAGTTGTGTTTGTTCTTTCTAACCGCTTGTGTCTGCCATTTACCTCCCTTGCAATCCTTCGTAAATCCTAATGAATACTCTTTAAATTTTTCTATTCTCCCCTTCCTTTTTCTTGCCATATTCTTGCTCCCTGTAGCGCTTCAGCATGGAAGGAATCTCAAATGTCATTCAGAATGGCTTTCGTCAAACGTTTGGAAACTCAGGTGGAGAAAAACAGGTGCTGGGCTCTCCTCTGACCTTTTTGTTTGTTTGTTTTTAACTATCCTGTCTGTCCTTTTGTATAAATCAAGATCTTAATGTTTGGCAGTTGTAGGACTTTAATGCTTCAGGTATTTGCGATGAATGAAAAAAAAGTGTGTTTTCTAACATTTTTCCTCTGCTTTCGAGACTATGAATGCTTTGCAAAGTCTCTTCCTCCTTAGTAGTTAAAGAACAAGTAAGCCTTGATACACACAGCATTAAATAAACAGCCTTCCCCCATGATTCACTTCTGAAAATAAAATGGAGGCAACCACATGATAATTTAAATTTTTAATTTAATTTTCACACTTGTATGCCGCCCAATCAGGGAACCCGACTTAGGGCAGCTCACATGATAATTAAACAATATACACAGTAAATACACAGTAATACAATATACAAAATTCAATCTACAAAAACAGCATATAATAATATACAACAATACAATACTATAATGGCCTCTCCACCCTGGCCACAGTCAAATTTCAAAGGCGGCGGCAGCAAGGTCCTGCCACCATAACGGCCTTTTCAAGCCCAGAGAGGGACGGGGCCCAGGAGCGCCAGCAGGTGGAGGGGTCCTGGCGTTTTTGCATACGTATGCTGTTCATAAATTCTTGCTTAAGATTTACAGATAGTGTTCATGCTCATATTTTATGTGGAGCAAATTATTTAAAAGACATAAGAGATGATTTTTTCCAGCTGATCGTACTCTTGTTTTTCAAATCTGTGGCAGAACCTTTAGTTATACTGTATATTTGCTAGATAGTATGATTTGGTATGAAGCAGCCTCTATGTATCTCTTTCTAGATTTGGAGTTATGTGTTTTTAATTATGTTCAAGTCACTGGAAAGCTTCTTATTGCTGTTAGCAGCACAAATAGTATAAATGTCAGAGTGAGCAGAGTTATGTAAGATAGATGTTGACACAGTAGGATTTGAGGAGGATAAGCAGAGGTCTACAGATTGTCTAGGCTTAAGTGGGAAAGATTCTACTAGCTAGCAAAAACATAGTGAAAGTGCTTCCAGATAGATACACTTAGGAAATGGCATTCTGAAATCGCTGCCCAAATTAAGGAGAAGGCTTGATAGAATAGATTATATTTCTATCAGCTTGCCGTTGTTTTCTGGTGGTGGGGAGACCTTTCCCTCCAGACCTGAGCATAAAAAGCATCAATATACAAAACTACAGCTTGAAAGACAAAAGATACTATCTTTTCCTTTTTAAATAGATCTAAACCAGTTTTATTCCTTCTCTTGAGTTCTTTTCACAGAGCAGTTAACTTCTTCTTTTCCTATCTATGTCAGCACCTTGACAAAAAATAATGATCTTTTTCCTTCTGGTGTGGAAAGGAAGTAGTCAATATCTGGTGTAATTTCAGAATGCGTGTACAGCATAGAGATGGAGGTAGAAGGACGGTCTATAACTATGAGAAATAAAAAGTAGATTTGAAATGTGTCATTCTAACAGTGTACAAAGTATTTGTTGTCTTTCTTTTAACAAAAATCAACCTGGTAATAAAATGCAATAGCAATATTCTTGCAAGGAAGTACAGTACTGAAAAGGAATATATTTTCAGGATGATGGTAAATGCTGAGATAATACTCAGATTCTTGCAACTGTATTTCTGAATAGTGTTCAGAGAAAAACAGAAGAAACTGTGAGGGAAGCAAAATACTTATATTTGTCCAGATAACGGTCTCTTGTTTATCACCTCCTATTCTCATTCCTTCTTTGGTCTAGTAATAAGCAGTGTTGACAACAGGTTTGTTGATACCCAGAACATTAAATTATCAGTAACTTGTTTTTTGCTGTGTGCTCTCAAATAATCTCTGATTTAAAACAAACCTATGAATGAGAGATCTCCAAAGTGTCCAGTCCTCAATAGCCCTGCTCATTTCCTGCAAGTTGTAGACTGTGTCTTCCCTTTCTGAATCAATACATCTCACGTTTGGCCTTCCTCTTTTTCTCCTGTCTCCATTTCCAACAGCATTGTCTTTTTCAGAGAATCTTACCTTTTCATAATGTGCCCAAAATAGGAAAGCCTCAAATTCATCATTTTTTACTTCCAGAGAAACATGAGGATTTATTTGCTCTAGCATCTACTTGTTTGTATTGCTGACAGTCCACGACATCCACACTACTCTCCTCTAGCACCGTATTTCAAATGAATCCTTCTTTTTTCTTGTCAGCTTTCTTTACCATCCAGCTTTTACACCCATATGTGGTGACCAGGAATAAATAGTATGGATGGTCTTGGTCTCCAGCAACACATAAATGCATAACTTTTTCTAATTCCTTCATTGCTGTCCTTCCGAGTCAGTCTTCTTCTGATTTCTTGGCTGCAGTTCCCATTTGGAATGATGAGTGATGATATTCAAAATATTTTATTATTTCAATATAATATGTTTCAATATATAACATTAAAGTTGTGTACTTCTTCTATAGTCATGATTTTTGTCTTCTGAATGTTCAACTGCAGTCTTACAATCTCAGCTTTTCTTTTCTTTTGACTAGAAAAAAATCTATTTTTCCATTTTTACCTAATAATGTCCCTGGTTTTGATCCACAGTTCTGGAACATAGTCAGTTGAATTTTGTAATTCAAATCTGTATCTTATGAAGATTTTTAATTCATTAGGTATTTCATTTAAATTATATTTTGGCACGTTGATTCTTTTATTGTTCTTTTTCAGTTTTTCTCTAATATTAGATACTAACAGTTCATGTTCAGTACAACAATCAACTCCTGCTGCTGTTTCTCCATCTTCTGTTTCCTATTATGTAGTCTATTTGATTTTGTATTGACCATTTGGTGATGTCCATTTGTATAAGCCGTCTGGTTGTTTGAAGCATGTATTTGTCATAAACAAATTGTTGGCCTCACAGAACTCCGTGAGTTGTTTATTTATTTATTTATTTATTACGCTTATATACCGCCCACTCAGGTACAACCCAACTCAGGGCGGTTTACATAGCGGACAGTAAATACATAAAAGACACATGATAAAAAAGTTAAAAGTTAAAAAAGTTTTTAAAAAACCACCCCTAAAAGGTGCGCAAGAACCGAAGGGACCTTGGGGGAAGGCACATTTCTCTATACCAACCACCCAACGGTACCCCCATCCCCACCCGCACCCCAAACTTGGCCCGCCAGCCAGGTCTTTAGTTCCTTCCTAAAGGGCAACAATTCCATCTGGAGACGCAGTTCCACAGGCAGGAGGTTCCAAAGGGCAGGTGCGGACACGGAGAAGGCCCTCCTCCTTGTGCCAGAGAGGCGAGCCCCCCTGGCTGATGGCACAATTAGAGAGCCCCTCCGGTCCGCTCTGGTTGGACGGACAGACGTCCTTAGGGCGATGCGGTCTCTAAGATACCCTGGCCCACTACCATGTAGGGCTTTAAAGGTCAAAACCAGCACCTTGAATTGCACCCGGAAACAAACTGGTAACCAGTGCAGCCCCCGAAGCAGTGGTGAGGCATGGGCATAACGTCCACACCCCATCACCACCCGGGCCGCGGCATTCTGGACCAGCTGCAGCCTGTTCTTCTGCTTCATTTCTATCTCATAGGCCACATTTCCCAATAATGTTTGGTGCTGGTATATTCCCTTCTTTTGCGTTCCATTCACCTAATATTATAAGAATGTTTTGTTTTGATGTGTAATCAATTTCTTTCTAGATTCTTACATAAAAGCTTTCAATTTCCTCTTCTTCACCAACCATAGTTAAAGCACTGACGTGGATGATTAGGGTTTTTAAATATATATGTATATTTAAATACATAAAACATAAATAAATATGCCAAATAGAAACATAATAACAAATGGTAATATAAATGATTGTGATTATCATCACCCTTGGGACCTTTAGAAAGATCTATTCTTTTTACTTCTCTTCAGTTTTTTTCGTTTCTGAACCCCACTTCTTTACAAAAATACATTGTTTCATGCACCGACATCAGACTTTTCCCTATCAATAGAACAAATTTTATAAAATCTCTCCATATATCTTTAAATCTGTTCACTTTTGTCAGTCCTTTTTTTAGCCTTAATCTCAAATGTCAATTTATCATTAATGATTGTATTCTTATATATACCAATGCTTCTGACATGATAAAAAAAATAAGTTGAAACATATCTTAATTTTCATTTTCCCCCCTATAGTCTCACTTTAGATACCAAATTATAACTAGATCCTTTTGCTATTCCATTTGAACATCTACAAAGCCGATAACAATGCTATTTTGGGCATAGATAATTTTATAGCTAAAATCTTATTTATTTCATTAAAATAATTTTTCATGTTTTCTGAATTTCCTCACACTCCCACCATAAATGGTAATAAGTACTCACCTCCTGATTACATCTCCAAAATATTGCAGACAATTTTGAATTATTGCAGTTCATTTCAACTGGTGTTTAATATCATCTCTGCATTGTTTTATAACAGTTCTCTTTGATCCCTACAGATATATCTTTCAGAATTCTTTTCTTCCATAAACTTCTCCATGCCTCATCAGTTATTTCACTTCTTAAATCTGTTCCCCAAATTATTCTCAAACTTTGCTGTTGCTCTCTATCTCTCCTAATATTCTATAAATTTCACTTATTAAACTTTCATATTTTTTCCATCCATCTCCATCTTCATTATTAATTCTTTAAATTTAGTAAACTATCTACAGTTTCCATACTTTTAACCCAATTTTAGTCCATTTATCCAGTTGCATCACATTATACCCTAATGTCCTTTCTCTGTCAACTCCTAATGTATCGTTTATTTTAACTCTGATAGTTATTTTGTTCAACCAGTCCTTCAATCTAATAAACTTTTTTCTAGGTTTTTTGTTAAATTGTTTGGAAATGTTTCCAAGTCTGCTATCTGGGTTAACAGGGAAATTGTTGTAATAAACATTTTCTTACACTTAAGATTTTTAACATACTTTTAAACAAGGGGTTAATTATGTATTTTACAAGCTTGTAGAATCTTCTTTAAAATATTTTCGAGTTTTCATCCACTTTATGAAATTCTATATTACTCTATATTAACTCATTTGGATTTATTATAATATTAGGAATATTTCTCATTTGGTTAGCAGTATAATAGCTAATATTGGAATATTTCCCTCCTTTTGCAGTAAATAACATATTTCTTTCTTAGTCTTTTCTCCCCATTACAAAATATATTTTTAATATTCTGCCAATCCCTTAATTCTGCATTTTTTACCATTATTGGTAGCATCCAAAACAAAAATTAATCTTGGGTGATTGTTATCAAATCAATATAAATCGTAACATTAAATCAATATAAATTGTAAGATGGCTACACTTATACTCATACTTTGACTGAAAATTTAACGCAAAAATCACACAATTCTAGCAAACACATGTAAATAATAGTCCCTGATTATTTTTATTACCTGTTAGTTTTGTAGAGGCGGCTCTCTATATATCTGTTTAGTAAAGGTAAAGGTTTCCCTTGCTCGAAAGCCAGTTGTATCCGACTCTAGGGTTCAGTGCTCATCTCTGTTTCAAAGCCGAAGAGCCAACGCTGTCTGCTTCTGCAGACGTTTCCATGGTCATGTGGCAGGCATGACTAGACACCGGAGCGCATGGAACACTGTTACCGAAGTGGTCTCTATTTATCTACTTGCAATTTCTTGCTTTCGAACTGCTAGGTTGGCAGGAGATTGCTAGGTTGGTCATACGAAAAGGTATTTATTTTACTTCCAAAATTGTTGAGGTTTTGCTATGAGTTCAGGCTGTTCCAGTAATTTATTTGTAGATATATAAGACAACCAAATGCCAAATATGAAGGGAAGAATTATAGCAACAGTAACCTTCAAAATTATTCTGGGTTGAAAGGATTTTTGCTTGAGAAACCCCGTTCAGGGGACACCTGAATGAGGCTCCTTTCATGTCCACAAGACCTTTTCTCACTGAAGGGGTCCCTATTTATCTACTTGCAATTAAATAATAGTGAGTTACCTATGATAAAATATTACTGTGAACATATTAATACTGTGAACATATTAATATTAATATTACTGTGAACAAATATTGTGAACATATTAAAACCATCATTTAATAAAAGGTCAAACAGAAAGAAAGAATATAGTGTTCATTGCAATTTTTAAAAGTTTAAAGTAACTTATCTCTTGAATAGTTTAAGCATGTGCTGTGATAGTTTTAAGTAAAATATCCCACTGTTACCTTTAAGTAAAATATCAACTTTCACAAGTGGTTCCTCAAGCAAAAGGATGTGCAGGCCAAGCAGAAATAAAGCATTATAATGGATAGGATAAGACCATTTTAACCCATTTTACTGCTGCCACAGCAGTAAACCCACTTGTGAACAATAATGGAAAGCAGATGACTGTATAGTAAAGGGACGATGTCAAAGAAATTAACATGGAGCAAGAGAAAAAGTTAAAGCTGACAAGGAATATGTGCAGATGCACTGGGGTGAGGGGGAGACTCACTAAATTAGCTTCCTTAGGGGCCCAAAATACAAGGCAGAATATAATTTCAGTAGACCCAGTTCCTACAACTGTTCTTTATTGAAGAAACTGGTCAGTTGGTGGCATAAATCCTTTCTACAATTCATGCAACAGATAATTCCATAGAGTCACACGTGTGTAGAAATATGTACCCAGAGTATATTTCCCTAATGGTTAGCTCCAGTGATAGTTCCTGAATTAATTTGGAATTCTTATTTTGTAGTTGATATTTAAAATATCTATTCCTCTATGTTTGCTGTACAAAATAATTGAATGCAAAAATAAATAAATAAATATAGAATTTGATGTGGAGCAACCTGTATAGCTATCCGGACTATGTAGACATTTTTTGAAAGAAGCATGTGAAGTAGTATTTAATATGCAAGAATATACTTGAAATAAACATTATGGGCCACCATTTTGCTTTTTATTTCTGAAACATCTTTGGATCATTTCAAGGCATTTTGATTCATTTTAGGTGAAAGTTAATAAATCTGGATTGTGCAGGAAGCTGTGCCAAGTATTGCTTAATTATACTGTTTATGTATGATGCTCACTTTGACAAAATCATAGAATAACCATGGCATTCATTTGACAGTACCTAACAACAGTTATTCCTTATGAGAAGAAAGGTGGACCGCCATCGGTTGAAGATCTCCAGACCTTAACAAAAAGTAAGATATTAATGATGCATTTGTTCATTTAACCTAAACAATGGGATAATTGCCATATTACCTAGGTTTCTAGCCTCATTCAAATAAATTTTATTACTATTTTGTGCATTAATGTTTTTATACATGTTCTTTCTGTAACCAAATCAAACCTATATATAACTAAGCCAAACCTATGCCTATGTCTTAAAGTAATATGAATAATTACAATTTTTGAAAAGAGAGTTGTGGCAGAGATAAATTGTCTCCTTCTAAAACATGTAACAGTGGTGATAGTCAAGCTACCTTTTTTAAACTACTGGACAGAATGTGGCAATGGTAAACCTCTGCTGAATGTTCCTTACCATGAAAATCCTATGATGAGACCGTCAAAATGAAATAAGAGATACTGTAGTACTGTAATACAAGACTCCACAGTCTGAAAGAACTTAATCAGCTGCTGGAGAAGAGCTGGAAAAATTTGGCTTAGACCAGTGGCTCCCAATGTGGGGCACACGGATCACAGGGGGATTTCAATTCCCAGAAGTCTAACTCATTGGCTGATCAGTGCTTTGCAGAATTGACTTAGGCTTCTGGGAATTGAAGTCCAAAAAGCAAAGGTTGGGAAACACTGGCCTAGAAGATAGAAATGAAGTAGGAGACCTATCAAAAATGATAAAGGGATGATAGGCTTCTTTGAAGATAATCCTATGATAAAGAACCTGTAGTTCTAGAAGGAGGAAAGCTGCTCTGAAAGTGCTAGGAAGAAATAAATCGCCACAGGAAGATGAATCTGTCAAAATCCTAACAGGAATATGCTAGCAAACAATGGCTCACAGACTTGGCAGTGTTCAATAGACATTCTAATCCCCAAGAAAGGAGTGCAGTAAGCATTGCTTTAATTTCCCATGCAAGCAAAGTGATGCTCAAGGTGTTACTACTAAAGTTTTTTCTTATAAGGAGAAAGGAGTGCCTGATGGTCTAGCTGGACACCGAAAAGGGTCATTACAAATCATATTCCAAATATTGATTGACTACAAGAGCACACCAAATAATTTCAGAAGATTAGTCTGTGCTTTGTAGTAAGGTACAGGTCACCCTTGCTTGAAAGCCAGTCATATCTGACTAGAGTTCAGTGCTCCTCTGTGTTTATAGCCAACGAACCAGCGCTGTCTGCGTTTTGCAGACATTTCCATGGACATGTGGCAGGCATGACTAGACACTGGAGTGCACATATAGCGCTGTTTACCTTCCCACCGAAGTGGTCCCTATTTATCTACTTGCAGTTTCTTGCTTTTGAACTACTAGGTTGACAGGAGCTAGGACAGAGACGGGAGCTCACTCCATTGTGTAAGGTGTCAAACTGCTGACTGCCGACCTTCCAGTTATCAAGTTCAGCATCTTAACCACTAAGCCACCACAGTCCCTGTGCTTTATAGACTACATAGCAAAACCTTTGACAGTGTGGATCATGAGAAACTGAATTGTTCCCAGGGTGGTTTTGATTTTAAGTCACTAGTGAGTAAGACAAATTGGCACCATGATGGCGAACCTTGGCACTCCAGATGTTCCTAGACTTCAATTACCAGAAGCCCAAACCTCATGTGAATCCACACGAAGGGGTTTATTGCGATTCATCTGGCCCGCGCTGCCCTCGTCGCTCCTGGAAGCGGAAGTAAAACGCGCCCGTCATTCTAATATGAAAAAGTATTGTAGCAGTTTTTAATAACACTGTGCAGTTACAACTATTACAACGCTTGGGCTATGATCTTTTCATAAATCATGTCACCCTGTGTATGGTGAACCTTTATTCAGACAACTAAAGCAGTCTCAAAGAAAAAAGCCTCTTGGGAAATGTGTGATTGCTACATATATCAAAGCAGAAATTGTCAATAATAATTCTTGTGATTATCAAGGCATTTCTTTTTAATGATCTGATAGTAGAAGCCACATCATTTTCGCAAGTATTGACCACAAAATACCAGTAGTTCAAGAAGATTCTGTGTCTGGTTTGAGCCAGTTCACTGCTTAGAGGTATAGACTTATGTTAAACTTTTTGCAATTAATTAAAAAAAACAGTCTAGAATTTAAAGCTTTAGGCCAAATTTTTGAATTTTGTAAATTCTTAAGCACCACTACCACCACTACCATTGTTGAAATCACAAATAGTTTCCTAAGTACTGTATACCTCGCTTTCTTGGAAGCTTTTCTATAGTCACATTCTTTCTGAATTTGCTGTCGGATGAGTGTAGCAGTAGCATGGATTTAAATGCTGTTGGCGTTAATGTTCACTGCATTCCAGGAATTCTTTCTTGTAATAACTGCTACTGTCTTTTCAAGAAACCAAAGTGAATCCTGGAAGTTTTACAGTGGAATGTAAGGCTTACTCTTGCTAGCAAGCGTTTCACTTTTGTTGCTCTTTACCAAACACAGTTACAAATTAATTCCAAATATTGATCTGAAATAATACACACATACACACACCACTGTTTGTTTTTTATGAGGGGGAATTGATAAATTGAGCGGTTTCATATTGTAGAAAACAAGTCCAGGACATGCTGTTTAGACCAGGGATTCTCAACCTGCAGCCCGCAGGCTGGATGTGCCCCCCCCCCACTGCCTCCACCACCCCAGGAAGTGCCATGTGGTGGAGGAAGGATAAAACGGCTGGGCGGGCCCCGAAGTTTTCTGAGGGAGCGTGACCTGGCCCCCAGCTTTAAAAGTCTGAGAACTCCTGGTTTAGACTTTCTTCTGTGGACGGTTATCTTCTCTCTCTCCCTCCCTCAGAGAGCATTCCAGTGTGTTTTGGGCACTGCTGAACAGTTGTAAATCAAACACAGGAGTGATGTGCACATCATCACCCTTTCCTCCTGATGCAGCACTCAAATGAGAAGTTTGTTCATTGTTTCTGTAGAAGAAATATGCAGCAAAATGAAAACAGTGTACTAATTTATACAAGAATAGAAATCTTGAGGAAGAAGAAATAGAATTGAATTCAATACCAAATGATCTGTTAGTTTGTAAGCCAATCCAAGCAGGAGCTATTTTTAACATTCTTTACATCACTCCCCATCAGCCTGTCCTCAGCTGTGATGCTCGCCACCGAAGTTAGAGAGGGAACCAAGCGAGATAAGGAGGTGACATACCAGCGCTCCTGAGTGCTACACAATGGAGTGAGCGCCTGTCTCTGCGCCAGCTCCTGCCAACCTAGCAGTTCGAAAGCAAGAAATTGCAAGTAGATAAATAGTTACCACTTTGGTGGGAAGGTAAACAACATCCTGTGTGCTCCAGGGTCTGTAAACAGATGAGCACTGCACCCTAGAGTCAGATATGACTGGCTTTCAAGTAAGGGCAGCCTTAACCTTTTTTAAAAAAAATCAATAAATTTTTATTGAACATAATTATCATAATTTCAACATTCAAAGAAAGAGAGAGAAAAGAAAAGAAGAAAAAGACAAATTACAAAACTTAAAACAGACTACAATATCTCTATAGACCATAATACAGACAATCACAGCCACAAAACATTAACGATTAACTTGAAAGATCACCCATGCTGTACATTGGAATTTGTGAAATTAATCTTTCAAAATTAAGAAAAACTAACTTTCCCAAAATTTACACATTTCTGGGTCTGGCTTGACTCCGTCTTTCTTTGTCAAGGCAGCCTTGACCTTGACCTAATATATATTTAACTTACTGGGAGCAAGTTCTTCACTGGAGGTATAGATTATGTTTAACCCTCCTGTGTAGTCCTAGCAATTCCCTCTTTCTACCAGAGAAAAAGCATGTTAAGAAAGAAAAAAAACCAATAGTTTTAAGTCCACTGTTTGAAAGCACACTCAAATTTTGCTTTATATGTACCTCAAATATTGCAGCCCTTTCAGGTGCAAATTTAGTAATATCAGGAGGGAGATAATACATAGTTAAATATTTAGCACATTTTAATGAAGACTGTACTTTATTAGAATATATGCATTCAGTATTTTTAACTGTACTGTATTTCATTGAGATAAAAAGCAGAAAGGGAAGTGATGTGCAGTATAAGCTGTATAGGTGCATGTTTATATTGAAAACCGTGATCCAAACTACTGCTTCTTCCACTGAAATCGTCCCCTTCATACTTTACAGTTCTTCATGCCATGAAGGAAGACAGTGAAAAAGTGCCAAGCTTATTAACAGACTACATTTTGAAAGGTGAGTGTACCTAATATTTACCTAGGCACTTTCTTTCACAAAAATCACTTGTTTTTACAAAAGATTGGCCAATCCAGATAACGAATCACAAGCCCAAGTTATATGACCTCCTTAGGAGATGGAAAGAATCCCCTTATGGCGGATGCAGCCCCAGGCCATAGTGACCAGTTCCCTGAACCATGTGACTGGCCCGTGGCCCGAAAAGTTTGGATACCTCTGTATTAGACCCTGTTCACCATTCCTGATTACAAGTAGAAAATATGGGTATAAGAAATACCACATATAGAAGTGAATATTGATCTTAATTTTTTTAAAAAAAATGGTTGTAGGAATGGATTTGGGCTTTGAGGTTTTGTTTCTTGTTCAAGCTAAGAGTAATATTAAAAGCCTATCTTAATTTTATTTACAGGATACAAATTTTAAATAAATCTTTTAAAGCTTTTTGAAGATTAATAACTATTTGTTCCTGAAAATAAAGAATACTTCTGGAAGTATATATGCTTTTTCAGTTTTGAAAACTGACTTTTTTGTTTGCTTTTGTGTTATGCTAGCATTGATTTGAAAACTGGAAAGCTCTGAGGTTTGTGTCTTTTAGACGTGAAACAGGAATGGGTAATATGTGAAGGACATGTCTTGACTCCCTGTGTGGCTAATCTATAGGATGTATGTTTTAGGACATTAATAATTTCCGACCTTGGGGCCACTGATGTTCTTGTATTGCATCTTTCAGAAGCTTTCACCATTGGTTGTACTGACCAAGATTTCTTAGAGTTGAGCCCAAGAACATTCAGAGTCCCAAGGTTGAGAACCACAAAATTAGGAGAGATAATATATTTATTTTTTATATTAGTGAACGATATGCTTGAAAATTCAAAAAGAATGCAAGTGAATTTTCCTTTTTAAGGTGTTAATCCTAAGGTCAAAGATATGGCCTTCTATTTCACTCATTTCTGTTAAGAAGTTACTGATAGTGGTAGTCATGTGTGTGTATGTGTGTCTTTATGGATTTGTTTTCTTTGTGTAATGGAGAGGAGTTGATATTTCCCATCCTTAACAATTGCCATGAATATGGTAGAGTTTCTAGAACGCAGACCCAATCATTCAATTTTTTATTAGCCTTTATTTTACACTGTTGGGCCAGTACAGTAACACTCATATATGTGTGTGTTGATTGTTTTGCAGTTCTTTGTCCTACATGAAGAAAGCTGCAAAAGATAGCCATGCTGATTCGTGTGAAAAGATGTTATTAAGACTTTCAGTTTGTTTGGCATTGTGTCAACTTCTAATCTTGTATTCAAATGTGTTTACTAGTTTTGTTGCCTGCTTGGGACTGTTCAGTTCTGGATTAAGTCCTATATGGAGCATGCAGAATGCATCCATATTTTTCTCTCTCACTTAAATGTGATGTACAGTGGACCCTCGATTAACAACGCGTTCGAATAGCATCATTTCCGCTTACTGACGCGTCGTCACTCGCCACGTGACTATCAACGACAAAAAACTGTCGTGTGGATTAATGACTTTTTTAACATTGTTGTGCGGATAATGAGTTTTTTGCCGCTAGATGGCGCAGCTGCCATTGAAAACCGCACAACGACGTTTCCCCTATAGCGACGCTACTTGGGGAACCAAGCAACGTCGTTATGTGAGGGTCTACTGTATTTGGGGAACAAAACAAATTCTGTACAGTTTTATTTGCCTGCTGTATTATTTTGGCTTCTTAGCACTATTTCTACACTAAATTCCATGTAATTATCCTCCACAGCAATCAGATTTCGTGGAGCAAAACTAAACTTTAGTGTAAATAAAAGAAGCCTATTCAGTTTAACTGAATTTTATTGAGAACTTTAATCTGTCCTTGTACTAATTATGTAAAATAGATTAAAAACTGGATCTGCACTGCAAAAAAATTGAATATCTTCACTGGAAATTCTAGAATGGTGTTATGAGAACTAGCACTGATTTTTAAAAAGTAAAACAGTATTGTATTATTGTGTATCAGTGTTCATGAATTTTTCAGCAAAAAGGTTTTTTAAAAGCATTTGAGGATAATCTTTCATTTCTGATCCTCGTTTAAACAAGAGTATGATTCTGAGGGAGTTACAGTATTTGGTATGAGTTCCCAGTAAAATAATGGGACCAGTGAAAGAGCATAGATAAAACTTGCCCAGAAGATCCTGATGGATTGTACTTCAAATTTGTCTCCGGTTTTCATTTTCTACATTTTCATTACTTTACAGTAGTTGAACATGGATGCCTTGCTGCTATTATGCTTTTTAGTCCATATGTTAAATGTTTGCTCATAGTATAACATTTTGTATGCTGCAGTATATTAATAAACATTTTTAAAAACTTGCTGTTGTACTTCAGTATTAATGGATTTCAAAATGTTTGACTTTGTTCACTTGCTTTCTTTTGCTGGTTTTTCTACTTATATAAGATCTCATAATTATAGTTTAAAAGAATAGATGTTACCTCTTCACCCAACTTTCCTCAGTTGTTGAGAAAAATCTGTAGTCCTGGAAACTATTGAATGAGAGTTCAAGAAGCAAGGCAGAGACAAGAGTCTCTGTATTTTAACGTTTTTCTCCATATATTTTTCTGAAAAAACTCTTAGGAGAGAAGACCTTTTACGTATTAGTACCGTGATGGTGAACCTTGGCACTCCAGATGTTCTTGGACTTCAATCCCCAGAAGCCCCCGTGAATCCACACGAATGGGTTTACTGCGATTCATCTAGCCCACGCCGCCCTCGTTGCTCCTGGAAGTGGAAGTAAAACGCACCTGTGTGGATTCACAGGGGCTTCTGGGAATTGAAGTCCAAGAACATCTGGAGTGCCAAGGCTCGCCATCATATCATTAATACTTCCATTGTAGAGGCAGGGCATTTGCTATCTTTTCCTCTTCTAAGAGAAGCCCACTCAATTTTCATCCTGTCTTTTTAAAGCGAGGGGGAAGGGTTGAGCTCAATGAGGGCTGCCTCATACACGAGCTGTTGTATTTTGAAATAGGGAGCAAATCAATGAACCTACAGCAGGAGTTCCCAACCTTTTTAAGCTGGGGCCCGGCCGGGTCATGCTCCCTCAGACAGCTTTGGGGGTGGACAGCCATTTTATTTTCATTTCATTATCTATACCCCGCTTTCCTCGACCCAATGGGCGACCCATTGTAGATAAAGTATACAAAATTCAGTATATCAAAAAATGCAATTACAACAAATACCAAAAAAAAAAGAATACAATTAAAAATTTAAATTACAGCTACAAGTCAGAAAATACAATATCACTAATGCAAATTACAGGGTACAAATTAAACAAGTACAATATACAATACAATAACAAGCAAATATACAGTTTGTCACATTACCAAAGTTACACAATTGCAATGTCCTCCACCACCTAATGCCCGTGACGAAGCCCCAGGCTCAAACGCCCATGGCGGAAACAGGGAGAAACTTGACCCGGTGGCTCCGACGTACTTTTCAAACCCCTCTGGCAGGAGGGGCCAGGAGGGGCGAAGTAGGCAGCTGCAAGTGAGCTACAGCTGAATCTCCCATCCTGGGCGATGGCGTGGGCCCAGGAGAGACACGGCGAGGACCCTCTACAGCAGTGGCTTCGACGTCCATTTTGCCCTTCCTCCACCACATGGCACTTCCTGGTGTGCTAACAAGCCTTCAAAAAGCAACACCAAATCAAATATATGGTCTGGAAAAGAGACTCAAAAAAGGAAAATGAGATTGAATTTTTGAGATGCAAAAATTAACTGGAAAACTATGTCTATAGGTTTGGTTGGTAGAAGGACCAAAATGTAAAATCTGAAAATCCAAATGTAATTCCATGAAACAATTTAGAGAACAAAGAGAATCCCAGGAAAGACTCAGCAGTTTTGATATAATCCTTTAACAGACGAAAGAGTGTAATTGTACTTTTAAAAGTTAGTAAAATTTATTTGATATAAACTTTCATGAGCTGCAGCCCACATCTTCAGAAACATCCTGAATAAAACTCAAATCATGAAAAATATGAGTCTGAACAATCTGCAAAGTAAGATAGTCCTTGTTTGCAAGTTACCTGTGCCTCACCACTGCTCCGGGAGCTGCACTGGTTACCAATATGCCTCCGGGTGCAATTCATGGTTCTGGTAATGACCTTTAAAGCCCTACATGGTAGTGGACCAGGCAATTTAGGGGTCCTCCTGGATTCGGGACTGCTACTTGTAGATCAGGTGGCGGCTGTGGCCAGGAGGGCTTTCTCACAGCTTCGTGTCATCCATCAGTTGCGTTCGCTCCTGGACCGGGACTCCCTGCTCATGGTCACACATGTTCTGGTGACCTCCAGGCTAGATTATTGCAATGCGCTCTACATGGGGCTGCCCTTGACGACCATTCGGAGGCTACAGCTGGTGCAGAATGCGGCAGCCCAGGTGGTGATGGGGTGTGGGCGTTATGCTCGCGCCTCACCATTGCTTCGGGATCTGCACTGGTTACCAGTTTGTCTCCGGGTGCAATTCAAAGTGCTGTTTTTGACCTTTAAAGCCCTACATGGTAGTGGGCCAGGATACCTAAGAGACCACATCGTCCCAAGAGTGTCTGTCCATCCAACCAGAGCGGACCGGAGGGGCTCTCTAATTGTTCCATCTGCCAGAGGGGCTTGCCTCTCTGGCACACAAAGGAGTGGGTATCTTGGGGGGTGGGTGGGTATCTTGGGTTTTTAATTGTTTTTAATATGTATGTTTTAATCCTGTTGTGAGCCGCCCTGAGCCGGGTTCGCCTGATTGGGCGGCATAGAAATTTGAATTATAAATAAATAAATCTAAGAGACTGCGTCACCCCAAGAACAATCTGTCCGTCCAACCAGAGCGGACCAGAGAGACTAATTGTACCATCGACTAGAGGGGCTCATCTTTCTAGCACAAGAAGGAGGGCCTTCTCCGTGTCCACTCCGGCCCTATGGAACCTCCTGCCAACAGAGATACGGCTGCAGACAGAATTGCTGCCCTTTAGGAAAGAACTGAAAACCTGGCTGGCAGGGCAGGTGTGGGGCATCTATGGAGGGGTGACGCCTGCCTGCTGGCTTGTATAATTAAGATTTCTCTCTCTCTCTTTTAATGGATGGGATGGGATGAGTGGGTAAATTATTGTGAATTTTTAATGGGGTTTTTAAGGGTTTCTAGTCAGTTGTTTTTAATTGTTGTTAGCTGCCCAGAGTCGTTGCCGAGTTGGGCGGCAATAGAAATTTGAAGAAATAATAAATAAATAAACCTAGAGAGCTCTAGGTAAGCATGTAATCCAATACACCAGTGATTTAGACAGTCACTAATAATAATTTACTGTGTTGCCAACCTGGCTCCATTGCAACCATTATCACAGGCGAAGGTTAGGATTACAGATTGATTCTTAGAAGGTCAAATAGTGAAAATGAAGCTAAAGTACTTTGGACATCAAATGAGAAGAGAAGATTCACTTGAGAAAGCTTTGATGCTGAGAAAGGTTGCGGGCAAAAAAAGAAGGGGGTGGCAGAGAATGAGATTGCTAGATGGTATTTTTGATGCAATGGGCACAGAGCTGGGTGGGTTGAGGAAGATGGTGGAGGATAGGGGTGCTTGGCGTGCAATAGTCCATGGGGTCGCAAAGGGTCGGACTTGACTGACTGAACAACAAAATTTACCTTACACACAAGCTGACCTAGAACCGTGATGGCGAACCTTTGCACTCCAAATGTTCTTGGACTTCAATTCTCAGAAGCCCAAGCCCCCGTGAATCCACATGAATGGGTTTACTGTGACTCATCCGGCCCGGGCTGCCCTCATCGCTCCTGGAAGCGGAAGTAAAACGTGCCCATTTGTGTGGATTCATGGGGGCTTGGGCTTCTGGGAATTGAAGTCCAAGAACATCTGGAGTGCCAAGGTTTGCCATCACGGACCTAGAATGTTAGTAAATGCCAGCCAATATCCTGTTTGGAGATCTGTGCCATGTAAGAGAAGTAACGTCATCAGCTTTGTGTGAGTTTGCTCCACAAATGAGATTTCAGCCTTCATGTCTTTCATTGCAAATGAAAGAACAGAGAAAGATGTCATTAGGCTCCCACAGATTTCTTTTAAGGTCAAAAAGGTTGGGCAGCCACCAAAGCTAAAGAGAAAGAAAGTCCATTTTGCAAAGCTATGATATTACTGCTGAATAAATTATGGAAAGGTCCGAATTTAAGGCAGAAAAATAGATTTTGTTTCATGAGAAGATAAAACCTGGGAAATTAGAGGATAGACTGTGGCACAACACTGGATTCATTTGTTTCTTCTTCCTAAAGAATTTTGAGATGCTTTTTTGCACAGATACAAGGGGTGTGTGTGTGTGTGTGTGTAAATTTCATGTTTTGTTTGTCAGAGAAGGAAGTTATGCAAGGGGTGTGTGTGTGTGTGTGTGTGTGTGTGTGTGTGTGTGTGTGTGTGTGTGTGTGGTGTGTGTGTGTAAATTTCATGTTTTGTTTGTCAGAGAAGGAAGTTATGACCTTTCCTTTGGGATACTAAACTTAATACAACAATGTGTATCTTTGTTACCACCACATCAAATTACCTCACATGCACACAGATTTCATGAGGGCTGGAAATAGCAACCAGTCAGTAACATGGCTGCTTCTGTTGCTTAGCAACAAGATTTGTGATGGACAAATTTACACCTGTGCTTCATGATTTAACAGTATATTTACAGATGCAACATAAAGGGTTACAATCCACCTAAATAATTTTGCCATGCGCTAACGTTCTTTTCATCCATGCTGGATTCATCTGGCTGCTAGGACACAGATAAACAGCACAGTTGTGATACTCAGTTTTTCCTTTGACAAATTTGTATACAGTGAAGATTTATTAAATTATCCACTATCCAAGTAGTAAATGCCCTTGGGCTGAAGAGCAATAATAAAACCCAAGACAATGAAATAACAACCAAATTAACAATCAGGCAATTAGTGTATCAAAAAAATTAATTTGGTAAAAGCCGGCAATATAAATAATAATTAGAAGCAACAAATTAAATCTCAACTACATGTTGGAAGAGGAAAATGTTGTGTTGGTGTTTAGATATATTGAAAGACATCTAAACACCAAGATGGGCCCCTCCAGGGATTATAGTCTATGGGTGAGGGGGACAACAACAGCAAAGGCCTTTTATTACTAGCCACCCAGTGTACCATAGTGGACCATGGCTAAATAATTTGAATAAAAAGAAGCAAGGATGGAAATAGGACAAGAGAAGCAAGATGCAACTTCTTAATGGCCCCTCATATTTCCAGTTTTCTTACAAATGATTGTTACTTTTCCAAAACGATCAGTCAAAGGACCGTAGCTCTCAATCATCTGCAGGCTTGGACAGTCATTACATTCTGCCCTATATGGCAGTGGGCCAGGATACCTTAGAGACCGCATTGTCCCAAGAGTGTCTGCCCGTCCAACCAGAGCGGACCGGAGGGGCTCTCTAATGGTGCCATCAGTTAGGGGTGCACATCTGTCCAGCACTCGAAGGAGGGCCTTCTCCGTGTCCGCACCAACTCTCTGGAACCTCCTGCCAACAGATCTAAGACTTCAAAGAGAATTGCTGCCCTTCAGGAAAGGATTGAAGACCTGGCTGGCAGGGCAGGTGTGGGGGGGTCCGAATGGGAACACGGTCCCCGCCTGCTGGCTTATGTAAAGAATTAAGAACTCTCTCTTCTTCTTCTTTTTATAGTGGGTGGGATGGGTGGGTGGGATATGGGTCTTTTAAAGTGGGTGGGATATGGGTCTTTTAAAGTGTTTTTATGTGTTTTTAAAAATTGTTGTAATGCCGCCCTGAGTCGGGTTCGGCCTGAGTGGGCGGCATATATAAATATGACTAATAAATAAATAAATAAATAAATAGACGTTTCTGTGGTCATTTGGCAAGCATGACTAGACACCTCATTCTTGACCTTCAGCTGTTTTTCAGAGCAATTTAAGTGGTAGTTCCTAGAGACTGCAGTTGGCTTAGTGGATAAGACGCTGAAATCAATGACTGGAAGATCGGCAGGTCAGCAGTTTGAGGAAGTGAGCTCCCGTCTCTGCCCCAGCTCCTGCTAGTAAGAAACTGCATGTAAATAAAGAAGGTACCACTTTGGTGGAAAGGTAAACAGTGTTCCATGCACTCCGGTATATAGTCATGTCTACCACATGTCAATGGAAGCGTCTGCATATGCAGACAGTGCCGGCTCTTTGGCTATAAATGGAGATGAGCACTGCCCTCTAGAGTCAGATACGACTGGCTTTGAAGCAAGGGAGATCTTTACCTTTACCTTGGCACATTCATAGAATGGGCATCTCCCTCCAGTGGCACAGGGGGAAATTTTTTTGGAAGGAGAGGGGAGCCACAAATGGATTCGATTCAGCCTTTGCATCATGTGGGCAGCAAAGAAATACAGTAACTCACATTCACTCATTTTAGAAGTGGAGCAAATCCCAATGATGATGTCAGCCCTTTATTCAGATAATCCATTGGATATTAATCCTAGTCATAAATGCACAGAAACAGCCACTTACCTGGGAGTAAGGCCCTTTGTCTTCAGTATGTCTCACGTCTAAATGAACAGAATTGTGCTGTTTATCTTATTTTTGATGCAATGAAAGTGTTTCAAATATCACTAAATTTCTCTGAGTGTACACTCATAATAAGGAAGTTATCAAAAGAAGCCAAGAGAACCAACTGGATGATGCTGTAAAAGACTCTACTGTTCTAGATGCCAGTTGTAACAATGAGCAGCAGAAACTGAATAAAAATGTGAAAAATTACTTAAACAGCATAAATATATATAGACTAGTAGGGGTGCCCGGTTTCTCCTGGATTTGGTTTTTTTTGGGGGGGCGCTGTCCTTCCTCCCGGGGTTGCGCTGCTCGGGTGCTCCTTAGCCTAGGCTGACCTCTGTTGACTGGACTTCTGCGCTGCCCTGCCAGCTGGCCTGCAAGGCCAAGGGGTGGGGCCCTGTGATGTCACATTGGCCGACCACTCCCAAGGGCTGACCAGGTGTGGGCAAGACATCACAAAAGGCATGACATCACAAAGGCCTAGACCTGGTCAGCCCTTGTGATTGGTTGAGGACTAAAGGATCAATTTGGGGGTCATAACCCCCCCCCCCATGAGCTTCGGGACCCCAACAATGACCTGCTCACATGTGCAAGGTATGTGTGTGCCGAATTTCACGGGGTCTGGTCAAGGGGTGCAGCAGCCCATTCCGAATACCGCACCCACACCCCTGCTTTATAGAGATAGACTAGCATAGGTTGCCCGGCGTTGCCGGGCTGTTATAAACTGTTTAGATGGGTGGGTTTTTTTGGGGTGGGGTGGGGGGGTTTGAATAAAAAATAAAGAGAGGATGCTACAAATGTTTATTATTATTTTATTTAACATTTTTTTTATTCTGTAAACTTTTGATTTATTCTTATTTTTTTTAGTTGTTTTTACTCTTGTGGCCTCTAGGTGGGGCTGTTAGCAAGAGGGCTGCTTTGAATCTTTTTGACTTTTTTTAATCTTCCGGCCTGCAGGTGGAGCTATTAGTAATAGTGTTGGATCCTTTTTTTGTTTCACTTGTTTTTTCTCTCCTGGCCTCTAGGTGGGGGTTCTTCCGGTAAGTAGTCTTTGTTTCTTCATTTCTGTTCCGGTCTCATGGAGTGAGGACGTGTTCGTGAGTTCTCTGGTTTTCTTTCTTCTGGGTTTTTTCTTTGTTTTGTTTTCGTGGTGGTGGGCTGGGAGGTGTTTCTGTTTGTTCTTTTGTGGTTTGGTTGGGTTTTAGATTTGTTTAATTGGTTTGTTTATTTCTGGTTTGTTTCATTTTTGTGATTTTGTTGGTGTTTATTTGTGTAATTTGTGGTAGTTGTGTTGTTAGAGTTAGGTATTTTCGTGTTGCAGTTAGGTGTTTTTTTCTGTACTTTTCTGATATTGTGGATGTTTTTGTTTGTGGATTTTGTTGTTTACTTTTTTGTTTATTAATGCATTTTTAAAATTATTTATTTATATGTGTTTTATTAATTTTGGTGTTTGGCGTTTTTGGTAAATGTTTGGTCTTGTTGTTGTTGTGTATTTTTGCATGAAGAACGGTCTGCCTGTCGGTTCCTCTTTTCCCCATTGCTGCTTCAAATTTTGGTTTTGATGCAGCAATGGGGAAAAGGAGGAGCCGGCAGTCAGCTCGCTCTTCGTCCGGTAAGGTTCGTTAGGTAGGTCAGGGGAGAAGGAGGCAGAGAAGAGCTATCTGCCTGACGATGGTTCTCTCCTCTCTGTCTCCTTTTTCTCCTGGCTTACCTAACCGGAGATCGGCAGGCAGCGATCTGTAAGGGGTGGTGCTCTTCCTTGCAGATTCCTGGCAGCTGCTTTTGTATTACCTTCACTGCTGTTTCGTGTTAGTTCTCGAAACAGTGGTGTCGGAAGTACAAAGGCAGCAGCCAGTCATTTGTAGGGAGTATGCTTCCCCTGATGAACTTCTGCCTGCTGGTGGCATTTTTTTCCACCCCAGCTCAACTGACCTTGAGGCCGGTGGTGGTCTCGCAGTCTTCGGCAGGGTACCGTGGAGGAGAGGGAGTCCCTCTTCTCCCCGTTGCTCCAGGAAAGGCTGGCGGGTGTCACGCCGTGTTTTGTTTTGTTTTGCGAGGCCGTGAGGCGCTGTGTCCGCCTGCGGCGCACTTGTGCTCCCATTGCGGGAGGCTAGTGTGTTTTTATTTTATTTTTCACATGCCGGCTTTTTCAGCGTTCTGTGCGCTCACACCATTCAGCCTGATTGGCTGAAATGCTCACGACGCGTAGGACGCTGGGACTTGGGAGTTGTGTTTGTGTTTGTGCGGTGTTTTTCCTGCAGCACGATTTCAATTGGGCGCGCCACGTTTCCCAACGTTCTTTTTGCTCGCGCCTCTCAGCCTGATTGGCTGAGGTGCAGCACAGAGGACGTTGGGAATTGAAGTTGTTTCCCTTTGTTTGCATCCGTGGGGCTGTTGCCCCACTGCTGGCTTCGGCAACCCTGCAGTACTCTGCGGGCTGGGTTCGGGCGAGTGCAAGAGGCTCGGTACGGGATAGTGTGGACGGGTGCGGAAGCATATGCCGAATTCCAACGGTTAACGTCTGAATTTATAGGGATAGACTAGCAGAGGTTGCCCGGCATTGCCGGGCTGTTTTAAATGGTGTTGGAAAGTTTTTGTTGTTGTTGTTAATGTTTGTAAAGAAGAGGTTAGTCTATAATTGAAACTTTTAAAAATTTTATTTATCCAGATTTCTTTGGTGGCCTGTTATAAACAGTGATGAGTTTTGTTCGGTGTTTTGGTTTTGTCGATGAAAAAAAATAAAGGATGATATACTTTTCCCCAAAAAATTATTTAACCCAATAATTTTTAGTATGTATTTTTTAAAAATTGTTGTACCGTAGGTAATAATTTTAAAAATGTGAAAGAACATTTTTTCACAATAAATGTTTTTAAACTATGTATTGATGTTTTTGTTTTTTATTTGAGTAAAAATTCAGCACAGGATTTTTGAATAGTTTTTATTTTATTTTATTGACATCTGTTTTTGATTTGTGTAAAACTGTGATTTTGTGTTATTTGTTTTTACTTGTTTTTACTCTTGGGGCCTTTTGTGGGGGGCTGTTGTGTCTTTTTGAATTTTTTTTTACTATTGTGGGCAGCAAGTGGTGCTGGTAGGGGTTACCTTGTATTTTGACTGTTTTTTCTCTTGTGGTCTCTGGGTGGAGGCTTCTTCCAGTAAGTAGTCTCTTTCTTTATTCATTTCTTTTCCAGGAGTTGTTGTGTGAGGTCGTCTGGTAGTGAGTTGGCTGTTTTTCTTTATTTGGGGTGGTGGTGGTGGTTGGATTTTGTGGTGTTTGGCTGGGTGCTGGGTGTGTTTGGAAATGTTTGTTGTTGATTACTTTGTATTGTTTTTGGTGTTATTTTTGTTTGTTTTTGTGTATTTTTGGATGTTTTTGATTGTTTGTTTTTGTGTTTTTGGTGTCCTACGGGGGGATCTCCTCTCTGCCGTCTCCCCTGGCTCTGGAAGGCTTGGGGGGACAGACCCCTTTTGTCTCCCCAAACCTTCCAGACTCATGGGACCCAGGAGAGGGGATCGAATCCAGGCCACCCTCTGATATTAAAAGGGAAATCTCAATTGTGGTTTCCCCTTTAATATCAGTGGGGGGGGTTGTGATCCCCCTCTCCGCTGGCTTCCTTGGGTTTGGGAGGGTTGGGTGGACAAAAGGTGTCTGTCTCCCCCACCCTTCCGGACCCCGGAGAGCCATCGGAGAGGGGGATTCCCCCCCAACTCCGTTTTTAAAGAGAAGTAACCGCTTGGTTTCTTCTCTTTAATATGGGGTGTGTGTGTGCGTGTGGGGAAGGGAATCCCCTCTCTGCCAGGTCCCCTGGGGTCAGGAGGGTTGGGGAGACAGACTCCTTTGGTCCCCCCAAACCTTCCAGACTCATGGGACCCAGGAGAGGGGATCGAATCCAGGCCACCCTCTGATATTAAAAGGGAAATCTCAATTGGGGTTTCCCCTTTAATATCAGGGGGTGTGTGATCCCCCTCTCCGCTGGCTTCCTTGGGTTTGGGAGGGATGGGTGGATAAAAGGTGTCTGTCTCCCCCACCCTTCCGTACCCAGGAGAGCCATCGGAGAGGGGGATTCCCCCCCCCCAACTCCGTTTTTAAAGAGAAGTAACTACTTGGTTTCTTCTCTTTAATATGGAGCATGTGTGTGTGTGGGGAAGGGAATCCCCTCTCTGCCAGGTCCCCTGGAGTCAGGAGGGTTGGGGAGACAGATTCCTTTGGTCCCTCCAACCCTCCCAACCCCAGGGGAGCCAGTAGAGAGGGGGAGCACAACACCCCCCTCCCAGTGATATTAAAGGGGAAACCCCGATCAGGAGCTTTAGGCGCCATTGGGGAGGGGGGCTTTGGTTCCCGTGGCTTGGCGGACTTGCTCTCCCGGTGTTTTTGTTTTATTTTTTGGGCACCGGCTTCCTCAGCGTTCTGCGCGCTCATGGCGCGCAGGACGCTAGGGCTTGTAGTTATGGGTTGGTGCTTTGTGTTTGTGCTGCATTTTTTAAAAATGGTTTTCTTTTGATTGGCTGCAGCGCGTTTCCGAACGCTGCGCCGTGCGAGAGCCTCTCAGCCTGATTGGCTCTGGCGCGGCGCAAGGAATGTTGGGAAGTGAAGTTGTTTCCCTTTTTTCGCGTTTGTGGGGCTGTTGCCCCACTGCCGGTTTTTTCAATCCTTTGTTGACCTGCGGACCCAGATCGGCCGTGTGCAGGAAGGGTGAGTGCAGGCAAGTAGGGCAAGGCATAGCAACCTATAGCCAGTTCCAACGGTTAACCCTTGGTTTTATAGGTTAAGATAGATAGATAGATAGATAGATAGATAGATAGATAGATAGCAGAGTTGCTAATTTTGGTTGACAAAAAATATAAAATACTGTGGTACAGAAGTTTGTTTTATTTAACAATTTATCTAACGCAGCATATAAATCAGTTCACTGTTGGTATTAACATAATTTTTCCAGGAATATTACAGCTACCATACAAAACAACAAAGCCTGATCTCTTTCATTCCCTCTTTGCAACTGTGAAGAAAAACCTATTAAACGAATATGTGTATTAGATGGCACATTAAAAACTCTAAAAGGCCTGTAACATGCTAGGTGTTCTGAAGCAAAGCAGAAAAGGGAAAGTAAATGATCAGATTGATTTAAGAGAATCGCCTCTCTGTTCCTAGTAAATTAATGACTGTTCACACCTTCTTTGCACTTCTAAGAGGAATGAAGCTCAAGAAAAAGGAAGAAGGCATGGCTTGTGACACTTAGCAAGTCAGCCTGGTATGATCTATGTTTCATTCAGACTGCTGGGATGGAAAATAAATCAACCTAGCTGCACAGCATACTCAGAGCCAACTACTCAGAGACAGAGGATGGAAAATACTTCTAATGTTATTTCTGACAGCACATATTTTCTCCAAAAATATACTGCACCTCAGGCCCTGGTTAGAATACATATAAACATCACAACTGAGAACCATGGGTGCAGTATATGCACACTGACCTTGGCCACTTGAGGTGCAACAGCTAGTTAAGAGAGAACAAATTAGAAGTAGACTGTTGTACTTCAAATGTTGCTTGCACTTCTGCTCTTCAAAGCCAAATAACAGATTGCCTTGCTGGATTTCCTGCCCAAAACTGAAACCTGAACCAAAAAAAAAAAACCAATCAGAACAAAAATAATAATAATCCTAGATTACATCCAAACAGTTTAGGTTAATCCATGTACACCTGACAAATCTTAATGGTAACTGTATGACAGAGGAGTCCAAATTTTTCAGGCCAGGGGCCGCTCATGTGGTTCAGCGGGCTGGTCACGTGGTTCCTCCCACTGGAAACGGAAGTAAAATGTGCTTTGCAATCTATTTTGCAACAGGATAGATAGATTTTAAACTACCATTTTCTCTGCTTAAATCAGGGGTGCCCAAACTATGGCCCGCAGGCCGTAGTTTGGGCACCACTGGTATATGACATAGAAGAAAAAGGGAAATGTTTCAAGACAGAATGAAATCTACTAAAATCACAATGGTTCATGAAAAACAGCATCTAGCTATTAGGTTCCCATCCTCCTCTATGTCATTTAATTGACTTCATTTCATATCTGAACATTATTAGTATATTTGTCTCTCCTTCAAAACTTATAGCTGCTGATTGTATGATAAGTAATAACTCTTAAGAATGTTTGTGCATGGAAAACTAATGCAGTTATAAATACGTCATTTAATTCAGAATATCCCAGCTCATTTAGACTTAACATTAGAAAGAAGAAATAGGGGTGCATCAAGCAAGGATGAGGAATCAGTTCTTTGATTCTGATATTGTGCAAATGCCTTTTCACTTCTGATCATACAGTAGTTACAAAAATGTTTCTGTTGGTTTCTGTATATCAAATACTAAACTTGTGAAACTTGTAAAGGAAAATCCAAATAGAATTACAGCCAAAGCTACATGTGTTCCAGCCAAGAAACATCTGTGTATATACGTACATACGTATGCATAATTTCAGTCAACACTAATGTTGACTTTTTCTCTTCTAAATACAGACTAATATACTTCCTAATCCAATACATGCACCTACAACCACACGATCATGCACACAGCATTTCTTCATGCTGTTTGCAGAAGACATCAGAATATACAGAACTATACATTGTTTATAATATTAGAATAATAATCTTAGAATTGCAGAGCTGGAAAGGACACTATAGATCAATGAGTCCAGGCCCTGTCAAAGAGGCACAGTGGGGAACCAAACTCCTAACTTCTGGCTCCACAGCCAAACATCTAGACCACTGAGCTATCTTCTTTTTTAAAAAGTGGGGATATAAGTATTAATATATGTCACTGAAAGAAAAACTGGTGAGCTATAAAATGTCATATATATGTGGTGAAAGAGGGATCCTTAACTAACTAACTGATAAAAACACTGAAGACCTTAAGTGTGTTCTAAGAATCAAAACTGTTTCTACAGCAAGATGACGTTGCAAAGTGGCGGTGGTCCTGGCAAAGAAGAGTCCATAGGACATATGGAGTTTTAACAAGAGCGCTGAATCCATTCTTGAATTTCATTCTACTGAAATCCCACCATAGAAGATCCAAAGAATTCATTCAACACTGTCCTTCTCCAGTGACACCGATGTGGTGACCCATCTGGAAGTTAAGCACCTGTTCACTGGTTGAGCTGAGAGAAACCATCCTCATTTCACTGTGACACAGATACCTACAACACAAGTTAAGAAGTAAAAATAATAATGTGAACTGGCCACCTTGACAACAAGTTGCCTCAGTGTTACAATGAGCTCAGAAAATTATTAACCTATTCATATATTTAATGGAAAGGCAGAATGGAAAAGAAGCTTTCTATGTGTAAAAGAAATATGAGATGTGTAAGATTCAAAATGGCAGATGGGTTTTAAAATTAGATATGACACACATGACTCACTCTCTGTCCACAAGCAAAGAGGGTTAGTTACTTTTTGAATGAAGACTTCTAAAATCTCCCAGACAACAAGGTTGTGTGTTCAATAAATAATGGCAGACAGTAAGGTTTGTGGAAGCAGACTTTGAATGACAGGTTACTGAAGCTTCAATATTGGGCTGGGGAATATTTTGCACAAAAAGGACACATATCTCTGTAAGGTAAAGGTAAAGGTTTCCCTTGCTCGAAAGCCAGTCGTATCCGACTCTAGGGTGCAGTGCTCATCTCTGTTTCTAAGCCGAAGAGCCAGCGCTGTCTGCTTCTGCAGATGTTTCCGTGGTCATGTGGCAGGCATGACTAGACACCAGAGCGCACGGAACGCTGTTACCTTCCCACCGAAGTGGTCCCTATTTATCTACTTGCAATTTCTTGCTTTCGAACTGCTAGGTTGGCAGGAGCTGGGACGAAGACGGGAGCTCATTTCCGTCCTGCAGTACTCGGGAATCGAACTGCTGACCTTCTGCTTCCCAGTCAGCGTCTTAGCAACTTGAGCCACTGCAGTCCTTTCAAATATCTCTGTAGCTGGTGCATAATCTTACTTATTTAGTTTAATTCAAGCCTTGTCAATCTAATCAAGCTACCTTGTAGCTGATCTGGAACAGAGAAACTGAACACATTTAAGACCAGCCATTTATTAAAAGCTATTTACTGTATGAGCTGTACCTGTATTGACATGCTAGAAGTTAAATCTTTAATTACTGTATTTTCACTCTCAGTAAACAACAACTTTTTAAGTTGTTACAACACTGACATCTAGTGTATTTCTTGTTTTCAAGGCTCAACAACACTTGGATCCCTCAAAACTCTTAAATTTATCTTTTATAAACCTATGACATCTCCTTATTTCTTATGACCTAGCTTTCCTTTTAGAGGAAACTGTCTTTATCTAGTCATTTGGTGACACTCAGCTCTACCTTCCACTTAGACCCCTCTGCACCAGATGCTGTCAAGAACCTTAAATGCTGCCTGGCTATAGTTTTTGACTGAATGAGGACAAACAGACTGAAGCTGAATCCGGACAAGTTGGAGATCATGTTGTTATGCAAGTCATCTACCTCCACATTGAGAATCATCCCTCTTTGGGTGGAGTTGCTGCTATTCACATTAAGAATTGGGTTTATAACTTGAGTGTACTGTTGGATTTAGCACTTATTGATAAAATGGCAGATAACTGCTATTATCCATTTGGCCTTTTCCCATCTGTATCATATTGCTCAGCTACAATCTTATCTACATAGCAGGTCTGTAACAATGTTGGTCCATGTACTAGTAATCCCAAGGATGGACTACTGCAATGCTCTCTACATGGGCTTCCCTTGAGGCTGCTACAGAGATTTCAACAGGTCCAGAATGTGGTGGCCAGGTTGCTTATTGGTGATAGCGTATTTTCTCTCATCTCTCTGACTCAAGCTGCTTTGCACTGGTTACCTGTTTACTACCATATCAGGTTCAAGGTTTTGACACATAAAAGCTTCCATAGCTAGGACCTTGCTACTTTCTGGAGCATTCATGCTACTTCGATTGCCTATCATACTAATCCCTCTTCCTCAAGAGAAGCCTGCAAATCCTCAGCAAGAAACCGGGCTTTTTCAGCAGTAGCACCCTCACTAAGGAGCAACCCTCCTCAAAAAGTATGCAAGATTCTTTCTCTCCTTTCTTTTGTCTTCTTCTTGTGCTGTATCTAATTCCAAATATTGGTGATCCTCATGGAGATCAGCCATAATGACTGTCTTACGAATATAATGGCGTGGCCTTTCATTTGCCTTCCACATCACAGTGTGACACCCGTACCACTGATCCAGCTCCGCGAGTCACTTTCTGGTCCTGAGCCCTTTTGGCATGCAAAGTCCTCCTCAGCCCCAGGCCAGTATTGATGAAGCTGCTGCCCTCCATCAAGATGGATTCAAGTGGGATTTAATCCACTTGGGGACCATCACCCTTCCCTGTGGACTTTGGTACCCAAGATCATTAGTCCTCATGGTGGTCAGGTTAGTTAACTGCCACCTGATGCTCGGCATTGAGTCACTGGCAGTATGGTCTATTCTATTACCAAAGCAGGATAACCTGGCTAGACTTTCTTTAAAGAAGCAAATTAAAACATTGCTTTTTAGAGAAGACTTTGAGGATGCTCATCCAAAGATTTTTTTATTAACTTATTATATTACTACCTGTCTGTAGTTTTTTTAATCAAGTTTGTTTACACTGTTTATATGCTTTGAATTGTGTGCTTTTAGCTAAAAATTGATTGATTGATTGACTGATTGATTGAATGAATGAAATAGTTAACAATCTAATTCAATCCATTCTGGATTGTAGGAATGTACAAATCACTTCTGTCTCCCATTATGAAGGACCTCTTTTCAGGCATTTCTATCACTCTTGCGCATTTCTGGTTGGAAGCAGGCAAGCAACCAAACAAAACTCTGGAGTGATCTTAGAAGCTTGATGAACTAAAGATAATACATATTTACACTTTGAGCTTTGTGTCACCCAACACCACAGTCTTTGAAACTATTAGTGTACTGAACAATCTGAAGCATTTGAAAAAGCATGAAAGAGAAAATAAGGAATGGTGTTTTTTCTTAATTTTCCTTGGGGAACAGCAGGAGCATGTTCTTCTGCTATAAGGACACTTCTGGACTTATCTTAGATAAGGTCCAAAACTCAACTGATTAGTAAGCTTTATACAAGTAATGTCATTTGCATCTATTTCACTTTCCCTTGACTGAAATTAAAACTTTTAAGAAAATTCGTAATAGCATTCTACTCTTTTTTATATACCATCCTCTCTTCCGTAGGCCAATAAACATATTATCTGAAATAAGTATCTTTTTGAGTTACAGGCAGCAGGTACTAAAAACAGGGGGCAGTGGCATAATCCAAAGAAATATTACATTTCAAGGGAAAGTACAGCTGTCAGACAGCTTTTGCCAGATTTACCATCAGCTCTGCCAGAGTTTGAATAGAGTACAAAACTATTATTCTTATCTCAACAGCAGTATTCCAGAATATCCCTGCATACTGAGAAAATTAAAAGTCAAATGTATTAATGTATTAAAGTATATTACCAACTTGTTCACTGCCTTTGTTTATGGAAAGCTTATTCATTTTTTCCTTACATAATCTATCTCCCCGTAAGATGATTACTAACCTATATTCAAATCAGGAGAAAAAAGGAGATGTCTAGATAACCCTTGAGATGCAACATTTAAGCTCATCTCCTCTTGAAAACATACAGAGTGTAGAGTAACAAGGTTTAAAATAAAAACAAAAGATAAACCTACCTTTTATAGAGAAGAATCCTTTCAGAAATATTTCAGTCCAAATGTAAAATGATAGTTAAAAGCAATGAGGCAGAAACTGATCTTCCAGTTCTTAAAATTCTGTCCCTTTAAAGAAAGGAAGATGATCATATTAGACTAATTTAAAGAATACTGTTGGTGATTCAATCATTTGTAAGCGAAATAATGTAAGTTGCCACACAAAAAGTGCCACTAAGAGGGTACTGGTCATATTACTATACAAATACCTGTTGTACAATTAGGTATGTGCATCTCATAATGCAACTGGTGCCTTGTTACTTAGCAGCTCTTTTCTATCATGAGCTAAGCCACATGAATTGCATAAATCATCAATACACCTAAAAAGGAAAAATCAGTTTAATTATATTACCTCTCAGAAAACCTCCTAGGCCCATGATGGTGAACCTTGGCACTCCAGATGTTCTTGGACTTCAATTCCCAGAAACCCAAGCCCCTTATGGATCCACACAAATGGGTTTACTGCGATTCATCCACCCCACGCTGACCTCGTCGCTCCCGGAAGCAGAAGTAAAACGCCCCCATACAGGGGGCTTGGGCTTCTGGGAAT
The DNA here is from genome assembly GCA_035047345.1 of Bradypodion ventrale. Classification (NCBI taxonomy): domain Eukaryota; kingdom Metazoa; phylum Chordata; class Lepidosauria; order Squamata; family Chamaeleonidae; genus Bradypodion; species Bradypodion ventrale. The sequence goes on along the minus strand of JAWDJE010000001.1, from coordinate 67,168,957 downwards.
TGAAGTCCAAGAACATTTGAAGTGCCAAGCTTCGCCATCATGGTCCTAGGCCAAAGTAAATATTCTATCAACACAGAATCCTAACATCCCACTGATTTGAGTGCAAATTCGTTTAAGATTTAAATGTGTAAAGACTAAATAAAATAAAATAGCCCATCAATAAAGCCAAGACCTCTATCTTTACCAAGACTTTTGCTATGCTGCTCTTTTTTTGTGTAATGGCTTGCCTTGTAAGCAGATTTCCATTTTAGGAGTTTGGGTAAAAAGGTATCCAGAACGACCTTGTGTAAGCAGAAGCCTTGTTAATTCATATACTTCTGGCTCTTGTGTGACTGCCACTCCCATAACAGAGACGCTGTACCTACACCAGCAGTATGGCATGCTCTGCTGGTGTTCAATAGTTCGTCCCATCTTCACAGGTTCAGGTAATGTATCAGACCTGATAGATATTGCAACATTTTGCTGAGGGGATCTTGCATGCAAACAAAGATGTTAGTTCTTCGAGTGCCAGTCATTGTGTAACAAAAATGGCTCTATAACACAAAAAGAGGAAGGTACTGTATCAGAGCTATTCTGGAACTGAAACCAGGCAGCTAAAGCCCAGCACGTTTCTACTGGCCAAGGAATCAGGGGCTATAAGGAGACTAAACTTTTGCTTCCCAGGGAAAAAAAGCCAAAAGGTTGGTTAGTACAGTGATAGCTCATACAACGTCCAAACTTGGTTCCACAAGTTTGGACTTTATACGGATTTGGACTTTGTATGAGGCATGCAAAATCCTAGCCGCGATGCCTCATACAACATCCAAATCCTTGCCGTGATGCCTCGTACAACGTCGTTTCCATAGAGATACATTGTACTGTAACAGCACAGACTTCAGGGCAAAGTCAAGGAAACAGACAGGAAACTGACAGAACTTTAAGAAATCATTGTCTTAAGGCTAAATACATTACAAAAACATGTCAAACAACCCTGATTTTAGGGGACAAACCATACAAAGTTTTTAACTTTTGAAAACTTTATGGTGGAGGTTTAAAAGTTAACATGTCCCATCATGCAGCACAGTGTTAATCTGCAGCCATGCGGCCGATCATCCATTTTGTACAAGCTACTGTAAACAATTACTGGATGGAAACATGGACAAAATGGATGCCAACATGTCATATCATGCAGCACAGTGTTAATCATCCAAACAGCAGCAAAAACCAAACAATTGCCCACACCACCAAACAGACCAACATAAGAAAAATTATGGAGCTTGCAATGTTTTTAAAAACCACAGCAGCAAACACCAAACAATTGCCCACCCCACCAAAAAAATTGCCCTCCCCCATCCACCTCCCCACCCCAAGCCAATCAGAAACAGAAAACCTCATTTACCTACCTTTCCACTGAGCCAAAGAATGGTCTAAGAACCTGAAGAACACTGCAAAAATCCCAGGAATGCTTCCAAAAATTCAGATGAAAAAACAAAAAAAAAACCCCGAAATTGCGCTCAAAATCACTCCTAAACACTCTTTGCCTCATGCAAAACCCACAAGAACAATGCATGCATGCGTCCTGCCTTTTATACTGCCCAGGCACAATGCAACCTGGGAAAAATCCCAACTTTTTTCAAGGAATTAGGCGATGTTGTATGAATTCGATGTTGTACGAAGCGGACTTTGTATAACGTATTACTGTATCTGTGTCTGTTATAATAACCAACCATTCTGTATTTTTCTATCCCCACCTGATATGGGGCCACGTATAAATTAACGCAATGAAGTCTCACTCTTTGTGTCTGATGAAGTGGAATTGATCTAACATTTAATGAAAGCTAACATTACAATATAATAGTTAGTTTTTAAGGTGCCACAACATTTTTGTCTTTTTTATTGATTTATTTACTATTAAATAAGCTTGTGCAGACTTCCATGGCTACCACTTCAAAAATGGCAAGCTTTTAATAGCTTCAGTACGTATGTGAAAATATTTAGTGAAGGGATGGCTCAGCTTTCACCCCCTAAGTATTCCTAGCTCACCCCAAGAATTGCCCCTATCCCATAAGCCACCAGCCCCTGACAGGAGAAAGGCCAGGTCGCGTGGGCTGCGCGACCTGGGAATCGTGCCCAAAGGCAAGAGAGCAAACATCTGGACATCTCCTGGACCAAGCTGATAAGCGCATCCCCAGTGCAAGCCCCTAGTCAAGATCCGCAGAGCTGCTTCCCTGGTCATGAAACCCTCCTATCTCTCTAACCAGATCATCTCCGTCACCCCACTCCTTGACCCTTTGCTTGACCCTTCGCTTCCCGCTTGCCCTCTGACATGTAGGATCCCTAATCTATGAACAACATACATGTAGCCTATTGTTCCACCTTGTTTCCTTTAGCCTGTAACGGATGCGTGGTGGGTCTTAGAATCGCGCGATCCAAGGTATGCTAGGCGGTCAATAAAATAGACCATCCAGTCCCCCCCCCCGGGGTGTCGCCTCACTTGCACCCTGATCCATGTGTGTGCGTGTTATTTCACCCCTGCGAGCGGCCATGATCCCTACAATTTAAGGAATATAATCTGTGTAGGCAATCCTACCCCTCCCCACCCCCCAAAAAAACCTCACAAATAATCACTGAGTGCTGATCGGTATTCAGTAGACTGGAAGGAAAAGAAAACTAGGAGGTGCAGAGTTGGAATAGAGTCACTGGAACAAAAGCAGTAATCCCACAGTGTTTTCTTATAGATCCTACTTGTGCCTTCTGTTTGGTGGGCACTACTCTAGTGCCTGCTTGGAAACAAACAATGATCATTTCCACATATGTTTACTTCTAGTGCTCTTGACATCATTTGCTTTTAAACATTTTCTACCCCTGAAGAAAATCCTAAATTCTGTGCCACATTTTCATTCCCCTATGGCAGAGCTGTAGCATCAAGGGAATGCTGCCAAAGAAATGAAATACGGCGTCCTTAAGGCTTTGCATATACTGTACACTGCAAACAACTCCTTAAGTTCAACTACAGTTCATCTTTCTTTGCTTCATTATAAATGTATTTAGGCACTGCTTCTGTCAAAATCTGTTCACATATAGCTGGGCATATTTACACTTCAGAGCAACACCTGCCTTCTTCTGCTCTGATTCCCAAATGTTGGGAACAAATGTCACCAGATCTTTATTTTACTGTAACCAAGAGCTCCAGGCACAAATGTTTGCAGAGGAAAGAAATATTCATGCCCTTGACAAATTCCACTGTGCTTTATCTGCTATAACACCTACACCAATGTGATATAAACCCCCGTTCAGAAGTGAATTCATCCTTACCTTGTTTCCACTCCTGTAGGGTGGAAACAATCAAAAGTTCAAAGATGTAAAAGTGAACAAAGAAGGAAGGGGTGGTCAATCTGTAGTCCCTCATGTTGCTGAACAGCAATTCCCATTAGTCCAACCCAGCATAGGTGTGTTGAACTGATGTGAATTTCAATCCAATGACATCTAGAAGTTGGCCATCCATGCTCTACAGTGCATCAGAAAACAGGCATATAGGATATGTCAGATTCCATCCTGGGTTGCTGCTACATGGTATGTTTTAAGGTCTAGATTGGAAGAAGCAGGATGAGCCAAGGCTAGATGACAGGTATCAAAATACTGTATCTGTATCACAGCTAACAGTGATACAGATACAACATCACTGTTAGGACTGACTGTCCTCTTTCTGCTAAAGTTCCCTTGCAGCATTATCTGAGCCCATTAGATATGACCATTCCCTAACTTGTAAAAAGTAGGCAAGTGAGATAATGTCTGTCCTTCTCCTTGTCTTAGACATCTTTATGAACTGTTTCAGCTTTTAGCCACTAGGAACACAACGTGACAGGTACAAATTTTGATGTTCCTCAGTCTAAATCTCTCTGGAATAGAGTTCACAAACATGTACGGTACATTGCAAGTATCCTTGCTTATTTGGTGGTGAAGTGAAACTCTGTTAATAGTTCATTGTCTCCTTCTCCAGCAGCTGTGTTTCCATGTTAAAGGAAATATCTCAGAAATAATCCCACCACCACCACCAATCAAGAATTGCCCCTTCTTATGTTTGGAGTGACTGGCTGTTAAAATATTTGCTACCCTGGAGGCATGTTTCCCACAGCTCAGTCTCATTATGGTATTTTGTAACCTTGCAAGCAACCTTATTTATGGAGACAGTAGGCTTATAAATTTTGACTAGAGTAACCTTCCCTATCTTAAAGATTGAGGCATATGAAGTAGGTCACGTAAATCTTCCACTGTCTGCCTGCCACTGGCAAACTGACTTTATAACTTGTAATAAGTAAGTGTGTTGTACGAGTCAAGAGTTGCTCAGTTTTGGGCCTGGCAAGTTCTGTGATCCTGAAGATGTATATGTCCTAGAAAGTCAGCCTAAGAACTATTAGTCTTCACAAACTGTTGGTGACAAGAAGTTTTAGTGTGTTTTTGTTTTAGGATTTAATGCCATTTCTATCCAATTATTTATATAGGTGGTTAAAATCAGTTTGATTAGGGCACTAAAATGCACAAAGCAATGTAACAAACCATTTCCATGTAGCAACCATGTTGGTCTGTTCCAATAAGATGAACAAAGGGTCCCCACAGCACCTTAAAACCTAGCAAAATTTATGGGTCAAAAGTTTTTGTGGACTGTAGCCCACTTCTGGTGGCTGCTTCTGAGGATGTGATGGTGCCCTTCAAAGCTTGTATCTAACAATAATAGTCAAAACTCAGAGGGCTTAAAAGACAGATTAGCAATTAAAATTATAACTGCCTCCTAAACACCAACAGAGAAGGAACCATCTGGATCTCCAAGGCAGAGAGTTGTGGAGGTAGGAGGCCACCACAGAAGATAACTCTCCTATCCTGTACCCTTAAGAATTCCTGGAGGAACAGTGAGAAAGCCTTTGTGGAAGTTCTCAGTTCTCAAGCAAGTACTATTGAACAAGCCAGCTCCTCAAATAAACTGTCCTAAAACTGTTTAAGCCTTTATAGCAGGGGTTCCCAACCTAAAGCCAGTGGGCCAGATCCGGCCCATGGTGCCATTTCACATGTCCCCCAAGCCCTTCAAGGGCATTCGAGAAACAAAATGGTCACCCCATTTGAAGCTATTGGGACAAAATGGCCATCCCATCATGCAGGCAGGGCAAAATGGCCATCCGACCCTCAAAGCTGACTGAAAGAGTGTGACGTGGGCCCCAGCTTGAAAAGGTTGGGAACCCCTGCTTTATAGATTCAAACCAGCCCACCAAACTGAAAATGGGAATGTGAATTAAAATCATAAAATCAGGGAAGAAATGTAAGAGAGATGGAGGGCTCTCTTGGCAGTGTTATAACCTGACAGATTATGCCAGATGACAGGCAGTTTCTCTACAACAGTATTTTGATTATTTCCAAGAAGAATTTCTGCTATTTAGATATAAGCAGATTCTAGGTCTACTTAAAGTCAAGCTAGATGTAGTGGGAGCAGTTGTGTCCATAACTCATGCTCCACTTACCTACAACATAAACTTTATTTAAACCTGTCAACTAAAGGTATGTACAAGTGACCCAGATGTCGGGGAGCACCTGAAGCAATGAATTGACAAGAAGAATGCCAGGCAAAGAGGAACTTGCACTTAATATACCTTTTCTTTGAAAGGTTATGTTCTCCTATCCCTCCACCATAGCCTTCATTGCTTTGCTAGTAATTTAAGCAGACACCTGAACAAACAAACAAACAAACAAGTCTAGCCCTTTAACATAAAATTTGACCCTTAGTTTTACAGATGGAATTAAAGCAGAAGCTTTTGGCTTTGTGTCCAAGTTCTACTAGGACTTACTGTACATCATCTCAGGGCCTTGGAACAGCACACAGTCTGGTGCAACTGAAGGTCCATACAATGATAGCACTGATTCATAGCCTTATAAAATTATATCACTTGAGAGTATGGCATTGCAGGGATGTGGGTGTACAAGCCATAATTTCAGAATTTATTTTCTTCTTTCGTGTTCTGATCAAATCCTGGAATGCCAAAATGAAGCCACTTTATTCACTTTGTCGTTGCCCAAACTCACTGCAAGTCCTTATCGGTGTATGTTTCTGGCAGTAATTGGCAGACCGGAAAATGAGTCGGATTCTGTATCTCTCTACGTGCACACAGAGGGTTGTTGTGACATCATTTATAAGAAACAGGGATCAACATTTTATCGCAAGCACATTACAGTAGCATATATTATAAATCTGTACATGCCAAACATGTGGATGTAGCTCTGAATAAACCATTCAGGATTATTACTAGCCGCCTGAAATCTATCCCCATGGGAAAAGTCTATTATTGGGCTGGCACTGCCCTTCCAGAAATTCATCAAATTGTGCTAGCAAATAATGAACAAAATAAGATAGTACAGGATCAAACCCATCCACTTCATGGACATCAACTGCCTAAATGAAGTTAAAAACCAATGAAAAGTTTTCTGCACACCTCTGACGCTCCAAATATTAAACTAGAAGAGGTTTAAACTTATGGAGAGCAAAAACAGCACACTATGCCAAATGCATGAATGCCAAATAGTGTTTTCAACTAAGCACATGCTGGACCATCTAGAAATCAACAGACTTTGAAGAAGAGTAGAAAGATCAAAGGATAATGAAGTAAAATGGGGGTACTTGGATACGGGACACATGTTCTGTGAATGTGGATAAATCAAATCCATTTAGTATTTAGGTGCATGCAATTTATGCCCCATCACATGTACAAGAAGATCTAGTAAATGGTCAAGATAACACTTTTGAAGTAGCCCTCTTCCAGTAAAAAATAGTCTAATTAGGTGGTGCAGTGGTTAAACTGCTGTACTGCAAAAGGTTGCGAGTTTGATTCTGACAAGGAGCTCAAGGCCTTCCATCCTATCGAGGCCAGTAACATGAGTACCCAGCATGTTGGGGCAAAATGCTAATTAATTAATTAAGCAGTATATACGTGTGATTGCTTTTCTTTTGCTTTGCATTATTGTAACATTTTAATTTATTTTGAATTTTACCTATATTTTATGAGTGTCTGTAATTTTAAATTGTGCAATGCTATGATATGAATCAAAAAAGCCAGCATAGTTGCATTAACAATGCAGGACTTTATGAGTTTGAGTCAGTGACTTTCAAATTGCATTTTTCCTAAAGCAAATGATGAAAAATACAGCAGAGGAAAATCAATCTAACACTAAGAATTACTCTGACATATTTTGACCAGAAGGAATTTTTTAAACAAGTCTGCACAAACACAGGCAGGGGATACTGCTGACTTTAAAAGGAAAGAGAATGATATTAAGAGCTCTGCTATTCAATGATGAAGTAAGAGCATTTCTGGATATGGCTGGACTACAGAAGATTCACTCCCAGATTTGAGGAAATATAGCACTATATACCTTAACTAGAAAGAGCCAGACCAATGTAATAAAGTGGACCACTGATTGCCAGGAAGCCTCTGAAATATTAAAGAAAAGCCTCACAGCATATCCAGTTCTACATGCACCAAACTTTGAGAACTAATTCTATAGTGCTCCTGATACCTCAAAACCTGGGCCCAGGCACTGGGTTGTTACAAGGTGGAAAAAGCATCAAACATCCATTTGCCTACTTGAACTAGAAAGCTGAATAACAGAATAAGGAACTATTCCACAATCTAGAAAGATCCTCCATAGCAGGCGTTTGCAACCTACAACCCGTGGGCCTATGCGCCCGTGCATATCATTAATCTGTCCTGTGGTGGTCACCCGGGCACTTCTAGGGACGCCCCACCCGATCCTCAACACCAGAAGTTGTGATATGTCACTTACCGCAGCATCGGTGTCAGCAACTGCGTTGGTTTAGCGGCATTTTGCAGTCTCCGCCGCTTCTCCCAGCAGCAGGAGGCTTTGGGGAGCATAATCGCTCTGGTTTGGGGTCTTTCTGATGCTCCTCCACGGCACTTTGGAAGGGAAAGCACGCTGCTCTAGGATTTCCGGTGCCAGGCAGAGCTTACACCAGCACCTGCGTTCCCAGCATGAAACCAGGAAGTCCCCAAACAGTGCGATTTCCCTGCCGAAGCACCATGGAGGAGTGTCGGAAAGACCTCAAAATGGAGCCATTATGCTCCCCAAAGCCTCCCACTTCCAGGAGAAGCAGCGGAGACTGTGCAAAATGCCACTAAACTGATGCAACGCCATTGCCGCCGCCAAAGATGGTGCTGAAATTGTAAGCACTGCGAGCAACCTGCCTCTAGCCCCTGCAGCTGCGTGTTGGGGGTGTGTCTGGCTCATGGAGGGAAAACGTTGAGAACCCCTGCTTCACAGAGTAAAGTTCTGGTTGAAACAGTATAAAGGAGCACGCTAGGTTTCAGATCAGGGAGCAGCAGGGCCACATCTAGTGACAGAAGTCCCTGTGCACTGTTGTAAAGTGGCAAGCCAGTTGAGAGAGGTTGGGTGGGCATCACAAAGGCCAAGACTACCCATCACATCTTAAGTAGATTTTCAGTTCCTTTGGTTCTATCTGATGTTAGAAAAATTAGCCGGCAAGGTTGCCACCCAAGGTATGCCTGATTGTATTCACAATCTTTCAGAATGATCTTTCTGTGTATTGGACAAGGAACAACATTAAAGGAGGATATAGCTGAGGAACTCAACCTCCCCTACATCACCTGGAGGACTCTGAATAGGCTGAGGGTTGGAGTGCCTAAATGTAAAACCAACATGCTCAAGTGGGGGCTGCTGGCAGACAGCAATGCACTGTGTGAATTTGGATATACAGAATCCAGCTCATTTACTGGTCTGCCAGAAACACCAATGGGGACTTAAGTTTTGCTAATGACAAAGCCAAGAAAGTGGCTTCATTTTGAGAGACCAGGGTTTGATTGTGTCATACTGCACCTATACTGCATTTTTAAACTAGTTGAAGAAGAAGAAAAAGAAGAAGAATTTATCTGAACTCAAAAGAATGTACGTAACAAGTCACATATTGAATCACTCAATATGCCAAAGTCAAAGGGCTTATCTCGCATTCAGAGGCTGTATAATTCTTAACAGCAGAAACCAAGCAACTCTGATGTAGAATTCTTTCTTTAAATTCATGATACTTCACCTGAACAACTCTATGAATCTGTTATAGATAGGTAGGTAGGTAGACATACTACCTATGTGAATATACTTGTACAATACAAAATACAATGTTTTAGACACCTCATTTCAATACAATATAAGGATTCAGAAATTTGAAAATAAAACATTTATACTATTGTAAATTTTGCTTCATTTTCTGTAAACAGCTACCCATTACTACGTTTTGAGCCATATTTTTATATTAAAATAACTTGAAACAAAGTTAAAGTGGAAAAGATAAAGATCTACTGTTGCTATTCTTACCTATTATTTTTGGTGAACACGATTCTGATTCAGTCATGTAGATTTTTGGTTTTAGCTTCTTGTACCTTCAGTCTCCATTCTGATCTGTCAAAGTGTTCTTTCTTTCAAATGATCAGTCTTCAGTGTTTTTACAGCAAGATTACTACAGAAACTACAGCTCTTGTACTTCTTATCTTGGGAGGATGGACAAAATAAAACAAACTGAAAATAATACTACAATGAATGGCAAAATGGTGAAAAATGTCTACAGCACAAAGAACAATGTGAAAAGGAAGACAAGTTTAAATATTGTAGCGTAAGAAAGGGATGAAAACAATACAAGGATGAGAATAAGTAAAATGATAGGTTGGAACATCTGGGAAGGTAAATACAAAGACAAGATAAGGCTGTATTAATGGACAAGAAAATTAGCATTCCACGAGTAGGGGAGGATGCTTTCAAGCCCTGTCTTGAAAATACTGATTTTTAGCAATGAGGTTTTGAAAAGAGAATCAATAAAGACATGGCATGCATTTTTTTAGACATAAAATTCATTAATTGAAATATACAAGCTCACTCTGAAGGTAGCTATATTTTCCCCAATCTAAAATGACTGTAACATTTTAATTAGAAAATATTGTCATGCTTTTTTGTTTAACAGGCTCACACAATATAATCTCAACCTTTGTTTTCATCCACTTAATTTGCCATAGCAAAACAGCTTTATGTTAAGACTATTATTGACCTGAAGTGTCTATAATAAATCTTTACTATCCCACCAATAATGGCCTGTGGTCCCAAGTGGGAGGGGATTTCCTTTTAAACTATTGCCATGATGTGTATAACATTTTTTGAAGGAGCCATACAGGCTGATGTCTCAATTCACAAGTTACATTGCGCACTCGGTGCCCCACCATAGTGTGAAGATGGCATATGCTCTAACTAAAAAGAACTAAATCTTCAGTCTCCTGCCAAAACAATGCATATTGGTTTGGCATAATCAAAATAAAAGCTGCCACAATAGATCTGTAAGGCTGAATACTATGTCTACATCCCAAGGAATCCAAACACCTTTAGAGGGCCACATGTCTAACTCATTCAAGAAGCCATGTGAGCCTTCACCATTCCAGAAAATGTAACTTCCCACTTTTCTATCACTAAGTTTTTATTTTAGATAAAAGTGGGGGACATTTCATTCTTTGAGATTAGACTTTAACTGTCATAAGCACCAGCCAGCAATGGCATGGGTCTTTTAGAAGTAAAGTTTACAACCAAAGTTCTTTATTCTTTCTTTTAAATTGTGTTAAGCAGCTTGCTGTTCAAATTAAAAGAATCAACCCAGCTTTTTGCATTAAAAGGGGAGATTTATCTCAAAAGAGGTTACAGCAGTGGTTCCCAATGTGGGGCACACACCCCATAAGGGGACTTCAATTCCCAGAAGCCTAAGTCAGCACAGTGACTGATCAGTGCTTTGGGGAATTGACTTAGGCTTCTGAGAAATGAAGTCCAAAATGCAAAGGTTGGGATACACCAGGTTACACCATCCTTTCTCAATGTACTTGGCCAATGAATAACACCAAAGCATCATCAAAAAGATGGTTTGCCCATATAATTAGCAATTAAATCCCATCAGCGAAGGCAGAGGTTCTCAAAGTTTTCACGCCACAGCCTGACAACTCCCCCTCCGACAGCTGAGCGGGCCGGACACGTGGTTATCCCCTGCCACAAACGCTGCCATAAACCATGGCAGGCACATTTGTGCATGTGTGGATGTGTTTATGGCTGTTGTAAACACATTCACCTCTGCATCCGGGGTCGTCGCTGCAGGCTGGATGGAACGGCGTCGGGGGCCAGGACTGGCCCACAGGCCATAGGTTATGAACCCCTGAGTTAAGGCTTCTGTTCTAAATTCAGAACATTGCATTCTGACAGAATGGGAAGAATAGCTTTAGATTACCCCTAGAAAGGCACTGGGTAATAGATTTGTATTTTTCACATTCCCTCATGGCATACAGTTTTATGTAAACAGCTCGCTTAATTTTATCAGAAGGGTGCCATATGTTTATGTCAGATTTTATCTATTTCTCTTGTTCTTTCACAGGTTTTTTTCTGCTGTGGCTTTTTTTGTAAATTGAAATACTGTTTAAATTTTTATTTTAAAAATTAAACAACTTGGATATCTAAAAGAAAGAGCAGGGCATATCTATTTTAAATAAATTACTGAATTAAAAACATGACAGTATGCTTTAGATACTTCTCTGTATCTTCTCTCATATCTACCACGCTTCTTTTCTCTAGTTTATGGTGCAAGGCTCTCTCATAAGAACATAAAAACAGCCTTGCTGGCCATAGGCCACAGCCCATCCAGTCCAGCATTCTGTCTCACACAGTGGCTCCACATTTGCTTCAGGATATTATTCCCAAGCAGATGCCTTCACCTGTTTAGGATTCCCTGGAAATGGCATTGAGAGATATCCTGCCTATCTCTCCAACCCGGAAGTTGTCCTTAAGTATCCATAATTATAGCCATTGATACCCTTGTCCTCCATGAACTTGTCTAATCCTTTCTTAAAGCTGTCACCACTTCTTCTGGCAGGGAGTTCCATAGACCAGTAATCCTCTGGGTGAAAAAGTACTTTCTCTTATTTGTTTAAGAACTAGTACCCAAAAGTTTCATGGAGTGTCCCCTAGTTCTAGTGTTATGTGATAGGGAAAACAGTTTTTCCTTATCTACTTTGTCCACGCCGTGCGTGATTTTATAAACTTCAATCAGGTCACCTCTTAGACGCCGTCTTTCAAGAGTGAAGAGGCCCAACCGTTGCAGCCTCAGATGGTAAGGAAGGTGTTGCCTGGCAAATAAGGGTCAGTGGTTTTTCTGCCCGTGCATTCATTTCCCCAGGACAAACCACTGCCTGAATTCTCACTTTATTACCCGTCCCTGGTCCTCAAGGCTACCTACAGCTATGGAAAGCATTATGCAGACAATTATTTTTCTTAATATATTTTTAATCATTGTTCTCCTGCCTATGTATGTGGCCTACTAGAAAAGTGATGTACTTTTTGCTTTACTGCCTTACATACTTCTCCTGGCTGTTTTCCTTTAAATAGTAACATTTTGCTTCTAGAAGCCTAGCGCTACCTCCAGATCTTGGCTATACCTTGCATAAGACAATGGAGGTTCATCTCCTCCTTACTGCTACTTACTGTTCCTGCCCCACATTCTGCTTGCCAGCCAGTGGCATTCATTCATTAATTCCTCCATCTTACTGTCATTACCTACCCCACTTGTTTTTTTGATCTGGGAAGAAAAGGCACACAAGGCAAACTAGAACACAAGGGGAGAGGAGCAGCAATAAAGGCCTTTTGGCAATGGTCTGACTGTAGAGAGGTAGGCCTAACAAGAACAAGCCCTGTCAAACCTTGATTCCAGCCCCGTTTAAGTCTAAAAACCCCAATTTTAAGTTTGGTAAAGGTCTCCCCTTGCTCGAAAGCCAGTCATATCTGACTCTAGGGTTTGGTGCTCATCTCTGTTTACAGCCAAAGAGCTGTCTGCGTCTGCAGACGTTTCCGTGGACATGTGGCAGGCATAACTAGACACCGAGTGCTTGGAACGCTGTTTACTTTTCCACTGAAGTGGTACCTATTTATCTACTTGCAATTTCTTGCTTTTGAACTGCTAGGTTGGCAGGAGCTGGGACAGAGATGGGAGCTCATTCTGTCCTGTAGTACTCGGATCTCAAACTGCTGACATGCCATCCTTCCAGTTGTCAAGTTCAGCATCATAACCACTAAGCCACTGCAGTCCCTTTTAAGTTTAGTACTACAATTAACAACAAATTTATATTAATTAAGGATTTTAAAAAATGTAGATCACATATCCTTGCTGTGACCTTTCATGCAGATGGTGTATTAAATAAAAATCTACCTGACTCACTGACAAAGGTTCATCTGTGTTTCGATCATCTGAAGACTTCGGAACTTCCAGTCTGTCAATAAAGGCTTGGAGATCCTTCTGAAACGCCTTCATCTGGGCATTTATCCGATACAGAAGTTCATGTTCCCGTATCCTGCTGCCATCATCTTCTTCATCCATAAGTCCACACATGTCCCCATTTGTCACATAAACTCTTGCCTCTGTTATTATGGTGCTTGTATCTGAAATCAGACGATCTATCGTCTTGCCCAGGCGTTCTGCTTCACAGCGGATGTCCTTCATTTGTTGTCCATCTGCAAAACCTTTCTGCCACCCTGTTGGTGGCGGATAGAAGGTTCTAGTGGGAGTCAAGCAACGGATGTTGCGGACTTCCTCCGAGTCACTTTCTCCGCCAACTGGCCCTTCTCTTTTGCGGTGTGGAGGGCGAGAGTCATCATCACTTTCTTTTTTCCCTGCATCACTTTCAGCATCACTGTCTCTGGGGCTGCCTCGGATCCCCAGATGAGAGGCCAGATCGTAGCGCTGCATGTTAGACATCAAGACTTTGTTCTCGTATTGCAGCTGCATGACTTTACCACTGAGTTCATTGATCTGCATGCGGGCAGCTTTGAGTTCTTCTTGTAATGCTTCTGTCTTCGCACTATCATGGTGCCTTGAACTGTCATGAGCTCCACTCTTGTATTTGTATTTGTTCAGCTCTGCCGTGATGCGTTTGTTTTGTTCTTCTACATCAGCCAGGTTTCTCCTCAACAATTCAGTCTCATCCTCAACTAGCTGTAGATGCTGTCGCAACTCAGAGATTGATTCACTCTGATCCCCCATAAGAGGGTTGGCTGCCCCTGAGAAATCATCTCCTCTTAAGTCATCAAGCTCTGCTTTAAGCCCTCTGTTTTCTACTTCTAGTTCCACAATTTTCCTTCCGAGAATATTAGCTTCTTCCTCTACTAACCTCAGGCGAAGCTTGAGTTCTGATTCTCTAGTAGTCGGTGGGCCTCCAGCTTCTCCTTTTGGTAAAGGACTATCAAGATCACCATAAAACGACTTATACTTTTGTAGATTATGTTCAATTCTATCCTTTTCCTTATCTATTTTGGCCAGCTTCTTCCTCATTAGGGCAGCCTCCTCTTTGACAAACTGCAACTGGCATTTCAGATCTTCACTGTCCTCCTTATAAAAAAAAGAAAATATTCAAAAATTATATTACATGCAAGAATAGAGAGATCTGTGAGCCTTACTATAAATTTCAACACAGTCAGATTCCATTTAATCGATATAAAGCCATAAAATATTTATGTGTTGCTGTATAATTGAAATCTGTCACTAAATCTGTTGAAAAACCAGGAACAAAGTGCACCATGAATAGTATTTTCTGTCCTGAATCATGTTGCCCCAAAGCCTACTCAACATCATTTGGAATATTAACAAAAGGTTAAAACAAACAGGCACTCACATATACAAGACTCAAGACTAAAACTCTTCTGTGAATGCCCATTCCACATGTCATATAGAAGCAAACATGAATATGCCACCAATCACACAATAAATAGGAAACCTCATCAAGGTTAGATTGCTGATGCCTGATCATTGTCCCAAGAGTTCGACAGAATTTATAAACCTCCAGGAAACATATCAAAAGCCTATGTTAATCATAGCTGATATTTATTCCAATAAAAGGTTAGATCCCAGAATGAAATCAATCATTTCCAATCATATCAGCATTTCTGTTCATGCATGATACACATACTTGTATTTTTTTTGTGTGTGAGTTCACACATTGGCTGATGTGTTGTTGAGTAACTCTGTATGAGTAAAAGGAGATGGTGGCATTAGCCACCAAAATTGATCTTTAATTTAAAAGTACTTATTCCTCAACTAGATTCCAAGGCTCCCCAGGATCCGGGGAAGCTTTTGGGAGCTTTGGGATAGAGGAGAGCCATTACTGGCAAAATATACCACCACTGGTTCTGGTCACAGCCCAAATGAAATGCTCCCCAGGTTGAAAAGGATCTTTAGGAACTTATTGGCGGTGGATAGGAAATTAAATTAAAAATTAACAATTACTTCTTATGACATCATCAGCCTTAACAAATGTGCAGTTACTCAACAGGATTTCAGCCACTGTGTTCTAAATGTACAAGTTCACATTTAAAAAATAAAAAATGGGTACATGAACTTTGATTATGAAGAACACGTGCAATTCAGACCAAGAGTTCTGATGCTTAGTATTATAAAGAAAAAAGGAATCAACAATAAAGGAACATAGCCTGTCTCATCTCTTCGAGACAGTGTTGTCATTTAAGTAGTGATCTATTTTTGTAATTGTTTTGAGTTAATCACAACTAGTCCAACCTTTAAAAAACTGGAAGTAAAAATGCTAAACATTTTTTTACAATTAACCCAAACACAGGTTTGTAGATTCAGCAGATGAAACAGGCACAACACTACATATACTCTTAGAAACACTACATGTACTCTTAGAAAAATACATTGCAGTATATCTAAGCATTTGAGTCGCGTCTAATAAATGAGTCCCATACAAACAGCCAAAGGTTTCCTATGACTGACTAAGGAAAGACTTGGTTACATACATTTTTACACTCTATAACCCAACAATGGCCATCAAGTTTATTAAACTGTACCATGAAATAGACAGAAATACTTGAGCTCACCTCAGTTGGTGTAAGCTGAGACTTTTTTTCCGTTTTCTGCAAGTCTTTGCTTCCTCTTCTCTTCAATAACTGTTGTAAAAGAAAGATATTTTACTAAATATTTTCTTAACTCTGTAATGAAAATCCATTTAAACCATCATTCCAGCATGTTGGGGGCAAAAATGCAAATTACCTTGTGAACTGCTCAGAGAGTGCTCTAAGTGCTACAATATGGGGCAGAATATGCTATAAGTGTAATTGGTATTGCTATTCAAAACACCAGAAATTTTCCCAGTTTCTTTATTTCTCCTGGCTATACTGGTATTAGACACAACAGCACTAAACAATTATCTTGTGCCTCTTTTAAACTAGTCTCCAAGATTCTTCAGCTAGTAGGTCCTTTCCCTTTCTGCATATTCATTTATCTAAATTTGAATGATCAGCTGCAAGAAACTTTTCATCTCTTTTAAGTGACTGAAATACTGTTGCTTTCTACATGAATGTGATGGCTTCTTAAGTTTTTATTTATTCACTATAATGCTTCTTTGTTGAATATCCTCTAAATTTTAAAAAAAATCTTTGTGTGCTGTAATAAAATGTCAAGTACTGTACTTTTATCCATTTCAGAGTATCCTGTATAGTCCATTATTCTATGCCCATGATGGCGACCCTTGGCACTCCAGATGTTCTTGAACTTCAATTCTCAGAAGCCCAAGCACCCTGTGAATCCACACAAATGGTTTACTGCAATTAATCCGGCCCGTGCTGCCCTCGTCGCTCCCAGAAGCGGAAGTAAAACCCATCTGAGCGCATTTTACTTCTGCTTCTGGGAGCGACGAGGGCCGTGCGGGTTGGATGAATTGCAGTGAACCCATTCGTGTGGATTCACAGGGTGATTGGGCTTCTGGGAATTGAAGTCCAAGAACATCTGGAGTGCCAAGGGTCGCCATCATGGTTCTATGGCATACAGAAGAACTGCTACACAAATGCCCTTATCAATATTAATAGGATTTTGACCTTAATGCTTCAGACTTTTTCCCAGTCTAGGGGAGAAGGTCAGTTCTTGTATGTCATCAGAGAGTAATAATATTCTGATTGATTTTGAAGTACAGTAGTACTATTACCACAAAACACCCCAAGAATTCAAGTAGAAAGTAGGAACATAAACTCCGTAAGAGGACAAAAGCATTAGTCAGTTCCAACCCTTTCAATTAATTGGATGTACAGTGTGTATTTAACCTATCACTGTTTCAGTGGCCTACATTTCTCACTTACTAATGAACAACAATCTACATATTATTTACCTATCTTATGGCTGAGAAGCCAGAATGTGACTGACATACTGGGTTTTGAGAGTCGTTCTTTAACTACTTAGAAACCCTACCCTGTTGATCTTGGAGCAGATGAATCAAGAACAAAGGTAGTAATAGCTAGAGAACCCCCATTCTTTCCCAGCCAATGTTTTCAGTGAGTTCCAAAAATCCAGAAGGTTAGGCAATCAAACTCTTAGAGTAACCCTGAACGGTAATATGTTCAGTTTATATGTTCCATTTTGATTATGTAAATGATCCAGAGTGGGTAAATTACCCAGATGGGCAGTATAAAAATTAATTAATTAATTAATTAATTAAATTCCAACACACTCACAAAAGCTCCCAGTGTTATCCAAGGCAAAACCTGGTTTTAAATATTGAACCTGAATATTGAACTAAGATTTTTAAAATATATTTTATTAAAGATAGTAAAAGAAAGGGGTAAAAGACAAAAGTTTCAAAAAGGCATCAAAATTATTTGAAACAAAATAATCAGAGTCTAAGGCTGGAGCAGCAGAGAGAAACACACCAGAAAATAAGAAATCTCATTAAGCTACCTAATACAGTACTGAAACACTAGCAATGTATCAGTGTGGTCTTAAGGGGCAACAGTGGCTCAGTGGTTAAGAAGCTCACCTTGTTAGCTAAATTGGGGACAGCTCTTGGGGACATGAAAGGATCCTCATCTGGGCATTCCCTGGGTGGATTTTCTTCTGCAAAAATCCTTTCAACCCAGAATAATTTCTGACACAAAATTATAATAATAATAATAATAATAATAATAATAATAATAATAATAATAATAATAATAATAATAATAATCATTATCATTATCATTATTATTATTATTATTATTATTATTATTATTATTATTATTATTATTATTATTATTAGTGTGGTCTTGAAACATCTATAGGCATTACTCAGAAGATAAACTACAGGTGTTACTCCTGTATTAGGCAGCCATTCCCAGGCACTGGAAAAAAGCCTGTATTTTCCAGATGTGCATATAACCTATGTCTCTCAATTTCCCCACACAGAGGATGGGATGGGGCTCCAGTTCAATATGGTGCTTCCTGGGAAAAGAGCCAGTCATGTAGCCATGGGCAAGCTATAGTCCCAGGATGCCCCAGAAGAAGGGAATAGGAAAACATGTGTGTGTATTCTCTAATTATAAAACCTTGGAAAAGGTTGCCACCAATCAGAGTCAACTTGATGGCATGTAACTATTATTATTAAGGATTTAAGAGTTATTCTTCCATGAATGTTTTCCAAATGGCTTATAATTTAAAAACAGTAATCATAAATACAGGACACAGCAGAACAAAAGAAGAGAATAACAGGGGAAATCTCAGAGAGAAAATGTTAAAGAGGATATGCCATAACTAAAAGGTCTGGTTTCCTGTCATCATCCACCTCTCTTCAGAGAGAAGCATCTGATACAAAATCAAGAACAGGAGGTTTCCCATGGGAACAGATGTTCCTATAATTTGGGATTTATAGAACAACAATAGTACACTGAAGAATCTCTGAAAATGGATGAGGTTGCACCATAGCACTTTTAATATCTGTCAAGAGGTATTCCTTATGTTCACATTTCATACAGAAACTCCAGTACAATGAAATAGAGTAATCTAAACAAGATGTTCCAAGTGCATGGTTAACTTTCATCAGATATGAACCATTCTGCTTCACTGCAGGTGAAAGGTAGACAAGATGACCTTTCTGTACTGTTATTCCCTCTGGTTCTCCATTACTCAGTTAATCAATGTCATGCTCCTTGCCTTCCCCATGCGCTTTACAGTTTTCTGAATGTCAGAGACTTCTGCTTGGTGAAAAACATTTCACAGCAAATTAATCTCAGGCTTTGCCTGCCTGATGTATTTCTGAATTTCAAACAGAAGTTACAGGCAGTCGGTGTATGAAATAATATTTCAGTAGAAACTAGTAGAACTCACATCCCATATTTCTTTACCTTCTTTCAAACTTCCATTTTTTATTATCATACTTCTACTAACAATAGAAACAACAGTAATCCTGCCACAACTCAGTTTACAACAGTACTTAAATGGATGCAGGAACAGCCTTCATTTTAACTCATCCTAGAGCAGGGATGCCTAAACTACGGCCAGGGGCCAGATGCGGCCCCCGATGCCAATTCATCCGGCCCGTGAAGCCCTCATCACTCCCAGGAGTGGGTCAGATTAATTGGTGTCAGGGGCTGCATCTAGTTTCCGGGCTGTAGTGACCAGCCCCCTGAACCACGCGACCAGCCCGTGGCCCAAAAGGAAAGTGGCATATGTCTCCATCCTTGCCTGGCAATAACCCACAGTTACCAATATAAACTTTTCACACTACGAAGACCAGCACAAGTTAGCAGTCTGGATGATGGCCAGCTAACAGCTCAGTCAACAATTCAGTTAGAAGTCTATCTACTCATAACCATCAGTTTCATCATCAAAAGTATGTTCACTAGTTAGTGCCTCTCTCTATAGAAAAACATCTGCAGGTACATGGAAACCAAACAGTGATGGTGAACCTTGGCTCTCCAGGTGTTCTTGAACTTCGATTCTCAGAAGCCCTGATCAGTAGGAGTGCTGGCTTGCGCTTCTGGTAACTGAAGTCCAAGAACACCTGGAGTGCCAATGTCCGCCATCACTAATAACCAAATATATTCTATATTGGGGGAGGATTCCTTTTTTTAACAGGGATAAAAAGAAGATTCAGTCTTTTGCCTATCTTTTTAGGGATCCTCTTGTATCAATGTAAAACAATGCCTTTCATCTTGTCAGTGGGTAGCAATCTGAACATTTTATTCTAATCTCACTATGTTTGTTGGCTTTCTATTCTTGCTAACAAGAAAAGTGCAAAATGATTGGATGTTTATTAATCTGTTCTGTTCAAGGGAACCTAATATAAACAAATTACTAGGAAATTACTAGGAAAAAGAGCAGAACATTTTCCCATTTCCTTAACATTCTCAAAAATCAACAGGTGTGATTAATGGCAAGTTACTAAACTATCAAGAAACCTAAAGTCTGTTCAAACAATATTCAGAATACTATGTTGTTAACAGATTTCTAAATGCACAAAAACCCCAGCCATTTAATAAGGACAGTCTTTTTTATATTCAAAGCAACCTTTCACATTTCACCAAGTTTGTTTGGACTGGATGGGCTGTGGCCTGTTTCAGCAAGGCTGTTCTTATGTTTGAATTCATAGCAGCCTTGCCTCTTATACATCACCAAATGTAATAAAATGGCCATGATTAAGGAGACAGCAGAGGAGACATACAGTACAATAGAACTTCCATGTGGTACCTATCAAAGCAAATGGTAAAGAAAAAGAGGGGCTACTCACAAAATCAAGCTGTTTCTTAGTTCAAACACAACTCAGATGCATTAAATCAACAGCGTAACAAACAAAATTAATTCACTTGCAAAACAGGTGTTTTTTTTAATAGAAAAAGACTTGGAACTATCTAGTCGTTCTAAAAAAGCAGAAAAAGATAAACTATCTACCTTCACTCTCCCATGCCTGGACATGTAACAGAGAAGTTACAGGGTTTAAATACTCTAGTTGTTTTCATATTGAGAACCAGATATAAACTTCACAAGCTCTTTATCACTAGTTACAATAAAAACCTGGGAAGAGGAAAAATGAGTAACTTGTACTTTAAGGTCCATGAAAATTCTTAAGTGAATGAAGGATGTGTTCTGTTTTATTTTCGCTAAACCCCATGGAGATGTGACGGGTTGAGTCAGCAGGTTTGGCTATA
Organism: Bradypodion ventrale; assembly: GCA_035047345.1. Classification (NCBI taxonomy): domain Eukaryota; kingdom Metazoa; phylum Chordata; class Lepidosauria; order Squamata; family Chamaeleonidae; genus Bradypodion; species Bradypodion ventrale. Next base: position 67,147,942 of record JAWDJE010000001.1, on the reverse strand, counting down.
TTTTTCTGAATACCAAACAGCAGCAGACATTCCTTGTGTCACGAATCAATTCTTCTCATTTCAAAAGAAGCCATAAGGAACCTTCAAACAAGTGCAGAGCAGCCCAAAATCTCAAACCTTTCTGACCATTCACAAAAACAAAACTTCACAGTAGAAGACAAAGGTTTAGTGCCACAAAAATGGAATCATCACCATTCAGTTTCCCAAATATTTATTCTCTTTCCAACGTCATTTAATCCCTTCTGTATCTTCAAGGTTTAGTCTAGCATTCTGTGAATCTCTGACAATCTCTTCTATTATATACAATTCTTCTTCCATGCCTAGGCCAAACGTGAAACTGCCAAGATGAAGCCAGTTCATTCTGCAGTTTCTAATTCCACTCCAACAATTATGAAGTTCAGGGTGGTATAAAAACTGTTACTTATCATCAGATTCCCCAGAAGAATATGGCAAATACTGACCTCTTTCATCTTGTCAAATTCATTTTGCAAAGCCTGCTTAGCAATCTCTACTTCTATTAGCTGCTGTCTTAACTTTTCATTTTCATTTTCCGTGCTAGTACGTTTTTCTTCCACATTTTCCAGCTCATGGTGAAGTCTTACTGAAACATCTTTTGCAACCTAAACAGAAAAGTATTTGAAACTTTAAGACAAACAAAACATCTTTGCTACCATACAGTTAACTGTAGTCATGCCATTTTATATGACTCATTTTGCCAACAAAAATGGGCCTTATGCAGTTATTCCTAAAGCAATGTATAGAACCAGAGATTGTGCGTTTGATTCACCACTGTGTCTCCCTGATTCCCAGGAGAAGAGCCAGCCTGGGCAGTTATGGGCAAGCTACACAGTCCCAGGTCGCTCCTAGAAGAAAGGATGGTGAACCCCTCTTGTGTAGTCTCTACCTAGAAAGCCTTGGAAAGGGTCACCATAAGTCAGAATTGACTGATGGCACACAAGCCTTATTATTTTGAATACAATTCAATTAAAGTAGGAATAAATTGCTGTCCTATCGATTTTAGTTTCAAGATAAAATCAATATGAGCACTGGTGGAATTCAACGATTTGATGACCTAGATTGCGATAGCACATGGAACTTCCAGGTCAAAGACCAATTTTTTAACCACTGCGGCATTAATCATTTGATACAGTTCAAGGGAATCTTACATTTAGTTTTGTCAATGGACAGAAATTACTTCAATGTTATAACCTGGACTGTAAACATAACATTTTAGAATATTAATCTTGGGTACCAAGTTTAATTAATGAAGATACATTTTCATTGTTAAGTCCCAAAGGGATGCATATTTATTCAATTTTAAAATTGTTTAGTATTTTTGTTTGTGATTGAAAAGGGGGATACAGAGAAAATACATAAGATACTGCTATCACTGTAAAATAGAATACACAAAAAAAAACCTTAAGATAGCGGTTTCTGTTTATTAAATTGCAAACTATGTTCTTAAAAAGGACCTGTCAGTATAGACTAGGGGTTCCCAACCTACAGCCTGTGGGCTGGCCCCAGCCCCCAATGCCATTCAATCCGGCCCATCGCCTCACCGCACCTGGAAGTGGAAGCTGAAACATTTACATCAGCTGAAAAATGGACCCGTACATGCGCAAACACGCCCACGGCTGACATAAACGTGGAAGTGGGTGCATTTATGACAACCATAAATGTGCTCGCTTCTGGGGGAGGGCATGGTCTAGCATGCTCAGCTGTTCCGGGGCATGGTCAGGCCCATGGCGCAAAAAGATTGGCTACCCTGGTATAGACACTCATCTCAAATGCAGACTTTGCAACTACAGTACTGTATATACAGTACTGTATATTTTAAGTTAGTCTAGTAACTGATCAATGAATAATTTAAAACATGAATTTTGTAGTCTAGTAACTGATCAATAAATGAGTTGAAACATGAATAATTAAAATTATGCACATTGACTCAGAAATAAATATTTATGAGTTAAATAGGACTACCTTTCAAAATGTGTGTACACACAAAGGTATCTTAACATATTTTATCAGTAGACAACCCCTATTTAATTCCATATCTCATATTATGCTCCCTTTAAATATGGTGTCCAGTTCAAACTCATCCCTGTTGAAGTGAGTTCTAGGGATAGAGTAGGAATAATACTGGCTTACTGAGTTCTCCGTTACCCAACACTATCCCTCATGGAGCTGACAGACTTTGTCACCGCACCAGCACTGAGGTCGCCTAGGATGTTGGTCCTAGGACTTTAACGTCCCTATGGGGTATCTTTGTCTAGGGCAGCAGCAGACTTCATGGAAGCCATGACATCTATGGGGCTATCCCAAAATGTCACCAAATCAATACATGTGACAAAGCACTCTTTGGGCCTGGTTTGCTGAATGCATTGAGAGATGGTCTGAAGGTGAGTTAAGAACATTGCAAGCTCTTTGTTAGTCAGATCACTACCTGCTACAGTTAAAGGTGGAGATGGCACGCCATCCCTGAGAGGTCCGCCCTTGCAGGTTGATGGACCCAACGAATTTCAGATTGCCTTGGGAGGATTTCCAACTCACTGACAGGCGATGCTGTCTGCCCTGGTTGAGAATTGGTACATGGAGACCACCAGGACTATTAACACTATTGGTGCATGGAGACCTCTAGGACTATTAACACTATCACTCCTAAATACGGAATCCGTTTCAGAGTTCATCCAACTCTGTGGTTTACTGAAGATCTAAGTCTTTTGGCAGTTTATTTTAGCTCTAAGGTGGAAGTCATTTGGAGGGACCTTGACTCCAGAGTCAAAGCAGTAGGTCAGGTGGAGATGTTTAGTGCACTATCTGGTCCTTGTTTTTTGGTTCAGTTTCAGCCAATAACATCTCAGGAAGCCTCCAGGGTGCTTGCCACTACTTCACTACTAGAACTTTGCCCATCCTGATTAATGAACACTTCCAGGGAGTGCATGACAGGGTGAATCAGAGATCATTAACTCCTCTCTTTCAGGGGGTATTTTACCTGACCATTTAAAGGAGATGATCATCCAACCCATCCCAAAAAAGCCTAATTTGGTGGCCAGTGACTTTAGTAACTAGTCACCAATATTCCATTTCTGGACAAGCTGGTAAAAGGTGTAGCATCAAACCAGTTGAAATTGTTCTTGGAGACTTCTGAATGCCTGAATCTATTCTAGTCTGGATTTAGGCCTCAACATGAGATGGCATTGGTCACCCTGTTGGCTGACCTTCTGAGAGAGGCCAACAGGGGTAATTCCTTGCTGTTGGCCCTCTTGGATTTTTCATGGCAGCCTTTAATAACGTTGACTACAATCTCCTCCTGGATAGACTCTCAGGATTGGGTATCAGTGGCCAGGCTTTGGCCTGGCTCCGGTCCTTTCCTTGGGGGACATGTCCAGACGGTACAGCTAGGGGAAGAATTGTCGGATCCCTGGGTGAAATAATATAAGGTACTCCAGGGATCGACTATGTCCTCAATGCTGTTAAACATCTATGTAAGGCTATTCAGGGAAGTCATCAGGAGATTTGGGGGTCACTATCAAAAATATGCTGATATGCAGCTCTATATCTCCTTCTCCACCTCATCAGAGGATGCCGTCCAGACCTTGGAGAGTTGCCTGTAAGCAGAAGCTGAAGCTAAATCCTGACAATCATCAGAAAATGAAGTCACATAGTAGTTTGGTAGCTTAACAGCTCTTCCCCTGATCTGTTTCCCACCTCTTTGCCTATGTCTGGTCTTATAGTACCTTCAAGTCTTGTTCCAAGCTTCTCACAAGTTCTCCATCAATCTCCCCAGTCTCTGCATAGCGGAGTCTTTTGCGTTCAGCCTTTCGAAGACGATACTGTAGGATCCTGCAATTTTTGTTAGCCCTCTCCAATTCATGGCGCATTTCCTGTAGCTGGCAGGCGTCCTCTTCAAAAAAGCTATCTCTTATCTCATCCATTTCAGTCCTCAGCTCATCTATCTCATTCTGGAATACAATCAGAAGGTACAAGCAGATTATATAACAGATCATACAAGTTTTTAAAAAAGAAAAGTTAAAGAAATCTGCACATACTAGCATGTGGAAAAATAATTAACTTATGCCTATCCACTGAATGAGCTATGTCTTGGCTTAACAATACAGTGGAATCTCATACAACAATCGTCCCGTATAGCAATGAAATCACATAACAATTAGGTTTTGGGGGGAAATGGTGTCCCGCATAAAAATTTCCCTATGGAAAAAATCATACAACAATTTTTCAATGGGAAAAACCACTTAGCAAAAACAAAGTCGTTGTACGATGCATCCCATAGAGAAAATCGCTATACGATGCATGCATTGTATAGCAATTGTTTCATACAACAACGAGCCCCATGGAACAGATTAAAATCATTGTATGAGGTACCACTGTACTTAGAAAGAGACCCACTGATATCGGTAGGAGTTAGAAACGAATAACTTACGGTGCAACTGTTTTTAGTGGCTCTAAGAATAACTACATCTATATTCAACGTAATATTTCTTATGAGCTACATGAAATATACAACTTAGTTGTTGTTGTTGTTCAGTCGCTCAGTCGATTCCGACCCTTTGCGACCCCATGGACCATTTTCTTCCAGGCACCTCTATCCTCCACCACTCTCCTCAGCCCACCAAGCTCTGTGCCCATTGTGTCCACAATACCATCTATCCATCTCATCTTTGGACGCCCCCTTCTTCTCTTGCCCTCCACCTTTCCCAGCATCAAGGCCTTCTCAAGTGAGTCCTCCCTCCTCATTTGATGTCCAAAGTACTTTAGCTTCATCTTCACTATTTGTCCCTCCAATGAACTGACTGGGTTGATTTCTTCCAGTATTGACCTATTTGTTCTCTTTGCTGTCCAGGGGACTCTCAGGACTCTCTTCCAACACCACATCTCAAAGGCATCTATTCTTCTGCGTCAGCCTTCCTAATGGCCCAGCTCTCACACCCATACATTACCACTGGGAATACCATTGCTTTGACTATGCGAATTTTTGTTTTCAAGGTGATGTCTCTGCTTTTCACTATATTCCTCAGGTTTCTCATTGCTTGTCTCCCCATAATCAGTCGTCTTTTTATTTCATGGCTACAGTCGCCATCTGCAGTGATCTTAGATCCCAGGAAAGTAAAATCTGTCACTGTTTCTACTTCTTCCCCATCTATTTTCCAGGGACTGATTGGACCTGTTGCCATTATCTTGGTTTTCTTGATATTGAGTCTCAGGCCAGCTTTTGCACTCTCCTCCTTCAATCCAATCAAGAGGTTCTTTAGGTCTTCCTCACTTTCTGCCATTAGGGTGGTATCGTCTGCAAATCTCAAATTGTTGATGTTTCTCCCAGCAATTTTGATCCCATATTGTGATTCCTCCATCCCTGCATTGTGCATTATGTGCTCTGTGTATAGATTGAATAAGCAGGGTGATAAAATGCAGCCTTGTCTTACTCCTTTTCCTGTTCCAAACCACTCTGTCATTCCATGTTCTGTCCTAACTGTTGCTTCTTGGTTCGTGTACAGATTTCTCATGAGGCATATGAGGTGTTTTGGTATTCCCATCTCTTTAATTACTTGCCACATTTTGTTGTGGTCCACACAGTCAAAAGCCTTGGTGTAGTCAATAAAACAAAAGTAAACTTGTTTCTGGTATTCCTTTGTTTTCTCCATGATCCAACGTATGTTGGCAATGTGGTCTCTAGTCCCCCTGCCTCTTCTGAAACCGGCCTGCACCTCTGGTAGTTCCCTCTCCACATGTTGCTGAAGTCTATCCTGTATTATCTTGAGCATCACCTTGCTGGCATGTGGGATGAGCGCAATTGTTCAGTAATTTGAGCATTCTTTGGCATTGCCTTTTTTTGGGATTGGAACGTACACTGATCTTTTCCAATCCTGTGGCCACTGTTTTGTTTTCCAAATTTGCTGGCATATTGAATGCAGTAGTTTGATTCCATCATCTTTTAGGGCTTTGAAAAATTCAATTGGGATACCATCATTTCCACTAGCTTTATTGTTTGCAGTGCTTTTTAGGGCCTTTCTGACTTCACTCTCCAGAATGTCTGGTTCAAGTTCAAATTTCTCATTATTGTTATTATCAGGAGTGTTGAGGTCCTTTTTGTAGAGTTCCTCTGTGTACTCTTGCCATCTTTTTTTGATCTCTTTTGCTTCAGGTAACTCTTTTCCATCTTTGTCCTTTATCATGTTCATTTTTGCTTTAAATGTTCCCTTGATTTCCCCAATTTTTTGAAAAGATCTCTAGTCCTGCCTCTTTTGTTGTTTTCCTCCATTTCTTTGCACTGTTCATTCAGGTATTTTTCCTTATCTCTCCTTGCTTTTCTTTGAAATTCTGTATTCAGGTGGTTGTATTTTTTCCTTTCTCCTTGGACTTTTGCATTCCTTCTTTCCTCTGCTATTTTAAGAGCCTCATCAGACAACCACTTTGCTTTCTTACACTTCTTTTCTTTTGGTATGGTTTCTCTTGCTGCCTCCTGCATGATATCCCGCGTCTCTGTCCATAATTCTTCTGGTACTCTGTCTATCAGGTACAGGACATTAAATCTGTTCATTACCTCCACCATGTATTCTTTAGGGATGTTGTGTAGGTCATATCTGTCTGGTCTAATTGTTTTCCCCATTTTCTTTAGTCTAAGCCTGAATTTTGCGATCAATAGGTTGTGATCTGAGCCACAGTCTGCTCCAGGTCTTGTTTTTGCTGACTGAATGGAGGTTCTCCATCTTTGACTGCAGAGTATGTAATCAATCTGATTTCGATGCTGGCCATCTGGTGATGTCCATGTGTAAAGTCGCCTCTTGTGTTGCTGGAAGAGGGTGTTTGCTATGACCAGTGCATTTTCTTGGCAGAGCTCTATCAATCTTTGCCCTGCTTCATTCTGTGTTCCAAGACCAAACTTGCCTGTTATTCCATTTACTTTTTGATTTCCTACTTTGGCATTCCAATCTCCTAAGATAATGTGGACATCATTTCTTGGTGTCTGTTCTATGAGGTGTTGTAGATCCTCATAGAACTGGTCAACTGTGGCTTCATCTGCACTAGTGGTTGGTGCAGACTTGGATTACAGTGATATTGAAAGGTTTGCCTTGGATTCTGACTGACATCATTCTATCATTTTTAATGCTGTATCCCATTACTGCCTTTCCTCACTCTTTTGTTGACAATTATGGCTACTTCATTTTTTTCTGAGGTTTTCTTGCCCACAGTAGTAGATATGATGGTTTCCAGAGCGGAATTCACCCATCCCTGTCCATTTTAATTCACTGATGCCCAGTATGTCAATGCTTATTCTTTCCATCTCGTTTTTAACCACTTCTAGTTTTCCTTGATTCATAGACCTCACATTGCATGTCCCTATGCAGTATTGTTCCCTGCAACACTGTATTTCTCCTCCCCCTTTCGTATCCCTCCCCCTTTTCAGATCTGCTGTGCTGAGCATCCCCTTGTTTTGCCTTTTGTTTTGGTCCATAGGGTTCTCTTGGCAAACTTTGTGGCGTGCCTTGCCAGTCTCTACGCCAGTCTTTTCCCATCACGACTTAGTACAGTACCATAATAATAACTGTGTGACATCTTAATTGTTTCCAACTTGTGGCAATCCTTCACAGAATTTCCTAGGCATAAACTACTCAGAAGTAGTTTTACCAGTCCTTTCTTCAGGTGCACTCTGAGACTGATTGTGATTGCCCAAAGCTACACAAGCAAGCTCTTCTTCCAGGAGACACCATGCATGATGAATTTCCCAGCAATGCCAGGAATCCAAATCAGTTATCAAGCGATAATGACCCAAAACATTACTAACACACTGTGGCAATTTATGTTCCATGTTGTCAGAACAGACACTAGAGGGTTGGGCAAGCTCTATACAGAACTGGACATACTTTATTCCCAAATTGTTGTATCTGAAACGGTCTTAATTACTTCATTCTGGCAACTTTTCCAAAGACGCCGCTACCCCTGCTTTTGAGAGCATACCACAGAACAAGGGAACCAAAGCATCGCCTCTAGAAAATGGAATGGAGTTACTGTACTTTGATGCACATATTTATTTGGGTCTGTGGTGGCTTAGTGGGTAAGATGCTGAGCTTGGTGACCAGAAGGTCGGCAGGTCAGCAGTTCGAGACATGAGTGCTGTGTGATGGAGTGAGCACCTGTCATCTGCCCCAGCTCCTGCCAATGTAGCAGCTCAAAAGTGAGAAACAGGTACTGCTTCGGCAGAAAGGTAACACATCCCATGTGCTCCAGCATCTAGTAATGCCTGCCACATGACCACAGAAACATCTGCATACACAGATAGCACTGGCTGTTTGGCTGTAAAATGAGATGAGCACTGCCGACTACAGTCTGAGATGACCAGCTTTTGATCAAGGGAGACTCTTTACCTTACTTTGCCTTTACATGTTTGTTACATATGTTGCTATGGGCTGGACCTCTAAGAGTTGTCACTTTCCCCTTTGAGCAAGCAAGCAAGTGTGGGATGAGAATATCACACCTTTGCCAACAAAGTTAGCTGGTTAGTTTTAGTTTGCTTACCCTCAGGCGCCATCAGGTATTTATTTTGTCGTATTATGTGGCTGTTGTCTAACTGTTTGTACACCGCCCAGAGTGGGAATCATCCCAGATGGGTGGCATTCTTCTTCGTGAAACTGCCAAAATGAAAAGTTTGAAATGGTAGTCGTGTTAGTCTGTGCAAGCATATCTGAGAATAAAGAAAACAGAACAGCAAAAAAGGACAAAAAACGTTGTGGCACCTTAAAGACTAGCTCCTCTATTTAAATGTGACCTTTTGTGGACCAAGAAGTGGACTTGGTCCACAAAAGCTCACATTTAAATACAAGGAGTTGAGTCTTTAAGGTGCCACAACATTTTTTGTCTTTTTTTGCTCTTTTGTTTTGTTTCATCTCAGCTATGCCAAAATGAAGGCACCTTTTAGCGAGTTCATTCTGCAGTTCCTTTCGCCTGACCTAGTGTGAGAATAACTAGCGGGCGCAACAAGGTTGCCGTTGCCCAGGGTACACCTGATTGTGGTTTTAAAATACCACAATCTTCAAAGAGGCTCTTTCTGTGTAATGTCTGTTTTAATTCCTTTTTGTCTTCTTAAGGGGTTAGGGTGGGTATTGTAGGGTTAACTTGTTTTATGATTCTTCTTTAGATAGGGGTTTTAATATTGTTTTTAGTTTTGATGTCTTTTAGGGTTTTATTATATGGGACTTTTTTTATAAGCCACCCTGAGTAGTGTTTACACCAATAGGGGGTATTAAATAAATAAATAAATAAAGATAAAAGATCACCCTTGCTCAAAAGCCAGTCGTATTTGACTCTAGGGTTCAGTGCTCATCTGTTTCATAGCCGAAGAGCCAGTGCTATCTGATTCTGCAGACCTTTCCATGGTCATGTGGCAGGTATGACTAGACACCGGAAACGCACAGAACACCGTTTCCCTTCCCACCGAAGTGGTCTCTTATTTATCTACTTGCAACTTCTTGCTTTCAAACGGCTAAGTTGGCAAGAGCTGGGACAAAGACGGGGAGCTCATTCCATCCTATAGTGTTCAGGTATCAAGGTACCTGCCGCCTTCCAGTTCTGTGTAACCCCCCCCATGTAATAGAAGTGATGGCCAACCCTGGCACTCCAGGTGTTCTCGGACTTCAATTCACAGAAGCCCAAGCCTACACGCCTGCTGATCAGGGCTTCTGGGAATTGAAGTCCAAGAACATCCGGCCTGCCAAGATTGGCCATCACTGTACTACCGTGATGGCGAACCTTGGCACTCCAGATGTTCTTGGACTTCAATTCCCAGAAGCCCGAGCCCCCGCGAATCCACACGAAGGGGTTTGCTGCGATTCCTCCGGCCCGCGCCGCGCCGCCCTCGTCGCTCCTGGAAGCGGAAGTAAAACGCGCCCAGATGGGCGCGTTTTACTTCCGCTTCCAGGAGCGACGAGGGCGGCGCGGCGCGGGCCGGAGGAATCGCAGCAAACCCCTTCGTGTGGATTCGCGGGGGCTTCTGGGAATTGGAGTCCAAGAACATCTGGAGTGCCAAGGTTCGCCATCACGGCTAATAGAATGAATGAATGAGGGGAAAGCGTCGAGTCATTTTGGGCCTTTCCATGCCAGGGGAGGCCGCGCCTTGAGCCTTCGCCGGCCGGCAGACACCCCCGACCGCCTCTCCCCGAAGAGAAGGCGGAGGCCAAGAGGGATTCCCGGGGCTGCCCTGAGGCCTTCTCTTCCTTCCCTCCCTCCCCCTCCGGGCTCACCTTGAGGGTCTCGTTCTCCTCCCGAAGCGCCTCCACCTCCTCCTGCAGCTCCTGTTGCCGCCGAGGAGGGCTCAGGCTGGCCGCCCCTTCGGGGGCTCCGTCGCGGCCAGGGCTCTCGGCGCTCCCCGCCGGCGCCATGGGCCCAGGTGGGCTACTGGAGGCCGCCGGGGACGGGGTGGCGGAGGAGGGACAACCCGGCTTGGGGGGCAGCAGCAGCGGGGCCGCTGAGTCGGCGCCGTCGCCCGGCTGGCTCCCTGCTTGGCTTTGCATCGCGGCCCTTTTTACTCCCTCCGCGGGAAGCGGGGGCTCTCCCACCACCTGCGCCACCACCACCACCCCCCACCGCGCCGCGCCGCCACAAAATGGAGGCACCGAGGCCGCCTGGCTGTCAAAGGAAGGCCTCTCTTGGCTCCAGCGGGGCGGAGGCTCCCGAGTCCCGCTATGCCGGATTCAGGGCGCCGAAAACTCGGGGGGTGGGGTGGGGTGGGGGCGGCGCCTCTCTCGCTTGACAACCGGCAAAGGCCCTCCTCCTCCTCCTCCTCCGCTCGGCCTTTAGAGAAGGAGCAGAGAGAAGCCGCCCTGCCTCCTCGCCTCAGGTGCTGCGGCGCCTCAGGAGGAGAGTCTGGTGGGGGAGGTTGGTTGGAGCATCCTTGGGTCCTCCGGAGCTCGGCCGGAGGAGGAGGAGGATGGCGCTGCCTCTGGCCGTGGCGAAGGATGCTCGCCGGTGCCAACCCGTACGGTAATCACCGTACGGTACGGTAATTTGGCCCTCGGTACGATGTACGACTACCGTACGGAGATGTACGGTAATTTTCAGTAATTTTTGGAAAATAATAATAATAAAATGATTATTTCTGGTTCCGTCCTGGGTCAAAATGAAGGGGGAAAAAACATTACTTCCGTTTTCTTTCCTCATAAATATTTTTAAAAATGCCTGCCCAGGCTCTGCCCATAGCTCATACCTGTCAGGTATCCGAGATTGGCCGGGAGTTCCCGTTTTTTGCGCCGATTTTTGTCATTTCCCGCCCGGAGCTGCCGCTACCCCGTAATTTGGCAGCGGGGGGGGGGGGGATGAATTACTGCTCATCCCCTTCTGCGCAGCTCACTTCTACATGTGTGTAGAAGGCTTTTACGCATGCGTAGATCGGACTTGCACAAAAACGTTCTGCGCAGAAACGTTCTACGCATGTGTAAAAGCCTTCTACGCCTGCGTACAACGGATCTGCGCAGAAACGTTCTGTGCAGGTCCCGTAATCTTCGGAGCTGCGCTTGACAGGTATGCCATAGCTCCACCCAGGCTCTGCCCAGACTCCGCCCAGACTCCGTCCATTATACACGCACAGAAATGGGTCTGCGCATGCGCGAACCCCATACAGTAATGTACGGTAATTTTTGCGCAGCCTGTACGGTAATGTACAGTTTCCGGGTTGGCAACACCCCGGCCGCTAGGTGGCCAGCCGCCGGGAATGCCTCACTCTCGGAGATGTTTCGGCAGTGTTCCGTCCTGTTGAGGGTTTTTTTAAATTATTATTGTTGTTGTTGTTGTTGTTGTTGTTATTATTATTATTATTATTATTATTATTATTATTATTATTATTATTATTATTATTATTATTATTATTTAAGAATCAACCATTTAGGACTGGAATAAAATTAACAGTTCAAGCCCTAACCTAAGAGCTGTTAAGTTAACGTCTGAGTATATATGTAGGGTCCTAAAGGAAATACGCCCCCCTCCTGTTGGCTCAACATCAAGATAGAAATCAGGAGCCCTTCTCTTTCTCTTTTTATGTATAGGATGGGGTGGGTGGGTGGGAGGGGTTGATGTTCGGGAATTGAAGAGAAGCAGCCAGCATAACAGGGCCAAACACAACTTTATTGTAAGTAAACCGAACATGAACAGCAGTGGTGGTGCTGCGCCTTATATACAATATACAATGGATACATTTGGGCAGGAAGCAACAGGATTGGTTGGGAGAGAAGTAGGGTGATCTTGGGGTGACCGGAGACTGGGGAGACTTTGCTCGTATCGTTACAAAGGGCGGGAAAGCAAGTCCCGCGATAACTTAGTACCATGAAGAAGACAAAATGGAGCATCACCCCGATCCCGCAATAATAATTACAAACTGTTTTAAGCACTATTAAAGTTACATACACAACAGGGCTTTTTATGTGTTTTTATTTGTTTTTAGAGTTGATGTAAGCTGCCCTGAGTCGGGTTTGCCTGAGTGGGCAGCGTAGAAATTTGAATATTAAATTAAATTAATTAAATATACACTTCCTAGTAGGGTTGTCTTTTGGAGAGTTAGGATGCTCAAGTCCAGTAAGCCCAACATTTCCAAATATCTAGGGAGACCTTTCATACCTGTCAACCATCCTGTTTTACCCGGGAAAACCCCTTATTTTTACCCCTCTTCCCGCCCCCTCCCGTTTTATTAATTTCCCTGTATTTTCCCTTATTTCCCTCCGTCCGGAGCCGGGCGGGGGCCGCCCGGACCGGTGACCACCACCCCCAGCCAGGGGTGAGGAGGAGGAGCAGCAGCAGCTGAGAGGTGAGAAGACCAGCTACCGCCGCCGCTGCAGGGCCTCTGGAGCCGGGGGCCGCTCAGCTGGTCCTCCTCCTCACCCCACTCCCTGATATTAAAAGGGAAAACCCGATCGGGGTTTCCCCTTTAATATCAGTGGGTGGGGGGTTGCGACCCCCCTCTCCACTGGCTCCCCTGGGGCCAGAAGGGTTGGGGGGACAGACCCCTTTTGTCCCCCACCCAACCCTCACGGACCCACGGGACCCAGGAGAGTGGATCGAATCCACCCCCTGATATTAAAAGGGAAAACCCGATCGGGGTTTCCCCTTTAATATCAGGGGGTGGGGGGTTGCAATCCCCCTCTCCACTGGCTCCCCTGGGGCCAGAATGGTTGGGGGGACAGACCCCTTTTGTCCCCCCAACCCTCACAGACCCACGGGGCCCAGGAAAGTGATCGAATCCACCCCACCCCCTGATATTAAAAGGGAAAACCCAATCGGGGTTTCCCCTTTAATATCAGTGGGTGGGGGGTTGCGATCCCCCTCTCCGCTGGCTCCCCTGGGGTTGGGAGTGTTGGGGGGGACAAAAGGGGTCTGTCTCCCCAACCCTCCTAAACCCAGGGGACCCAGCAGAGAGGGTGGTAGGTTCAGGAGGGTTGGGGAGACAGACCCCCTTTGTCCCCCAACTCTCCAAGACACAGGAGACCCGGGAGAAGGGAGTGAATCCACCTCACCCCACCCCAAACTCCGTTGTTAAAGAGAAGAAACCACTTAGTTTCTTCTGTTTAATAATGGGGGGTCATGTGGGGGGATCCCCTCTCTGCCGGCTCCCCTAGCTCTGGAAGGGTTTGGGGGACAGACCCCTTTTGTCCCCACAACCCCCTGAACCCAGGGGACCCAGGAGAGGGGATCGATTCCATCCCCCCAACACTCCGTTTTTAAAGAGAAGAAACCACTTAGTTTCTTCTCTTTAATAATGGGGTATCCTGTGGGGGATCCCCTCTCTGCCAGTTCCCCTAGCTCTGGAAGGGTTGGAGGGATTTGGCCATGCCACCGATTTGGCCACGCCACCAGTTTGGCCACGCCCACAAAATTTCCCTTATTTTCAAAGCCAAAAGTTGACAGGTATGAGACCTTTAGGTATTACTCCAAGGGCCCCGATCACTATGGGCACAACAGCAGATTTCTTCCTCCATAGACGTTCGACTTCAATTTGCAAATCACGATATTTTGTGATTTTCTCCAGTTGTTTGTCTTCTATTTGTGCATCTCCTGGTATAGCAATGGCAATAAACCAGACCTCCTCCTCCTCCTCTTCCTCCCCCTCCTCCCCCTCTATTATTATTATTATTAGTAGTAGTATTTGGACTTATACCCCGCCCATCTAGGATGGGCTCCCACTCTGGGCGGCTTACACTATTAAAAAAAAAGTCTAGGATGGGCTCCCACTCTGGGCGGCTTACACTATTAAAAAAAAAGCTAAATAAACACCATTAAGACAATAAAATAACCCCCCCCCCACCTAATCAAAATCAACCAAGGACCCCAAACTCTTGTGACAGAAAGGCAATGGGAAGGTTTTTAAAAATCTGCCTGTAAACTCTTCAGCTCTTTCCCAGTCTGTCCTTGATACCCACATGCTTAACATAAACCTCTTTATCATTCTTAAATATAGAGACATTTTTGAAGTGGTAACCATGTTAGTCTGTGGAAGCATATCAGAGACAAAACAAAACAACAAACAGACAAAAAAACATTATGGCACTTTAAAGACTAACTCCTGTATTTAAATGTGTTTCAAGCCCACTTTGGACTTGAAATGGAATGTAAGTGGGTGAAGATTGTAAAGGATCTCTACAAGCTGGGAGAACGGGCATTAAAGTGGCGAAATGTAATGTAAAAAAGTACTGTATAAAGTGATGCATGATGGTGAAAACAATACATAAACATTGGATCTGAAATGGATCAGATGGATCTGAAATGGATCAGAAAAGGGTTAATGAAGGTTGTTGCAAATACAGTAGCTTGGTGAAAATGTCAGCCCAAGCAATATATTGCTGCTATTAAAAAGCCGAATGGTTGTAGTGGCTCAGTGGTTAAGAAGTTCGCTTTGTTAACTGGAAGGCCGGCAAGTTGGCTGTTCAAGACCTGGGTACTTCAGGACAGAATGAGCTCCCATCTCTGCCCCACTCCTGCCAACCTAGCAGATCGAAAGTAAGAAATTGCAAGTAGATAAATAGGGACTATTTTGGTGTGGAAAGGTCTTGGGGACATGAAAGGAGCCTCATTCAGACGTCCCCTGAACAAGAGTTTATCCAGCAAAAATCGTTTCTGGTTGCCAAAAAACATGAACAGGAAATCTGAAATGAAAGCACCCCAAAGAGGGTTTCCCTTTTGTACAGATCAAAAGCACCACTACATGAAAAAAATGAAAGAAAAAAATTCAAAATAAGACAAACAGGATATTCACCTATAGGTGGGATATTTTTATTTACAGTGTTTTTTATACCACTTTCCTCACCCAGAGGTGTCCCAACTGCATTTTCCAGGATCATTGAGCCAATACTTATGCAAATAATATGATACTGCATTATTGGATTTTGTAGGACTTTTTAATGTTTCCACTGATATTGGACTTTGCATCTCCCTGCTCTGGTTGTCCACTCTGGTGAACCTTTCAGTACCTGCTCCTTTTGTCTTGCTTTCACTCTGGTTTGGGACTTGACTGTTGTCATAAAGCAACCACACTTATATATCACCCCATTGTGCTTAGTGCACTCTCTGGGCAGTTCACAAGTTAATTAGCATTTTTGCCCCCAACATGCTGAGTACTCTTTTACCGACCTCAGAAGGATGGAAGGCTGAGCCAACCTTGAGGCCTAATCAGGATCGAATTCACATCCTTTTGGTTGCAGGACAGCAGTTTATCCACTGTGCGACCAGGGCTCCATGTGGAACAACTTTTCCAAGTTCTGCTTATACAATAAGGTGGCTATGGCTTGTTCATGAAATGGCCTTGTGAAGTGATGGCAGTATGAGATGAACCAAAGAAAAACATGAGACTATTATAGCCAATGTTGTCTCCAAACTACAATGGTGACTCATCCAAGTTAAAAATTATTGCCACAAGGGAACTGTCAAGGTGATTTTAGCAGAAAAGGGGGTTATATTTTCATTGACAATCACACAATGCATTTTCTTTATTTACAGTCCATACTGTATTTTTACTGATTATGAACCAGCAGCATGCAAGGATTAAAGCTGCATGATGGACCTACAGTCCTTTGAGTTTGTGTTGATAACCAGCGATGGGATTAAAATTTTTGTAGTACCTACTCTGTGGGCATGGTCAGGTGGCCATGTGATTGGGTGGGTGTAGCCAGGTGGCCATGTGATTGGGTGGTCATGGCCAGGTGGCCAGGTGACTGGATGGGTGCGGCCATGTGACTGGGTGGGCACTTTAATGTAGAAAAATGCAACAATAACAATTAAATGTTTGAAGTGGTAGCCGTGTTAGTCTGCAAGCATATCTGAGAGTAAACAACCTTCCCAGGTCAGTCAAATGAGGACCCAGCATGTTGTGGGCAAAATGCTAATTAACTTGTGAACTGCCTAGAGAATGCACTAAGTGCTATGGGGTGGTCAGAAGAGCCAGGAATGCAGCTCTTCAGGGCAGGGGCTGCTTGCTCGCCCGCTGGCTCAACCCTCCACCCACCCACCCGCCAGGCAGAGGGAGGGAGACTGACCTACCCTTGCCACCGCCCCAATCCCTAATGCCAGGTCGCCAGCCCTCCTCCCACCCTGGTGGTCACCAACTGGCTCCCCGGGCTACTCACTGTAGTGCCTAACACACGACGAAGGAGGAGCAGATTCCACCCCATTCCCTCAGCACGCTGGGCGAAGAGGAGGAGGAATGGGAGGGAGGGAGAGTTTTGGAGTTGCTGTGTCCTTCCTCACCGCACCCCTTTTCACTAGCGGCCGAGGCTTTATGACGCCGGCACTGCTTTTTGCCATAGAGCGATGATAATAGAAGAGCAAAGCTTGGTCCGGGCACTGGAGTGGGGTGAGAGGAGGAGGGGTGGGGCAGGGCGGAGAGGTAGGTGGGGCCAGCCAGTTCTATTATCGGTTCGCCTAAACCACCCCAAACTGGCTGAATCCCAACACTGGTGATACCTAGGCCAGAAGCAGCCATAACATTGCTGACTTTTAGTTCCATGTCAAAAGGTGATGGGCAGTGCAAGAGAATAGATTTTCCTTTAACAGAAGGTTTGCAGGAGAGAGTCAGGCATAGCTGAGACTCATGGCTTCCCACACCACAACTAGCTGAAAAAGATGCAAACATGATTGGAACAGAAGCAGAGCATGATGGGCAGGCCTGATGTCTCCATTAGGCATAAGATTTTCAGGTCTCCTGCACTGCAACCCCTAAAATTCACCAGGAATTCTAGGCAGAATTCTGGGAACAGTAGCCAAAAAAATCTAAATCCACAGAAGAGTTTTTCATTGCTCACATGTGGGCCTTCATAAACCTCCAAAGTGACTACCGTTTGCCTTTTAAGAAGAAAAAGGTGCCTGGGAACTGCTAACCTCCAGGAGAACTATATGGAATTTTGGGACTGGTAAATTTCATTTGATTTGATTTGAAATTTAATTTATATACTGCAATTCTCTGCCCAAGGGGCAACTCAATGCAGTTTACAAGTTACAGGTTCCAGCATAAAAATATCACAATAAATATCACAAAAAATACAGTATATCACAGTACATTACAGTAAATTCAGTACAATTCATTAAACAATTACGCCAAAATACAAGGTACAATAACAAATACAAATATAAACTATACAAAATACCATTAAATACAGTATTGAAATCACAATATCAATTGCCTAAACCCTCAGCTCCCTCATGTCCACAAAAAACCCATTGGCTCCGAAACATCCTCGCCGGAGCCCTATAACCCCACCGTGGGGGAAAAACAGTTCCAGCTGGGCTCCCACCTCCCCCGACTGGGCCAACCAGGGGAGGGAGCTGAAGATGTTTGGCGGCTCTCGGGTATTAATAGCCCCTGCCGCAGGAAAACGGCTCCAGCTGGGCTCCCACCTCCCCCAACCGGGCGGGCCAGGGTAGGGAGCCAAAGATGTTGTGGTGGCTCTCGGGGCTTGAAGGTGGCGGCTATTCATAGCCCCACCGTGGGAAAATGGCTCCAGCTGGGCTCCCACCTCCCCCAACCGGGCGGGCCAGGGTAGGGAGCCAAAGATGTTGTGGTGGCTCTCGGGGCTTGAAGGTGGCGGCTATTCATAGCCCCTGCCACGAGAAAATGGCTCCAGCTGGGCTCCCACCTCCCCTAACCGGGCGGGCCAGGGGAGGGAGCCGAAGATGTTTGGTGGCTCTCGGGGCTCAGTGGCGGCGGCTATTCATAGCCCCTGCCACGAGAAAATGGTTCCAGCTGGGCTCCCACCTCCCCCAACCGTCCGGGCCAGGGGAGGGAGCTGAAGATGTAAATTTTTGAGAGGCAACTTTTACACAGCTTAATGGCAACTCCCAGCCATTCTGTAGAAGCTCCAGAGACTTACTGACATGTGAGTGATAAAAAAACTCCTCTGTGGGTTTCGATTTTTTTTTTTTTGGCTGCATCTCCCAGAATTCTACCTAGTGGGAACTTTTGGTGAATTCTGGGGGTTGCAGTGAAAGAAAATTTCCCCAGAGATCCTGTCCCTAGTCTCCATGCTTTGTCAGTTGATTTTTACACACAGAACTAAGCAGGATGATGGAAGCAAGACAAGAGGGGTGTCTAAAAGAGTTGCCTCTTAGGCAGAGTAGCCCAAATCACAAACCAAGGTAGGGCCCAATTGCTTCTGAAGACAAAATATTTCAGGAACCAGGACAACCAGAGAACTGCAGGAAACACTTAAATACTCTAGAGGGCACTCACTTCTAAGGAATAAGGTAGAAGAGGTTGGGTTAGTTGGAAAGAAAGCATTACAGTACTTTAAAAGGAGTAATTAAAAACAAAGGTGAGATTTTTGTTGACTCAGTATAGGGTGAGGCTTCCTGCTCTTCTCCTCCAAAAGAGGAACATAGCTTTGGGGGAATCCTAAGTAGTAGGATGTCACAGGCCATTATTGGAGGGCGACTGATTCTTGGGAGACAAGCCATGAGAAACCTGGGGAACATAGTGAAAAGCAGAGACATCACATTGCAAACAAAAATTAGAATAGTCAAAGCAATGGTATTCCCAGTGGTAATGTACGGATGTGAGAGCTGGACAATTAGGAAAGCTGAACGCAGAAGAATAGATGCCTTTGAAATGTGGTGTTGGAGGAGAGTTTTGAGAGTACCCTGGACAGCGAGGAGAACAAATAGGTCAATCTTAGAAGAAATCAACACTGACTGCTCATTGGAAGGGCTAATAGTAAAGACGAAGCTAAAGTATTTTGGACATCAAATGAGAAGGGAGGATTCACTTGAGAAGGCCCTGATGTTGGGAAAGGTGGAGGGCAAAAGAAGAAGGGGGAGGCCAAAGATGAGATGGCTAGATGGGGGAAAGCCGACAGGAGCTGGGCAGCATCCGGTTCGGGAAAGTGTGTACTTGAGTAGTGAGGAGGATGCAAAAATTACTGAGCAGAGCAAGGAGCTAGTCACCAGCACTCTAGCAGAAGGATGCAAGAGGCAGTCTAACAATGCAACTAGACTCAAAAGACTGTATCAGGAAAGCATATATAAATGCTTGTATACAAATGCCAGAAGCCTCCGGAACAAAATAGGGGAGCTGGAATACTTAGCAATAGATAAAAATATTGATATTATTGGTATCACTGAAACCTGGTGGACGGATGATAACCAATGGGATACAGTTATCCCAGGTTACAAACTGTACAGGAAGGATAGGAAGGGGCAAACAGGAGGTGGTGTAGCCTTGTATGTCAAAGAAGTGATAAAATCGTATGAATTGGAATATCTAGGTGATTTGGAGTCACCATTAGAAGCTCTGTGGGTAAGAGTACCAGGCCACAAGGATGGTCTAACAGTAGGCATATACTATCGGCCTCCGACCCAAACTCTTGAGGGAGACTGGCAGTTGGAGAATGTTGTAAAGGAGGCATCCAGGAAGGGAAGCCTGGTTATAATGGGGGACTTCAATTACCCTCACATAGACTGGGTGAACTGTTGTTCAGCACATGATAAAGAGATAAAGTTCCTAGATATGCTCAATGATTGTTCCCTGGGACAGATGGTTGAAGACCCAACTAGAGGTTCAAGAATCCTTGACTTGATTCTGAGTAATACTCAGGATCTGGTGCAAGATGTTAATGTGACTGATCCAATAGGGAACAGTGACCACAACTCAATTATGTTTAACTTGATCATAGACCGCAAGTCACTGATAAAATCTAACACAGAGACCTTAAATTTTCAAAAAGGAAATTTCCCAAAGATGAGGAAACTAGTAAAAAAGAAACTGAAAGGGAAAATTGAGAGAGTCCAAACACTCCAAGAGGCATGGAGGCTGTTTACAAAAACAATAACAGAGGCTCAATTGGAATGCATACCCAAAAGGAAAAAGGGCACTGCCAGGTCCAAGAGGACTCCGATGTGGCTTACAGGAGCTGTTCGGGAAGTGATCAAGAGCAAGAAAAGCTCATTTAGAAGATGGAAGGCTTGTCCAAATAAGGACAGCAGGCAGAAACATAAATTCTGGCAGAACAAATGCAAGGCAACAATCAGGAAAGCAAAGCAAGACTTTGAGGAGCGTATAGCTAAAAATACTCAGAGAAATAACAAAGACTTCTTTAAGTACATTAGAAGTAAGAACCCAACTAGGAAGGCCATTGGACCATTAGATGACAATGGAAGGCAAGGGGTTATTAAAGAGGAAACAGAGATTGCAGAGAGACTCAATGAATTCTTTGCTTCAGTATTCACTGAAGAAGACAGAGACCACATGCCCAAAACAGAGCCTATCTTCGTAGGGAGGGAAACCGAAGAATTAAGCCAGATAGAAATAACCAGGGAGGAGGTCCTTGCATGTCTTGTTAAGCTAAACACTAACAAATCCCCAGGACCAGATGGCATCCATCCACGAGTTCTCAGGGAACTTAAAGATGAAATTGCTGATATCCTAGTCAAAATATATAATATTTCCCTCAAATCAGGCTTTGTGCCTGATGACTGGAAGGTAGCGAATGTAACACCAATTTTCAAAAAAGGATCCAGGGGTGATCCAGGAAATTACCGGCCTGTCAGTTTGACATGTGTCCCAGGTAAAGTGATGGAAACCATCCTAAAAGATAGAATTAATAGGCACATAGAAGAGAAGGCGCTGCTAAAGGAGAGCCAACATGGCTTTTGCAAGGGCAAATCATGCCTCACTAATCTGTTGGAATTTTTTGAGAGTGTCAACAAGCATGTGGATAAGGGGGATCCAGTTGACATTGTTTATCTGGACTTTCAGAAGGCTTTTGACAAGGTCCCACACCAAAGGCTCTTGAATAAACTTACCAGTCATGGAATAAAGGGACAGGTCTTGTCCTGGATCAGCAACTGGCTAAGGGACAGGAAACAGAGGGTAGCACTAAATGGACACTTCTCCAAGTGGAGGGAAGTAAAGAGTGGGGTCCCCCAAGGTTCAGTACTGGGACCCCTGCTTTTCAACCTCTTCATAAATGATCTAGAGGTAGGAGTAAAAAGCAAGGTAGCCAAATTTGCTGACGACACTAAATTATACAGGGTAGTGAAAACTGTGAGAGATTGTGAAGAGCTCCAGAGGGATCTCTTGACACTGGGGGAGTGGGCAAAACAGTGGCAAATGAGCTTCAACATCAGTAAGTGCAGAGTGATGCATGTTGGGGCAAAAAACCCCAATTACATTTATAAACTGATGGGGTCTGAACTCTCTGCGACAAACCAGGAAAGGGACCTTGGTGTCCTGGTGGACAGCTCAATGAAGGTGTCAACCCAGTGTGCCTCAGCAGTGAAAAAAGCAAACTCAATGTTAGGGATCATTAGGAAGGGTATAGAAAATAAGTCAGCAAGTGTCATTTTGCCTCTTTATAAATCTATGGTGAGGCCCCATCTGGAATATTGTGTACAGTTCTGGTCGCCATACCTCCAGAAGGATATTATGGAGTTGGAGAAAGTACAGAGGAGGGCAACCAGAATGATTAGGGGACTGGAACACCTTCCTTACCATCTGAGGCTGCAACGTTTGGGCCTTTTCACTCTTGAACGACGGCGTCTAAGAGGTGACCTGATTGAAGTTTATAAAATCATGCACGGTGTGGACAAGGTAGATAAGGAAAAACTGTTTTCCCTATCGCACAACACTAGAACTAGGGGACACTCCATGAAACTTTTGGGTACTAGTTCTCAAACAAATAAGAGAAAGTACTTTTTCACCCAGAGGATTACTGGTCTATGGAACTCCCTGCCAGAAGAAGTGGTGACAGCTGTCAGTCTTCACAGCTTTAAGAAAGGATTAGACAAGTTCATGGAGGACAAGGCTATCAATGGCTATAATTATGGCTACCTAAGGACAACCTCCGGGTTGGAGAGATAGGCAGGATATCTCTCAATGCCATTTCCAGGGAATCCTAAGCAGGTGAAGGCATCTCCTTGGGAATACCCTGAAGGAAATGGTGAGCCACTGTGTGAGACAGAATGCTGGACTGGATGGGCTGTGGCCTGTTCCAGCAAGGCTGTTCTTATGTTCTTATAGATGGTATTGTAGACACAACGGGCATAGAACTGGGAGTGCTGAGGGGGATGGTGGAGGACAGAGGTGCCTGGAGAACAATGGTCCATAGGGTCGCAAAGGGTCGGAACCGACTGTGCGACTGAACAACAACAACAATAATTACTGAGATAATCTAAAAGTATATAAATTTACATGCACCACTGAGAAAATACTAGCCAAATGATAATGTCATCTGGTTTATGTGGCATGACTTTACATCAATAGAATTTCAGCCAAAAGTGTCTGGAGGCTGTGTTTTCCACCATTTTAATTGCTTATGCATCTAAGATGCAGAATCAAGTGTTTCTAACTTTCTATTCTATTGCTCATTAGCTCTATGCGCTGTTTTGGATAAAATCTAACATGATTGCATCAACTGATTGCCTACAACATGCCTCTTACCTCCCAAGATAACAAGGAGTAAAGCGTTCTTCCAATTTGCTCTTTCTTTTGTAACATCTTGATTGATGAATAGATATTGTTCTGGGTATTTCTTTGAGCTTCTTTTATTTGTACTAACAAAATTATTGCTCCAGTTTGAATTTTGGAATGTGTATTCTGCCAGCATGCCTAATCCTGCTTTTATTAATTAGGCCTTGAATTTTTTGTTTGTTTGGGGGCTTTCTTGGTTTTTATCGTATTCATCTATTTTTCTAAAGATATTCAGTTATAATAAATTTTTCATCGAGTTAATAAAGATTGCCATCTGTTGAGTCAACCACGTCCTCTCATTTTCACAAGATGTAATGACAGAACTATTGATGGAGTGGTGACACCAAGCTATAAAGCTAGCTGTACATGACTTCCATCAAATTGCATAGTATCTATGCAAAAATAGATCCATTGTGCTAAAAAAAAATGTTTACAACAGAAGCAGTTTTCATGTGCCATGTGAATACACCCAGTAGTACAAATATAAAAATGCAGAACAATCTCAAACTTGCCTACACATGAAACAATATGCCATGAAATTGTTTCACTTGTGGAAATGGTGTCATTGTGCAAAGAGAGCTCTCCATGAAGAAAACCCATCCTAAATTTGTGTAATGATAAACAGCAAAATCTCATGTTACTATGATGTAGGGGCTCTCTGTTAAGCAGAAGATAGTTAGCACACATAGCACATTGACTGAAGATCTGCATTAGTCTTTTCCCCTCATACAGTAACCATGACTCTTTGTGAGTACATAGCAATGTGATGTATCATTCACAGGTGGCATAGTTCAAGATGTACTGCTGAGAATTCTGGATAAATAAAATAAAGCTGACCATCAGCTGATGGCTTTGAGGTTATCATCATATAATCAAGATAACAGAGCACAGCAGAGGAATAAAACTGAGACAGACCCCAGGGAGGGGTCGGGTTCTGCCTGAGTGGGTGGCATATATAAATATGACTATTAAATTAAATTAAAAACAAACAGGACTTAGAGAAGTGAGTTCAGTGGAGAAGGCTGCAATTAAAAAAAAAACATTTTTTTTCTTTAAAAAAAGAAAACTACAGTCACTACAGTCCCAGTCAACATATAGTAGAAGACAAATAAGAGACCTCATGGGAGGACATGAAAGAAGTTGAAGCTCAGAAAAGCAGAGACACCACACCATACAAAAAGGAGAAGAGAAGAGTAGTTATAGTAGGAAACTCTCTTCTGTGTGGGGATTGAAACTGAAATTATTCCAGGAACATCCTTGGGACCAGATTTAATAAAAATTAAAACCCCTCTTCAATGGGCCTCTAAAATGCATAAAAACTATTAGATGGGATTTATGAGATGCAGCTTACTTGGTTAATACATACTTCACACATCTAGTTTGACATGGCGGATCGAAGCATTGTCTCCGATGAGATTTTAGCAGGTTCTCACCTACCGCAGGGTCTGATGATACTCAGGGGACTGAGGCCAGTGTTTTCAATGCTCCCTTAGCCATTTTAAATACGATGACACAACTGGCTGGGTTCATGTCAAAGTTGGCCATGTTAGAGCAATGCACTGGTCAGGTGCATTGCCCGAGTACCCAACTCCACTTAGCTTACCTGCAGTTCCAGAATGGAGAACTGATCTGGACCGCTAGCCAGTCTGGAACATTCAACAATGTTGCAGGTTCTTTAGTACAATAATAACAAAGGTATCACATCCCCCCCAAAAGATTTCTAAAGAATTTCTGATTAAAATAGCATTGAAAAAAATTATACAAATCTGAAGATTAATAAGAAGGATAATCAAGCTGAAGTGTCTGTGGAAGTTCCTGAATCACAGAAGGCAGGAAATTGCCACTTAAACCAGAGATCAAACTATAGAACAGACTCTGTAGTGCTGCAGGGACAAGGAAGAGCCTTCTTGAAACCTTAATCTGGTAATAAAGAAGAGATTTGCAAAATCCACAAAAGTGGTGAAAGGGCTAAAGAAGAGAGATTATTGGATGAATTTCAGAAATTAATCTTTTTTTTGGGGGGGGGGGGGGATCCTATGGACCTCAATAGAATTTGGGCTTTTTATTAAAACGCAGTTGAAGCTAAATAAGAAAGAGACAATGACTGAAATTAAAACAGAATTACCTAGATTAATATTTTAGATTAAAGACCAAATGAAGGCACTGGGTTCATGAGTGAAATAAGTTTTTGAAATAGTGAAAGACAATACAGCAGAAATCGGGGGACCCCACCAGGCTGGATGGAAGTCCAGCTACATCGCTGCTGTCCGGTTGCACCGAAGGCTGGTCTAAGACTCACCCCTCCTTCCGCTGAGTCATCATCACCACAGGGCTGTTGACCTTGTCCATGTTGACCCGGCGATGATGACTCAGCAGAAGGAGGGGTGAGTCCTCAGGCAGCCTTCAGCATGGACAGTGTTGCAGCCAGACTTCCATCCAGCCTGGTGGTGAAGTTCACCCAGTAGAAAGAGAAGCAGCTTCCCTTGCCCGCCAGCAGCTTCCTCACCAAAAACTCAAATCTTCAAGAGACAACTCTTTGTGCCACCCACAGACTCTAAAATGGCATGGCGCTGGTGCTATAAACCCTCCCAGATGCCATGCACTCTGGGGAAACCCATTCAGTAACTCAATTTTTCCCTGTAACTTGGGACGTCATTTCCTCAGGATTTCCTTCTGTAAGTCGAGTTTTCCTTTACTTGAGGTTTCTTAACTTGGGGTTTTACTGTACTCATTATTCCCCACTCTCCAGTTTGGTACAAAGCATTGCCTGCTATCTTCAAGGCTGATAGACATTCCTTGGGATCAGTTCTAAGCTTGCCAATTGCATCTAATTTTCCTATTATCTTTTTCTTTTCCTCCATAATGGAAATTGTAATATGATAAGAGGACAAAACAGCAAAGTATTATTTGGCAACAACTCAAAAACCTCTTCCATCAAATGACTAATAAAGGAAAGTGTCAGCATAGAATAATCCCATCTATGCTGCTCTACAGTTTCCTGAGTTACTGTAAGTAGCTCAGTCAACATGGAGTAAAGTCTGCTAGCTTGAAACCAAGACATGTAGGAGATCAGGCAGAGATGCAGAGGAGGTGGATCAGCAACAAGAGAGATCTTGAAAGATTTTGTTATTCCTCTGGATTATGCTAAAATCACGGATCAGCATTTATTCCTTCTTCTTCAGGTGCCGTATCCATTCCGGATATTGGCTCTCATCATGGCGATAGTCTTTCTGTTCTTAACTTCTCGGGACAGTTCTTCCGAGGACATACCAGTCTCTCAGGTTCTCCAGCCATTTATGTCCAGGGCCTCTCTTCCCAGGGATTTTTCCTTGCAGAGCAAGTTGGAGTATTCTATACTTTATGTTGTTTCTCATGATATGGCCAAGGTATTGGAGCTTTCTTTGCTTAATGGCAGTGATGTACTGAAGCCGGTCTTGTCCCGTCTGACCAGACTGGTAGCAGAGCTGGCTGGCCATGCCCACCTCCCTGACACACCATGCCCACCTCCCCCACTCCCTCTCCCCACACTCCAGACACGACCGGCTGGAGCTGCTGAAAGGTGGGCAGGGCGGGGTGGTGGGCTGTTTGCCTCCCCCTCCCAGTGCCACTGGAAACACTTCCCATTTGCCTCGCCCAGGGCAGAAGGTGCACGGGAAGTGCGGAGGTGAAAGCGCACCTTCAGCCCTGGTTGGGTGAGGTGAATGGGAATTGTTGCTGGCGCTGCTGGGAGGGGGAGGCTGCCAGCCCTACCTACTCACCTCTCAGCAGCACCGCCGGTGAAAGCGCACCCGGACAGTCAGGGGCTGACCCGCCAGCACCTCCTCCTCATCTCCAGGACAATGGGCGAAGCAAGAGAGCAAGGTAGGTTTCTTTTCTTCCCCCTTTCCCCCCTTTTTTGGGGGTGGGTCAGTGGGTGAGGCCACGCCCACAATAAGCCATGCCCACAATTAGCCATGCCCACAGGGTGGGTAGTAATTTTTTTTAGAGTGCATCACTGCTTAATGGTCTTAAAGAGTTCTTGTTCTTTATCCATTCAGTGCAGTACTTCTACATTAGTCACATGTTCAATCCATGATATCCTTAGCAGCTCTCTCTCTCTCTCTCTCTCTCTCTCTCTCTCTCTCTCTCTCTCTCAGATGGTGGCAGGTCTAGCCCGAATAGAGCAATGAAAGACCAATTGCACTCTAAGTTGCATCAGGCAAACTTTTGTAAAATAGGCACATTCAACCATAAAAATTGCACCTCCTGTGGTGACAACAGTAGTGGGGTCCCCCGAAAATAATTCCATGGGTTCCAGGTTGAGTCCATGCCTCAGAGCAACTTTTATTAAAGGAATAACATCAGCCTCAGCCATCCGATTTCCTGTGTCTTCAGAGGGATGAGTTCCTGGTAACTAGCCCTCTGACTATACTACAGTACCTTCATTGGGTGTCCCAGTTGACTGCACTGGAGTCTTTGGCAGTCCTGAACCTGGGAAACAAGTGGGCTATATAAGTCCAGCTCCTCATTGGAGTTCTTTTAGAGAGGATTTAAAGCTGGGGTCCCCAACCTAAGGATCCAGCATGTGTTGCCATTTCATGTGGCCCACCCCACCCCTCCAAGGCCATTTTTGAAGCTGTTGGGACAAAATGGCCGCCACCACCACCACCATCGTGCAAGCAGGGCAAAATGGCCATCCAGCCCACAAAGCTGATTGAGAGAGTGTGACCCAGCCCCCAGCTTGAAAAGGTTGGAAACCCCTGATTTAAAGTAAGTGAGAGGGACCTATTTCTGGCTGTTGCTATGGTGCTACCCCTCCTAAGGAATCTTATGGCTTATCTGTTGCTGACCAGCATTGAGACCGGGAAGGGTGGGAGGTGAAACTTAAGTCAGACATTCTGAAGGCTGAAGCTGGGGTGGAGCTAGTCAAGGAGTAAACTGTATACAGTAAAACCTTGGGTTACGACGGAGGTCCGTTCCAACAGCCTCCGCCGTAACTTGAAGCATCCATAGGGATGCATTGAGAATTTTAAAAACGGTCGCAAATTGATCATCGTAACCCGAAACAATTCCATTAAAAATGTGTAACCCGGGATGGCATTTCCGTAGGATTTGCCATTTTAAATGGGGGAAAACATTATCCAAAGTGGTCGTAACCAAGGTTTTACTATAGTTCCTGGCTGGCAGGCAGGCTGGTAGGCAAGAGGAGAACTGTTAGGAGCTTCGCCTGCACACTGGAGCCTGGGCGGTAGTTGATGGCTTTCACTCCAACCCCATCCTAGGTCATAGTCCTTTATCCCTGCCTTTTTAATTTTTTTAAATTCATTGCTCAGATGCATACAAGCATGTGCAAACACCGTGAAATATTTGGGTATAAAAAAGCATTTGACAGCTTACAAACTGGTAATTTTTAAGACAACTAATTCAGAACAAGTCAAAGTGAATGGCATTTGCACAATCCTAATCATACCTGTAAACCTTCCCGGATTGGCCGGGATTTCCCTATTTTCGGCGCCGATTTGCGCCATTTCCCGCCCGCAGCTGCCAAAACCCCGGAATTGGCAGCGGGGGGGGGGGGGAAGAGAGGTACTGCACATCCCTTCTGTGCAGATCGCCTTCTACGCGTGCATAGAAGGCTTTTACGCTTGCGTAGAACCCTTCGACGCTTGCGTAGAACCCGTCTACGCATGCGTAGAAGGTGATCTGCGCAGAAGGGGATCGTAGAAGCCTTCCGCATGCCTAGAAGGGTTCTACGCAAGCATATAAGGGTTCTACGCAAGTGTAAAAGCCTTCTATGCATGCGTAGAAGGCGATCTGCGCAGAACCGTTCTGCGCAGGTCCCGTATTTTCCGGAGCCGCAGTTGACAGGTATGATCCTAATACATTGTTATTCCTTTATATCTTAAGAGCTCTTGATAAGCTGACAAGATGCAGGCCAGCTGGGGATCTTCCATCGTCTGTCAAATAGTTGACCTCCAGAGGTTTCATTTTACAACAGCACCGAAGGCAAAGTAGAAGATCAGGCAGGTTGTTTAAGAGGAATTCTCCTTTCATTTACACCGTCTGAATTCCTCTCTAACCTAAATTCTTGTGAACACTCCTTCAATGGATTCTTGTCATAGCTAATGCTTTTACAGTATGAAAGCTTTGGATAAAACTTTATACCGTTGGGTAATTCCGTAAGTGCTTATATCCAATTAGCATCTCCTGCAGAGAGATCAGCTTCTGTGGGTGGAACAGGGAGGGGAGTCATTTCCATTCTACTCTGTAACCTCTCAATCTCCTCCACCAAATCTCCTCTAGAGGGTTAGGGAATCCTTGAGAGCAGATGGGGAGGAGAGAGGAGAAAGGGTGGTGGTGGGGCAGTTGTGCAAGCCAAAATCTAAAACAAAATGACATCTGCTCTTTATATGGTTTCTTTAAAAAAAAACTTAGTTTAGCAAAGGATTACTTATATCAATTTGTATGCATCAATGGTGATGATGAATGATGATGGTGCATTTGTGTTTCTTCATTGTGATCTTCCCTTTACAGTTCCATTGTACAACTTTTCTCAAGATGATTTCTTTAGGACACAGTTACCTAGTTTTTAATGCTAAAAGCTGTGCTTTCCTGTCGGTGTCACACGTAAATTACGAGATTCCAGCGTCTTTGTCTAGTCACAGATTGGCAACTGTCAGTATTAATAGATAGGATTAGCAAATACAAGCAGGCCAGCAGGGTGTAAAAGCTTACATGTCTCCTTGAGAGGGACAAAGCAGAGGCGATCTAAGGAGATAGAGAGGAGGCTCAGCTCCCTGGACCACAGAGAGAACTGAGGTTTTAGAAAGGAAGAGGAGGTTTCTCTTCTGTTTGTACCCAAGACGTAGGGAAAGAGACACGTCCTGGGCTGAGAATGACTCTCCAGGTTTCTCCTCAAGCACCATGGAGAAACAACAACATCTCATTTTTGAATAAAGAGGTGCCTGTCTCAGAACAAGGAGAGACGATTATTGGCTTCTACCTGCTGACGCTTGGTATGTATGTATGGATTGAGCAAGTAGAGAAGGTGTAAAATGAAGTCTCTGCATAGAGTTTAAAAAGTCATTCTACAGTGCTTCATTAAGAATTAAGGTGCCATAAATGTGTATGTTTTTTAATCTTGTCATGAGCAGTTGTTAGTCCCAGTTTTGGGTCTGTAATTCAGACAGATAAAGAATAATAATAATAAACTGTAACTTCTTTTTCTCATATATTATTCAAATTGAAAAGTGATGTCTTTTTATTAGCTAACCAAGCATTCAAAGGGGAGGGAGGGCAGCTTGGTATTGCCCCTCCAGTCTACTGTTCAGTTAAGCTGACATGCTGGACTGTAAAGTGATTAGGTCCCATTCATTTCAAAGGGATTAAGCTGTCTTGAATCTAGGGAGTTGGGGTTAAGCAGGTTGCACGTAATCTAACCTGTTCCTCTACTAAACTGCAATTTAAGATTAATTTGACAAAGACAAGGGGAAACGGTTTGCAGATCCTTTATAGTGTTTTCCAGATAGCAAGGACTTTTGTGTGTATGTGTGTGTGTGGGGGGCTTTCAAATAAATATATTGCTTGTATTTCTATGTGAGTCCAATCTGAACACTGTTTACATGGCTTAAGTATTGCTGGTGTCTGTTTAATCAAAAAAGAACGGATAGCACTTTAGAATTTGCCAACAACGATGGTGGGAGATTTTAATTTGGTTCTTGTGTACTAGTTAAAATGCATAAGGCCATTGACTTAAATATCTTTTCAATAGTGATGGGGATATGACAATAAAGTAATGCCACTGAAAAATGTATTACATGGATGATAAAGAGACCATTTTTTTGCCTGTAATTAGTTTAGTTTATCAAACAGAAGGTGCTTGATTATAGCATTCTGCACTGAGGTAAATTAGACCGATTCTGCATAAGTCAAAATAAAGCAATCTTCGGTTGACTGGACCATTGTGACATTGATATTAAAATGAGAACAAATACAGGAAAGCAAAACCTGGAAATCATATGGTCATTTGTAATGACTTATCTTTGAGCTCTTCAAGGCAGAGTTCTCCATCCTCACCTCTCCCACATTCATTTGGTGTGCACTAGTGCTCCTCCTTAGCAAACAACCCCATGAAGATTACCAGGGTTTTTGCCCTACAATTCTTTGTATAATCTTACTTGTCTTCTCCTTATGAAACCAATATCTCTTTAAAAATAATTCGATTATATTCCAAAAACAAATAAAGAAACCCTTTGAAAGTGGTCTTCTGTGTTTATTTAGTGATAGATATAACACTAAAATTGGAAGCTTCCATTTGGAGCCTTTGTCAGTGGGCATCCCCTAATAATCCATTTGGAAAATGTGTCATGTAATGTATAATGTTTTGAAAATCTGAATTAATCTTTTACAAATGATCTTCTCTGCGGGCATTTTCTTTCTTGACGATATTGTTAAATGGTAGATTATGAAGACAATCGAAATCTAAGAAATTCTTACTGTCTGAATTCTGCTCATAGTGCAAAATGAACTGTTAGAAAATCTCTAGCTGTGAATGAGTAGTTTTAAAATGCACGGAGAGTCACCCTTTTGTCACTCTTTGTCACTTCTGGTATCAGTCAAGCTTTGTGTTCTCTGAAGGGGCTGAAAGTAAGTATCATCAATGATCAGTGCTTACTGGAGAGTAAATGTTCTGTCTGGAGCAGGGCTATAAGAAATAAGAAGCTTCAAGGCTTGCATTAAAAAGTTAGTTGACAATAACAGTAACCAAAGCATACAAACAATTAGTTTTCTGGACTCTAACTCCCATGGTTCTCTAGCCAGCATGACTTTCCAAACTCTGACAACAACTCTGAATTTAAGAGAGAGAGAGAAAGAGAGAGAGAGAGAGAGTTAAAGGTTCTTAATATATTTAATTTATCAATGTATTTCTAATAGTATCTAATCAAGAAAATTGGAAGTTTAGAATTGAATTACTGGTTCAAATTTTTGTAGACAATTTCTCCTTTTCTCATTGGCTTGCATAATAGCCACCGATCATGCAGAAAATATATTGGATAGATTAGTTTAGGCCAAGGGTTCCCAACCTAAGGCCCATGAGCCAGAACTTGCCCATGGTGCCATTTCATGTGGCCCCCTTCCAAGGTCATTCGAGAAACAAAATGGACACCCATTTGAAGCTGTTGGGACAAAATTGTCACCCTCATCGTGCAGGCAGGACAAAATGGCCGTCTGGCCCATGAAGCTGACCGAGAGAGCGTGACCCGGCTCCTGGATTGAAAAGGTTGGGAACCCCTGGTTTAGACAAACAGTAGCTGATGAGACATGCATAGGCAGCAGAATTTACAGAATTAAATTTTTTTTACTACAGTTCACAAAATCCTGAGCCAACATGAAGTTATAGTTCAAAAATGTAACTTTTCTGATTGACAGGCAAGTAAATATGACCAAAGAAATTTTTTTGGGAAACAAGATGTGAAGGCCAGTGAAATGGGGAGAAATTTCGGTTTTGTTTGAACAGGTGACTTTCTAACCAATTTAATTGCAAAAAGGCAATGTGTGCAGAACATGGTACTCTGCTGCCATCTTATCCTTTCCCCTCTTTTCTCAACTGTTTCATTGTTCCTTTCCTCCTTTTTCTTTGAAAGATTTCTAATGGTAAAGCCAGTGCAGATAGAATGGTGGTCCTAATAAACAAAAGAACTTTGGATAGAAACAAGCATGGCATTTACCATATTTGCTGGCGTTATAAGACCCACTTTTTCACCCTTAAAATACACTGGGAAAATGGAGTGTGTCTTGTACTGTATATGGTGGCCTATAGTAGTAATAATTATTTTGGTAATAATGGGATGCGTCTTATACTATGATGCACCTTATATGCTGGCAAATACGGTACTTTGTCTGACACTAGAATAGGCAATTCTTCTTCTTCCGTGTCTAGGTCAGATGTGAAACTGCCAAAGTGAAGGCACCTTTTGGCGACTTCATTCAGCAGTTCCTTTTGCCTATTAGGGCACAAAGCTCCTATCCACCGCAAATTCTAACAATCCCACATGCTTTCTAACAATGGATATGAGTTGGAGGAGTCCTCTTCCTGTCAGTTTTTGCTTCCATTACTTTGTTAGTGCTGCTAAGTATCTGACCATAATAATGCATGTGATTAGGACGATCTCCAAGCCAGATGCTGGGACAT
The DNA here is from genome assembly GCA_035047345.1 of Bradypodion ventrale. Classification (NCBI taxonomy): domain Eukaryota; kingdom Metazoa; phylum Chordata; class Lepidosauria; order Squamata; family Chamaeleonidae; genus Bradypodion; species Bradypodion ventrale. Next base: position 67,114,826 of record JAWDJE010000001.1, on the reverse strand, counting down.
CCTCTCCTTTCCATTCCTTTCCTTTTGTTCCTCTGTTTGTAACTACTCATCAGAACTTTAAATAAAGATACAGTACTTTTATCTATTTAAGAATGTTTCAAGAGTAGCTTTTGAGACTAAGTGTCAGTAAGTGAAGGAAGCACATGTTGAAAATTGGCAAGTCTCTCTTTTATGCTTTCTCTGTGGCATTATTGCTAGGTTGTTGTTTTTTTTTAAAAAAAACATGCTAATTAAGAAAGGAATTGATCAAAATTCCAGTACATATATTTAATTTCCCAATACTATCTAGCACCAGGAGGGTTGACTTGTATTGCAATTTCTTGTTCCTTGTTGCATTCTGGTGAGTACCATTTTAAATAATTAAATTATAACCATACCTGTCAAGTATCCCGTATTGGCCAGGATTTCTCGTATTTCAGTACTCGTTCCTCCCCTTTCCCTCCGCATGCCCATCAGAGGTAGCGGTGTGTATGCGCAAAGGGGTTCTGCGCATGCACAAAGGGGTTCTGCACATGTGCAAAGGAGTTGTTGCTGCACATGAGTGCCTGAGCCGGAGCAGTTCCCATATTTTCCGTAGCCACGCTTGATGGGTATGATTATAACACTGCAATTTTACTTAATCACATAGCTGCACTAGATACTTTCTCCTTTAGATTTTGCCCTTTTAACACTCTTTCCTTCTATTCAAGTATTAATGTAATACTTTGATACCCTACTAGGTTAGTAGCTATTATTACATTTGTTAAAATAGCAGCAGCTTGCTAGAACTTTACAATACAAGCATGGTTGTAATTAATCTTGAAAAGATTGTTACAAATTAAAGTATGACCCCTAGCTCTGGGTGAAAATAATGAATATGCTGTACTGCCATTAATTTAAGCAGCTTTCAAAAACCATTAGTTATTTTTGGAGGCATGTTAATACAAAATGGCACTATAGAAAATTATAGGGATAATCAGCAAGAAATTCCAGAACAGCAATGGTAGATTCTTTTAGAAAGTTCTCGCCAAAGTTTAATTGCTATTATGACAGTTCAGGTTGAAACCATTATTTCTTGTCTTCATAATAATTAGTCATGTTTTTAGTGTGCTTATTTTTCTGTTTGACAGAATTATTGAAAAACTTTGGTTATTCCTCTTCATTAGCAGAGAAAAACAACAACAGCACATAGAGCATGGAGAGATTAGCCCATTCTCATCACTGACCCACTGGCCACATAAATTAGCACTAAGTATGATAAAAATCACCCTAGAAGCATTTAGAATTGGAAAAAAACCATATATTTTCTTACAGTTACTACTTGCAACTACAGTCAGTGGAATAAAATAGGAGAAATGTAGTCTCTAGCATGTGGAGAAAACTTCCATGCTTGCTGCTTGGTTGGAGGTCAGAGGAAGAAGAAAGCACTATATACAAAACAATAGAAGCAAGAAACAAATAATAAGAGAGGAGAGGAGAAGTTTGCCAATTAAGTTAGCAGCAAAGGAAAATCACATTAAGCCATGAAGCCCCCTCCAACTAATGCCCAGTGTTAGAGCATGCAAGATTGTTGTTCCAATATCCCTTCCCAAGTTTGCATGCAAGAACATTAAAATCCCTTCTTGTTTGGTAGTTTTCAAAGTTGTCTCTTGTCAAGATATCTGCTATTCATTAACCAAATATTAATTAGGATATTTATTAGGATATCTGCTGTTATCTCTGCAATGGGAGAGTAGATCATCTGGATGGACTTCTTCTCAATCAGGTCACACACCAGATGAAACCTCATGGCAATGTGTTTGGTGCATGCTTTCACCTTCTCACTCTGTGACAGTTTGATCAAGCTCTGGTTTCTTCCATCATCTGGGCTGGCACCTCTTCATTTATTTCAAAGTCCTCTAACAAATTGTCCAATCATAGCAGTTATGTGTATGTCACTGTTGCGTCAATGAGCTCTGATTCTGTGGAAGACATCTGCAATCACTTTGCGGCCCACTTTCTAACTAAGACGGAAGCTATCCAAAGAGATCTGGACTCCAGTGTTAATATAGTTAATCTGATCAAAACATCCAAAGCACTGTCTTGGATCAGTTTCAGCCTGTGATGCTTGATTTTTCGAAGGATGGAGACAAAATTACATAGTGGGATGTCACATGAATTGTGTGTGAAGTAGCACAGTCCATTCATTTGTTTATCTGAAAATAAAACATACATTTAGGATTCTCAGGGGGCACCAGATATCCCTTTCCCTTCTTTGCAGACATCCCTAGTTTCTATGGCTTCAACCAGTGAAGATAGTTCACAAGGAACATGCAAACAAAGCAAATATCACCACTTTTGTATCAGCAGCACTGGTTGCCATGACATTTCCAGGCCCGTATTTGACATGTTAGTGCTTGTCCTTAAAGCGCTACACCAGGGGTTCCCAACATGGGCCGGATCCAGCCCCCGGGCCAAATTCATCTGGCCCCCAGGCCAGATTCATCTGCCTCTGGGCCAGATTGCTGCTGATGATGGAAGTGCTGAAATCGTCACATTTTTGTACTGAAAAACCACAAAATGTGGCAGAAAATTCAAAAATGGCTCAAAAATGTTCCTCCCTCGCTCCCTCCTCCAAGGAATCAGCAAAGGTGAGAAAAATGCCCAAAAATGCAGCACAAATGCACGCACTGTTGCTGGTGGCAGGAAGAACCATGTGACCAGCCCATCAGCTGACTGAGGGGCCATGGTTACGCCCCTGGCAGAAAAAGGTTGGGAACCCCTGCTCTACAGAGGGAATCCAGATTATTAGAGAACTTGTCATGGCCGGAAGATTGCTTACACAGGAAAGGCTTATGTGTGCTTTAATAACTTCTAGTGAGTACAAAAGAGAATGTATTTTCCATGGAGGTCCCATTGTTATTAAATGCCCTATCAGAGAACATGGATATAACTCCCCCCTCCCCCAATTGATAATTTTTTAATGGGCTTTAAAGCCTGAACTGCCTGGATATCTCAGTTATAAATTCTCCACTGTGCCTCCTAGGAAAAGAGCCAGCCTATGTGGCCTTTAGTAAGCTGCACAGTCCTAGGACACACCAAGAAGGGAATAGTAAACCCTGGAAAGAGTTACCATAAATTAGAATTGACTTGAAGGCACTCATTTATTATTAAAGCCCTAGTTGTTTAAGGATGCTTTCAATGCAATGTTAAGGCCCCATTTCTTTTAATTCCAATGCAGCCAGTTTTAACGTGGGTAGTCTTTTAAAGATGAATGGGATAGGTGGGTGGGTATGTTGGGTTTTTAATGGTTCAATTGTTTTTTATGTATGTTTTAACTTGTTGTGAGCCACCCAGAGTCTAGTTTACCTGATCGGGCGGCATGAAAATTTGAATTTAAATAAATAAATGTTCTATAATATAATTGTTATTAACTTAAATATTGTATGTTTTAAAATTCCTTATATTTTATTTTTAAAATTTCTACAATTTTTACTTGCCCTCAAGGAGGTGTTGTAGATGTTCCCACTACATTAATACACAGTGTTATATTGCCTTTTAAAATAGAGGTTTTGCTTAGCTATCACATCTTCATTCAGAGGACTATATAACTGGGTTGACTAATCTGCAAAAATTCCTTTGCAAACTCTTTTGAACTCATTAATGCAGCTGTCTAATGGGGAGATTAACAAATATAATCTAAAAATCTTCAATCCTAAAATACTAGTTAAACCTCTCTTGGGTTGAAATCTTTATTACAAACAGATGGGTCTTGAATCTGTCAGCCAAAAAGAAGTTTTCTAAATCCTGCCTTAAGGTCTATCAAAGGCAATGCTTTTTGTTGTTGTTGTTGTTATGTTTCTTGAAAGCTACAATGGCCACCTCACCCACCAACTTGGGATCATGGAGAAAATGAATTACATATATGTGAGGGTGAAATTAAACTAATGACAAGTATTTCTACCATGAGTAGTTGCTTTTTTTTGCAGCTTACACCTTTTTCAAAATTGTATTTTACAGGATGGATGTCCTGGTTTGGAAACAGCATAGTAATTTTTGTATTGTACAAACAGCGAGCCAACCTTCAGCCTACAGATTACTTGACATTTAATCTGGCAGTATCTGATGCCAGTGTTTCTGTTTTTGGCTACTCTCGAGGGATCATTGAAATCTTCAATGTATTCAGAGACGATGGATTTATTATCACATCAATATGGACTTGTCAGGTAAGAAGTACATTTTGATGGATTACACAACTCTGGATGACCACCCAATGTGAACAAAAGATCTTACAGTAGAAGAACTGTCTTCTTGCTGTGATGGTTGAGAGATCTGGGGAGTTGCAGTCCAGAAAGTAGAGATATCCAGGGTGATGTAGTAGAATGATGGACTTGAACTCAGGAAACCTGGGTTTGAATTCCTACTCAGAAATGAAAACTCACTGGGGTGTGGAATTGGTATTGGTTAAATGACTCCTTAAATATCTCACATGCCTTGAAAGTCCTTTTACTATACTATGTACCTGAGCAATTTCTGCTCTTATATATTATTTGATTAGAAGAACTGAAATAATTGATGGCAATACAGAACATGAATGCAACAGAAGATTAAGAATGAGTTGCGCTCACTGACTTAATAAAGTAAGGTACAGTACAGTGGTACCTCAGATAAAGTCCAATTCAGATAAAGTCGTGTTTTTCATGCACACGTGATGCATCACATAAAGTCTAAAACCGCTAAAAAAATGGATGTTATCCAAGGTATTTGGTATAGGAACCTTGGATAAAGTCCTTTTTTTATGTTATCCGATGCATCACCCATTTGATTAGGAAATCCAAAATCAGATAAAGTCCAAACTTGTGGAATGGAATTTGGACTTTATCCGAGGTTCTACTGTATTCCTATAGATAAGTTACTATACATAGTTCATTATTCCTGACACCGCATAAGATGGAAATAACTTGACAGCCAAACAGTGCATCTGACAGTCGTAAGACAGTCGTAAGAGCATTAACAAATCCACAGGAGGTAAATGTGCTGAGGCGAGACATTGTACAAGTAAGCCATTCAGCTATCCTAAGCATCGGACTAAAAATTGAATTATTTCAACCTACATGGCTAAGCTACAAACAGAAGGGAATGGAAGCCCAGAAAAGTTTTCTCCCATAAAGCTTCCTGTTCCCTGTTTCTATATGGGGAAGATGGAATGTCTTTAGTCCCCAAAAGGAAAGGGGGCAAATAAATAAATACATACATACATACATACATACATACATACATACATACATACATACATACATACATACATACAGTGGTGGGCTTCAGCAGGTTTGCACCAGTTCGCCAGAACCAGTAGCAGAAATTCTGTCTGGCCCCGCCCATCCAAGTTTTGAAATAATGCAGGGCTTTCCCCCTGGCCAAGTGCAACATACCACACCCACAGAGTAGGTAGTAAAAAAATTTGAATCCCACCACTGGGCAGGCATGACTAGATCACCCACCCAGTCACATGGTCACACCCACAGAGTAGGCCACACCCACAAAGTAGGCTATACCCACAAAGTAGGCCACACCCACAGTGTGGTAGTAAAAAAAATGGATCCCACCACTGCATATATACATACATACATATTGTGCAGGGGCACACTGCTCCCTCCCAAAAGACTCAGAAATTCTGATAATTTAAACGCTATAAAGAATCTGATATCCCATAAAATGTCACCAGCGTATGAGAGACAGGGAGGGTAAATGTGAATCTCTGACATCTCCAAATACTCCCCTAAAGTTTTTATTTTTTTATTTTTATTTTGAGAGACACAAAGAGAACATTGTTGTGGACAACCTTGGTGGGTAATTTGTGCCTCCCAAGCCCATACAAGTGATTGTTCTCTACTTACGTGAGGAAGTTTGACCCTACTAAGGCATTCTGTTTTAGGAACCTTTCAAGTTAATTTTTGATGCCGTGCAGACATATTGAACAGCAACAGTGGTGCCCTTCTCATAGCCGGCCATATTAGCTGGGGATCAAGGAAAGTATAATTTAAACTGCGTGGAGGATGACCGGTTAGAAAAGGCTGTTGTGAGGAGTTCGAGATTCACAGCATTTTACAAATTATTTCCAATTATGTGTGTCTTGATGGCTTAGTGGTTAAGATGCTGAACTTGATGACTGGAAGGTCGGCAGGTCAGCAGTTGGAGACCTGAGTACTGCATGATGAAGTGAGCTCCTGTCTCTGTTACAGCTCCTGCCAACCTAGCAGCTCAAAAAAAAAGAAGCTGCAAATAAACAGGTACCACTTCGGTGGGAAGGTAAACAGCATTACATGCACTCCGGTGTCTAGTCATGCCAGCCACATGTCCACAGAAATGTCTGTAGACGCAGACAACGCTGGCTCTCTGGCTATAAACAGAAATGAGCACAGAACCCTAGAGTTGAATACGACTGACTTTTGAGCAAGGGAGAACTATTACTTAACTCCTTATCAATATAACCCTATGTATATATGTGAGATACTAGCAATCGACTTATAGCAACTCTAATAAGGCTTTCAAGGTAGGAAAGAGATTTAAGGAGTAGTTTGGCCAGTTCCGTTCTCCCAGTGAGTTTCCATGGCTGAGCAGGAATTTGAACCCAACCTTCTTGAGTCTTAGTCTGTACTGGGAAGGAAAACCTGCTGGGTTTATATATGCATAGAACTGCTGCCCAATTTTGGCATTCAGACATCTAGTTCCATTTATTAAGACCAAATAATTTGCTATCAATCACCCTCAGTCAGAAATGGTAATCTTCTAGCATAGTGCCAACTATCACTGATTCTGAAATGAAGACTCAGACTTTCTAATCTTCCTGTATCCGTCCTTAGCATCCCCTATTAAACTAACGTACTTTTGACCTTAGAGACCCTGAATGCTCGGGATTATTGTACTGACCTCTTAATGAAGCTACTGTTGGCAAGGACTTAGCGGTCCAGTTCCTAAGGATGCTCCCAGACAACCCTTTTTATCATGCAATTGCCCTACATTGTGTGCTGCATATGGAGGTGGTTGGGTGGGGGTGGAGGAGAAAGACAACAGATTTGATTTGGAGCCTGCTGTGATTCTGTCTTTTTTTCTGAGGAGGAAAAATGGAACTCGTACATATGATGCCTTTTGATTTGTAGCACTAGGTTTCAATTTTCATATGTGCCATATTATGTGCATACAGTGATACCTCATACAACTTCCAAACTTGGTTCCACAAGTTTGGACTTTATAAGGATTTGGACTTTGTATGAGGCATGCAAAATCCTAGCCATGATGCCTCATACAACGTCCAAATCCTTGCCGCGATGCCTCATACAACGTAGTTTCCACAGAGATACATTGTACTGTAACAGCACAGACTTCAGGGCAAAGTCAAGGAAACAGACAGGAAACTGACAGAACTTTAAGAAATCATTGTCTAAAGGCTAAAAACATGTCAAACAACCCTGATTGTCCAGTAACCTGAAGAATGCTGCAAAAATCCCAGGAATGCTTCTAAAAATTCTGACGAAAAAATCCAAAAAATAGATAAATCCAAAATCAAGCTCAAAACCACTCCTAAACACTCTTCACCTCATGCAAAACCCACAAGAACAATGCACGCATGTGTCCTGCCCTTTATACTGCCCAGGCACAATGCAACCTGGGAAAACCCCAATGCCTCGTACAAAGTCGCACGACTTTGTATGAGGGAAGTTTTTTCAAGGAATTAGGCGATGTTGTATGAATCCGATGTTGTATGAAGCGGACTTTGTTTGAGGTATTACTGTACTTACCTTGAGGTAACTCCTCTTAACTCAGTTGGGCTTATGTCTGAACAAACATGAATAGGTTTACACAGTCAGTTATACACCTGCAGTGGAATCCAGACTGACCCTCAGCTTCTTTGTTCATGTGCAGAGGTTCCTATTCTTGGGGGTGGGGGGTGGGTTAAAGAGTTACGAAAAATATTTTATTATTTCAGTTACAAGAAGCTTAAAAGGATCCATTGTTAATTCTCTCAACACATCAGAAATCTGTTGCAACTGGTAGACTTCAAGTTAGGAATGGCCCCATCCTTAGACTCATTGAGGTATATTGACCCTCCCAGCTGGGGGAGTCTGGAAGAAGTATTTGAATGTATAAATTAAGCTATGGAGCTTTTGTTTGGATTTGAGAAAGATTTCAGCCACCAACCTGTCCTAAATACTAGAGCTCGGCTCTGGGAGATGTGTGTGAGGTGATTATGATTACAAATGCCTAGAATATTTTTTATGTTCATCATTTGTTACTTCTAGGCACCAGTGGCCATGCTTCAGGATTTGGGGGGTTTTGATCCAAAAAACAAGTCTTCTCTCTTCTGTACTGAACAAGTCTGATTATTCCTTCTGACATCTTAAAATATTGTGCGTTTCTTTCATTGCATAGGTTTATGTTTCTTTGTGTTGGGCCATTTCACGGGAGCAGAATTAGTACAAAATTTGCCAACCTTAATCTGGACTTCTTATAAACTTTCCTCATTAGGCATGCATTATTATTATTATTATTATTATTATTATTATTATTATTATTATTATTATTATTATTATTATTATTATTATTATTATTATTATTATTATTATTATTATTATTATTATTATTGGGTATCGAAACCTGACCTTCCAGTCTCCAAGCTAAGCATCTTAACCACTAAGTCACTGGGAGAGCTGCATTTCCCCCCAATGAGTTTTCCCCCCATGAACCTTTACTTGTGGAAGTAATTAGATTCTACTGTTGGTGTTATGTCTCACCAAGTCACATCTCACTTATGGTGACCCTTATAGGATTTCAAAAGTATATGAGATGTTCAAAGAATGGTTTTCATTGCCACACTATGGCTGGGTAGGGTTTTGAACCCCGGTCTCCTGATTCCTATTCTAACACTGTTCTCTACACCATTCTCAGAGTTAGTGTTATGGAATGCAGTTTAAAACACTGCATAGGAAGAAAGTCTTATAAAGGAGTTGTTTTCTTCTGTTCATGCTTTGCAGGCGCACCCCCCCAATAACGGACACAGACAACATTGAAAGTGGATAACAGCAAAGGGCCACATTTATTGATTCAATGCCCTAGTCCGAATTATAAATTTGTATTGGTAAAACGACCAATCATAATTCCTAAGGCAAGCAGGCCGAAGTAACACTGGTAAGGTACCACCCCAAAATTGCCAACGGCAATTGGTTACAATGTATCAATTTGTATCAATTTGTTTGTCAACAACAAACAAATTGTTGACCGTAGTCAATAACTAACTCATGACCCCACCCTCTGACGCGTATCCGTGAAATCACAGGGGTGATGCATGCTGGTTAGCAATCACCATCACCCCATCGCCTGGTTCGTCGTTGACCGGACAACGTTTAACTAATTTATTCCTGTCTAGTGTTGTCCAGTCAATTGCGAACCTGCCGGATACTTGTGGGTCATACTGTTTACCTTACCAGTGCTACCCGCCCATGTGACCAAAGTCAACAGTAGTAATGGAGAAAGACCCCTATATCAAACCATAGCCACAGTGTGGGGTGGGCAAAAAAGCCAGGACCCGAAGCCAATATGGGTCCCAACCAAAAATTCCCACCCGGCCCCGAAGCGACCATAATCACACTGTTAACTAGGGAGGGGGTGGAGGGGAAAAACTTCTCCGCTCCGTCGCTGAGGCAAAATGGCAGCACGGCTGCCTCGTGGCCACCCCTTTTATCAAGGCGGTGGCCACGCCCCTAACTACCCGGATTCTCTGTCCTGTGGGGGGGGGGGCCCGCAAAGGGCGCGGCGGCCATTTTGGCGCCGCGCTTGCATTAGCAATGCAAGCAGCCAATAAATAACTAAAACATATACACAATAGTCTTGATGTAGTACTAGAATGGGAGCAAAACTCTGCTAATATTTTCTAATTGGTAAGACAAAAAGCTGACAGATTCAATATTGAAATTGAGTAAATATCTTTAATTCATGGTTTTTCAAGTTGCGAGAATTAATTACTAGGTTACAGGACTGAGTAATTATCCTTTTTCACATCTCAAAAAGTAGGGGAATCTCTTCAAAGATCATGTATAAAGCATTTCTCCCACAAACTGGAGCTGTTCAGATATCACAGCAAACCATGATGTTTTGTATTATGAAAAAAAAAAGACATCGACTTCACATATTCTCTGCTCCCCTCATGCTCAGATATGTCAGTTCTTGCTTTAAATAAACCATAGTTTACTATATCACAGTCTGCAGTTTCTTGCCAAATGTGCTCCCTGCCAAAACCTGGGTTTGAAAGTTTCTCAACATTTTGTGTGGTGGGAAAGAGAAGAGAAAGCTAAGACACCCAGCTAACACACCTACCACTTCAAACATTTCAACTAAGAAGCCCAGTGCTCCTGAAGCCTCAGTCTTCAATGCAAACAGTTTGATATTACATCCTAAGGTGCTCATTTGTGTATATTTGTATATGTCTGGCCAGGCATCCTGCTACGGTAATGGAGAAGACCATACTCAACACCAAGTGTGAGGCAGCGGTTAACTAAGCTGACTCCCTTCCTGGCCTGGTTTCATGCCACAGTACTTTCTTGAGGGTGTGTGTGTGTGTCTCCAGGAGATGCCCTCTATAGAGCATAGAGAGCAATGAGACTACTACCATCAACCACACAAAGCATTTTAGCTAGAAGGAGACCTCTGCTTTTCTCTAGATAAGGGAAATGAAGGTTTCCTCAGGTGTGTTTTAGTGAGTCTCCCCACACCATTTTTGCACATGGTCTTTATTTTTCAAAATATAAATAAATAAATTCAGTGCTATTATATTGTGTATGGGGTAGTAATTTTTATCAATTGCATTAAAACCGATTCATCAAGTTTCATTATTAATAATAATTAAATATTAATAATAAGACTTCCCATTTCTCTAGGTTTACATTGTACTTCTTTATGCAGTATGCTTAAGTGATAATAATTCCCATTTAATTCAGAATGACATGTGAATTTTATGGATCAATGAATGTTACTATTGCTTTCTCCCATATTTCTTTTAGGGAGGAAATGCTAATCCTTTCCATCTCATTTATGGCAAGTCCTTACCAAAACATGAATCCCTCCAAAATGTTTTCCATCACATTAAATAATTCCACTACAGTCCTGTGTCTGTCTTTTAGAACTAAGTTGCATAATATTTGCTGGAATTTATAACCAAATGTGTATAAGATTGCACCTTCGTCTTATACACATTGATATGGGATCAAGTCCAGCTATGATGGCAAAAGATTGGGTAACCTGAGGACTACCTTTGATATAGTGTTCAGAAACTCCAGTTGCAACCAGACTGTTGAATGCAGTCAGTTACAGAACTGTATCAGTGGCTGCAGGCCTTTTTCTGGGTCCAGTTTGAAAATGCTGGTGATGACCTATAAGACCAAGCCCTATACAGTCTGGGTCCATCTTAGCTGAAGTACTGGATCTCGCCATATAGGTCTCCCCAAGTTTTCAGGTATTCTAGGCAGGATTTCTCTTCATCCCACCACCCCAGTGGTACATAGGCCAAGAAAGGCCTTTTTTTTTGGCTTCTGCGAGGCTGTGGAACTTCCGTCCACAAGAGGCAAGATTGCCTCCCCCCACCCTCACCTTTCTTTTCAGGCAAGCTTTAGACAAGTCAATTGGCTTCAAAGAAGAGATATGTTAATATGGGATGTGTGTGTTGTGTTATTCTTCTCTATACAGTGGTACCTCGGATAAAGTCCGATTCGGATAAATTCCAATTCGGATAAAGTCACAGTTTTCATGCATATGTGATGCATCGCATAAAGTCCAAAACAGCTTAAAAATGGACGTTATCCGAGGTATTTGGTATAGGAACCTCGGATAACGTTCATTTTTGGACGTTATCCGATGCATCGCCCATTTGATTCGGATAAAGTCCAAAATCAAATAAAGTCCAAACTTGTGGAACAGAGTTTGGACTTTATCCGAGGTTCTACTGTAAATGCATTCCAGATCAAATCAAGCTTGATTGCTCACTACAAGGTACCATTCTGAGACTTCATGTGTCAGGAAAATACTTAATAACAGGGTACCAGCATTACAGTTCATAGTGGCAATCAATAACATTCATAGGTGTAACAATAGTTCCAGGTAGGACTCGGTAGTCCTCCAGCCTCCAGGCGATGGGATTGCACCTGCTCCTGCTTCTCTGGCCCAGATAGGTCCATTTTTGGACGTTATCCGATGCATCACCCATTTGATTCAGATAAAGTCCAAAATCGGATAAACTCAAAACGTGTGGAACAGAGTTTGGACTTTATCCAAGGTTCTACTGTGTATATAAAATAGGCTTCATTTCTCTGTGTTTGTTTTCTTTTTAATATTATTAAACTATTTTAAGTTAATGTTCTAATATAATTCTATGGTTAACTGCATTGAACCCTAATGGCACAGTGGTTAAAATGCTGTCTTGCAACCAAAAGGTTGTGAGTTTAATCCTGACCAGAGATCAAGGTTGACTCAGCCTTCCCTTCAGAGTAAAATGAGTATCTAGTATGTGGGGGCAAAATGCTAATTAACTTGTAAACCACCCACAGAGTACACTAAGCGCTGTGGGGCGGTGTATAAGTGTGATTGCTTTGTTTTGCTATTATAGTGTATGTGTCCATGTATTCCCCTCCCAGCATTGTGTAAGCTACCCCAGAGTGTGAGAAAAACAGGAGATAAATGAACTGAACTGAATATGCATGAGTTTAATAGAGCTGACTTTTGAATATACATAAACACTGTGTAATTTGTTCATCATCACCATCACCATCATCATCATCATTTTTTTCACACTATATGCCACCCACTCAGGGGAACCCAACTCAGGGCAGCTCACACATCAATTATACAATATACACAATAATACAAAAGGCACAGTAATGCAATATACACAAAAATATACAATATTCAGTCTAAAAGAACAACATATAATAATATATAACAATAGAATACAGTACTGCACTGTGGTGGCCTCTCCACCCCAGCCGCAGAGAAAGTCCAAGGGCGGCGCCATAGTGGTGTTTTCAAGCCCCAGTCAAGGGCGGGGCCCAGGGGCGCTGGTGGTGGTGGTAGGGTCCTGGCGCCCACTGCCAGGAAACACTTATCGGGTAGTGGTGGTGTGAGGCGAGGACGTTTAGATTTGTCTCCAACTATACTCCAACTGCAATGTGGAGTTGTCTCCAGCTATACTACAGCTATACTCCAACTCCAATGTGGCAGGAAATTACTCTTTTGATGGTGAGAGTTCAATTTTATTTTAATGGTGTGTTATAATATTATCCTTTCTTTGAAGGAGTTCTACACATTATACAAGCACGTTCACATCCACCATAGTTAAGCCTTAACAAAACTTAAGGCTGAGAGGAAGTGATTGGACCAGGATTATCTAATAAGCTTTTCACCTTTCCTTATTTAGTTTGTTGAAACATTTGCGTGGTGCTTAGCTCAAAAGAATGGGTTTAGAAATATAGTTGGAACAAGTGTGATCCATAAAGCACTGGTGTCTAATAAAGCTGACCAGTTCCACATAATGATCTAGCAGTCCTAGTAAAGTCTAATTATAGTGTGAAAACCTTGTACAAAAGCAGCCTCACCTACAGGGCATTGCACTAGTCCAAATGGGAGCATGACAGAACATAGTGGCCAAAATGTCTTCATTGAGTTCAGCTGGTTCATTGTTGCTTCCAACCACCTCCTGCATACAGCCATCTATGTCAGACCAGATAGTAAGATTAACAGCTGGGTGACACCTTAGACCAGTAATGGTGAACCTTTTAGAGACCGAGTGCCCAAACTGCAATCCAAAACCCACTTATTTATCGCAAAGTGCCAACACGACAATTTAAACTGAATAATGAGGTTTTAATTTAGAAAAGCAACTCATACATTAACATCTTCTGTCTTAAAGAAAAACACAATAATACCACTGGAATCACCTTCACCACAGACTCAACAGGCTGCAGTCCCTCACACTGCATATGAGCTGCCATCCTTACTCCAGACAGGGGAGGGAGGAAGCACTCCCATTGGGCTGCTGGGCAGAGGGCTGGGTGAGTGATGTGAGAAATGTCCTCAGGTGTGGGTGGAGAGGGGGAGGGGAGCAACCTGCCCCATGTCCCTCTGGCTTTCTCCTAACGAACTCTGGCAAACTCTGTGCTAGGGCAACATCGTGCATGCCCACAGAGAAGGCTCTGAGTGCCCCCTCTGGCATGCGTGCCATAGGTTCGCCACCACTGCCTTAGACCTCATAGATAACCTCATCCAGCAGTTTTATGTAGATTTTAGACAGGATAGACCCCTAAGGACTTCCAGATTTTGACTGAGAAAATATCAAGCTGTGTAATCTCCCAGCAGCCCTGAAAACAGGGAAGCAAATACTGTAGAAAAGGAACCAGGCCAGATGATGCCTCACACATTCTGTATGGACAGCCAATACAGAAAGTTGCCAAGTTCAATGCTGCTGAAAACCATCGAGAGCTCCAAAACCAGTCAATATTTTTCATTTTATGACATTTTTCATATTGGCTTTGCAAGAGCCTGATATGCAGCCATTTAGCAAGTTAAAAATTTCCAGACTTGAAGATAAATGAGGGGGAAAGTTTTGAGTTCTTTATCTACTTATTACTTTTGACTGCAATTCACATCTAAACTTGGGCCCGCTTAAGTTACATTGACCTAACTGGTTGTTGTCTGTGCAAATCAACAGCAATTAGAAATGTTCAGCTTTGGCTCCTTCACAGTCTTTTGCAGTATGCCATTTAAAATCTATTTTCTCTTATTCACCTTTTGTTCCATCAGTATAAGGTCATGTATTTAAACATGTGTTTTCTTGTTCAGGGAACATATACCCCATCTGGATGATGCATCTCTGAATTTTCAGATCTCTGCATATTTACTTATTTAAATAATAACTTGTCTTGACATTTTATATTTCATTGAGACTTAAAATGCTTGTTATGCCTCAAATAGCAAACTTTAATATGAAATACTGGACTGCTCCCAAAGTTTGTTATTGCTTCTGGCATTCTAAAGATGAGTTTGGTAACCACTCCTTTGCTATTTGCTTTTCTAGGTGGATGGATTTCTGACATTGCTGTTTGGTCTTTCTAGCATTAATACTCTCACTGTGATTAGTGTGACCCGCTATATAAAAGGGTGCCATCCTGAGAGAGGTAAATGTTTTTTCCCCAACACAGTATTTTATTATTTTGTTCTGATATGACCTGAATTCTCTCACAGTAGAACTTACATCTAATGATAAAAAGCTACAGGATCACATGACGAGATATAGAGACAACAAACAAAGTGGTTTGCCCATTTGGAAAGAATGTCTTGGAATTTTATACCATATATCCTGCTATGGTTATAGAGTAGAACACGGGTTCCCAACCTAAGGACCACATGCTGGATATGGCCTATGGTGCCATTTCATGTGGCCTCCACCCCTCCAAGGACATTCATGAAACAAAATGGACACCCCTTTGAAGTTGTTGGGACAAAATGGCTACCCCCATCGTGCAAAATGGCCATCCAGCCCACAAAGCTGACTGAGAGAGTGTGACCCAGCCCCTGGCTTGACAAGGTTGGTAACCCCAGTGACTCAAAGTCAAGCATCAGGTGGTGGTTAACTAACCTGACAACTCTCAGGACTAGTGGCCTTGGGTGCCCAAGTCCATCGGGAAGGGTGATGGTCCCCAAGTGGATTAAATCCCACTTGAATTCATCTTGATGGAGGGCAGCAGCTTCATCAATACTGGCCTAGGGTTGCGGAGGACTTTGCATGCTAAAAGGGATCAGGACCAGAAAGTGATTCCCAGAGCTGGATCAGTGGTACAGGGGTCACACTGCAATGAGGAAGGCAGATGAAAGGCCACAGCATTATATTCACAGGACAGTCTTCATGCCTGATCGTCATAATGATCACCAATACTGTATTTGGAATTGGATATGACAGCAGCAGCAGCAGCCATATGTGGACAGAGGAGAAAGACAAGGACAGATTCAGAGGAAGGTGGAGAGATAACATTGAAGAAATATTACACAAACAGCACATAACGCCAGTGGAGGATGCTAGAAGTGCCAGAACAGGAACCTTATTTTTTTCTTCATTTTTCTCTGTAGCACCAATCAAAACTGTTACTGTGAACAGCTTCTCAATTCTTGCAATGGAGAAAAATAAATTTTAAAATTTCCCTTCTCTAACTCACACAGAGGTATAACAATCAATAGGTGGGAGAAAAATAATTACACTTTCCCTGCCCCTCTACAGAGGAATAGGGGAATTGTTTGATTTTCCTGTATCAGGAATGGCTCATCAGCCACTTAATAATACAGGCAAAGGTTGCTTGTTCTCTTTGAATGGGTGTGTGGGCTAAACATGATTTAGCTTTCCCCACCATCCTCAAGCAATTAAAGAAGCATCTATCCCAGACAGCCCCACAAAAGATAGTTAGGAAATGCTCAGAGATGCTTTTGACTTCAAGATAGTGCCCTGGTGTTGTTAACAGATGTGGAGAATTTGAAAGTAAATAAAGACAATAAGGAACTAATAGCTATCATGCTGATATCAGCTAGAATGTGTATAGCAAGGAGCTGGAAACTTGATAGAGTCCTAAAAGTAGAGGAATGGTATAAAGAGATGTGAGATCTTGCATTGAATGACAAACTGACATGGGAAATAAACAAATATAAGGGAAAAATTAAAGAAAATAGATTTTGGAAAATTTGGCAACCTTTTGTGGAATACTCACTGAATGGAGATCAGAGCAATAGCCTTGTACCAGATTATATATATTTTTGGAAATGGTAAAAAAGGCAATATCCCGCAGGCTCTTATAACTTGTAAATACACAGAGTGATTATTAGTAGTTTATGTTATGTTTAATGTAATTGGATTCGATAAAAATTGAATATGTTTTTTTTCTTTTAAATTACGTGTTCTCTTTTCTGTATTTTCTTCTTTTTTGTAATGTTTATCTTTTTATATTCAATAAAAATTTATTTTAAAAAAAGATAGTGCCCTGCAAGGCTGCAATCTCTGCTGACAGAAAAGGCACTGTTCTACTTTGCTATTCCACCATGATTATTTCCCATAAGTCTGAATATGGCTTAGCCAGTTTAGAAACAAAAGGAATTGGGCATGATAATTGTATTCATTTGCTTCAAAAGAAGTCACTTCAATATAAAATTGATCATATAAATTCATTCATTAAAGAGATAGAAAACAATTTTCTTCAGAAATGTTGGGAGGGTTGTTGTATGTTTGGGATACATAGTATTGCTGTACCATCAACCTATATTTCTAATGTTTTTCTAAGTAGTTGAAATATATCTAGCTAATTTAGGTTTAGTTTTCAAGAAATTATGACCAGAATCCTATTAATAATCCAAACTGGAACCAATGTATTATAATAATTTCATGTCAGAAATTATTCTGAGTTAAAGGATTTTTGCTGGAGAAACTCCGCTCAGGGGATGCCCAAATGGGGTTCCTTTCATGTCCCCAAGATCTTTCCCCACCGAAGTGGTCCCTATTTATCTACTTGCAATTTCTTGCTTTCAAACTGCTAGGTTGGCAGGAGCTGGGGCAGAGACGGGCATTCATTCTATCATGCAGTTCCCGGCTCTCAAACTGCCGACTTGCCGGCCTTCCGGCTAACAAGCCGAAGCTGCTTAACCACTGAGCCACTGCAGCCCCTTACCAAATCATTGAATCAATGGGATTTATATAAGTGTTGTCATACCAAACAACAACTGATTCATTCAGTCTGTTCTAGCAGACTCTGTGTATGTATTCACTGTATAGCAGTGATGGTGAACCTTTTAGAGACCGAGTGCCCAAACTGCAAACCAAAACCCACTTATTTATTGCAAAATGCCATCATATCATAAGGGAAGGAAGGAAACACTCCCACTGGGCTGCTGGGCAGAGAGGTGGGATGAACTCTGTGCTGGGGGGGAGGAAGCGCTCCCATCGGACGGCTGGACAGAGGGGTGGGGCAAACTCTGTGCTGGGGTGACTGCATGGGTGCCCACAGAAAGGGCTCCGAGTGCCACCTCTGGCACACATGCCATAGGTTCACCATCACTGCTGTATAGTCATCCTGCTAAGATTTTGTGTCATCATAGTACAATTTCAAAACATGGTAGCACTAACTTTCCCTGATGTGCATTTCAGGGCACTGTATCAGCAACAGCAGCATCTCTGTGGCACTTCTTCTTATATGGATAGCAGCCTTCTTCTGGTCAGTTGCTCCCGTCCTGGGATGGGGCAGTTACACAGGTAATGGACAGTTCCCTTGCCTTAGCTTCTGCAAAAAGGAATGAATTTCAAGTAACTTGTTATTTGTCCTTTGTACATTGTTTCTACCTATTTGTAACTGCACGTTCTGGAATTATTGCATCTAAAAAAATGAACCCCCACACGTTTGCTTCATTTTTCTTCCACTCACTCTGCACGAGCTCTTTCTAGGGAGATGAGGAATTAAATATGACACATCCACAAAGCTGGGGAGCTGTTCTGTTCATGTCATGATTGCCATCTGTGTCATTGGCACAGTCAACCGGTTATTGATTGTGCCAATAGTATAAGTTATTTCTGTTCAGTTAATTTCAGCATGGCAAAGAAAAAGGGGGCATAACAGGTGTATCATTGCTGCTATTGTGCATGAGGAACCTTGAACAAAGCAAGGCCAATAAAGCAATGCAAATTCATGAAGTCCCTGAAATATTTTTCATTTGACTTTCTAAAGTGGAACCTCTCTGAACCAATTTTAAATGTCTTAAAAATATCCAAAACTGTTTATTAGGAAAGTTCGTTAACTGGGTTCTTTTTGTTCCCTAGATCGCATGTACGGAACATGTGAAATCGACTGGGCGAAAGCCAACTTTTCAACAATCTACAAATCTTACATCGTGTCTATTTTCATCTGCTGCTTCTTCCTCCCTGTGTCTGTCATGGTTTTCTCATATGTCTCCATCATCAACACAGTAAAGTCAAGCCATGCATTAAGCGGAGTGGCTGATCCAACAGAGAGGCAGAGGCGTACGGAACGAAGTGTCACGAGGGTCAGTCTGGGCTTTTCTTTCATGTGTGGCTAGCTAGAGAGAGCAAATGCCTTGGGGTTAGGAAAATTGCATCCCTGAAGCCTTCACCATTTCCATCAAAAGTCAGCAATTGCAGCAAATTTTGCTGCCCAGTGTACAGCCCACATATGCCCCAGACAAGCTCAAATAATATTGCGTGCTGTCAAGTCAATTCTGGCTTAGGGTGACCCTTTCCAGGGTTTTCTAGGTAGAGTGTACACAGAAGTGGTTTCCCATTTCTTTCTTCTGGGGACACCCTGGGACTGTGTAGCTTACAAAAGGCCACATAGAGTGTTTCTTCTTCCAGGCGACACAGAAATCAAACTCCCAACCACTGGCTCTGCAGCCAGATACCTAAACCACTGAGCTATCCTGCTAGTTGGATAGACTATCTCCTATCCTGAACAATTAGTGGCCACACACATTTAAGATGCCACCACTTAGTTCAGCACCAACTGGATGAACACAGTAGTGCAGATGTGCTTCCAGCTGAGAGAGAAACTGCATCTAAGGAAAGCTACAAATAATCTGTGTTGGAAACTGAGTAACTAACTGGGGCTATTCAGGCGACCAGATTTTGGTTGTAAGCCCCCAATTCTGATCTGTAATATAATTTATAATTAGTATCTTTGCTGTTATTCAAGTAACATCACATTACTTCTGACTAATGCAAGCCTATGAATCAGTGACTTTCTAAACTTCTTGTCATAACAGATATTCTCAGATCCTGCAAACCAAAGTTGATTTACTCCTTTATTGTCAAATCCATCTTATTGTTTTTCTTTTTCCCTGCTACCTTCTATTTTCCCTAGAATTATTGCCATCTCTCATCAGTATTCTCACAACATACCCAAAGAATAATACCCTATATTCTGTTATTTTGGCTTCTAGTGTGAGATCAGACTTGATTTGATCTACGACCTAGTTTTTTCCCTTGACAGTCCATGGTGTCCATAAAGGTCTCCTCAACACTACAGTTCAATTGAGTCAGTTTCTTTTGGCTTTCTTTATTGTCCAGCTTTCATATCTGGCCGTAGTAACTGGGAATATCATAGTATGAGTGCTCTTAGCTTTCATCTCCAGCAACACATTCTTACACATGAAGATTTTTTCCCTAGTTCCTTCATAGCTGCCCTTCTGTGTCTTATTCTTTTTCTGATTTCTTAGTTCAAATTTTAATTTGGATGGATGACCAAACCAAGGTATAGAAAAGTCTTCATCTATTGTAAGCATTCAAGTTATATAATTTTTACACAGTCATTCCTCTTGTCTTCCTGTCCTTTAATTACTTCAATCTTGGCATCTTCTTTCTCTGGGACTGGACTGTATATTGGGCATTTCCAGTCTGTCAGCCATTGTTTTGTTTTCCATATGTAATGAGATATTCTTAGAATTTCAAGATGTTCTGCCTATATAACTTGAAATACCTCTGCTGTAACCTATCTATTCTTGGTGAATTATTTGTTCCAAATTGCTTTCATTTCACTTTCTAATATTATATGTTGAGATTGTGGGCCAGATCCGGCCCATGGATCGTGGAAGTGACTGATCAATAAAGGCATATGAGGCAGAGTGGAGCGAAGATCAGTAGTTTATTCACCAGAAGGCAGCATAATTATACTCTCGGGCCACTTGCAGAAAGGGTTGAGCATGGCCCGACACCAGTTAATTAGTACAATACACATTTCATCAGGGGTGATAATTACTAGGGAATAACCGGACAGGTTAGCCATTGGTCTAATCCAATCATGGACTGCTTTTCCGGAGCTATCTAACGCAAACATGGGACGACAGTTTACTCTTGGGATCAGGGGTTCTGTGGAGTTAATTAACTTGCTGTATGTTTACCATGAGTCACGTATCTGTGACCTCTGCACAACCATTGTTCTCAGAACTGCTGGCCAAAGCATGGTGAATCTAGCTATAAACTGATATCAAATCCCGTGCCCCCAATTTCCATCCCCAAATGGTCCTTAGCGGGGCACGCGGTGTGTTCGCCAAACCCCAAACCATCCAAGGACAGTTTGTGCCAATTCTATCCTACGGGATATCTACATTCCCTCTTTCTTTTATTTCTAAATGGGGCTTGGCCAATAGCTTTGAGAATTACGGCATGAGCTGACGTGGAGTGCGGACATTCTGAGGCTTTTTCCATGGGGGACACATTGACATCAGTGAGGGAATACATTGCATGAAACAACATATAGCTGTTCCCAGTATTGTCACCCCCACAATCACCTTGAGTGTCGTTCGTAGCCAATTCCAGAGGAACCAGGACCATAACGAATTCCACCACTCCCACGTGGCATCCTCCTTGATATTTTTAACCAAGGTATGGAGATCTGTAATCTGACTTTGTACCTTGCGAGAGTTGTCCGTAAGGTTAAAGCAACACATGCTACTGACAATCTCGCAACCCAGGTGATGGAGGAGTTATGGAAGATATCCTCAGATTGAGAAAGCTCATGTACCAGCCTGCTTTTCTGTAGCTAGGCAAAATAATGAGATGTGTCATTGATCACTGGGGGTTTAATTTCTCTTCCCCCCAGTGTCAGAACTGGTTTTCTAAACTGTCTCTGCTACTTCTAGTGTTGTGCAAATGTCTTTCTTACACCGATAGAGAGGTGTGAAATGACTTACAATGGCTAGGGATTACTCTGACGGCTGGGTACTCAATCTTTCCAAGCAATGGGCCGGTTTTGGTTTCTTCCCCCACCTGTGGTCAGGATGTGTATGCAAACATATGTATACAGAATTTCAAGTGTCCCTTGCAAATAAATGGAGCATGTGTACAAGGCTTGAATAAATGAATGATACAGATAAGACATTCAGCTGCTTCTGATGATGAGGCATAACTTGAAGTGTCCATAAATGGTTTGGAAAAGGAAAAGTCCATATTGTGTAAAAGTCCATATTGTGCAAAAACAGCACCATGTGTCTTTATGCTTGCAAGGTGTCCACCCCAAAATCCACCCCCCTTTTCATGCCCAAATCATCTTTGGAAAATGTAGATCACAAGAGAAGATGGACAGCTGATGACATCTAGGGCAATGGCTGGTGTCATCCTTCTGCGATTGGTATCTAGGCCATCTGGGTCTGATTCTGGCTTCCAGAAATGGATTCTGAATAGGGAGGAGAACTTTGCTGCAAAAGCAGCTTGTTGGAGACAAAAATCTGAAGAGAGTTAGTTAGTTTTGCAATTACAGGATAGCAATTGCTGTGCAACTATGGGATGTTGTTCCCCCCTTTTTAGTAAAAAAAAAAATGGGACAGGGCAGAATAGTATTCCACCTCCGCTGGGCTGACCTATTGCCATCTAGACATAGCAGGTCTTGCTGGGAGTTGTTGCCTGCAAATCCTGAAAGAGGGAGCGTCTTTAATGAAAATCATGTGGAGGAAAAGATGAGAACATTCAGCAATTAGCATAGAAAAACAGATATCCTGTGGAAAAGGAACTCATCTGGATACATAGTGTGGAGGTGTGGAAAACCTCTGCAAAGGAAGCATGCCATGTCACCCTAAGGGTAAAGGCATGTAGAGGTGAGAATCTGAGTGGGAAACAACAGCCCTGCGGTGAAGGCTTCAAAACAAGGCTTTGAATGCTTTTTTCCAAAAAAAACTTTACTGCTGGCAGAACAAGCTTGGCAACCAAACTGTTCTTGTGCAGTGAAATTCTGTGTGCTACAGAAGTTTGAGTCGTGGGGACTCCTGAGACCAGTTTCTGAAACATTAGTCTGTAGCTTGCTGTGGTGTCTGAAACCCTCATTCTATGTGCAGGATGGGACATATGACCCAGCGGTGGCTGGGAAGATGGTGAATTGCGTCCCAAACGTGACCTGGCCCACTTCTGCTTATTTGACTGAATTCTTTAGGCAGCCTTTGGCCACCAGCTAAGGTCTGGCTCTCTGCACGTTCTCAGGAGCTCAGTGACCAATCCTCCCCCCTCCCCAGCTCTGGAGGTGGCAGGATGTGTCACTGCCTAAGCTGGGCATGTCATACTAGAAATGACAGACTAAGACTTATTAAAAACAAAAAGCCGAAACAATCTTTGATGTACCATGCTGTAAAGAGACAATATGCAAAGAAACAATATGTTAAAATGAAAAAAAGACACAGTTGAGCGTTTCAAGCAGGGAGTTCCACTGACATGAGGAAAAGAACTCAGAAGTTAACACAATGAGAAAGCAAAATTCTTATCAGATAATGAGATTAAGTTAGGTCAGATAATTAAGACAGCTGGCTGGGATTCTCTTGTGGAGGAATCCCTACCAATAATTAACTCAGGAACCTGTGAAAGGATGCAATTTAAGACTATCTAAAGTAGAGAGAAATAAATTGGTTACTTTTAAGGCCTGGAGAGGAATTTTGTAATACATTCAAGAGTCATTCCTGTAAAAAGGTAAAGATTAAGCATTTTCTGAATCGCAATGTTTGCGTGCTTCTTCCTGTGAAAGGGGTACAGGGAGTAAATTGCTTTACATGGGTTAAAGTCAAAATGCCAGAACAATAGGTTTCTTAAGAGAATGAAGAAGAGTTTAAACGGGAATTCTCAACCTGGCCCACAGCATTGTTCTCCCATCACCTCCACCAAGCCAAGAAGGGCTGCGCAGTGAAGGAAGGGCAGGATGACCGTCCGGACCTCCAAAGCTGCCTAAGGCCGCGGAACCTGGCCCCTGACTCTAAAAGGTTGAGAATTCCTGGCTATAAGGTGAGCAGTTTTAACTGCCTGAAAAGCAAGGGGCTAGTGATCCTTTTCCTAGATCAAAATTCCATTGGAGTGAGCTTTAACTCATTAAACACATTAAGGCAATGCTAGACAAAAATGTACGCTTAATAAAACATGTGATTTGAAAGTATTTGAGAGACATTTAAAAGACATTTAAACACCGAAATAGGGGTTCAAAAAACACAGAAATAGAGAGGCCCCATAGTTAATGAAGATTTTTCCTTCCTCGTGAGAACACCTGGCTTGAATGAAAAACTCATAGAAGTGATTTTATTTTCAGTTCGCGATTCAGAAAATAAAATCATCTCTTTCAGGCAGGTTTTTATAATGCAAGGCTTTTATCATTTCCAATTATCTGTTTGCCTGAGTGGCACGGATTGCAAAACTGGTTCTTAAGAGTGGCTTAATCCTTTGACAAGGAAAGGTCTCTCCCTGGCATATCCAAAAGACAGCCTTTGGCTGAATAGAAAAGGGGGGTCACTTTGCCCTGTTGCAGATTAGGATTCCCCCCTCCTGCTTTCGTTGCCCTTGGTGCCTTAAGCAAGGCAAAGAGGTTTTGTTCACCATGCTTTCTCAAACTTTAAATGGTTCCTGCCCATGAACAGAGTTCAAACCGTCTAACACATAATACCTGATATTCTCATTGTAACATTACCATGCAGATACATACAAGGAATAAAAACACTTCTGCAATCATATTGTGGACAAAGAATATCTTATTGTAACGTTACCATGCAGACACACACAAGGAACACTTTTGCAATCATACTGTGGTCATAGAGACAAAGCTTTTGCAATCATACACGGTTCTTGCAGTCATACATTCAGTGGTGCACCACGCATACACACATTCATTTATGCATTCGCACATTCCTCCCCCGATCTGCAGTGTTCTATCCTGCACATGAGGAGATGACTTATACACAGCTGGCCCTTACAACCATCTGGGTGCTTCTGCTTAGGAGTGCCTGTGCCTTGGAAGAGCTTGGGATACTACTGCTGGGATGGTTTTTCTGGCGTAGCCAGGGCGATGACTGCCTCCTTTCGAACCTGGGCCAGATGCATGCTGGAGGGCCGGATTCCCAGATCTCGGTGCTGTCTCGCCCTCTAGCGCCAGTGTGGCCATTTGGTCTTAGGCTTATTTGGACAACCTTTTGAAGATCTGCCTGGTCTAGATTGGCATTCTCTTCTAAAGTGTCTCATTTTTCCACACTGGAAGCCGACGCCTTTGGGTTTTGGCACTGCTCTGCGCCTGAGTGTGGTAATGGGTTTGTTCTGGAGCCCTGCGTGGCCAGGGGCCATGCAGATTTCCGTGAGCAGTGGGTGCTGAGCAGGCAGGTAGACAGTAGTCTGTCTGCCTGAACGTGTGTCTGCCTTAAGACAGGCTGAACACGGCAGCTGGATGTTAGCCAGGCGCGCTCCTGGATGTTCGCATGACTCTGCCTTACTCCTTTGTTGGGCTGCCCTTAAGGGGTCTGAGCTCCCTAAGTTCTTCCTGCCCCCATGCTGATGTTGGCTATTCGGGTAGGGACATGCTGGGGCATTAACTGATGGCTCGTTATTAACTGCTGACTTGGCCCCCACCCGGACTGATCTGATGACTTTTCTATACTGGCTCCATGTGATGAATTGTGTTGAAGCTCTTGGCACTTTACTGATGCAGGTCCCTATCCTACCCCATAGTTGGAGACTAAGCACGCCTGTCTCTGGATGAAACAGGCAATTTCCCCCCAAATACACCAAAAGATCCGCTAACTGGGCACTGTGAATGCATGTACAGTTTACCCTGGCCAGGGCCTTGAACTCCATTAAGTGAGTTCTCTGGTTAGCGGTCGGACGTTGTCGCTGAGGACAAGTCCCCATGTTACCTGCCGGTCCTTTGAAGTTTTCCTCCTCGGGACGAAGCAACGCGTCTGAGGTTAGGTAACGAACCTCTGGGAAGGAACTCAGAATGTGGGCTGCTGCCACAGGTCCTCGGCGGCCTCTGCGACGAAGTCAGGGTTTCACAGCTGACCCTGAGCGGAACGCGTTTCTGATGAGCAGGATGCCACAGAGCTTTGGAACATGCTCTGACTCTGGAATGCCTTGCCTCGTGGCTGAGCACAGTTCAGATCGGATGGCTTTCCGACCTGAGCCACCTCACTTCCCCCGGGAAGAAACGGACACGACTCTAAGCGTAGAGTAGCTCCGTGAACGTCGGGCCAGATGGCCTGGATCTGCCGTTACTCACAAGTAGATCATGTTGGGGTCACCAGATGTTGGGATTGTGGGCCAGATCCAGCCCATGGATTGTGGAAGTGACTGATCAATAAAGGCATATGAGGCAGAGTGGAGCGAAGATCAGTAGTTTATTCACCAGAAGGCAGCATAATTATACTCTCGGGCCACTTGCAGAAAGGGTTGAGCATGGCCCGACACCAGTTAATTAGAACAATACACATTTCATCAGGGGTGATAATTACTAGGGAATAACCGGACAGGTTAGCCATTGGTCTAATCCAATCATGGACTGCTTTTCCGGAGCTATCTAACGCAAACATGGGATGACAGTTTACTCTTGGGATTGGGGGTTCTGTGGAGTTAATTAACTTGCTGTATGTTTACCTTGAGTCACGTATATGTGACCTCTGCACAACCATTGTTCTCAGAACTGCTGGCCAAAGCATGGTGAATCAATCTAGCTATAAACTGATATCAAATCCCGTGCCCCCAATTTCCATCCCCAAATGGTCCTTAGCGGGCCACACGGCGTGTTCGCCAAACCCCAAACCATCCAAGGATGGTTTGTGCCAATTCTATCCTACGGGATATCTACATTATAGGTTATTCATCAAAAGATTTTTTTTGAATGAATCTATTTCTTGTAACTTTTCTATATGGTTCTTCAATATGTTGTTTCTTACTTTATGCTGATCAGAGAAGATATTTTACTGTTAATCTTCCATTATCTCTAATCTTAATTTAAATTCCCTTCTTATTTCTTGGCTGAAATCTCATTGATCAATGTAGAAAGTTGCAACTAGGGTAAATCTGTTAAATTGGTGGGTAAGTCAACTATTCCATAATTCTGTTGAGTCAATTGATCTACTCTGTGACTTACTACACTATGGCATAGGATTTCAACCCTTGGACCTTATCAAAATAAAGTGACTGTGATGAGGCCATGTGTAAACGATTGCCATGTAGCCTCACTCTTACATCTGAGGAAGTTGACTTGATCCACAAAACCTCACATTAAAATATAATAGTTAATCTTTATGTGCCACAACCTTTTATGTCTTTTTTATTTTATGCTTTGCTTCTGTTTTGTTTCTTGTCTGATATGATAGTTTACTGATCTTCTTCAGGTTTTATCTTATTTTTGATGTTAACAATGAACTATGTGAGTCTGGTTTGGTTTTGGCAGAGAAAATGTAGCATCTTCTTCTGCTTCTAGTTATGCAATCAGTTTGATTTATATATTGTCCATCCAGTCTTCTCTATGTGTACAGTTATATGTCTGGTTGCTTGAAGCATGGATTTGAAATTAAAAGATTGGTAACTTCACATAATTCTGTGAATCACTCTTCTGCTTCATTTTAAACTTCTAGGCTGAATCCTTTGATGATACCTGGTTATTTCCTACTTATTAGGGTCCAGAGGTTCCTTCTGGATATACAGAATTATGCATAAAAACGTTCTCTCCCCCCGCCCCAACATCTGTATTCAATTGATTAATTCAATTGGTTAATTGAATTATGTAACTTTGTATATACAATTTGTGTTTTGTCATTTCATGTATTTGTAAACCGCCTTGAGTCGGCCATCAGTCTGAGAAAGGCGGTATAGAAATATTAAATGAAATGAAATGAAAAATGAAATCTGTAGCTGGAGCACAGATATAAAGGATAATTATGCTGAGAGACTTTTCATGAAGGTGATATTAATTGATTTTACTTTGCATTGTACCCCAAATTGCTTGTGTTACATCACACCTCACTATTAGAATCAGGCCATTGGTTTTGAGTTTATCATTTCTGGAGTAAAACATTTTGTAATTGTATGATTGAAAATATCCTAGTCTGTTCTAGTAAAGTCCACATTCTATGTCTAGTTTTGCAATTTTGAGTTACCTAAGTTCATACATCTAACTTCCAAGTTCCAGTCATATACACCAGGCAGCTTTGGACTTTCCTCTTTCATCCACAAGTGGAAGTCCTTTTGGAATTAGTCCAGAAGCCTCATTAAGGGCTGCTCATACTTCTCCTTTGCTTTTTCAAAAGACCTAATTGAGTGCCTTTGAACCTGGGAGTCCCATCTTCTGACAGTATATCTTGTTTCGTTTCTTATTGTCTCATCATAAGTTTTTAAAGCATTCAAAGTGGTTTATTATTGCCTCTTTCCAAACTGTACTAACAAGAGTTTACCTGCAAGTTACTGCCATTGTCTATGAAAGATTCTTTGCCAGTGTTGCTTTCCCCTATCACTACTGGCAGTATTGCTCTTCAATAATTACTCCATTCCCATCACCCTGGAATTATTGGTTCTCTTATGCTGATACAGCAGTTACTTCATGAAAACAATGTATGCATCTTAACCTAGTGTCTCCTCTTTGACTGTTCTGCTTTAACTACTCCAAACTTACAACACAGTCTCCTGATGATATAGCCCTCAGCTCCCCGGACATATTCAAATTATACTATATATCCCAGAAGGCAATTTAATATTAATATGTCAAATGTAGAATATTTGTTAAAGTTCAACTAATCTAAAAATGTAAAGTTAGGTAAGAGGTGAAAAATTCTTAAGGGCTGGATTAAACCATTTATTGGGACAGTAGATCAACAGAAGACCTAATAATATGACCCAAGTTGCCTGATCATGCAGAACTTTAATTGTTTACTGTAATCTCTTGGGCAAGGAGATGGAAACTGTGTGTGTGTGAAACTCATTTTTTCATTTTCTGCCATCTAGGTCTCCATTGTTATTTGCACAGCCTTTATCACTGCCTGGTCCCCATATGCAGTCATCTCCATGTGGTCCGCCTATGGCTACACGGTGCCCAATTTAACCAGCATCCTCGCCAGCCTTTTCGCAAAGTCTGCCAGCTTCTACAACCCCATAATTTACTTTGGAATGAGCTCCAAGTTCCGAAAGGACATCTTGACGTTAATGCACTGTGCCAAAGAGATCAAGGACCCTGTAAAACTCAAACGGTTCAAGAACCTCAAGCAGAAACAGGAAAATTCCCCTTCTCAAAGAGAAGAGAAATATGCAGCAGATGTTTTGCCTGCTCTGAGTCCCGATTCAGGGGTAGGGAGTCGTTCAAACACTCCACCCCCAATAAAAAAGGAAGTGTATTTTGGTGCTTTTGATACCCCATCCGACAACCCTGACATCGAATGTGACAGACTATGAGCTGTTCACAATGTATCACCAGGGAATGCATCCCATAGAATACTGCCGTCTTCTCTAACTGCCAATCTCCAGATGGGTTGGACTATAGCAGGGGTGCCCAGACTACGGCCCGTGAGCCAGTTCCGACCCCTGATGCCAATTCATCTGGCCCATGCTACCCTTGTCGCTCCTGGAATCAGAAGTATGAATTGGTGTCGGGGGCTGGATCCAGTCCATGAGCCATAGTTTGGGCACACCTGGTTTAAGCAGAGAAAATGGCAGCCTAAAACCTATCTCATCCTGTTGCAAAACAGACTGCAAGGCATGTTTTACTTCTGCTTCTGGTGGGAGGAACCACATGACTGGCCCACTGAACCACGTGACTGGCCCACAGCCCCAAAAGTTTGTTCACCCTGGACTATAGCTACCATTGTCCTAGGCCATCTGCCTGGAGATGTCTGGAATTGAAGGTAAAGACACGTCAGATTATGAGAAGGCAGTAACATTGTTTAGGCAATATCTGCTATCTCTTGTGTTTTTCTCTAGCTTTACTAACAGGGCATACCAATTTGACACAAAATGCATCAGGAAACACAATGCCAGTTTTGAACTCATGTGCTAGATTCATGTAAATGAGATCACAAAGCTGCAACGTAGCTGATCAGATATAAAAGAGGAATCATGACAGATGAGGCAGATCGAACATGAACATAGGAGGAATTCATTTTCCCCTCCAAGGTTGCAACTTAAAGATGTTTTTATAGGAACTACACCTGCTAGCATATGAAAAGAAGGAAAAGAAACTATTAATATTTCCTCCCAACCTAATTAATATAATTTAGAAGTTGTATAATCTCCTTCCATTTTTATCCCTTGCTCAGAATCACGACTTTTAACCAGTTCTTATAACAGTGCATTGACTCAGGGAGCAGCATTGGAAAAGGTGAAACATTGCCTGATGCATTGAAAGGCTGTTTCCCATTCAGTCACCAGAGGGTAGGCGAGAGTTAGCATAGTCCCTGTAATAAGAGATGGAATATTCCACATCCCTGGTGCTAGCTGAGTTACAAGCACAAGTATTCTCTACAGATACTGTTCAAGGTAGCTTCAGCCATTTTTTTACCATTTTACTGGTAGCCATTTTAGCCATTTTACTGATAAGAGAGATCTAAATGACACCTTCATTTGGGCTGCTGATTTATGTTAACATAGAAAGACGGCAGTTAGAAGCAGAATATGGGAACAGTAGGGTTAGGGCTTACAAGAGAGAGTCTTGGGCCAGTTTAAAGTAGAAGAGGTTTTATTTGGCATCAACTTTTGTGAACTGCAGGCAACTTCATCAGTTGCCTTCAGCTGATAAGACATTGTAGACCACAACCAACAAATGCTTATGGCAAATAAAACTTAGGGTTCAGTCAAAGAATTGGAAATAGCATGTGTCCGATTGCACCAAGAGTTAAAAGGGTCTATTTGCAGGGGAATCACTCCAGCCCAGTCTCCAAAAAGAGTAGCCCTACAACTGGACCAAAAAGATGCAGCTTGGACACAGATCAGAGTCAGGCTGGAATGGCATTTCACTGTATATCATGTGATCACCAGGAAACAGATCATACTGGTTTGTTCCACAAGCCATACAGATTGTGATCTATTTCCCGATGTGATCGCTGAATCCTTAAAAGGTGGTACAAGATTTTGTCATATTTGCTGTAACAAACATTTTTGCCTAAAAATCTGTCTTTTTGCAGTATGTTTCCCAATCATCTCCCAGCCAGCATGGTTTGGTTGGGAGATTCTGGGAACTGATGCTCAAAACAACATTTTTATTTATTTTTAAACCAATTCTTCCAAACTGTTCTGAAGTAAGCAAAAGTCAGGTCGGACTGCCTGAATAAGTTGCTTTGTGGCAAAACTCTGATGGCTAGAATTACTTTTAATGTTCTTAATGTTTTTAATGAGAGTTCCCTTCATGCTTGGGAGGCCACTGGCGATGTGGTTTGGAAGAGGGGAATCTATAATTACTGAAAATCACCACAACTGGGATGATTTTGGAGGACAGAACTCAGAAATGTTTTACTTCTGAAAAATTACTGCACCTAATGTGTGTGTGTTAACTTATGGCAAAATGATTTCTGCCTTTGTTTTTTTAATGGTTAATTTGTCAAGCCGAAGATAAACTGCTGCCTGAGGCTGTACGGCATCCTATCTCAAGGGTACAGGAGCTCATGTTGGGGGAAGCAGCAAAACCACAACAGTCTTTGTTCTTAGACAAACTGACACTTCACAGAAGAATTCCTAGACCCACATAAAGGCAGAACTAGAGGGATATATCCCTCAGAGTTGGCTAACATAATAGACTTTGGACACACTACTTGGTAGATTCTAAGATTTGCAATCCATGTCTGTTGTGAATCTCAAATCCCATTCATCATAGAAAGTAAGCAGTTTTGGGAGAAAAATCTTTCCAAGGTAAACAGAGGTACAATCTCATGGCCCAAATATGGGCAACTTTCCTTCTCACATCTCTCTTACCTTGGAAAGATCATCATGACACCAGCATAGTGTTAATGAAGCCTACCTCTGCTCAGTACTTGTGTTCTGAAATATTCATCTGCATTTATAAATTAATGGATTAGTATTTCTACTCTTGACCATTCAAGGAATGAAAAGATGCTAACATTGTTTTTTTTAAGTGGAATTTTACTTTTCCAAGTGGGAGCGAGGAGGTATGTTCTTCTAAATACTACATTTTTCTACTTGTATTCTTTGGGATGGTTACAAAAAAGCCCACTCCCTTTTCGTCCCTCCGCATATTTGTTTTGAGATTATCAGCTCTAATTTCAATTTTAAACAAATAAACACTTTACAAGCAATGAGAAAGAGAACTATTGATTTCTTTTACGCCATAGGTAAACTGAAGGCATATTCAGTTTTAGGAAGAAAATAGGCAGTTGTGGGCATCAGCAGGTTCGTACCAGTTTGCCAGAACCAGTAGCAGAAACTCTGGCTAGCCCCGCCCATCCAAGAAGGGTTTTTTCCCCTGGCCACGGTCACCATACCACAACCACAGTGTGGTAGTAATTTTTTTTTGAGCCCACCACTGAAAATAGGGGATGTTTTTTCTCGACTATGATCATTTCAGGAGCCAGTTGAACCAGTGGTGATAATAGCCAAGTGTTTTCCTCAACTTGGAAAGTGAAGTAGAGTGATTCGACAACAATGTACTTAGATCAGAGGGATGTTCTGTCTCCATACCTGTCAAGTGTCCCGTACTGGCCGGGAAATCTCGTATTTTACCCCTCTTTCCCCCGCTGTCCTGTTGTCATCCTGAATTTGAAGCGGCCAGAGGGGGGTTACTGCGCATGCATGCCCATCAGAGGCAGAGGTGCGTATGTGTAAGGGGTTTCTGTGCATGCGTGAGGGGTTTCTGCACATGCATGAGGGGTTTCTGCACATGTGCAAAGGGGTTACTGCACATGCATGCCCATCAGAGGTGGAGGTGCGCATGCGTGAGGGGTTTTTGCGTATGTGCGCCCATCAGAAGAGTGGTGCTTCCCGTATTTTCTCAACCGCATCTTGACAGGTATGCCTGTCTCATTAGGCTTTCTGTTTTCAAAGTGACCTACCAGCCAGCCATGGGAAGCCACAAATACTACACCAGCCTCCTGGGCAACCAATATACTGAAGCACACTGCCACTGATATTTGGAGGGGATATATCACCACTCAGACATTATCTTCTTCCCTGAAGTTGTCCAACTTTGCAGTCTTTGCTGACTCAGATGTCTTGGCATCTGGACCAGTTGAGCATAGACAAAATCAGGGGTTCCCAACCTATGGCCCGTGGGCTGAATCCGCCCCCCCAGCACCATTTCATGTGCCCCCTGCCCCTCCAAGGGCATTCAAGAAACAAAATGGCCATCCCTTTGAAGCTGTTGGGACAAAATGGCCACCCCATTGTGCAAGCAGGGCAAAATGGCCACCCAGGCCTCAAAGCTGACAGAGAGCATGACCTGGCCCCCAGCTTGAAAAGATTGGGAACCCCTGGACTAAATGGTCACAACAGACTCATGAACCAGAGAAAGCTTCGACATCTACATTCAAGTACTGTACTTGGCGTCTTTAAAAGCACTTTGAACCAGTCACAACCTGATGCTAGGCTTTTGCTAACCAGGTATGAGACAATTTGAATTTCTCAGCAAGATACTTGAAAACAAACAATCCAATTAATACGAGAAACATAGTGTAAAAGTACTTTGGGAATATGTGGAATGGAGATGATAAATGATTAAAGATGGAGCACCTCCCTCAAGAAAAGAACCTCCCAAACAAAGCACTGTAGCCTGAAGTCTTCCTTGTTTATGTTAACAGTGTGGCTGGTGTTTAACTCCTACAATAGCCAAAGTCTGGCATTTCACTGGCATTTAAAAAAAGCAGAGGATAAAGATTGTCTCTGGGTATCTGTGCTGGGCTTTAATTTATACTGACTCCAGTAGTGACATTCCTCTGAATTCAACAATGTAATCACAGTGGTTGATTACATAACATTTTCCTAGCTGTTAACGCCAAATGTTCCTAACAAACAAACCAAGAAAGGTCAGCTTGGTTTTAAGAAATACAGCTTTTGTTCAAGATGGTGGAGGAGAAAGAGGGATTGTGAGCACAATGCATGGGTGGATTGGTGTTACTGGCCCCACTCCTGTAGACATACATAATTTCAGTTTTGTTACTAGTATCGGAATCCGCACTTTTAGGACACAGCAGCCTCTTTAACTAATGACTTTGGATCAACTATTCCTAATATGTTCCAAGCCTGCCACATAATATTTAATCTCTCTCTCTGTCACCGCTGCCTACTTCAAAGGGTCATTGTGAGGATACTGTGTAGACCACAAGAGTTAGACAAATGTTCTGTAGCTTCAACCCTGGTAACCCCTGGGGTTCCACTACACCTCCTTTTGTGAGATGCTGTAGCAAAGACACAACAGGCAGAATGTTTTCAGATAATCCCGTAAGTGGACAGACAGAAATAAGTAAACTAGCTGGTGGGACCGCCAGAATCAAAGTTCAGAATGATTTTTATTTATTTATTTTACAAAATTTCTACCCCACCTTCCTCATCCAAGGCGGCTTACATCACACGTAAAAAACATACAAATTTAAAAAACGACAACACCCACCCACCCACCCCTAACCCCTTAAGAATAAAAAATACACAACAAGATTTTAAAACTATTTTAAAAGAATTAAACAATACGATGAATAAAATTAAAAAGTTAAAAAAGTTAAAAATTGGGAGGGGGAGGGACAGGGGAGGAATAAGACAACGGACAGGTGTGCAGGTGTGCTATCCAACAAGTCATTATTCAAACCAGCCAACAGGACTGGGCCATCGCAGCTGTCGGGCCCCACACCCGCTGGTACAGCCAAGTCTTAAGGGCCTTCCTAAAGGGGAGCAGCTCTGTCTGGAGGTGCAGTTCTGATGGTAAGAGGTTCCACATGGCCGGGGCAAACACCAAAAAGGCTCTTCTTCTGGTCTCCACCATATGTGCCTCTTTAATTGGCGGGACCACCACTGAGCCTCTCCGGTCTGCCCTAGTAGGATGGGAGGAATACCTCGGGGTGACGCGGTCCCTTAAGTATCCCGGTCCACTGCCATGCAGGGCTTTAAAGTTCAAAACCAACACCTTGAATTGCACCCAGAGGCACACTGGTAACCAGTGCAACTCCCAAAGCAGCGGTGAGGCATGAGCATAACACCCATGTTACATCACCACCCGGACAGCCGCATTCTGGACTAGCTGCAGTCTCCGAATGGTCACCAAGGGCAGCCCCATGTAGAGCGAATTACAGTAATCCAATCTGGAGGTGACCAGTGTATGAGTGACCATGAGCAAGGAGTCCCGGTCCAGGAGCGGGCGTAATTGGTAAATGACACGATGTTGTGCAAAGGCCCTCCTGGCCACAACTGCCACCTGCTCATCAAGTAGTAGTTGTGAGTCCAGGAGGACCCCCAAATTATGCACCTGATCTGTCTGGGGCAGAGATGCCCCATCCAGAACTAAAGCTGGAAGTTCCTGGGATAATGCAGGATCCCGAACCCACAGCCACTCAGTCTTGCCGGGATTCAGCTGAAGCCCGTTGTCCCCCATCCAGACCCAAACAGCCTCCAGACACCCGGTTAGGACTTCAACTGCATCACTTGGGTTCCCATGGGCTGCGATGTACAATTGAGTGTCATCAGCATACTGATGATACCTCACCCCATGGGTGATATCCAGCAGTTCCATGTAGATGTTAAACAACAGAGGCAAGAGTACCGAGCCCTGAGGCACACCACAGAAGAGGGGCCTAGGGCTGGACAACTCGCCCTCTGAAGACACCGACTGAAATGAGAAAAACCAAGACAACACAGTGCCCTCAATTCTTGGAGCCAACCCAGAAGGATACCATGGTCGACGGTATTGAAAGCTGCTGAGAGGTCAAGAAGAGCGAGAACAGAGAGATTTCCTTCATCTCACTCCCACCAGAGATCATCCATGAGCACGACCAATGCAGTCTCAGTACCATAACCGGGCCTGAAACCTGACTGAAACGGGTTCAGATAATCCATATCATCCAGAACCCTCTGGAGCTGCTGCTTGGCAGAAGGGAAGCTGCTTGGCAGAAGGGAAGGTTGGAGATTGGTCTAAAGTTTGAAATAACTGTGGGGTTGAGCGATGGCTTTTTTAGAAGGGGGTGCATCAGCTTCCTCCTCATTCCTCACCCAAAAGACAATAGGACAGAAAGTCAATGGGGGGGGGGGGTACCTTCCTTACTGCTGCATCCGTGACAACAAGCTCATTTTGGCAAGCAACAATCTGAAACCCTAAGCAGCTCTGACACCTAACAGTTTGGCAAACTCAGGGATCTACAAAATGCATTTCTCAGACTACAGTACGCATCCAGTATGGTTAAAGAACAGATCAACCAGGTGAGACGATTACCCAGAAGCAACCTGCTGTAAGACGAGAAAACAATCAAACACCGCTGGTTGTCACTTTCAACCCACACACATAATAAAAGATCTTCAACCCATCCTGGACAAGAATATTTCGCTTTCCCAAGCTCTTGGTGGCAGATTCCCTACTTGCTTACAGACAACTGCCTAACGGCAGGACCACATGTGCTGACTGGCATGCCAAGCCATCATAGCCATAATTTGATGGCAGCAGACCAGCCAAAGCTACAGACCTTCCCATCAAATAGTTCAGTGAGCTTGGAAGGCAATTGGGTGGCAGCAAATGTACTTGAGATTTTTGTTGTTGCTAAGTTGCACCACATTAGTCCTGAAAACATGCCATTGTTTCTAATACCGTGTTAAGAGAGTGGATGTTACATCTTCAGCATGTGAGGCAAGGGCATGAAAAATCTCAGAGTCAAATCACTCTTGGACACAAAATCATATTTCTTGCTATTATATTTGATCTCCAAGCAAACAGTCTCTTCAAAGCTTACTGCCTAAGCAATCAGATTTGTAGATGAAACCCGTGTTTACCCCCAATGAACAAACCCAAAGAAGCAAACTAACATGCAACACATGGAGGGTGAACAGACATTTTATCACCAAAAAAAAAAAAGCGCCTCTACTTATGACATGCTAACTGTATCATCTAACTTGAGTCTTAGACCAATTTCACATGGCATCCCATTACTAAGGAGTGAGCTCTGAGCTGAGGGAAAACATTACTGGTGAAGTTGAAGTGGGGGTGGGGGCTTTTCCCTACATTTCTGTGTGAGGGATTATTCAAGCCAAACCAACTTCCCAAAGGTTCAAGCCATTCTAAGTTCAGGAGGACCACCCAAATGAAAGTAAGCCATATACTTAGCAATATTAAAAAGATCTACAGAGAAGGAAACCTCCTGTGGAGTTTTGCTTTTGATTGTACCAGGCATTCATTAAGCTGATCTCAGGCCAGTTCCTCACACAACATTTTGCCTGTATGTTCTTCCTTGTTAGAAGCAGCCAGTAATTTTAGCACAGTTTATAGGATCAGCATGGAATAGCATTTCCCCCCTGAGAGCCATGTTATAAAACTGCCCTCATAAAATGTTAACGGACAGCCTAGGTGAGGTGGCTGCTTAGTACAGCTCTCAGAAGACTAAATCACTTTCCTTCCATGTGTTAATCTGGAAAATGTGGGGTTAGGTGAGTGCTTGGCAGAAGTGTGAGGGCAAGGCAGGGCCCTTATAAGAGATTTCTTATAAACTCTTGGCACTATCATGAAATCAGGAGAGAGAAATAAATGAACCTACTAGATGATTAGGCTGGCAGTTCTGACTGTTTGGAAGTGAGGGGATGCCAATATAGTGGTAGAGTTCCTATGTGTTCCCTCCAGGAAAAAAAAGTTTACATTTTGTTTAATCCCCAAAGCACTGAACAAAGTAGCAAGGAATAAGCACATACCATAGAGAGGATCTGTTCAGTTTCATGGAAGCAGGTACTAAAAGTTGTTGCTGGCACTGCTTTACCTACTTTGACAGCCGAATGCCACACAAAATCTTGGCAGAAGCCCCGTAGGAAAAGTTCTGAGACATCACACAAGGAAGGCCATTATTTGGGATTATACTTTATAAACTGGGTTTATAATGATGAGCAAAAGAAATGATAAAAGTAACTTCAGTTCAGCATTAAACTGGGGAAGTTTTTACTTAGCTGTACACTTTCCGCCTGGCGTTCAAGACTGTGGAAGATATAGCATTTGATAAACTGCCTGAGATCTATACCATATATTGCTTAAAGAAAATGGCTTTCATGTGTCCTGAGACTTCATATGGATGGACAGTTGTTCTAGGCTTGAATGGCAAAATACATTAAAATATATTGTAAAAGCTTTGCTTGGCTACGTCCCTTTGACTGGTTATGAGAAACATTGAATTCAACTCTCAATATGTACACCAAATGGAGGCTACAAGGGAATGTGTGTGATGTCAGCTTTCTATTATCCATTGGAAAAAAGTATACAAGGTAAGACAAAATCAGCGGAATTGGATGTTGAGATGAATGTATGACATGCAGGGAAGACTGAATTTCCTTTTGACTGCTAGTACGCATGAAGGGAGCCACTATGGATCGGGTCCATGGGCTTGGACAGGAGAAGACTTTAAGGTCCCACTCACTTGGTTTTCTCCCCCTTGTCAACTTGGTGAGAATGAAAAGTGAGAAACTAGTTTCAGTTTGCCAGCTTGGGGGTGGAACAAGGAAGAAAAACTGATGAGTCTAGATAGAAAAAGATGGGCTCAATCCAGAACAGAAATCCATGCACTTATCTGCAAGTTTTAAAAATGAAAGGTTCCTACACATGTTAGCCTTCAGTATAACATCTCGTTTCCAAGTATGTCATGCAGGAACAACATGTCTTGTAATATATTTACTGCCTCTACTGGTCAGAAGGCTACTTGCCTTTTGGAAACATAGCCATCACATGACCACAGGGCTCATAGTTTTCTGCGTAGTGGACAACCAAAAAGAGAGACAAAGAGATAGAGAGGGAAACTTTTTTCTAGCACACCACCTACATTTAACCTTCTGCACGACTGATAAAGGATTTGCCATGTA
Source organism: Bradypodion ventrale (assembly GCA_035047345.1). NCBI lineage: Eukaryota > Metazoa > Chordata > Lepidosauria > Squamata > Chamaeleonidae > Bradypodion > Bradypodion ventrale. The sequence continues at coordinate 67,076,044 of JAWDJE010000001.1, read as the reverse complement.
ACTGGGTGCTTCTGCTCCATGCCAATATGCTTTGACTAAGAGCATGTCTATACTGCCCCTTTTGTAGTGGACTGGATTTGCTCATTTTCATGTCACTAGAGGACAAGGAAAGAGCAAAATTACATCTATCCTACAAACAATCCTTTGCTTATATGCTGGTTTCCATGCCAGAAAATGAAATACTTTCTCTGCTCTTCTGCAGAGAAGCAGGGAAACTGTAATAGTTTTTACCTCTTGTCAATCATTGTAGCACTTGATTGGTAAAGAGGGGTCATTTTGCCCCTTTGATCACCAAATGAAACTGTGGCCAACAGCAGACAGACACAGCTTTGATTTGTGAGTGAAGGGGAAGAGCAGGGAAAGTGTTAAGTTAAAACATCCAATATACAGAAGGGGCTCCTTCAGCATACCTGATGTTTACTCTGAAATCATCTTTTGAAGGCTGCAAGCTTCTCATTTATGGTGTTCCAAGCATCCAGTGGCACTTGGGACACTGTATTTTTCAGCACTGGAAAAGTGCGGAATTCCCTGACAGGGATTCTAAAAGAAGTGTGGAGTGTCAGCACCTGTAAAATGCAGACACGCAGTCATGCCCAAACCAGCCCCGAGAGCTGAAAAGAGCACAATAAGTGTTAGGGCACACGTGCATTAAAAAGCAATAGAAAGATGGTGTACCACAAGCCATTTTTTCTATATAAATGGGCAGCTGTGTCTGCATCCCTGAAAGTACAATCTGATAAGACCACATCTTTAGTTGCTGCACACCCCATGCTTGCAGTTTCTATTTTGGAGGTTAAGTAACTGCAGCACACAGGAGGAAGATTTTTTTTGATTTTTCTATTTCTCCTCATACCTTCTTCAGTTTTACAACAACTTGTGTTTCTCTAGCCCCGTTCCAGCCCCTTAAAATACCAAATGGTACGTTACTGGTACTTTTGCCACTGAGAGTTGCTTCCACAGCAATTTGTTTATGACATAAGGCTTACGTTCTGGAAATGTAAAAAATTAAAAATTGTCAAAAACCTCGCAAAACACATACAAATACAAAGGAAAATCCATCAGGGGCTGGATGGCAAGCATTCCACATTTTGAGCTGTTTCTTTTTTTATTGTGATATCTTGTTGCATATTTATTTGCTCTGTTGAGAAGAAACTTCTTTACATCTGATTTGGTATTAATTTAAATAGAACATATGGGGTTACTTTTAAAAAGAATAAATATAATGATACAAAGAACCAGTTGTATATTGGATGGGCTTTCATGGAAGACCATTGTAAATCAGAGGAGATAGTTTAGTCTATTCGCCAATATTGCAATAAAATTTTTTGCATCTTGATTAATCAATGAGATTGGCCTATAAGATTTATTCAAATCTTTCCCTGGTTTAGGAATCAAAGCAATTACTGATCTATACCATGAAGTCGGTAATAAACCTCCATCCAATATATAATTAAACAGCTTCAGGAGTCTTGGTATTACCAATTCTTTAAATTGTTTATAAAATTCTGCTGAGAATCCATCCTCGCAAGGCGCCTTACCACTTTTCAATCTCTGTATCACCCCTCTTATCTCTTTTTCTGTTATTGGTGTTTCCATTCTATCTTTATGCTCCTCCTTTATTCTGATTCCCTTCCATTTATCCAATTAATCCCTTAATTTTCCTACTCTTATATCTTTTTTTGAATATAAATCTTGATAAAAACCTTTTATTGTTTCCACCTTCTCCTTTGTTTTGTTACATCTCACTCCTTGTTGGTTTATTAAAACGCCAATTTCTCTTCTAACACTCTTTTCTTTCGCAGCTCTAGCTAATAATTTTGAATTCTTGTTCCCAAATTCAAAATATTCCCTTTTTAAGTATATCAAATGGTTTTTTTTTTTACTTTTTCTATGTCCTTGCCGATCTGTTCTTTTTTCAATTTCTGGATATTTAATAATGTTTCTTTCTTCCCTGTTCTTATATGTTCCTCCTGAAGTTGTCCAATTTCTCTTTCAATTTTCTCATATTTATCCTTTAAATGTTTATTTCTTATACTATTTAGTTTAATACATTCTCTCTCCTAAAAACAGACTTCATAGCATCCCACACTACGTTATATGTTACTTCGCCTGTATCGTTCCATTGCCAATATTGATTACAAACTTTTTCCATATTTTCCTTATTTACAGGCTCATTAAACAATTTTGAATCATATCTCCAACTACTTTTTCCCCTCTCTGATTTCCCAATTCCCAATTGCATTAAAAGTTTAGCATGGTCTGATTCTTTGAAAATTCCAATATCTATTTCTTCTATATTCTTAAATATATCTTCAGTAACAAAAAAATAGTCTATTCTAGAATATGAGTTGTATACATGTGAAAAATATGTATATTTTCTTTCTGTTCCTTTAAATTCTCTCCACGCATCTTTTAACCCTAAAGGTTTTATCCAATTATCTAATATCTTCATTTTTGATCCCATTTTGTCCCTATCTACATTAGTGCAATCCATACTAGACCGAATTAAATTAAAATCACCTGCTACTATCATTTTAACCGTATTTTCTTTTTCCAAAATTTGATATACCTTGTCTAAAAACTTATCCTGATGTTCATTTGGAGCATATATATTCACCAAGGTCACTTCTTCATCGTCTATTGTACCATTTACAATCAAAAACCTACCTTCCGGATCAGAAATACTCTTAGTCAAAACAAAACCCAATCTGGTTGAAATCAGTGTTGCCACCCCTCTTGCTTTAGAAGTTCCATATGCTTTTTCATATATCTGTATCCAACCCAGAAATAATTTGTTGGTATCTTCTGATTTTTGATGTGTTTCCTGTAAAAAAAATTATATCTGGATGATCTTTTCTAAGAGCTGCTTGTAATCTTTTATGTTTAACTTGGGAACCCGTACCTTTCACATTCCATGTCAACATCTTAATAAACTTCATGGGAAATTTTTACCTCAATCCTTCCATTTCTAACATGATCCTCATGGGTAGTGCATTTAACTAAACCTCTTACCCTAGACATTAATGAAACAATAATTTTGAAACAAGACCAAACAATAACAAAAAACAAGAAAAAATAAAAATAAAAAATTTACCCTCCCCACTTTTCCAAGAAAAAAGAGGCCTTTGATAACCAAAGAGGGGTAATTAGCCTCAACAAGTATATCCAATACAAAAGCATTCTCCCTCACAACATATCTCCTACCTAGGTGCCAAAAAGTCAACATTTTTGGAAATTTCCAATTATATTTAACACCTTTACCAATCAAATATTTTGTAATAGGTTTCATAGTTTGACGCCAAATTATTTCCTCCTGTGCAATGTCATTGTAAACTTCAACATCTGCTCCATCAATCTTCAAAACTGTTTAACCCATTTGTTTAATATGGGCCATTAATCTCTTCTTATCTACTGCACAAACAAATTTTAACAACACATTCCTTGAGCGGTTCTCCCTCTCTTCTGTCCGAGATGATACAGACTTACAATGTCTTCTGAAGAATAACTGTACTCCATCGCCATGCCGTTTAACCACTCCAAAATCCTATCTCTTAATATGTCTGGATTTTTCTCAGGTAAGTTATGGATCACTATGTTCGGACGTCTCATCTGCTCCTCCATTGTTGCAACACGTTTCTCCAGAAGATCCACCTTAGTTTCTCTCATCTTCTCTCTCTCTTTCAACATCTTAACCTCCAATTTAATTTCCTTCTGTTCTTTTTTGATTTCTTCTTGATCTTTCTTTAAGGTAACTTGTCCTTTTTCTATATCATCAAATCTTTTATCAAATTTATCAGACATTACTCCCATTTGCTTCTGTCCATCTTTAATTAATGACTCCATTCCTACTAACTTTTCAAAAAGCAATTCATATTCGCTCTTAGGCCCCATAGGGCTTTTCCTTATGGCACCAGATGCTACTGTACCACCTGCCATAGTTGCTGTGATTGGGGTCATTGCTACTAATGTTGTAGTTACTGCTGTTACTGCTACTGTAGACATTGCTGTTGTAGTAATTGTAGTCGTTATTGCTGCTACCGTTGGTGTTGATGTCATCTTTGTTACTGAGACTGTTGTTGTTGTCACCGGTGGTGTAGGTAACTGTTGTTTTTATTGTCTTTATTACTGGAGCTGTTGTTGTTGTCACTGGTACCATAGATGCTGTTGTCGGTGATGTTAGTATAGTTGTCGCTAATAAAGGAAAGATAATATACAAATTAAAAATAGTGTGAAATATTTGGGAATTAATATTGCAAATAAAATAGAAGAACTTAAGAGACTAAATTATGATAAACAAAGAATGGAAATAAAGGGGGAAATAAAGCAATATAATAAGTTAAATTTGTCTTGGTTTGGTAGGATAGCTTTGTGTAAGATGAAATTATTGCCAAAGATTAATTTTTTGTTTGATGCCCTTCCAATTCACTTAAAAGAAAAAGATATAAAGATTTTTCAGAGCATGATAAATACTTTTTGCAATGGGGGGAAAAGACTGAGAATTACAAAAGGTTTATGATATATACCGCAAAAAGAAGGTGGATTGGGTATTCCAAATATTAAACACTATTACAGAGCATTTCAGTTAAAAAATGTTGTAAAAATCATAACAAAACCTGATGTTATTTGGGACGAGATAGAAATAAAAGAATTACAACAATTTGGGAAGGCAATTTTTTTGGATAAGGGGATGAAAATAAAGGTAAATAATCCATTAACGAAAGCAATGATGGAGGTTTGGAAAAATATTAAAGAGAAAATAGTGCCGGGAATTTCCCGATAATGGATTTGGAAGATGTTAAGACTTTCCCTTTGAAAGTAGACAAAAGAATAAAGGATATACTTCTGAGAAATGATGTGTTTCTGTTAAAAGATTGGATAAAAATGATGGATAACTTGGAATTAAGAGCTGAAGTGTTTAAACAGATGAAATTGAACTGGTTACAAATAATTTTGGTAAAAAAAATGGGGAAAGAGATATAAAGAGGAGCTCAGTTTACACAGAGGGAAAACAGAATTTGAGGAGATGATTTGTAAAATAAGAAAAGGAGAAATGGAGATAAAAAGTTTAGTAAGTAAAATATATAGAATTTTGAATAAGGATGAAAGCTCACAAAATGTGTTGAGAACATTATGGGAAGAAGATTTAAATATAAGAATTTCGGAATCACAGTGGAAGAATAAATGGAGGAGAAGAATTATGAAAAATCTTTCTGTAAAATTAAAAGAACATAATTATAAAATATTGTGGAGGAGGTACCTGACTCCAGTTAAATTGTATCGAATGGATAATAGTAAATCAAGAGATTGCTGTAGATATAAAAGTGAGCTTGGAACATATGAACACATGTGGTGGAGTTGTAAAATGGTTAAGATTTTTTGGAAACTAATTGAGAAAGAAATTTCAGCTATTACTAAAGTCGATATAAAACTGGAGCCAGGTATCGCCTTGCTGACGGGATTGGATGATATAACTATGAGTACAAACAAAAAAGAACTGGTGTCAATATTTATTTATTTATTGTTAAATTTTTATACCGCCCACTCAGCCAAAGCCGACTCCGGGCGGTTCACAACAGTGGGTAAAAACAGATAAAAACAAATAAAACAGATAAAAACCAGCAATAAGAACCCACCCCTAAAAAGAGAGGGGTGCAGGAACTGAAGAAACCATGGGGCAGGCATCCTCCCCTATATTAACCACCCAACGGAAGCCACCCCTCCACCTGCACCCCAAACTTGGCCCGCCAGCCAGGTTTTTAGTTCTTTTCTAAAGGGCAATAACTCCGTCTGGAGATGCAGTTCCACAGGCAGGCGGTTCCAAAGGGCAGGTGCAGACACAGAGAAGGCTCTCCTCCTTGTGCCAGAGAGGCGAGCCCCCCTGGCCGATGGCACTATTAGAGAGCCCCTCCTGTCCGCTCTGGTTGGAAGGACAGATGTCCTTAGGGCGATGTGGTCTCTAAGGTAACCTGGCCCACTACCATATAGGGCTTTAAAGGTCAAACCAGCACCTTGAATTGCACCCAGAGGCAAACGGGTAACCAGTGCAGCTCCCGCAGCAGTGGTGACGAATGGGCATAACGTCCACACCCCATCACCACCTGGGCCACCACATTCTGGACCAGCTGCAGCCTCCAAATGGTCATCAAGGGCAGCCCCATGTAGAGTGCATTACAATAATCTAGTCTGGAGATCACCAGAGCATGATTGACCATGAGCAAAGAGTCCCAGTCCAGGAGCGTGCGCAACTGGCGAATCACCCGAAGTTGGGTGAAGGCCCTCCTGGCCACATTCGCTACCTGTTCTTCTAGCAGCAGCAGCGAATCCAGGAAGACCCCCAAGTTGCGCACCGGGTCGGTCTGGGGCAAAACAGCCCCATCCAAAACCAAAGATGGTAGCTCCCGGGATAACACAGGACCCCCCCATCCACAGCCACTCAGTCTTACTAGGATTCAGCTGTAACCCATTTGCCCCCATCCAGACCCCAACCACCTCCAGACAACTGGAAAGGACTTTGACTGCATCACTGGGGTCCCCACGGGCCGAGATGTACAACTGTGTATCATCTGCATACTGATGGTACCGCACCCCGTGGGTCTCACCCAGCAGCTTCATGTAGATGCTAAATAGGAGAGGAGAGAGTACCGAGCCCTGAGGCACCCCATATTTTAGGGACCTAGGACTGGACTTCTCGCTCTCCAACCACACCGACTGGGTCCGGCCCCTCAGAAATGAGGAAAACCAGGACCACACAGTGCCCTGGATCCCCAATCCTCGGAGCCGTTCCAGAAGGATACCGTGGTCGACGGTATCGAAAACCGCTGAGAGGTCAAAAAGAGCAAGGACAGACTTATGACTGCCATCCTGCTCTCGCCAGAGATCATCCATCAGCGCGACCAATGCAGTCTCAGTACCATATCCAGGTCTGAATCCTGACTGGAAGGGGTCCAGATATTCTGCTTCATCCAGTACCCCCTGCAACTGACGCGCCACTGCCTTTTCCAATACTTTCCCCAAAAAGGGGAGGTTGGAAATAGGTCTGTAGTTGGTTATGACTGCTGGATCAAGGGATGGCTTCTTCAGGAGGGGGTGCACCAAAGCATGTTTCAACGGTGCAGGAAATATCCCCTCCCAAAAAGACGCATTAATTATAGCCCCGACCCAGCCACCTGTCACCGTCTTGGAGGCTTTTACCAGCCAGGCGGGACAGGGATCCAATGGACAATTAGTGGAACGGACCGCCGCAAGGACCCTGTCCACTTCATCTGGGGCAACATGATCAAACCGATCCCAGATAACACAGCAAGACTGTGCACTGGCTCCCCCCTGACCCTCCCCATCCATGCCAAGATTAAACCCTGAGCGAATCTGATCGATTTTCTCCACCAGATGGTCAGCAAAGTCCTCAGCTGATCCCTGCCAACCAGGCACAGCCCCCCCCCCCCAAGGAGGGACCTGGTCACCCGAAACAGGGTGGCTGGGCGATTATCAGCGGAGGCAATAAGGGAGGTGAAGTATTGCCTCCTCACCACCCCCATCGCCACTAGGTAGGCCCTAATAGCGGCTCTAGCTAGTATCCAATCGGAATCGTTCCTGGTCTTCACCCAGCGGCGCTCAAGGCATCTCTTTGCCCGTTTGAGCTCCCGTAGTTCTTCCGTGAACCACGGGGATGACCTAGCTCCACGGGCTCTGAGAGGCCATAGTGGAGTGATTACATCCAAGGCAGCTGTCGTCGACCCACACCACATGTCAACAAGTGCCTCGGGCGAATCGTGTTGCCGGTCCAGGGGAAAATCCCCCAGTTCCCTTTGGAATCCATCCGGATCCATCAGTTGCCGGGGACGGGCCACTTTAATAGACCCTGCCTCCCTACGATGAAGTGTCTCCCCCAGAAAGTCTAGAGCCACCAGATAGTGATCTGACCATGGCACAGGTGTTATGTCTAGCTTCTGTAAACTCAGATCACTCTGCCACCGCTCCGACGAAAAGACTAAATCTGGTGTGTGGCCACTGCGCCTGGTAGGGCCCCGAATTACCTGAGCCAGGTCCATAGTTGCCATGGAAGCCATGAACTCCTGAGCCACCCCGGAAGCGGACCCAAGCGAAGGCAAATTGAAGTCCCCCAGAACCGTCAGCCTAGGGAACTCCAACGCCAACGCTGAGACCGCCTCGAGGAGCCCTGGCAGGGAGTCCCTTACCCTGCAAGGGGGCAGGTACAGGAGTAGGATCCCCAACTGACCCTTTGGGCCCAGCTGCAGGAGCAGGGCCTCACAACCCAGAATTTGTGGAGCAGTGGCCCTGGTGACTCCCAGTGACTCCCTGGCTATGATGGCAACACCACCGCCCTTGCCCTCATCCCTAGGCTGGTGCCAAACACTGAACCTGGCTGGACACATCTCTGATAGAGGCACCCCATCCTCTGGTCTCAGCCAGGTCTCAGTGATGCATGCCAGGTCGGCTTTCTCCCCCAGAATAGAATCTTGTATTAGGGGCGCCTTACTACAGACCGACCTGGCATTCATCAGCAGCAGCCTAAGGGTGGGGTCACCCTGGATCAGCTGCTCAGGACCTAGAGGTGAAACCGGGGGGCCAGAAAGCGGGACAGATACTAAGCATCGGTCCCGCGTTCCCCGAGTGCGGCCCGTCCCGCGGTTCCCGCTATAACGCCCCATGCCCATTACAACCTCTAAATGGCCCCTGGAACCTCCACCATTAACCCAGATGGAGTGTCACCCCATCTTCCTCGCTGGCAGGGCCATCTCTCCCTCCCTCCCTCCCTAACCCACTTAAAACAATAATGTTAACGGCTGCAAGTCTGTGTATAGCAAGAAAATGGAAAAGTGATTTAAGGTTAAAAATTGATGAATGGTATAAAGAAATGTGAGAAATTGCATTAAATGATAAATTGACATGTGAATTGAATGTGAAGAAAGGTATCTTAAAAGAGAACAAATTTTGGGAAATATGGAAACTATTTGTGGAATTTGTCCTTGTGAGTGATAAAGGGGATAAACCGGTACCTCAACATATGAGTTTCTGGGAAAATTAAATTAGAAATTCGATCCTCATGGTTTGTAAATATCACTGGGTGTTATAATTTGTAATACAACAAATTAATGTAATGTGATTTTCTTTTTTCTGATTTGTAATTTCTTCTATTTGTTGTATTATTTTTAATATATCATTTGTATTTTTTTTGAAAAACTTAATAAAATATATTTTTTTTAAAAAAAAAAAAGAACACTGAGGTTCGTTCTCTAATGCTTATCTACAAGTACTGTGGTTTAATAGAGAACTAAAGACTGACTGGATTGCAGCAAGAAGGACTGTGTTCCAGGTAATAATCTGTTCTTCCTAGGGTACTGTTTTTGCATAACTGAAAGGGAAGAAGCTGCTGGCTATATGGTGACTCTCCAGGACAGAGAGAGTGGCAGCGTAGCTTTATAAAAAACTGTAAATATATTTGTCGTGCAAACCAGGACTGTGTGTGTTTGCCATACTCTGCAAGCCAGCCAGGGAAGAGCTAGCCTGCAGCAGGAGTTTTTGCTGTGTGCAAGTACTTACTAAGAAACTGAAAGACTGAGTTTGTTTGCATAGTTATTCACAGATAAGATTCTACTGTTTATGTTTCTTTTCATCACCACCTCTGCTGAGTAAAAGCTCTTTATTTTTGCACTGTTGACCTGAGTCTCTGCTGCCATTGACTGGGTGTAAAGGAGAAAATTAAACCGGCACCTCCGCTGTCGCTCATAGTTAACCACTACACTCTGCTAGACTTGAACTCTGCGGGACCCGCACACACAATTGGCATACTGTCCCTGACAGAACCATCGTTTGGGACGATAACTCCCTTGAGCTTTGGTTCCGAGGGGACAGAAATTGGGGAGCGGATTAATAGCCATAGTTTAATTCACCCACAGCTGACCTGACAAACAGTTCAAGCAAGAGGAAATTGGATGACTAACTCATAAGTCATGTAATAGGTAATGTCGCACCCGCGGATTATCTACAGCCCTAAAACCAACAGTGGCCATGTTTACCCCAGGATAAGCATGGAACAATGGAGTTCCCCTGTCAGTGTTTAATTTAGTTAATTAACTTCCCCGGGAGAGATTCCCAATTAACTCGTGTAAACATGAGATGTGATTCTTGTCAGATGACAATTCCATGACACGCAGCCTCGCTTACTCGATATATACTGATGATTTTCCCTCAATAAATCACTGGTCTTCGCTCCATCTTGCCTCGTGTCTCATTGCTTGACCAGTCTCCTCCGGGACCCAACGGCCGCCTCGCGGCCGCAATCCAACAGAACTCAGCACCCAGCATACAACCATTTCCCTATCAGACTTGTTTCTGATATTCCTTTGTTTTCTCCATGATCCAACGTATGTTGGTAATGTGGTCTCTAGTCCCACTGCCTCTTCGGAACCCCGCCTGCACTTCTGGTAATTCTATCTCTACATGCTGCTGAATTCTATCCTGTATTACAGTATCTTGAATATGACCTTGCTAGTGTGTGGGATGAGCACAATTGTTTGGTAATTTGGGATTGGAAAGTATACTGATCTTTTCCAATCCTGTGGCCATTGCTGTGTTTTCCAAATCTGCTGGAATATAGAATGCAATACTTTAATGCCATCATCTTTTAGGGCTTTGAATAATTCAACTAGGATACCATAATCTCCACTGGCTTTGTTGTTTGCAGAGTTTTCTAGTGCCCTCCTGACTTCACTCTCTAGGATGTCCAGCTCAAGTTCAATGATCTCATGATGGTGATTATCAGGGAGTGTTTGAAATTGATGAGATTTTAAAAAAAATTACTACCTACTCTGTATGCGTGGTATGGTGGGTGTGGCCAGGGGGAAAGCCCTACATTGCACCTGAATTAGGACTACTTTATTTCAAAACTTGGATGGGCGGGACCAGCCAGTATTTCTGCTACTGGTTCTGGTGAACTGGGGTGAACCTGCTGAATCCCACCACTAGGTGTTGAGGTCCTTTGTGTAGAGTTCCTCTGTGTAATCATGCCACCTTTTCTTAATCTCTTCTGCATCAACTAAATCCCTGTCATTTTTGTCCCTTATCATGGCCATTTTTGCTTTAAATATTCCCCTGAAGTGGTTAAATGTATTAAAATTGTATTAAAATATAGCAGAATTTGCTTACTAATCAGTTTACACATTTAGAAGTTTCTGCTGGCCAGAAAAAAAGATGTTTTCCCATCAATTGTCAATTAGTAAGATTTAGGGGAGTCACAAGAATAAGTTGAGAGTCTTGGCATGAGAATACAAAGAAGATAAGGTGGTGCTGCTGTGGTGGTGCTGCAATGGCTCAAGTGGCTAAGACACTGACTGGGAGGCGGAAGGTCAGCAGTTCAATTCCCGAGTACTGCAGGACGGAATAAGCTCCCGTCTTTGTCCCAGCTCCTGCCAACCTAGCAGTTCAAAAGCAAGAAATTGCAAGTAGATAAATAGGGACCACTTCAGTGGAAAGGTAACAGCGTGCCTGCCACATGACCATGGAAATGTCTGCAGAAACAGACAGCGCTGGCTGAGTAGGTTGACACCTGGAAAGTCTCATGATGGGCAAAAAAAGACCCTGACCAAATATAGAGGGGAAAAGGCAGTTCACAGCGACCCACTTTTGTATGTTCCTGAGCACATGCAAAGATTTTTCACCAATTAGCCCATTCCAGGTGGCCTCTGTCTTAGTCTAGAGACATCTTGTAAGCAAGGGGCATAGAACGAAGAGGAATAAGGTTGTGCTTTAAGTTTCCCCTATAAGGATAGGTGAATTTGGCTCCCAGACTTTGGACCTCTCCATAGACCAAGTACCTTTAAGGCCTGGAGTCGCCCTGCCATCAAACAGTGTCCCAGTGGCGAAAAAAGGACTCTTGATTGGTATGCCTTCTCTTGTAATCTGTCTCTTATTTTCTCCCTGTTTTTATTTTGTATCAGTCATACTTTATTTTGAGCAATTTTAATTTAAGATTATGCAATTCAACTGTGTTTTTTCACCCACTAAGTGCTTATTGTCTCCAGAATCCTATAGAACTATAGCCTATCAGATTTGACCAGCCTGTTGGCTAGACAAGTGGTACCTCTGCTAAGTTATGGATACTTTAAGTCAGGGGTTCTCAATCTATGGCCTGTGGGCCAGCCCCAGCCCGTGGCACCATTTCATGTGGTGCACATCACCACCACCGCCACCAGAAGCAGAGCGGACACATTTTACAGCAATGTTTACGACGGGGAGACCACCAGCTGTCTGAGGGGGCGTGGTCCAGCCCATGGCTTAAAAAAGTTGAGAACTCCTACTTTCAGCATTATAATTTATTGCTAGAGAAGTGGCTTAATATATATGTTCTCTGATGAAAGAAGTGTCCATCATAGCATGTAGTTTATCTCATTCATGTATCTAGCCTTGAATGTGCTTTGTTTTGTGATTGGTCACTGGAAAGTAACTACAAGCTTAATTTACAAGTCTAATTTATCAAGGCATGCATCTCTGCTGTATTTCTGTGAGATGGAAGGGAAAACAGGTTACTCAGAGAATATACTCTCATTCTTCCTAACATCTGTGATTGGGTTTTGTTAAAAGTAACTTTCCAGATTCAGCTCTTCAACAGATTCCACACTCTGAGTGCGACTGATTTCCCAATCCACAATAAACTCCAAAATAAAATTGTAAAGGTGCAAAAGATGCAGGAAACAGACAATACCTTTATTGGATCACTAAGAAAAACAAAATTTTCGCAAGCTTTCATGGTTCAAGACCACTTCTTCAGACATGTATTAAAGTGTCCATGGCATGGCGGTCTGCCAGATTCATGGCATGGTGGTCTGCCAGGCTCTCTTCTTAAATATTTCATGGAGTTAGGCTAGGATGCCACTCCCACAGGAAGCTGGGCATTTGCTCCCAGTTCATGTGACCCTCTCTGAAGCATAATAGCTTCTTTTTGTGGCCAGACAAAATAATATAGTTGCCATGTCCTTTCTAGTAGGGGGCAAGGCTTCAATTTGGTATACATACTAGGCAAGTCAAATTAAAGTCAATCAAAATTATTACCTAGTGATGTGGTGTTCCTTCAATCTGTGGTGCTGCCCCTCACCATGGACACTTTAATACATGTCTGAAGAAGTGGTCTTGAACCACAAAAGCTCACACAATGATTTGTTTTTCTGAGTGATCCAATAAAGGTATTGCCTGTTTCCTGTATCTTTTGCATCTTTATAATTTGAATGTGGATCCTTCACATGGCTCATCTTCCTTGTTTGCCTCCAAAATAAAAGTGTCCTAGAATCAAATATAATAAATTTGCAACAGTTGGTATTTTAAAAAACCATAAAAGAGGTTTTTTTTAAAAAAAAGAACCAAGAAAGATGTTTTGCCCACCCATGAAAATAGTCAGTGAAGTTTTTCTTAGAGCAGGTGAAAGATGCAGGCCAAAACTGACTGTACCGCAAAATAGCCTCTGAAGTTTGCACCCTCAATTTAAACTCCAAAGAGTTTAACAAGCTGCTTGTGGTGTATAATAAATACAAACCTCCTCACATGCCAAAAAGGGGGGGGGGACGAAACACCACTCACCCACCCACCCCCAAAACCTGCCCTACGGCATTTCCTGACTTCAAATTTAATGGGCACCATAGAAATCCGGAATTCTGCTGTTCACTGTAGTTAAATTATAACGTGGAATTTGTGGGCATTTCAAGTTCTAAATACAGTACAAAGAATAGCATCTGTCCAGACAAAAGCAGCTTCACTGAATACAGCAAATACACTTCAGAACCCTGCCTAGAGCATCTACTACAACACTCAGAGTCCAACTTTTGACAGCCAAATAAGATGGCTTCTTTATATCGTTTTGTCCCCTACTCTAGCCTTTACCTCCTGCAACAAGCCAGCCTTAAATGTGCAGAGGAAAATAAGGGCTCACAAAGGAATAGGAGAAAGTATGTGCCATTTATTTGCTTTCCTACCTTAATAATAACTTAACATTTATATGGACATTGTCCACATTATTGGTAGAAGTGGGGAAAGGGTGCAATGCTTTGCACTAATAACCATGACCCTTATTTTTCCCACGCATCTGCTCTCCTGATCCGGCAGATTCCCTGTTGTGCGTCTGTTCTCACACTGATTGTGAAGTTGGTCAGATAACTGGAATTCTGCCAAAAGGGGTCCCCATGCTCGGGTGCTTGCCCTTCATCTCGCCATTTAGGCAATAGGATACTTACCCATGGGCCTATTGCTTAGATTTCAGCAATCATCTGTTGTGGTAAAACAGTCTGTTGACCAAAAACAATAGATGTACATTCTTGTCAAATCAAGCACCTCTGAATTTCTCAAATCCTTCAAAAGTTAGTTTCTTTTTCCTCCTCCTCTTCTTTCTCCTCTTTCTGGGGTTTGTAACCTTCTAAAATGAGCTTTTGAGTTCAATTATTTCCCTTGGTTCACTAATGTTAGTAATGTGTTTTGTGACCAAATTCCATTTATGTTTTGTGGGACAAAGGGCTACAAAATAGCCTGGAAGGGCCTGTATACCTTTCCAATATATCTGCAGCTTTAAAAACAATTCCCTTATGGGATCCAATGGAGTATTGTACCTATAACACAGTGCTGCATTTTTAAAGAAACCCTACACACTATTCATGGTAGCTGCAGTCTACTAAGTATACTCTTAGCATGTAAACTATCTTCCTAAATTACCACTCAAGGACTGTAGGTAAAGTCATATTCATACAATTGTAGGGTTGAGAAAGAGTCTCAGCCAGATCCCACACTATTGGAGAATGCATTCTCTGACACAGTGAACTGCCTTCAGTGGCGACATTCAAATCCCTTCTATTCTCAATTAATCTGATTTGATTCCTTTCCAGAAGCCGTGATGTGTTTTAGACAGGGAAGATACAAAAAGATGTCAACTAGTGCAATACTGGACATAGGTATGAACAATCAACTATTGATAGCATCATAATAACATCACACCATGCAACAGAATTGACAGGGACACCTCGCAGCAGGAGTGGCACTGGCTAAAGGATTTAGCAATATTCTACGTGTATTTTGACACCTCCAGTTACATTGGCAACACTTTTCATAAAGGGACAGGAGCTAAGAGGCAGAATAGCTGGGTGAGTCTATCACTCTTGTTATGGATACAATACTACTAAAGCAGTTGAAGTCATAAACACTACCTAATATGATGAAACTAATCTTCACTGAAGTCTCCACAACCAGCCTTTAATGTACAACTGATATGGTTTAGGCTTCTTATTAAAGTAGGGTTTTTAACGTAAATTATTGAACAAGCTGCTTGTTTTAGCTTTTCAAATGTAAACATGTTTCTACTGTTCTTATTGCAAAAAAACATTTAAAGGCAGAGAAACACAGAAAGGTCATCAGTTTTATCACTTTAATATAGCAAGGATATATTCTTTGAAATTCTGCATGCTGCAAACCTTAATTTTATGATAAGCCTCAAGTTTATTATTAACTTTAATATTATTACTGTAGAACAGTGATGGCGAACCTTGGCAATCCAGCTGTTCTTGACTTCAATTCCCAGAAGCCCTGATCAGCAGGAGTGCTGACTTGGGCTTCTGATAATTGAAGTCCAAGAACACATGGAGTGCCAAGGTTCACCATCACTGCCATAGACCATGGTGGGAAAGGAGCCTTGGCTCTATATCTAATTTGAGTCACCATAAATTCCCCTTAATCTATGAAACTTCTTCTGGCATTACCTCTGATCAGAGAATTTTTTTTAAAAAAGGTTAGTGTCAGAAATTATTCTGGATTGAAAGGATTTTTGCTGGAGAAACTCCACTCAGGGGACGCCTGAATGAGGCTCTTTTCATGTCCCCAAGATCTTTTCCCACCGAAGTAGTCCCTATTTATCTGCATGCAATTTCTTGTTTTCAGTCTGCTAGGTTGGCAGGAGCTGGGACAGAGATAGGTGCTCAAACCGTCTTGCAGGTCTTGAACTGCCGACTTGCTGGCCTTCCAGCTAACAAGGCGAGCTTCTTAATCACTGAGCCACCATAGTCCTTTGACTAGAGATAAAGACTTGATATAAAGAGCTGTTTAAAACTGGAAATATGTTACATGGTAGAGAAACACTTCCATGCATAGTTTGTTGTGAGCTGGCCACCAAGTGAAAGTTCTCTATACCCTGAAATAGCAATCTAAATTGATTTTATGAGCATTCCCAGAGATACTTTGGTCAATGCTGTTGCACTGTTCAGCAAAAATGCAACTTTCAGTGGTAAATTGACATTAAGAAATCACTGTACACATTTTGTACTGCATACCAAGTCTTACAACTGTGTGATCAACTGTGTGGCTGGGATGAATAACTTCAAAAGGCACCTCTATCCAAATGTCAGTCAGAAATGATTGAAGAGGATTTTGTAACTCTTTGATAAGTGTTATTTTAGCAGAGTTTACAGCAGGGGTGCCCAAACTACGGCTCGTGGGCTGGATCTGGCCCCCAATGCTAATTGATCTGGCCCACGAAACCCTCGTTGCTCCTGGAAGTGGAAGTAAAACGCTCCATGGACCATAGTGTCTGGACTCTGAACCATGTGACCAGCCCATGACCCAAAAGGTTTGAGCACCCCTGGCTTACAGGGACATATATATAATTTTAACCTACACTTTCTAGACTCCCTCAGTTTCTTTAATCATTCTCATGAAACCTGTTGACTAGAATGACACCCTTCTGATATCCCAGTGAAGTGAGTTGCCCATGTTAAAATGCCCTTCATAATATATTTTTATTCTTGATTTAAGGCTAAGAAGCAAAGTCTTAATCATAAAATCAGTTTTCTGAGCTATTCAGAGAACAAAGGCTAGTTTTCCCTCAAGAAACTATGGTTTGTAATCCCTCCCCAGTGAAGAAATGTCTGAGTGACATAATCAGCTATATTAAAATAAAATGTGTTAAAAAAAACTGACCAGAAGCACAATGAAATCAAATGAGTCTTGGCTTTCTTTAAAGCCTGACACTCCTGATAAAATGTTGCATGCCAATTTAGTTACCACAATATTTTTAAAAAAACCAACTGGAGAGAAAAAGTGGGAGGGCGAAGAAATTTAAAAGAGCACCGCCTAATTCAGAAAGTACATCAACGTTAGGAACTCTGTGTTTGTGGTGAGAGACACAGAGGGAGAGGGAGAGCGAGAAAGGGTTTAATGTGCCTTCCAAACTACTAGGAGCTTGACGGGAATGTTTGATGGGTTTCTTACTTGTTTCTGATTCCTTAGATTAATATTGTCTGACATTTGTTGGCAGACAAGCTCTGGAAAAGTGACCTATACATACCGGTTGAAGAAAAGCAACTTAAATAATCACACACTTCCAGCAAGGTAATGGCGATTATTTCCCTATGTTTGCTTTATGCAGTAATCATTTCCTAAGAGAAAGACTGAGAAAGAATAAATCTGTATTTTAAATAATTAAATGTTTGCATGTTTGGGAATGGCCTAAAGATAAGTGTATTTAAAGTATTTCATCAATTATTATATAAATGTTATGAATTAATGATATGCTCATGAAATATACAAACCACAGACACACAAATAATGTCTACAGAATTTGATAGAGATTTTTAAAAATTCTCCAAGGTTTTTGTACAAGCAAGGCAGTATGTATAGAACTTATGTACTGTTTGCAATCCATATTCTATTTTCTCAGGAATGGGTTTTGGGCTTCCCAGCTAGTAAATGGCACAAATGTCGGTGAAGCTTTGTGTATTAGTGTATCTTTTCCTAAATGGGGGATTCAGCTGGATGAGGAAAAAGGAATTGGCTAAGCTAAGGAATATGTGTGTGCTTTGTAATAATCTCTTTCTTGTGTCCCTTCTCTCTCTCTCTCTCTCCCTCCTTTTTCCTTTCCTTCTCCCCACCCCCCTCCAAATATCTTTTTGTGTTGAGTTGCTGCTATGTTGGTAAGACTTTGAAGAGGTCTAGCATTATCAAACCTGTCACAGCAACTCACCTTCTTGCAGAGAGATTGGATTCTTGATAAATCTCTACAATGTGATTTGTGTCAGACCAGTAGCAACACGCACTCACTGCTCCAAGCAGATTCGCAGAGGAGGGGAAAAAACATTCTTAAAATTGGTGGAAATACAGTGGTACCTCGGATAAAGTCCAATTCGGATAAAATCCGATTCGGATAAAGTCGCAGTTTTCATGTACACGTGATGCATTGCATTAAGTCCAAAACCACTAAAAAATGGACGTTATCCGAGGTATTTGGTATAGGAACGTCGGATAACATCCATTTTTTGATGTTATCTGATGCATCGCCCATTTGATTTGGATAAAGTCCAAAATCGGATAAAGTTCATACTTGTGGAACGGAGTTTGGACTTTACTGTAGTAAACTGCCAATTTAAATGGAAAGATCCCTTTGGGACTGCATTTCATCTTACTCCTGCTCATCCTCTTCTCTCTCTCTCTCTCTTGATTTCATCCTCCTTTCTGCATTAAAGGGGGGGGGGAATCCATAAAAGCTTCGTGGGCATCAAATCAGAAAACAGCTAAAATGTCCTCATTAAATAACATGTCAAGCAGAAGGAATCCAGTCAAGTCACACAGTTTCTACATAGAAATTTACAACAAGCATGATCAAATGCTTGCATTTACTCATGCCATGTAAAATAATTTCTAAGTATTTTCTTATAACATAGAATGTCATCTAAGTTAGGCTGCCTTGGTTATAGTGCCCACAATGCAATGAAAGTAATAGATAGTTATTACCCAAATTGCAAACATGATTTGATGACACTGTACTGTAATGCTGTTTTCTGAGTGTAGAATGTGACCTGATTATGAACAGATACATTTCTCGTTTATTTTAATCTGATCTGATAAATTGCTGGGTAGAGGAGATGGATGTAGGTACAAAGGAAATGTATTCACTCTTCTTATTATTAATTTTTAAGTACTGTAAAACTAAAAATGCAAGAAGCAACACTGTTGTGGGACTTGAACATGGCCTGAAGTAAGAGGCTGATCATGCACAGTGGCTTTTCATCAAATTCTAGTGTATCCTCTGTTATGGCGGTGTAGTAAAATATCAGCTGTGATTTCACAATCAAAATTGGCAGTCAGTGAAGCATGTAACCATGCATCCAAATTTAGTTCCGTTTCATTTGCTCATTAGGACTGCAACTACTTACAGCTAGCATGGTTTGGGGTTTGTTTCTCTTTTATTCTCTCATTACTTTATTTGTATTTGTTTGTTTTGCACAGCTAATTATTGCCTCAGTGTTGGTTTTGGTGTTTCAAAGGTTTGCTGTCTATTGTAGTTAACCATGGTTCACAATGAATCCATCTTTGGGATATGGAAGGCAGATTTTAACCAGTCTCACTGGGACCACAGCTTTGAAATACAACTTTTTAAACTACAGGCCTCAGAAAGTTCCAGCCAGCATGGTTGCTGCCAAAAGCTCTGTTAGGAATACAGTAGTCCAAAACAATAATTTCCCCAAACTCTGGGAGGTAATGTGCCTTTGAAACATTAGAATTTGAAGCTTTGTTTATTACTTTCCCCAGTACATGTTTAAAGTAGAGAAAAGTTGAACTCAGCTTACTTCATGGACTGCCAGCATACACCTACATAGACACACTAAATGTGCAAAGTTCTCCCAAAGAGGATGTAAAGATGATTCTGGTCCTCCATTAAATTTGCTGCTTACAGCAGGGATGAAGAACCTTTAGCCCTCTAGATCAGTGTTCCCTGACCTTTGGTTTTGTGACTTCAATTCCCAGAAGCCTAAGTCAATTCCCCAAAGCACTGATCAGCCAATGTACTGGCTTAGGCTTAGGCTTCTGAGAATTGAATTCCAAAGCCCAAAGATTGGGGAACGCTGCTCTAGATATTGTTGGATTCCATCAGACAGATCCCAAAGAGCATGATTGATCATCAGGAGTGATGGGAACTGTGGTTAAGCACCCAAGGACTACAGGTTCTCCACACCATGAGAATTTGTCAACCAGGACTAATAAATCCATGCTGCATGCCCCAGGGAATCGCTCCACCCAGAATTGAGGGAGTTTAGTGTTCAAGAACCAAGACAATAGAAACAGCCGAAGTCTGGCTTAACTCATCTTTATTGCATGATGGTCAGGGGGAACATGTGGTAATGGCGGACGAACAGCTCATTATATACAGTGGCTGTACATTTGAATGTGGTTCCTCGGTAGCTCATTGGCTACTGTCCGCGTGACGTCACCCTTAGTCACGCCCTTCTTGTCCAGGTGAGGCAGTGGTGGGCATCTTCCCGCGACTGTAGGCATTTGGAGAATTTGTACCATGTGAGCTGGATGCTCACTACTGCCCCCAGTGGTCACTAGCTCGCGTCCTAATACAGAAGGTTACAATGTTACTTTTAGAGATTGTTACATTCACTCATTCATGTGATTGCATTTACTTAAAGGCACATTACAATCCATACACAACAGGGAGTGAGGTACACCACACTGCCCAGATCATTTACCCACCATTTTCTATTACAATGAAAGCGCGGCGCCAAAATGGCCGCCACGCTCTTTGCGGCCCCCACCCCACCCGGACTCAGACATCCGGGTGAGTTAGGGGGCGTGGTCACCCCTCTATAAAAGGGGAGGCCACGAGGCAGCCGAGCTGCCATTTTAGAATGCGACGGAGAGGAGAAGTTTTCTCCGTCGCATTCTCCTTTTAGCCTGCGCACTCGATTCCCGGCTGGGAAAAGAAAAAGACCTCCGTTTTAGATTTACCTCTTAGCTACCATGGTACTTTAATGCAGGAGCTCAATCCCTGGATAGGGATCCTTTGGCGCATATTATTTTAGGGAGACAAGGCTCCCAAGCGAAAGGCTCCAGCATTGAAGCTGCGGCCGAGGGGAAGGGCTTTTACCGGCCCTTCATCGGATGGGGGCCAGCCTTTGGGTCGAAGGACCAGGGCTGCACCCCCACGGCAGGGCAGTGATGGGACCTTGCCCACTGGTACCAGTGGGGCCGGTCAGGCTACCACTTGGCAGCCGGGTGCCAGCTTCATAGCCGGGCCGGCGCAGGCTGGCCCCTCGGGGGCTTCGGCCCTGAGCGCACCTTTACAGGGCCCGGTACAGGGTGGCCCAGGGGGGCCTGGTGCGGGTGTCCGCCTTTGCCAGGCATGGGACAGGGCGGCCGGGGGGGGCTGGTGCGGGTGTCCAACCCACAGCTCCTCCGGCCCCCCACGGGCCTGAGTTCTGGGTATGGCCCTATTCTGGCCCTGGCTCCCCTTTTCGGTTGCCATTTCACCAACTGCCTAGTGGGCCGTCCGGCCCACCCGGCCCACCTTATGCTGGGGGCTCTGAGGCAGTGGATGCTTTAATGGCACGTATAGCAGTGCTGGAGGCATCTTTGGGCATTGCCCACCCACCTTCTGAGGGGGGCGCAACCGCTTCTTCAACGGTGGCCCCGTCGTCGATCCCGGCTGACTCGTCGGCCGTGATGCTTCAGCGGGCGGCCAACCGGGTCGAGCTGCTTGAGACTGTCCGGCCTGCCCCGGCTGGTGCCTTGCAGCTCCCCGTGCAACCTGATGTACAGGCTGGGAGCAGCCAAAGGGGTCCGAGAGCTCGATTCCGGTCGCGAGCTCCGACGCCCACCGTGGGCCGGAAACCCCAGTGGGGGCGGCTCACGGGGGTGCGACTAGTGAGTATCAGGTTCAATTTAGTGCACCACCATCACTGTCCACTTACACTGGGGGGGTTCAGTGGCACTGGCCACGTCAAGTTGATGTGGGTGGGCAGCCGTTACCACATTGTCCCATTAACCCCTGGTTCCCAAATGGTCCCTCGTTCAGGGCAGGGGTGTCCGCCCCTGGGGCCGTGCCAAGCATCGCAGGGGCTGTTCAGGTCCCGCTGCGTATACGCTATATACAAAATGTGCCGTCGATGGCTTTACCGATGGCTGGTTATTCATTGCCCCTGGGTGATCATTTGTCACAGGTCACGAGGGACAAGATTTGGAGAGGGGAGTATGTTGATGTACAGAGTACGTTGATGTATGTTGATGTACAGAGACAAGAAGCTGTCCCGTCGTCGTAAGCCACCGCGTAACTGGGCCAACTGGTTGCCGGCATACTTTATATATATGGCGGAATGCCTCAGGGCCCAGCCTGATTTGGCCATTCCGATGGTTCAATACCTTGATAATATTTACAGGGCGATGGTTGATTTCCCGGGCCCATCGTAGTTGGCTTACGATGAGGAATTTAGGATGAGGGTGGCCTTACATCCTGAGATCAGGTGGGATGAGCCCTGTCAGCAATTGTGGCTCTTGTACATGACTCCCACGTGACTGGCGCCTGGTAATAGGTACCATTGTGGTCATGCTGTGCAGCGGGCTGCTGCAACACAGGTTCCCCGCCAACCGGTGGGGCAGGGGGTTCCAGCCCGCCTGCTGTGTTGGACCTTCTCAGCTAGCGATGTGTGTAATAAGCTCCAGTGTTGTTCCCGACACGAGTGTCCCTTTTGCGCTGGCCCCCACGCCGTCTCTGCATGCCTGCGGGCTGGTGGGTCACAGGGCAGAGTTGGGGTGCACAGGGGGCGATCAGAGCTCCGTCTGACGGAACTAGCCAGGCAAAAGGCCCCCTCCCCAATTAGTGTACTCATGCTGGAGCAATGGCTCTCAGCTTATCCAAGAAGGGATGATGCGAGGTACCTACTGGAAGGTTTCCAATGGGGCTTTCGTATTCCATTCAGGGGTGTTAGGGCCCCCAAGATGCTCCTAATTTAGTTTCCTTGAAAGGTAACGAGGAGGTTGCTGCACTGAGCATAGCTAAGGAAGTTGAGGCTATGAGAGTAGCGGGCCCCTTATTGGAACCACCTTTCCCTAATTTGAAGGTCTCCCCTCTGGGGCTAGTACCGAAAAAGAACCCGGGTGAATGTCGTCTAATCCACTATCTAGCTTACCCTGCGGGTTCCTCGGTCAGTGATGCGATTCCTGATGACTTTGTTCAGTCAGGTAAACGTCGTTTGTTCAGGCCCTACGAGTGGTACGCTCATGCGGTCCCGGTGCTTTCCTGGCACAGTGTGATATGAAATCGGCTTTCCGATTACTGCCAGTGCACCCAGGGGATTTTGAGCTATTGGGTTTTAGGTTCCGAGGGGAATTTTACTTAGATAAGGCCATGCCTTTTGACTGCTCTATTTCATGTTCGGCATTCGAACGATTCGGTACTTTCATTCAGTGGGCCTTTGCTTGCAGGTCGGGGTCCTGGTCTCCAGCCCATTACCTCGATGACTTTTGGTTTGGGGGTGAACGGGGCTCGGACACGTGCACGTGTCTCCTCACTACATTTCAGACACTCATGTGGGAACTGGGTGTCCCCTTAGCGCCTGAAAAGACCGAGGGCCCAGCTACTAAGCTCACATTTCTAGGCATTGGAATTGACTCTGTCGCACAGGCATCCGGGTTACCCATGGATAAGGTGGCTCAGATCTCCGCGGTGATTTTGGCATTGATTGCCAAACATAAAGTGTCCCCTCATGAGCTGCAGCTACTTCATGGCCACCTTAACTTTGCCTGCAGGGTGGTGACACCCGGCAGAGCATTGGCCAGGCGCCTGTGTGACGCCATGGCTGGCCTGTTAAAATGCCACCACAGGGTCCGGCTGACCAGGGGCATACGGGCGGACCTTTCGGTCTGGCTCAAATTCCTCCAGGATTTTAACGGGGTCTCTTCCTGGAGATCAGATCTTATGGTCTGCCCTAGATTTCAAGTACAGTCGGATGCCTCCGGCTCCCTGGGTTATGGGGTTTACTCTGAGGGTAGGTGGACTTACGGCCGACGGCCTCACGCATGGCTTGGCATGGATCGCCTCCGCGATCTTACCTTCCTTGAGTTTCTTCCCAAATTGGGGAGCACTGATGCTATGGAGCGACGAGTGGGCCAACTCAGTGATCCATTTTTGGTGTGACAATGCGGCAGTGGTGCACATTGTCAACACCCAGACGTGCAAATCCCCCAGGGTCATGGCATTGGTTTGTCAATTCTTTTTGAGAAGCCTACGCTTAAATGTGCTGTTCAGGGCCAGACATGTACCAGGTATTAATAATGATATTGCTGATGCTTTATCCCGCCTGCAGATCCCCCGGTTCCGTGCCTTGCTCCGGAAGCAGAGGAATTCCCCTCGCCACTCCCAGCCGATATTTGGACGTTTGGCGAGGAGAGGTGAACCGGGCGACTGGCATGTCATTGGCACCTCGCACACGTAAGGCGTATCAACATGCTTTCATACGATTTAGAACCTTTTGCGAGTAACTACAGTTACCTCAAGTGTGGTCAATACCAGTGGACCAGGTTTTACAATACATGTTTATCTTCACAGTCAGGGTTTGCCCCCCCCCCCCCCCCCCCCGTACTAGCCTTCAGGCTTTCGGCACTGGCATTTATGGCCAACGTGAGGGGTTTCAATGACTGCGTGAGTTACTTCCGCATGCGTCGTGTTTTGGAGGGGTGGATATGTGAACGTGTCCGCCGCCCGGACATGCGTCACCCCAGTTCGCCGGAGTTTCTGACCCACCTTGCACGAGGCTTATGTTAGGATAGGTATGAAGTGGCTCTTGGAGCGCTCCGCATCAGTGAGTTGGTACCAGAGTTGGTACCATTGTGTAAGGCGGATATGTCTCGTAGGGCACTGGAACTCGACGATGTCTATGTCACGCATGAGTGGGCTCAATTAGGGATACAGTCCTCAAAGGTTGTTCAGCACGGCGTAGGCAGTGGAGTTAGACTGCTATGAGGTTTCATTTGAGATATCTGTCCGGTTGGTGCCGGACAGTGCCTGCTGCACGCCCCAGCCTGTTTTTCTGTCACCAGGATGGGTCTACCCTTACCAAAGTAAAGTTACGGAGGGTGACTGGTACCGCGCTTCGCGGAGTGGGGCCCGTTTTGGCACCCGTTTATTTAGGATAGGTGTCGCGTTGACCGCGGCTACGTTTGGGGTTCTCAGAGGCGGATATATGTGTATGCGTAATTTCTTATATGTACGTCCCCTCACTGTATGAGTACCTTGTTATGTCCTTCACCTCTTCTCCTCTTTACAGATCCTGTGTGTCTCTGCACACCGGTGGCAGTGGGGCTGGTGGGCCGCAGCTATGTACACTGGGCAGCAGTATATGCTGCGGCGACAGAGTGTGGACCCCGACTTGGGCTGCGTGCATCCGCACGTATGCGATGGTATGGTATGCGCAGCACAAGGGGGCAGGAACTGTTGCCATTCCTGATGTCCATCAGGGATGCTGGACCGCCCGACGTTCTTATTCTGCACCTCGGCGGCAATGATCTTATACGGATCACTGCTATTCCTTAAACTATCGAGGTGCAGTGACCTGGCGTTTTATATCATGTATGGCTTACACACGGTTGCTATGGTCTAACATCGTGCCGAGACACCAATTTAGGGGAGACGTGGATCTCCGTGGTTCGGACTGTTCCGGCAGTCAGTGGACAGGGCTGTTGCCCGGTCCCTTGCTGAGCATGGCTGGGAGACAGCCATTGGAAACCTGCGGATAGGCTTACAAAACTTTTTGCTGGTAGGCAGGATATGGGGTCCACCTGTCGGCTGGAGGTATGTACCTCTTTCTGGGCGAGGTGCAAGCAGGCCTGGCGACCGAGCTGACGGTCTGGGGGGGGGGGGCGGTGAGTCATCATGGACGCCTCCCCGTGTGGCGGGTAGCACTGGTAAGGTAAAGATTTATGACCCATAGGTATCCGGCAGGTTCGCAATTGACTGGCCAACACTTAGACAGGTACAGGGGTAATAGCTTTGGCCGGTCAACGACGAACCAGGCAAGGGGTGATCGCAGGAGCTTTTCAGCATGCATCACCCCGTGATTTGACGGATACACGTCATAGGGTGGGGTCAGTAGATAGTTTATTGACTCCGGTCAACAATTTGTTTGTGACAACAAACAAATTGATACAAATGGATACATTGTAGCCAATTGCCATTGGCAATTTTGGGAGGAACCTTACCAGTGTTACTGCAGCCTGCTTGCCTTAAGAATTACAATTGGATGAATACACCAATTGAAAGTTATAATTCGGACTAGGGCATTATTCAATAAAAGTGGCCCAATGCCTTTATCCATATACCAGTGTCTGAGTCTTTCTTTGGGGGGTGCGCCTGCAAAGACTATAGGAAATTTAAAAGTAACATACTGTGTTTATGTCCTTAAAGCTTTATGCAGAAACATGTCCTTAGCAGCTTGCCAGTTTCTATGAAAATAATGTGTCTACTTTTTGGAGTTCTGGGACTCATCAGCTTGTAAAAACACACTACTGGTGGGTCCATATGATGATGCAAAATTGATTAAGCTGAACAGCTTAAGTTATGTCTAGTATGGATAGAAGACCATTTGGAAACCTCTCAGGCAATTTTGAGCTCTACAATGGAAGGAATGTGGCAGATAGATGTAGTCCTTAGCAATTCATCACAAGAGGGAGTGGATTGAGACCACTGACCCAGGACCAAACTAGACATTACAGAATGTATTTTCTGTGACTATTATATTTCCCCACCCTCCTTCTCTGTTATTGGTTGATATCCAACAAGATACATTGCTGAAATCTCATGCGTCTCATAGCCTATCTCTCTCCACTGATATGAACCATGACTACTAGACCCCAAACGTAGCCAAGCAACTCCAGTTATATGAACCTGTGTGTATTAGACATAAGAGATATCGACTCAACCACTCAGAATTCCAATGCTAGAGAGTAGAACTCTGAAAACTGGCAATTCTTGCTATTCGCTCAACAAAATGTTTATGGGAACTTCAAAAGTCACAAATAAGTAATGAACTATCAGGAACTGTTACTAGGAAAGTGGGTTTCCTCATTATAAGAAGGGATAGTCGACACATAATGTGTTTTGTAGATTGTCTATGTTTCCTCCTTTACACAGGACAGTTCTCTGTCTGAAGGTGTTATCAGTTGGAAACACTGGCTAATATCCTCTTGCCAAGCTCAGTCTGGCGCCGTGAAAATGATGTCAACAATAGTAACACATTACCAATAATTTAAAAGTTACTTTTTAAAATGTGTGTGTGTGTGTGTGTGTGTGTGTGTGTGTAAGAGAGAGAGATGTACACATAATGAGGCGAACTCACACACTGCACATTCTAAAAAAGGAACTCTTTAATTAGAGGCAATTTGCCAGTGACATCATTCCCACTGGGCTGGCCAAACTCCATAAAAATGGATGCTGGCCACTGTCCTGTCTATTCACTTTCAAAGATAAAGAACCAGGGACACTGACTGTATTAATATGCAGAGTGAAACAGCTGTTTCTAGTAGTAGATGAAAGGTATCATGAAAGAGCAGTTCATGAAATATTGCTATTGTTCATGTTGTTACTCTTGTGGTTTTGCTTCAAGGAACAGCTTCATATCCAAAACTAATTTGGCTGGATTGAGTACTATGCACCTTGAATTAGGTGTGTGTAGGGGTAATTGGGTAGTCATTTTTCCTTTACAAAAAAAGATTTCCTCAGAAATATGTTTTTTCGTAATTAATTTCCAGATTAAGATGACATTTACCTTCCAGTGCTAGATTTGATGACAAACAGATATCTTCTACAAAAAGTGTTTCACTTCTTATGTAGTTCTACCTGCAGGGCACAAGGGCATAACTGCCTATCACAGGATAGCTTTCAAGGTCCATGATGTACATAGTTGTTTCACTTTTGTCTAAAAATTCAGCTTAAGCTACCATATCTACAACTCGACCTGGCCTTATGGGTAAACCAGATGATGGGTAATTATTACTTCATCATGTACCTGTCAAGTGTCCCGTACTAGCAGGGAAATCCCGTATTTTACCCCTCTTTCCCACCGTCATCCCGAATTTAGAGTGGCCAGAGGGGGGGGGGGGGTACTGCGCATGTTGCCCATCAGAGGCAGAGGTGCGCATGTGCGAGGGGTTTCTGCGCTTGTGCAAGGGGCTTCTGCACATGCATGAGGGGTTTCTGAGCATGTGTGATAGGGTTACTGCACATGCATGCCCATCAGAGGCAGATGTGCACGTGCGCAAGGGGTTTCTGCGCATGCGCGCCCATCAGAGGCAGCAGTGCTTCCTGTATTTTCTCAACCGCATCTTGACAGGTATGCTTCATCACTGGTGTCAGCTAAAATAAGAGGTGAAACAGAGTATTGTCATCAGTGCATCAGCATCACTGCAGTTCTGTATGACCTTATTTAAAGGCCTCATATATAGAAAGAGGGAAAGAGACAGAAAAAGTGACACCTATACTAGGAATGAGGTTTGGGATTTTCTTGAACTACAAATCCTAGACCAGTGGTGGTGAACTTATGGCACGCATGCCAGAGAGGACACTCAGAGCCCTTTCTATGGGCATGTGTACCATCGCCCCAGCACAGAGTTTGCCCCACCTCTCTGCCCAATGGGAGTGCGTCCTCCCTCCCCCCAGCACAGAGTTCACCCCGCTCCTCTGCCCAATGGGAGTACTTCTTTCCTCCCCCTGCAGTACAGACAGCAGCCTGTTGAGTTTGGGCACTCGGTCTCTAAAGTGTTTGCCATCCCTGCCCTAGACAGACACCTTACAGACGTCTAAATGTGGCTCGCCTGGAAGAAAGGCCTAAAAAAGTAAAGTAACTACTGTATTTTTAAAATTCTATCTTTAAAATGATGATGGTCACTACAAAGGGATATAAAATCTGTGTATATTTTCACTTACTCATTGAAACTATAGACAACTTATCAGTGTGGCAACCCTGCAACTGAATGAGACAAAATTCTTAGTATTGTTTGGTATAGAAACTTCCCAAGATTTTAACTGATGCTTAAAGCTTTCCTCTGAGGATCAAGTTATGCACGATGCTGGATATATTGGCCAGGATCCAAAATATGGTGTTCCCACACAAAATCCACCAGGGGGAAAAATTGTTGTGGGAACAATGGCTGGGAAACTGTATTCAAGAATTGTTACTGGCAAAGCCAAGTCCATGCATTCCATTGGTCAAGAATGATTTGGCATCAAGCAGTCTGATGAGCTATTAATGTCAAACATTTATCTATATATTTTGCTTTATATATTTTTTATCTTAAAGCATATTTGGGCAACAAATAAACTGGTCATTGCATAATACATGTTCTGGAACAAGGGTTTCATCAATTTACATTGTGTGATCCTTAGTTGAAATTTATAGTTTTTCCTGTAATAATATCGTTCTCACAGTGAGAGGCACTGGCCTGGAGGAGAAGGATGTCGCTGTAATGGTATAAATCAGTGGTTCTCAACCTATGGCCCGGGGGCTGGATGTGGTGCACAACACCATTTCAGGTGCCCCCCCCGCCTCTGCCACACCTGAAAGTGCCATGTGTGGCACACAGGGCAAAATGGCCGTGCACACACACACACACACACACACCCTGAAGCTGTCTGAGTGAGTGTGACCCAGCCCTTGGCTTGAAAAGGTTGAGAACCCCATGTACAAATTCTAGGAGGTAATCAGTTATAAAGCCTCTGTAGCCAGACCTCCAATGAGAGTTTAAAAATCAGCAGTTGTGTTGCATCAGATGAACAAACTAGCTTTAGCCCTAGGTTTAATGATTTTAGTTTCCTTAGCAGTGACTAACTTGTCCCACTCTATCTTTCTTTTCTTCATGTGAATGGTAGGAGTCTGAAGAGGAGAAATATCCCAGCCACCTACAGGCTCAACATATATATTTTCATGCAGTTAAACATGCAGCTAGACAGGGGTGGGGAACCTGCAGCGTTGAGGGGAGCCTGGGCTTCTCTTCTGCAAGTGAATCATGGTTGGATGGGTGTACAATGTGGTGTTTGTGGACACAAAAGCCTAGCAGTTAGAGTCAGGGGAAAATAGAAGAATAAAGGTTAAGAGTATTTTATTGAAAATAAAACATTAAAAAAATAATAAACAAAAATGAAAGGGGCAATTTCCAGATTTGGGGTAACACTATTTTGAGGAGAATTTTGTATGCATCTCCAAAGGCCTTTTCTTCCTTTTCGTTTTTTCTCATTTTTCTTCTCTTCCCCTCCTCCCTCCTTTTTTGGGGGGAGCACCCAAGACCAAGTTTTATGTGCTACCCTTTCCTTAAAGACATGTATTTAGTGTATGAATGGAACCAACAGTGTTTTGTAAGAGATTGCAAAAGTTACTTTTTTGAATTACATTTTACAAAGATCGCCAATTAGTATGAGAGCTGCAGTATGTTGGGAATTGTAAGTCAAAAAAAGTAATAGTTCTATGCTCAGTATTTTGATGAAAGAAGATGGGGTTCCCAACCTTTTCATGCCGTGGGCTGCACCATGCCCCCCCCCAAAAGCTGAGCAGCCCAGTCACATGTTTCCTCCCACCATAAACACTGCCGTAAAATGCATCCGCAGCTGTTGTAAATGTGTTTATGACAGCCATGGGTACATTTATGGCAGCGTTTACAGCAGACACGGGAGCATTTATGCATGCATGGGTGTGTTTTACGGCTGTCATAAATGCATCAGCTTCCGCTTCTGTTAGCAGCAAGGGCGGTGGTGGACCACATGAAATGGTGTCACGGGCCGGGTCTGGCCCACAGGTCATAGGTAGGCCACCTCTGGTTTAGTGAATTGGGTATCTTGTAGTGGAGTCAGAGATTGAGAGTTTGATTCCCTCCATGTGCCTCCAAGTCTGTGTAGCTGTGGAATAGCTGCAGAGTCCCAGGGTGCCACCAGAAGATGGGCATGGCAAACAATTTCTGAGGACTCTGCATCAAGATTTTTTTATAGGTCACTATTAGTCACATGTAAGACAGCATGTAAGTATTATTATTAACACACCTGCAATATGCAGAAATATTGGTAAAAATAGAGGATTTATTTTCTGGTCCAGTTCACTCACTTGTGTAAAAAACCTCACAATATTTGACAGAACAGATTGTCAACTCTTTCGGGAGAAGCAACTCCTTGTCCTAGAGCACCTGGTTGCTTAAATTGCGATATACAAAAATTAATAAAATAATCCTTACTTAACTAAGTGCAATGAAAATATTGGTCAGCTGGAAGTAATGCTAGAGTCAGGGAAGGGAATGTTATTCCTGGAGGCAAGAAAGCTGTCATAAAAATCTGAAGGAGGGAAGTGTAAAATAGACAAAACTAGGCCCATCCCTTTAAATATGAGCATTTGGAGTAAATTTGCCCTCATTTATACATGAAATGGCCCCCAGCTAATCAGTCTGCAGACTATTCTACAGCAAGGAGTACACTTTTACATACTTTCACCTTAACAGCTCGCCTTCTGCAAATCCTTTTTGGCACTTCTTGATCAGCTCAGACTTCCCGGGTCACCTCCTTTGACATCACAAATCTACACTAAGGAACTTGGCCAAGGATTGATATGTTTTCAGTTTAAGCAGTTTGACAAGAGGTGATGATGTGTTAAAGATCAAAACCCTAGAAATCAATAGAAGACATAAATTGCATGCTTTATTAGGCTACCAGTCCAACTACAGAATATGGGGGTAAAAGATCAATATTATGGAACAATGTTTGAGTCTTAATTATTTTGTAGAGATGCAAGATGTGGTTGCCCATCCAAACTGTTCACTTTCAGGCTGATTCTAAATCCTATCAAAGGTTTGTAGTCAATATTAATTAACTGATTTTTTTCTGGTTTTTAAAATTACTAAGTTCTTCATTATAGCAAAAAGTTACACATTCCCATAATGAGAAAATGACTGTTTGAAATGATATAGGCTGGCTTTAAGTACAGCAGAAGAACCAATGACTGTAGTTCTAGCTTAAACAATATCTAGCCAGAGCAAACAAAGTTCAACTGATTGGATGTCTCTTTCTCTTTCAATGGGAACTTCTGTTACATCCTTGTCATCCAACCTACTGGCTTGCACAACAGATGTGTAGGTTTATGGTTTTAGTCCATAGTGCCCAGAAATCCCAAAGCAGCATGGCCATCGACACCCTTTTTTCTTGCATCAAATTTTGTAGCTCTAGTCCAGTGGTTCTCAACATTTTCAGGTCACAGGACTGACCACGCCTCCTGGATAGCTGATTGGACCAGTCACGTGGTTCCTCCCATTAGGAAGTGGAAGTAAAATGTGTGCTGTTCATGCGCAGAATGCATTCAGCAGCGTTCTGCGCATGTGTGGTGCATGTTTTACTTCCGCTTCCAGGAGAGGTGAGGGCATCAGGGCCCGGGTCTGGCCATAGGTTGTGAATGCCTGCTCTAATCTAATAGATCTAAACTTCAGGAGTTATATCCAAAGCACCCAGGGATATAAGCTCTGAATGGTTACACCTAGAGAGGCAAAAAAAAAAAACAATAACCATACCAAGAGCTTTCTTCACCATAGCCCCCACCCGCTGAAACGAATTGCCAGTGGAGATTAGAACTGCTCCTACATTATTAACATTCCATAAGTCACTAAAGACTTACCTTTGTCAGCAAGTCTTTCAAGGCTTATAAGATCATGAGAACTACACAGTGTTGTTTTTTTTTTTACCACCTCTTACTGCTGCTGAATAGTGCTTACTATGAATATTGTTATGGTTTTAAGGTTCTTTTTAAGATATTGTAAGTCACCATGAGTGGTACTTGCATCAAAAGGCTGGGGTACAAATGTAAACAAACAAACAAATAACATTTAAAGGAGCTGGGGTGAAAGAAACAACAACTTTTTAACTCCATTACTGCCATTGCTGCTCATATATATAACCTTGCACAACATTTCATACAAATAGCACAAATGAGGGGTAAGCTGTACCATGGCCACTTACAAAACACGAGAATAGAGGGCATTGATTCATGTGACATTGTATGTCCTAAATATAAAAATTAAAATGGATTTTACAAACAGAATTTCAGCACTTTTCTGCCCATCAGGGAACAGCATAGCTAGGTGACTCATATGTTTGTATGTTTGTTTGTTCGTTTGTTTGTTTGTTGGGTCCTATATCAAGACATTAATTGTGGATGGGCAGTTTCAAGGTTGCTGATTTCCCCAGCTTTGGATTTTATTTTAATCTGTGACTCGGACTTGGACTCAACAGTCCACCAAACAGAATGTTCATTCAAAATGAGCAATTTTATCTCAGAGGTTCAAATGGAGGACTGCTCCCTGTGAAAGGGGAGTGTGGCTACCCCAGCAATCTGTCATGTAGATGATTCAGAACCATTTCTGGAAAATAACACATTACCCCATCTTTTTTCTTTTTTGGTTTGTGTTCAGCCCCTTCCCCAATTACCATCTGCTGCTTGAGATCCCATAACGCCAGAGGCAGTGCTGAGAAAGAAGTCTCCCAGAGTTCATGTTCATCCCTGTTCTACCACAAGAACAAGTAGGAGCAGTGACCACATCACTAGCCTCCTTAATGGTGCTTTACTGATTTAAGACAAAGTCCCCTACAGGTCATTGTTCTTCACCTGGCTCTATAGATGACAGTAATGTTGATTAGTAGCTCTGGGGAGAGCCTGTATAAATACCAAAAGGGTTGCATACAATTCTCTTGTCAAGCTCTCCTGGGAGGATGCCAAGCTCTGTGCGGACATGTAAGAAAAATTCATAAAATCACCCCTAGGGTGTTTTTTAGGGAACCAGAGTCTGACACATAAATTCTTTTGCTGCTAGACTAAATATGTACCTTCAGGGGGAGGTTGGCATTATGCAGTAGGCGTTCCTACCTTATGAGAAGCACTATGCTGCATTTACCAGAGTTTAACAATATTAGGGTTTGTGAGAGTTTTTTTAAAAAACCACAATTCCAAGGATTTCTCAGCCAGCACAGGTTGGTCAATGACTGCTAACTGAAAACCAAAAAAGGAGCTTTGCCAAACTCTTGTATGTATATAGAATTGTGCTTTCTCTGGTGATGAGAGATACTTATTATCTAACTGCAAGAATTAAAATTAAACATTTATCCACTGAAGAAAAGGTTGTCCTTGGGTTTTCAGAACTCCAGATTCTTATTCTTATTCCGTGTCTAGGCCAGACATGAAACTGCCAAAATGAATATTTATTTATTTGTTTGTTTGTTTATTAAACTTATATCTTGTCCCTCTAGGAAAAACTTTCCTACTCAGGGTGGCTAACAGCATAACACTCAAAAGATTCAAACAGACACAAATATTAAAATTTTCATATAAACACATCAAAACCCAAGACACCCTAAAAAGAAAGCCTATCTGTGACACGGAGAGACAGAATAAAAGGCCTAATGATTGGCTGTTGATAAGAGATTATGGTATTCCAGTTGAATTCTTCAAAGCCCTAAAAGATGATGGAATCAAGCTATTGCATGCTATATTCCAGCAGATTTGGAAAACGAAATAGTGGCCATAGGATTGGAAAAGATCGGTATATGTCCCAATCCCAAAAAAAGGGCAATGCCAAAGAATGTTCAAATTATCGAACAACTGCGCTCATCTCACAAGGTAGCAAAGTGATGCTCAAGATAATACAAGATAGACTGCAGCATCATGTAGAGAGAGAACTACCAGAGGTGCAGGCTGGGTTCAGAAGAGGCAGGGGGACCAGAGACCACATTGCCAACATATGTTGGATCATGGAAAAAACAAAGGAATATCAGAAACAAGTTTACTTCTGCTTCATTGACTACACCAAGGCCTTTGATTGTGTGGACCACAACAAAATGTGGCAAGTAATTAAAGAGATGGGAATACCAGAACACCTCATATGCCTCATGAGAAATCTGTACATGAGTCAAGAAGCAACAGTTAGGACAGAGTATGGAATGACGGAGTGGTTTGGAATAGGAAAAGGAGTAAGACAAGGCTGCATTTTGTCACTCTGCTTATTCAACTTATACACAGAACACATAAAGTGCAATGCAGGGATGGAGGAATCACAATATGGGATCAAAATTGCTGGGAGAAACATCAACAATTTGAGATATGCAGATAATACCACCATAATGGCAGAAAGTGAAGAAGGCCTAAAGAAGCTCCTGATTAGGTTGAAAGAAGAGAGTGCAAAAGCTGGC
Organism: Bradypodion ventrale; assembly: GCA_035047345.1. Classification (NCBI taxonomy): domain Eukaryota; kingdom Metazoa; phylum Chordata; class Lepidosauria; order Squamata; family Chamaeleonidae; genus Bradypodion; species Bradypodion ventrale. Next base: position 67,041,027 of record JAWDJE010000001.1, on the reverse strand, counting down.
CTGAAACTCAATATCAAGAAAACCAAGATAGTGGCAACAGACTACATCAGTCCCTGGAAGATAGATGAGGAAGAAGTAGAAGCAGTGACAGATTTTACTTTCTTAGAATCAAAGCTCACTGCAGGTGGGGATTGCAGCCATGAAATAAAAAGGTGACTGATTCTTGGGAAACAAGCTATGAGAAACCTGGGGAACATAGTGAAAAGTAGAGACATCTCACTGCAAACAAAGGTCTGCATAGTCAAAGCAATGGTATTCCCGGTGGTAATGCACAGTTGTGAGAGCTGGACCATTAGAAAGGCTGAGCGAAGAAAAATAGATGCCTTTGAGATGTGGTGCTGGAGGAGATTAAGATTAGCTGGCAACACAAGATTAGGTCTTGTCTCTGAAGTAGACTCAATGAGCACACCTGTACAGTATTTTTAAACTGGTTTATTATATAGTCTTCTCCAGTAAGACGGGAGAAGAAGAGGGCTGGAAACTGTAACCACTTATTCAGTATTGTCAGTCTCCAGATGACGGGAGAAGAAGAGGGCTGGAAACTGTAACCACTTATTCAGTATTGTCAGTCTCCAGATCTCAGAACTGTTAAGGGAGTCAGTCGCCACCAAACAGCAGCTGAGTCTGAGTTTTTGGCCCGTATGATTTGATGTCAATTGCTCAATCAGTCATTTGCAAGATAGGAACCAACACAGCTCAGTATCTCAGGAGCAAACACATCAAAGTACAAATTGAAATGGTGCCATGAAGTTGTAAAAATAGCTGATGGGGTGAAGGAAGAATTGTGCAAAAAGATAAACAAGCATTGAGTTATAAACCCCATCCAAATTTTGCATTCCAAATGCATAGCAGCCCCTTCAAAATAATTTTTACATCTAATTGCACTTTGATCTCACATTTACCACCTTCAAATTAATACTTCCCACCTACCTCAGGCAAGAATTATTGGAAGCCTGTAAGTTCCTAGGATGTAGATGCAAGTGGAGCTTTGTTCATGATGCTTGAATGAAATTATAAACATCCCACAGGTGTTGGCTTTTGGAGGGAAGCTGAATGCCTGGAAGGGCTGGGGGAGGAGTCAGTAATTGGAAGGAGATTTCACATTTCTGGCATTTAGAATTTTGCAATCTTTGTTGCAATCTTCCACCCATAAGCTCTCTGTCAGATGCTCAGGTTGCTGTCCTTCTTCCTCTGCCGCATCTGAATCTGAATATTGGCGATACTCATGGCAATCAGTCATGAAGACTGTCTTGAGGATATAATGCAGTGGCCTTTCATCTGCCTTCCACATCAGAGCATGATCCCCCTGTACCACTGATTCAGTTCCACGAGTCACTTTCTGGTCCTGAGCCCTTTTGGCATGCAAAGTCCTCCTCAGCCCCAGGCCAGTATTGATGAAGTTGCTGCCCTTCATCAAGATGAATTCAAGTAGGATTTAATCCACTTGGGGACCATCACCCTTCCTGTGGACTTCAGCACCCAAGGCCGTTGGTTCTCAGAGTTGTCTGGTTAGTTAGTTGCTGCCTGACACTCGGCATTGAGTCGCTGGCAGTATGGTCTACTTTATTACCATAGCAGAATAACCTGGCCAGACTGGCTTGCAGATGAAATCCAAGAACAGTTGGCCCTAGTGACATATTTGTTGTGGCACTTTCCGGGCAGTACAAGGAAGAGAGATCTTTTGATGTACAGTCCAGATTTGAGCTGATTCAGCTTCCTTCAGGACTCTTTGATTAAGAGTGGATTTGAAGCTGTTGGCCTCAAGTCACATCCTGGCCAAATCCAGAGATTTAGCTGCTGTACGCCTGCCTAGCTGTGCCCTGCTCTTCTTAACTATTTTGGGAAGCATGGAAAGCTGGCACTATTTAGCAAAGCTTGCTTGGAGCATTTTTTTAAAAAAAAAACCCAGCTTTTACACTTGCTTTTTTTTTTAGCAAAAGGAAGTAACACCTTTTATTTAAAATAATGTACTTAAAAGCACAAAAACAGCCAAAAACAAAACTCCTCCAAATGAAATGTAATATGAGCAACACTTAAGTTTTACTTTTTATACTAAGAAGTAATGATGTCACTTGTCTTCTTATAACAAAAAAAATCATGATTATTATTTAATTACATTTGTTATCCCAAACAAGCTTTAGACAGGTAACATTCTTATTTCTAACACTTCACTTCCACACCCTGGCTTTGAGTGGCGGTTGGACTAGCCAGGTCACAGAGGACTGGCTGACACTTCATGCGGTTTGCTGCTATGCTTCTCTGGCTCATCAGATGAGGAAATCAGTCTCTTGCCAACCAACATTGGAAGAAGGCAGAGTTTCATTTTTGCAAGTGAGAAGGCTGTAAAGCCTGAAGCTTTTGGGTACTAGTTATCAAACAAATAAGAGAAAGTACTTTTTCACCCAGAGGATCACTGGTCTATGGAACTCCCTGCCAGAAGAAGTGGTGACAGCTGTCAGTCTTGACAGCTTTAAGAAAGGATTACAACAAGTTCATGGAGGACAAGGGTATTAATGGCTATAATTATGGATACCTAAGGACAACCTCCGGGTTGGAGAGATAGGCAGGATATCTCTCAATGCCAATTCCAGGGAATCCTAAGCAGGTGAAGGCATCTCCTTGGGAATACCCTGAAGCAAATGGTGAGTCACTGTGTGAGACAGAATGCTGGAATGGATGGGCTGTGGCCTGTTCCACCATAGCTGTTCTTATATTCTTATCTGTAATCATCCATTCCCACCTGAAACCGGGGCTCACTCTCTCAGCACAATGGCATTTGTATGTGTATTGCTGCAGATGATACGATGAAACTAAGCCCAGATACCAACCAGCACTCTCTCCTAGTTATTACCCCTCACAACCAGCTTTTAGGCATGCAGAGAATGGGCCTGCCACCCAATTTGGAGCAAGGCAGGGAGTAAAGCACTGACATCACTATGCCAAAGCCATTTTTTGGTAGCTCAGCAGCTCAGAGTATGACTACCCTAGAACAGCTGAATCGGAATGATTCGGCTTGGCTTGGCTTTGAAGCCTTTATTATGACTTAAATTATAAATAGTGTTCACACAGAGGCTGCGGAATGTTGTGAGAGTTCACTGTATACACGTGATGCAGCATTCCAACCCACGGCCCTGCTTCTTTCCTGCCTTCTTGTAGTCCAGCCTCTGCTGTTCTTTTTATGGTTTCCTATAAAAAACCCTTTGATTCAAAATATATACATTCATACTGTTTCATTTTGTCTTGGTTGCTTCTATTTTGTTCACATGCTTACTTTTTGCTTTTCTATCCTTTTCTTTTCTGTATATGAAGAGGTGATCTAGTAATAAGCTTCTCTCTCTCTCTCTCTTGTGGAGGAGAGGAGCAGGGAAGCTGCAGACACACACACACACTTGCAACAGTGGTGGGATTCAAAAAAATTTACTACCTACTCTGTGGGCGTGGTATGGTGGACGTGGCCAGGGGGAAAGCCCTGCGTTGCACCCGAATTAGGACTACAGTAGAATCCCGCATAACGAATGCTTCGTATAACAAAAAATTATACAACGAAGAGTTCGTGCAACAATCGGATACCCTGCATAACAAACAATGTTTAGTTATATGGGGTTTTTGTTAAGTGGGGTATACCCCTGTTAACGAAAACCCTGTATAACGAACATTTTCTTTTCGTTATGAGGGGTATCGCCTATTTGATCCGCATAACAAAAAAAACCTGCATAGCAAAGAGCTCTGTAGAACGGAGCTTTTTCGTTATGTGGGGTTCTACTGTACTTTATTTCAAAACTTGGATGGGCGGGTATTGTGTCCAAACGTTTTCTAACGTATATTACTTAAGTTACATTCACTATTACGTCATTACTGTATTTGCGCCCTTTTCTGTAAGGTGCCTTGTTCATATGTTTGCAATGTACTTGATTAGGTTCCGCACAGGTTTCCCGCATTAACTAATGTCCGGGCAAATGTATCACTGTAAGTGCCTTCCTGTCTCTATATAAGTTGCTATCTTGCCCCTGTTTTATCCAGTCCGAAACCTAGTCCAAATGAGTCTAATTCACTCCGAACTGAACTATAATAAACGATCTTGTTGGTCCCCCCCCCCCCCCCGCCCTGATCTGCTGTCACGTTGCATTAATGCTTGGACTCAACAGCGGGGCCAGCCAGAATTTCTGCTACTGGTTTTGGTGAACTGGGGTGAACCTACTGAATCCCATCACTGACTTGCAGGCAAGCAAGAGTTCAGATGAGTGCCTTTCCTCAGTCCCTCTTCCCACGACAAAGGAAGCAGAGACATCAAGTGCTATGGTGGATACTATTCTCTCTCCTCTCTCTTTTTGCCCCCTCCCCCCATCCAACACACACAATTTTTCATTGCTCCCCCTCTCATGCTCCCTCTCTTTTTTCTGGGTTGCACTTCTCCTATGGCTCTTTTCTCCCTCCTCCTCTCCCTCCTCCTCTAGAGACCTCCCTCCCCCCATGTCCATGTGGGAAGAAGCCCTTTTGAATTGTTCCATCAGGAAAACAGTAGAAGCTCCCAAGCTAGAAGGGTGAAAACAGTTTTGCAAGGGAAAGGTCAAGGGAACGTTCAAAGCAAAAATGACCACGATAAAAGACAAAGATGGCAAAGAGTTAGCAGATGAAGAAGAGATAAAGAAAAGATGGAAAGAGTACACAGAGGAACTTTACAAAAAATACTAAAACACCCCGGATAATAAGAATGAGGGGGAAATTGAACTTGAACCAGACATCCTAGAGAGTGAAGTCAGAAAGGCCCTAAAAAGCACGGCAAATAACAAAGCCAGTGGAGATGATGGTATCCCAGTTGAATCCTTCAAAGCCCTAAAAGATGATGGAATCAAGCTACTACATGCTATATATGCCAGCAGTTTTGGAAAACGAAACAGTGGCCATAGGATTGGAAAAGATCAGTGCACTTGTTAAAATGGATTCTGAGGGAACAGCTGTAGTTACCTGCAATACTTGTGCCATGTTTGTGTTCTTGCCAAAGCATATGGAGAACTACACTTGCAGCAAGTGCAAGCTGGTTGCACTACTAGAAGAGAATGCAAGCGCGGCGCCAAAATGGCCGCCGCGCTCTTTGCGGGGCCCCCCCCACAGGACAGAGAATCCGGGTAGTTAGGGGCGTGGCCAGCTCCCTTATAAAAGGGGTGGCCACGAGGCAGCCGAGCTGCCATTTTACCTCAGCGACGGAGCGGAGAAGTCTTTTCCCCTGTGTCTCCGTCGCTCTTTAGCTTACCGGGAAGCCTTTTGGTAGCGATTCTTCCTTTTCGGCTTCCCTTTGCTTCAGTAGAGATGCCTTCGAAGAAGAAGGCAGCTTCGAGTGCGGCTCGCGCTGTTAGGAGGCGCAACCCAGGTCGGAGGACCGCGGTGCCGCCTCCTCAGCAGCCGCCTTCGCAGGCCCCGGCCGGGGCTGGCGGAATGGGGTCTATTGCCCCTTGGCCCGGAGTGGGCGAACAGAATACGGGCGCGGAAGGGGTTCCGGCCCGCGGCCCGCGAGCGGTGGACACCGCTCCTGCACCTGCCCACCCTGTTGGGCCTGCTGCTCTTGGGTCGCAGCCTCCCCCTGGGCCCTCTAGCCTTGGGGGGTGGTGCGGCCCCCTGCCTTGGCAGGTTTCTCCACCGACCCTGCCGGGCCTCGGTGCTGGCCAATGGCCATATTCGGGTCCTGGGGTACAGGGACCTGTACCCACGCCTGGACCGGGCGGGCCGGCCGGCCCTTGGCCCCAGGTCGACGTGGCAGCCTTACTGGCCCATATTGCGGCCCTGGAAGCGTCGTTGGCTCGGGCCAGTCAGGCGGGGGCCCCCTTTGGGGTCCCTTTTGCGGCGCTGTCGGCAGGAGGACAACAGCCGACAGGGAGGGTTGAGCTGCTGCAGGCGCGTGGCGCGGTTTCGGCTACTGCCTCGCAGCTCCCCAGTCAGCAGCCAGGTGCGGGTCAGGCCCCGGTGATGAGCTCTACGTCGGTCGTGAGCTCCGACGCCCCCAGTGGGCCGGAACCCCCGGTGGGGGCGGCCCGCGGGGGTGCAGCATGTGAGTATACGGTGCAAGCAAGTACATCCACACACATTCCCAATATGGGGGGGCTTTTCAATGGCCTTGGCCTCGCGCGGGTGGTGCGGGGGCCACGCTGTCGGCACCCCACCCGGCGACGACGACTGCCACCCTGGGCACTGGGGTGGGTACTTGTTCTTACACTGCGGGGAATGTTCTGGGGGTGGCTGGGCTAGCTCAGGCCCCTTTTCCTATGGCTGCGGTGCCTTTTTCGGCTTTGCCGACGGCGGGGTATTCCTTGCCACTGGGTGATCACTTGGCACAGACTACCAGAGAAAAGATATGGCGGGGGGAGTATGTAGATATCTTCTCACTCCTGAACAGAGAGCCCACCAAGGAGGAAAGGGAGGGACAGGATGAGAAGGACAAGGAGCAGGCACGTCGCCGTAAGCCGCCACGTACCTGGGCCAACTGGCTCCCTGCTTATTTAATATACATGGCGGTGTACTTGAGGGCGCGGCCGGATTTGGCTATTCCCATGGTCCAATATTTGGACAACATATACAGGGCGATGGTTGATTTCCCAGGCCCCTCGTGGTTAGCCTATGACGAGGAATTCCGTATGAGGATTCCCCTTCACCCCGAGATGAGATGGGACAAGCCGTGCCAGAGGCTTTGGCTTTTGTACATGACGCCCACACGCCCCGCCCCGGGGGACAGATACCATTGTGGACATGCGGTCCAGCGAGCAGCTCCGGCGCGGGTTACCCGCCAAGCGGCGGGGCAGGGGGTTCCAGCCCGCCTGCTGTGCTGGACCTTCTCGTCCAATGGTTCCTGTAATAGGAAGAATTGCAAGTACAGGCATGAGTGTCCCACATGTTCGGGCCCCCACGCAGCCTCCGCCTGTCCCAGGCCTGGAGGGACACGGGGCAGAGGGAGGGGCGGACAGTGGGCTGGCAAGACTGCCACGGATGGAGCTGGTTCTCCAAAAGGCCCCCTCCCCAATTAATGTGGACATGCTGGAGCGTTGGCTCGCATCGTACCCGAAGGGGGAGGATGGGGAGTATCTCCTTCAGGGTTTTAGGCAGGGATTCCGTATCCCTTTCATGGGTGATAGGTCCCCTCAGGATGCCCCTAACCTTTTATCCCTCAGAGGGAGGGAGGACGTGGCCGCGGCCAGCATTAAAAAGGAGTTAGATGCGGGCAGGGTCGCTGGACCTTTCCCTGCACCCCTGTTTCCCAATCTTAAGGTGTCGCCACTGGGCTTGGTCCCCAAAAAGTCCCTAGGCGAGTTTCGCCTTATTCATCATTTGTCCTACCCAGCCGGCCGATCGGTCAATGATGCTATCCCTGATGACCTTTGTTCAGTCAGGTATACATCGTTTGACCAGGCGCTGCGCATGGTGCGCTCTTGTGGCCCGGGTGCCCTGCTGGCCAAGTGCGACATTAAGTCGGCTTTTCGCCTCTTGCCAGTGCATCCGGGCGACTTTGAGTTGCTGGGTTTCAAATTTAAGGGTGAATATTATTTTGATAAGGCCATGCCTTTTGGCTGTTCCATATCATGCTCGGCCTTCGAGCGTTTTAGTACCTTCCTAGAGTGGGCTTTCGTCCGCAGGTCAGGGTCTCGGTCTGTAGCCCATTACCTGGATGACTTTTTATTCGGGGGTGAACGGGGCTGGGACACGTGCACACGTCTCCTCAACACATTTCAGACGCTAATGGAGGAACTCGGTGTCCTTTTAGCGCCCGAAAAGACCGAGGGCCCATCTACCAAGCTAGTTTTCCTGGGGGTGGAGATTGACACAGTAGCGCAGGCTTCTAGGTTGCCGGGCGATAAGGTGTCCAGGATAGTGGCCCTTATCTCGGATTTGCTAGCCAAGCGCAAGGCATCACTGAGGGATCTGCAGGTGCTACATGGTCACCTCAATTTCGCTTGCAGGGTGGTCGCACCGGGCAGAGCTTTTGCCCGGCGCTTATGCGACGCCATGGCAGGGTTATCCAGGCCCCACCATAGAGTTAGGCTTACCCGGGGTATCAGGGCAGACATGTTTGTCTGGTTGCAATTCCTGAGGGAGTTCAATGGGGTCTCATTTTGGAGGTCTGACCTCCTGGCATCCCCCAATTTTCAGATCCAGTCTGATGCCTCAGGATCCCTGGGTTATGGGATGTACTTCAATGGGAAGTGGGCCTATGGTGGGTGGCCACCGGCCTGGGCAGGCACGGGTCGCCTGCGGGATCTCACATACCTGGAATTTTTCCCTATTCTGGGGGCTTTGATGCTATGGGGCGAGCAGTGGGCTAATTCGGTTGTGCATTTCTGGTGTGACAATGCTGCTGTTGTCCACATTGTCAATGCACAGACTTCCAAATCGCCCAGGGTCATGGAACTAGTGCGCCATTTTGTGTTGCGCTGCCTGCGCCTCAATGTCTTGTTCAGGGCCAGGCATGTTCCAGGGATTAATAATGATATTGCTGACGCTTTGTCCCGCCTGCAGATCTCCCGGTTCCGCGCCTTGGCCCCGGATGCGGAGGAATTTCCCTCGCCACTCCCGGACGAGATGTGGACTATTGGCAAGGAGAGGTGAACCGGGCGATTGGCCTGTCACTAGCGCCACGCACGCGTAAGGCGTATCAACAAGCATTCAATTCTTACAGAGCATTTTCTGCTCAATTTCACCTGCCAGAGACCTGGCCTATCCCGGTGGACCATGTTCTGCGGTTCATGGTTCACCTGCATGCACAGGGCCTCGCACCTCGCACCATAGCATCCAAGCTCTCGGCGTTGGCTTTTATGGCCAAAGTGGGAGGTCATGTGGACAGCACCTCTGACTTCCGTGTGAGACATGTTTTGGAGGGGTGGGTGCGCGAGCGCGGGCGTTGCCCGGACGACCGGCACCCTATTTCCCCAGGGGTTCTTACCCAGTTGGCCCGGGGCTGGCCAGGCCTCTGTTTTGATCATTATGAGGCAGCCCTTTTCCATGCAGCCACAACGGTGGCATTTTTTGGAGCGCTCCGCATCAGCGAACTTGTGATGCTGTCTAAGGCGGATGCAAGTTGTAGGGCACTGGAACTCGAAGATGTCTATGTCGCCAAAGACTGGGCTCAGTTGAGGATACGCTCCTCTAAAACAGATCAGCATGGCGTAGGCAGTGGTGTAAGACTGCTACGGTGTTCTTTGGCAGACATCTGTCCGGTTGGTGCCCTACAGGAGTACCTGGCACTGCGTGGCATGCACCACGGCCCATTTTTCTGTCACCAAGATGGGTCTCCCCTTACTAAATTTCAGTTTTGGAAGGTGACAGGCAGAGCCCTCACCAGGGTGGGCCTACCAGGTGCCCGTTATGGCACACATTCATTCCGTATTGGTGCAGCCTCTACAGCAGCTGCTTTTGGGTACTCTGGGGCTGACATACGTAGCATGGGGAGGTGGGGCTCGCAATGTTTTCAGTTTTATGTGCGCCCACTCCCGCCATGAGTACCAATCCAGTCACCTTACCGCCTTTTTTCTCGATTTTCTTACAGACCCTGGGTGTCGTATTACACCGGTGACACTATGGCTGGTGGGCCACAGCTATGTGCACAGGGCAGCCCGTTACGCTGCGGCGACAGAGTGGGGACCCCGATTGGGACTGGGTGAACACGCCAGTCTCACATGGCATGGTAAGCCTGGGATGTTATGGCGGGAGCTGCGGCCTTTCCTTTTTTCTGGCCTGGGTGCTGACCCGCCTGACATTCTCATCATCCACATGGGGGGCAATGATTTGGGCCAGGTCACCGGCTTATCGCTCAAGCATGCGATTTGCGAGGACCTCGCCTACTTGCATTATGTCTGGCCTGCCACAACCCTGGTTTGGTCGGACATTGTCCCGCGACATTCTTATAGAGGGGGCGTTAACCTCCTGGCCCTTGACCGCGCTAGGCGCACGGTCAATAGGGCGGTGGCGCGGTTTCTTGCCGACAGGGCTTGGGGACGGGTCAGTCATCACCCCGCTATTAGCCTACAAAATTATGACTTGTACGCAGGGGATGGGGTCCATCTGTCGCGAGGAGGTATGGACCTCCTGTTGGGTGATTGGCGAGCAGGCCTGTTGACCGAGCTGACGGTCTGGGGGGGGGGCGTCAGGCCTTCTTTGAAGCCCCTCCGTGTGGCGAGTAGCACTGGTAAGGTAAACAGTATGACCCACAGGTATCCGGCAGGTTCGCAATTGACTGGACAACACTAGACAGGAATAAATTAGTTAAACGTTGTCCGGTCAACGATGAACCAGGCGACGGGGTGATGACGATAGCTAACCAGCATGCATCACCCCGTGATTTCACGGATACGCGTCAGAGGGTGGGGTCATGAGTTAGATATTGACTACGGTCAACAATTTGTTTGTTGTCAACAAACAAATTGATACAAATTGATACATTGTAACCAACTGCCGTTGGCAATTTTGGGGTGGTACCTTACCAGTGTTACTTCGGCCTGCTTGCCTTAAGAATTATGATTGGTCGTTTTACCAATACAAATTTATAATTCGGACTAGGGCATTGAATCAATAAATGTGGCCCGATGCTGTTATCCACTTTCAATGTTGTCTGTGTCCGTTATTGGGGGGTGCGCCTGCAATGCAAGTGCGGCGCCAAAATGGCCGCCGCGCTCTTTGCGGGCCCCCCCCACAGGACAGAGAATCCGGGTAGTTAGGGGCGTGGCCAGCTCCCTTATAAAAGGGGTGGCCACGAGGCAGCCGAGCTGCCATTTTACCTCAGCAACGGAGCGGAGAAGTCTTTTCCCCTCCACCCCCTCCCTAGTTAACAGTGTGATATTTTGGTCGCTTCGGGGCCGGGTGGGAATTTTTGGCTGGGACCCATATTGGCTTCCGGGTCCTGGCTTTTTTGCCCATCCCACACTGTTGCTATGGTTTGATATAGGGGTCTTCTTATGTTCCTACTGTTGACTTTGGTCACATTGGCGGGTAGCACTGGTAAGGTAAACAGTATGACCCACAGGTATCCGGCAGGTTCGCAATTGACTGGACAACACTAGACAGGAATAAATTAGTTAAACGTTGTCCGGTCAACGATGAACCAGGCGACGGGGTGATGACGATAGCTAACCAGCATGCATCACCCCGTGATTTCACGGATACGCGTCAGAGGGTGGGGTCATGAGTTAGATATTGACTACGGTCAACAATTTGTTTGTTGTCAACAAACAAATTGATACAAATTGATACATTGTAACCAACTGCCGTTGGCAATTTTGGGGTGGTACCTTACCAGTGTTACTTCGGCCTGCTTGCCTTAAGAATTATGATTAGTCGTTTTACCAATACAAATTTATAATTCGGACTAGGGCATTGAATCAATAAATGTGGCCCGATGCTGTTATCCACTTTCAATGTTGTCTGTGTCCGTTATTGGGGGGTGCGCCTGCAAGGTCCAGCAGCTAGAGGCCCGCATATCTAACCACCAACAAATTAAGGAGCTTGAGGTGTTCTTGGACAGAGCGGAGCAGACTATGCTGGACAAAGAAGAGACAGGGCACAGTTCTGAGGGAGAAGACCCTTCACTAACTCAGGAGGGAGATGGTTGGAGGAATGTGACTCAAAGGAGGAGAAGAGTAGGGGATCATTCTGAGAGTCTGAAATTACAGAATAAATTTGAGGCTCTTTCCCTCATCACACCTGATGAGGAACACACAGAGGAACAACTGGTTCCACCTGATGATCTCTCCTTCATCACACTTGATGAGATCCAGGAAGATAAACAACAGGAACAAACTGAGGTTCTCTCCCTTAATATGGTTGATGAGGTGCATGTAGATGAACAGATTGCAGGAGAGAGGCTCCTTGTACTAGGCAATTCAATAATTAGAAATACAGAGAAATGGATTTGTGATGCATATGATAACTGTATGGTGACTTGCCTGCCAGGTGCAAAAGTTGCAGACATCACAAGAAATCTAGATAGATTGTTAGAGAGAACTGGGAACGAGCCAGTTGTCATGGTACACGTTGGTACCAATGATGTTGGGAAGGCCAAGCGGTCTGTCCTGGAAGCCAAATTTAGGTTGTTAGGAAGAAGATTGAAGTCCCGGACTTCCAAGGTAGCATTTTCAGAAGTGCTGCCTGTCCCTCGCGCAGGACCTACCAGGCAGGCAGAGCTTAGAAACCTCAATGCGTGGATGAGGCGGTGGTGTCGAGAGGAGGGCTTCAGATTTGTCAGGAACTGGAGAACATTTTGGGACAAGCCAAATCGGTTCAGGAGGGATGGGTTGCATTTGAACCATGATGGGACCAGATTGCTGGCACTCAACATCAAAAAGGCTGCAGAGCAGCTTTTAAACTGATAACTGGGGGAAAGCCGACAGGATCTGGGCAGCATACGGTTCGGGAAAGTGTGTACTTGAGTAGTGAGGAGGATGCAAAAATTACTGAGCAGAGCAAGGAGCTAGTCACCAGCACTCTAGCAGAAGGATGCAAGAAGCAGTCTAACAATGCAACTGGACTGAAAAGACTGTATCAGGACAGCATATATAAATGCTTGTATACAAATGCCAGAAGCCTGCAGAACAAAATAGGGGAGCTGGAATACTTAGCAATAGATAAGAATATTGATATTATTGGTATCACTGAAACCTGGTGGACGGATGATAACCAATGGGATACAGTTATCCCAGGCTACAAACTGTACAGGAAGGATAGGAAGGGGCAAATGGGAGGTGGTGTAGCCTTGTATGTCAAAGAAATGATAAAATCGTCTGAATTGGAATATCTAGGTGATTTGGAGTCACCATTAGAAGCTCTGTGGGTAAGAGTACCAGGCCACAAGGATGGTCTAACAGTAGGCATATACTATCGGCCTCCGACCCAAACTCTTGAGGGAGACTGGCAGTTGGAGAATGTTGTAAAGGAGGCATCCAAGAAGGGAAGCCTGGTTATAATGGGGGACTTCAATTACCCTCACATAGACTGGGTAAACTGTTGTTCAGCACATGATAAAGAGATAAAGTTCCTAGATATGCTAAATGATTGTTCCCTGGGACAGATGGTTGAACACCCAACTAGAGGTACAAGAATCCTTGACTTGATCCTGAGTAATACTCAGGATCTGGTGCAAGATGTTAATGTGACTGATCCAATAGGGAACAGTGACCACAACTCAATTATGTTTAACTTGATCATGGACTGCAAGTCACTGATAAAATCTAACACAGAGAACTTAAATTTTCAAAAAGGAAATTTCCCAAAGATGAGGAAACTAGTAAAAAAGAAACTGAAAGGGAAAATTGAGAGAGTCCAAACACTCCAAGAGGCATGGAGGTTGTTAACAAAAACAATAACAGAGGCCCAATTGGAATGCATACCCAAAAGGAAAAAGGGCACTGCCAGGTCCAAGAGGACTCTGATGTGGCTTACAGGAGCTGTTCGGAAAGTGATCAAGAGCAAGAAAAGCTCATTTAGAAGATGGAAGGCTTGTCCGAATGAGGACAGCAGGCAGAAACATAAATTCTGGCAGAACAAATGCAAGGCAACAATCAGGAAAGGAAAGCAAGATTTGAGGAGCGTATAGCTAAAAATACTCAGAGAAATAACAAAGACTTCTTTAAGTACATTAGAAGTAAGAACCCAACTAGGAAGGCCATTGGACCATTAGATGACAATGGAAGGCAAGGGGTTATTAAAGAGGAAACAGAGATTGCAGAGAGACTCAATGAATTCTTTGCTTCAGTATTCACTGAAGAAGACAGAGACCACATGCCCAAAACAGAGCCTATCTTCGTAGGGAGGGAAACCGAAGAATTAAGCCAGATAGAAATAACCAGGGAGGAGGTCCTTGCATGTCTTGTTAAGCTAAACACTAACAAATCACCAGGACCAGATGGCATCCATCCACGAGTTCTCAGGGAACTTAAAGATGAAATTGCTGATCTCCTAGCCAAAATATATAATATTTTCCTCAAATCAGGCTTTGTGCCTGATGACTGGAAGGTAGCGAATGTAACACCAATTTTCAAAAAAGGATCCAGGGGTGATCCAGGAAATTACCGACCTGTCAGTTTGACATGTGTCCCAGGTAAAGTGATGGAAACCATCCTAAAAGATAGAATTAATAGGCACATAGAAGAGAAGGCGCTGCTAAAGGAGAGCCAACATGGCTTTTACAAGGGCAAATCATGCCTCACTAATCTGTTGGAATTTTTTGAGAGTGTCAACAAGCATGTGGATAAGGGGGATCCAGTTGACATTGTTTATCTGGACTTTCAGAAGGCTTTTGACAAGGTCTTGCACCAAAGGCTCTTGAATAAACTTACCAGTCATGGAATAAAGGGACAGGTCTTGTCCTGGATCAGCAACTGGCTAAGGGACAGGAAACAGAGGGTAGCACTAAATGGACACTTCTCCAAGTGGAGGGAAGTAAAGAGTGGGGTCCCCCAAGGTCCAGTACTGGGACCCCTGCTTTTCAACCTCTTCATAAATGATCTAGAGGTAGGAGTAAAAAGCAAGGTAGCCAAATTTGCTGACGACACTAAATTATACAGGGTAGTGAAAACTGTGAGAGATTGTGAGGAGCTCCAGAGGGATCTCTTGACACTGGGGGAGTGGGCAAAACAGTGGCAAATGAGCTTCAACATTAGTAAGTGCAGAGGGATGCATGTTGGGGCAAAAAAACCCAATTACATTTATAAACTGATGGGGTCTGAACTCTCAGAGACAAACCAGGAAAGGGACCTTGGTGTCCTGGTGGACAGCTCAATGAATATGTCAACCCAGTGTGCCTCAGCAGTGAAAAAAGCAAACTCAATGTTAGGGATCATTAGGAAGGGTATAGAAAATAAGTCAGCAAGTGTCATTTTGCCTCTTTATAAATCTATGGTGCGGCCCCATCTGGAATACTGTGTACAGTTCTAGTTGCCATACCTCCAGAAGGATATTATGGAGTTGGAGAAAGTACAGAGGAGGGCAACCAGAATGATTAGGGGACTGGAACACCTTCCTTACCATCTGAGGCTGCAACGGTTGGGCCTTTTCACTCTTGAACGACGGCGTCTAAGAGGTGACCTGATTGAAGTTTATAAAATCATGCACGGTGTGGACAAAGTAGATAAGGAAAAACTGTTTTCCCTATCGCACAACACTAGAACTAGGGGACACTCGATGAAACTTTTGGGTACTAGTTCTCAAACAAATAAGAGAAAGTACTTTTTCACCCAGAGGATTACTGGTCTATGGAACTCCCTGCCAGAAGAAGTGGTGACAGCTGTCAGTCTTGACAGCTTTAAGAAAGGATTAGACAAGTTCATGGAGGTCAAGGGTATCAATGACTATAATTATGGATACTTAAGGACAACCTCGGGGTTGGAGAGATAGGCAGGATATCTCTCAATGCCATTTCCAGGGAATCCTAAGCAATGAAGGCATTTCCTTGGGAATACCCTGAAGGAAATGGTGAGCCACTGTGTGAGACAGAATGCTGGACTGGATGGGCTGTGGCCTGTTCCAGCAAGGCTGTTCTTCTGTTCTTCTGTCCCAATCCCAAAAAAGGGCAATGCCAAAGAATGTTCAAATTATCAAACAATTACGCTCATCCCACAAGCTAGCAAAGTGATGCTCAAGATAATACAGGATAGGCAGCAGCAGCATGTAGAAAGAGAACTCCCAGAGGTGCAGGCTGGGTTCAGAAGAGGCACAGGGACCAGAGATCACATTGCCAACATACGTTGGATCATGGAGAAAACAAAGGAATACCAGAAACAAGCTTACTTCTGCATCATTGACTACACCAAGGCCTTTGATTGTGTGGACCACAACAAAATGTGGAAAGTAATTAAAGAGATGGGAATACCAGAACACCTCATATGCCTCATGAGAAATCTGTACATGAGTCAACAAGCAACAGTTAGGACAGAGTATGGAATGACGGAGTGGTTTGGAATAGGAAAAGGAATAAGACAAGGCTGCATTTTGTCACTCTGCTTATTCAACTTATACACAGAACACATAAAGTGCAATGCAGGGATGGAGGAATCACAATATGGGATCAAAATTGCTGGGAGAAACATCAACAATTCGAGATATGCAGATGATACCACCCTAATGGCAGAAAGTGAGGAAGACCTAAAGAAGCTCCTGATTAGGTTGAAATAAGAGAGTGCAAAAGCTGTCCTGAGACTCAATATCAAGAAAACCAAGATAATCGCAACAGGCCATATCAGTCCCTGGAAAATAGATGGGGAAGAAGTAGAAGCGGTAACAGATTTTACTTTCTTAGGATCCAAGATCACTGCAGATGGAGATTGCAGCCATGAAATAAAAAAGCAACTGATTCTTGGGAGACAAGCTATGAAAAATCTGGGGAACATAGTGAAAAGTAGAGACATCTCACCGCAAACAAAGGTCCGCATAGTCAAAGCAATGATATTTCCGGTGGTAATGTATGGCTGTGAGAGCTGGACCATTAGAAAGGCTGAGCGAAGAAAAATAGATGCTTTTGAGATGTGGTGCTGGAGGAGAGTTTTGAGAGTCCCTTGGACAGCAAGAACAAATAGGTCAATGCTAGAAGAGATTAGCCCTGAGTGCTCATTAGAAGGTCAAATAGTAAAGATGAAGATGAAGTATTTTGGACATCAAATGAGAAGAGAGGACTTACTTGAGAAGGCCTTGATGCTGGGGAAGGTGGAGGGCAAAAGAAGAAGGGTACGGCCAAAGATGGATGGCTAGATGGTATTGTAATACAATGGACACGGGGCTGTGTGGACTAAGGTGGATGGTTGAGGACAGGGGTGCCTGGAGAGCGATGGTCCATGGGGTCGCAAAGAGTCGGAATCGACTGTGCAGCTGAACAACAACAAGGGGAAAGTGCTGGATATATTTGATTCAGTATTTGCAGCACAGAGATAGCAAATAAAATAAAACAAAATAAAAAAAATTAAAAAACAACACTTCAAATTAACTCATTTTATAACTTAATCCCAAAATATCGGATGATATCGTCAGCCATTCAAGGCATGAAAAGAAAAGGAAAAGCCCTTCTCGCATATACTGTATGTACCCTTCTCACGTGCACAAACACACACACACACACTGACATATTATGATGTGCATTCTTTATATATTGTACTAGCTGTTTTGCCTGGCCTTGCTGGGCAGGTATGGATTGTGTGTTGGTGGCAGGGATCTGTCAGGGAAGGCGATCTCCCACACACACAATACACACAAACACAACATGCACACATGACACACATACACGACTCACAACCAACACCCACCACAGCCACACACATCACACACAACACAACACACGACACACACCCACACACACAATCCACACACACCCACACATAACACACGCTCAACACACAACCCATACCTACCACACCCGGACACATTGCACACAACACAGCAAACCCACACAGCAAACCCACACAGCACACACCGACACAACACACACCCACACAGGAAACACCCACACAATACCCCCATAACACAATACACACACACAACACAACCACACACAACACACCCGACAAAACACTCACACAACAAACCCCCCTGCTTGTGGTTTCTCTGGCGGCCCTAAAAAGGCGCCTCGCCGCCGCCACCTTCCCTGCCACCACCGTCCCAGCGGAGTTCACCTGGTATGTCAGCTGGGGGAGAAGGAGGTGGGGAGGTGCCTTTTTAGGGCCGCTGGAGAGACCCTTCATGTTGCGGCTGTCTCTCCTCCCCACCTCCTTCTCCCCCAGCCGACCTGCCGGTTGAACTCCGCTGGGATGGTGGCTGGGATGACGGTGGCTGGGATGGTGGTGGCAAGAACAGCGGCAGCGCTGAGGTGGCTTTTTAGGGCCACCAGAGAGACCCTTCATGTTGCAGTTTGGCTGGGGGAGAAGGAGGTGGGGAAGAGAGATGGTCGCAACACGAAGGGTCTCTCCAGTGGCCCTAAAAGGGCACCTCACTGCTACTGCCATTCCCGCCGCCACTGTCCCAGTGGAGTTCATCTGATAGGTCAGCCGGGGGAGAAGGAGGCGTGGAGGCACCTTTTTAGGGCTGCCGGAGAGACTCTTTGTGTTCCAGCCGTCTCTCCTCCCCACCTCCTTCTCCCCCAGCAGACCTTCCGGACGAACTCTGCTGGGACAGCAGCGGTTGGAGCGGTGGAGCCAGTGAGGCAACTTTTTAGGGCCACTGGAGAGCAGCTGATGAGGGGGGAAAGGCATGCGAGAGTCAGCCATTTTTTCTCTCACGCGCGCCGGCTGTCGCGCCTCCTCTGCATTCGTGTCTTCATCTCTGATTGGCTGAGGCGTGCCATGGCGCAGAGGATGCTGGGTAGCATAGTTTTTTATTTTTCCCCATTCATGGGGCATTGGCCTCACTCTCGGTCCCCGGACCCTCGCAGCGATGTTGTCCGGGAGGTAAGGTAAGTGTGGCTGGCGCATTACGGGATGGGATTGACGTGTGTGGACACGCATTCCGGACACGCATTCCGGACACGCGTGGCTCAACCGTATAGGTATAGATGCTGCCCTGAGTGGTGATTGTGTCAAAAGGGCAGGCTGTAAATAAAATAAAATAAATCATTTCCCTGAACTCACAGTTTATCCCTAAAATATCAAGGAGCCGAACGTTGCTAGCCTGCAGATTATGTTGCACTTCCACCAGTAGCCAAGAAAAGCAGGATCAATCTCATTACACTTTCCATGCAGTCACTCAAGGTGCTTCTGAAAAATGGGCAACTGGAGCAAATTGAAAGGAAAGCAAATTTCATTTATTAGTATTATAATTTTACAATGTATTTATGGCAAGTCTCTTTTTAAAATGTTACGTTTGTTGTTGTTGTTCAGTCGCACAGTCGATTCCGACCCTTTGCGACCCTATGGACCATCGTTCTCCAGGCGCCTCTGTCCTCCACCATCCCCCTCAGTCCTCCCAGCTCTGTGCCCATTGTGTCTACAATACCATCTATCCATCTCATCCTTGGTCTCCCCCTTCTTCTTTTGCCCTCCACCTTTCCCAACATCACGGCCTTCTCAAGTGAATCCTCCCTTCTCATTTGATGCCCAAAGTACTTTAGCCTCATCTTTACTATTTGACCTTCCAATGAGCAGTCAGTGTTGATTTCTTCTAAGATTGACCTATTTGTTCTCCTCGCTGTCCAAGATACCCTCAAAACTCTCCTCCAACACCACATTTCAAAGGCATCTATTCTTCTGCGTTCAGCTTTCCTAATTGTCCAGCTCTCACATCCGTACATTACCACTGGGAATACCATTGCTTCGACTATTCTAATTTTTGTTTTCAAGGTGATGTCTCTGCTTTTCACTATGTTCCCCAGGTTTCTCATGGCTTGTCTCCCTAGAATCAGCCGCCTCTTTATTTCATGGCTGCAATCTCCATCTGCAGTGATCTTGTTACGTAGGTTTACGTAGGTGTATGTAAAACTCCCAGATGGTCCACTGTCTATGCACTAGCAAAGCCTACCACTGCTCACATTCCTGGAAAGAACTCCATTTGAAAGATCTCTTGCTCTTGGGAGGAAAAATATAGGGCCTAATTCTGAAATCCAGGAGATGCGGGTGTTTATGACCATGCAGGTACCAAAGAATGGAATTTATATGGTAAGCAAACATCCCATTTTATGAACCAAATAACTATTCAGCAGTTGCATACTTTCAAACCTCACAACTCAAAGCTCATGCAGATACCAAAGCTCTTCTAACAACTCCCACACTTTGTTCAAACGGTGTTGTATTTTCTTTTACTATTCCAATTTTATAAGCTATGAAATTTAACACACTAAGCCACCTCCTCTGGCCAAGCTGTAACTGAATCAACAGTCTAAACCGTTTCTTGGCTGTCGGAGACCACAAAATGCATGCCAAATCAACTGCTAAGTCTTCCAAGGTGCTAGAGGAGATTTTGTCCAGCAGGTTCCGATCGTATAAGTTACAGACTAAGAAAAGTACTTATAACATCTCAGACCCCATGCAAGAAGTTGAATTATGGCCTTGTTTGAGTGAGGGGACCCAACCTTGTGAAACATGAGTAGCTCCTGTATATGCCTTTCCCCTGCCTAACCAGACGTGTGGCAGCACCTTTTGCTCCATCTAATGGCTCATCCATCTTCACTAGAAACACAAGCGGGAGTAGCATGGTAGGAATCAAGTCCCTTCACCCAAGTCAATATTTAGACCTACCAATTATAGAGCCAATTAATGTTTTGCACTGCAGAAAGCGAAAAGTCATTCATAGAACTGAACTGGTTGAGGTGTCAGCTGTTCTGAAATCATCATGTTAGCGTCAAAGAAACAATTGCTTTCGTAAACCCTATTCAGACATTTTTTAATCAGGCACTTGTACCACACATGGAAGGGAGTCTTGCAGCCCTATTCTTTCTGTTCCTGGTGTCATCGCACTCTTATGCAAGAAAGAGAGAGTCTGAAGAGGGCAGACACTATTGTCTTTGAGGGCATTCTGTGTGCCTCAGGCCGCTAATTTTCCAGTGTTCTGATTAACAGGTAGAGCATTGAATGATTTGTAGTCAGGCTTCCCATAGCTAATTAAAAACAGTGTTCTATGTATTCCATACCTTTTCTTTCATGACGTTTAGCACATCTTCTAGCTTCGACTCTATCATTTGGTAGTCAACAAAACCTTGATTCTGAATGTATTTGCAAGCACAATGACCTTTCAGTTAGTTCCCTCTCAATATTTCCAGTGGGGCTTAGCCACATGTAAGTGAGCATAGATTTTGTTGACTGAGCAAGGTTTTGTTGACTGAAACCTCCCCAATTTCATATCCGCTCCTTCAAACCTATATAAAATTTTCTGCCAGCATGGTGTGGTTTTGGGGCTACAAATCCCAAAGTCCATGTTGCCAGACTGTGGTTGGAACTACAACTTCACAATAGTCTTGAGAAAACTGCTTCTGTTGGTTAACTGAAGCAGTTCTCTCCAGACTTCTTCAGTTAGCCAACAGAAGCATGTATGTGAGCATAGTAGAGGTGCCTGACATGCTGTGGTCCATCGGGTCACAAAAGGTCAGACTTGACTGCGACTGAACAACAAAAAGTGAGCATAGAGTTGACTACAGCCTTTGTTTCTCTTAGGATTGCCTACCCAGCTGTACCCCTGGGAAAGAGGAAATACAATAGCAAATTAATAATCAACTAACCCCAATCAGGGACCTTCTGTTATTTAAGTTGTAAATAGGCACACTGATCATATGTTATTACTGGTTGTAAATAGCACACTGATTTGCAAACCTATCTGTTAAGCCAACCAACCACTGTGTGCCTCTGTACCTGATATGTATAAATTGATACCATGAAAACTCACTCTTATGTCTGACAAAGTGGACTTGATTCACAAAAGCTAACATTAAAATACAGGAGCTAGTCTTTAAGGTGCCACTCTTTTGTTTTGGTTACTCTCTGATATGATTGCAGACTAACACAGCTACCACTTCAAAAATAGCAGTTTCATGATCTTGTGAATGCTGGTTTGTTTTAACACACTTTTGATTGACCATTGCTGAAGGAGTTCAGCTATGTAGGATTCATGGCCCAAGTTTGCTTGACAATTTTGGGAGTGTGAAGCTCAACTCATTCCAGCATATTTCTAGGAGTAGATTTGCCCTCACCTCACCTCCGCCCACTGCCACCCCTGTCCCAGGATTTATGGTTGATTAAGAAATTGTATAGTCAGGAGTTTGAAACAAAGTTTCAGGAACATCCAGGAGGGAATGACCATCCATTCAATGGTAGCACAGATCAAGCCTTGCACCATCTAACCCAGAAGTTCCCAACCTACGGCCTATGGGCTGGACTCAGCCCCCGACACCATCCCATAGCTGTCAAGTATCCCTTATTGGCCGGGGAAACCCCTTATTTTACCCTCTTTCCCGCCACCATCCCTTTTTAACTAGACTGCAAAGCCCTATTGCTGCCATTGGAGGGCAGCACAGGATAAGCATAGCTGTCAAGTATCCCTTATTTGCCAGGAAATTTCCCTTATTTCCAAATCCAAAACTTGACAGGTATGCACCATCCCATCTGGCCTGTTGCCGCCTCCACTTCACCTGTGAGCGGAAGCAAGCATAGGCACATTTATGACAGCCGTAATGCACCCACTTCCGCTTCTGGGGGGTGGTCCTGCCTGCTCAGCAGTCCGGGGGCGTGGTCCAGGCCCATGACATAAAAAGGTTGGCCACCCTTGATCTAACCTGTGTTGTCAAGCAGAAAATCTGCATGTGTCCATGCTGCTGATGCAACATGCAGAGTATGTGAAGCAAACATTACCATAATAACAGAGAGAAGCAGAAAAATGTATTTTTATTCTGAGGTGCTCTCTAAAACAGATTGGTTTGGCAGGCCTTTCACACTCCATAGCCCCAGTAAAGAAATTCTTCTGTGGAGCTTTTGAGTTAGCTGCCAGTTCCCCAGATTTCCACAACAGCTGTACAACTTCTTTCAAAATGGTTTTTTTTTCTGGAATGAAATTGGAAGGTGAAGGTTGAATGTATCAACAAATCATGAGTCACCTCTTAAAAAAAAAGATTGGGGGAAACTTGGTCCTTGGAAAAGGGGAAAGAGAAATTCTGCATTCTGCCTCTAAAGAGGTTGCTAGTTTGTTTATATTATACATCATAGAAGTGGAGTTCCTTCCAACTTTACAATCTGTGAGTTTCAGTACATATTAAATAAAATATGATAATATAGTCATCTACTGTAAGTGGTGAATAAATAAATTTCGTATCAGAAATTACTCTGGGTTGAAAGGATTTTTGCTGGAGAAACTCCACTCAGGGGACACTCGAATGAGGCTCCTTTCATGTCCCCAAGATCCGTCATCAGCACTCAGGTATCGAATCCCAACTTTCTAGTCTTAAAGCTCAGCGTCTTAACCACTAAGCCACTGCAGTGCATTATACTAAGTTGTAAAAACCCCAAAACAAATGTGGAATACACATTTTTGTATAGTGATGAGAAAACACATGCTCACACACATGGTCAGGTCATGGGGGAGACGACGCTGACAGATCGCGGACCTCCCTTTTATTCCTGAGGAAACCTCGACACATGCGTACGCGTACCTAGCGCAATTGCACAGTCGTGACAAAACTGACAGGAAGATAGGCTCAGAGAATGGGGTGTTGCATACATCACTATATCGGGGGATGCACATTGAATAACTGCCAGAAGGAGCAACCCAGATGGTCAGGGGCTGATAAGAGGTTTGAGGAGGGGAAAACGTGTGATGGCTCTGATAGGGATGCACTTACGTCAGCTCCTGCCAGGAAGCACCCAAACGGGTGTTGCGATCTTTGCCTGTGGGCGGACCCTGAGCTGAGCAAACAGCCCGGCCTCTCCCTTTTGGGAGCTGACGGGGGCCAGGGCTAACGGTTTCTCCTAAGGGCGGGGGGTACTTTTGGGGACAAAAGTAGACTGTCACCCCTTCATTTTTGCATCAAACATGACCAAGCCACTTCATCAAAGTAGTTTTCTGATATAATTGAAGCAAACTATTGCCCTATTCAATCCTTACTCCACATTCTTAACACTTCATCATCAGCTTCATCTTTTCCTTCCTCCTGCATTTACTTTATCTTTTCTGCTGTTGCTTTCAACATGTGAAAGCAAGGGTCTATAAAGGAAGTTCTTTTGTCTGTTATGTACTTTCCACATGAACCAGAACCTCATTTTGTGTCTGTAATTGTGAGGGGAGGGGAGAGAGAATACATTCTGGTTCCATATGGTGAACCAACATGGATGGAAGTGCTTTCCCCTCTTCAAACAGTCATTTTGGTATGTTGAAAACACCAAGGGGGTCCTCCCTTAGTGTATGTAGTGAATGGAGACTTCTAAGAGTAACTGAATGTAGTTTATGTTACCAGTCTATTGAGAGACAGAAGACAAGGGTTCACAATTGACTTTTGCAGATTAGTGACAGTAAACTGCTTACACTGTCCGGTTATGATGTAAAATAATGCAAAGAATTTCTACTTGCACATGTATTCTACAAGTGGAAATAAAATAATGAAAACCAGCGCTTCCCTTTAAAAACATAGGATTAGCCATGCTTAAACTATTCTTGGGGACTATGATTAAACAATCTACTGAGAGGAGAAGATTTTTCATCCTGCAGCTCTATCAAACGGTGCTATAAAGGTCAGTCTGCCAATACTGTAGTGATATAATTTGAAAGAACAGCATTCTGCAATCTAGGTGTGATTTGATCCAGTTGTTTTCTTTAAAATGTAAAAACTTTCCTCAATATTATTCTTTGAAGGAAGAAAGGATTATATTTGGGGGTTGTTTATTTTAAATGAAATCCCCTTTTTAAAAAAAGATGGGAATCTGGAACTGCTGTTCAAAGTGGCCACTGTTCTAGGCTTTAAGAAGTTTTGTATGCATGGTTTTGTGGGTTTTCAGTGATTTGAATTAGAACGCCAGTCTCACACAATCTACACATTCAAGAGGTGCTGAACCAGCTACAGTAGTTCTATAATCTTGGGTCAGACTCCAACATAATATCCTTAGCACATAATTAGAAGAAGTGGTGTGTGACTAGCATTGACAACAGGATGGCCATACAGCTGTGTGTGCTCACTGCTTCAGCAGTTAGACTTGCATCTAACTGGGGTCTGCCATCCGAATTACAGAAAAATTATGTGGGGTCATGTTGCTATGGCCTTTCCCAAGTGGAGAGAAGGAACGAGAGAGACTTCAGGATTCAGGATAAACGGCTAATTTAATTCATTTTTCAGTCCCATTAAATAGACAAAAAAGGCCTGTTGCCAAGCAGAAATGGCTAACTTGTTTTTTGCCTCTAATTACTAATCAGAGTAGTATTCTTGACTCAACAGATTAACATTCCATTTTCTACCAGGAAGAAATCTCTAACCAGAGAGTTAAGTATTAGAATACATAAGAAAATAATTAGGTATTAGGTTGACCTGAGCCATGGGTGACTTTTCGGTCAATTTAGGAGGTAAAAGGTTACTTAGATTAATCAGTTTAAGGATTCTGTCCTGTTGCTTGGTTGAGTCTTCAAAACTCGCTCCAGCTTGGAACCCTTAATATTAAATAATGTGTTTAATATATGAATCTGCTCTGGTCAATCTAATGCATTCCTACAGGGTCAGGTCAAAATTACATAATCCATTTGGAACTGTTTCTAACCGACAGTGGGAAACCAAACCTGTGCATAAAAAGAAAGGGTTTTATTTACCTTTGTGCCTTGCTCCATGCAGTGAAAATGGAGGGGGAAAGCCATGCTTCCTGGTTGCAGGGAGAGCAAGAGGCTAGGCTAGAGCATCGCTTCCTGCTTCAGACCAATTGGCCTGCCCACCCATTGCCCCTGCAATGCAACCACTGGTTGGTGGTGCAAAATACAGTACTATTTGGTTCAGATCACGTAATTTTAGGGGGGGAGGGGCCAAAGCAAAAATTACGGTTGGATTACATAGGGGTGTGTGTGTCAATTTTCCCAGAAAAAGGATCATGTAATTGTTGAATGGCCCCTAGTTGCAAAAGTTCATTTCTCTCCAAAAATGCATTTTTTTCTGATGCCTGACTTTTCCCTTTCAATGGGACAAATTCTATAAAATATCCCTGTATGTAATTAAAATTATTCACTTTTAATGATCCTAATGACAACATCATACTTAAGAGACCACGTCGCTCCGAGGTCCTCGACCTGTCTCACGAGTCTTTTTTCTGCTTAGTTTTTTATGTAGTTTTTCTTTTAGTTTTTTGGGGCATTTTAATAGGGTGGAGGATGGATGAGGGTTGTTTCTCTACGAGGTTTTATGGGGTTTAAATGTAATTTTTTGGATAGGGGTTTTAACCGGGTTTTAATTGATGTTCTTAATTGTTTTTATATGTTGTTATGCCACTTTGGGTCTCCCTCGGGAGAGGAAAGCAGGGTATAAATGATTAAACAATTAAATAAATAATCATCCGCCCCCTGCAGACTTAGTTGCATGAATAAGATTTTAACCAATGTGTCTCTCCTGTCTTTGCTGATACCCTGCAGATGTTTTTTTGTGAATAGTTTTTTTTTTAAAGCATTGTGGTTGAGCTAAAATAGAAAGAAGGTTGTATTTATCCACTATATTGTGGGTATTAAAATGCTTTTATATAAATGAAAAGAATCTGGTTAGAATCTGGAGAACGTCTATTGTATATCTGATAGTTTCTACTATTAAGCATGGCAGTTAAGCAACTGATTATATAGATGTTATTAAAAAGTGTATTAAGAATGAAAATATTGAATTTTTATTTCACAGTGAATCTGATTAAAATTCCAGGACTTAATTTGTTTTATCATGGAAACAACAATAGCTATTGCATTGGTCTCTGGTAAGTAATCAAGTGAGATGCATAGTATTTTACAACATCATGTTCATTTATGTATGTATTTGTTTCTACATCCCTGTCCAGCTGTGTAGGCTGAGGTCAGGTTATAGCTACTCCTTTAGTGAAGATACATTAGTTTGTATAACTGCAAGCCCTGGGCTAGTTTGTTGAATTCTGCCTTATTGTTATTTCCAATCCCATTACTATCAACAGATGCTCAGAGGCCTTGTTTCCCCCACCCCACACCCCACCCCCTTGGCTTACGAATGCTAGCTTTTTAAAATCATAGTTCTTATGTGTGTCAGCTACCATCAAGTTGTATAAACTCAGAGCATATTACTCGGACTTCCCAAGCATTAGGGCTTTGGGTGCCCCACCACCACCACAGGGAGGCCTGAAAGGGTGAGGTATGGAACTGGGTCTTCTCTGTGGTGACCCCAAAGGTTTAGAATGCTCCTCCAGCATATATTCACCTGGCCCCTCCCTCCAGAACTCCCAGAAAGCTATTAAGGCTGGATTTTTTTTAGAGAGGCATTTTCTGACATTTTACCTCCTCCAGTTGACATTTATATTGTCTGGTTGTGATCCCTTGTTCCTTTCTATGTGTGTTAGAATATCTGTGATATTGTTTTCTAATTCTTTTATACATTGACATATTTTATCCAGAATGTTGACTTCCCTGAGTTGTCTTTTGGCCAGAACTCATGAGCATTCTTTCCTTCTATCTATCTATCTATCTATCTATCTATCTATCTATCTATCTATCTATCTATCTATCTATCTATCTATCTATCTATCTATTGCAAACAGATAAATAAATAAAATATGCCTTCTAGTGACCTTAATAGAGTGTCCCAGGTGTGTGAATATAATTAAGGTGAGGTTTTCTGATTGCCAGTCCTAAAAGAGCAATCAGAACATTTGATTTAGAAAATCTAAGGAAATTATAAACAGTCAACATGACTTTGGGGTCCCATATAATTAGCGCTTGAATTCCAGGGTGCTCACTTCTGAGTAAACATGCATAGGACTCTACTATGGCTGAAATCCTATTGTGCAGTTATGCAAATTGTGTAACTTTTAGACACAAATTACTTGAAGTTAAGAACTTTCCATAGATAATATTTGTTTCATAATGTACTGAGTTGTGTGACTTTGGATGCAACAGATAATTTCTATGGAGATTTCTGAATTTACAGAAATTTGTATCTAAATATTTGCCTGTCCCTGTATATTCCAGAAAAACACACACATGCAGTCTCATAATTTTTCAGCTTCATATAATAGGATTTATCTTCAAGATTACAGTAGGAGATAATGTATTCGCAAGATGTGTATTTCTCTCACATTCTTCTCTATTATAGCATTGTTGCTGACTTGTGTATCTGCAACCAAAGAAGCCTCAAAGAAGAACAAAAAGGTTAAACTATGTGAGTGAGTAACATGAACATTTCTGGTCCAAAATGAGAAGGTTTTCCTCTGCTGAAAGTTGTAGCTCTGTTTCTAGCTTGTCTTTGGTGATTTACAAAGAGATGTTAGAAATAGCCTGTAGGAAATACACCTTATCAGCATTTTCATTCTGATTTTGCACATAGCACACATCCATTTATATGTCTTATGTTCAACATTCTAGATTAAAAATGGGGTGTACCTGTATTAACAATAGCCCAGTTATCATGCCTAGAATCATATCCTAAGATTGTTCTGCCCCCCTATACACACATAGTACCTCTTTCTCTTGCTTCCTCACACACATATTAGTGTGCTACCTTCTTGCTCTGCAACATCTGACTCCCATTAGTTTAAGAGCCAAGAGGATAATTAACCAAACAACATGTCTGAATTTTTTTACAACAGATTATTTAATGTTCAAAATCAAATTATAGCAGCTGATCAAAAACTACAGTATGTCAAATGGTGGTTTAGAATTCACGTGCATGTATCATATGCTCCGAAGCCAATGTACAACCATTTTTCTAGTCAGATACAACTCTGTAAGATCTCCAGTTGAGTTTCAATCACTTATCCAGAAACATAGTCTTGTGTGAGAGCCAAGGTCCAAATTAGATAATATAGTTAATGTGTCATTAGAAACAGAGCTCCCTTAAGAGGGAAAAAGACTGTCTGCATTTTTCTTTATCCACAAATCAACCAACTTGTTTTTTGTAATTGACCATTGAGAGAGATGTATGGCTAAATTTGCATGTCAGATTTGTCAGGCATTAGCTGTGAATAATATACAGAGTTGTACATGCATTCAAATGCGCTCCATGTGGATTCGGTGATCACAACAGATCTGCCCATATAGTCATTTTAAATGCATTACAGAAATATGCTGTGACAGAAGCCATACCTGTCAAGCGTGGCTCCAGACAATACGGGACCTCCGCAGAACCGTTCTGCGCAGGTCCCTTCTACACATGCATATAAGCCTTCTGTGCATCCCCTTCTGCGCATCCCCTTCTGTGCATGCGTAAAAGGGTTCTGCACAGAAGGGGATGCGCAGTAACTACTTTTCCCCCACCGTCAAATTATGGGATGGCGGCGGCTCCGGGCGGGAAAGTAGGAAAAGCGGTGTTGGAATATGGGAAATCCCGGCCAATGTGGGATACTTGACAGGTATGGACAGAAGCACAGAAAACCTACAACAAACATTGGAGCTGAAGGTCTTCTGTCTAAAATTCATATAATAGAACTGTTAAGTAGTAGCGGGGAAGGGGGTTAGATATGCTTAGGAACATCCAGTTGGCTTATAACACTCTATTGTCTACTGCATTGCTAGAATACTATATGAACACAAATACTGAAAATGTTTTACAAACTGTGTCTTCACAGATGCCCCCCAAATTGATTGTGACATGAAAGCTGCAAAGATCCTCAATCCTGAATTTATTGCCAAGTGTCCTTCAGGATGTCAGAATGTCAAATATCGAGTTTATGGCACCGATATCTACGCGTCTTTTTCCAGTATATGTGGTGCTGCTGTTCACAGGTTGGCAGGTTGCCCTTTTTTCTAAGGCCATTTATAGAACTGAAGGGAAAGAGATTAAAACTCACAAGGAAAGAGCCTACAAATGCAGTTGCAGAATTAGGTTTCCAGAAATAAAACCAGACTCAAAATAAACCCACAAGGTGAACCCACACTTATCTCAGCTTTGGAACTAAAAGATCCATATATCATTTGGCTGAATTTCTCCATAGCTCCTGTAGAGACTGAAAAGCATCATCCTGTTATTTCTCAGTTATGAAGATTATCGGTGGCTCAACTCCATTATTAAGTCACAACTCAAATAGGCTCATTAAATCAGTGAAGATTATGTGATCTAACCCTTCTATAAGTTCCAGTGATTTTGTAGGCAGATTGTACTTGCAGCTCACTACTGAATGTCCTGAAATTCATAAAACAAATTTCCAAGCTCATTTCCTTGATCTTACAGAATGACAGAGAAAAGTCTATTTCATGAAGAGATGGGGGACTTTTCAAACAAAGCAAAGAAGCATAGGGAAAGGAAAGTTGAGTCCTGCTCCATTCTTATCTTGAATGTTTAAGGCAGGGGTGACCAAACCTTTTGGTCCTGTGGCTCTGATCACGCCCCTGGAACAGCTGAGTGGGCTAGACTATGGCCCCAGAACAGGGCGTGTTTACGTATGCGCACCATGTTCACTTCCTGGTTTGGTGCAGACGCTTCTGCACATGCACGGACACATCTGTGCCAAACCAGGACATGCGAGAGCATGTCCATGCCGAACAAGGAAGCACATACACAGAAGTGTCCGTATTCACTTCCTGGTTTGGCAAGGGCATTATGGGCCTGATGGAATGGCTTTGGGGGCTGTAGCTTGGGCATGCCTGGTTTAAGGATACTCTAATTGTTATAAGCTTGTTGCATAAGAAATAAATCATATTATTTATTCTGTCACACGATAAAAATTAAGTTCAGGCCAGTCTTCTTGGTTTGCTTTTATCTGGCAAGCTTAGATTGTGGTAATCTCATATCTTATCTTTGAATATATTACTTTTTGCAGTGGTACAATTGATAAGTCTGGAGGGAAAATCCTGGTTCAAAAAGTTGCTGGACAATCAGGTTACAAGGGTAGTTTCTCCAACGGAGTCCGATCACTGTCTTTACCTCGATGGAGGGAGTCCTTCATCGTTTCAGGTAAGACTAGACTTTATCCATCCAACTCTATCTATTTGTTTGTTTTTTCTTAATAGCATCTTACTTAATTTCCAAAAATACCACTACATTGCCACTATCTATGCTAGTTGAGGGATTCTGAGCATTTCAGGTTAAAACATAATTGTCCTAAATTCTCCTTCTAGCTATTATTCACTGGGGTAAATCTCTTATAACTAACATCCCTAAACATGCCTTTTTAAATATTATGTCTACTACTAAGGAAAGCATGTCCAACGGTTTTGTTTAAGCTTTCTATTATATTGAGTCCAATGTGAATGGAGTTTAAAGAGGCAAGTAACGTAGCTCTCCATTGGGTTGAATCACAGCAGAATAATAAATGAGCCCATAATTTGCATCTCAACAACAGAAGAAAGAAATTCCTGTACCAAATTGCAAAACTCCCATTGGTTTTTAATGAGTTGCAGGGTTTCATCATAATCCATGTATTTGCTAGTGGCTTAATTAGCAACAATTTGAAAATCCATGAAATTACATATGTAATCCTCACCATAACTTGTCTGTCAGTGACATGTAATTGAAAGTCAAGTTAAGCTTGGGTTGCTTCCTTTGCAACTGTGTTTATTGTCTGAAATCTACTTTTGCAACAAGAAGTTTCAAGTGAGCAAACAAGCAAAGTCAAACACTCCCAACACACACATTGCCAATTGTCTTCCCACTTAATAAAGCATTCAGGGATTGGGAGTTACCAGCCTGGCTAAGCAGAATGCATACAAAGGTCTATAGAAAAGATATCATTGCTGTTGCCAACTTCCGAAATAAAACAATGCAAGGCATGAAAGACAATAAGCAAGGTTTACAGAGACTGAAATGGCGAGCAAGCTAGGAGGTATCCACTTCAGAGTCCTGAAATGTTTTGGATTATATAGAAATGAGTATTCAAATCAGCGAGAGTTCCCTGCTAGCGGCTTTATAAATGTGACAGGTCTCTTCTCGATCTCTGAATGTGTTAGGGCTATGACAAAGGTTAGATCCATCTGCCTTGTTTTTCAAGCAGCTAAGTACTAAGTTTTGCCCTTTCAAATCTAACAATATGTTTATTGTGTTTGGCTGTTGTGTTTGAAGGATTTTGGTTGTTGTTGTTGTTTGCTGTTGATGTTTTTAAAGGACTCTGCTAGTGAGGACTATGAACAAATTTACAATGCAATTTGTAAATTGTATATATAATGCCCATATATATCCCCATTTAACACTGTGGCTGTGGCACTATACTGAGATCATATTTATTCAACTGCTTTCTGTGTCTGCTCAACTCAGTGCTATTTTACTTGATAAATATTTTTAAAGGAGTTGGAATGCAAGTAAAACAGATGGTTAATATACTGATGTTAACGGCGAAAGAAGAAAAAAAAATTGCTGTGTGATGCGAAGACACTTGAAATGTAGCATTTATCTATTTCTAAGATAATTAAACATTTCTATGTGGATGATGACAGTGATCTGAGTGCCATGGAAGAGAGCTTTGCATCAACCCAAGACAACCTTCCATATGGTCACGCCTTGAAAAGTTTTCTCTAACTCTAGAGTGAAGAAAAACCACCACCACATATATATATTTGCTTTAGAATTGCCATGTTTTGTTCATTGACTTTTTAAACTGAATGTCACCTAGACCAAGAACGGCTGCTGTTTATACTTAAAAAGCAGTGAACATCTCTTCCATCTTTGTTTCCTTAACAAATGGTTTTTATTGGAAAAATAAAAATGAAAGAAGCAAAGGGAAACATGAGAACGTCGTGAATTGAAGATCACAACATCTAGATTTTATGATAAGAGCACCCATTGCTCTAAAACATGTTTCAGTTTTCTCTTTGGCTGCCACAAAAAACTATTTATTGTCATTGTAAATTGTATACTTCAAAAATGATCTGTGACTGAACAGAATTCAGTAAAAAAAAGATATATAGCTTAAATAAATGTATACCTATGAGGTTGTGGGAGATGTTAATATAGCCTTCTGCAATATAGCACTCTCGAAATGTGAAGACTGCAATCCCAATCATTCCCAGCCCAGCAACACTCATGATGGCTGGAGATTATGGAATATGTTGTCCAACAGACTTGGTATTTGCTGTTTTGTTTGCTGTATGTCAGGACTTTGTTTGTTTCCATGACTTAAGACAGGGTGCCCAAACTACAGATCTGGCCCATGGCACCAAATCATCTGGCCCGTGCCAGCTGCTCCGCTCCCAGAAGCAGAAGTAAAACGTGCATGCGCGTGCGCATAATGCACCCGCACATGCACATGATAGTACCGTAAATGACCTGCGGCTGTCAAATGCATTTACGGCAGCATTATGCATGTGCGCATTATGCATAAGCGCACATGTATTTTACTTCTGCTTCTAATGGGAGGAACTATGTGATTGGCACACTAACCACATGACTGGCCCATGGCCTGAAAAGTTTGAGCACCCCTGACTTAAGCTTTAGCTGGTTCACTGGAATCTATTTTTCAACATTATTATTGCAAAAATATCCTTAAAGACACAAAGAAAAATGAGGAAATCATTTTCTGTTTATGGAAACAAATGTGAAGAGAATACATTCCCCACAGTGATATCCTCAGTAATTTTGCTCTGGAGAGTTGCTGGACCAGTAGATCTCAGCACGAATATTTGAACATCCTAGGAGAAAGGCTGAGTGGCAAACATAGTTCAGATGAATGGTTTGAGAACACTATAAATATGGTAGATATGCACACCACCTTCAGAATGCTATTTTTCAATTTTTAAAAAAACTGGTTTTAATATGTCTGGTTTTAATATGTCTATTTATTACAAGGTCTCATCTGGCTTTTCTTGTGCCTCCCCCCCCCCCCCGTTTTTTACAGAATGTAAGCCTAAAAAAGGTGTGCACTACCCCTCAACTCTTGAATATGCATCTTCCAAAAGCACATCTGTAAAAGGCAAGTACAGTAATAGATTTTCTGATGCCGTGTGTGTGTGTGTGCGTGTGCGTGCATATGTGCCTGCTGTGTGTGCGTGTGCATGCTGTGCGTGCATGCTGTGTGCGTGCGTGTGTGCGCGCTGCGTGTGCGCGCTGTGTGTGTGTGTGTGAGAGAGTGAGTGAGTGAGTGAGTGAGAGAGAGAGAGGAGAGACTAGCCTGGTGGAGGAGGAAGAGGAGGAGGCCAGCAAATGAAGGTCACATAGCAAAGAGAGAAGAGGAACGGGGCTTCCCTATTGCTGGGGGTCATAAAAGAGGCTGTAAATGAGGCAGGGGGAGATTTGGAAGGAGACAAGGGACACCTGCATCTAGCAGGAGAATCTGCATGGGGTAACATAAAGAAGGAGCGAGGAGCAACTCTGAGTGCAGAGGAGGTGAGAGGCTCTGACAAGGACTGGGAATACATCTGCCATGAAGACCTCCTGGACAGAGGTCCTTATCCAGCTGAAGGTGCCCAGAGGACAGGCCACCCACCTTGAGCAAACTCACATTTCTTACCACTTTCCACCCTGACTCAGGAACTGGGCTACCTACTGGGCCAAAGACTGGGCCAGGCCCAATCCAATCCCATCCAGAGGTGACACTGGAGGTGGAAAAGACAAAAGGACCAGCAGTGCTATCTCTAGATGCCACTGCCTCCACCACTTTTGACCTTCTCCAGACTGCAAGCTTATATGAGCTCCCCTTCTGCAAGCTTCCACCTTGGGTCTCCATAGAGGCCTCCTTTGAAAGAGCTTAAGGACTATCAGCCCTCAGTGGAGTTAACTAGAGGCCCAAACTGGACTGAACCTCTAGGACTGTAGGAGTGAAACAAAATCCTGAGCTTGTTTCCCTCTGTCCCAGTTTATTAAAAAAACTCTTAACGCTGATCCTGAATGAGTGGAGTCAATGGATATAAGAATGCATGGTTTACTCACTGACCCCACACTAGGTGCACAATGTGGTTTGGTAAAAGGTGGTTTGTGGGTGAACGATGGGGCCTCCCATCCTGAAGAGGTATCAGTGTTATTTATAATCACAGGATAATACATTTCTGGAAATTAGGGTGGTCACAGCATAATTAGTTGCACATGGAGATGCTGACTGTCACATACATCTGCTGTCCTTGCAAGTCTTAAGGGAACAGCCAAATAATCCAACCATCTCAATCTGCTTGTTAAGGACACTCTTCATCTGATCCAACTCATGGTTTTGGCTATTTCTTCACATAGCCCATCATATATTCCTTTATACCATGGGTGCCCAAACTATGGCCTGTGGGCCAGATCTGGCCCATGATGCCAGTTCATCCGGCCCACACCACCCTTGTCACTCCTAGAAGTGGACATGTTTTACTTCCACATGGGAGCAACAAGGGTGGCATGGGCCAGATGAATTGGCGTCAAGGCCGGATCTGACCCATGGGCAGTAGTTTGGGCACCCATGGTTTAAGCAGAGAAAATGGCAGCTTAAAATCTATCTCATCCTGTTGAAAAACAGATTGCAAGGCACATTTTACTTCTGCTTCCAGTGGGAGGAACCACGTGACCAGCCCACGGCCAGAAAAGTTTGGACACCCCTGCTTTATACTAATCTTCTGCATTTAAATACTAATATTGTATAGGAGGTTCTCCACGGAAAGAATATCAGACAACTACTGCAACACCATTTCCAGTGACAAAAAATGCTGTGACAACACCAAAGCATCTCATCACAACAACGGCATTTGTCAGCATTACCCCAAAGCCAACGCTCCCAACCACCATTACTACAACAGTCATCACCAAAACAATTGGTGTTGCCACTGCAAAGCCTCATGTTGCAATGCACAAGGTCAGGGATATAGGTGAGTAACAATAGAAAGGGTTATGGTTGTTGAATTGTGTGATCATTTTGTGTTTCATTGGAATGCTGTGCACTTTAGAGCAGTCTTAAAATCCTAGTATTAAGTATGGTTCATATTATAGTAGCCTCAGATAGAATTATAATGGGAGACTTCAATTACCCTCACATAGACTGGGTGAACTGTTGTTCAGCACATGATAAAGAAATAAAGTTCCTAGATATGCTAAATGATTGTTCCCTGGGACAGATGGTTGAAGACCCAACTAGAGGTACAAGAATCCTTGACTGTTAATGTGACTGTTAATGTGACTGATCCAATAGGGAACAGTGACCACAACTCAATTATGTTTAACTTGATCATAGACCGCAAGTCACTGATAAAATCTAACACAGAGACCTTAAATTTTCAAAAAGGAAATTTCCCAAAGATGAGGAAACTAGTAAAAAAAGAAGCTGAAAGGGAAAATTGAGAGAGTCCAAACACTCCAAGAGGCATGGAGGCTGTTTACAAAAACAATAGCAGAGGCCCAATTGGAATGCATACCCAAAAGGAAAAAGGGCACTGCCAGGTCCAAGAGGACTCCGATGTGGCTTACAGGAGCTGTTCGGGAAGTGATCAAGAGCAAGAAAAGCTCATTTAGAAGATGGAAGGCTTGTCCGAATGAGGAAAGCAGGCAGAAACATAAATTCTGGCAGAACAAATGCAAGGCAACAATCAGGAAAGCAAAGCAAAATTTGAGGAGCGTCTAGCTAAAAATACTCAGAGAAATAACAAAGACTTCTTTAAGTACATTAGAAGTAAGAACCCAACTAGGAAGGCCATTGGACCATTAGATGACAATGGAAGGCAAGGGGTTATTAAAGAGGAAACAGAGATTGCAGAGAGACTCAATGCATTCTTGGCTTCAGTATTCACTGAAGAAGACAGGGACCACATGCCCAAAACAGAGCCTATCTTCGTAGGGAGGGAAACCGAAGAATTAAGCCAGATAGAAATAACCAGGGAGGAGGTCCTTGCATGTCTTGTTAAGCTAAACACTAACAAATCACCAGGACCAGATGGCATTCATCCACGAGTTCTCAGAGAACTTAAAGATGAAATTGCTGATCTCCTAGCCAAAATATATAATATTTCCCTCAAATCAGGCTTTGTGCCTGATGACTGGAAGGTAGCGAATGTAACACCAATTTTCAAAAAAGGATCCAGGGGTGATCCAGGAAATTACCGACCTGTCAGTTTGACATGTGTCCCAGGTAAAGTGATGGAAACCATCCTAAAAGATAGAATTAATAGGCACAAAGAAGAGAAGGCGCTTCTAAAGGAGAGCCAACATGGCTTTTGCAAGGGCAAATCATGCCTCACTAATCTGTTGGAATTTTTTGAGAGTGTCAACAAGCATGTGGATAAGGGGGATCCAGTTGACATTGTTTATCTGGACTTTCAGAAGGCTTCTGACAAGGTCCCCACACCAAAGGCTCTTGAATAAACTTACCAGTCATGGAATAAAGGGACAGGTCTTGTCCTGGATCAGCAACTGGCTAAGGGACAGGAAACAGAGGGTAGCACTAAATGGACACTTCTCCAAGTGGAGGGAAGTATACAAATCTAATAAATAAATAAATAAATAAATAAATAAATAAATAAATAAATAAATAAATAAATAAATAAAAATAATAATAATAATAATAATAATAATAATAATAATAATAATAATAATAATAATAATAATAATAATAATAATAATAATAATAATAATAATAATAAAAGAGTGGGGTCTCCCAAGGTTCAGTACTGGGACCCCTGCTTTTCAATCTATTCATAAATGATGTAGAAGTAGGAGTAAATAGCAAGGTAGCCAAATTTGCTGACGACACTAAATTATACAAGGTAGTGAAAACTGTGAGAGATTGTGAGGAGCTCCAGAGGGATCTCTTGACATTGGGGGAGTGGGCAAAACAGTGGCAAATGAGCTTCAACATTAGTAAGTGCAGAGTGATGCATGTTAGGGCAAAAAAAACCAATTACATTTATAAACTGATGGGGTCTGAACTCTTTGCGACAAACCAGGGAAGGGACCTTGGTGTCCTGGTGGACAACTCAATGAAGGTGTCAACCCAGTGCGCCTCAGCAGTGAAAAAAGCAAACTCAAGGCTAGGGATCATTAGGAAGGGTATAGAAAATAAGTCAGCAAGTCTCATTTTGCCTCTTTATAAATCTATGGTGAGGCCCCATCTGGAATATCGTGTACAGTTCTGGTCACCATACCTCCAGAAGGATATTATGGAGTCAGAAAAAGTGCAGAGGAGGGCAACCAGAATGATTAGGGGACTGGAACACCTTCCTTACCATCTGAGGCTCCAACGGTTGGGCCTCTTCACTCTTGAATGAGGGTGTCTAAGAGGTGACCTGATTGAAGTTTATAAAATCATGTACAGTGTGGACAAAGTAGATAAGCATAACACTAAAACTAGGGGGCACTCCATGAAACTTTTGGGTGCTAGTTCTCAAACAAATAAGAGAAAGTACTTTTTCACCCAGAGGATCACTGGTCTATGGAACTCCCTGCCAGAAGATTGGTGACAGCTGTCAGTCTTGACAGCTTCAAGAAAGGATTAGACAAGTTCATGGAGGACAAGGGTATCGATGGCTATAATTATGGATACCTAAGGACAACCTCTGGGTTGGAGAGATAGTTCAGGATATCTCTCAATGCCATTTCCAGGGAATCCGAAGCAGGTGAAGGCATCTGCTTGGGAATAATACCCTGAAGCAAATGGTGAGCCACTGTGTGAGACAGAATGCTGGACTGGATGGGCTGTGGCCTGTCCCAGCAAGGCTGTTCTTATGTTCTTATGTAATTGTTCAAACAAACAATTCTTTTCTGTTAGTCATTGGTTGCATCACTGTAGACAATGGTACGCAAAGAAGATCGTGGATTAAATTTGATTGTTCACCCAACTAGTTCATTGAATGAATGGGAAGTTGTCAAGTCCATACTTATATAAATTTCCTTGATTTCAATTGGGTTTCCTCCAGTTGGGATGAACAATTGGAATTAGGCTCATGGTACAACGTATCCCACATTATACTATATTTTTACATTTTCTTGGCCATCTTTTAATTCACACACCTAGAATGAAAATGATGGCTTAAATGGAAAGGTTACTTACAAATATTTAAATAGCAGATCTTCAAAAAAGAACTTTCTTTGGCCGTTTCCCCCATCATCTCATTCCTTGATTTATAGGCTGTTATTTCTTTACGTTAGCTGTCTCCATTCTCTGTAGTAAGGATTCATTTTACTTGTCTCTTAGGTTCTAGCTATGTCCATCCAGCTTACTCATCAGTGGCATCTGTAGCATCAAGTAAGTGCAGAATCAGTAGGCACACCGAAGTCACAGTCCTAGGTGGAATTATTTAATTGTAGTCCAAATGGAACGAACTCTTTCTCCAAATAGGTCAGTTCGTTGCCACCTTAACAAGATAAGCTATTCTCAGAACAACAACCTGAACAAAAGTCAGGATGCTGGGTGCAATATCTTTCTGTCCTTAGGCTCTCCATATACTGGTGTCATGGCATGCAAGGAAAAGTTTGTTAATATTTTCTTGCTGTAAATCTCTGAGCCTAGCCAATGGCTGCTCTTTTCAAACTGCACATTTCTGGGAAATGTCTTTGGAAATGAAGCAGACTGTTGCTCATAGAATAGGCTTAAATTTATCAACAGCTGTGACAATGTGTTTAAATGCTCAGGGGGGGAAACACTACAGAAAACAAAGCTTAGAAGTAATTAGTTGCAAATGGTTATAATGATTTCCTTCTTGCAGTAACTAAGACATGATTGGGGTGCCCAGGGTGGTATAGTGGATAGAGAGACATCAGGAGACATGGATTCAAAACACCACTCAACAGTAGAAACTCACAGGGGGTGTGGAACTGGTAAAACCAAACAAACATCTCACTTATTTTGAAAGTCCTATTAAGGTTGCTATAACTCAGTTTCGATGGCACATAGTAACAAAGGCATAATTGCATTATATGCAAAGTAACAAAGGATAATTTCAGTCCTTTTGTGGTAAAATTCTATGTGGTTTAAAATTTTAATTGAAATCTATAATATGTCTAGTCCCTAAGTTTCTATGTAACATTTTATAAACAATTTTGCTCACTGTCACTGGAACTGTTGTTTTTTTTAACAGTCTGTGTAAAAATGTTAAAGGATTATGACAAATGCCTTTAACTGTAATCAACAGCTATAAAAGCGACCTTTTTAAAGAAACAACTTACAATAACAGAATGGGGAAGTGCAAATAACATACTTAATTTTGATACACACTTTAGGACAGGTTCAGGCTGCACAAGGAAGAATCCAGAATCAAGGTATGTTCTAATGTAAACTAATGCGAACTAAGCAGATTTTCTAATCAAAATTATGTCAGAGTTTATGTTCTGATCAGTAAAATGTTTTTTTAAAGCATTCAGAAGCACTTCAAGCTCTGCAAGTAACAGAAACGCCCCTCGACTTAATACAGGTAAAGACTTGATATAATTTTAAAAGCTCACAGTATTAAATCAGATTTTTTGAGATAAAAAATTGCAAGCAATCTTCAGCATGTAGATTCTGAAGTAGTGTTTAGCTACTACATACTTAGCTTAGCTACTGTGTTGGAATGGTAGGCCAGAAATGGCCCGCTGGGTCACGGAGTGACTGGACACAAGGAAGGCACTCAGGCAAAGATGAGGTGAAAGTCCAGTGTTTATTGATCAGAAGGCTCTGTACCCTGCCTAGCTCGACCGCGTGCATAGGTTGCGCGTGGCCATTACAGGAAAACTGCAAGTCTGCACTTTGAGATTACACAAATTACTCATCAGGATGACTTCACCAGGGAAAGTTCCTTATCTATCTAATTTACTACCAGGGGACATGCATTGTCTACTGCTATCGGGAGTAAACATCTGCCTAGGTTGACTCTTAGACTCAGAGTCTCTGTGGATACAAGATTACCCATTACATGCTGATCGAGTTCATCACCCCGTGATCTTTTGCCCTCTACTGTCCGAACTGCCTGCCAGGTCAGCGATCGGTAAATTAAACTATGACTATTAATCCGCTCCCCAATTTCTGTCCCTTCAGAATCAGGGCTCCAAGGAGTGTTCCCCCAAACCATGGTTCTGTCAGGGACAGTATGCCAATTGTGTGCGCGGATTCCACACTACTACTTAGTTCATGTTAGATGGATTTAAAAAGTAAATAATACTTAGTTCAAAAATAGTTAAATTTGGCTGAATTGTACCTATCCAAATTTTGAAGCATTTTGTAGCTGTCTGTTAGTTATTGTCTGTTATAATTATTGACTTTTGGTAATTGCAATGTTTGGATTATTTCAGACAAATTGTTTTGAAACATAACCAATCTGCATCACCAGAGAACTTTGAGTAAAATAAACAGGATCGTTCTGATTAGTCTGTCTCTAGATTGCAAGCTGGGCCCTTGGAGACTGCTTGACTTTTCTGCAACATTATAATTTTGCAAACAGAAAATCTTAAGGGCTCGGGTGGCCCTATCATATAACAGTGGCCAAAACAGAACTGTCTTAATGTGCCTTCAGTGTATGTCTTAACCTAATCTGAGTCACTCTTTTCAATATTAACAAAAGCTAGGTAAAATTTTAAAAATCTCATGATATGGGGCGGGGGGGGGGGATGGGTTCTAATCCCTAAAGGGCACAATGAGCTAAATCAAGGCAAGGGACACTAAGACACACAGTGTGTTGAGTCAGAGAAACTAGGGTTCTAGAGGCAGGATGTAGTTAATGGGTAGCACTGCATTATAGTAATAATAATATCAAGGGAGCAATTTTTTGACACAAAATGTATTTATTTATCAAGGGAGTGGCAGCAAAATCCTGGAAGGAAGGGTTGCGTGGCCAAATGAGCTACAGTAGCTTCTTGCTTTCATGGACAGAAGAAGTTATAGTGTTGGAGAAAGGCTTAATCACTTGCGCACTTGACTTTTATATGTGGAATGAGAAAGGGATGGTTCATCAGGAAGGCTTTCAAAGACAGTCTCCCTTCTTCTATACGATTCAACATGGACCCATGATCTTATGTACAGAAGATTTAAAAGGTGTTTTTTTTTTAAAAAAAAAAGTCTATCTAATTTAGTTTCTATTGATAACCACCTACATTACAGTATTTCCCTTTTTATGAGTACCCAGTATTGTTGGGGGCAAAACACTAATTAACTTGTGAATAGCCCAGATAATTTTTTGTTATTAAAGGTAAAGGTAAAGGTTTTCCTTGTTCGAAAGCCAGTCGTATCCAACTCTAGGGTTCAGTGTTCATCTCTGTTTCTAAGCCGAAGAGCCATCGCTGTCTGCTTCTGCAGACGTTTCCGTGGTCATGTGGCAGGCATGACTAGACATCGGAGTGCACGGAGCGCTGTTACCTTCCCACCAAAGTGGTCCCTATTTATCTACTTGCAATTTCTTGCTTTCGAACTGCTAGGTTGGCAGGAGCTGGGACAAAGACGGCAGCTTATTCTGTCCTGCAGTACTCGGCAATCGAACTGCTGACCTTCCTCCTCCCAGTCAGCGTCTTAGCCACTTGAGCCACTGCAGACTATATATTGTTATTTATTTATTATTTATTTATTAGTTCAAATTTATATTGCCACCCATTTGCCGTAGCGACTCAGGGTGGCTTACAAATAATACATTACAATATGTTGATGGGGGCTCAGGAGGAGGGGCGGCGAAATCCTCAACCGGCCCTGGCTTCTTCTTCCTCAGGGCCGTTGATGTGGGCTCAGGGGGAGGGGTTATCATTGTTGTGCATTAGCTGGAGTGGAGAACTCCAGTTTGTCAATGGGGTGGTATTTAGATGAATGGGTGGATGAATGAATGCCATCTTTTCCTTTGTCTTAGGAAACAAACTATCTTGAGGCAGACCTGTCTGCTCCGTAGAATTACTTCTCAATATTATCGTGTATCTTTTTGACCTTTCTCACAGGCATTCAACGACAGGAGCCAAGTGCTACATTCTGG
Organism: Bradypodion ventrale; assembly: GCA_035047345.1. Lineage (NCBI taxonomy): Eukaryota > Metazoa > Chordata > Lepidosauria > Squamata > Chamaeleonidae > Bradypodion > Bradypodion ventrale. The sequence continues at coordinate 66,998,667 of JAWDJE010000001.1, read as the reverse complement.
AAGCCTGTTGGGAATTCTGACAATCTAGGTAAGCTATCTTTCATCATCAAAGGGATGGGTGGGTCTAAAACATTAGTTGCCTGAGGTGTTTGCTGCCATCTTGACTTTACTAGAATGCTTTTTGAGCCATGTTAGGATCCAGAAGAGTTCCGGGGTCATCAAACAACAGCAGATGAGGGTTTTTTATGTGGTGCTTCTCTTCAGAGCATTGAGCACTAAAAAAATGTTAAAAACAAGTTGTGAATGTCAATGTCAGCAGCAGGGAAGCTTTTAAAAGCTCATGAATTCTGACATTTGCCCCATCATGCAAAGTACTGACAATATAGTACTGTCAACCAGGGCCGTCATCAGGGCAGTACTACCAGTACTGCCATATAGGGCCAGGAGCTGACAGGGTCCCTGCCGCCACCGGCCATAACTGTGAGATTACTTGGGGGGGGGGGGGGCAATAGGATTGCTCAGTATGGGGCTCAGAAATTTCTGATGGCGGCCCTGCTGTCAACAGATGAAATCTTGCACTCCAAAGAGTTGCAGATGACACTAAGAGTCAAACTACAAGAGATGTTCATTTAGCAATTGGGAGTAGATAACACATTAGTACTCCAGCAGTGGGATTTGCAAATGAACTCACCAAAAGGTGCCTTCATTTTGGGCAGTTTCACGTCTGGCCTAGACACGGAAGAAGTTGGAGTTGCAGAGCCTTGTGCCTGAGCAAACAGACTTGACTGTGTTTACTTCCTGATGGCTTGTCATAGAAAAGTGCAAGCTGCTTTATATTAACTTAAACATATGACAGCAAAAATGTATTTTACAAAGGCTTTCTCATGATGTACTGCTTTCTTTATTCATTTCTAATTGTTCTGTGGCTCTAAGTAATTACAGTTTTTGTCTCTTGTGTGTAAAAGCTGTGGAAACAGAATTGTGGAAGCAAGGATCAAGCCTTTTTGATACAGGTAATGATCTTACCTAAGACTTGTAGCTACCAACGCTTTGGGAAGAAATTATAAGATCATTATGATGTGGAAGACAGCTATACGGCACAGAAAACCCATCTTGCAGGGGTGTGTTTTTGTGTGCGTAAGACGTTCCCTTCAGTGATGTGCTGCAAAAAAATTTACTAGCCCCACCATGGGCGTGGCTAACTCTGTGGGCGTGGCTAACTCTGTGGGCCACGCCCACTTGGCTTCCCTACGCCATGGCCTGGGGTAGGGAGGTGAGCATGGCCGGCCAAGTGGGTGTGGCATGGGGCAATTTCCGCTACTGGTGCCCAGGCACCTGTGGGCACCTGGAGCAGCTCAACACTGGTTCCCTTTATTAATCCTGATCCTAAACCTGATCCTAAACATTTGTAATTAGAAGGGTCCAATTAGGATTGGGGCTCAGCAGGAGCTTTTCGCCATATGGCATCTATTAGCCAGCATGACAAGAGCGGCTGTTTTCTTTCATTTTTACAGCTTCACTAATGTTGTATAAAGTTCCCTTTGTAGAGAACTGAAAACTGAGACGTCTTGGGCAGTTAAGAACATTTTGACTGACAGTGGGCTGAAACATGAGCAACAAGCCAACACAATACTTTTTCTGCAGATTGTATACATTTGTAAGGAACTGATCCTGTCATTTTGGAGCCCTCATGACAGTGTGGTTAAACTGCTGTACTGCAGCCAAAACTGCTGATGTTGTGAGTTCAATCCTGACAGGGATCAAAGCTGATTCCGCCTTTTTAGTGTCTTGCACGGAAGACAAAGAAGGAGCCGCAGTGAGGGCTAAAACACAGGTTTATTTCATGATGGTCAGGATGAACATGTGGTAATGGCGGAGGTACAGCTCATTTTATACTGCAGTAATACATTTGAATAATGTTGCATGGTAGCTCATTGGCTGCTACCGGCGTGACGTCATTCTGAGTCACGCCCATCTTCTCCAGGTGATCCTAGCGCGGGAAAGGTTCCCACGGCTGCCAGTGATTGGGGGAATGTGAACCATGTGAGCTGAACGCGTTCCTTAAACAGCTGGGTTACATTGTAATCATTGTCAGGTTACATTCATACATTCTTAAAGTAATATTGTTACATACACAACACTCCTCCCCCCTAGGATGGGACGAAGTCCCTCAACCATTGTGGCTTCCCGCACGTGTGCTTGGGGCGTGCGGCTGCTTGGTTTAGCTCAGGGGAACTAGGGGCTCCGAATTCCGCAGAGTCTCGTCCTGCAATGGAAAGGGGGGACTCATTAGTCGTTTGGCAGGGACTCTGCGACAACCTTGCATTGGGAGAAGGGAACGGAACATACAGCTGAGATGTGAACCCCTGCCTGTTGCTTGTGGTGCCTGGGGACCCCCCCAGCACGAACCTTGGAACCGACGAGGAGACCCTTGTTGTCTCGCCCGGGTCTCTTGCGCCTGCAACCGGCGTACTTGTACTACTCCCTGCTGCCTGACTCGGAGTTCTAGGGGATGGAGAGGATGAACTTACCCCCGCTGCCTGGCTCGGGGGCCTTGGTGATAGGGTTTATTCTAAAACAAACTGACTGGGGGGACTGGAGGTACCAGGGGCTGAACTGAAACCCCTCTTCTCGCTCGGACGGGTGGGGGACCACTCCGCGACACCCCCCTGGTACAGTAACATAAATTTAAACTCATTCCACTCTTTCAAAGTATCGCCCTCCTCGTCTGAGAAACCAGGGTATGCCTTTGTACCCGAGGATGCCCCCGCGTCTCCCCCTTGGGTTACGCGGGTGGGGGAGGACCCTAACGCTGATTCCCTTTCACTAGTGACTCGCCTTCTGAGTTGGTCAGCGTGCCTTCTCCAGAGTAGACCTGTGCTAGTCTCAACCCTATAGGACACTGGCCCCGTTTGCTCAATGATCGTTCCTGGGACCCACGTTGGTCCCAAGGCCGCATAGTTTCTGCAGTGAACCGGGTCCCCTACCGAAAAGCTTTTGGAACTCTCTATTACTATATTTCTCCCTTCATCCTCCACCCTGGTCGGATCCAACCGATCAAAAAGGGTTACCAGCCTCCTCCTCATGAGGAGTTCGGCCGGCGAAAGTCCTAAAGCTAGGGGAGTTGCCCTATAACAGATGAGGAACTGACACAGTTGGAGGTTCAACTCACCGGGACCCATGCACCACAGTGCGTCTTTTGTAGTGCGCACTTGGAGCTCTACCTGACCGTTTGTGGCGGGACCTGGAATAGTATGCAACTGGGGCTTCCCGCCCGCTCTCTAACACGTGGCACAGCACCGCCCCCACCCCCACTGGTGTTGTATCACAGACTAAAACTACTGGTCTCCTTGGGTCGAAATGAGTCAGGACAGCATCCGAGGATAAGAGCGCTTTGAGCTCCTTGAAAGCTTTCTCCTGCCTATCTCCCCACCGCCAAACCACCTCTTTCTTTAGTAGCGCATGCAGTGGCTCCACAACGGATGCCTTCCTTGGTAAGAAGGAATGGTAAAAATTTAGGAGCCCTAGGAATGACTGCAGCTCCGGTTTCGCGGTGGGGCGAGGGGCGTTCTGCACAGCCGCAACCTTGGACTCGGAAGGCTTGATGCCCTCCGGGGTTATCTTGAACCCGAGAAACTCAACCTCCCTCGCAAAAAATACACATTTGTCCCTTCTCAGTCTAAGTCCCGCTTTCTCGAATACCGAAAGGACCCTGTCTAGCCTCCTCGCTAGTTCTGATTCACTCCCCGCTGCTATCAAAATGTTATCAAAATATGGGAGCACGCCCGGAAGCCCCTTTAAAAGGCGTTCCACAAGGGACTGGAAGATCCCAGGGGCCGAATTTATGCCGAACTGTAGGCGCGTTACCTTAAATGCCCCTTTGTGCGTAATGATGGTTTGCGCAGTGGCAGCAGCTGGGGTTACTGTGAGCTGCTGATACACCTGCGCCAGGTCTAGCTTGGCGAAACACCTCCCCCCATGCAACGTGGCCAGTAAGTGGCTAACCACTGGCACCGGATATACATTTGGCCGAATGGCCTTGTTAATTGTACATTTGTAGTCAGCGCAAATCCTGACCTCCCCGTTGGATTTTAAGGCTGTAACAATTGGAGTCTCCCACTCCACTGAATCAACTGGAACCAAAATCCCCTGCCCCACCAATTTGTCCAGTTCTGCCTCAATCTTGTCCTTGAGGGCGAAGGGCTCTCTTCTTGGCTTGAGACTTATGGGCCGGATTTCTGGGTCCAACTCAAAGGAAACTGGGGGGCCCTTGTAAGTCCCGAGCCCCTTCTTGAAAACGTCTGGGTGTGCATCGCACACGTCCCACATTGGGTCAGTCTCTATGGCGTTAATGCCGGACAGTTCCCAGGGGAGCAAACCACTGGGTTCCCAAAAGGCAACATCTTCCCCCCTTGAGAACCACTAAGGGCAGTTTCTCTGTGTAATTTTTGAACTTCACCATGAAGTTCCCCACCCCCAACACTGAGATCCCATAGCCCTGCACGTCCCGTAAGTGTGACTTCATGGCCCGCAACTTGGGCCGCGCATTTGGGGGAATGCGCATGAACTCCTTCTGGGACAGGATTGAGTAGGACGACCCCGAGTCTATCTCCATCCTCACGGGAACCCCTTGTAACAGTACCTCTACAAAGAAGCGCCGGTGCTCCAGGCCCACGCGGTTCACGCCTTCCACGCCATCGTTGGCCGAGACCTTTCCGATGCCGGCCGCCTTTCGTTGGTGTGCTTGAGGGTGTCTCGATGCACCCTTGTCCTCGGTTTGCCCGCGCCTGCAGTCTCTGGCGATGTGGCCCTTCCTGCCACAGTTGTGGTACTCGGCCTTCCGGAATGGGTATCTCGTCCGGTCGTGAGATGCCCCACAGCCATCGCAACAGTGGCTTCCTCGCTCACTGGTCTGGCGCCTCTCTCCGCGTTTCTTTACCTTCTGTACATCGTCGTCCTCGCTGGAGCAGGAATCCGCCATCGTGGACGACTCCTCGGAGGTTGCTGGGGTGCCTGCGGGCGACCGGGGCGCCCCCCAGGCCGTTTTTGCCGACGTCCGCCGGGCCGCTTGCATGGGTTACTTAGCCCTCTCAGGTGCGGCCCCTCTGGACTTGAACACTCTGGCCCCGCTCCTGGCAGCCTCGGCTGCTTGGGCCTCCTGCAGTACCTTGTTGAACGTGAGGCGATGGTTGCGGGTCATCAACTTCCGCTGGACCTCCTCGTCCCTCAGGCCACACAGCATGTGGTCTCGGAGGGCTGTGTCCAGGTCCTCCCACTGGCAATTGACGGCCGCGAGCCTGAGGGCCCCCGAGTAGGCAGATACGGACTCTCCCGGGTGCTGGTCCCGCCTGTGGAATGCGACCCGGGCCGGGAAAATTGAAACAGGAGGCTGGAAGTGCTCCCTCAGTAATGCCAGGATGCGGTCAATGGGCACCACGTCTACCTTCCGGGGAGCCACCAGGTTCATCAGGATACGCAGCGTGGCCGGCCCCACCTGGGCTAGGAAGTGCGAGCGCATCTTCCCGTCATCGTCGATGCCTGCAGCATCCATTGCATGCCGAAACTGACACTCGTACAGCTCCCATTGTTCTGGATCGCTGATATCAAACTGGTAAGGTTTGACCTTGGGACACGCCATGGATCCCATCCTCGTCGCCAATTTAGTGTCTTGCATGGAAGACAAAGAAGGAGCCGCAGTGAGGGCTAAAACACAGGTTTATTTCATGATGGTCAGGATGAACATGTGGTAATGGCGGAGGTACAGCTCATTTTATACTGCAGTAATACATTTGAATAATGTTGCACGGTAGCTCATTGGCTGCTACCGGCATGACGTCATTCTGAGTCACGCCCATCTTCTCCAGGTGATCCTAGCGCGGGAAAGGTTCCCGCGGCTGCCGGTGATTGGGGAATGTGAACCATGTGAGCTGAACGCTCGCAGCTGCCCTCTATGGGCAGCTTACTCGCGTTCCTTAAACAGCTGGGTTACATTGTAATCATTGTCAGGTTACATTCATACATTCTTAAAGTAATATTGTTACATACACAACAGCCTTCCATCCTTTTAAGCAGAGAAAATGGCAACTTAAAATCTATCTCATCTTGTTGCAAAACAGATTGCAAGGCACGTTTTACTTCTGCTTCTCGTTGGAGGAAATATGTGACCAGCCCGCTGAACCACATGACTGGCCCGCTTAACCACGTGACCAGCCCATACCTGTCAACCTGCGGCTCCAGAAAAACGGGACCTGCGCACATCGCTTGTGCGCAGGGCGCGTTCCACGCATGTGTGGAAAGGTTTTACCCCTTCCACGCATGCGCGGAAGTGCTACGCCGCTTGCGCGGCCCTTACGCAAGCGATGTAGCACTTCCGCGCATGCGTGGAAGGGGTAAAACCCTTCCATGCATGCGCGGAAAGCGTTTCCCCCGCTGCCAAATTACGGGGTTTTGGCAGCGGGGGCTGGGTTATGACGTCAATCGACGTCAATTTACGGGGTAATCCCAGCCAAATCGGGAAGGTTGACAGGTATGGACCAGCCCATGGCCCGAAAAGTTTGGGCACCCCTGCTTTAGACAAGCATATGAATATCTGTTTTTAGAAGGAATTGCTAGAATGTATCCAGCTTGGAGAGGTGGAGGTGAAGGAAAAGGAGTATTTACCAAGGATCAGGATATAGTGAAAAGTTAGTCTACTCATGAAGTTTGATGGATGCAGATTATTACTTCAAAGAGAACTAATTTTTGTTCTCATAAAACAGCTCTTGTCTGAAAGGATAGTTAATGAAGCTGAACCTGTGACAAAGTGGTGCTGAAAAAAACTTAATTGGCTTTCAGCGAAGTACCATGACAGTGAGCTAATATTCTTGTGAGTGACAATACGCTATTAAAGCAAGCCTGGGAACTTGGTAGGATACATTGGCAGTGACTGCATTTTCAATTAGCTCTGAGCAATACGCAATGGGTGGTCTTCTTATTCTTCTTAGTTTTGCATATTTATACCCCACTTTTCTAGCTTTCATAAAGCAGCTTATAATACACCTAATGTATACCTAATAAACTAGGTCAAATTAGGTGCACGTTAACATTTATATCAATACAATTTTTAAAAATGATAATAATTCAATTGTAAAACTGAATCTAGTTCTTCTGGACCTTCAATCCATGAGCAGATGTAGATTTGTTTTTAGATAATAAATGGCACGGCGGGGTGTGTGTGTGTAACATTGTTATGTTTTTAAGGGTTTTTTTCTTCATTGTTTTACCTGTATATTGGTTTTAACTTGTGTACACTGCCCAGAGTCCTTTGGATAGGGTGGTATATAAATCTATTAAATTAAATTAATTAAATCACTGGAAGGGAGATTACAATGCCAAAATTTGTGGGATCAGACCAGGGTCATAGACTTTAGATCCATAGAAATTAAGGTGGTTCTATAAAAAGTGGTCAAAATGCAGCTGGTGGTAGATATACAGCCACCTCGCTTTCCATGAAAACAAGTGTTTGCTTCTACAAGCAGAGCTCCTCTCTCTTAGTGGAGGGGTATTTTTAACCCTTCCTATTTCCTTATTTTTTACAAAGCAATAATCAGGCTTGCTCTGCAAAACACTCTTTCCTGGCTTAAAAGTATATGGTGCAGCGCTCTTGGCAATTCATGCTATAGCAGTAAAGTGGTTTGTTTCAGAAATTGCAGGAGGCTGATTTTTGCACGGGATGTTTTTCATCAATGTGTATCATGTTGCATATAATAACTAATTGTATTATTGATTATTCCAGGTTTGAGCTCTAAGGAAGATGTGGTCCCCAAACCTTTGGAGCCGGCTTCCCAGGGAAACCCGAGTACGTGAACCGGAAATGTACTGGCACCTGAGTGTTAGCCAATTCAGTGTTCTTGTCACTGGGTTGGATGGATCTCCTGTTGTGGTTACTCAAGGAAGGGAAGGAGATGTGAGGATTGGGTTCTGGAGTTTGTAGGACAACACAAGTTCCAGAATAATGATTTAGACGAATGTGTTGAGATCAATTAAGCTGGAAATTTGCTAACCTGAAGGAACAACAGGGTTCTTTTTTAAAAAAGAAACATTTTTAAAATTGTTTAAAATATTTGGGGGTGGGTGGGTTGGGATTTTTCCCCTCCCTCCAGGATTAAGTATGAGCATTATTCTTTGTTAAGGCAGGGACGTCCCTTTACAGATTGATCCAAGTTCATCTTTGCCAAGAGATACAGGTTGAAGTCTCCACAATCTTGATGCTTACTGGGTGGCCTTAGGGGCAGTTCCTTCCTCTCCGTCTGACCATCCTTCCGTAGTTTGCTGGAAATAGCTTCCAAGGAAAATCATGAGAAAAACCACAAGAACTGTGTATTATGATTTAAACTTACCCCAATGTTGAGCCCTTTCCCAGTTAATGAATATCTATTCTCTGGCTTATAAAGAAACAAGGCACTACTTACAGGTTATTAAAAACCAGATTGGCTGTTTGAAGAAATAATTAAAAAGAAGAAGATGGTTCAACAGCTCTGAGAGTCAAAACCAGGGGTGCCCAAACTATGGCTCACGGGCCGTATCCAGCCCCCAATGCCAATCTATCCAGCCCACACCACCCTCGTCACTCCTGGAAGCGGAAGTAAAACACACCCACTGATCAGGGCTTCAAAGAATTGAAGTTCCAGAACAGCTGGAGTGCCAAGGTTAGCCATCACTGCCTTACAGTATCCAGAACCTTCTTCTGTGGGTTTCCTGGAAGGCTCCCTGGCTCTTCATAGCAGATGTTCAGTGGGCATTGGGAGCTTTGGCGAGACTTAAAATCTTCAAAAATCATATTTCTGTCCATAAATAAATATAGTAAAGTTAAAGGTCACCCTTGCTCAAAAGCCAGTCGTATCCGACTCTAGGGTTCAGCGCTCATCTCTTTTTATAGCTGAAGAGCCAGCACTGTCTGCATTTGCAGCCATTTTCATGGACATGTGGCACGCATGCCTAGACACCAAAGTGCACAGAATGCTGTTTTCCTTCCCACCAAAGTGGTCCCTATTTATCTACTTGCAATTTCTTGCTTTCGAATTGCTAGGTTGGCAGGATCTGGGACAGAGATGGGTGCTCATTCTATCATGCAGTACTTGGGTTTTGAACTGCTGACCTTCCGCCTCCCAGTCAGCATCTTACCCACCTGAGCCACTGCAATCCAGTGGTGGGATTCAGCAGGTTTGCCCCAGTTCACCAGACAGGGCCGTAGCCAGGATTCTAGATTTGGAGGGGCAAAAAATTTCCAGAGGGACAGCAATGTCACACTCACATATATAACATTGGCATCATGGAGTGGGTTGGGGGTGTGGGCTGTTGGCTCAGGAGGGTTGCCCCCCCCCCCCCCGAATCCCTGGCTTCGGCCCTGTCGCCAGAACCAGCAGCAGAAATTCCGACTGACCCCACCCATCCAAGTTTGAAATAAAGTAGTCCTAATCCAGGTGCAAAGCAGGGCTTTCCCCCTGGCCATGCCCACCATACCACACCCACAGAGTAGGTAGTAAAAAAAAATGAATCCCACCACTACTGCCGTCCCATATAAATAAATATACAGACGGTCAAATCAACTGATACCTGCAACAGCTGAAAGGAACAGAATAGAATTGTACTTACTGGCCAAGTAGGATTATTGCCATCTTTGGTAAGGAAATATTGTATAGCAATAACACTTATATACTGTCCATAGAACACTCTCTGGGAAGTTCACAAGGTAATTAGCATTACACACACACACACACACACACACACACACACACACACACACACACACACACACACACACACACACACACACACACACACACACACACACACACACAGGGTACTCATTTTACTGAACTGGGAAGGATGGAATGCTGAATCAACCTTGAGCCACCGTCACAATTGAACTCGCAACTTCAACATTTTTGGCAGCAGTACTGGAGTTTAACCACTGCACCACGAGTAGTCTTTACCTGGCAGATTGTGATAACCATCCAATGAATGCTTCATATGGTGTTTAAGATAGGCTGGATGTTGTGGGGAAAGGGCATATTACAAGAAAACAATCCAGAGTTCTCCCAAATTTATTTTATTTCTCTTTCCAGATTGCAAAGTTGATTTATCCTTCTTGATGGACGGGAGTTGGAGCATTGGCAAGCGTCGCTTTCGGATCCAAAAACAATTCCTCAAAGAGGTAGCTGAAGCCCTGGATATTGGCATAACTGGTCCTCTCATGGGGATCATTCAATATGGGTAAGATCTATTGTCTTTTTTCTTTCCCATCTATACCTATAAAATGGTGCGTTAACTGTTGGAATGTGACAAAGGATGTTGCACCAGGCCCCACTAGCCCCGTCCGAGCCTCCATTCACTCGCCCGAACGGGGTTCGCAGGTAACTGTCGGGTTGAAATTTTCGACCCGGGGGCAGGAGCCCCCCAGTCGCAAACAAAAAAAGGGAACTTCAATTCCCAAAGTTCCTTTCAAAAAGAACGTTCGAAAACGCGCCGCAGCCAATAAAAAAAAAAAGCCGCAAAAGATAAACCGCCGCAGACAGCAAACACGCACAGCAAAAACTACAAGCCCCAGCGTCCTGTGCGCCATTAGCGTGCAGAACGCTGAGGCGGCCGGGGCGTGAAAAATAAAAACTAAAAAAAGCCGCCACAGCTGCCATACATCCCCACGGGCAAGCCAGCCCTTAAAAAAAACCCGGAGACAACTTACCAAAAGACGACTTGCCCCGATGAAACCTAGAAATGAAATGAGGAGAAGAAGAGACTCACCCAATTCCAAAAAAAATGCTCAACACCACCACCCAGTGGCCAAAGGAGAAAAAACATCCAAAATATTCCAAAATATTGAATAAATCCCCAAAAATAGGGTAATCAATTCAAAAAACATTCAAAAATATCCAGAAAAATCAAAAATAATTCACAGATAAAATAAAAAAAATAATTTTCCATTAAAAATAAAAAACACTGTAAAATACATTCAATTAAAAAAACATAAATTTACACATTTTTAAATTTTTTATCCAAAATAAAACAATTTACAAAAATTCACAAAGTAACAGATTCTTTTTTAAAATACAATAATTAAAAAAACAACAACAACCCAACCTCTTTTTAAAATCCAAAAAACAACAACATAACAACACAGTTTAAAGCAGGTTAAAAAATAAACATTTTCACAAACACAAATAACACACTAACCTCATTTCCAAAAACAAAAAACAAAAACCTTAAAAAACCACTTCAAACTGAGGAAGCCAGCACACAAAAAAAGCCAAAAAAAGCCCCCACTGGGAGCGCAAGTCCACCGCAGGCGGACGCAGCGCCTCAAAGCCAAAAAAACAAAAAACCTTACACCACCATTTAAAAAAGCACAGCACCATTGGTTCAAGAAAAAAAAAGGAACCCTTTACTATCCAACACAATTTTAAAAAGCCCGGCACCGCCGGGCAAAATATGCTAGTATTGTCTAAAACTAAGGTGGGAAATTGAGGGGACATAGAAAGAGCCTCTTACATTTTCCAAATATATGGCTGGTGATGAAGATGGAGAGTGGATCATCCTGCTCTTTAGTATTATAGTATTATGTTTTTATTCATTAAAAATGGCCTTAATGTCCAAATATGAATAATATGAAATTGCCAGATAGAACAAATGCATCATTAATTCATTATCAGCACTGCTATTTTTAGTCAGAGAATAGCTGACAAGTGATTCTCACATCTATCCAAGCATAACGTCAAATTGTAAAAAGTAAAATGATATGCATGCACTCACAATCATAGTATACATTTATGATATGTTCATTCATTTCTGTTTGCTTATAATGTGTATTTTGCGAACAATTTACAGATAAACCGCATACTGTACTGGCATTATCGTGCTGCTGTTTTAGATTTTATCTAAGCCTTCCTTCCTGAGAATGATAAGAGATGAAATGGCTCTGCTAATGGCTCTGCTCTTGTTTTAAACACAGTGATGACCCTTCTACTGAATTTAACTTGAAGACTTACACAAATACTAAAGATGTGAAAAATGCCATTGAGAAAATACTTCAGAAAGGAGGATTATCCAATGTTGGTATGTTGCCTGCATGATACATTCACAGCTAATCAGCTTAAGCGCCAGACAATGGGGCACGCTGGTAAATCTGATATTGTAGGAGAATCCAGCCAAGACCTCAGAAGCCATTCCCCACCCCACCCCCTTTTGAGTCATTTCTCCTGAATCTGGAAAACATGTTTCTCTCCCAGAAATGAAGAGTTGATTTATGAATAATGTTTCTGAGGTAAATGTATGCTTTTGGCTTATTTCATAGCATTAAGAACAGACACAAGGAGGTAACTAGCGGTGATTAGTTAACAACATTAGATTCCAAGCCGAAACGAAGGGCTAAATTAGATGTTTACAGGGAACACACATTTCTTGCATTTTCTTGTTTTCCTACAATGTAATTTATTCAGAACATATGAGACTGTACAATCACACTTACAAATATCCATGTTTATCTTCCAAGTAAGTATCAATCGCAAAGAAAGTTCACTTGCAGAGCTTTCTGAAAGTGAAAGCATGTTTTGTCAAACCAATTTCTTTCAGAATCCTATGGGCTTTCTTTCTAATGACATGTCTAGAGCAGTGGTTCCCAACGTGGGCCCATATCCCACATGGGGACTTCAATTCCCAGAAGCCTAAATCAGTATATTGGCTGATCGGTGCTTTGGGGAACTGTTGTGTCTTAAGCTTTAAAATGAAGAGTCCAACGAGTGGTGATTCAAACAACAATGCAACGGTTTATTCACAACTCTTGGAACAATACTACAGCTTAAATAGACATGAGTCTAGACATGAGTTGGCTGCGCTCATTCCGCTATTCTACTACCCGGGATTAGTTCTGAACCTGCGCCTTCTGGAGGTAATCCACACATGTGTGTGCTGTGCGAGTGTGCAAACCAAGAGCCAATGCCCTATTTGCAAGCAGCACCTACATAGTGTCTGAGCAGCCATTACCCAATGCTACAAGGTAGCAACCTTTTTGGACAACCTTAATTAACCAATTGGTAATGCTATATTTAAGCCCTGTCGAATCCCTGCTAGGATCCAAAATAGTACCCAATTGGGTATAACACATTTGTATTAGAGCACACCTTGAATCGGGGAAGGCGCGCCAAAATTACCTTTAACTAGAATGGCACGAGTCGCCATTTTAACATGCAATGATAAGTAATAATAATAATAATACTAACAATTATCTCAATACACAACAGGAACTGAAGTCCAAAAACCAAAGGTTGGGAAACACTGGTCTAGAGATTGACGCTAAATCACTAGTGGCTCAATTCATATTTACTCACATGAATCACAGTAAACCCATTCGTGTGGATTCACGGGGTGCTTAGGCTTCTGGGAATTGAAGTCCAAGAACATCTGGAGTGCCAAGATTTGCCATCACAGATCTAGGATATTAATATGTTGTTGTATCATACACATGTTGATTTTGCTCATATTATCCTTCTACAGAAGGACTTGCACAATGGAAATTATCTAAGTCTTGGTGGCAAATAGCCAACAATCAACATAGTGCTAGTTATGTTCCTGGGCAAGGACCGAAATATGTGCCATCACCCCTTTTAATGTCTCGCAATTTTGTTGCCAAGGCTTATGGATCTTCCCTGAGCCTACATCACCCATAGGATTCTGAGAACTGAGTTTGATAGTTTCTGCTATGAGTTATATGGAATACTAAACAAAAATAAATTAACAGAGGCCTGGCCAGCTCTCTTAGGATGCAACATTTTCATTGTTTTAAATGACAGCTTCTAATGCCCACACTTCCTGCCTTTTACTTTCCACCCTCTCTCATAGGGACAGCACTTTCTTTTGTGAACAAAAACTTCTTTGAGGATTCCAGCGGGAATCGGGGTGTAGCACCCAACATTGCTGTGGTGCTAGTGGATGGATGGCCCACCGATAAAGTGGAAGAAGCCGCCAGATTGGCAAGGGAGTCTGGTATTAACATTTTCTTTGTCACCATTGAAGGACCAGATGAAAATGAAAAGCAGTTTGTGGTTGAAACCAATTTTGTAGACAAGGTAAGAGGAACTGGGATGCATCGGAAAAGAGATGAGAGGCAGGATTTTGGTGCCAATTAGTCTCCTTATTCTGGGGGAAATGGGATTTGACATTGGTATCTTCTTTTGGCATCAACGAGAGAGCGAGGAAACCTAAATAAATCTTTGCCTAGCAAAATAGATGTGAATATTCTCTGCTACAGTCCCCACCTCTTTCAAATTCTCTATTGTTACTGTAGTTTCAGTTTTGAGGCCCGAACATCTACATTTTATAAGCTGGAATTTAAAAGCACCAGCATGTAGCAAGTCATTTGAACCACTATGGGACAATAAACAGTTGTCTATGGACAAACCCATTTTCTTTCCCCCATTGTGAGTAATCGGGTGTCTGGCCAGCTTATCCTGCTAGAGTAATAGAGTAGTCCATACTGCCAGCGACTCAACACTGAGTGTCAGGTGGCGGTTAACTAACCTGACAACCCTGAGGACTTGTGTGCCGAAGTCCACAGGGAAAGGTGTTGGTCCCCAAGTGGATTGATGGAGGGCACCAGCTTCATCCATACTGGCCTGGGGCCAATGAAGACTTTGCATGCCAAAAGGGCTCAGGGTCAGAAAGTGACTCATGGAATTGGATCAGTGGTATGGGTGACATGCTGTGATGCGGAAGGCAGATGAAAGGCCACTGCATTATATTCTCAGGATAGTCTTCATGGCTGATCATCGTGAGGGTTGCCAATATTCGGATTTGGATATGGAAGAACAAGATTGTGAGTAATAACTGATGGGTGTATACATTGCAAAACAAAGGCTTTACTTTCTCTTCTTCCAAAGCACATGGTTATCTTCCTTCACTCTGGTGTAAAGGGTTAGCTAATTCAGGCCTTTTCCATAATGGCTAGCAACAAACCAACTTTCATGGGAGCCAACTTTAGTGGCTCTTGTAACTATGTTTAGATATATTTTCCTGCACTCGCTCTGAATGATTTCTTGAAGAAATAAATGTGAGTTTCTAATGGGCAAACTCAATGGCAACTATTACACTTATCTTCCCCTTGTATCATTTAGTGCAGCAATATAGTCAAATGTGTGGAAGCTCAGAAAGAACCAGAAAAAAACCCCTTCAAAATTAAATCTAGAAGCATTAGTTCCTGTTTACTGAACACTGTGTCCTGTTGCCTCCAGTTATGAAACATGAAAGTGCTGGATAATCTTCCATCAGGACACTTTCTCACAACAAACTATGTAGTGTAGACTGGTACCCATTACAGAATGCCTATTCAGCTGAGTGGAGTTAGTTTGGCATAGGGTTCTTCCTGGAAGCAAGGCAAAAAAGTCCTGCCCGAAGGAGTAAAGTGGACTTTGGGAACTGTCCTTTGGAAAACAACTTCCCGTCCCCACTTGGGCACCCCTTCTGTATGTGTGCCATGAAACACATTTCCTATGAGCTTTAAAGCCAGGCAGCTTCTAGCTTAATCTGATTGGCTGATACTCTTGTCTCTATTAAAGTTTGAACAGGGCAGAACCACAGTGAGCCTCTGTGTGCTTGCCAGACTGGAAAAGTAGGAGGTTTGCACACAGAAGCTTTATGGTAGTTGAATCTTAGAAAGTGGCAAGAACGGGGAGGATAAACACACACACACAGTGAATTCATAGCCTAATTATATAAGAGATCCAAGTCCAATGCCAGGTCCTCAGGGTACAGGTTGCTCTAGGAAAGGATATAAAGCACTCTGGAATGTCGCTATTAGCTTAGAGCTGAGGCAGGAGACAGTGGCTAGCGGCAGAGAAAATGCACAGCAGGAGATGGAGGACAAGAAGGACACTACAAGATTAGACTAAATACACCTTACATAAATTAGGTCAGGGGTGTCCAAACTATGGCCCATGGGCCGGATCTGGCTGCTGGCACCAAATCATCTGGCCCACGCTGCTCTTGTTGCTCCTGGAAGCGGAAGTAAAATGTGCCTATTCAAGTCCTATGTTTTAAAGATTATACCAAAACCTTTAACTATGTGGAAGATGATAAATATGGGATACTCTGAAAGAAACAGGTGTTGCTCAGCACTTGATTATCCTGACATATGACCTAAATTGTGTACAAAAAGCTACTGTTAGGACAGAATATGGTTTCCTATAGGGGTACATTTTAATCTCCTTATCTGTTCAATCCAGGGGTGGCCAAAATTTTTGGGCCATGGGCTGGTCACATGGTTCAGTGGGGCAGTCACTATTGCCCATGGGCTGGATCCAGCTCCCAACGCCAATTCAACCGGCCCACAAAGCCCTCGTCACTCCCAGAAACGGAAGTAAAATGCGCCCGTACGGGCACATTTTACTTCCGTTTCCAGGAGCGACAAGAGCACTGTGGGCCAGATGAATTGGTGTCAGGGGTTGGATCTGGCCCATGGGCCATAGTTTGGGCACCCATGAATTAGGTACATGAAAATATTTAAGCCAGGAGGTCAAATTCCAATTTGGGAAGGGTTTGAGGGGCTGAGTTCCAGGGCTTTGTGGAGCTAAGTGGCCAAAGCAATGTGGATATGACCAGGTGTAACTCTTTCCAGTTTGAATCTTTTCCCATCAAACTTACCTAAGACACTGCTGAGTTCCATGCAAGCTTTCTCACTATGATGACTTTTTTGCCTGCAAAGCACAGCTCAGTCCAAGCAACAGCTTTGCAGGCTGATCAGTCTTAAGGGATGCCCCATCTTGTGCCTATTCAGTGCAATAACATTATTCCAGTGAGCAGATACAGTCAGAGGTCTTGTGAAACAATGAACATATTGTTGAATAGGTGTGGCTACACTACACTTCACAAACAAGGGGAGCAACTGGCTAGCTAGCAAGTATCTTGATTCTTGAATGTTGAAGGTAGCTATGCTCCAATTAGTCACTTTCCTCTCTTTAAGGAATTCATTCATTTATTCATTCATTGTTTTCTGTGAAAAATGGTCCAGGGATATGGTTGCCCCCACAACATACTTGCAGATATAGGAGCTTCTGTACTCATTACTAGGTAATGCGAAAAGAACTGCAGACCGAACTCACCAAAAGGTGCCTTCATTTTGGCAGTTTCACATCTGGCCTAGACAAGGAAGTGTTTATTCTGAAAGGATTTCTTGAACAATAAAGGTGTTTTTTTCATTGACTGCAACCATTCTCTATGATTACTTCTACCCCACAGCTATAAGCTCAATTTAGTAGCCTGCTGAACTGCTCAAAGGCCAACACCAAAGATATCTACAACCATGGCATCTTTATAAAATATGTTGCAAATGGTCTCTTACCGTACCCATTTTTTGTTTGTTTTGTTCATATTTCTGTTTCAGGCTGTATGTCGGACCAATGGATACTATTCTATCGCTGTTCCTAGCTGGTTCAGTTTACACAAAGTAGTGCAGTCTTTAGTGAAGCGAGTCTGTGACTCTGACCGCCTGGCTTGCAGCAAGACCTGCTTAAATTCAGCAGACATTGGGTTTGTCATTGATGGATCCAGCAGTGTCGGGACTGGCAATTTCCGCACTGTCCTCCAGTTTGTAGCCAACATTAGCAAAGAATTTGAGATTTCTGATACAGACACCCGAATTGGAGCTGTGCAGTACACCTATGAACAGAGACTGGAGTTTGGCTTTGATAAGCACAGAACGAAGCAGGATGTCTTGAATGCTATCAAGAGAATCAACTACTGGAGTGGAGGAACCAGTACTGGTGAAGCCATTAATTATGCCTTTGAACAACTCTTCAGCAAATCTAAGCACAACAAGAGGAAGGTCATGATTCTGATTACAGATGGCAGATCCTACGATGATGTCCAAGGACCAGCTACAGCAGCACATCAAAATGGTAAGCCACTGTATACTGTTTTTTAAAAATCAACTATTGCTGAAAGTTAATGGGAAATAAAATCAGTGCATAGTCCTTCTGAAGAAACTTGGTAATTCTTTTGTTTTTGCCATGATGGATTATGACCAAATCCAACTGCTAGTCCCAACTAGAGTAAACCCACTGAATCAATGGGGTTTATACAACTATTACATTACCGAGTGGGCGGCATATAAGTCCAAATTCATGATGATGATGATGATAAGCAGTTGATCTGTTCTAGTTAAGACTTGCACAGCTGGATATAAATCTTTATATTAAAGTTTAATTTACATGTAATGTTGTTTTGATTGAGACACTTGTCTGTTATGCACTCCTGTTTTTCACTTACAGGTGTTATAGCCTACTCAGTAGGAATCGCATGGGCTGCTCAAGATGAGCTGGAAGCCATTGCCACCGATCCCGATAAAGAACACTCCTTCTTTGTGGATGAATTTGACAGTCTCTACAGATTTGTTCCTAAAATAATCCAAAATATTTGTAGAGAGTTTAATTCACAGCCACGAAACTGATCGACTGTGTTTTTCACCAAGTGCAGAATCGCTGAATAATATTAAATGAGAGGTCTAACACACTCAAAAATTAGGCAAGCAATTCCAGCCAGTTCAGGAGGTTTTTCAGGCATTTCAGCCAAAGGACTTTTCCAGCTATGTTCCCATATGTATCAATAATGGGTGTAGACTGGTGCATTTCTCTATCCACTGGTTTCACAACTGATCTGATAGTAAGTCAGGCACAATCCTTGGTTAAATACCATTGACTCAGTCCCATAGTCTATTAATTTGTACACAGAACTACATTTCTAATGATTTATTCCTGAGGCTTCAAAGCTATGGTTGGCCAGAGACTATTTTTTTGGAAATGTTCCATTACAACTTCCCAAGGATGGAAATAAGAGAAAATGAATGACCTACAGATGGCTTTTGAATATTACATATTTTGAAGCCTGGCTTATTAGAACCACCAGCAGACACCTGAAGAATGGAAGCAAAGAACAGCCCATGACAAAAAAAGCAGAATCAATGAACAAAAAAAAGTGAAGATTTGGAATAGGAGAACATAAGAGCAAACGTTGCAGTGTGGCATATGTGCCTTGTCTGACAGTTGCTCTCCTGGCCAATCTCTCACTGTATTTTGTGTCTGTTTCTGCAACAGAGCAAAGTGTCTAAAGAACAGCTGTGGGCAAAAAGATTCTTATTATTTAATCCAACATCCAAGGATATTTTACTAAGAGTGGCTGTAACTCAGGCCAGGTGATAATGTGGCAACTCCTAACAAATGTGAAGAAGGGTCGGGGAGATAGTTAATTTTTCTTTCTCGCTGTCACAAGACCCACAAACAAACGTCCTACATTCCTTGTTCAGTAACATATCTATAGGAAGGGCACATACTTTCCACCACCTATCCAGATTAAATAAATAAGCAGATCCCAAACTTTGACTCCAGAGAGGATCAACAATTTTTACTGAAACCAGCAAGGCTTTGTTGAGACAAATTCACAAGGCTGCTATATTTATTTTATAGCCCTGGAGCCAGAGTTCTTCTGTTTCACAAAGGAATCTAACAATGTAGGTGTTTCTATTGACTGCTTTTGAAAGATGCCAAAAACCTAAAGGTCCTAGGAATTGTTTGGAATGGAATATTCCTCCCTTCAAATTACTTCTAATGTATAGGTAAGAGTCACCCTTGCTCGAAAGCCAGTCGTATCCGACTCTAGAGTTCAGCGCTCATCTGTTTCATAGCCAAAGAGCCAGCTAACAGCTAACGTATAGCTATTAACAATTAGAGTGTGATAATGAGAATAGTAACAGCTATTTTGTCCTGAAATAAGATTCCAGATGAGCAATTAATGCTGACGGCCTGTCATCTTTCCCAATCTTGTTCTGCTAGGCTTACTCTGGTGCCTTGGTTAGTAACTTAATATCCTTGGATTTTCAAAAGCTTTTGACAGTGTCTACTGGAATATTCTTACCCACAGGCTGCTGAGAGCCATATATAACTTTCAAAGGTTTGTGAGAAAGGACTTAGCTTTGTTGACTCATCTTCAGCAAGTTATTCTTCTATGTTTAAACAATGCTTCGCACATGTGTTAAACTACTCCAGTTTGAGTGATTCGCCAGCCAGCAAATATTTTAAAAAGATGGTGGTGTATCTTTCCAGTCCTCAGGTCCCGAAGCCTAGTTTAAGGGCAGCTGGTAAGACTACAACAGTCCACAAGTGGATACAATCCACATACATTTAATAATAAATAAATAAAATAAACATCCAATGATTTGATAATTTTTATTAAAGCATCAAAATGTCATCTCATTACTTTTTGACTCATGTATCCAGACTGTCTTCCTGAAAAATCAGCTGAAGTTTTGGTATCTACTAAATGTTCTATCAGGAAGATAGATGCAAATAATTAATTCAGCTAAATATTAAATCATTACTGAGAAAGTTATACAGATTAAACACCATTTTGTCAATCACAATCTAGTGCTTCCACTATGCACGTGTAAGAAAAGAAGGAAATTATCTTTTTCTAATAGCATTTTAGTGTTTTTCATACTAGATCTCTGTATCTTTTGCAATAAAATTTAGAAAAAGTATGTATTAGACCTTGGTTATTGTCGAGACTCCCCTCCCACAGAACATCCCAAAATATTGATTCTGCTTCTACAAACCAAAAAACTTCAGTTGTACCCAGATGAGACCATTATTTTGCAATCACTCACCTCATTTAGAGAATTTTATTGGGAATGAAAACACCATCATCTTTGATTTGTGTACCTTCAATATTTTCCCTCTGCAATTCAGAGCTTTTCAAAATATATAATTTGTTAACGGAAAGACAGAAGACCTGTTTGTGTATGCAAGATGGGAAGCACCTAACTCAGTGATGGCGAACCTTGGCATTCCAGCTGTTCTTGAACTTCAATTCCCAGAAGCCCTGATCAGCATAAGTGTTGACTTGGGCTTCTGGGAATTGAAGTCCAAGAACACTTGAAGTGCTAAGGTTCACTATTACTGATCTAGCTCCTCCTATCACTGCTGTTGCCTTCTCTATGTAGAAAGTGGCATGTCCATAGAAAGCTTCCAGTTTGTGTATATGCTTGGCATATGACCACGAACCATCAAAAATTTTAGTTCTTGATCATTTATGAAAAGAAATATCCTCTTTGCCTTAGTGGTTTTAAGACTGTTTTGTCTTGTTCTAATAAAGCCACTGCTGTACAGCAACTTTAAATTTTCCATTGGAATAGGAGCCGTGTTAGCCTGTGTTTCAGGCATATCAGAGAATAAAACAAAAACGCTGCAGCACTTTAAAGACTAACTGCTATATTTTAATGTAAGCTTTCATGGCTCAAGTCCACTTCATCAGACATAGGAGTGAGACTTCAAGGCATGAACCTATATGCACCAGATACAGAGTGATTAACCAGCATGACAGATAAGTATGCAAATCAATACATCTTCCTACAGCTGGCAGTAGCAGATGATCTCTGGTTGTTACTCAGATTAGCTCCAAATGTTCCCTTTTCAATTGTAAATAGTGGGAAGATACAAAACAATCAACTGGCATTGAACATTTGCTAATAAATTTAACCTTTGTTACTGTGTGAGCACATCCTTTGTTCTGTGAAACATGTTGTGAAAGAGAATTTTACAGGAAAGTTTGTGAAGGTGGTATTATAAAATATAATATACAAAATATATAGTAGCATATAACAATCTGTGTATTCAAACCTTTGCAATGGGTGTCCAACAGATGGATATATTTTATTTTTGCTGTCTCTCTCTGGATCCTAGTCTTGTAATTTCTCTGTTCCAGAATTGCAACTTTCAGGTCTTGGATAGTGTGTCTAGATAATTGAAATGGTTTGAAACTGGTTTCTCTGTGTTGCCATTCTGGATGTCTAATTTATGCCCACTAACCCTTTTGCACAAAGATTGCTCTGTTTGTCCAACATAGAGTTGGACTTTTTTTGGCAAGAGACGGCATAAATCACATTGGCAGAACAACAAGTAAAACTGCCTTTAATGTTGTGTGTGGTGTAATTGGTTCCAGTAATACTGTTTCCAGAGTGAATGGGGTGGGTGGGGTGGGGCAAGTTGACATCTGGGTTTGCAGCCAATTCCCATCTCTGTTTCACTTTTGTGTGTAGTCGGGTCGGGTTGTGTGTCAACAGTTGTTTGAGATTGGAGGGTTGTCTATAAGCAAGTAGAGGTCTGTCACCAAGGGCTTTGGAGATCAAACCAGAGATCATCTGCTACTGCTAGCTGTAGGAAACTGTATTGATTTGAATACTTATCTGTCATGCTGGTTAATCACTCTATGCCTCTGTATTTGGTGTATATAAGTTCATACCTTGAAGTCTCACTCTTATGTCTGAAGTGGACTTGATCCACGAAAGCTCACATCAAAATACAGCAGTTAGTCTGCTTTAAAGTGCTGCAGCGTTTTTGTTTTGTTTATTCTCTGATAAATCTGCGTGTGTAAGAAGCACAGCAAGGTTCAAAATACAGTCCAGTAAAAAGATCAGAAGCAAATAGATAAAGCAGGCTGTTGAGTTGGGGGGGGGGGGGGGGAGAGAAAGCCAGCCGCTCCCTTCTTCCCAAGAGACTACATTTTGGCTGTTTTCCAGCCAGCTTCCCAAGAGAGACTGAATGAATGTGGGAGGGTGTCTTCCTCCGGGACATGACTCCTCCCATCAGGATCCTCTCTTTGACTCTCCTCCTTAGGGCTTATCCCCAATGATCTTCCAGCAAGACATTTCAATCACACACCAAGTTTCACCCCTTCTTCCCCAAGATGCTGCCATGTGGCTCCCATGTGTTTTGAAATCGCCATCTTGAAGGGGCATCCCCCCCCCCCCCTTCCAGGAGGCAGGCTACAGAAAGAAAGATGGAATGAGCACATCATTCCATTACATATATGAGTTTTTTTATTCAGTTGTAACACAGATTTAGAACACACAGAAACACATCGACAGATGTTGAAAAATAGTATTTATTAGCATCCAATTTACATAAATACATGGTACAAAGGACAATTATTTGCTGCTGTAATATCTAGTAAAGCTGCTCTGTACAGTGTTTCTTCAGGAAGGTCCATTTGATTTTGCTCAACATAGAATGCAGGTACTGTACACAACAATCCCACTTTACTTAGCACTGTTCCTCAGTATTGCCTTATCTAAATTATATTTTAATAGAAGATGACTGTGTATCCCACAATAAGAATATTTTATCCATATTATCAGGTAAGCAAATAAGTTTATTATAGACACTCCGTGTGGTCTTCCTGCTGTTTACTATTACTGGTGGCTTGTATTTAAATAGTAAGAAGTGTATCACACAAGCACTGTTTCCAACTCACAGTAGGTCAATTTTCTTTCCCCCAACTTATATGGTTTAGAGAGAAATGGTAAAAAATTGAAAGCAGATCTCCAAATAGACACCTTTTTGCAGATCCTCAAAAGTGATGACTTACTTAAATACCACCAAAGCTACTACCTGTGGAAATGTTGACCATACTGAATCAAGAAGTAACCCTTAGGCGTTCACTATATTATCTCTTATGTCCCTCACCTCAGGAGGTTCTTTCAGCCGATCTGGAACTATAAGAAATCTGTTACCATGGCTGACATAACTATGTGGGCTAGAGTACCTGATCTTTCTAGGAAAAATCAACTAGACAATCAACCATGTTCTGTGGCATAGCTCTCCAAAGTGATCCAGATGATACCCATCAAGTGCGGCTCCGCAAAATATGGGAAATTACTGCACATGCGTGGGTAGTAACCTGTTTGTGCATGCACACTGTGGGCGTGCATGCACAGTAATCCATTTGCGCATGCGCACCGGGGACACGCATGCACAGTAACCCCTTTTCCCACCGTTCAAATATGGGACAGCAGCGGGAAAGGGGAGGAACGAGCGCTGAAAAACGGGAAATCCCCGCCAATACAGGATATTTGACAGGTATGATCCAGATATAGCTCACAGTGGTCTTAAATTAATCTAATCCACATGACCATATCGTAGTTTATTCCAGTGGTGGCTAACCTTGGCACTCCAGCTGTTCTTGGACTTCAATTACCAGAAGCCCAAGTCAGCACTCCTGCTGATCAGGGCTTCTGGGAATTGAAGTCCAAGAACACCTGGAGTGCCAAGGTTCACCATTACTGGTCTATTTCCTTTTTATAGGAGCCTTCTGCACAAGTATGTTAGCTTGACTTGTTACTACCAATCTCTACATAATGGATTTTGACATTACCCAGGCCTCATGGGATGATTTCAGTTATTCTGTGATTCTAGTAAGCAAATGGAACATTTCCCACAGTAGCTGAAGTCCTCTGATCCCAAGTCATAAACAGATCTGGTGGGGAGCTTTTTTAAAAAGCCCCAGCCCCGGGATATAATGACCTCCTCTCACTGTTTATGCCCCCAGATATTTTCAAAATGGATATTTTTAACTGGTAACAAGGTTTTAGTCCCATTAAATTTCCAACATTGTTTAGCTGTGGAGGGCAAGTTAGACTTCTTGTGCAGATTCTCTTTGGCAGATCAATACATAAGATTTATTGGATGAAATCTGGTAGTGCTTGCTATACAAAAGGCAAAACCTTTGGAGAATTCCCTCACATTAAGACATCTCAACAGACAATATCCATAGCATGCAGTCATGCAATTAGGCAACAAATAATGTCTTCCCAATGTAATATGGGAAGACTACAGCAGATGCTTCTTCTGAGTTAGTAGATTGCCTCTCAAATTTTTAATCTTCATTTCCCTCTCCTTAATGGTGCATCCACATTTATTTTTAAAGCCATACCAGCAGTAAGGAAGACCACATCAAGAAGCAACAAATTATAATGTATTATGGGAACATGCTACAGAAAAGCCTAGCCTTATGTTCTTCTTATCCTCTACTTCTCTGCAAGTCAGAGAATTTGTGAAGCACTTGATTGTGGTATTTAACACAACACAATTTCCAGTTTCATTGACCCTGACAGTGTAATCAGCTCTATACTTTCTTATATCCAAAATAATGGAGAAACTGCAATTCACAAACAGGAGCTGCAGATTTCCTCCCTTTATTTGCAACTACTAAATCATGACAGGGCATCTCTAATTGTGAAGCTATCTCCAATTGTGAAGCTCATGCTGGGTTAAGTCCAACTGTGAATCCCAACAAATCAAATTGTAGACCCAAATGTAGAATCAAGTGGACCGTGGTAGGGATAGGTTGGGACTAACAACTATGCCCACTGTGTTTTTGAGTGCCATGTGCAACTGTATCTATACTAAAATTATACTCCTGTATGCATATTCATCATCCAAGTGGATCAGAGTAAAAGATGATATTAGGCTTATTTTTGATAGCTCCTCAAAGATCAAGCTCACTGAATTTTATCAGCTGCAGTTGAAGAACATGAAGAAAATTAGTAAAAAGGAAAGAGAGGATGTGAGCTGTAGATTAATAATCTTGTCTGAATGATTATAAAATACACAAAGGAAGTGCAATGCTGTCAAAACTGAAAACCTCTTTTTATATCTACCGTATTTTCCGGCGTATAAGACGACTGGGCGTATAAGACGACCCCCAACTTTTCCAGTTAAAATATAGAGTTTGGAATATACTTGCCGTATAAGACTCCCTCTCTTCCAATGCACACCAAATAAAAATTAACCCACACTCAACCTGAAGACGCGCAGCCCTCCGAGTCGAATGGGCAGGTTCTGGTGGAGAGCCAATCCACGCTCACGTTCTCCTGCTCGAGGTACAGGAAGATGTGTGCAGCTTGCTTCCCCTTGCTTCATACTCCCCGCACAGAGCAAGGACTCGGCGGCGGCACCCCCCACCATATGAAGCTAGGGGAAACAAGCTGCAGTTAAGTACCTGTCCTATAAGACGACCCCCAACTTTGGCACAGATTTTTCGGGGTTAAAAAGTAGTCTTATACGCCAGAAAATACAGTAACTAAAAACAATATTTCAAATATTTTTATACTTGTGCACAGTACAATGCAGTCCATCGTAAGCAAGCAGAAAAGTGACAGACACAAATATAGATCTGGAGAAGAGCACAAATACAGAGCTCACAACCTCATAAGTTGGCTACATTTTGTTTGTCAAAAGGCACCTTAGCCTTTAGCTATTTGTCTATTTTGAAAGTTATTTCGCTGGGATCAAGAATTCACTAAGCAGGATGGAGCAACTTCCAGTCCATATTTGAACAGCAACTTTCTCCCCTTACATTCATTATTTAATCAAATGGGAATCTTAGAAACAAACATGCTGGGCTATTAGTTTTATGTACAACAGTTTAAACATCAGCAACTATGTATATTATATTGCTCAAGCATAAAGCACAATATCCATACCTTTTATTCTTTGTATTCAACAATGTCTGAAGAACTTATACTAAAACATTTAAAAAAATTTCCCTTAGACACATTTAATATATACTGTTTACAACCTCTCTCTTTATATATATATATATATAATCTATATGTCTATATTTATATATATGTACACACACAATATACACAATGCATTTGTATTTTCACAAAAAACACCCCTTTTATAATAATCCTTTTCTTTTTTAAAAAAAAGTCATCAAAAGAATAGGGCACATACACAAAAGTCGCATATAGATAAATGTGTCCAATGGAGTAGGACTTTCAGCTATGATTCAAAAGCAAGTACAGAATGAAAAGAAAACCTTTTGAGTTATTACATTTTTAGACTAAGAGTCTATTAACATTTAAGGGAAATATGTTGAACATCATCTGCAAGAAAGGAAACATTTACAAGCAGCACCATGTTCTGTGGCTCTTTAAGGACTAACAAATGCACTGGCTGGAATCCTATTAGCACAGCTGTATGTTATATACAGCTGAAGATTTTTATCTTTAACTAAACGTTTCCCATCCCTCCCCGGGTTCTGAATCTTTCAGGAATCCCTTTTGACCTGGGGAAGCCTTTGGGATCCTCATGACAGGAGGAGTTGTTAATGTTCAAAAACTGCCACTGCTGCTCATGGTCCCCCATCCTAATGTCATCAGCCTTACATAGGCAGAGCTACAGCAAC
Organism: Bradypodion ventrale; assembly: GCA_035047345.1. Classification (NCBI taxonomy): domain Eukaryota; kingdom Metazoa; phylum Chordata; class Lepidosauria; order Squamata; family Chamaeleonidae; genus Bradypodion; species Bradypodion ventrale. The sequence continues at coordinate 66,971,682 of JAWDJE010000001.1, read as the reverse complement.
AGGATTCCAACCACAACATTACAAACTTTAGTAGATTATAAGGTTGCAATCCATAGAATTTTATGCCACAGTAGACATCTTAATCTTCATGGTACTACAGAACTCGCTAGCTTTGGCCCCCTAACATAACTACCTTTTAAAAATCTACATGCAGGCAGAACTCAACATCTTCAACTTTACAGAAGACAACCGTTTTCAGTAGTATCTGTGGATTGGTTTCACCTCCAAACCTATAGTAGTCTAAGCAGATCACTTTAACCTAGGACTGGCAGAATATTTTACGCTCATAATGACAAATGTCTGCGGGGAAATCAAGGATATACGGTACTTGAAAGCCAAGAAATTCTTTGGACATTTTGTAACAATTTTGGTTATTGATGGTCACATACTGAAACCTTTACACAATACAAGCAACATGGAAGGTGCTTTCTACTGCTGTAAAATTTATAGAGTAAGTGATCACATGTGCTAGCTGAGCACATTTTCCCATTCAGTCAGTACTACACTAAGGGAGTGAGGATCACGATGGGAAAGAACCTACTGCTAGTCTCACCTAGCTTGTTGATACAATAAATGTTCTCTTTCCTACTCATGATCATTTTAAAGTATAAATTGACCACAAGGATGCAGTTCTTGCAGTCTGTGTGTGGCAGAGGGAAAAAATGGGGTAAACTGAGGATTTCTAGTTTACATGCTAATTCAGAAGGGTTTACTTAAATCACAGGAAAATATTGTTGGATTCACTTAAGGTTCATTTCAGCAGCAAGACACATTAAATCTTATTTTGTTGGAAAGGTGAGAGGTACAGTACATTTAATGAATTCTTCTGGCAATGAACAGAAGAATCAGCATTTGAAGTCTCCTTTCTGTCTCAAATGGACGTCTGTCACAAAATATAACATTGGACTGAAGGCTAACTGTGGTTCCAGCCACTTGCTAACTTCAAATAAAACATAGATTTTTATGTATTATATTTATTTTGTTTTAATATGCTTTATTTATGGAATTAGTATCTTTCAATATTTGATGCATTAAACCCAGCCCACCTAACGAAACAGAAGCCAAGCTAAGAGTACATGAAACATTACGTTCTGTATATTATTCAGTTGTTCGGTACCAACAAAAGTAAAGATGAATGTTATTTATCCTGTTTCCAAATTATATGAGCCACCAAATTCTGGGGTTGATCTACTGAAACTATGGGGATAAAACTCTCCAGGAAACAGGTTGCTAAATCAGTATCTACATTCTAAAGATGTTGAGCTACTGGCTACTTCACTGATTATTCTGCTTCACCATATTGTTCGCAGAGAATCCCATTTTGCCCAAAGCCAGCCTGGACAAAAAATGACTCCTTCAAAAAAATAAAAAATAAAAACATTCTTCTATGCACCATTTTAAGAGGAGCATTTCCAAGATTTTAATAGTAGCTGAACTCTTGCAACTCAAGCAACCTTTAATTTAGAAAACAGCACCCAGTCAGGAAAAAAATTCCCAAACGAGAACTAACATTCACTGAATTAGAGGACATGAAAAAAAGATTCCTGCCCTTGTCTTTTCTACAGCTTGTCGTATATATACACAGCAGCTATAAGAGAAGTATTGCATCATACAAAGACCTTAGCAAGTGCATCTGCTCCTGCACTAGCAATGTAACATTTGGAAGGGTGGAATGCCACATCATGAATTGATTCATCATATTTCTTGCGATGAGCTGTGAACTCTTGAATGCAGGTCTTGCTTTCAAGATTCCATAACCGTATTGAACAGTCGTGGCCTAAGACAGTAAAAGGGACAAGATCTTTTAGATTCTTAGTCAACTTTAAAGTTAATTAAGATACGTAAAAAAGGAACACTGGATGTACTTACTGCCCGACATCAAGTACAAGCCATTTGGGTCGACAGCTAAACTTGTGACCGCATCTAAGTGGGCTACCATGGAATGAATTAATTTTCCTACAAAATGAAAAATTGTGTCTTAAGTCAATGTAATACAATCCTTTAACAGGATTTTGTGCAAGATAGCATTTACATTAAAAAGGTTAGGTTATGTACACCACCTAATCTCTCTGAGTTGTATGTTCTGATTTTGAATACTCTCCACTTTTCTCCTCCCTTTGAAAAGAGGTCATCTGGATGTGCCACTGCAATAATGAGTTTCACTTGTACTGTGTTTTTCTAAACCTGTGCTTTCCAAACTTGACGCATGGAAAACCTTGGTGTAGGTGAATATGGATTAAATGGAAAATACGCTTCACTTTAAATTGAAAAGACAGGTGCTTTACTTGATTACAGTGGAACCTCGTATAACGAATGCTTCGTACAATGAAAAATTTGTACAATGAAGTGTTCATGCACTCTGTGCGACACCCCGCATAACAATTCCCCCCCCCCCGGCTATATGGGCTTTTTGTTAAGCAAGGTACACCTCGCTTAACGAACAGCTGTATATCAAACTTTTTTTGTTATGTGGAGTATCACCCATTTGCTTCGCCTAGCAAAAAACAACAACGCATAACAAAGAGTTCCGTGGAACGGAGTTTTTACGTTATGCAGGGTTCTACTGTACTTTTAAGACTCATGCGCTACAGTGACTTCCCTTCCTTGCTACCTCTAACACCCTACTTTTCCTCTTCCCAGTCAGCTAGGGACGGGAGCGGCTTGTTTCTGGGAAACAGTACTGCAAAATAAGAAGGAAAAGATGTGCAGGAAGAATATGAACTTATTTGCTGAAAAACTCTAGAAAGTGCTTTAGATACCATCCAATAAAACTGCCATAATAACACCCAGCATTCAGAGGGGAAAGTATAAGGAAAAGAAGACTGGGTGTTCTCTGCACCTTCTAGCTGCAAAAGACACTACATCAAGAAAATTCTTATGCATCCTAGTTCGTGTCTGCAAGATTTTGCTGCCGGTATATTAGTGGGATAGAAGAAATTCTATCACTTTGGAGAAGATAAAGGGGTATATGCATTCATCATAATGTATGCATTTCTAAGGTGCACTTCAGTATCTTTCATCACAGTCTTGTGTGTCCTGGTCCCAGTTTCGGAACCCTCACCTTAAAAATAGGCAGAATGACTGGCTTTCAAGCAAGGGAGGCCTTTACTTTTATCTATAGGTGTTTGCATAAGGTTTGTGTAACTTGTCACTCTATCTGACAAGGTTCCAGGGAGAGTTCTGACTATGTGCCTGGCAATATGCCCAAATGTACAACCATAATATACCCTAATACCTTATAAAACAGCAAGTTATGCAAACTTTACACAAGTGCCAATAGGATTCTGAAAAATATTGTTATTGGTTTAAATGAGCTGTAGAAGGATCTGAAGTGGGTTCTTATTTACATGGATAAAAAATGTATACACACTATTCATCAGGTGTAAACGATGTGCAATTTGTTTTACAACATTCACCTTCAAAATAAACAGCAACAATGGTCCGTCCTTATCTCAGGAATCACATGTACAAAGTTTTACATAACTGTTTTCACCATAATTAAAACAGGCACAAATCATTTACGCCTCGTTTTCTGTTGAAAGCACAAAACCAAATCTACACTGAGTATAGTTTGCTAGTTCAAAGCAGACATAACTCATCCTAGAATGGTGGATAGTCCATTTGTTTATCAAGAGAACTTTACTGAATCAAAACTCTTGGGTAGCTCAAAAGAAGGTGACCCAAACATAGCTGGGATGTCACAATATTCTGGTGGCTCAGGATTATAAAATAAATGGTTAAATGACCTCATGCTCTGCTCTTCAGGTACACTAAAGAGATGACATTTAGACTGATACATGTTTACCAGTGAATAACTGGATGGCAGTGCTTTCTTACCTGTGTTATTGTCGTAAAATTTGATGTGTCTGTCCTCATGGGCTGTGATACTGATTGGAAGAGTTGGATGGCTGATTATTTTGTTTATTTGGCAAGAAGAGCTACCTGTTAAAGAAGAAACATATGCATAGTGAGTTCTGAAACAATAGTTAAACAATATAAGCTCATGGAAGACTGTTGCCTGATTTAGCGGGCCAGTGCAAAACTATTTTCAATATCTAAAGTAGCATACTCTAACCAGCTATATTTTAAAATTACAATTATTCAGTATGCAGTTTACAACTTTGTTTCTTGAAAACTGTTTTTCCTTTTCTATGCACCTAAAATTCTAATACAGCCAACAGCCAATAAAAGATCAGGTTCAGATAGTTGGATACTGAATTTAGTTCCATTCAGTGTCCTCTGAATAGGCATGAAGAACTATCAAACTATACCAATACTAAAGTAGGTAAATTAAGCAGACACAAACCAGAAGTTATGCTGTCTCTTTAAAGTTAGTCTAGATGTCACGGAAATGAAGAAGTGAACAGAGTTTCTTGCTTTCCTTTCTTTCACTCATTGTACCATGCAAAGTGCACATGTCTCAGATTTCACCCTAGGGTTCTGGGTATCTTTCCAAGAATATCTTATTTCTACATCTCACAGAAGAGGAGAATAGTAAAGCAGAAGTAGTGCTGTACTCCATGCTTCTCTGTCAGATAGCCATTGATGCTCTATCATCCTCAACATCTGAGTAGTCATCGTATTTTGATGTAATTTGCAGTTTGTAAGAATGGTTCACGGTTGATGGAGTCTCCAAGTTCTCTTGCTTTATATCCCTTAGGATGAATTTTTCTCAAATACATCTGCTTTACCAAATTCTTTTTCTCCTTACTAGCTCTAAGACTCAACCTCCCTTACTTCACTTGGAGAACCCTGAACTGGAATCAAAATGTTAAAGCAATTAAAATGATTGTTCAAGTATCCTGTCTCCACAGTATGCCAATGAAAATCCCACTTTGGATACACACCAGTGTCTATGTTAGATTCAAAGGTAAGAAAGCGCTGTCCTGTTTCCATGTTAAAAATGCTTGTATGTCCACTGTTAAACGACACTACCATGTGATTTGGGTCATTGCTCACAAGGTCTACAGAAGATGGAATCCCCATTTCTAAAAAAGCAAATAAGATTTTTTTTAAAGGTTACCAGAAGTGTTCTCTTTTAGTCTGCATTCATTCAGCTTGGTGGCACATTTTGTGTTTCAAATATTGCAACCTGCTAGAAAACTTAAAATTGCAGTTTATTTTCAGGAAATGAATTTATTTACATTATTATAAATAAATACTGTTAAAAAAAGAAATTAACAGGTGTTCCTAGTAATGGTTCCTACTATAAACTACTGTGAATCTCCATACCCATTTATCTTTTAAAACAAAGGAAACACTAAAAGGTGATTTTAATTCTGATCCTCGAGAGATATAAATACAATCATGGAACTGTAAATTAATTAAAGCTTTGGGATTGGTATGTTTTCCTCATTTTGATTTACAAGTTGAGTTTGATTTACAATGTTGAGAATCTATCATCACTTTCCTACTGTGTGTTAAAAGCAACCCATATATATATTGTATTTATTGTATTGTGCTCTGTACATTGCATATTGTTTTTCTCTGTTGTTAGCCGCTCTGAATGGTGCTCGCACCAGGAGGGCGGGGTATAAATAAAAAATATTATTATTATTTGAATTAAACAATTTTGTCACAACATGGCTGTAAAACTGATGATTATGAAATGGTAATGTCCTAAACTCCAGAATATTAATCCATACCTTGATTATCATTAAATATGTTCAGTGCTGGAGAGATCTCCAAGGCTTTCCATAAACGTATAGTGCCATCTGCTGAACAGGAGAGCAAACGCTGGTGTACTCCACTGTAAACTAACCCCCACACTGCATCTGTATGGCCTACAAAGGTGCCTCGTAAGACAGAAGAATCTGTGAACAAATTGCACATTTCAAGATAAGATCAAAGTACTTCTCGACCATAGGGAGCAGCTTTATACTGGCTCAGATCACTGGCTGAAATATCAATACTGATTGGCAGGGGCTCTCCAACAGGTAAGCAGAATTTTCTTTAGTGCAGGTTTAACCACTGCATGTAGGGCGGTGCTGGATGAAACAGGAGCTGAATCTGACACCTTTTGTATGCAAAACATACAAGCTGCCATTGAACTAAAGTCATCTTCTTCACACCTCGATGCCTAATTGTGTTCAAATGCCAGTAGTATTTTATCCTAGCAACACAATTGTTGATGACATTAATTGCAGATTAATGCACTCCCCAAATCTATCAATAGCTTATGGCTCTGTTCTGCATCCCTCCCACTCCCCATTTTAATAATCAATCTGCATCTAAGATTTTTTTCCAAACATTCACTCTTTCACATAATCCTTTATCTAACATTTCCATTCCACCAAGTTCTTGTTACATTTTGATCCACAACACTGATTTCTAAAAAAAAAAAATTCCAGTTGGGCTTCAAGTGTACTCAACTGTTGTCATGTACTTTTTAAACGTACAAAAATGTAATCAGCTACATATAGGAATGCTCACCATATGAATCATATGGGTCAACATTTGGGTTTGTAGTATTCCAACCTTGAATAAGGCCATCAGTTCCTCCACTGTAACACTGCTCACCGTTACTACTCATGACCACACAAAGCACTGGACTGCTGCAGAAGAAAGTGTATCAAAACAATATTGATTTAATAAGTCTTACTTTTAAAGGTAGTCTGTGGTTTAACCTACCGAACACTTCACAAATATATAAAGTTAAACACATGAAATCATATATTGGGAACCGCATCTCCCCAAGGTATTCTACCCGTCCTACGAGGGTAGATTAGAGAGGCTCTGTGGTGGCCCCCTTCGACGAGAGAGGCACACTTGACTGGGACCAGGAGAAGAGCCTTCTCGGTGTTTGCTCTGGCCCTGTGAAACCTCTTTCCATCAGATTTGCGCCTCCAGACCGAGCTGCTCCCCTTTAGAAAGGCACTTAAGACCGGGCTATGCCAGCAGGTATGGGATCCGACATGTGGAACGGCCCAGGCCTGCTGGCTGGTTTAGCTGCCTCATGTTATAGCTGTTAGCTGTCAAAATTTTGTTTGTCTTATCTGTTTTTAAGCTTCCTTTTTGTATGGCTTTTACCTTTTAAATTCTTGTCTTTTATCTTCTTAAGGGGTTAGGGAGGGCATTGGAGTGTTTTTTTTAGAGGTTTTAAGAATGTGTTTGTATTTTTAGTGCACCTTTTGTATCTGATGTGTTATTCATTGTGAATTGTTCGAGACTGCTCTTTCTTTCGTAAAAGAACTTTCTCTTCTTTTGTTGTTAGCCGCTCTGGGTGGCGTTCGCACCAGAAGGGCGGGATATAAATAAACCAAATAAATAAATAAATAAATATTGCAAGTTTTTGTTCATGTCTTTTGGAAATGAAGGGTCAATACCCAATAGGTTTAGATTCAATTCTTATCATCAGCTAGAAAAACGAAGAGGACTTGTCAAGTCAATACTTTTTCTATTCATTCAATGGGTATATTCTAGAAGATGCAACTGTCAGCTAGACTTAGCCTACTGAAGAAAGGACCCTGAAGCACTCTCCCAAACCCATTCCACCCCTGTTGGAAGCGGTCATTCTTCTTTCTCCATCCCCATCCTAGTTCCTCTGAAGACAGGTGAGCCCTTCCCTCGGCTCGCCTTGCCAGGAGGGAATGGAGACCAGCTGAGCGGTGCAGTGGCTAGACTAAAGAACTTTGACTGCACCGCTATCGCCGCTACCGGACACCGCTACCAGATGCCCTTCATTCCCCCAGATTTGAGGGAATGAAGGAAAAAAACAGTTGTGCTGCTGCGCCCCCGGCCCTTTCCACCGGCCAGGAGGAGGTCAAGTGCGGTGATTTCTTTGACTGTCCAGACTTTCTCATACAAGTATTGCATTCTCGCAAATGATGTTTTGTGATTTTGCTTTTGTAACTCTTCGTTTATTGTGATACTGATGCTTTATGATACTGATATTGTGATTCATGATGTTTTGTGATTTTGCTATTGTAAATTGTAACTATATATTTTGTGTTTTTGTGAAGTCGTTGAGCCTTGGGCTCCGACCCCCCTTCCTTTTTGGATTATTGTATTTTTCTTTTTTCCCCTTCTTGATTTGTAAATTGTTACTGTAACCATAGTTGTACATTTTGTTGCATTTGTGATATTGTATCTTGATATATTTTCCCCTATTGTATTTCTTGTATTGGTTACACTGTATTTGTATTTAATTATGTTGTAATGCCGCCCTGAGTCGGCCTATGCTGAGTAGGGCGGGGTATAAATCCAATAAACATAAAGATAAACATAAACATAAACTTCTGGGAAGGGAGAATGTATAACAAAATGCTAGCACTATACCATCTGAAAGCAGGGAGCAGTAGCAACAGAAGTTAATGCAATCCACCTTATCACAAACTAAACTGCAGTAGATTGTCCCAACAGCCACCAGAGTGTAGTTTTTATCACATAACACCAACCCCTTGTTGTTGTTATTTTTGTCGCACCGTAAAGTCTCACCCTTTGTGATAACATGGACCACAGCATAAAAGGCTTCTCTGTCTTCAGCCATCTTCTGGTCTGCCCAGATCCATCATCCCACACATCAAAGATGCTGTCTAACCATCTCATCCTCTGCTGCCCCCTTCTCCTTTTGCCTTTGATCTTTCCCAACATCAGGGCCTTCTCCAGTGAGTCCTCTCTTCTCATTTGGTGGCCAAAGTACTTGAGGTTCAGCTTCAGTATTTGTCCTTCCAAGGAGCAGTCAGGATTGATTTCCTTCAGGATGGCCTGATTTGATCTCCTTGCAGTCCAGGGGACTCTCAACTCTCCTCCAGCACCACAATTCAAAGGTGTCTATTCTTCTGCGTTCAGCCTTCCTTATGGTCCAGCTCTCAAAGCAATATATCACTGGGAAGACCATTGCTTTGATTATGTGGGCTTTTGTTGGCAGAGTAATGTCTCTACTTTTTAAAAAGGAGTGGCTGTCTTTTTATTTAATGGCTACAATTACCATCTACAGTGGCCTTAAAGGTAAAGGTTTCCCTTGCTCGAAAGCCAGTCGTATCCGACTCTAGGGTTCAGTGCTCATCTCTGTTTCAAAGCCGAAGAGCCTGCGCTGTCTGCTTCTGCAGACGCTTCCGTGGTCAGGTGGCAGACATGACTAGACACTGGAGTGCACAGAACGCTGCTTACCTTCCCACTGAAGTGGTCCCTATTTATCTACTTGCAATTTCTTACTTTCGAACTGCTAGGTTGGCAGGAGCTGGGACAAAGACGGGAGCTCATTCCGTCCTGCAGTACTCAGGAATCGAACTGCTGACCTCCTGCCTTCCAGCCAGCGTCTTAGCCACTTGAGCCACTGTAGTCCCTACAGTGATCTTAGATCCTATAAAAGTAAAGCCTGTCTCTGTATCCATTTTTTTTCTCCTTCTATTTGCCAGGGAGAGGTGGGACCAGATGCCATGATCTTATGTGTTGTTGTTGTTTTATATTGAGTTTCAAGGCAGCTTTTGCATTCTCCTCTTTCACCTCATCAAGAAACTCTTTAGATCTTCTTAACTTTCCTCCTTTAGGGTGGTGTCATGCATATCTCAGGTTGAAATTTTTGAAATGATAGCCGTGTTGGTCTGTGTTTCAAGCATATAAGAGAGTAAACAAAACTCTCTGATAACTCAGGTTGTTTTCCCTGACAATCTTAATTCCAGCCTGTAATTCATCAAGCACTCATCATGCATGACATACTCTGTATATAAATTAAATTAGTAAAATAAGTAGTGTGACAATGTGCAGCCATGTTGTACTCCTTTTCCTATTCTACACCAATCGTTTTTTCCATATCTAGTCTAACTGTTGCTTTTTTACTTTCCTACAGGTTTCTCGGAAGACAGATGAGGTGTTTTGGTACTCCCATCTCTTTAAGGACTTGCTACAGTTGTGATCCATACAATCAAAGGCTTTGGCATAATCAATAAAAACAAAAGTAGAGATTTTTGTGGTACTCCCTTGCTTTCTCCATGATCCAGCAAATGTTCTCAGTTTGGTCTCTAGTTCGCCTGCCTCTTCAGAATCCAGCTTGTACTTCTGGTAGTTCTCAATCCACATACTGCTCAAGCTTAGGTTGTAGGATCTTGAGCATTACCTTGCTAGTGCAATAGTACGATTGTTTAGACATTCTTTGGTGTTGCTCTTCTTTGGAATTGGAATGTAAACTGACATTTTGCAATCCTGTTTCCACTACTGCATTTTAAAAAAATTCTGCCATACTGAGTGCAGCACTTTAATGGCATCATTTTTTAGGGCTTTAAATTACTCAACTGGAATATCGTCATCTCCACTAGCTTTGTTGTTAATAATATTTTCTGGGGCCCACTTGACTTCACACTCCAGGATGTCTGGCTGGAGGTCAGCAATAACACTTCAACCTTTTAGAAAGTGGGAATTAACTAGCTTACTAGATATGTGGCAAACTCAGCTCTAGCTACTAAATGAGGCAATCATGTAATTACTGCATAGATTCTATGAGCCTATAGTTCACCCAAGTTCACTACAGCTGCATTTATGCCAAAAGAAACAGATTCCATTTATTCCTTAATGTTTACTTACTTATGTGCTCTGAAAGTATATATAGGTTCAACATCAAGAGAGGCACTCCTAAACAAAAAGGAAACCACAATCACAGGTTGAAAGTTTTGTATAACAGAAAACACTGAAAAACACTGCATAAAATCTTCAAGTGTTAATTTTCAAGTTCCTTTAACTGGGGTGAGGGACACAGCTTAGGTCAGTGATGGCGAACCTTTAGAGACCAAGTGCCCAAGCTGCAACCCAAAACCCACTTATTTATCACAAAGTGCCAACACGGCGACAGGGGAGGGGAAAAAACTCTCCCAGTGGGCTGCTGAGCAGGGGGCGGGGCGAACTCTGTGCTGGGGGAAGGAGAAAGTGCTTCCATTGGGTTGCTGGGCAGAGGAGCTGGGCAAACTCTGTGCTGGGGCGACTGCATGGGTGCCCACAGAGAGGGCTCCGAGTGCCAGCACTGGCACGTGTTAATTTCAGTAAGGGTACTTTCATAGCCTTTAGCCCTCTGATATTCTACCTTTTCCCCCAGCTGATAAAATAAAACTGCTGCTCTTGCAGGCTCTCAGGACTTGGCTGTTCATGTTAAATATGTTGCACCATTTAATATTCATTTTTAAAAAAATGATAAGTGTACTTCCTCCACAGTTTTGATAGTCTATGCAACTGTTGGCTGGTCCCATGTGCAAAAGACAAATGGCCCAAGAGTTTTCTACTCCCTCTTTAAATTCATAACAACAATATTCCTTTATTCAAATGTTTCTCCATCGTCTCAATCTTCTCACGTTTTATTTGCTTGTCCTATGAGCGGAGCTTCCTGACCTACAAAGGTTCTTTGGAAAACCCACAATCACCAAAGCTAATTGTAGTAATTCAATAAAAATATTGAATAATTATTATTATGGAACTGTAATTAGTGGCTTATTATTTTGTTGCTGCATCCTATTGCTTTTGTATTTTTGGAATTTTGTATTTTATCATGTATTATATTTGGTTTGTTGTTGAACCACTCTGAGTCACCCGCAGGGTTAAGAAAAGCGGCATACAAATTAAACTATAATAATAATAATAATAATAATAATAATAATAATAATAATAATAATAATAATAATAATAATAATAATAATAATAATAAAAAATAAATAAATAAATAAATAAATAAATAAATAAACCTATCAAAAAGGCACTCTGAGTAGAAAGCAAGGAGCGGCAGAGTTAATGGATAAGGATATAGATAAAGTTAAAAGGGATTTGATTTATTTAAATAGAGAGTATTTTGAATTTAGTAATAGAAACTCAAGATTATTAGCAAGAGCAGTTAAGGCTAAAAGGGAAAAAAGAGAAATTGGGGTGTTGGTTAATAAACAAGGGTTAAGGTGTAATAAGAATAGGGATAAATGTAAAATTGTGAAGGAATTCTATCAAGCATATTATGCAAAAAAGGAGGTAGATGTGGAGAGGCTTAAAGAGATCTTGGAGAGACAGCTAGGGAATGGAATAAAACAGGAACATCGAGAAAAAATGGAGGAAAGGGTTACTGATAAAGAGGTAAAGGAGGTAATTAGTGGGTTGAAGATGGGGAAAGCCCCGGGAGACGATGGATTATTGACAGAATTTTATAAAGAATTTAAAGATGTTGTGGTTCCAAAGTTAGTGAAGCTATATAATTATATTTTAGATGGAGGACAAATTCCGACTTCATGGTATAGTGCCATAATCGTTCTGCTGCCAAAACCGGGAAAGAATCTGGAAAAGGTGGAATCATACAGACCAATTTCTCTTATAAACCAGGACGCCAAGATCTTCACAGCAATACTGGCTAATCGTTTAAACAGTTTTATGGGGGAATATATAAATGTTGACCAAGTTGGTTTTTTAAAAGGTAGGCACATGGCTGACTTGACTAGAAGGGTATTAGATCTAATTGATAATGTTAATCAAACGAAGGAAAAGGTGGGTTTATTATCATTAGACATTTTTAAGGCATTCCACTCACTACAATGGTCTTCAATCAAGGAAATAGTCAGAAATTATGGATTTGGGGATAGATTTAGAAGGGTAATTGATCTATTATACCAAAAAGGGAGTGCTAGGATTAGAGTAAACGAGGAGGTTACGGATGTGGTAAAGCTTGAGGCAGGTACCAGGCAGGGTTGTCCACTATCTCCTATCCTGTTTATTATGGCAATGGAAATATTAGCTAAAAATATAAGGGATGATCCAAATATAGAAGGGATATTGGGTAATAAAGTGAGTATGTATGCAGACGATACGCTGTTAATGGTGAAACATCCAGAGGTGGTAATGGATAGGATTAAAGACCAACTACAGGAATTTGAGGCTATAACTGGATTGATGATAAACTGGGATAAATCAGAATTGATGCTGTGTAACATGGGGGTAAAGGAGATGGGAAAGATAGTGGGGACATTTAACATACAAATTAAAGAAAAGTTGAAGTATTTGGGGATAACTATTTCAAACAAACTGGAAGAACTTAAAAGATTGAATTATGACAGTTTGAAAGTAGAATTTAAGAACAAATTACAAGAGTTTCAAAAGTTGAATCTGTCATGGTTTGGGAGGATTGCAATTTGCAAAATGATATTGCTGCCAAAGATTATTATTTTATTTGACGCACTTGCGATCCATTTGAAGGAGAAGGAAATCAATGAGTTTCAAAAGATGTTCAATAATTTTTGTAATGGAGGCAAAAAATCTAGACTTCCAAAGAAGCTTTGGTACTTATCTCAGAAAGAAGGGGGTTTGGGTATGCCAAATTTGTTAGCATACTATCGAGCATTCCAAATTAAGAATGTTGTGAAGATCTTGGAAAGAGAAAAGGTAATTTGGGAGGAATTGGAGATGAAAGAATACAGGAATATTGGCAAAATGATCTTTTTTGGAATAAAGGATAAACTGATAAAGACAAGCAATACTATGATGAGAGGCCTCATGGAGGTGTGGAAAAGAGTAAAGAAAGATATGGTCCCAAATCTCTCTCCAATTTTGGAATTGACTGATATGGTGTGTTTTCCGATAAAAATAGATAAGGAAAAAAAGGAAATATTGGATAAAAATGAAATGTCTTTACTGAAGGATTGGTTAAAAGTTTGTGATGATGAAACCAAGAGGAAAAAAATATTTGAAAAGTTAAAATTGGACTGGTTTCAGAAATTGAAGGTTGATAATTGGAATAAAAAATATAGAAGAGAAGTAGGGATAGATAGAACAAAGACCGAATTTGAAGAATTGGTATTAAAGATCAGAAAAGGGGAAAAGAACATTAAGGGTCTAGTAAGCAAACTTTACATTATACTGAATAAGGGTAAAGATCCACAGGAAGATTTGAAACGGAAGTGGGAACAAAATTTGAATATAAAAATAGGAGATGTTGAATGGAGAAATAAATGGAAAAAGAGGATAATGAGAACAATGTCAGTAAGAATTAAGGAACATAATTTTAAAATGTTGTGGCAATGGTGCTTGACACCACTGAGGCTCCATCAGATAGATAATAAAAGGGATAATTTATGCTGGAGATGCAAAGAAACGGTTGGAACTTATGAACATATGTGGTGGAGTTGCAAAAAATAAATGAATTTTGGAGAAGAATAGAAGGAGAGATTGGGGAAATAATGGGTAAAAGAATTAAGTTGGTGTCAGGTACCATTCTATTAACAAATGTGGAAGGTGTGGGTTTGAATAAGGAGGAAAAAGAATTATTGGAAATTATGTTAACTATAGGTAGACAATACATTGGCAGAAATTGGAAAAATGATGTATTTATACAGACTGGAGAGTGGTATAAGGAAATGTGGAGTTTAGCATTGAATGACAAACTGACATGGAAGATAAAAGTAAAAAGGGATAAATTAAAAGAAAATAGGTTTTGGAGTATTTGGAAGCCGTTTGTGGATCACTCTCTTATGGCAAGGGACAGTTTTGGACCTGTACCATCTCAAAGTGGTTTTTGGAGATGATATAGATACTAAACTCTCCGGGCATTGTAAATATTCACTGGGTGTTGTGTAATTAGTAAAGAAATAAAAAATAGTTGTAGCACTGAAAGCTCTTATGAATGTTATGGTTATAGTAATAACCTATAATGTGGGTATTTAACATTGTGGGTTATATTGCAAATAATTAGCTTAATTACTATCATGTGCTATTTTCTATGAGCTTGATGTAACATTGTATTGTATTATTATTGGTTTTTTCCCTGTATGTTTGTTAGTTGTATCTTTTGCTTTTTGGAAATAAATAAAAATTTTAAAAAAGAAAAGAAAGCAAGGAGCATTCAAGTTAATATTCACAGACCAATTGTAGTTAAATCATGACCAATTTTAATAATGCTACCAAGGTTTTTTTTTTACTTGCTAAACATGCTAAGACTCCTGAGATAGAGGAAAATACTGAGATCTCCTTCACTTAGAGCAGGGGTGCCCAAACTTTTCAGGCCATGGGCTAATCACGTGGTTCAGGAGCAGGACATTATGACCTGCCAGTCAGATCCAGCCCCCAATGCCAATTCATCTTGCTCGTGGAAGTAAAACACACCCACACGGGTGTGTCTTACTTCCGCTTCTAGGAGCAACGAGGGCTTTGCGGTCCAGATGAATTGGCATCGGGGGCCAGATCCAGCCAGTGGGCTGTAGTTTGGGCACCCCGACTTAGAGAGTAATTCTAAACTCGACAGTTAATTTTTCAGTTCAAAACAATCCAAAATTTAAAAAATGGCCTTCACTTTGGAAGAGAAACAATATTCCTTAGACACACTGAGCTGAATGCAATAAAATTCTGTCAGCACTGGAAAATGGGGATTTCTCTTTCAGCCTTCAGTTTCACCTCTCATACTTTTTTAGAAAGCTGGAGAAATATTTCGAAGAGAATGGAATAAATCCTTGGGAATGTAGAGATAACAATAATTGCTACCTCGTTTTCCTTCTCTAGTAGGAAACCAGTACAGTACTATGTTTCAATTCTTTTCGAAAGCACAAGGAGGGACAAGACTTGCTAGAGCCCTGCTTTAGCAAATCATCCCTTGACTCAAGTGGATGATAAACCAGATCTAAATTAGCCATTATGTTGGTGTCATATATCTTTATCATATAGCCGTGATGGTGGACCTTGGCACTCCAGGTGTTCTTGAACTTCAATTCCCAGAAGCCCAAGTCTCTATGAATCCACACAAATGGGTTTACTGTGTTCAAGAACAACTGGAGTGCCAAGGTTTGCCATCACTGTCATATATCCTAAACCAGTGTTTCCCAAACTTTGGTTTTTGGACTTCAATTCCCAGAAGCCTAAGTCAATTCCCCAAAGCACCAATCAGCCAATGTACTGACTGAGGCCTTCTGGGAATTGGAAATGCTGGCCTAAACATTCAACTATCATATGTATTTATTATCCATAAACTTACTTTTTTGCTGGCGATGTTTTTTGCAAATTCCACATTTTTAAAGTATGGTCTTCTGAGGCAGTAATTAACACTGGTTCAACTGGATGGAACACTAGAGCTCTTATTCCATCAAAATGGCTCTTTAAAGTAAACTTAGGATTCCAAGTCTTCCTCAAAGCATCTTTATTGTTTGCTATCTGTCACAACAAAAGCAACAGGTAGAGAGAGAGAGAGAGAGAGATGATACCAGTACAATTATATACCCTGCTTTTCTTATACTGTATAATTATGAAATAAAAATCTATCATTAGATTTGCAGTTGAATACTGGTATAAAATTAACAGTTCAAGACGTAACCAATGACCTAAGAACTGTTAAGGTAATATCTGAGTATATACGCAGTTCCTAGTAAAGGTTTTTTGTTTTTTTGTAGAATTAGGATATTCAAGTTCAATAAATCCAACATTTCTAAATACATTGGAAGCCCTTTAGGTATTGCTCCAAGGGCTCCGATCAACAAATTTCTTCCTCTATAAATGCTCAACTTCAGTCTGCACATCACAATATTTTGTGATTTTCTCCAATTGTTTGCCCTCAATTCATGCATATCCTGGTATAGCAATGTAAATAAACCAGGTCGTCTTCTTTTTCACAAGTTATATCAGTTTTGTTGTGAGTCAGATGTCTATTTGTTTGGATTTTAAGGTCCCACAGGATCTTGACTCTCTCATTTTCTAGAACTTTCTCTACTTGATATATCCAATAATTTTTACTGCATTCAAACCCAAACTTCTGGCACGTTTCCAACAAATAATTTTTGCAACTATGCATGAAGTTTTTATAGTAAAATATTTATTGACAAGGCACTTTATTATTCCATTTATTTTGGATGTTCTAATAATACAATATTATTCTAGATTGAACAGGGAAAATCACAAATTAGTACTTACATCGTAAGTCAGTGAATCTGCCTCATTAGCTACTGTAAGTCCTGCCAATTCACCAAGACCAAGCTCATTTTCAAGGGCCTCATCTGCTCCCATTATGAAAGATTTTCCAGATGAAGGAGGGAACGTTAAAGCTTCGACTGAAAGAGAGAAAAGGCAAGTATGTGCTCTGCAGAGACAAAAGTTATAAACAAGAAATTCAACAGAACAGCCTAATTTCAGGAAACAAAATGAAATTACCATTTATAAAGAAGATTTAACTCCTCCCAGAAAAAGAGTTCAAATATAAATGTTTCAGAATCTGTATTCCTCAGAGATTCAACATAAATAGCAACAAAAAGAGTAAACAGTCTGATGACACAAATATTTATATAAAAAACTCATTTTGGTCAGCCCGTTTATATCTTGTTTGGGTTTCTGTAGCAATTTACTATCCACTGCTGGCTTGCTAGGTCTGTCACAACTCCAGAGTTCCTTCTGCTGGTGGAGGCTGCTAGAAGCAGGAGGAGAAACAACATCTTTTGTTCTTATATTATATATTTTAGGGTAGGGGTGCCCAAACTACGGCCTGTGAGCCGTATCTCACCCCCAACACCAGTCCATCTGGCCCACGCCACCCTTGCCCCTCCTGGAAGCTGAATCCAAGAAAAATGTATGCTCGGATATGAGTAGCAGCCAACAACGACAACAACTACCTTCATTTGAATACTAGTCAGCTCACTAGCCTTACAAGCTTTTGTGTGGAGACAGTCATAAAGTGCAAACTGGTCCTTAAAACTGGTAAGGCCATATCAGTTGATGAGTAATTCTTCATTATCTTGCAACAGAATGGTAATGTTATGGGACATGAAAATAAGATGCATAAAGGCTCATTAAACAAGTCCAATCAGCTGAGTCATGAAAAACTGTTAGAAAATCAAAAACTCCTGAATTAGCCATTTTTGCAATCTTACGGGATAATAAGCTCTCATAGACATTATTTACTATGCAAGAAACACAAGTTGACTTTCCATCTCGAATGTAGCCAAGTGAAACGAGAGGCAGTTGAGTTAAAATGCAGGCAGAATTATTCTGCATAAGGCAGAATTCAAGTACTGTACATTCATTTAGCACAAAAATAAGCATGCTATGTTTGTATAACGCCGGAGGACAAAACAGACAGTACACTGCTTAACCTAATGATGTACTGTTCAATTCATTTCCTGATTAGTTTATTTAGAAACTACTAATCAATTGCAGTGATAGCTTCCAAAACAACAGGGTGGCAAATTGTGACAGAATTTTTTTTAAAAAAAAAACTTATCGAAACACATATATAAATGTTTATGCATAAATACTACCAATGAAAAGCAAAGTTTTGACCTGTTCTCTTGATGCCTCTTCTAAATTTATTGTTGCTGAAATGTGTACACTCTAAAAGTAAAATCTGTTTCCTGCTTCAGAACTACTGCTTTTAACTGGCCAAATACAATGGTACCTCAGTTTAGAAATTTAATGCGTTCTCCAGGATGTTTTATGTTGTGAAAAATTCGTAAACTGAATTTCCCATAGGAATGCACTGAAAACCAATTAATCCGTTCCGGAGGTCAGAAAAAAGTTTTTTAAAAAAAAAAGTATTTTATCTGTTCAAAACTCTTTATTAAGTGCACTTTAAAGACATAAATAACGTACAGGGACATGATTAAGCAAGCAATAACATTTCAAACATCCAACTTCAACTTTTAAAACATCACACATCAACTTTAAAACATGTCAAACTTTTCAAACATGGCACAGTACACTCCAACTCTACATAAATCACATTTCAACAGGGAAAACATGGCAAACTTCAACTGTTCAACATTTAAAAACCTTTTCACAACAATTTCAATACTTTTTGGAAGAGGAATCGAGGCATTATTTTCAATGGATTTTCATTTGTAAATCAAAAATTACATTAACTGAGGCGTTCGTAAAACGAGGTACCACTGTATAAGATAAAATGATATACTGTCATAAAAACTAACATAGTCTTTCAGCAGGTACCCAAGAACATACACATGCTGGCACACCCACACACTTCTTACCCTCATCCGTTCTGTTTATCTCTTGTTCAATAAGCCGTGAAGTACTGGGTCGGGTGGGTGGTGTGACAGATGGTTGTAAGGCAGGCAGATCATCAACATCTCTCAAATTAGCAAGCATATCTTGCAGTTTTGACCTATTGGGCCCTGGTGAAAATTAAAAAAATGTACAAAAGTTTTGTAAACATTAATAAGATCAGTATAAGCATTAAACCATGTCATTACAACATTATTGGCAATGAATGCTATCTATAAAGTTAACGTGAACTAATTAATGAGCCTTACATCTCAGCAGTAACTAGGTTTAAGACATGAAATGAAGTGTTTTGAAAAGGAGATGGTGAAAATAGAAGTTTCTGTGTACAAACACACACACACTTTTATTCACTATATGATTTGAACAAAAATATGACATAATCTAAATAACTGCAAATGATAAAATGAAACTGTTTAGTTTTCTAAATGCTGTAACACTTGTGAATTTCTTTGCACAAGTTTTGTAATAAAAAACAGTAGCTTTATTTCTCATGCTATAATCTAAAAGAAGATAGTTGCTCAAAAACAAAAAAGTCATTTTTTTTTGTTCTTCCTGAAACTATATGTGGTTGAAAACCCATGCCCTTCTCAACACTTACCTGCATTTTGCTCCATCATTTTCCCACATCCCTGTTTTGACTGTTTTATATAGGACTGAGGTTGAAACATATCTTCGGTAGTTTTTCCTGTTGTAAGTTTAATTAAGAATGGGAAAATATCTTACCCACAGTCCATAACTTTTTTCCTAATCTAGTAAATATGGCTATTTCTAAGCAAACAGATCTGAAGTAATTTTATTATAGTCTTAAAATAAAGGCCTCATGCTAATTAGTATACAATTCAAATCCTATTTTAATGAAAATTCTGAATCATAAATTAATACTATAAATACTTGTTTCAAATGATGTATATGAGATTTTGCAAAATTTTATCGTTAAGTTGATGTATGCAAAGACATACAAAATTCTACAATTACAAAGACATCTAAGGTTCTTTCTTTTTCTTTTTCTCCTCCTGAAAAGAAGCTTAGCCTCTACAAAGGCAAAAATCTGTTCAACTATACTCAACGTATTACTTTTGTTATCACAAAAGCTGATGGTGAAAGTATTATTCTTACTGACATATTTAGGTTCGTAAAGAGCTCTGTTGATTCCACTTGATGCAGCAGAATATATCTACTTGTTTCTGGTCAAAGGTATAAGAAGCTTCACTTTAAACCAGTGGTTCCAAACATGGGGCACACGCCCCATAGGGGGGTTTCAATTCCCAAAAGCCTAAGTCATTACATTGGCTGAATCAGTGCTTTGGGAAATTGACTTAGGCTTCTGGGAATTGAAGTCCAAAAACCAAAGGTTGCGAATCACTGCTTTAAGCTCTAACTTTATTTTACACTCGTGGCAATAAGGCACTTTGTATAGCAGTGGTGATGCAATGAATATAACCGTATTCCAAAAGTCCCTTGCGGTTCAGTTTAAACTGAGTTTAACATCTTGCCACCTATCAATCCAAGCACAGTCCCACCCACCAGTGATTGGTAACTCCCTATCTTAGGGGTTCGCACCCTTTTCAAGCCGAGGGCCAGGTTACACTCCCTCAGACAGCTTCGGGGGCCAGATGACCATTTTGCCCTGCCACACATGGCACTTCTGGGTGTGGCAGAGGCGGTGGGGGCCACACGAAATGGTGTTGTAGGCCGCATCTGCCCCCCAGGCCACAGGTTGAGAACCCTCTGCCCTAGCTCTTTCAGACTTAGATTGGGAACAAAATTAGAGTATTGTGTCCGAAGTTTGCATGTAATGGTTGCAGAAATACAAATCAATGTGAATAACATGGGCTCTATACTGAGGAGAAACTGCTCAAAAGCAGGCAGCCAAATCTTTAATCTGTAGTATGGAGGTACAGTAAAACTCCGACTTATGAATGCCTCGAGATACAAATTTTTCGACTTATAATTTTTTTTTGTAAATCGGGGACCCGGTTTACGAAAAAAACCCAAGTTACGAAATAACCCAGATTAAGAAAAAATTCATAAATTGAAAATTCAGTTTTTTAGCGTCCAAAATAGCTCCACCACCATTTTGAGCACTAATAATCACTCCCAGCACTGTCGGAAGTGTAAGAAAAGGAAGCACCAGCAGTCAGAAGGTAGGAAATCTCTCCATTTTTAAAAAATTTAATGCATGCCTCGAGTTATGAAAAAATTTGAGTTATGAAATAGGCCAGGGAACCAATTTTTTCATAACTTGGGGTTTTACTGTATTCAGAACAGCCAGGATAGGAAGAATGAAGAAAGATCAGCTGCATAAGCTAATTTCCACTTGCTCCATCTTCAGATACAAAGCCATCTTTGTAGTTGAATTTCTGGCAAATGGGGTGCATTCAGTAAAAACAGCTGCATAAGTCTATATTCCATTATAAGAACCTACAGTCCTGCAGCCTGTGTTATTTTGTGACAGGCACGCCACAACCCTAGACACTGGTGTTTTATAATTAACGAGGGACTACATAAAACAACCATTGCCATGAACCCCAAATTGTGAAATATATTTTGAATGGTATGGAGGATGAGCAAGGGATCAATTGTGCCCAACCATAAAAACCACGGTATTTCATAAAGAACTTTCATTAACTGAT
Source organism: Bradypodion ventrale (assembly GCA_035047345.1). NCBI lineage: Eukaryota > Metazoa > Chordata > Lepidosauria > Squamata > Chamaeleonidae > Bradypodion > Bradypodion ventrale. Next base: position 66,950,107 of record JAWDJE010000001.1, on the reverse strand, counting down.
GTTACAATGAGGAATAGGAGTCAGAGTATACCGTATGGATCTAATTCTGGGACAGAAGTGTGAATATCTCTTCTGAAAGACGTGCTGGGAGGCATGGTTAGATTCATTTGATCCATTTTAAAGCCTTTTTTTGCTTGGTAACTGTTGGGCTGGCTGACACAAGTCGACGGTTTAAAAATAAAACAGAATGTAAGAAGCTGTCTTGCGACAGCAGACGTGGCTTCAAAAGAGTGGCTAGCCCTCAAATGACGTTTTGAATACATTTTGAAGGAACAGTGTGCAAAGTAAGAGAAATGTTCCAGGTGCAAATTACCTGTTGCTTTTGTTAAAGGGCAGTGGATGCATCTTTATAATCTAAAACCAAGATTACTTAATTCCAATATAATTAACTTTTAATTAATTTTTTAAAAATCAGTATTAGAAAATGAACAGAGCTAAGCTGGTGATGCTTCAGGGGGAGCGGGGACAAAGCATTCTCAAAGGACTCAAAGAAGAGAGACTGAGCTTCAATTCTGAGAGAAAATTCCTACAATTTTGGGAAATATTCATTCACTTTGCCAGATATCACATTTGAGAGACTAGTACCATGATAACAAACCTTGGCACTCCAGATGTTCTTGAACTTCAATTCCCAGAAGCACAAGCATCGTGAATCCACACGAATGGGTTTACTGTGATTCATCCGCCCCGTGCCGCCCTCATTGCTCCCAGAAGCAGAAGTAAAATGCACCCGTATAAAGAAAAGGGAGAGTGTCTAAACCAGGGGTGCCCAAACTACGGCTTGTGGGCCGGATCCATCCCCTGATGCCAATTCATCTGGCCTGTGCCATCCTCGTGCTCGCAGAAGCGGAAGTAAAACACGCCCATACGGGTGCGTTTTACTTCTGCTTCTGGGAGCAACGAGGGCAGCCGGGCCGGATGAATCGCAGTAAATCCATTCGTGTGGATTCACGGGGGCTTGGCTTCTGAGAATTGAAGTCCAAGATCATCTGGAGTGCCAAGGTTCATCATCATGGGACTAGTGCAACCTAACTGTAAGTTGGTGCAAAAAAACCTTCACATGTTTGCAGATAAATGATGAATGAGTGCACCAAGATATGAGAAACAAAGTAGGATAATATAACTTCCTCCAAATCAGTGGTTTGCAATCTATAGCCCACAGGCCGGGCTGGACCAGACCCACAGTGCCATTTTATGTGGCCCATGTCACTGCTGCTGCCACCGAAAGCAGATGCATTTGCAACAGCCGTAAATGCGCCTGCAGTTGTCATTTATGACAGCCACGGACATGTTTTATGGCAACATTTATGGCGGGGGAACCACCAGTCCGGCCCCCTCAGTTGTCTGAGGGGGCATGGTCTGGTCCACAGCTTGAAAAGGTTGAGAACCCCTGCTCTAAATTCCTAGTATCCAAAGTGCCTTCTGCAATTTGGCTGTAAATGTTGATCTCTTGAAAATGCCCCCAATATGTGGATTTTTGCCTGGTTTTATGTTCATGTAACAATCTAGTTGTACTGAGGATTATTTAAAATGTATTTGCTCTATTGCCATAAGAGAGCTATTGCTGTAAGTTAGAGGAAAAAACCTCCAAAACATCAATGACCCAAGTACAATAAGAACTGAATACACTTGTAAATATCTACCCCATCTGTAAACCTCATTTATTGTACAATGGTATCATGTAATTTCTACATCAATTCACAGAATACACCTGCCGTGTATGAAATATAAATATGTGACTACTCAGTTAAAAATATAAAAAGGTTGTATTGCATTTTTGACAGCACAGCTTTCACATAATGAACTTATATCCTAAGAGATGTAAAATGGAAAAAATGTGATAGACAGGGCTAGAAATGGCATTTCAAATACAGATCAAATTGTTCTCATGTTATCAAAACAGCACTGAACTGAAAAAAGTGATATTTGATACTTTTAATAAAAGCCTATTAAGGTGTTTTTTCCTGATTTCGAGCCCTGCAGTTAAATTATGAGGACAGCATGATTTGCATGAAGCAAACATTAAATATAGACAAGGGTAGAAATTAATTTGTTAATTTACACTACTGGTTAAGGTTATGTCCAGACCAGAGATTCTGTATTGTAACTGTTGACATATTGATTTGGCTTGTTCTCATGCACATAAATCTCTCCCAGAGCGCTGCTACACACAGAGAGACATAGTATACCCCCACCCCGTAATAAGACTGCAGAAGCTGTAGCCCTGCAGAGTACTGTATGTTGGAGTAAAACATATTGGCACAATCCATTGGTTCTACAGCCTGGGATTGATGGGAATTAGAGGACTGCGCTCATATCTAGGGATTGCAGTGGCTCAAGTGGTTAAGACGCTGCCTGAAAGGCCGGCAAGTCAGCAGTTTAAAACCTAAGCACTGCACGGCAGAATGAGCGGCACCTGAGGGCTCTCCATAGCCCTCAAAAGCCGCTACAGCCTCCACTGAGCCCGGCGGGGCTCGATTGGTGCCCTGCTGCTGTCGCTGCTCCTGGGACTAACCCCCTTTTTGTCTCAGCTAGAGCTGATGCCAGCGTGAAGACCTTCGCCGGCGCCCGTGCAGCTGCTGTCGCCCTGGGGCCAACAGTGCTGGAGGACTCTCGCCGCGACTGGACTCCTGTCACGTTTCCCCATTGCCCTCACCATCAGCGCAGGGAAGAAAGCGGTTATCACCCAAGTTCCTTCCCCGACCCGGCATTGGCCGCGGGGAAGTCGGAGTACTTGGGTGGTACCTCTTGAATGGTCTTTTTTATGGGCTTGTACTTTGTATTTCGTATTTAATACTGTATTTTTTCCTGATTTGTAATCTTGTAACTTTATGATATTATTGCATTATTATTGTATTATTGATTGTATTGAGTTATATTTATTTGTGTTACTGTACTATTTTATTGTTACTGTGTACACTGCTTTGAGTCACCCGCTGAGTCGAGTAAAGCGGTATAGAAATTAAACATGAAATGAAAGCTCCCATCTCTGTCCTAGCTCCTGCCAACCTAGCAGTTTGAAAGCAAGAAATTGCAAGTAGATAAATAGGGACCACTTCGGTGGGAAGGTAAACAGCATTCCGTGCATGTCCACGGAAACATCTGCAGACGCAGACAGCACTGGCTCTTTGGCTGCAAACGGAGATGAGCACAGAACTCTTAGAATCAGATATGGCTGGCTTTCGAGCAAGTGCCATTAGCAAAGCAACAAGAAATGGGATCTAAAGAGAAACTTCATTTAATCAAAGTACAGTGGAACCTCATAAAACAATCACCCTGTATAGCAATGAAATTACATAACAATTAGGTTTTTGGGGGGTGAGAGAATGGCGTCCTGCATAACAATTTTCCCTATGGGAAAAAATCATATAACGATTTTTCACTGGGAAAAACCACTTAGCGAAAAAAATTGTTGTACGATGCATCCCATAGGGAAAATCGCTATACGATGCATGTATCGTATAGCAATTTTTCATACAACAATGACCCCTGTCGAATGGATTAAAATCGTTGTATGAGGTACCACTGCACTTACCACAGTAACTGAACCATTATGCCAGTGATGGTGAACCTTTTAGAGACCGAGTGCCCAAACTCAACAGGCTGCCATCTGTGCGGCAGATGGGCAGGACAAAGTCTGTGTTGGGAGAAGGGAGGAAGTGCTCCTATTGGGCTGCTGGGTAGAGGGGCGGTAGGTTTGCCACCACTACATTATACTATCACAAATAATGATTTTTAATGGTTTAATGATTATATCGTTTTTTTAATGTCATGCTGTTTTTATACCTGTTTTAAGAAATCAATAAAGGCACAGCGGGGGGCAGCATTGTTATGTTGAAAGGGCTTTTAACTGTTTTTAAATAGTTTTTTAAATTGTTGCTGAGTGGCCAGTGAGGTGCTTGCTGGACTGTGTACACCACCCAGAGTCTATTGATTTGGGCGGTATATAAATCTATTGTAAATAAATAAATAAATAGCTTTTCAATCCCCCACAATTTAAAAGGAATTTTTGTGACATATTTTCTGGGGCTGTTATTCAAGAAATAAGCAAATCCAAACCACCGTTCAGCACATCCAAAGAGCTGAAGGGTTGTTTGGGACCTGGTTGTGATGGTCTTTCATAAATTAGCATAGACACATTAATCAGCTTTCTTAGAAGGAATGAGGAAATGCTAACTTCCATGCCAAGAATATGAGAACTATACAATAGAACAGACCACACAATGAAGAACTGGGCTATATAACTTTTCCACAACATTGCTAAATACAGAAGTCATGGGAAATGGGCTGGCTTGGACAAACCTTAGCAAGTAGTATATCATGGTTTCCCGCCATACATCTAGATTAATTGATATCTTAGAAGCATTTCCCCTTACTTTATCCAACTGGATAAAAGCAATATTCCCTCTCAGAGGTAAAGTAGCATTAATTTCCACTCCTTGCAATTGTAAACAGGAAAGCAGTCAGGAGCAGCAAAGTAAGAGAGTAAGTAGTTTGAGGAAAACATTGAAAGAAAGATAGTACTGGTGAAGTAAAGAGGCAGGATTTATGAATTTAAGGTGCAATGTTTTCCACTTACTCTTCACCCCCTTTTTCCCCTTGCGCTCCTTTTTGTATTGTTCCTTCAGTTTGGTTATTACTCCCTGGTCCACATTCCAGGCTTCAGGCATGGGACACTGGTCTTCCTTTTCTAGACAAAGTAAAACAAATGAAACATCCTCTTTATGCCATTTATTTCATCTTAATTCTTGTATTAAAAAGGTAGCAATGGCTGATCTACACATTTGTTAACATCAACAATCAAAAGTACTGTACTTCAAGGCCCAAAGAAACAGATAGGCATGTGTTCTCCATACATTCATCCAGGGTACAAAGAAAAGGTAGAGTGTCTAAACCAGGGGTGCCCAAACTACAGCTTGTGGGCCGGATTCCGCCCCTGCGCATTTTACTTCCACTTCTGGGAGCGAGGAGGGAGGCATGGGCTGGATGAATTGGTGCCGGGGGCTGGATCCAGCCCGTGGGCCATAGTTTGGGCACCCCTGGTCTAAAAGGATAAAAGCCTGTGAAAGAGAAACCCCACAGTTCTCTCTTCCACGCCACACTTCCATTCGTGCTGCTTCATCTACTTTTCTCCATTCTCAGTTCAGAGCAGGAAATGGCAGGAAAGAGTTCTGAAGCAACAACTCTTAGCTAAACCACAAGATGAGGAAAGGCATCAGTGCCTCTCTCTTGCTCATAACTTGAACTATTTCAATCCTATTTCAGTCACCTGTTTCTAACCCAACACATAAATACACACAATACTACGTCTGATTTAGTCCTGAGCACCATCTTATCCCATTCGTTCAATGGGGTGGAGGCAGGAGTGCAGATATCCTTTCGCCAAGTATTAGTACAAGTATTAGTACAAACACTTTTTTCCTTTTCCTTTCAGTTTCTAAGAACCCTGAACACTTTACTTTCAGTCCCCCTCGCCTACAACTAGATTGTTTAAACTCCCACTTACTTTGGCCTGAATTTCTCTTTCATTAAGTAAGATAGCCCCGCAAGCCCCAACTATATATGAAAGACATTTATCTATCTATCTATCTATCTATCTATCTATCTATCTATCTATCTATCTATCTATCTTTCTTTCTTTCTTTCGAATTTCTATTGCTTCCCAACTCGACACCGACTCTGGGCGGCTAACAGCATAAAAACAACATTATCCTATAACTAAAACCCATTAAAAAACCATAAGAATACCCATGAAGATTACCCACCCCACCCCATCAGTTAAAAGGGGCAGGAAGCGAGCTTGTTGTATGAGCCTGCAAGGGGAGGGGTTACCACTCCCCCGGTGCCCCACACCTGCTTTGCCAGCCAGGTTTTTAGCTCTTTCCTGAAGAGCAGCAATCCCGTCTGTAGCCGCAACTCGGTTGGCAAGACATAAAAAAGAAGGCCTAAGCTCTCATTTACACAGATTCAGTTATGATATCCTATGCCAGCAACAGATAAGACTCAACTGTATTCCTAATACAGTAAAACCTTGCATAAAGAGTGCCTCGCTTAGAGACCAACTCGCTTAAAGAGCAGAATTTTATCAGAATGGTCGCCTCGCTTAACAACTAAAACCAACCAAAAACTCGCTTAACAACTAAATCGGGGTTCGCAATCCCCCCCACCAGAAGTCACAATTGGCCATTACAATGGTGTTTCGCTTAAAGAGCAAACTCGCTTAAACAGCAATCCTGTGGAACACATTATGCTCTTTAAGCGAGGTACTACTGTAGTTATCTATATCTCACACTTATCAGTCCTGGAAAATACCTGTTGTTCCTCATTATCCACTTTCTTATAATCCAATATATGTTATACTCTTATGATTCCAGAAACATTACAGATTACACTCACTATACTCCAACATTACTCTGCAATTAAGCATCAAGCTGCACCCAAGCAACTTATTTCCCCAAATGCTAATGCAGATATCACAAAGTTGGGATGAATCCATCTGAAAGCACACCTAACATTCTGGAATTATACAAAGCAACATTCGCATTTTAAACCCAGTCTGAACTTCTGGTTTAGGAAGACGTTTGTGACATACAATCAGTATATATTAAACGGCCTCTGTTCCAATGAAGCTTCAGAATAGCACCCTTTGCTACCAACACCAGACAGATAATATGAAGGAATAAAAAGTATAGACTTCAATGCTCTTTTCACCAATGGCAACATGCTGAGTTTATGTTAGGGTGAAAAGACTGCTGCGACTTCTCCCAGATAGTACAGAACAATGTCTTTCTCACCCAATGACAGTCATAGAAAGAAGGCATTTGTCATTATCAAACACAGTAAGGAAAATAACATTCTGTTTATCAGGAAACACCTGAGTAATAAAGTGGAAAGAGATGCACTGTAGTGTTTATAATAATACGGAATAAAATAAGGAGGAGTAATAATAAAATAATATAATAAATAAATAATAAAATAAGAAGGGGTAAAATAAGAAGGGGTAAACTGTAATGTTTTGATGAATTACATAACTTCAATGGTGATAATGCACAAACTAGAAATAATTAACAGTTTTCTATACCTTGGTTCAATCATCAGTCAAAATAGAGATTGTAGGGAGGAAATTACAAAAAATCCGAGACTTAGAAAAGCTGCTATGAAGGGACTATAAAATATCCTTAAGTGCAACATGCCACTGGAGACAAAGGCTCATATTATTATTACTACCCTACTCCCAAAGAACCTTGATTTGTTTGACCTTTATGGGTGCAATGGACCACCAGATAACAAATGGGGTTATAGATCAAATTAAATGTGAACTCTCATTAGATAATAAAATAACTAAGCTAAGGCTATCTATTGTTCTTTTAACTTAGCATGAGAACCACTGGAAATGACAACAATGGTAGGGAAAGAGGAGGGCAGTAGGAAAAGAGAAAGAACTAAGCTAAGATGGATTGAGTCAAAAAACCACAGCCTTTAGGTTGCAAAACCTGAAAAGGAGCATTATTAATAGCACTTTTTGGAGGTTATTCATTCATGAGGTCAAGTTGGAAGCAAATTGATAGCACATACAACTATATCTATTTTGTCATCAAAGGGAAATGGCTAAAGATGATGGAGTAAGGAGTAGGAATACGTAAGAGTAAATGAACAAATTCTTTTAAAAAGGAATACCACAAAGTATAAAAGAAACATATAACAAAAAATTAAAACGCATATCAAGAAACTGCTGTGAAAACAGCATAAAGTATGAAAATGTAGATTATATAAAAAAAATCTCTAATAGGTGGGTCAATGTGAGACATCAGAGAACTTTACCTATAAATCCGAGCGTTAACCGTTGGAACTTGACAAAGGATCTCACACCCAGCCATACTAGCCCATACCGAGCATTCGTGCACTTGCCCGAAATGGGTCCAGAGGTCAACAAATATTTTAGAAATGTGCCAGTGGGGCAGGAGACCCACGAACGTGAACAAAGAAAAAGGACTTCAATTCCCAGCGTCATTTGCGCTGTGCAACCCCTCAGCCAATCAGGCTGAGGGATATGAGCGCAGAGGAGGCTGGGAATGCGCGCGCTGACTGAAAAAACAAATCCTGGGAGCCAGGGGGAAAGACTTTGAAAGACCCAGCTGGAGGGAGCCAGAAAAAGGTAAGTGCGGTCGGTGGGGGTGAGGGAGTGGGTGAGGGAGGTAATGAAAGGTGCTGGGCCCAGAAGGGTTGGGGGGACAGACCCCTTTTGTCCCCCCAACCCTTCTGGACCCAGGGGACCAGGGACAGGGGATTGAATCCAACCCTCCCCCCCAAACACTCCATTTTTAAAGAGAAGAAACCGCTTGGTTGGGTTTTTTTGGGGGGGGCAACGATCCCCTCTCTGCTGTGTCCCCTGGCTCCGGAAGGGTTGGGGGGACAGACCTCTTTTGTCCCCCCAACCCTACCAAACCCAGGTGACCAGGGACAGGGGATCAAATCCACCCCCTATACACTCCGTTTTTAAAGAGAAGAAACCGCTTGGTTTCTTCTCTTTAAAAACGGAGTGGTTTTTTTTTGGGGGGGATGGACCCCTCTCTGCTGGTTCCCTGGCTCTGGAAGGGTTGGGGGGGGACAGACCCCTTTTGTCCCCCAACCCTACCAAACACAGGGGACCAGGGACAGGAGATCGAATCCAACCCCCCCCCCCAAACACTCTGTTTTTAAAGAGAAGAAACAGCTTGGTTTCTTCTCTTTAAAAACGGGGTGTCCTGCGGGGGGGATCCTCTCTCTGCAGGGTCCCCTGGGTTTGGGGGGGGACAATACACACACACACACACATGTGCACGCGCACACGCACACACACACACACACACAACACTTCTGCCTTGTCAGGAATTTTTAATGTGTGTGTTGGTGGTTGGAATGGTATTGTATGGGTGGTGGTGGTTGTGCACACCCAAAACCACCCCTAACCACCAACACACCTCTTTTTTACATAAATTACCAAACAAATTATCCCTTACAACACAATTAAAAACAGCCCGTCAACGCCGGGGAACCTCTGCTAGTAAGTTATAAAGACAAAAGCACTGTTTTCAACTATTAGTGTTAGTTGGGGGAAATAATACAAAAATGCCATTCCAGATATGTTAAGGGAAATTTGTGTACTGTATATGCAAAAAGAAATGACTAGATTAATGTTAAAATTGGCTGGATGACAAGATGACTGAGACTGATGGTGTTCATTTATTTATTTATTTAACATATGACTACAATAGTTGAACATATAAGAAAGGAACGTAGGTTAGGTAAAAGTGTAACTGAAGTGGACCAACTGAAACAGACTCATGAGAAAGAAGAATAATTTCACACCAGGCTGGGCAAAGTGAGGGAGCTAGCAACACACCACATGCCAGATTCTCATTTGATGACTCTGCCACAACACCAGTTCTCATCTGTGGCCATGTTTATCTTACTCACCCACAGAAAACTTTTTATTTCTCCACTTGAAAACAAGAGTCCACATTAAAATGAACTCTGCCACCTAGTATGATACAAGGACTGAGAAATATTAAGGAGAGTTGGCCTATAGCTAGTTATACCACATGCATAAGTTTATCATAGGAAAAAGTAAAAACCAAGATGGATGACAGAAAAAATAATTAAAATGGTAAAGGACAGGCAAGAAGCAATAGTAAAAGGTAATAGAAATAAGGTAAGGGGCTGCGTTGGCTCAGTGGTTAAGAAGCTTGCCTTGTTAGCTGGAAGGCTGGCAAGTTGGCAGTTCGAATCCCGGGTAATACATGACAGATTGGGCACCCGTCTCTGTTCCAGCTCTTGGGGACATGAAAGGAGCCTCATTTGGGCATTCCTTCCACAAAATAATCCTTTCAACCCAGAATAATTTCTGACACAAAATTACTACAGAAATAAGGTCAGAAATTATGCTTTTCAGCTACTGTCATGTAGAGACAAAAGAAACTATTACAACAATCAGTGCAAAGAAATAGAGAGCAATACAAGGGGGGAAACGAGATGTATACCTTCCAGAAGACCCAAGAAATTAAAAGGAAATTTAAACCTAATTAGGAATATTGAAAGATCAACAGGGAAACACACTATCTGACCAGGAAAAATAGAAGATGGAAACAGTACACTGAAGACCTATACAGCAATGATAAGAGGATGTCAGACTCCTTTGAAGAGGAATGCTTTCATGAAAAACATGGAGTTCTAGAAACTGAAATAAAAAATGCTCTGAAAGAGTAGGAAGAACTGATTAACAAGGGGCAGATGGAATATAGGTAGAACTATTTCAAGCTATGGAGACTAAATCTGTCAAAATTCTAATAAGAATACGTTAAATCACAACAGCAAATATGGAAAACAAATAAATTAACTAGAGATGATAAATGTTCAATATACATTCCAATCCCCAGGAAAGGAGATGCCAAGAAGTGTAGTAACTATAGGATTATCTATCTAATTAACCACACAAAGAAAGTGATGCCCAAGTGTTGCAACAAAGACTTTTACCTTACATGAGCAAGAAATGCCTGATGTTAAAGCTGGATTCAAAAAAGGAAGAGATACTTGAGATCATATTATATTGCAAATACTGTATATGCTAGATAGTCTTATATTTTAACGATTACAGCAAAGCCTTTGACTGCGTAGATGAGAAACTGCTCAAATTTAACCCATTCATGTGCATTCATAGAGACCATGAAGAAGAACTATGGATTGTTCTGAAAGAAATGGTTTTGGCTCAGAACTTCATTCTCCTGATATATAACCTAAATAGTGGACAAGAAGCTAATGTTAGGACAGAATTTGGTTTCCTAAAGGCAAAGGTATCAGACAAAGGTGAATTTTTATCCCCTTATCTATTCAATCTGTTTGGAGAAATGAAGCTGGACTAGATTCAAACGTGAAAATTGGCATGTGAAAAGAAACACCAACAATTTAAGATATGTAGATGATACCATCTTACTGATAGAAAACAGCAATGAACTGAATTGACTTCTAATGAAAGTGAAAGAAGGAAGTGCCAAAGCAAGGTTGCAGTTGAATATTAAGAAGACAAAAATCATGACTACAGAAGAACTGTACAACTTTATGTTCACAATGAAAAAAACAGACAGCAAAAGATTTTGATAACTTGATTCAATCATCAATCCAAATGGAGACCTCAGCTAATAAATCAGAAGAAGACTGAGACTCAGAAGAGCAGCAATGAAGGAATTAGAAAAGATCATCAAGTGTAAAGATTTGTCACTGGAGACCAAGACCAAAATTATCCATATTCTTGTATTCCTGCCCACCATATATGGGTGTAAAAGCTGTGCAATAAAGAAAACTGATAGAAAAAATGATTTGTTGAAATATGGTGCTGTGAGAGAGCGTTGCAAGATACCCTAGACTCCCAGAAAGGCAAAGAAGTAGATCCTAGAACAAATAAAGCCTGAACTATCTCTGGAGGCAAAAATGATGAAACAGAGGCTCTTACTTTGGACACATCATGAGAAGACAAGATTCTCTAGAAAACAAGTTAGTATATTTTAGAGTAGCTTAATGGAATTGTTGAGAACATGACATTTTGAAGATAACTCATCCATAGGGTCACCATAAGTCAGAGGTAACAACATCAATAAATAATAAAATTATGAGAAAGCCCTTTAATAAAATAGTTATAGTTTTCTTCCTGATCAACCACTGTGAGTAGAAAGTTCTGACAAGTGCATTACCTATGCTACTTTAATCGGGGACTGCTCCTTACCTTGGTCCATACTGACTCTCGATATTTTATGTGATAAAGACATTTTATATGCTGCATACTTTAAAAAAAAAGCAGTTTTTACATAATGCTTTAGTAACATCCCAAGAGAAAAGAACCGCAGAATATATTCTCTATAAGATAAGCAGGGTTGGGTAAGCCAGCAGGGACCAGAAAGACTCAGTGTTACCCTCAAATCCTCACCATCTCTCCCCAATCTCCACCCAAAACCTAGAAAAAATACATAAATCTAAAAATGCAAAGTGTATATATAACTTTACACGCGCGCACACACACACACGCACGCACGCATGCGCGCGCACGCACGCACACACACGCACACACACACACACACACACACTTTAGGCTAGAGAAGGGAAAAGGTTTATAGTGCAAATTGTGCCCATCAGAGGCTTCTAGGGGCTACTTTTTATTGGGGGGGGGGGGAATGTGTTTCGGTGCTTTGGGAATGGAGTGGTTAGAGGGATTATGCAGCCCTTTCTAGGGAAGAGCATCAATGGCCCCAGACCATTAAAAGTTATCCAATTTTTTTGCCTAAAAAGTTACCACTGATGACTAATTCAAAATGTAAGTAGTAGTGAGGGACAAAAACATGTATTTTCCACAGAGTACCATATTTGCTGGTGTATAAGACCCACTCTCCCCCCCTTTAAAATACACTATGAAAATGGAGCGCATCTTGTACTGTATAGTGGCCTATAGTGTGTTTTATACTCTGATCCGTCTTATATGCCAGCAAATACAGTATATTAAGAAGAAAACTCATAATGTCTATGTCTTTTCTGACACAGACATTACAGTATCATATCCCTTTCAATTCACTTTCTTACCCCAGTCTGCACCATCTCCTGAACTTCTGGATTCTCCGTCCCCTTCATCACACGTAGCCAAGAAATCAAATTGCTCCAGAGCTTCTTCAGTAGCTCTGTCTTCAATGTTCTCAGAAAACACCTTTTTCCTCATAATCTATTGAGGGCAGAATGACATAAAGCAATCATTTAAATGTTATTTATTTCCTCTATACTCTCTGAACGTTTTAAATGCAAACAAGGGGGAAAACCTCCAGAAGGATGTATATATCACTGTGCAATTTAAATCTAACTGAACTGGCAATACTTAACACAGAATCATGAAATTCATATCTACATAATTTAAACATAGATCTCAGAGGTTGTGAGGAAGTTTTTAAATGAGTTTATAATTCGGGGTTTCCCAACCTAGGCCCCACAATGTTCTTGGACTTCAATTCCCAATAGCCCTGATCAGCAGGTGTGCTGATTTGTGCTTCTGGTATTTGAAGTCCAAGAACAGCTGGGGGCCCAAGGTTGCGAAACCCTGTTCTAATTGCTGAAGAGATAGAAAATTCATGATTTCTTCACTTCTCATTATTACCATAGGTTTCAGTTGGTGTATCAGTCTCTCTTCTACACACATGTGTGAACATATAAACTTACTAAATGGACAAATTATCCAAACTGGAAATATCTGGACTCTCATACCAAGAACTTTGTCTGACTGGCTTGCAAATGAAACATGCTTCATTTTAAATCTTTACATTTAACCCACACATAAGGATATCTTTACACACACATGGTTTAGCATATCAACATATGCAGATATAACCAGTGCTAGCCTTATTTTACTTCTAGAGTTCTCAGCCCACCGTTGAAGTGTCCATGATTGTTCTCTCTCTTCCATCGATATAATCGTCTTCATCTTCCTCACTAAATTCTGCAGCTGCGTTTTCAAGGAATTTAAATGTCTCCAGCAGAGAGGCAGAATCTGTCAAATCTGGTTTCCTAGATAAAAAAGGGCAATGTATGTTACTATGCCTTTACTTGCTTCACTGTGCTTCATAAAATGCAATAGAGCATAACAAATTGGGCAGGATCCTAATGAAGAAAGAGCAGAAATGGAAAAGGGTTGATTGGACTTTCTTATCCACTACAACCCTTCTCTCAAGTACCAGAAGAACCAGTTCCCGAAGATGGGGAAACTCCCAAGAATTGAGGGCAGCTAAGAACATCTAAAGCAGTGGTTCTCAGAAGCCTAAGTCAGTACATTGGCTGATCAGTGCTTTGGGGAATTGATTTAGGATTATGGGAATTGAAGTCCAAAAACCAAAGGTTGGGAAACTGATCTACAGGTTCCATCAGCAGAGCATTTGATTTTGCCATTAAAACTGACTGATTTCCCATCAGATCTATACTTTCAAATTTTTAATTATAAATTATATAGTAATGTAAAGTATCAGCTAGGGACAATACACTTCGGAGTTGAATCCAAAAGTCTACAAGGATGATTCCACCCTCATGGGGAAGCGGGAAGAAGGCAAGATTTGCCGATTCTCTTAAACTGCTTCTACCATCCAATCACAAAAAGGCTGCTGTGAACCAATTATTTATTTTGTTTTAATCAGTACCTTAATTAGCATATTCTGGGTAACTAGTGTGAGAAAACAGAATTTGCTTCAAAAAGGAAACACACCGTGCCACCAACAGCACAGTTGTGGTGAATAAGAGAATATGAGTCCCAAAATTTTGAAAGGCTAATCAATATTTTGTTACTCCACAATCCTTTTCTGCACAGAAATGCCTTAACCAATGTAATTAGATATTTAAGCCTCTAGAAACAGACTACATATTCATACTTCTTTTTTAAAAAAGGAAGTCTTTTTCTGGGTCTCACATTTTCCTATATGCAACAAAGGGAACTTTTTAGACAAGAAGTCAATAGCTGATCTCACAACCATTATAAATGTCCAAACATCTATCTTTACTGAAAATGTTGCTTCACGAAACTACCAGCCCATCACATGCTTTGTAATCCTAAAATTCATGTTTCAGACAATGAAAAGAAAAGCACGCATAACTAGTGGAAAATTCAGACTTTATATGCACGTTGCAGAATACTTTGCTAGATTCAGTTTCATTGATCTATTTTTTGAATATGCAGATAATTTTCAAGCAACAGGCCTTTCATAATCAAGGCTTCACTTAATTACTGTATGATCAACTGTTGAGTAATACTCAAATTGGGAGGAAAGGAGAACATTGTACTTTTACATTGCATTATCATGAATATAGTTTTTAGTAAATCTTGATGACTCTTTGAAAATCTCTATTGAAATCACAGACAATGCAGATCTGGGTGTATTTTTCTTTCTTATGTTACAGGAAACAGAAGAAAAGGATGGTCATTAATGCCGTCTCGCTCAAGGTTACTTTAGAAGATGGTAAACAGGCACAAACAAAACCTACTACTGCAAAAATACAATAAACAAGAATACAATTTCTAATATTCTTTCATACATCTTCTCAAAAATACTAACAGGGTATCAGGTGGACAGTGGATGTCTGATGGGTTCAGTAATGATTACAACATAAGCCTCTTCAGAAAAGTGTAGTGAATGCACACAGACAATTAATGTACACCTTTTTGCAGCTTGCCACTTATTCTATCATAGGAACATCACACTCTAGTCTTACTTATACATACATGCTTAAAACGCCTGCACATGGTAATAGAAAAGAATTACAACTCCTGCTTGCCCTAAAACATGCCAATCTGGATTACACATATTGAGCCTACTACACAAAAGGAATCTATGCACATTGATTAACACACTCTTAGGGAGCCTGTGTATACAGGCACACTGTAAAGCAAAATTGTGTGACAGGGGTTGTATTTACTGCGCCAATCAAATTATGAACATATTCTTAATCTCTTTTTATACATGTTGCTGAAGAAATTATGCAAATTAAAATGCTTCTAAATGAAGCTTCTAAATGAAGCTTATGTTTATCATCTAAATACAGGTACTCTTAAATATATTGAGTGATGACACTGAAATAAGATTTCAACACAAAATAAAATCTATCTTATTTTATATACTTTAAAAATAACAGTTCGAGACCATCATTAGCATTCTAGCACCTATTTAGATAAGGGTAAAAGAAAATCAGTTTGATCAAAGAAACCTTGGGTCACTTTCCCTGAAATTTGATTCCTGACAAAAATCTGGAGGGTTGTATGGGAAGGAGTAGATACCACAGTCTGTAAAGCAAGGGTGTCCAAACTATGGCCCGTGGGCCAAATCCAGCCCACGACAATTCATCCGGCCCACGCCACTCTCATTATTCTGGAAGCGGAAAATGTGCCCTGCCTGAAGCAGAGAAAATAGCAGCCTAAAATCTATCTCATCCTGTTGCAAAACAGATTGCAAGGCACGTTTTACTTCCACCTCTGGTGGGAGGAACCATGTGACGGGCCCGCTGAACCATGTGACCGGCCCGCTGAACCATGTGACCGGCCCATGGCCCAAACATTTTGGGCACCCCTGCTGTAAAGCAACAGAGAAGACAGGGATGGGGCCTGATTAAATCCCCGATGATACTTCTACAGAAGAAGCATGGAAACTCAGCCCTTTAGATTTATGTTCTTGTTTTAGAAAAACAATTTCAAATAGGATTAAATCGAAACAGGGGAAGGGGAAGGAGACCATCTCTATTCTGCTATAAACAAGGGCAAATATGTTTGCAGCATCGCTATCTTCCTGGGATCCTTTTAGTGCATTTAAATCACTCTACTGTACTCTGAATTTGCTTCATGATGTTGATACATAGTCATCAAATTACCTTATGGGATGATCAAAAAATGCAATTCAGCATGCAGGGAGAAAACCATTATCTGCACTTTGAACTGGCTTCATGATGTTGTACTCTAGTTAAATCTAACTAGTGATGTGATCATGTTCTCCTATTTTCAATATAATACTTGACTAGCTGTAATCCAGGAACAAAAGGCAGATAACACTACATCACACACACACAAAATATTGTCTGCTACTTGGTCTAATCCATGTGTCCTATACTAAATCAAGTACGCTGAATCCAAATCTGAAGCCTGATTCTGCCTACAACGTTAGGATCTTAAGTTAGCAAATTTCACCCTCTCAGTTAGGTTCTTGTGTTGATCACGTGGGGTATATTTGCCGCAAATGTTGCAAAAATTGTCAGGTTTATTAACACAGTTGTGCCCTCATCTTTAGCTCAAAAGAGACTCACTATGGCCTAGCTGTACTATCCCTTGGTCCATCTCACCTTCAATACCTATTTCTGACATCAGCTCACTGTCTTGTCCAAACATGTCCAGTCACTGCTGGAACATGTATGCCCCCAGGGCACATGATTCAACTGAGATGGTAGCAGACATAGTGGTAGCTGCAACTGTTATAATGTTCCCATGTAAAAATACATTACCGAATTACTGACCATTTTAACAGCTATAGCATGCCTTAAAATCTGTACGTGATAGTCAAATTCTGAGTTCAGATTTGGAATCAGCACACTCGATATCATGTAAATCGTATGTGTTATTCCCAATAGCAAAATTGTTGTTGTGCAGTGTAATGAATGGGAGGGGAAAGCCCAGCAATCCCCAAAAGTCTAAGTAATGTCCCATTTGCAGATACATTTTTTCTGCTTCCTCTGGCCCATTCAGCTCCCTGCGACTATTCCAGAGCCTTAAAGGATTCTTCAGGACAAAGGAGATTGCATGTGAAGAAAACCATTGGAAAAACCAAGATTAGTGAAAGTATTTTCTGCTCACAGTTGTTTTACAGTATTCATGTCTCAGACACCATTATCATAAACAATGTGAAAAGGATTAAACATTGGAATAATTAAGCAATACATATGGAAAAAGCCCATCCTCAGTCACGTATAATGCCTCGTCTGGAGAATATTTTGCAAAGGAAATGCAAGTTTTTTTTAAAAAATAAGGTCTAATTTTATCATTACTGCAAAGTTCTTTCACAAGTCATCACAAGTCTGAGCAGTTGTATCAACATATCCACATTATGCATTTTTGCAAGGAAGTCAACTTGAGGTTTAGGCATCTAACAATCTTCATCAGTTGTAAAACCTGCTGAAAGACATCTGAAAGACCTTTTCAGATAATCACTTGCTGCTTGGGGAAAAACACCTTAAAATTTATTATTTTTCAAGATGCAGGCTGTTTACAATGACACTCCTCCATTAAAGGCAATTTTTTAAAAATGTTTTGCACTTTATCACTGTACATTATAGATCAGAGAGCAAACAATGCAATGTCATTATTTTTTTACTTAACTTGCAAAGGAAAAACATAACACTATTAAAATAAAGCTTTAGATTAAAAATTAAAATCAGTACATCACACAAGGCTATGTCAATTTTAATGAAGCTGTTTCATTTGTCGCATTTATTGTAATCTAAAACGTTAATGGCAAAATGCATCTTTTACATCCACAGCAAACACTGAAAATATTACATGTTAATAAAACCATTAAATGTTTGGCACTCTCTGCTTACTTCATGCTGAATGGTGGTACTTATCTTTTGTAAAAGTAGTAGGGTGATCTGAAGTGCAAAGTTTCTTTCATTAAACTTAATGAAACGTATGTAACTAGGACTATTATCTGTCAAACTATCAAAACAATGTTTCAACTGACGGCCTTGAAATCTTCCAGGATGCATCCCAAATCACATGATGGTCTTGAACGTAAAAGTTGTCATTGGAATCTGTACATTAGCAAATACATTTAGCTTGTGTAAAAAGTTCCATGACAGAACAAATAACTCTTCTCTAAAGAAGCATTACATCACCACTACATCACACTGAGTTAGAACTACAGTACTCTGATAGCAGTAAGTGAGAGCCTATTCACTTCATCTGAGTTGTTCCAGAAGAAAAATAAGACTGAATAAACACAGAGTCCGTGAATTCAGAGTTCCTTGTGTAAAAAGTATTTGATCAACTCTCCCTCTTCAATTTGTATCTGTTCTAAGCTAATCAACAGAAGTTATATAGCATTTATATTATTGAATGCAAACTATTACTGTAATGGCATATCGCCAGGAAAGCAATGGTCAGGTTACGGCACAGGATTGAGCACTTCTTTCAAAATTTGTATGTTATCTGCATGACAAACAGCTAAGTTTAACGACTAGAGCACACAACTATAACACTTCAACAAAGAATCCACTAACTTACTAAACAGGTACAGTAAAGGTAAAGGTCACCCTAGCTTGAAAGCTAGTCGTATCCGACTCTAAGGTTCAGTGTTCATCTCTGTTCCAAAGCCGAAGAGCCAGCGCTGTCTGCTTCTGCAGATGTTTCCGTGGTCATGTGGCAGGCATGACTAGACACCGGAGCACATAGACCACTATTTACCTTCCCACCAAAGTGGTACCTATTTATCTACTTGCAATTTCTTGCTTTCGAACTTCTAGGTTGGCAGGAAATGGGACAGAGATGGGTGCTCATTCCGCCATGCAGTACTCGGGTTTTGAACTGCTAACCACTTGAGCCACTGCAGTCCCGCAAACTTACTAAATAACCGAAATCTAAAAATGTAAATGTTAGATACAATTCTTATAGAGTACAGAACAAACAAAAGTGGAGATATTATTTTTAATAAAAAAAGCGGGAGGGAGAAAGAGAAACCCACAGTTCTCCCTTGCGCCCTTATACGCACTTTTGAACGCCACATTACAATAGTGTGTCAACTCTGGACATTTTTATTTAAGTAGGCTTCTTTAAAAGCAAGATTTGCACTATTGGGATCATTTCACTTGACAATTACTTACCCAATTATTATTTTTTCTTTAAGATCAGCATCTGTGCCATTCACCATCGATTCTTGATTTTTGTTATTTTCCCTGTCAGGACCATCACCTGAAAGACCGAGCAAAGTCCGTACCCGTTTTGACTTCACATCCAAAATTGTATCCATGTATCCCACCTCTTGAAGGTATCTGTGTGAATAGGAACCATATCAGTTGCTCAGGGGCTTCCAAAAGCGTTACAGTCAGTAGCTGCAAAAAGCCACCCAGAAGTGATCAACAGTCAAGTGGTACCAAGAAGAATGTTGCTGTGTGTTAATACAACAGGCTTGCAAATCATCTTGTACCAGCTGTGTCTTGCAGTACCAGTCTCTAGAGTCACCAAGAAAAAGGAAGAGCTCTGCTCTCCATGTATACACAAATATAGTATTCATTATATCCGGCCCAAAGGAAAAAAAAAGTTACCCAACTTTTCAATCGCAACATTCTTTTATAAATTTAGAATATTTAAATAGAAATCTTTAGAGTTGCTGTGAAGTGAAATCTGCTCACGTAACATTCTGACTAATACAGGGAGAGAATTTTTTTGCAAACACCTTCTTTTTCTGCAGCCCACTACAAATCTGCTCTGGAGAATTGCAGTACCCTCCAGGATGTGTGCACACTTTATCGGAGGTGATGCCTTGCATTGAGAAAAATAAAATAAGCAAAAATTGTTCCCACCTTCCTCCTTCACTGGGAACCTGGAAATAACAGTCAGTGGTTTTTATACAAATTTCCTATAATGAATGAATAGATTAAGCATCCCTATTTTATTAAGAACTAGCATATTTTGCCCGGCCTTGCCGGGCAGGCATAATGTGTGTGTTGGTGGTTTGGGTGGTGGTGACTAAATTTGGAAGAATGGGTTTTTAAAAAAAAGTTTTTTGTTGTTCTTTGTTTGTGGGGAGATTTTTTTATGAAATAAATTAGCTTTTCTGGTTGTGGATTTTGTTTTTTGTATTTATTTGATTTTTATCAGTTTGGTTATATTTTATTTGGATTTTTTTGTAATATTTATTTGCCTGTAGGATACTCTTCCGGCCTCTTGGTGGGGCTGTGATTTAGAGTTTGATTTAATTTGTTTCTTCAGTTCTGCTACGGAGGCAGGGTGAGAGGACATGTTTCATAAGTTGTCTTGGTTTTTTTCCATTTTGTTGGGATTTTGGGGAGCTGGGCTGGGAGGGTTAAGTAGAGTGTTTGTGTATTTAATTAAATGTTTTTGCTTGTTGTTTAGTATTGCTTTAGGTTCAATTCGTTTGTTTGTTTTGGTTGAATATTTCTTATTTTGAATTTTTCAGTATTTATTTTTGTACATTGTGTTGTTTTTGGATTTTGAGTAAGGTATTTTCGTGTTGTTATGTTGTAGATAAGTGTTTTTAGTGAGTTTTCATGTTTTTCGTTAGCTTTTTGTATTTTGGATATGTTTTGTTGTGTTTGTTGTTTATTGTTTTGTTGTTTACTGGGTTTATTTTAATTTGTTTATTTATTTGTGTTTGTATTTTTGATGGTTGGTGTTGTTTATAAACTTGTTTGTTTTGTTGTGGTTGTGTTTTCCAGGGTGAAGAACGGCCTGTCTGTTGTTGCCACTTTTCCCCATTGCTGTGTCAAGATTAGCTTTCAATACAGCGATGGGAAAAATGAGCAGGCGACAGTCAGCTCGCACTTCGTCCGGTAACGTTCGTTAGGTTGGTCGGGGGGAAGGGAGGCAGAGAAGAGCTATCTGCATCACGATGGTTCTCTCCTCTCTGCCTCCTTTTCCCCTGGCTTACCTAACGGGAGATCTGTGTTTGTGGCTGTGAAGGTGTTTATTTTGTAAAATTGTAGTGCGGCAGGCAACGATCCATAAGGGGTGGCACTCTTCTTTGCAGATTGCTGGCTGCTGCTTTTCTATTACCTCCACCGCTGTTTCGTGCTAGTTCTCGAAACAGTGGTGTGGGTAGTACAAAGGCAGCAGCCAGTCATTCACCAGGGAGTGTGCCTCCCCTAACGAAGTGCTGCCTGCTGCTGGTCCCCCCCCACCTCAACTTACCTTGAGGCCGATGGTGGTCTCGCCGTGTCTTCGGTGGGGTAGCGGGGAAGAGGGGGAGTCCCTCTTTTCTCCGTTGCTCCGGGGAAGAGGGCTGGCGGTGGCCTCGCCGTGGCTTTGGCAGGTTTGGTGTAGCGAGGGCGTGAGGCGCTGCGTCCGCCTATGGCGGCCTTGCGCTCTTGTTGCCTGAGGCGTTGCGTCTGCCTTTGCCAGCCTTGCGCTCCCGTTGTGTGAGGCATTATTTTATTTTTCGCACACCGGCTTTTCCAACGTTCTACACACTGGCACCCTTCAGCCAGATTGGCCGAGTGGTCATGGCGTGGAGGACACTGGAACCTGTAGTTGGTTTCTTCAGTCCACGTTCATGGGGCGGCTGCCCCACTTGCGGTTGGTGGACCCTTGCGGCTATGCTCAGACGGTGTAAAGGCAAGTGTAGTCGGCTCGGTACGGGATTTACTCAGAGTAAGAAATATTTGGAAGGTATATGCCAGGGACTGTATCCAATTAGTAAAGGTAAAGGTTGCCCTTGCTCGAAAGCCAGCCGTATGTGACTCTAGGGTTCAGTGCTCATCTCCGTTTACAGCCAAACAGCCAGCACTGCAGACATTTCTATGGCCATGTGGCAGGCATGACTAGACACTGGAGTGTATGGAACACTGTTTGACTTTACAATGAACTGGCACCTATTTATCTACTTGCAATTTCCTGCTTTCAAACTGCTAGGGTGGCAGGAGCTGGGACAGAGATGGAAGCTCACTCTATCATGCAGCACTCCAGTCTCAAACTGCTGATCTGCCAACCTTTTAGTTGTCAAGTTCAGCATCTTAATTAGCCCCTTATTAAAAGGACAGCTCACAGCAAGACAATAGGGAAAAAGAAATTTTCACATTCTCTGCACATGGTACAAACATACTCCAGGAGATTAAGGTATGTTCTAGAGCAGATTCTGAGCTTGTGCAAAGGGGGTGGATGGAGAAAAAGAAACAACTGCTCACAAAATGTTGTGTTTTACACTCAGTTATTATGGATTTTCACTTCACATTTCTACTTTTTATGGCTCAACAAATTAAACCACAATTAAATGTTTCTGTGGATTATATCCTAACCTTCTTAATCACTAACTTTCAGCAAATATGTTCCAAGTACAATGGAACCTCATACAACAATCACCCTGTATAGCAATGAAATTGCATAACAATTAGGTTTTGGGGGAAATGGCATCCCGCATAACAGTTTTCCCTATGGAAAAAAATCGTACAACAATTTTTTCAACGGGGAAAACCACTTACTGTAGCAAAAAAATCATTGTGCGATGCATCACATAGGGAAAATCGCTATGCATCATATAGCAATTGTTTCATACAATGAGTCTCATGGAACGGATTAAAATCATTGTATGAGGTACCACTGTATTACGAATCCCTTTTAGGTATTTTTGCCCATATGAACTCCTTCTCCCAGTCAGCTCCACCAAATTCAACACTCCTGATGAAGGGATTTCCAGTTCCTCCTTGGCCAGGAGTACTGGAACGATTGAGAGTGCCAAGAACACTGCAGTAGCCCTTTTAAATGAAGTCCAACAATTCTTTTTTATTTTTTCATGACTATCAGAACAGTCCAGTCAAACATTGGAACCATTCATAGCAATATTATTTTTTTACATCTTTCAATCCCACTAAGATTTGCAATACATGCAAGTCCATTTTAAACCAATACTACAAATCCACCTTGGTTATAAATTTGTTATCTTCAAGGACCATAACTCAGGGACACTAGAAATGTATCACATGCAAGAAGAGTCAGACTCAAGTCTCTGCAATTTCTGCTATGGACAGGAAAGACTGCTATCAATGTAGATCAGGGATTCTCAACCTGTGGCCCATAGGCTGGATGCGGCCCATGGTACCATTTCATGTGCCCCCCCCCGCTTCCACCACACCAGGAAGTGTCATCTGGTGGAGGAAGGGCAAAATGGCCATCCAGGCCCCCGAAGCTGTCTGAGGGAGCATGACATGGCCCCTGGTTTAAAAAGGTTGAGAACTCATGATATAGATAAACCATCCAGATGGTTTGACCACAGGCTATACAGTGTGTGGCTAATAGAAACTGTAATCGAAAAAATCTGGAGGAAAGCAGCCTGGGAAAGGTTAATTAGTTAGACCAATAGTTTGACTCACTGGCTAAAATTCTGTTGTTTAGCATAGTAAGTGGCACTCCTCTATACTTTCACTCAAATGGGCCTGCTCGAGTTCTGACTTGGTGGAGGATTTGACTCACCAAATCCCCACTGATTCACTGAGCCTAGTCTAGCTGTGACTTAATAGGCTAAGCCTTCTCTTTCTGTCCCCTGCTAAAGCTAACAAACGGCATATCTTGTGGATAATTTCAGTGGCATAAACATGGCATCTGTCAGAAGTTGTAATGAGGAGTTTCAATTAATTAACGGAATAGATTTCTCAATTTTTACCCTGCTTGGTTTAAAAGGAATGCTGCTGCGGCATCTGTGCTCTTAACCAGTCACAGCCAGATGAAAAATGTCGTTGTGTAAATATTGGTGCAAGTGAATATAAATTACAGGAATCCCTTTAAGGCTGCACTCTCTCTGGAACTGCTAATACTGACAGAATAGATAAAAGGTCAAGGTCTTGCTCTCTCTATTTACAGCCCAAGAGTCTGCGCTGTCTGTAACTGCAGATATTTCTATGGTCATGTGGCATGCATAACTAAATGCCAAAGTGTATGGAATGCTGTTACCTTTCCTGCTGAAGCAGTACCTATTCATCCACTTGCAGTTTCTTGCTTTTGAACTGCTAGGTTGGCAGGAGCTGTGTCAGAGATGGAGCTCACGCCATCATGCAGCAATCGGGTCTTGAACTGCTGACTTGCCGACTTTCCAGTTGTCAAGTTCAGAGTCTTAACCACTAAGCCACCGCAGTCTCACTCTCTTTATTAAAAAAAGCATTGCAGAAATATTTGGAAACTCTTTTAGATTAAAAGAGCCCTGGTGGTGCAGTGGTTAAATTAAGGGTCTGGACTACTCACTGTCTCAGTAACTGCCGTCCTTGTTTCCATATTAACTGACTGTTTGGCTGTGACTGAACTTCAGTTTCATTCCCTTCATCTGAAAAAGTAAACACATACAATCTTAAAGGTAAAGGTTTCCCTTGCTCGAAAGCCAGTCGTATCCAACTCTAGGGTGCAGTGCTCATCTCTGTTTCTTAGAGACACATTTCTTAGAAACACATAATTTATAAAACTGAGTCTCTGCTATATTCCAACAGTGACTAAGTACTGTATTTGTGACTATGAAAATAATAATGAAACACAGATCCCATCAGTCTACTTAAATGAATAAAATAAGCATTTCCCTTATTTCCCAACATTTGTAGAACTTCCTTTTTCTTACACAGTGAGAAAAAGCAAGAGAAGATCCAAGCTCCAAAGCCGGCAGGGCTGCTCTCTGCGTGGGGCAGAGACCTCCGAGGTGCCCTCACTGTTTCGAGGCTTGGCTCGAAACAGTGAGGGCACCACCAGAGATCCAAGCCCCAAATCCCGCAAGGCTGGTCTCCACCTGGGAGAGGAGTCCTGCTAGCTTTGGGGCTTGGATCTTCTCTCACCTGCCTCCTCGGAAAGGGAACCGGGGATCGGACATTCGATCCCCAGTTCCCCCGGTTCCCTTTCCGGAGAGGCAGACGCACCTGCCGCCCCTCCTGAAAGGGAAGCATCCGATCTACGATTCTCTTTCCGAGGAGGCAGGCGAGAGGTGGGTCTGCACTCACCCGTAGCCCCTTCTGGAAGGGAACAGGCAGTGAGGGCACCTTGGAGGTCTCTGCCCCAAAGCCAGCAGGGGTGGTCTCCACCTGGGAGAGTAGCCAATCCCCGGTTCCCTTTCCGAGGAGGCAGGCAAGAGGAGATCTAAGCCCCAAAACCAGGAGGGCTGCTCTCCGCCTGGGAAGTGCCTTCCCAGGTGGAGACCAGCCTTGCGGCCTTTGGGGCTTGGATCTCGGGTGGTGCCCTCTCTGTTTCGAGCCAAGCCTCGAAACAGTTATTCGGTTTTAACATTATGCGGTGCAAACGCTAACCAGGATTTTACTGTACTACAAAAACTTTGTGACACTATGTGGGGGTGCGATAGCAACTACACTTCAATATACAACCTTAAGCCTTCGTTATAAAACTGCAAGGTACAAAGCTCCGGTGTGGCTCAATAGCAGACACGTTCATAGATTGGACACTCAACTGAGCAATACAATGTGCATCATAACGGGATGTAATAAGTCTACACCAATGCATTGGCTCCCAACACTCAGCCACATCACCCCTCCATATATTAGGAGATAATCCAAATTTTGATACAGACTTTGTGCATCTGAAATATGACACTGAGTCTCAGTTTGGGGACAAAAAAGCGATTAAAATAAAATCCATGAGGTTACAAAAGGGTTAGAATCGACTATGCTACTGAACAACAACAACAAAATTTTAAGAGACAAGACTGGAGGATTAGGCAAGAATCCTCATCCTCTTCTTCTACAATCAAATTCCTCCTCTCCTTCTGCATGTTGATGAAAAATGTTATCCAGCTACTAGTAACTTTGATTATGAAAAACTTAAGTAAAATTCTTGAAGGCTGTTTGGTTATCCAGATATAAACGTAAGTTTTCAAAACAGACGTTGGCACAGCATCAATTTCATTATACTTAAAAACAGCAGAAGAGAGGAGGAGATTTGCATGAAAGAGTCCAAGCAATATAATTTCTCTTTCCAGATCCTTGAGCCCTGATTCCTGTTCCAACCTCAACAAGCCAAACTCAGCACTATTCACAAAATGACAACTTTGTCTTCCATGAACTCTTAATTGCTTTGCTCCTCACAAATCAATCCTTACCAGAATCATAGTTTGGTGGTTTCATGTCTCCCTGATTCAGATCTGTGCCATATTTTAACTTGTGGTATTTAGCCCTATAAGAGAAAAAGGATAGCAATTAGTGTGTGGAAAATACAGCTTTTTTATTTTAAAAAGTAGGTCATAAGTACAGTAAAACCCCGACTTACGTATGCCTCAAGTTACGTAAAATTTGACCTGTGCAATGATTTTGTGCCTAAACCATGTCCCAATTTACGTAAATGTCCCGATTTACGTAATGCGATTTCTTATGGGTTTGCTTTGAGTTACGTAAATATTCATTTCCCTATGGGTTTAGTTCGAGTTATGTAAAAATTCATTTTTTCTGATGGGTTTGCTTCGAGTTACATAAAAAACCGACTTAAGTAAAAGCCTACGGAATGGACTTTTTACGTAAGTAGGGGTTTTACTGTATGTATTATTTTCAATCTGTTACTTGGTGGAGGTCAAACCAGTGTTTTCCAACTTTTGGTTTTTTGACTTCAATTCCCAGAAGCCTAAGTCAATTCCTCAAAGCACTGATCAGTTTATGTACTGACTTAGGCTTCTGGGAATTGAAGCTGGGAATCACTGTTTTACACTATAACCTACCGTTATTAAAGGTGTATTTCCTAAAGAAAAGAAGACAATGACAACAATGCTTTAAACTCCCTCTCTAAATCATTCTAAATCATTTTAGCCAGAAATATTATATTCAATTTTACTAGTATTTGCCTTTTTGATATGTATGACTTATGTCAGGGGTGCCCAAACTACAGCCCGTGGGCCTAATGTGGCCCCCAACGACAATTCATCCGACCTGCACCACCCTCGTCACTCCTGGAAGCGGAAGTAAAATGCACCCAAACGGGCACGTTTTACTTCTGCTTCCAGGAGCGACGAGAGCAGCATGGGCCGGATGAATTGGCATTGGAGGTCGGATTAGGCCCATGGGCCATAGTTTAGGCACCCCTGGGTTAAGCAGAGAAAATGGCATCTTAAAATCTATCTCATCCTGTTGTAAAACAGATTGCAAGGTGCGTTTTACTTCCGCTTCCGGTGGGAGGAACCATGTGACCGGCCTGCTGAACCACATGACCAGCCCACGGCCTGAAAAGTTTGGGCACCCATGACTTATGTGAATTACTAGCAATGGACAAATTAATCTTGCAAAGCTAGTTCCTACAACAACAATCAGTTAGACTGCCAAATCTCCCATCTAAATACCTGAAAATCCAGCGCCACTTGGCAAGTCTGTGAAGCGTGCCCAGAATAAACAAGCACCACAGCCAGACCAACAGACATAAACAAGCAACACTGCCAGGAAAAGCATGTGGGTAAGATCTCCCTCAAGGGGAACAAGTTACTTATTTTACACCTATTATATTTTAAGTACGAAAGCAAGTGGAGAGTGTTAGATATATAAAATAAAAGTGTCTGTTAAGGATTTTCATGACATATGGTTTTCTAAACCAATTTTAGTGTCAAGTATAGATGAACAGATACTGCAGTCTGGTGGATGCTAAGGAAATTACTCATAATTTACTGAGAACCAACTATGTTTACAGCAGCATGCTCAAATAATCTTTTCTGTTTTTCAAAACCTTCTATTTGTCAAAAAAATGATAAAAATATTGCACTGCACTACTTATGGAATGGAGAATCTGAGAAGAAGAAGGAGTTTCACTGAACAACTTCTCAGCCTCGATGAAAAAGTTTCTAGACCACTCAAGAGTTTAGAAACGAAATTCCAAGAAAGAAAATCCAGACGAAACCTACAGTACTTGCACTTAAACGTGCCAGAGAATGAATTCTAAATGGCTGCAGAAACTTCAGATACGTAGAATTATCCCTAATTTAGAAAAGGGTTATAAAAGCACACAGCTCTACATTGACAAGAATCACACGCGGCATCCTTACTTAGCACAAATGACTGTTTTATATGTCATCAGTGTTGATGTCAGTGCTATAAATGGCTATTTTGACACATGCAGTTTTACAGGACTATTGATTAAGCTTGGGTCACATGAAATTTTGTATGCCTTAGTTCAATCATCAATCCAAATAGAGACTGCTGCCAAGAAATCAAAAGAAGACTGATACTGGGAAAGGTAGCAATGAAAAAATTAGAAAAGATCATCCAGTGTAAGGATTGTCATTGAAGATCAAGGTTAAAATCATCCATATTGCAGTTACTAACTCATACCTGTCAACCGCGGCTCCGGAAAATACAAGACCTGCGCAAACGGTTCTGTGCAGGTCGCCTTCTACGCATGCGTAGAACGGGGCTACACAAGCATAAAACCCTTCTACGCATGCATAGAATGGGGCTACGCAACGTAAAACCCTACTACGCATGCGTAGAAGGCTACGCCGCTTGCGCAGAAGGCGACCTGCGCAGAAGGGCTGCGCAGTACCTCCTTTCCCCCGCTGCCAAATTCTGGGTTTTCGGCAGCACGGGGCGGGAAATGGTGCAAATCGGCGCTGAAAACCGTGAAATCCCGGCCAATCTGGGAAGGTTGACAGGTATGTACTAAACTAGAGATCTTATTCAATGTAAATTTCTGAGTGGTCCAAGACAGCATAATAAAGATTTCATGAAAAGCTACTCTTGAATACCGTGTTTATACGAAGTTAATTCTGAAAAGTAAAATTAACTTTCTCTTAACTATTTTAATTCCGTAACACTGTCCCTATTTTTTTTCTGATAGCTCTATTTTTTCTACAACAACTTCATACAATATTTCTTACACAGATATTATTTTCATGGAGGAGGGCATGATAAACATTTTTTTATTTAAAATCTAAGTACAGGATATAGGATTACTACCTTGTAATCTAGCTGACGATAAAGGCTAAAGCTACACTGCTGTCCCTACAATGTATAATAAATAATAAAAACATATTTACAAACAGATAAAAGCCAATTCTTAAAACCAAAGGTCAGACAACATAACAGAGTTTTGAAGCTCAACAAAAATGTAGCTGGCCTTACTTCCACTGCGAGAAAAAAGACAATTGAGCTGCTGGTGGAAGAAAGCTATGTTTTATATACTCACCAACTTAATACCTTGGAGAGGTAGAGCATACAGGAGGGTCTGTACTGAAAAATCTCAAAGTCCAGCCAAGTTTATACAATCCAGGAATGGAGAGCCTTTAGACCAAGAGTTCCCAACTTTTTCAAGCCAGGGGCCAGATCATACTCTCTCAGTCAGCTTCGAGGGCCTGACGGCCATTTTGCCCTGCCTGTACTATGGGGGAAACCATTTTGTCCCAGCAGCTTCAAAGTGGTGGCCATTTTGTTTCTTGAATGCCCTTGGAGGGGGGGGGTCACATGAAATGGTACCACAGGCCTTAGGTTGGGAAATCCTACTTTAGACATTGTTAGATAGCCACTCTATCACTCAGTACTAATTATGTCCTGAGCTCAGGAGAGCTGCAGTCCAAAAAGAACTAGAAGATCATATGTCTGCTACCCCAATTCCAAATATTGGCTATCATCATGACAATCAGCCATGGAGATTGTCCTGAGAATATAATGCGGTGTCTTCCATTTGCCTTCCACATCGCAGCATAGCAACCAAAATTAGTGAGCTTCAATGCAATATGAAAAAAATCAGACTGCTAATTGTGATGAAGAATGTAACTCTAATCACCCTCTTTATCAACTAAGATTTATGTAAATCACTAGAATTTACATTAATGGGACAAGTTAGTCATAATTAATTTAAAACCTTCGTCCGGTAGGACTTAATCAGACCTAAATGGCCAAAAAATCTGTGAACTAAGTCTTTCTGTAACTTCTATGATATATTTCTCCTTTATTTTTTTTAAATTACTCTGTTTCTATTGGGAATGCAATTTTTACAAAGGTAATTTTTCAGATTACGGTATTTATCACATAACAATGTTTATATCCTGACAGTTTATTTGCTCCTTTGTTTTTTCCCTAGGTGAATTATTTCTTTAAATTGTGATTTAATTATGCCATAGGCACTTTCTCAACTTAACACAGTTCAGTTATTAGGTCAGATAACATCATAGATCAGTTCAAATGATTTGTTCCAATAAACATTGTGCATCTATCAGTAATCTTCTATCAAAATAGACACTGGTAACTCTTTTGACTTTCCTCTCTTCATTCAGCCTTTGCCAAAATTTACTGAGGACATCAAATTAACAAGGTACTCTTGGAAATTAAGGACAACTATACCTGAATGGTTCCTGTCACATAACATCTGTAGTTATATCATTTTCAAATTGACCATTCATTCAATCCTGCTTTTTTAAAAAAAAAAATCATAGTGCTGCTGAAAGTGGGACTGCTGGTCCCTAATACAGTGGGACACAAATCGATAAAACATATCGAACAATCTGTACTTTCCTTTTTATATTATTTTATTAATTTCCTAAAGACAGCCTCAGCGATCTAAATCTTTCATTTTATCAAATGAGAGGAAACAAAAAAAATTCAAATTCCATTTTCCTTTCATTTATTTTATGTCCATTTGACCAATAGGTAAAATCACCACACTGATATTGATATTCTTTTTAAAAGTGTTGTGAGTCTCATGATGAGGGCTGTCAGCTGCCAATCGGGATTCTGACAATACCCTTAGGTGGAGGGGAGGATTCTGAATTTCTTTAAATTCATGACCTTCCTTGTGGGATTGTTTACTCTCTTGTTGCACTCCATTTTGGATTTGCATCTTATCACTCACTATCAACTGCACTGTTCTTCCTCCATTTTAGATTCTTTCATTCCTTATTTATTTCTCTTGTTGTCTGGAGTCCCTGTCCTCAACATGGTGGGCTGCTGCCTACACTGCTGGAAATATACATATACACATTTGAAATGATGATGCAGATCACCACTTTGCACATGCAAGCTGTTTAAGGCCCAACAGGGGGAAGGATCCTGGCCACCTTGCCAATTCTAGCATGAACTGACACTGTTACCTTATCCATCAAGGCCGCCGTCAGGGGGGGTGTTATGTATGCATGCAGTTCAGCTGTTTGCCATTAGCGCAGCTGAGGGAGCTCACGTGGCTCCAATACATCCTAGCGTGGGAAACCTTCCCGCCACAGGTGAACTATGTCAGGTATGCAGTATGTCAGAAAGACTTCACTGATATTGTAACCAATGGGCGCCTTCGGGCGAGATTCAAATGTATCAGGTACTATATATAAAGGGGCAAGGCTCCGCCATTGCCTCATGTACAGATTGATCATGTTGCAATAAAGTTGTGTTTAGCCCATCTGCCGGCTTGTGTGCAATCAACCTGCCTACATCAAATTGGCGATGAGGATGAGATAATGGCGTCCCACAGGGTCACCCTCTCTCCGTTTGATACCTCCCAGCCGGAGTCATGGGACCTCTACGAGGAACAGTTTCTGTATGCGATGGATGCGGAGAAAATAGAGGGCAAAGCGCAAAGGCGAGCCTGCCTATTGACTCAGTGCGGGTTGCCAACCCTGGAACTGGCAAGAAACCTCCTGATGGTACTCAAAATGGTACCACTGGCTGAAATCCTCGCTGCCCTGCAAGCACACTTCCGCCCAAAAGTGTCCGTGTTCCCGGCTAGATTAGCGTTTAGCCGGAGAGACCAACGGCCTGGAGAAACTGTGGCGGAGTACGTAGCCGCGCTGAGGCTGGCGGCCGTTCCCTGCCGGTGGGGAGCCTTCCTGACCAAGGCATTGCGAAACCGTCTCCTACTCGGCCTGCGGGATGAAGAGGCTCAGCGGAAACTGTTAGCCCGAGACAAGGACATCACGTTCGAGCAGGTCTTGCAGGCCGCGCAAGCTGCTGGAGCAGTAAAGGATGGAGTACAGGCAGGCAGGTTGAGGCCCGCAGCCCCGGGAAGCTCGGCGTCCGTGGTGCAAGCCCACAGCTGTTCGTCATGCTGTGCGCAAGAGTCAAGAGCCGTGGCGGCCGCTACCACATCCTCCTCAGAATCCAGCGAGAGCGAGAGCGAACTGGAGGTCCAGAAAGTGAGAAAAGGGCCATCCGAAAAAAGAGACACCACCGAAGCAAGCTGACGCTGCGGGGGTGCGGGGGCTCACATGACTGGAAGAAATGCCCCTTCAAAAAGGCAGAGTGCCACAACTGCGGACGTTTGGGGCACATAGCGAAGGTGTGCAGATAACGCAGAAGCCGAGACCCTGACCAGACCAGCCGCCGAAATGATGAGGGCGTCCAGAAAGTGCATTCGGGGGACAATGTGGTGAGACGCGTGTCGGACCGTCGCACCCGTTTTTTTGTGAAGGTACTGTTGCAGGGGGTACAGGTAAAGATGGGGGTGGACTCAGGGACTGCCTATTCCATAGTCTCGCAGACGGAGTTTCTGCGAATACCCCCTATGGACTGCCCCAAACTGAGAGCCCTCAGGACGAACTTGCAGGACATTCAAGGTAACTACATTCTGATCCTGGGGGTGGGAGACTTCACCGTCCATTTCAAAAACTTCACAAGGAAGTTGCCCTTGGTGGTTCTTAAGGGGGGGTCCAGTTGTCTTCTAGGGACCCAGTGGTTCGAACAGCTGGGAATTACATTGACTGGCATCAACGCCATCCGAGGTGACCCCATTCAGGATGCGTGCCCTTGCACATCCTGCGGTCTTCGAGAAAGGACTGGGGGAGTACAGGGGGCCTCCAGTGGACTTTGATATTGACCCTTCCGTTCGCCCCGTACGGCTCAAGCCGCACAGAGTGCCTTTCACACTAAAGGACAAAATCGAAGCGGAACTGGACAAACTGGTGGGTCAGGGGATTTTGGTTCTGGTGGAGTCCGCAGATTGGGAGACACCGATTGTAACTGCCATGAAATCTAACAGGGAGGTTAGAATTTGTGCTGATTACAAGTTTACGATCAATAAGGCAATTCGCCTCAATGCCTACCTGGTGCCGGTAGTCAGCCACTTGTTGGCCAAGTTACACGGGGGTAAATGCTTTGTGAAGTTGGACCTAGCACAGGCTTACCAGCAGTTAACCATTACACCTGCGGCCGCAGCTGCCCATACGATAGTTACACACAAAGGTGCATTTAAGGTGACACGCCTCCAGTTCGGCGTGAACTCAGCCCCTGGAATATTTCAGGCGCTTGTGGAACGCCTCCTTAAGGGTCTCCCCGGGGTCTTGCCATATTTTGACAATGTATTGGTAACAGCTGGGGATGAGTCGGAGCTAGGCCAGAGACTGGACCAGGTACTATCTGTGTTCGAGAGGGCTGGGTTACGCCTGAGAAGGGACAAATGTGTGTTCTACGCAAATGAGGTTGAGTTTCTGGGGTTTCAAATCACCCCTGATGGGGTAAAACCTTCGAAATCCAAAGTAGCGGCAGTACAGTACGTCCCCCAGACCAGCCACCAAACCTGAGCTACAGTCGTTCTTAGGGCTCCTGAACTTCTACCACTCCTTCCTCCCACAGAAGGCATCCGTGGCGGAACCACTGCATCACTTACTGAAGAAGGATGCAGTCTGGTGATGGGGGGAGGGTCAGGAACGGGCGTTCAATGAGTTAAAGCGGCTCCTCTCTTCTGAGGCGATAATAACTCATTTCGACCCCAGAAAGCCTAGAATACTTGTGTATGATGCCTCACCAGTGGGAGTCAGGGCTGTCCTCTGCCACATGCTCGAGAACGGGAGGGAGGAACCGATTGCGTTCTACTCGAGATCCCTCTCAAAAGCAGAGCAAAACTATGCACAGACGGATAGGGAAGCCCTCACAATCATCGCAGAGACAAAGAAATTCCATGATTTCTTGTATGGGATGGAGTTCACCATTGTCACAGACCACAAGCCCCTCCTGGGAATCTTTGTCACGGCGAAGCCCACTCCCCAGATTCTATCCCCACGAATGTTAAGGTGGGCGATTTTCTTAAACGCATACCAGTTCACACTGGTACACCGCCCAGGGAAAGACATCGCTCACACGGATATGCTTTCCAGGTCTTCCTTACCGGAGCTGGGGAAACCCGAGTGCGAGGTTGAGCAAGATCACCAGGTGCTGCTCATCGAGTCTCTTGACTCACCCCCCCCCCATCGTGCCTTCAGAGATCGCTAAGGAAACCGCCAAAGACAAGGTTCTGTCTCAGGCATTAGCATGGGTAAAGAAGGGTTGGCCCGCAGCATCCCCATCCGAGGAACTGGCGTCGTTTTTCAGGAAATGTTTTAAGCTTTAGCTCAAGAGAGGATGCCTCCTCTGGGGCCAGAGGGTAA
The DNA here is from genome assembly GCA_035047345.1 of Bradypodion ventrale. Taxonomy (NCBI): domain Eukaryota; kingdom Metazoa; phylum Chordata; class Lepidosauria; order Squamata; family Chamaeleonidae; genus Bradypodion; species Bradypodion ventrale. The sequence continues at coordinate 66,915,557 of JAWDJE010000001.1, read as the reverse complement.
TAATTCCCAAGATTCTCCGAGCCAAAGTGCTCCGTTTGCTACACACGAGTCATCCAGGAATCGTGAAGTCGAAAGCTCTGGCAAGGATCTATTTCTGGTGGCCTAATATAGATAAAGACATAGAGCAGTTGGTGGGTGCGTGTGTGAGCTGCCAACGCTCACGGCCCGAGGAGCACAGATTACCCCCCAGGGAGTGGGACACAGCCCGAGGACCGTGGTCAAGGGTCCACGTAGACTTTGCGCGGCCCTTCCGGGGTACCATGTTCTTGTTAGTGGTGGATGCGTTCTCGAAATGGCTCGAGGTCATTCCAATGCGAAACACGTCCTCCGCAGCCACAATCAAACACATGAGGAAGGTGTTTGTATGTTTTGGCCTGCCCGATGTGTTAATTTCGGATGACGCATCCATTTTCATGTCCACCAAATTCCAGGCATTCCTTGAGCGGAATGCGATCAGGCATGTTACCTCCGCTCCTTTTCACCCTGCCACAAACGGCCAAGCAGAGCACCTGGTCCACACTACAAAGGAGGCACTAAAGAGGATGGGTCCGGGGGACCTGGAGCTACAGCTCTGCCAATTCCTCATATGCTATAGGGTTACTCCGCTGGCATTGGGGCAATCCCCCGCGGAGATCCTAATGCGGAGAAGAATCTCAACATTGTTTGACCGCTTGGATCCTTCCAGGGTGGAGGATAGAGGCACAAATGTGGCGGTAGATCAGAGAAAGGTGTTCGGGGCAGGCGACCCAGTGTACTGCAAAAATTATGTGAGCTCAGGGCCAGCGTGGGTACCCGGGGAAGTGGTGGAACAAACCGGGCCCGTATCGTACCAAGTTAAGACAGGATCGGGGCTGCTGTGGCGGAGGCACGCCGATCAACTTAGGAAAAGAGTTACAGAAGCCACGGGGGGGGAGTCGGTACCTTGACGAGTCAGTGTTAGGGTTGCCCCCGCCCGCGTAACCCAAGGGGGGAATACAGGACTCAGTTTGACAGACTGCATAGACTTTCAGGAGAACATCTCCCAACCTGGAGATGAACAACCCCAGTTTGATTTTTTGTTTCAGGATGGGGGGGAGTTTTCGTGAGTGTTCCCCCACTCATCCCAGTGAGCAGCAGGGTTTTGAGTTGTCCCAGAGGTCCCCCCATCCTCCCCGACTCAGAGATACTACATCCCTGCCCTTGCCAGGGTTCGATGGGACACTGCAGTTTTCACGGAGGGAAGGTTCAGGTGCAGCAGCTGACTCCAGCAGCACCGCCGAATCAACCGGCCGACCGCAGCGTGCCCACTGGCCCCCACAATGGTTGAGGGACTTCGTCCCATCCTAGGGGGGAGGGATGTTGTGTATGCATGCAGTTCAGCTGTTCACCATTAGTGCAGCTGAGGGAGCTCACATGACTCCAATGATTAACTAGCGCGGGAAACCTTCCCGCCACAAGTGAACTATGTCAGGTATGCAGTACATCAGAAAGACATCACTGATATTGTAACCAATGGGCGCCTTCGGGCGAGATTCAAATGTATCAGGTACTATATATAAAGGGGCAAGGCTCTGCCACTGCCTCATGTACAGATTGATCATGTTGCAATAAAGTTGTGTTTAGCCCATCTGCCGGCTCGTGTGCAATCAATCTGCCTACATCAAAGGGGGGGACAACAAGGAGTCCCGACCCAGGCCCAGAGCTAGCAAGGGGCCCAGCGGTGGGTGGCCCATTTAGCTAAGCTTCATGAATTTTTTTGAATTTTTAAAAACTTTTTTTAAGCGACGTGCGAGGCGCCACTGTGCATTCCCCACCAGAGGGCTCTACCTCGACCTGGATATCCGGGGTCAAGGCTTCAGCCCATGAGGCGCGCCACCCGGTCTGGCATAGCCAACGCGCCAGGTCTGGAGGCGGTGGCTGATGCGGGGGAGGGGGCAACTGCGCCCCCAGCAGCCCTGGCAGCCACTGCAGGGGAAACCCGACAGCATCGCCGGGAGCGAGCAATCCGGGAAATGCGGCTGACCCTGGGGCTGTCATCACCCTGCAGCAGCAGCGGTGTCCTTCCCACCTCGGCGGACCCTTCCCATGGCAGACTCAGCCCAGGCGCAGAGGAGGAGGAAAAGGAGGCGACACGGAGGGGCATGGCCAAAATGTGTGTGTGTGTGGGGGGGGCAATAGGATTGATCAGTACGGGGCCCAGAAATTTCTGATGGCTGCCCTGTTATCCATACTGTGGCCCAGTGGCCAAAGGAGGCTGGAACTACAGTGATGTTGACGCTGTGAAGCAGTGGCAGTTTACCACCTCCAGGAGGGTAAGGGACAGATGGAAGGCCTAGAGTGGCTGAGCAATACAGAGGCTGCAGGTTTAGAAAATCACCATTCTAATCAATGAGATGGTTGCTCTCAATGGCCTGCCCTTCTTGTTGGTTAAGCAGCTGTGCTTGCTTTCACAGTCCACGTAGTTATGCCTTCCTCTTCTACTACATGTAGTGCCATTTGCTTACGAGTTGGAAAGCTGTCCTACATGTATCACAGCTCCCGGGAAGTGATTTAGAAGGCAATGGACCAAGCCCATGAGACCATTCACATCAATCCAGACCTGCGAATGAGCTGGAGAAGATGCCAAACTTTCCTCTTGATAAGCTGCACACTAGTGGGTGCCACAGGAGGCCCCACCTTCAACTGAGGTGGGGCCAGAAAGCCCAGACTGCCATTAGGCTCTGCAGTCACACCCAGATGATGGATGGGAGGCATAAATTAGAGAACATTGTGCAGGCTTTCTGGGAGGCACTGTTCTCTTGGCTTGTCAGTGCTGAAGCCAGGGCTTCACGGATATAAAGAATGGAGCCAACATGTTTGCTGTGGTGAGACATGTAGAGTCTGTTGGTTTGCGCTAGCTTGCCCACAAGCTTCACCCTCTAATAAAAGATACTCAGGGATCAAAGAAGTCCATTCATGACAAGGAGACAAAGGAGCTCTTTTTCGCTTCTTGACAGCTACAAGATTGCAAGACGATTCTTGTGAAGTCTGATGGCTAGATGTCTGCTGTGCCTGAAGCAAGAAGAGTGATGTGCCACTAGCCAGTGTTATAGTCTAGTTATTTTCTATCGATTAACTATATCAGAGAATAAACAAAACAAAACAAAAATGTTGTAGCACATTAAAGACTAACTACTATTTTTAATGTTATCTTTTGTGGACCAAGTCCACTTTTTCAGACATTGGAGTAAGACTTCCTGATATCAATTTACACACATTAGGTACAGAGTGATTGGTTAGCATAACAGATAAGTACACAAATCAAAATGACTTTCTACAACAAGAGATAATAATTTCATGGCAGAAATTATTCTGGTTTGAAAGGATTTTTGCAGAAGAAAATCTGCTCAGGGAACACCCAAATGAGGCTCCTTTCATGTCCCCAAGAGCTGGGACAGAACGGGCGCTCAATCCGTCATGCAGTGCCCGGGTCTCGAACTGCCAAATTGCCAGCCTTCCAGGTAACAAGGCAAGCTTTTTAACCACTGAGCCCCCACTGCCCACACCAAACAGAGATAATCTGTTATTACCAGTTGTAAAAAGCCATAATGATTTGTATGCTTATCTGCTATGCTAACCAATCACTCTGTACCCCATGTGTATAAATTGATGCCATGAAGCCTCACTCCAATGACTGACGAAGTGGACTTGATCCATGAAAGCTCACATTAAAACACAGCAGTTAGTCTTTTAAAGTGCTACAATGTTTTTGGTTTTGTTTATTCTCTGATATGCTTGAAACACAGACTAACACGGCTACTATTACAAAAAATGCATCTATAAACTAGTCATCTCTCTCTTTTTTTCAAGTAGTGAGTTGTCATTAAATGATTACAGAAGAAAACTGCATTTAGTTAAAGACTACAGTATTCTACATTTCTTGGTGTGGGGGACTGAGGGAAGATCAGGGGGTCGGCATTGCTCTTCCAAGACAGACAAAGAGCTTCTGTAGTCCCAGTTCAAGATACAGATAACCTTTTGCAGCCATTTTATCACATTACCTTTCTTGTTTAAGAGCATACTCCAGCATTTTTATTCTTCGCACCAGATCCTTCTTCAAATTCTCTTGTCCTTTCCTTTCCCCTTGAAGGAAGGCAATTTGGGCCTGAAATTTTTTTTCACAGAAAAACAATTAAAGAAATCAGTTTGGTTCCTTCAAATGAGCTTTTAATTTAAAATATTACCCAATTCCCACAAGCAAATCAGGACATAACTGGAGGGGATTATTCAATATCTAAAGGAGTTCCGCCCCCTTGTATCAATCATGTAACAATATTCTCACAACATTTTCAAAATGACACTGGATGACATGGTGTTACTTGTTATTTTAATATAACTAAAAACTTCCTATTCTCTCCTTCAGGTTTTGACTGTTTTGGAGGGGTGGGGATGGAGTTTAAAACCAGAAAATCACCAATAGATTTCCACTGGTGTTCCCAAACCAGTGGTGGGGCCACTGTTGGCAATTTTCCAACATTAAAGGCTTTCCTCTCTAACCCCAATGATAAAAAAAAAACTTTTCCAAGCCAGAAGGAATCCCCAGGGTGCTTAGGAACCTGAAGGAGAGATAAGAAGTGATAAATTGAATTAAAATAAATATTAAAATTGACATCTTCACCATCTATATGGTGGAATTGCATCAACTGAATTTCAGTGACTCTTACTCATTTAACAGTGAAAATGCACATAGAGTACTTGTAGCATCACAGGTTTCATGCTGTTATCCAACTACGTAACAACAGATACACTTGTGCATTTTTTTCTCAATCAAAGGGTCTTAAAGCAGAAGACTAAAGCAGAAGACTGATGGCAGTGCTCATTGATGGGCATTAACAGTTTACTGTGTTACTATTCTTAAGGAAAAGGTTAATGTTTTTGCTATTCTTTGGGATAACAAATCCAATATGGAATATTACTGATTACCAAGGATATGCTCCAGGAGAATGTATTGCATGTATGTTTTCCCCAGAATTTTAGAAGAAGCTCCAGAATCTTGTTAGTTATTACAAATTAACAAGTCAGCACAAACAGTTGCATACAGTCACATGATGCAGTGTGCAACAGCAAATCCCTACACAAAAAGCTAATTTGCAGCAAATGCTATTGAAATCTTACTGTTCAAATAAATACACTGGCTTTTAGAAGAATGGTTTAAGTGCAGAATGACCAGAAAAAAGTAGTGATTAGCACAATGCTTCAAACAAACTCATGAATAGTAATACATCCCAGTTGAAAAAGGAATACGCCTTTATCTGATATGAACCCTCTAACAAACTTACTTAAACTGGTAAATGAATAATCTAAGTCAGGGATTCTCAACCTGGGGCCCACGGTGCCATTTCATGTGGGCCCCCCACCGTCTCCACCACACCAAGAAGTGTCATGTGGTGGAGGAAGGGCAAAATGGTCATCCAGCCCCCAAAGCTATCTGAGGGCGTGTGACCCGGCTTTAAAAGGTTGAGAACCCCTGATCTAAGTATGATGTGAGTTTCTGGAGGAAACCTTTTTAAAAATACACTAATTTAATTCTATATAAATACTGAATAGTATTTGATAGTTTTCAAATAGAAGGAAGTTTTCAGATTAAATTCTGAAATATACTAGGACCAAATGATCTTTACAGTTGTTCCACAGCCACTCCTAAGGAAGCCTGTGATATTCACATTTATACACACACCCGGCCTACAGTCTCCACCAACAGGTTTTGCAAAGCTTTCTTGGCAATCAGGACAGAGTCAGCTGTCAAAATTTCTTGAATACTAGAATGGGGAGTGGTTTGTAAAGTAGAGATAATTCAAATGTTTTCAACTGATGAAGCACATTCTCTATGGTTGTCCCAACCCAACTTTACTCAATAACTCCAAAAACAACAGGCACTTAGAACAGAGGCAACAAGGCAAGGCGACTTCATAAAATCCACATTAAAATTTCAATTGTTTCTTCTTCTTCTTCCATATCTAGGCCAGATGTGAAACTGCCCAAATTAAGCCACCTTTAAGGAGTTCATTCTGTAGTTCCTTTCGTCTGACCCAGTGTGAGAAAGATTAGCTGGCACAAAGTGGTTGTTGCTGGGGCATGCCCGATTATGGTACCACAATCTTCGAGGAGGCTCTTTCAATTGCTAAAACATAAGTATGAAATGTGTTTTAAGGTGCAGCATTTCTTTGGTTCAGTACTTCCAAACAAATTATTTCAGTATGAGGTGCTCAGGAATAAACTGGGTGCTACGTTCCAGTCTACATCTCCACCCAAAATGGTCTTAGCTCTAAACAAAAGCAGGAACCAAGCTGCTTTCCAGACTCAGCACACAGTTCTTCCTGTTCTTTCTGCCGTACATATAATGGCTATATTAACAGACAAGGCACATTCCCAGGCATGACAACAACAGCAAGGGTTGTAGTTGAATATATACATCTAGACTTCCAACAACATTCTACTTCCAAAGTTACTTCAAAAATATTTCTCAAACAACTTGATGCCAGAATCTGAAAATAACCACATCTAGATCTGCAGTGGCTCAAGTGGCTAAGATGTTGACTGGGAGGCGGAAGGTCAGCAGTTTGATTCCCGAGTAGTGCAGGACGGAATGAGCTGTCGTCTTTGTCCCAGCTCCTGCCAACCTAGCAGTTCAAAAGCAAGAAATTGCAAGTAGATAAATAGGGACCACTTTGGTGGGAAGGTAACAGCTTTCAGTGCGCTCCGGTGTCTAGTCATGCCTGCCACATGACCTCGGAAACGGCTGCAAAAGTAGACAACGCTGACTCTTCGGCTTTGAAACAGAGATGAGCACTGCACCCTAGAGTCGGATAGGACTGGCTTTCAAGCAAGGGAAACCTTAGATGTGTCCTTGGTAAGCTATATGCTGCACAACTTGCCTGAAAGCAAACAGAGATATGATCTGCCAATGTTTTCCTTAGACCCATGAACCACTTCAGCCACATGAAAACAACTGTCTTATTTCTTCAAAGTCTCAATTGCTGGAATGAATGTTTTCCCCTTCTTTATTCATATCAGAATGTTGCACAATTTAAAATTATGGGTGTATATCAAAGGTAGATAAAATTCAAACAAATTAAAATGTTAAAACAATTGGACCATTTCGGCCATAAGTGGGCTACTTCAATAGCATTATCCAGCTGTTCACTAGATCTTCTTTTGTACACATAGTAAGATCTAAATTACACGCGCATAAACGTTGCATTGATTGAATGTCTCCACATTCACAGAACATTTGTCGTGTATCTAGTAAGATTTGAGCTGACCCTTCAAAGATCATTTTCTCAGCAAAAATACCATGCTACTTTATCTTGTATCAGGATTAGTTTTGTTTGTATGCTGTTCTTTTTTTAATAACTGTCTAAAATATTATTTTATTTTTCTATTCATGCTATGGACATATTGTACATCTTCAACCTGTTTAAAATAAGCTTTCTCTTCATCTCTTGAATGTTTGTTGTGAAATCTGAATAGTTCAAACTACTCAGATTCTGAAGGCATTCACCTTCCCACCGTCTTTTACTACCCTCAAATATTCTAAAGCAAATTAGTACACTCATTTAGTCTAATGCAGTATTGCATGTGTGCACATGCACAAACATGGGTTAAAGCAATTATCTAGTTAACTACTTCTGTAATGAAGATTTAGTTAAAAAGAAACATCATGTGTCTGGAGCACTATCAACATTTGTTAGCAGTCTATTACATATATACTGCCTAAAGGTGTGTGGTATTATTAGAACAGGCAAGGATAAAATGGAAGAGAAAATAGACTATTACTTAAAAAAATAGATATAAAACCTTTATTATGATTACATTCAATATAAATAGGGAAGATGTTAAAGCAATAGAATACAGGCTGATTTAGGTTAATTTAACTAATTACGGAAAGATTAAAGAAACACTAAACTGCTCAGATTACAGAAAACATCATTAGCAAAGTCGCCAAATAACATCCAGTCTCAAGAGGATAATGATTACACTTCTAATCCATCTTTAGTTTTCTTTTAAAACGGATATATTTATCTCTCTCCATAAACATTAAGACTATACAGTATGGGAGGGTAACCAATAAAATGAAGCCAGGGTTGAACATGTGTGGAAAGTTGCTTGTGTGTGTGGACTTCTCATGGTGGATCAGAACAGAGAGATGATGAACAAAATTTTATACAGAATGGTAAGGAAAGAGAGACAGATTAGATAAATTAGGATGTGTGGGATGGAAGAAGGCTACTATTGACTTCAGTTCATAAATTAATGAGATGTTCTTGATGAACCATTCTCTCATTTATATATGTGTTTTAAAATTACCTGGATAAAGTACAGATCGCATTATAAATACAAATGAATACTATATTATTCAATACTGTAATAGAAAGTATTATTGCTTGACCTACCACATTATGGCTGAAATCCTATTGGTTTGGGTAGTAAGCTGTAGTAGAGTAGGCCCACTGAATCAATGGGAATTTCATGAGTCAACTCTGCCATAATTTCTACTGATTCAAGTGGGCTGACTCTAGCTGCAACATATAGCAAGACACAATTAGAATAAACCCATTTGGACCAAAGGGACAAACAGAAGAGTCGATTCAGCCAATCCTCATTGATTCAGTGGGCCTACCCTAGTGCAAGCACCTACACAGTGCTGGATCAGCCATGTAGCAGGAGTAGCAAATGCTATGGGCCCCGTGATTCTGCGGCCCCCGGCCCCCACGCTCGGTTAGAATGAAAATCCAAATTTAAATATTCCATGCATCCACATGGATATTCAGAAAATGTTAATTTGGAGACTTGCCGATGCCTCATTGGAGCATTCAATGTACGCCAAACAGTAAAGATGCGCGCACAGTCAGAGCCGCCTTTGTCTGCGCACGCATCTTATGCATTGCTCGGTAGTAGCGCAAATTTGTGTTGAGTGGCAGAGTCGATCGACATGTGAGCTGTATTTTGCTTAATAGGTTTTTGCTTAATTGACGGCACGGGAAGCGGTGGCGGCATGTTATTTCTTGCAATTCTTATGTGGTGTTGTTTATTTGGCTGCTGCTGTTTACTGATACAACAGTTGAGAAGAAGACAGTGCAATATAATTTTTCTCGCATTAGGTAAAAGTTTGTTTTTACTAGTTTGTTTTTACTAGTGTTGTTTTATTTTATAGGTATAGTATCCTAAATCCAAGCAAGGGCCCCTTGACACGATTTACTACAGGCCTCCTGCTGGCTTAATCCGGCACTGCATCTACGCCAAGCAACAAGATTTCAGCCAATAACAAACTAACAAAAAGACAATACAAGAATCTGAATGTTGACCAGCTGTATTTAGAATGCTGTTGTGTTGTTTTTAACCAAAAGAAATCAAGCAAAATAGCTAGGCTGGAAACAGAGTTCTTTGGCAATGAGCAAATGGTTCAGACTTAGCCGTACAAACTGATACTGTACTAACATCAGGAGAACAGCAGTCAACAAGAGAGGGAAGCTAAAATTACTGTTTATTTTTGGGCACTAAAACCAATTAGACTTCTCAACTGCTACCATCGGAGGAACTCCTGTTCTCACAAACACTGGGAAAAACAATACCTCTGCATTTATAATACTGTACCATCTGCCTCCTTGCACTTTAGATTGCTGTTACTGTTAGGAGAGAAGGAATGTTACAGCACTTTTCCAACAGAATGTGCTTTTATAAGGTGACAAAAGATGGTATAGTTAATAGCAGCATAAACCTTTCAAAACTATATTTCAAGCTGACCATTCCTTTACCTCATTTCATACTAGTCCATACGAGTTTGCATGTTAGCACTTGTAACTCCACATTCTTCAAATTGCTGTCTTACCTCTAATACTGTTTTGAAAAACTGAACAAAATAAGAGTATTTAAAAGCAAATTTATTGCTGAAAGTATGTCTTTCTAAAAACATTATACCCTTAAATTGTGTTTTCTACGTACTTTGGCATTTTTCTGAAATGAGAAATGCAGAACTTGGAAACGTTCAAAGTTCAAATGATTATTTTGTTCTAATTCACAAATTAGCTTAGAAGGATGGACCACTTTGGTTCACTTCACATTGCAGATCAAAAAATATTATCATATCTGTAATGCACATCCTTCCATTCCATTCGCTAATTAATAGTTGCTCAAGTTTTTTTTACATATGATATACAAAACAACTACTCCCAAATGCTTGACAATTGCTAAACTTTCATATAATACCTATTCTGTTTACACTGCTAGTTCATAAATTACTTCTCAGGATGCCCTATTTAGTAATAAGTCTTCACACTTCAACCAGTAAACAGTTGTTAATAATCCTCTATCACAGTATCTGTAGGATGGAGCTAAAAGATGATCACTGAGCCAAAACAACAACAACCCCACCGACTGGTTCATATCCCACCTCAACTATATCTTCTATATTGAACAGGCCACAAGCTGCAATCAACTTCACAATTCACCCACAATCTGTCTGCATAAACCAGCTACCCAAAATACATCACAATCAAGCAACATACTGCTATGATTTGAGGCAACCAATAAAAATAATCTGGGATGGGACTATAAAATTACAAGCCTGGTTTCTAAGACATTTGATTAGATAACCTCCCTGGTAGATGGTTGGATTACTGTAGATTTAACGTCTCTTGACTCCAGCAAAGCTTTTGACAAAGTGCTGCCATGATATTCTGATTAGCAAGTAACTAGGTGTTGGAGAAGACCCCGATGCTTGGAATGATCGAGGCAAAAGGAGAAGGGGGCAGTAGAGGATGAGATGGTTTGATGGTATCGTTGATGTAGTGGGCGTAGATCTGGGCAGGCTACGGAGGATGGCATATAACAGAGGAGCCTCGCTTGCTGTGGTCCACAGGGTCGGACTCGACTGTGCGACTGAACAACAAAGGTGTGGGCTGGATAGAAAACAGCTGGTAACAAACCCATACTCAAAGAGTGATCATCAATTGTGCTTTCTCAAACTGGGAGGAGGCAACATGTAGGGTACAACAAAACTCAGATCTGGGACAGAGCTCTTCGATGTTTTTATTAATAGTAAGAGCAATTGCATTTATATGCTCGCCCCATAGCACTTAGTGCACTCTCTGAACGATTCACATGGTAATTAGCATTTTGCTCCCAACCTGCTGGGTACTCATTTTACCAACCTCTGAAGGATGGAAGGCTGAGTTAATCAATAAGGATGCTCAGGGGATTGGAAACCTAGCCTTATGAGGAAAGACTGAAAGAAGTGGCATGCTGAGAAAAGAAAACTCAGAGGAGATATGATAGTACTATTCGAACACTTAAAAGACTATCATGCAGAGGAAGGGCAAAATAATGGGTTCAAGTAACAGGAAGCCAGTAATCAGGAAAAAACACCCTAACTGTTAGAGTTGAACCGATTATCTCAAGATGGGGGTGGGGGAGGTGAGTGCTCCAATGTTGGAAGCATTTAAGAGACAATTAGACACACATTTGTCAGATATACTTTCATTTAGATTCCGATATTGAACAGGAGGTGAGTGTGATGGCCTTACAGGTCGATTCCAACTCCGTCATTCTATGACATTCTTTGGGCCAATGTAGTTCTACTAGCTTCTGGTAGATGAGCAAGAGAATGGAGAAATGAGAAGACACCTTTCATTAGCTGGCTGTCAGATACTGGAAATAAAAATATCTACAAAGCCCTCTACAGAGAGAAAAGCAAGATAGAAATCAAATAAATAATACAATAAACAAGTGAGCCTGGTCTAAGATTTTTTTTCAAATAATGTACCTGAAGAACTTTGTAACTTCTAAAACACGATATAACTGCCATGTATTTCTGATGGATGTTTTATATATAACACACAGACTCCCTCTTATTGGGAATAAAAATAGATCACACTTTTGCCAGAATTACATCATATTCAGCCCACATTCAGAACCAAGTTATCTTATTTATCTTAGAAGGATAGCTACAAAAGAACTACAAAATATCACAGAATATAAGAGTATGTTGCTGGATAACAAAACCAAAACATTCATACTATAGTGTTCAAGCAAGATTTCATAAAAGGAAAAAGCACTCGATATCACATAGCAAATATAATATCTACTGGATAGCGGAGCACACCAAAGAATTTCAGAAAAAGATCAGTCTTATGTTTTAAAGATTATACCAAAACCTTTAACTATGTGGAAGATGATAAATATGGGATACTCTGAAAGAAACAGTGTTGTTCAGCACTTGATTGTCCTGATATATGACCTAAATTGTGGACAAGAAGCTACTGTTAGGACAGAATATGGTTTCCTACAGGGGTATATTTTATCTCATCTGTTCAATCCAGGGGTGCCCAAACTTTTTGGGCCATGGGCTGATCACGTGGTTCAGGGGGGCAGTCACTATGGCCCACAGGCTGGATCCAGCCCCCAACGCCAATTCATCCGGCCCACGAAGCCCTTGTCGCTCCCGGAAGCGGAAGTAAAACACGCCCATTACTTCTGCTTCCGGAAGCGACGAGGGCTTCATGGGCCGGATGAATTGGCATCAGGGGCTGGATCCAGCCCATGGGCCATAGTTTGGGCACCCCTGGTTCAATCGATTAAGTTCACAATGAATAAACTAATATAACAAAATATTTTGTACACCTTGGTTCAATCATCAATCTAAATGGGGACTGTAGCCAAGACATCAGAAGACAACTGAGACTCAAAAGGGTAGAAATGGAAGAATTAGAAAAAATCAAGTTCAATGGAGACCACAATCATTTTCACTACTGAGTTCCAGATCACCAGGTAGGGAAGTGAAAGCTGTATAGTAAAGAAAGCTGTCAGTAAAAAAAAAAATCCACTTGTCTGGAATAAGGTGCTGGAAGAGAGTTTTGTGGATACCTTGGACTGCCAGAAAGACAACCAACTGGGTTCTAGAGCAAATCAAATCTAAATTGTCACTAGAGACAAAAATGATAAAGCTGAGCCTCTTCTACTTTGAGAAAATAATGAGAAGGCAAGATTATTATTATTATTATTATTATTATTATTATTATTATTATTATTATTATTATTATTATTATTATTATTATTATTATTATTATTATTATTATTATTATTATTATTATTATTATTATTATTATTATTGGTGGGGGGGGATAATTCTGCCGAGAAAGGGGGAGGCAGTAAGAAAAGAGTAAAACCAATCATGAAATGATTTGACTCCATGAAGGAACCACAGGCTTGAATTTGCAAAAGCTGAGTAGGACTGTTGAGGACAGGACATTTTGGATATCTCCTATTTATAGGGTTGCCATATGCTAGAGACAACTAGATAGTACATAACAACAAACATAGGGTCACTGCATAGGAAGTGAGTTGACAAAAGGCTATTCACAGGGCAAACATCTTCTAAAAGTAATAACTATAGATAAAGAATCAGCAGCCTTTTATTTCCTAATGCCAGTGAAAATGCTCTTACCAAATAGAAGCATCTGGGATGGTGATTTGCTGTCACCCTAATACTTCTGCTTTGAGAAAGTAGCTGGAGGTGCAGAGATTTCAATCTGGCCTCTCACTAATGTTAGATTCCAGTCCACAAGAAAGGCCCTTGCACCAAGATGTCAAGCACAGACACTAACCATGAAACTCCCCCCACCCCCAACACACACAGAAACAGACACAGAAGCACACACACACACACACACACATACAAAAATCCTGAGTTGGTGAGGAAAAATTGCTCTGCAGTTGTAATTTTTGAAGTGGTAGAAGAGTAAATAAAACAAAAAAAAAACAAAAAAAACATTGTGGCACCTTAAAGACTAACTGCTGTATTTTAATGTTAGTTTTCATGGATCAAGTCCACTTTGTCAGACGTTAAGAGTGAGACTTCGTGACATCAATTTATACACATCAGTTACAGAGACACACAATGGCTGGCTGGCATATCAGATAAGTTTACAAATCAGTGTGGCGTTGACACATCTGCTAATGAGTTAATAGAGGATGGTGTGAAGGAAACCATCAGAGGAGAAGTATTATTAGGGTGACAGTAATCACCATCCCAGACCAAAGTAAGGAATTGGCTTCTGGCTGGGAAATATTTTGTCTTTTTGTTTTGTTTACTCTCTGATATTCCTCTGCAGTAGCCCGAGAGCCCTGGCCACACAACGCTGGGCGGGGTATAAGTACAACAACAACAACGAAATACAACAACAAAGAAATCTGTTGTTCCCATAGTGATCGGAGCCCTTGGAACAGTACATAAAGGACCCCCTAGGTCCGTGATGGTTAACCTTAGCACTCCAGATGTTCTTCAGGGACCATATCATCCCGAGGACATCGAACCGTCCCACAAGAGCAAACTGAGAGGGCACCCTTCAGGTGCCATCTGTTGGGGAGGCTCGCCTGTCCAGCATGAGGAAAAGGGCATTCTTAGTCGTAGCCCCCACACTACGGTACCTCCTCCCAGTAGAAATACGCCTCCAGACCTAGTTGCTACCATTTAGGAAAGAATTGAAGACGTGGTTGGCAAAATGGGTCTGGGGGCCAGGATTGTCAACAAGCTCCCCTTTTTGGCTCGTCTGAGGTTTTCCCCCTCCTGTAATTAATTTTAATTTTTTACAGGTTTTTAAGATTTTATATTTGTTTTTAGATAATAGATGTCACAGCGGGGGGGTGGGTGGGTAATATTGTTATGTTTTTATGGTTTTTTAAAATTGTTTTACCTGTACATTGGTCTTAGTGTACACCGCCCAGAGTCATACCTGTCAAGTTTCGGGAAATTTCTGTCAAATAAGGGAAATTTCCAGGGCAAAACAGGAAACTGAACAGCTATGCTTATCCTGTGCTGGCCTCCAGTCTAGCTCCAGTCTAACTAATACGGGATGACGGCGAGAAAGAGTGTAAAATACGGGGTTTTTACATTAATTTCCCGAAACTTGACAGGTATGCCCAGAGTCCTTTGGATAGGGAGGTACTGTATATAAATCTATTAAACTAAATTAACTCCCAGAAGCCCAAGCACCTTGTGAATCCACACGAATGGGTTTACTGCGATTCATCCGGCCCACGCTGCCCTCATCACTCCCAGAAGAGGAAGTAAAACGCGCCCGTACGGAGGAAGAGTTAACCCGGAAGAGTCTTAACCGTACAGGCGCATTTTACTTCTTCTTCCGGGAGCGACGAGTGCATCGCGGGGCCGGATGAATTGCAGTAAACCCATTCATGTGGATTCACAGGGTGCTTGGGCTTCTGGGAATTGAAGTCCAAGAACATCTGGAGTGCCAAGGTTCGCCGCCACAGATTTAGATGTTTGGAAATTTTGGGCTTATCTGATTTGAACATCCTAACTCTCAAAAAACAAACAAAACCAACCCTACTGGGAACTGCATATATACTCAGACCTTACCTTAACAGCTACTATTACTATTACTAACACTAACGCTGCTCTACAACGCCGGTGCCAGTGAGCTGAGAAAGGCACTCCGGGGACCGAGAAGGGGTGGGTGGAGAGGAAGGCCGGGGAAGAGGGTTTTTAGACCCAGGGCTGGTGGCGATGATGATGATGGTGGTGGTGGTGGTCCCCAAGCCAACCGGCCCCGCTCTCGGGACGCCTCACCTGCAGCTCCGCCCGCTCGGCTTCCCACTCGGCTCGCTCGGCCTCGAAGCGGCCCCACTCGTGCTGCAGGAAGTGCAGGATGCCAGGGACGCTGTACTGAGCCCGCGCCGCAGAGGCCGCGCCGGGGAGCGCCGAAGGAGGCCCGCCGGCGGCTGCCGCTGCCGCCGCCGCTGCCGCTGCCGCCGCCGCCGCCGCTTCCCCGGGCTCCAGCCCTGACCCAGCCCCGCCCGGCGGCAGCAGGAGCGCGTTGTTGTTGTTGTTGCTGCCGCTGCTGAAGAAGACGCCGGGCCCGGCTTGGTCGTCCATGGCCGGAGCCGTCGTCCCGGGCGGAGACCCTCCTCCCTCAGGCCCACCCGAGCAGCCCCGACCGCCGCCTCCGCCGCCTGTCCCTCCGTCCAAGCAGCAGCAACAAACTGGGCGCGCCAGCTCGCCCGCCCGTCAACGCCTGACAGCCCACAGCCGCGCTGCTACTGGGTCTGGCGAGGGACAAACAATTCCAAAAACGCCTTCAGCGCGGGCGGGACCGAGGCATGCTGGGAAATGTAGTTGCTGGGCGAGGTACGCGCCAAGAGGGGGCCAGCAAGGAAGTGTGTGTGTTGGGGGGGGGGGGAGCTGAGATGCGTTTTAAAGAAGCGGCGATAACAGTTTCGTGTCAGACATTATTCTGGGTTGAAATGATTTTTGGCGGGGGGGAAACTCTGCTCATGGGACGCCCGAATTGAGGCTGTCCCCAAGAGCTGGGACAGAGACGGGCGCTCAATCCGTCATGCAGTGCCCGGGTCTCGAACTGCCAACTTGCCAGCCTTCCAGGTAACAAGGCAAGCTTTTTAACCACTGAGCCCCCACTGCCCCGACCAAACAGAGATAATCTGTTATTACTAGTTGTAAAAAGCCATACTGATTTGTATTCATATCTGTTATGCTAACCAATCACTCTGTACCCCATGTGTATAAATTGATGCCATGAAGCCTCACTCCAATGACTGACGGAAGTGGACTGGATCCATGAAAGCTCACATTAAAACACAGCACTTAGTCTTTTAAAGTCCTACAATGTTTTTGGTTTTGTTTATTCTCTGATATGCTTGAAAAAAAGACTAACACGGCTACTATTCCAAAAAGATGCATCTATAAACTAGTCATCTCTCTCTTTTTTTCAAGTAGTGAGTTGTCATTAAATGATTACAGAAGAAAACTGCATTTAGTTAAAGACTACAGTATTGCGCATTTCTTGGGGTGGGGGTGGGGGACTGAGGGAAGAATGGAGATCAGGGGGTCGGCGTTGCTCTTCCAAGACAGACAGGGTGCTTCTGTACTCCCAGTTCTGGAAAACTGCTCATGGGATGCCTGAATTAGGCTCCTTTCATGTCCCCAAGACAAGAGCTGGGGCAGAGACGGGCGCTCATTCCGTCATGCAGTACCCGGGTCTAGAACTGCCGATTGTTTCTTAACCACTGAGCCACTGCAGCATCGTGAGCGGATGAGTTATGTACATTTTTAGGTTCTCTGACCTCACAGCCTCCTCCTCCTCTCTATTCGTCCGCCGCTGTACAGGAGAATTGCTAGCTAGCTAGCTAGCTAGCTTGCTTGCTTATTTATTTATTACAATCACAATCACACTTATTTTGATGTAGGCAGATTGATTGCACACGATGCCGGCAGACGGGCTAAACACTATTGTAACATGGTCAATCTGTACATGAGGCAATGGCGGAGCCTTGCCTCCTTATATATGGTACATGATACATTTGAATCTCTCCCGAAGGTGCCTATTGGTTACTGTATTGGTGACGTCTTCCTGACGTAATGCATACCTGACATAGTTTCACCTGAGGCGGGAAGGTTTCCCACGTTAGTTCCTCATTGGGTGAGTTGGAGCCACGTGAGCTCCATCAGCTGCGCTAATGGCGAGCAGCTGAATTGCATGTATACACAACATCCCTCCCCCCTAGGATGGGACGAAGTCCCTCAACCATTGTGGGGGCCGGCAGGCATGCTGCGGTTGACTGGTCGACTCAGCGGTGCTGCCAGAATCAGCTGTTGCGCCCGAACCTTTTCCCCCGGAAAAACTGAAGTGTCCCATCGAACTCCGGCAAGGGCAGGGATGGGGTATATCTGTGTCGGGGAGGATGGGGGGGGACCTCTGAGACAACTCAAAACCCCGCTGCTCACTGGGACGAGTGGGGGAACACTCACTAAAACTCCCCCCATCCTATAACAAAAAATCAAACTGGGGTTGTTCATCTCCAGGTTGGGTGACGGTCTCCTGTGGGTTTATGCCGCCTGTTAAGCTGAGTCCTGTATTCCCCCCTTGGGTTATGCGGGTGGGGGGCAACCCTAACGCTGACTCGTCAAAACACCCACTTTCCCCCGTGGTTTCCGTAACTCTTCTCCTAAGCTGATCAGCATGCCGCCGCCACAACAACCGCGATCCTGTCATTACTTGGTATGATATGGGCCCGTTTTGCTCCACCACCTCCCTGGGTACCCACGCTGGTCCTGAACTCGTGTAATTTGTGCAGTACACTGGGTCGCCTGCCCCGAACACTTTCCTTTGATCTACCGCCACGTTCGTGCCTCTATCCTCCACCCTGGAAAGATCCAAGCGGTCAAACAATGTTGTGGGTCTTCTTTTCATCAGAATCTCCGCAGGGGATTGCCCCGACTCAAGCGGAGTAACCCTGTAGCACAGGAGGAATTTGCAGAGCTGTAGCTCCAGATCCCCCAGACCCATCCTCCGTAGCGCCTACTTTGTAGTGCGGACCAGGCGCTCTACTTGGCCGTTTGTGGCAGGGTGAAACAGAGCGGAGGTCACATGCCTGATTGCATTCCGTTCAAGGAATGCCTGGAATTCGGCGGACGTGAATGTGGTCACGTTATCCGAAATTAATACATCGGGCAGGCCAAAACACATGAACACACTCCTCAGTTGTTTGTGGCTGCGGAGGACGTGTTTCGCACTGGAATGACCTCCAGCCATTTCGAGAATGCATCAACCACTAACAGGAACATCGTACCCCGGAATGGCCCCGTAAAATCCATGTGGACCCTTGACCACGGTCCACGGGCTGTGTCCCACTCTCTGGGGGGTAATCTATGCTCCTCGGGCTGTGAGTGTTGGCAACTCTCACATTCACCCACCAACTGCTCTATGTCCCTATCTAGGTTGGGCTACCAGAAATAGCTCCTTGCCAGAGCTTTCGACTTCACGATCCCTGAGTGGCTCATGTGAAGCAAACGGAGCACCTTGGCTAGAAAAACCTCAGGAATCACCACCCTCTGGCTCCAGAGGAGGCATCCTCTCTCGAGTGAAAGCTCGAAACGTTTACTGAAAAACGATGCAAGATCTCGGATGGGGACGTTGCGGGTCAGCCCTTTTTTACCCATGCCAACGCCTGGGACAGAATCTTGTCTTTGGCGGTTCCCTTGGCGATGTCTGCGGGCAAGATTGGGGGGGGGGGAAATCGAGAGATTCGATGAGTAGCACCTGGTGATCTTGCTCGACCTCACACTCGGGTTCTCCCAATTCTGGAAGGGGGGATCTGGAAAGCGCATCTGCATGAGCGTGAACTGGTGAATCAGCGTGAACTGGTACGCATTTAAGAAAATTGCCCACTGTAGGATTCATGGGGACAGAATCTGGGGAGTGGGCTTGGCCGTGACAAAAATTCCCAGGAGGGGCTTGTGGTCTGTGACAACGGTGAACTCCCTCCCGTACAAGAAGTCATGGAACTTCTTTGTCCCTGCAATGATCGCAATGGCTTCCCTGTCTGTCTGGGCATAGTTGTGCTCCACTTTCGAGAGGGATCTCGAGTAGAATGCAGTCAGTGCCTCCCTCCCATTCTCGAGCACGTGGCAGAGGACAGCCCCGACCCCCACCAGAGAGGCACCACACACAGGCACTACAGGCTTCCTGGGGTCGAAATGAGTTAATATCGCCTCGGAAGAGAGGAGCCGCTTTAACTCATTGAACGTTCGCTCCTGACCCTCCCCCCACCACCAGACTGCATCCTTCTTCAGCAGGCAGTGGAGCGGCTCCGCCATGGATGCCTTCCGTGGGAGGAAGGAGTGGTAGAAGTTCAGGAGCCCTAAGAAAGATTGCAGCTCTGGTTTAGCGGCTGGTCTGGGGGCGTCCTGAAGTGCTGCAACCTTGGATTTCATTGGTTTTATCCCATCAGAGGTGATTCAAAACCCCAGAAACTCAACCTCGTTTGCATAGAACACACATTTGTCCCTTCTCAGGTGTAGCCCAGCCCTCTCAAAAACGGATAGTACCCCATCTAACCTCTGGGCTAGCTCTGACTCATCCCCAGCTGTTATCAACACATCATCAAAATATGGCAGGACCCTGGGGAGACCCTTAAGCAGGTGTTCTACAAGTGCCTGAAATATCCCGGGGACTGAGTTCACGCCGAACTGGAGGTGTGTCACCTTAAACGCACCTTTGTGTGTAACTATCGTGTGGGCAGCTGCTGCTGCAGGTGTAACCGTTAACTGTTGATAAGCCTGTGCTAAGTTCAACTTTGCACAGCATTTACCCCCGTGTAACCTGGCCAGCAGATGGCTAACTACCGGCACCGGGTAGGCGTTGGGGCGAATGACCTTATTGATAGTACACTTGTAATCAGCACAAATTCTAACCTCCCCGTTAGATTTCATGGCAGTCACAATCGAGGTCTCCCACTCCACCGAGTCCACCAGAACTAAAATCCCCTGACCCACCAGTTTGTCCAGTTCCGCTTTGATTTTGTCCTTTACTGCAAAAGGCACTCTTCATGGCTTGAACCATACGGGGCGAACGGAAGGGTCTATATCAAAGTCCACTGGAGGCCCCCTGTACTTCCCAAGTCCTTTTTCAAAAACAGCAGGATGTGTGTTGCACACATCCTGAATGGGGTCAGCCTGGACAGCGTTGATGCCGGTTAATGCAATGCCCGGTGGTTCGAACCATTGAATCCCTAGAAGATAACTGGACCCCCCCTTAAGAACTACCAGGGGCAGCTTCCTCGTGAAGTTTTTGAAACGGATGGTGAAATCTCCCACCCCCCAGGATTGGAATGTTTGATTCTGCATGTGCTCTTAAGCAGGGCTGCTGCTGAGGAGAGCCAAACAAAGGAAGTGAGCACTGGTAAGTTTTGCAGTTGGAGTAGAGCTGCTTTAGAGCTGTTTTCAAACTAGGAACAAAGGAAGAATATAGTCTTACTAGGTAGAAAGGTAGTAAATGTGTACATTTTTGAGGCCCAGAATACTGCACTTGTTAAAATGGATTCTGAGGGAACAGCTGTAGTTACCGGCAATACTTGTGCCATGTTTGTGTTCTTGCCAAAGCATATGGAGAACTACACTTGCAGCAAGTGCAAGCTGGTTGCACTGCTAGAAGAGAAGGTCCATCAGCTAGAGGCCCGCAAATCTAACCATCAACAAATTAAGGAGCTTGAGCTGTTCTTGGACTGAGTGGAGCAGACTATGCTGGATAAAGAAGAGACAGGGCACAGTTCTGAGGGAAAAGTCCCTCCACTAACTCAGGAGGGAGATGGTTGGAGGAATGTGACTCAAAGGAGGAGAAGAGTAAGGGATCACTCTGAGAGTCTGAAATTACAGAATAAATTTGAGGCTCTTTCCCTCATCACACCTGATGAGGAACACACAGAGGAACAACTGGTTCCACCTGATGATCTCTCCTTCATCACACTTGATGAGATCCAGGAAGATAAACAACAGGAACAAACTGAGGTTCTCTCCCTTAATATGGTTGATGAGGTGCATGTAGATGAACAGATTGCAGGAGAGAGGCTCCTTGTACTAGGCGATTCAATAATTAGAAATACAGAGAAATGGATTTGTGATGCACATGATAACCGTATGGTGACTTGCCTGCCAGGTGCAAAAGTTGCAGACATCACAAGAAATCTAGATAGATTGTTAGAGAGAACTGGGCATGAGCCAGTTCTCATGGTACACGTTGGTACCAATGATGTTGGGAAGGCCAAGCGGTCTGTCCTGGAAGCCAAATTCAGGTTGTTAGGAAGAAGATTGAAGTCCCGAACTTCGAAGGTAGCTATTTCAGAAGTACTGCCTGTCCCTCGCGCAGGACCTACCAGGCAGGCAGAGCTCAGAAGCCTCAATGCGTGGATGAGGCGGTGGTGTCGAGAGGAGGGCTTCAGATTTGTCAGGAACTGGAGAACATTTTGGGACAAGCCAAATCTGTTCAGGAGGGATGGGTTGCATTTGAACCATGATGGGACCAGATTGCTGGCACTCAACATCAAAAAGGCTGCAGAGCAGCTTTTAAACTGATAACTGGGTGAAAGCCGACAAGAGCTGGGCAGCATACGGTTCAGGAAAGTGTGTACTTGAGTAGTGAGGAGGATGCAAAAATTACTGAGCAGAGCAAGGAGCTAGTCACCAGCACTCTAGCAGAAGGATGCAAGAGGCAGTCTAACAATGCAACTGGACTCAAAAGACTGTATCAGGAAAGCATATATAAATGCTTGTATACAAATGCCAGAAGCCTCCAGAACAAAATAGGGGAGCTGGAATACTTAGCAATAGATAAGAATATTGATATTATTGGTATCACTGAAACCTGGTGGACGGATGATAACCAATGCAATACAGTTATCTCAGGCTACAAACTGTACAGGAAGGATAGGAAGGGGCAAACGGGAGGTGGTGTAGCCTTGTATGTCAAAGAAGTGATAAAATCGTATGAATTGGAATATCTACCATAGGTGATTTGGAGTCACCATTAGAAGCTCTGTGGGTAAGAGTACCAGGCCACAAGGATGGTCTAACAGTAGGCATATACTATCGGCCTCTGACCCAAACTCTTGAGGGATACTGGCGGTTGGAGAATGTTGTAAAGGAGGCATCCAAGAAGGGAAGCCTGGTTATAATGGGGGACTTCAATTACCCTCACATAGACTGGGTGAACTGTTGTTCAGCACATGATAAAGAGATAAAGTTCCTAGATATGCTAAATGATTGTTCCCTGGGACAGATGGTTGAAGACCCAACTAGCGGTACAAGAATCCTTGACTTGGTCCTGAGTAATACTCAGGATCTGGTGCAAGATGTTAATGTGACTGATCCAATAGGGAACAGTGACCACAACTCAATTATGTTTAACTTGATCATAGACCGCAAGTCACTGATAAAATCTAACACAGAGACCTTAAATTTTCAAAAAGGAAATTTCCCAAAGATGAGGAAACTAGTAAAAAAGAAGCTGAAAGGGAAAATAGAGAGAGTCCAAACACTCCAAGAGGCATGGAGGCTGTTTACAAAAACAATAACAGAGGCCCAATTGGAATGCATACCCAAAAGGAAAAAGGGCACTGCCAGGTCCAAGAGGACTCCGATGTGGCTTACAGGAGCTGTTCGGGAAGTGATCAAAAGCAAGAAAAGCTCATTTAGAAAATGGAAGGCTTGTCCAAATGAGGACAGTAGGCAGAAACATAAATTCTGGCAGAAAAAATGCAAAGCAACAATCAGGAAAGCAAAGCAAGACTTTGAGGAGCATATTGCTAAAAATACTCAGAGAAATAACAAAGACTTCTTTAAGTACATTAGAAGTAAGAACCCAACTAGGAAGACCATTGGACCATTAGATGACAATGGAAGGCAAGGGGTTATTCAAGAGGAAACAGAGATTGCAGAGAGACTCAATGAATTCTTTGCTTCAGTATTCACTGAAGAAGACAGAGACCACATGCCCAAAACAGAGCCTATCTTCGTAGGGAGGGAAACCGAAGAATTAAGCCAGATAGAAATAACCATAGAGGAGGTCCTTGCATGTCTTGTTAAACTAAACACTAACAAATCACCAGGACCAGATGGCATCCATCCACGAGTTCTCAGGGAACTTAAAGATGAAATTGCTGATCTACTAGCCAAAATATATAATATTTCCCTCAAATCAGGCTTTGTGCCTGATGACTGGAAGGTAGCGAATGTAACACCAATTTTCAAAAAAGGATCCAGGGGTGATCCAGGAAATTACCGACCTGTCAGTTTTGCATGCGTCACAGGTAAAGTGATGTTAACCATCCTAAAAGATAGAATTAATAGGCACATAGAAGAGAAGGCGCTGCTAAAGGAGAGCCAACATGGCTTTTACAAGGGCAAATCATGCCTCTCTAATCTGTTGGAATTTTTTGAGAGTGTCAACAAGCATGTGGATAAGGGGGATCCAGTTGACATTGTTTATCTGGACTTTCAGAAGGCTTTTGACAAGGTCCCACACCAAAGGCTCTTGAATAAACTTACCAGTCATGGAATAAAGGGACAGGTCTTGTCCTGGATCAGCAACTGGCTAAGGGACAGGAAGCAGAGGGTAGCACTAAATGGACACTTCTCCAAGTGGAGGGAAGTAAAGAGTGGGGTCCCCCAAGGTTCAGTACTGGGACCCCTGCTTTTCAACCTCTTCATAAATGATTTAGAGGTAGGAGTAAAAATCAAGGTAGCCAAATTTGCTGACGACACTAAATTATGCAGGGTAGTGAAAACTGTGAGAGATTGTGAGGAGCTCCAGAGGGATCTCTTGACACTGGGGGAGTGGGCAAAACAGTGGCAAATGAGCTTCAACATTAGTAAGTCCAGAGTGATGCATGTTGGGGCAAAAAACCCCAATTACATTTATAAACAGATGGGTTCTGAACTCTCTGCGACAAACCAGGAAAGGGACCTTGGTGTCCTGGTGGACAGCTCAATGAAGGTGTCAACCCAGTGTGCCTCAGCAGTGAAAAACGCAAACTCAATGCTAGGGATCATTAGAAAGGGTATAGAAAATAAGTCAGCAAGTGTCATTTTGCCTCTTTATAAATCTATGGTGAGGCCCCATCTGGAATACTGTGTACAGTTCTGGTTGCCATACCTCCGGAAGGATATTATGGAGTTGGAAAAAGTGCAGAGGAGGGCAACCAAAATGATTAGGGGATTGGAACACCTTCCTTACCATCTGAGGCTGCAACGGTTGGGCCTTTTCACTCTTGAACGACGGCGTCTAAGAGGTGACCTGATTGAAGTTTATAAAATCATGCACGGTGTGGACAAAGTAGATAAGGAAAAACTGTTTCCCTATCACATAACACTAGAACTAGGGGACACTCCATGAAACTTTTGGGTACTAGTTCTCAAACAAATAAGAGAAAGTACTTTTTCACCCAGAGGATTACTGGTCTATGGAACTCCCTGCCAGAAGAAGTGGTGACAGCTGTCAGTCTTGACAGCTTTAAGAAAGGATTAGACAAGTTCATGGAGGACAAGTGTATCAATGGCTATAATTATGGATACTTAAGGACAACCTCCGGGTTGGAGAGATAGGCAGGATATCTCTCAATGCCATTTCCAGGGAATCCTAAGCAGGTGAAGGCATCTCCTTGGGAATACCCTGAAGGAAATGGTGAGCCACTGTGTGAGACAGAATGCTGGACTGGATGGGCTGTGGCCTGTTCCAGCAAGGCTGTTCTTATGTTCTTAGTTACCTTGAATGTCCCACAAGTTTGTCCTGAGGGCTCTCAGTTTGGGGCGGTCCCGAGGGGGTATTCGCAGGAACTCTGTCTGTGAGACTATGGAATAGGCGGTCCCTGAATCCACCTCCATCTTCACCTGAACCCTCTGCAACAGTACCATCACAAAAAAAGGGTGCATCGATCCGACACACATCTCACCACGGTGTCCCCTGCGTGCACCTTTCCGATGGCCTCGTCTTTTCAACCATAGCGGCTGGTCCGGTCAGGGTCTCGACTTCTGTGCTGCCTGTACACCTTCGCTATATGCCCCAACCGTCCGCAGTTGTGGCACTCTGCCTTCTTGAATGGGCATTTCTTCCGGTCGTGTGAGTCCCCACACCCCTCACAGCGCTGGCTTGCTTCGGTGGTGTCTCTCCTTTTGGATGGCCTTTTTCTCACTTTCTGGACCTCTGGTTCACTCTCGCCGGAGCCCGGAGAGGACATCGCGGCGGCCGCCGCAGCTCTCGACTCTCGTGCACGTGGTGATGAACAGCGGTGGGCTTGCACTGCGGACGCAGAGCTTCCCAGGGCTGTGGACCTCATCCTGCATGCCCATACCCCATCCTTCACCGCCTCAGCAGCTTGCGCGGCCTGCAAGACCTGCTCGAATGCAATGTGCTCATCTCGGGCTAACAATTTCCGCTGAGTCTCTTCGTCCCGCAGGCCGAGTAGGAGACGGTCTCGCAAGGCCTCGGCCAGGAAGGCTCCCCACTGACATGGAATGGCCGCCAGCCTCAGCGCAGCTACGTACTCCGCCACAGTTTCTCCAGGCCATTGGTCTTGCCGGTTGAACACCAACCTTGCCGGGAACACGGATACCTTTGGGCGAAAATGTGCCCGCAGGACAGCGAGGATTTCGGCCAGTGGTACTGTTTTGAGTACCCTCGGCATCAGGAAGTTCCTTGCCAGCTCCAGGGTTGGCAACCCACACTGGGCCAGTAGGCAGGCTCGCCTTTGTGCTTCGCCCTCGATCTTCTCCGTGTCCATCGCGTATAGGAACTGCTCTTCGTAGAGGTCCCATGACTCCGGCTGGGAGGTATCGAACGGAGATAGGGTGACCCTGTGGGATGCCATAATCCCACCTTTGTCACCAATTTGATGTAGGCAGATTGATTGCACACGAGGCGGCAGACGGGCTAAACATTACTTTATTGTAACATGGTCAATCTGTACATGAGGCAATGGCGGAGCCTTGCCTCTTTATATATGGTACATGATACATTTGAATCTCACCCGAAGGCACCTATTGGTGACAGTATTGGTCACGTCTTCCTGACGTAATGCATACCTGACATAGTTTCACCTTTGGCGGGAAGGTTTCCTGCATTAGTTACTCATTGGGTGAATTGGAGCCACATGAGCTCCGTCAGCTGCATTAATGGCGAGCAGCTGAACTGCATGTATACACAACAGCACCGAACCCAAGAGTTGGATACGACTGGCTTTCAAGCAAGGGCAACCTTTACCTTTACCTTTACCTTGTTCTTGAATGGACAATTAAAAGCTACTAGCTTTACAAAATACTTGCTCATTTGTTGATAGGAAATGATCCATCCAGCATTATGAATCCATAGGTAGAGGAGACTACAGTAGCCTTGCCCCCTCTACTTGTACATCTAGAAGTTGACGTGCATGGAGATGGAGAGCTCTACAATACACAGACACTCTCCATGTATTAGGATCCTGGAAAATCAGTGTGTCATCTGACATGGGGTACGTCCAAGGATTCTAGTAGTAGTGAGTCCAGTGTCAGATATTCGAGCTGGCTAAATTATTTTTCTGCGTAAACACACAGCTCCTCCATTTTGCCCAAACAAACTGGCCACTAGCTCTGACATCAGCCCTGGCCATGAGGCAACATCCACACTGAGCTAAAGGGCAACATTCTGGCTTAGAAAATGCAGAGCAAACTGCCTAGCACATGAGGATTATCTGCTAACATCTTTCTGCCATTTCCTAACTCCTTGGCAGTTGTCTCATTCTGTTTGATAAAGAAGCCACTGTTTGATCTTTGATTTTATTTTTCATATGTAAAGAAACATCTGTCACCTAGCCAACAAATGTATGGTAATTTATGCCTTTAACTTCCCATGCAAGCAAAATTATGCTGAAGATTTTACAACAAATACTTTTTACTACATATGGAGTCAGAAATGCTCCAGAGAGGCTAGGCTGGTTCCCTTCCTGTTCTTCCATTGGCAAGCAAGGACCCTTTTATTCAGGTAGGATCTTGGCAACTGATGGATTGCAGAGAAAGGGACACTTTTAGCCGATGTGTGATGTCGTTTTCCATGTTTCATTTTGCTTCTTTTGGATATTTTGAACTGTGCTTTCTTTATTTGTGTCAGGTGCACCACCAGCATATAAAATACAAAGCTAAAATTAACATATGTAAAAACAAAATAGAATTTAAAAAGGCTAGATGACATCTGCCCAGTATTGGGTCACATCAACACCATTTCCTCTTGCCAACATAAGATCCTCCTCAGTGCACATTGAGGGGTATCGTGTGCATTGCATCATATGGGAGATAGTTTGTACTTGTCCACATTTACACAGGCTGTAATCTCAGGGAAACCCCACTTTTTCAGATTAGCCCTTGATCTTCCTACCCTTACACACATCCTATTTAAAGCTTTTCACACCGGCCATGGTTGTTCTTGACTAGGTGGTAGAGAGTCATATGGTTCTGCCCAGTTATCTGGTAGCTCCTTGCTCACCTTCCCTTCCATATGTTCTAAGGCAGTCTGTGGGGGCTAGTTGTTTGGAGGGGCAGAAGTTGTGAGGAAGCTATGCCTTGATTTCAGTCTCTGCTTTGGTGGTTGGTGATCAAATAGCAGGTGTGTTTCCGAGGAACTCGCTCTGATCCACTCTTCCTGATCAGCACTTTCACGATAGAATTTAGGTGGAGGGATGCCAGCTAAGTAATCCACGTTTTGTATCGGGGTTGGTTTTAGGCATCCTGTGACCAATCTCACTGTTTCGTTTAGGGCCATATCCCATACCCGTCAAGTCGCGGTTTTGGAAATCTGGGAGCCGAGCACACATGCACAGTAAGTTTCCAGGTGCCAGGCAGGAAATGTGTTACTGCGCATGTGTGGCTGTCAGAGGCAGCGGCATGCATGCGCAGAAACCTCTTTGTGCATGTACCGAAACCCCTGTGGCCAGGAAATGGGTTACTGCGCATCCATGGCCATCAGAGGCAGCGCCGTGCATGCGCAGTAGCTACTTTCCACGCCGTTGAAAATACGAGATGGTGGCAGGAAAGGGGCCAAACGAGCGTGGAAATACGGGAAATCTCAGCCAACCCGGGATACTTGACAGGTACGCCACATCCACCCCTGCATGCTTTGATCTGCACCACACGACTAGCATACTCTCCTGCAGAATAACATAAAGTTAGTGCAGAAGTTCTTAATGTGTGTGGTTGGCCAGCCCAACTTGTGCCTGTTATTTTCCTCAGAATATTGTTCCTGGCAAAAACCTTCTGTTTGGTATTAAGGCTTGGAAATGAGTGTTCGATCCAGGATAACTCCCAGGTATTTGGAGGTGATGCAGTGTTTGAGCCTGGTGCCATTCCAAGTCACCTGCAGGCTTCTTGATGGCTTATGGTTGATTTAGTACAGGAATTTCTCAACCTTTTAAAGCCGGGGGCCAGGTCACCCTCAGACAGCTTCAGGGGCCAGATGGCCATTTTACCCTTCTTTACTGTATGGGACCAAAGACAACAGGACAGCCGAAGGGTTGGCTTAACTCAGGTTTATTGCATGAGGACCGGGTGAAGCATGAGGTAATGGCGGTGATACATCTCTATATATACAGTAGGGTTTAACATTTGAATCTTGTAGCACGGTAGCTCATTGGCCGCTACCGGCGTGGCCTCGCCCAGGCACGCCTCTCTTCAGTAGTTCTTCTTTCCTGCTGCTGAATGCGGGGAAGGATTTCCCGCGGCTGTCCGTGATTGAGCAATGTGAACCATGTGAGACTGAACGCTCGCAGCTGCCCTCTATGGGCTGCTTGCTCGCGTTCCTTTACAGCTGAGATACATTGTAAATGGAGTGGTTACATTCTATCAGTACAGTGACATGCATACACAACATCCCTCCCCCCTAGGATGGGACGAAGTCCCGCAACCAATGTGGCTTGCCGCACATGCGCTTGGGGCGTGCTTGCGCCTGCCCTAGTACAGGAGAGCCTGTGATCCCTGACTCCGTGGGTGCTTGTCCTGCAACGGAAAACGGGGATTCATTAATGGCTCTGTGGGGCGTCTGTGTCTGCCTTGCGCTGGGGGATGGGAATGGAATGAACAGCTGAGAAGTGAACCCCTGCCTGTTTCCCTCGGACCCCGGGGACCCTCCTATCGTGAACCGCGGGACCGATGAGGATGCCCTTGTGGTTCTGCTACCTTCTGTCCCCCGCTCGGGGGACCTTGAGACTGTGGCGGATGGACTCGCCGTCGCCTCCTGTCTTGGGGGTGTCGGTCTCCGGGACATTGGCGCTATGTTGCACTCTAACTCACAGGGGCTACTGGGACTGGAAGTACCAGGGGCTGAACTGAAACCCCTCTTTTCGCTAGGACGGGTGGGGGACCACTCCGCTAACTCCCCCTGGTACTGTAAATCAAGGTCTAAACTTCTTTGGGAATCTGTATTTTGGGGACGCTCCCGGGGGATGTGTGTGGGATCGGGGCTCTTCCTTTCCGCCGCAAACTCCCGCAAAAGATTTCTGAGGATCGATTCCCTTTCCTCCCCCCTTGGTGGGGACCCATGTCCCCCTTTTTCTCCCCCTTGGGTTAAGCGGGTGGGGGAGTACCCTAACGCTGATTCATTGCTACTCTCGTCTTCGTCCTGCTTTCCGGGGACCCTACGCCTGAGTTGATCCGCGTGCCGCCTCCACAGGAGGCCTGTATTGGTCTCTACACGGTATGAGACGGGGCCGGTTTGTTCTATCACAATGCCGGGCACCCAGGCTGGTCCCGCGCTGGCATAGTTCCTGCAATGCACGGGGGCGCCTACGCTGAAACTCTTTGAGGAATCCATCTCTACATTTCGCCCTTTGTCTTCTACTCTGGTGGGGTCTAGCCTGGAGATTACCGTGGCCAGCTTCCTGCGCATTAGCAACTCCGCGGGGGAGTACCCTGACGCTAGTGGGGTGACCCTGTACCGTAGCAGGAATTGGCATAGTTGTAAGTCTAGATCTCCGGGGCCCATGCGCCGCAGCGCGTCCTTAGTGGTACGCACGAGGCGCTCTACTTGGCCGTTGGTGGCCGGGTGGAAAGGGGCGGAGGTGATGTGCCGAATGGCGTTGAGATCCATGAATGCCCTGAACTCGGCGGACGTGAAACAGCTAGCGTTATCGCTGACGAGGGTGTCGGGTAAACCGAACGTGGAAAAGACCCTCCGTAACTGTTTAATTGTTGTGGCCGAGGAGGTGCTCGAGACTGGAATGACCTCCAGCCATTTGGAGAACGCGTCCACCACAAGGAGGAAAAGTGTTCCCCTGAACGGGCCTGCAAAATCTACGTGTACCCGGGACCAGGGCCCCCTTGCTGTGTCCCACTCCCTATGTGGCAAGCGAGCCTCTTCTGGCCTGGAGCTTTGGCACGCTTCGCAAGTGCCGACCATGTGCTCGATGTCGGCGTCTAGCTGGGGCCACCAAAAGTAACTGCGGGCTAATGCCTTAGAGCGGACGATCCCGGGGTGGCTGACGTGCAGCAGTTTAAGCACCCTCGGCCGGAGGGACGTGGGGATCACTACCCGCTGTCCCCACAAAAGGCAACCCCTCTCTAGGGACAATTCTAATTTCTTTTTGAAAAATGTGTCGAATTCCGCTGCTGGGGAAGACACGGGCCACCCTTTCTGTACCCAGGAGCAAACTGTAGCTAACGTTTTGTCCTTACCGGTCGCTTTGGCGATGTCGGCCGGTACTACTGGAGGGGAGTCTAGGACCTCTATCATTAAGACCTGGTGGTCCCTCTCTTCCTCGCCCACGTGGCAGCAATCCCGGGGAATTGGGGACCTCGAGAGGGCATCCGCATGGCTGATCTCCTTCTCGGGCCGGTACACCAACGTGTGCTGATACGCGTTGAGAAAAATGGCCCACCTGAGCATTCTCGGGGACAGGATTTGGGGTGTGGGCTTATCTGCGGTGAAAATGCCTAGCAGGGGCTTATGGTCAGTCACTATGGTGAAGGGGCGGCCATACACAAAATCATGAAATTTCTTGGTCCCCGCAATTATCGCTAGTGCTTCCCTGTCTGTCTGGGCGTAGTTTCTCTCCGCTTGGGACAAGGACCTAGAGTAGAACGCTATCGGGGCCTCCCTCCCGTTCTCCAGCACGTGGCATAACACCGCCCCCACCTCCACCGGGGATGCATCGCATATCAGGACCACTGGGCATTTGGGATTGAAGTGGGTCAGTACAGCATCTGATGCCAGGAGTCGCTTCAGGTCATTGAAAGCCTTCTCATGGTCATCGCCCCACTTCCATGCCTCGTCCTTTTTTAACAATTTGTGTAGCGGTTCCGCCACGGCTGCCTTCCGAGGAAGGAAGGAGTGGTAGAAGTTGAGCAGCCCGAGGAACGACTGGAGCTCGGGCTTGGAGGTGGGGCGAGGGGCCTTTTTGATGGCGGCCACCTTGGATTGGGAAGGCCTTATTCCCTCGGGAGTAATGCGGAACCCTAGGAACTCGACCTCGGTTGCGAAGAAGACGCATTTGTCCTTTCGCAACCGCAACCCCGCCTTTTCGAATTTTTCCAGGACCTTTCCCAACCTTTCTGCCAATTCGGCCCGGCTCCCCCCTGTAATCAATACGTCATCAAAGTATGGTAACACCCCCTCTAGCCCCTTCAGGAGGCGTTCCACGAGTGACTGGAAAATCCCGGGCGCCGAATTCACGCCGAATTGGAGGCGCGATACCTGGAACGCCCCTTTGTGGGTGACTATGGTCTGCGCAGCAGCTGCGGCGGGGGTGACCGGGAGTTGCTGGTAGGCTTGGGCCAGGTCGAGTTTGGCAAAACACCTCCCCCCGTGCAACCTGGCCAACAGGTGGCTGACTACCGGCACCGGATACGCATTGGGGCGGATCGCCTTATTGATGGTGCACTTGTAATCAGCGCATATGCGGACCTCCCCGTTGGCCTTGAGCGCCGTTACAATTGGAGTTTCCCACTCCGCAGAATCAACAGGAACAAGAATCCCCTGCCCCACCAATTTGTCCAACTCCGCCTCTATTTTGTCCTTTAGTGCGAAAGGCACTCTGCGCGGTTTAAGTCTGATTGGACGTACTCCAGGGTCTAGGTCGAAAGTCACTGGGGGGCCCTTGAATTTTCCGAGTCCCTTTTTGAAAACCTCGGGGTGCGCATCGCACACGCTCTGAATTGGGTCAGTCCCGGCGGCGTGTACT
Source organism: Bradypodion ventrale (assembly GCA_035047345.1). Classification (NCBI taxonomy): domain Eukaryota; kingdom Metazoa; phylum Chordata; class Lepidosauria; order Squamata; family Chamaeleonidae; genus Bradypodion; species Bradypodion ventrale. The sequence continues at coordinate 66,883,040 of JAWDJE010000001.1, read as the reverse complement.
CCCACGGTGTGCACCCCCCCAATGAACAACCCCAGGGGCTGGAACCATTGAGTCCCGAGGAGGCTGCATTTACCTCCTTTGAGGACGACTAGGGGAAGCGTTGCGGTGCGTTTTTTGAACTGGACCTGGAATTTCCCAACCCCCAACACCGGGATGCGGTTCCCTTGCACGTCCTTCAGCGTGGCCCTCAACGCTTTGAGCTTGGGCCGCACGTGGGGGGCTATCTTTAGGAACTCTCCCTGGGAGATGATAGAGTAAGAAGAACCCGAGTCCACCTCCATCCTAACAGGGGCCCCTTGTATTACTACCTCAACGAAGTATCGGGGGTGCTCCGTGGATACGCTGAAAACCGGAGCGTCGTCCTCGCTGTCGTCGGAGATGCGTCCGACGCCGTCCCGCTTCCTCGTGGTCCGGGTGCCGTGGTCCTTGGGCCTCGTGGTGCGGTCCTGCCTCGCCGCGCGATCTGGGGAACTCCTCTTAGCCTCGCGCCGCTTCCAGCAGACCTTGGCAATGTGCCCGCGCCGGCCGCAGTTGTGGCACTCGGCCTTGCGGAACGGGCATTTGGCGCGGGCGTGGGCGGCGCCGCAGCCGTCGCAGCGCCGGCCCTCCTTCTGGACCTTCCGGACGTCCTCGTCGTCGCCGCCCTCCGTGGACGAGTTCGAAACCCGCCGGGCCGCGCGCACCGAGCTCTCTGCCTTGGCGGTTTTTGGTCGCCAGTCCTGGAGCTCTTGCACGCCGGCCGTCGTGGCTTCCGCGGCCTGCGCCGTGTCGAGGACCTGTTGCCACGTGGGAGGCGGCTCCTGTTTCATCAGCGCGCGCTGGGTCTCGGCGTCCCTCAGGCCGCAGAGCAGGCAGTCGCGGAGGGTGACTTCTGGGGTCTCCCACTTGCAGGGGCCGGCGGCCAGCCGCAGGGCCGCGGCGAACTCGGCGACCGATTCCCCGGGCGCTTGGACTCGCCTCCAGAACGCGCTCTGAGCGGGGAACATCGCTATCGCAGGCCGGAGGTGGGCGCGCAACACAGCCAGAAGCTCTTTGGCTTTGAATTCGCTCACCCTCCTCTGCGCGATCAGGTCGACCAGGGTCCTCTTTGTCTCGTGTCCGAGCATGCGGACGAAGATGGCCCTCTTCTTGTCCTCATCTGAGACTTCGAGCTCCACCAGCGCTCCGTTGAAGTCTATCTCAAACAGCTCCAAGTCTCCCGGCTTCCTGATCTCGTAGCCGGCGCATGTCTTGGTCCCGTGGGCAGCCATATCCCACCTTCGTCGCCAATTTACTGTATGGGACCAAAGACAACAGGACAGCCGAAGGGTTGGCTTAACTCAGGTTTATTGCATGAGGACCGGGTGAAGCATGAGGTAATGGCGGTGATACATCTCTATATATACAGTAGGGTTTAACATTTGAATCTTGTAGCACGGTAGCTCATTGGCCGCTACCGGCGTGGCCTCGCCCAGGCACGCCTCTCTTCAGTAGTTCTTCTTTCCTGCTGCTGAATGCGGGGAAGGATTTCCCGTGGCTGTCCGTGATTGAGCAATGTGAACCATGTGAGACTGAACGCTCGCAGCTGCCCTCTATGGGCTGCTTGCTCGCGTTCCTTTACAGCTGAGATACATTGTAAATGGAGTGGTTACATTCTATCAGTACAGTGACATGCATACACAACACCTTCCTCCACCACTTGGCATTTCCCGGTGTGGTGGAGGTGGTGGTGGGCCACATGAAATGATGTCATGGGCCACATCTGGCCCATAGGCTGCAGGTTGAAAATCCTTGCTCTAGTGCATGAACTTGATTTTTGTTACAGCTTTACATATATCAGGGGCACTACAAACTCTTACGTCTCCTGAAGCCAGAAGCAAAGTAATCCCCCCCACACACACACAATGCATTTTCCCGAGCACACCAGGTCTGCTACGCCAGTGAGAAGGCACCCACTACCTGTTGTGTCCTAATAGTGTAACCTTCTTCATATGATAACAATGTATCTTAACAATGTAACCCTTCCGACAAGTAACAATATAGTCAACAGCTGTACCACTATAAACCCTGTATTAGGACGCGAGCTGATAACCACCAGTGGGCAGCAGCGAGCGTCCAAGCTCTCTTGGTCCATACTCATCAAAAGCCACAGCGCGGAGTTTCCCGCCACTACCTACACCTGGACAAGAAGGGCGTGACCAGCAATGATGTCACGCGGACAATAGCCAACCGGCTATCGTGGAGCCACTTTCGAATGTTTACCACTGCATATATATAGAGCTTTGCATCCGCCATTACCTCATGTTCCCTCTGACCACCATGCAATAAACCTGAGTTAAACCAGCCCGTGGCTGTTTCCTGTGTCTTGGTCCTCAGTTACTAAATTGGCGACGAAGGTGGGATGATGGACCCCCAAGGAGCCAGGGCACAGAGCGGGTTCGACATTATCAAACCACAAGACTGGGAGCTCTTTGAGATGGACTTCCAGGCGGCACTGGTGGAACTCAAAGTCAAAGACGACGAGGAAAGGAAGAGGGCCATCCTCACCCGAATGCTTGGGATAGAAACCAAGCGAACGCTGGTGGGCATTATTGCACCGAAGAAGATGAGTGACTTCAAAGCCGAGGACATCATGAAACTGCTGCGTGAGAGGTTCCGACCCTCGAGGGCAATGTTTCCCGCTCGGAGCGCGTTTTGGAGGCGAGTCCAAGCGCCGGACGAGTCGGTTGAGACCTTCGTAACAGCCATGAGAATAGCCGCCGCCCCCTGCAGATGGGACAACCTAGAGATGGCCCTAAGGGACGGCGTTCTGTGTGGCCTGAAGGACAAGGAAGTGCAGCGCAGCCTGATGAACAAGGAGCCGCCACCCACGCTGGCAGAGGTTGTAGAGGCCGCGGAATCCGCGGAATCCACGAATGCTGGGGTAGACGAAATGCACCAGTGGCGTGAGTGGCGTCCTAGGGCCGGCAAAGCGGAAAATTCGGTGCACGGCAAGTCCGGACAGTCGGTGCACGCAACCTGACGAACCTCGAAGTCGTCTACGGAAGGCAGCGACGGTGAGGAGGTCCAGAAGGTCCGAAAAGGCGGGCGCCGCTGCGATGGTTGCGGAGCAGCCCATGAGCGCGCGAAGTGCCCATTCAGAAAAGCCGAGTGTTACAACTGTGGCCGTCGGGGGCACATCGCCAAGGCGTGCAGAAAGCGGAAAGAGGGCCGGAAGCATTCACAAGACCGTTCGGCTAGACCGGACCGTCTAGCGAGGTCCAAAGATGGCGCCCGGACCACGAGGAAGCGGGACAGCGTGGGCCGCATCTCGGACGACAGCGAGGATGACGCCCCCGTGTTCAGCGTATCCGCGGGACAACCCCATTACTTCGTCGAGGTACTAGTACAAGGGGCCCCTATTAGGATGGAAATTGACTCAGGGTCCTCTTATTCTATAATTCCCCAGAGAGAGTTCTTGAAAATCGACCCCCATGTGCGACCCAAACTTAAAGCGTTGAGGTCCACGCTACGAGACGTGCAAGGGAACAGCATCCCAGTGTTGGGGGTCGGGGAATTCCGGGTCCGTTTTAAGAGACATTCTGCGGAACTTCCTCTAGTTGTTCTCAAAGGGGGAAATTGTAGCCTCCTCGGGACTCAGTGGTTTCAGCCTTTGGGTTTGTTCATAGGGGGGGTGCATGCCGTGGGTGCGGATCCAATACAAGCGGTGTGCAACGCGCACCCCGCCGTTTTTAAAAAAGGACTGGGAAAGTTCAAGGGACCCCCTGTAGCCTTCGACCTAGACCCGGAGGTCCGCCCGATAAGACTCAAACCACGCAGGGTGCCGTTCGCACTAAAGGACAAAATAGAGGCGGAACTGGACAAACTGGTGGGCCAGGGGATTCTTGTTCCTGTTGATTCCGCGGAGTGGGAAACTCCAATTGTTACAGCACTAAAGGCTAACGGGGAGGTGCGCATTTGCGCGGATTATAAGTGTACAATTAACAAGGCGATCCGCCCTAATGCATACCCGGTGCCGGTGGTCAGCCACCTTCTGGCCAGGCTGAATGGGGGAAAATGTTTCGCTAAGCTCGATTTAGCACAAGCATACCAACAACTCCCTGTAACTCCCGCCACGGCAGCGGCACAAACAATAGTTACACATAAAGGGGCGTTCCAGGTGTCGCGTTTACAGTTCGGCGTGAACTCGGCACCCGGCCTTTTTCAGTCGATTGTGGAACGCCTCCTGAAGGGGCTGGAGGGAGTGTTGTGTTATTTTGATGACGTATTGATAACAGGGGGGAGTGAGGCCGAACTGGCAAAGAGATTGGATAAAGTACTGACTGTGTTCGAGAAAGCAGGGCTGCGACTGAGAAAAGACAAATGCGTTTTTTTCGAAACAGAGGTTGAGTTTTTAGGGTTCCGTGTCACACCCGAGGGAATTAAGCCGTCCAAATCCAAAGTAGCCGCAATCAAGCAGGCCCCTCGCCCCACATCCAAAACCGAACTACAGTCATTCCTGGGGCTCCTAAATTTTTACCATTCCTTCCTTCCACGGAAGGCGTCTGTGGCCGAACCGCTCCATCGGTTGCTGAAAAAGGAGGAAACATGGCTGTGGGGTGACGAGCAAGAGAGGGCTTTTAAAGAGTTAAAGCAACTCCTCACATCCGAGGCAATCCTAACTCATTTCGACCCCAAACGGCCAGTGGTCTTAGTTTGTGACGCATCCCCGGTGGGGGTGGGGGCGGTGCTTTGCCACGTGTTGGACGACGGAAGGGAGGCCCCGATAGCGTTTTATTCTAGGTCCCTGTCCCAAGCCGAGCGGAATTACGCACAGACCGACAGGGAGGCATTAGCGATAGTAGCGGGCACCAAAAAATTTCACGATTTTCTGTATGGTCGCCCGTTTACGATCGTGACCGATCACAAGCCTCTGGTAGGAATTTTCACTGCAAATAAGCCCACGCCACAGATCCTGTCCCCGAGAATGCTGAGGTGGGCTATCTTCCTCAACGCATACCAACATGAGTTGGAATACCGGCCCGGAAAGGAGATCAGCCATGCAGACGCACTCTCACGGTCTCCTCTGCCCTTGTCGGGCGACCAAAAGGCAGGGGTAGAGAGAGACCACCAGGTATTGTTAATAGAGGTTTTAGATTCACCCCCAATAGTTCCAGCCGACATTGCCAGGGCGACTGGCGGGGATAGAACGCTGGAGAAAGTAAGCTCATGGGTACAGAAGGGGTGGCCGGCGTCCTCCCCAAGTACGGAATTCGACCCATTTTTTCGGAAAAAAATAGAATTGTCCCTAGAGAGGGGGTGCCTTTTGTGGGGCCAACGGGTGGTGGTCCCTACATCCCTGCGACCGAGGGTACTCAAACTGTTGCACGTCAGCCACCCGGGGATCGTCCGTTCCAAGGCGCTGGCTCGGAGTTACTTCTGGTGGCCCCAGCTGGACGCAGACATAGAATACATGATCGGCACTTGTGAGGCATGCCAGGGCTCCCGACCGGAGGCGGCTCGTCTCCCGCATAGGGAATGGGACGCGGCAAGGGGGCCGTGGTCCAGAGTGCACATAGATTTTGCTGGCCCGTTCCGAGGTACCCTTTTTCTCCTGGTAGTGGATGCGTACTCCAAGTGGCTGGAGGTGATTCCGGTAAAGAGCACGTCCTCCGCCACTACAATTAGCCATCTAAGGAGAGTCTTTTCCACGTTCGGTTTACCCGACACTCTGGTCAGCGATAACGCTAGTTGTTTCACCTCCGCCGAGTTCAGGGCATTCATGGAAGCAAACGCCATTCGGCACGTTACAGCCGCGCCGTTTCACCCGGCCACGAATGGCCAAGTGGAGCGGCTGGTGCGTACAACAAAGGATGCGCTGCGGCGCATGGGCTCGGGGGACCTGAATCACCAAGTTTGTCAGTTTTTATTAGCGTATAGGGTGACCCCCTTGGCATCCGGTTACTCGCCGGCAGAGCTGCTGATGCGGAGAAAGCTGACCACGATTCTGACTAGATTAGACCCCACGAGGGTCGAGGACAAAGGGAAGAACGTGGGGGTAGCGGTGTCGAAAGGTTTCGCCGCCGGCGATCCTGTGCATTGCAGGAACTACGCCAGTGCAGGGCCAGCCTGGGTACCAGGGAGAGTTGTAGAACAGACGGGACCAGTGTCGTATCGGGTGGAAACGAGCACCGGTCTACTCTGGAGGCGGCATGCAGATCAGCTCCGGAGCCGGGTTCCCAGAACGCAATCCACGGACGGCATAGAAAATGCCTCAGCGTTAGGGTTCTCCTCCACCCGCTTAGCCCAAGGAGGAGACAACGAAGGGCAACAGTCCCAAACAAGGGGGGGAAGCAGCGGTCCCGACTCAGATCCTTTTGACACGCCAGCTCTATCCGATTCCGGGGAAGAGAGTGAGGAGTTTGCGACTGCTGCCCCCGAATTTGATTTTGCGTTACCGAGCCGGGGGGTTTTTTGGGAGTGTTCCCCCACCCATACAAGCGAGAAGAGGGGTTTTTCGTTAGCCCCCAGTGCCCCCGGTTCTTCCCAAATAAAACACACACCTCCCGAAAAAGCCGCAGAACCGCGGCAAGTCACTAACAAGTCTCCCTCTCCAATTACAGGACAGGAAGCCAGGGGACAAGGAGAAGGTAGCAAACCCGGGGCAGGGCAGCCCGCACCGAGACCCCAACGTGTTCGAAATAAGCCATCTTGGCTGAGAGACTTCGTCTCATCCTAGGGGGGAGGAGTGTTGTGTCCTAATAGTGTAACCTTCTTCATATGATAACAATGTATCTTAACAATGTAACCCTTCCGACAAGTAACAATATAGTCAACAGCTGTACCACTATAAACCCTGTATTAGGACGCGAGCTGATAACCACCAGTGGGCAGCAGCGAGCGTCCAAGCTCTCTTGGTCCATACTCATCAAAAGCCACAGCGCGGAGTTTCCCGCCACTACCTACACCTGGACAAGAAGGGCGTGACCAGCAATGATGTCACGCGGACAATAGCCAACCGGCTATCGTGGAGCCACTTTCGAATGTTTACCACTGCATATATATAGAGCTTTGCATCCGCCATTACCTCATGTTCCCTCTGACCACCATGCAATAAACCTGAGTTAAACCAGCCCGTGGCTGTTTCCTGTGTCTTGGTCCTCAGTTACTAAACTACCTGATTACCAAAGGCATGCTATCAGAAGACATGGAGGAAAGGCCTATCATCACACAAGATCCCTTTCATTGTCCCTGAGTAATGGGAGCATTGTTGCACCATTAACACCCCCAATATTCTGCCCCCTAAGGCAAACTGACTCATTGGGGGTTCTGGCAGCACCAGTCTTTATGTTTATTTAGTCCTAATTTCAGCCACGTTTAGTCTCATATTGGGGAGAAAGGTGGGATAAATTGCCTGAAAGGAAGAAAAGTTAGGCCAATATGGCCTCTTCCTATGTAACCATAATCATTCTTCTCAATAAGGCATGGTTTTCTCATTGTTTAAAAAACTTGCTAGTCAATCATTAATTGGGCTAACAAGCAGAGAACTTGTTCTGTGCCTTCCCTTTATGCATAGTTTTGTTCTTTTTTTTTCTTAGATGAGATCAGCAGCCAGGTTGCTTCAGGTTGTAATTTCATTAACTGTGGAACAGCTGTGAAATAATATTACAGTATATTCGCCTATAATTATTTCCTGTGGTTTTTCTTTTCTTTTCACACAAACACACACAGACCATGCATTTGTGAGCTAACAGCAATTTCTAGATTTCTATTGTGAGTCTGTGTATTTAAGCCTGTTTTTAGATAAGGATTATACTTTGTTCTTCAGTAAACCTATACAGGGACTGCAGTGGCTCAAGAGGTTAAGATGCTGACTGGGAGGCGGAAGGTCAGCAGTTCGATTCCTGAGTACTGCAGGACGGAATGAGCTCCCGTCTTTGTCCCAGCTCTTGCCAAGCTAGCAGTTCGAAAGCAAGAAATTGCAAGTAGATAAATAGGGACCATTTCGGTGGGACGGTTACAACGTTCCATGCGCTCCGGTGTCTAGTCATGCCTGCCACATGACCACGGAAATGTCTGCAGAAGCAGACAGCGCTGGCTCTTTGGCTTTGAAACAGAGATGAGCACTGAACCCTAGAGTCGGATACGACTGGCTTTCAAGCAAGGGAAACCTTTACCTTTACCTTAAGCCTATAGAATGTAATCTAATATTTGGTTTGGTTCAGGGATTCTTAAACTTTCTTTTTTACGGCAATGGTCACTATTTTAGTTTGCTTTTGTTCTGCCACAGAATTTGATGATGCCATGGAAATCTTGCAGACTAAATTTCACTTTATTCTTAACTCGAGTCCAATTGTTCTCAGTGATGTCCATGCTTGTTCCTCTCATATTTACTGGGATCCCTTTAATACATATCTGGCACTTTACAAAGTTTAGATTCCTCTATGTGAAGAGCTAACAATCTAAACAGGTTAGATAACAGAGAAAAGAGAAAGAGATGGAAGCAGATATAAACAGGAAAATAGCTACATTTCCCCACAGTTGGAGGTATCTACCTAAGTTTAGTTACAGTAGGGTAAGTTGGTTAAGGGCTTGTGGGTTTTGCTGATGGTCTTAAAATAATTTGTTGTGTGGGATGGAACGAAAGATGAAGCGTTGCTAGGTAACAAGTAAGTGTTCCTAAGTGGGCCGACTTGATGTATTACAGAGATATACTCTGCTATCCACAAGTACATATGTGAGTGTGTTTGCTGAACTTTGTGAATCTCTTAAATAGGGAGCTAAAACTTCTCAGGCAATCCTTGTGGAGAATTATGACTTCAATCATGGAAGCCTGCCTGATTTTAGGCCTAATAGTTTTAGGTCTGCATGAGATTGTATAGCATGGGCTGTAAACCATGCTTCAGTTATCCATGAGACACAAACACAGCAGATGACGCAGACAATTCTTTGTAAGAAATACAAGCCTGGGAAGGAGATGCTCATCTTTCTGAGGGGGGGAAAATACGAGGTCATATTCATTCTGACCTAAGTAGTGCAGACAGCTAAGCTGTCACTCTAATTGACAGAAGGTCTGCTAGCAACATATTAAGTATAATTAATTTGGGACTATAATTAGCATTTTTCTGTCCTCCACGAGAACGTTATTCAATAAACCCTTGTTCTTGAGAACAATGCACTGATGCTTGCAAGCATTTGGTCTGGAATTTCGGCTTGCCTTTGTATGTCTGCTTCCATGAAGCTGGACCCTTAAGGGCAAAACCAGATGTGATTACAGTAGACTTTTTTGTGGTGGTGGTGGGGGAGGCACCATAGGGAAATAAAATGGTTCATCCTAGTTTCCACAGGTGCTACAATATGAAAGAAGGCTGAAAACAGTGCTAGTCGGCGTCCTGCATTTTCCTGCTCATCCAACTGGAATCTAGAGAGGGAGATTTGCTAGCAGTTTAAACCAGGGATCGGCAACCTTTTAAAGTCAGGGGCTGGGTCACCCTCCCTCAGACAGTTGAGGGGGCCAGACTTGTGTTCCCCCTGCCATAAACATGGCCATAAATGTCTCTATGTCTGCTGTAAACATGTCTGCAGCTACCGTAAACACAGCCGCACCAGGCGCGGACGCTTCCGGCAGCAGCAGCAACAGTGGCGGTTGGAGCAAGGGCGGGGGCTGGATTATTTGGCACCACAGGCTGGATTCAGCCTGTGGGCCATAGAATGCCGATTCCTGGTTTAAACTTATTACTGTACTTTCAATTGGCTTTTGGAAATTGGCCAACAGAGGTAGCAAGTTGTCCAACTCATATTCACTTTAATTCCAGGGAGCCCTCAACATTTAGAGCAGAGGTGTATTCTCAAAGCTGTTGGGCAAAGGGGACTGCAGTGGCTCAAATGGTTAAGACACTGCCTGGAAAGCCGGCAAGTCAGTAGTTCAAGCCCCGAATACTGCATGATGGAACCTAGCAGTTAGAAAGCAAGTACAATAATTGCAAGTAGATAAAGAGGTACCACTTAGGTGGGAAGAAAAACAGCATTCCGTACATTCCGGTGTCTAGGCATGCCACAGCACTGACTTTTTGGATATAAACGGAGATGAGCACTGAACCCTAGAGTCGGATACAATTGGCTTTCGAGCAAGGGTGACCTTTACCTTACAGAAAAAAACCATACATGTGCATATCTTAGATCTCAAAAAGATAGAGATTTATTTCTCTTCTGCCCACTGAAAACAAGTGATTGTACGGTACTATTAGAATCAAGCAATCAATCAGTCTTTATTTTGCAGCCACAGGCCTGGTAAGTGTTCATTCATAGTGGAATGGTTCTCCCATCAACCTGTGATTACTACTGAAAGTGCTATCTTCTCACCATTAATGTTGTTATGTGCCATCAAGTTATCCCCAACTTATGCCAACCCTAAGAGTAAGAGATCTCCAAAATCTTCTATTGTCAATAGCCCTGCTCAACACATGCAAGTTATAATTTGTGGATTCCATTTGGGAGTCAAACTGTTTTGTTTTTGGCCTACCTTGTTTCCCGCTACCTTCCATCTCTCCCAGCATAATTGTATTTTCCCAAGAGTCCTGCCTTCACATGATGTGCCCAAAGTAAAACAGCCTCAGTTTCAACATTTTTGCCTCCAGCAATGGTTCAGGCATAACTTGCACTTGTTTGTCTTTTTGGCAGTCCCAGGTATCTGCCAGGTTATCCTGCTATGATAATAGAGTAGACCTTACTGCTAGTGACTCAACACTGATCGTCAGGCAGTGGTTAGCTAACCTGAGAATCCTGAAGACTAACGGCCTTGGGTGCCAAATTCCACAGGGAAGAGTGATGATCCCCAAGTGGGTTAAATCCCACTTGAATCCCTTTTGATGGAGGGCAGCAGCTTCATCAATCCTGGCCTGAGGCTAATGAGGACTTTGAATGCCAAAAGGGCTCCAGACCAGAAAGTGACTCATGGAACTGGAACAGTGGTACAGGTGTCATGCTGCAATGCAGAAGACAAATGGAAGGCCACCACATATTCTCAGTACAATCTTCATGGCTGATCATCATGATGATTGGCAATGTTCGGAATCAGACATGGCACAGGAAGGAGTGTCATTATCCAGGGTAGAATACTTAGTAGTTGTCAGACTGAAAATATTCTATTCCAGGCAACTTTAATTCACTGACACCAAGCACTGCAACGCTTATGCCTCAATTTCTGGTTTTAGTTTCTAGTTTGGCTAGATTCCTGCTTCTCACATTCCATGTTTCAGTTGTATGTGTTGCGAGGCACTGGACTTTCTTTTCACTTCCGTGCATGTTTTATTTTTCTCCTATAGATGATTGAGCGCCTTCTGACCTTGGAGTCTTGCCTTCCATCCCTATCTTTTTTGTTTCATTTTGGACTGTCTCACCACAGGGTTTTCACAGAAAGGAGTCATCAAGAGGGGTTTACCTTTGCCACTTGCTTTGCTGTACTAATGAAAGTTAGTAAAGGTCACCCTTGCTCGAAAGCCAGTTGTATCCGACGCTAAGGTTCAGTGCTCATCTCATAGCCAAAGAGCCAGCGTTGTGAGTCACTGCCATTGCCTCCTCTGCCAGTTTTACCTTCAGCTACTGCTGCTGCCCAATAGCCGTCCTTCCATTTAAGACACTGCTGCACCTGCTGTTCCCCCAGTGTATATTTCCCTGCCCTGAACAGTTCTAATGGTTGCTCCCTGATTCCTTGTTACTCTCTTTCCCTTTAACCACATCTCTGCATGAGCAAACAAAGACCCAGCTTTACAAATTTCTCCACAGGTAAGGAATTAAATTTAAATCTGTCAGAGTATCTCTCCAGTGGTGGGATTTAGCAGGTTCGCACCAGTTCACCAGAACTGGTAGCAGAAATTCTGGCTGGTCCTGCCCATCCAAGTTTTAAAATATAGTAATCCTAATTCGGGTGCAATGCAGGACTTTCCCATGGCCATGCCCACCATACCACGCCCACAGAGTAGGTAGTAAAATAATAATAATTCCCACCACTGCATCTCTCCCTCAGAACAACTCCCCACATCACCGGGCCATCACAGTCGGCGCAGCTCCACGACCCCGAGGATGGCTTGAAAGTCTTTAACTAGAAATAGAGCCTTCTTGGTGGCGGCACCAACACTGTGGAACACTCTACCAGTAGAGCTGCACCAGGCCCCATCACTGGCTATCTTTAAAAAGCAATTAAAAACTCTCTTCTTCAAGGAGGCTTTTCAGAATGTTGTCCCCTTATTGATAAATTGCTAGTCAGGTTGAGTTCCTGTGCCCTCAGACACCAACTACTTTATTTTATTTTAGTTCAGTTTGTGATGTATTTGTCAGTTGTTTTGTTTTGAACTGCTGGGCATTGCTGTTATTTGTTATCTGTTTGTTTACCACCCAGATTGGGATACCACCCAAATGGGCGGTATAGGAATACAATAAAAATAAATAAATAAATAAAATAAGTTACAAAATGGGGATAAATGGGATGTGAGAACACGACATAGGATAGTTGTGTGTGTGAAGCAGGACCTTCTCAAGGTCTTCTGGAACTCAGCACCCATATCTTGTTATGCAACTTCTCTTGCGGCTCCAAGTGTGACGTTAAGTGCACATTTAGTGTCATTCTTTGTGTCATGCAGAGGTGCTGGCTCTGGCTAGGCTGCTGCTGTACTATATCTGAGAAAGGGTGAAGGTGTGAAGGATCCAGTCAAAGGGGCCTAGGTGCTTCCACCTCCAGCCACTCTTCACACCCTCACCCTCCTTCCTCTCCCACCAGCCTGTGTCATTCTGCTGCTAATAGTCACAAAAAGTGAGGAAACAAAATATTCCCCACACCCTGGCTGATGAAAGAGAGGTCAAGTGCCACATTTAGTTCCAGGGCAATAGGTCTGTACCCGATGTAGAACATATATTGGAAGGAGCCAACAGCATATTGTTGTTATTCAAGTGTGGCTGGGGAGATCAGCACTGCTGGGGTCTCAAAACCCATGAGGGGCATATGCCCCCCAAATTGGGACGCAATTGATCTATACAATGTGTGTGTTTCCCAGTGATGTAATTGAGCTGATGTCATAGTCCCAGGTAGGTTGAGATTGTGACATCATCTGACTAGCTGAGCTGTAGCCCTCTGAGCTCAGCTGTAGTTTTCACAGTAGGTGGAAGGCAAATGGGCATGCGAGATCAGCACTGTAAGTGACCGTGGCCTATGTTAAAGAAAAGAAAAACCCGAGCAAAGCCGGGTAATCAGCTAGTTAATGTATATATTAAAAAGTTGTGGGTTGGTGACCCCTCCTTTATCCTCAGTGTACCATGTTCACTTTATATTTATTTTACTACCCATTTCTCCATTTTGGAGAAGTGATGTCTGGGCTCCTCACAACCCATGTATCCAATAATCATATATCATTAGCAAAATTGGACACTTCACCACCCACCTTTTATTTTTATATCATTTGTGAACAACTGAAAAAGCAATGGTCCCAATTCAGACTTTTAAAGGATCTCACGGTTTGAGTGTCCCAGAAGATTATGGTATTTTTGAATCACAATCAGGTGCACCCCGTGCAATGAGAACCTTGTTGTGCTAGCTAATCTTTCTCACACTAGGTCAGTGGTGGCGAACCTATGGCACACGTGCTAGAGGGGGCACTCAGAGCCCTCTCTATAGGCACACGTTTCATTGCCCCATCACAGAGCTCGCCCCACCCCTCTACCTCATGGGAGTGCTTCCTCCCTTCCCCCGGCACAGAGTTCACCCCGCCCCTCTGCAGCACGGACGGCAACCTGTTGAGTTTGGGCATTTGGTCTCTAAAAGGTTCACCATCACTGCACTAGGTCATGCAAAAGGAACTATGGGATGAATTCACCCAAAAGTGGCTTCATTTTGGCAGTTTCACATCTGACCTAGACATGGAACAAGACTGTTTATATGCATTTATTATAAACACCGTCCATGTAGTCCCACATTCTGCTTTTGGGTCTTAAACCAATTGTCAATCAGTGAGATTTCTCTTATCCCTGACTGCTATAAACAGAATTAATAGAACAAGGCTCTATGCCAGACACAGTTACGGGCAGCAGCATTAAGATCTGCTGTGACAAGCACACCCAGTCTCATTTCCTCCATGTATTGTTTGCTAAGCCTGGATGTACAGTAGTTCTATCTCATATAATTAGATCATAACCTGTTCTCATGCCAGTTTTATTTGCTGTCTCATTTGTTGACCCAAAACTTTACATTTGCATAGTATCCCTCAAGAATATTTAAAGTCTGGCAGTGAATTGTCTGGTTAGTGTGTGGTAGCGGGTCGGATTTTACTTTAGATTGCCAAGAATCCAGACATTTGGAGAAGAGATTTCAAATTATAAAACTGCCCATAGAAATGAAAACTTGTTTAACCAGTTTTTAAAGACAATTCAGTAACTCCCACATCAGTATTACAAGCTGTTGAGGAATTTATGACTACAAAACAGCCCTACCCTTCAGAAAAATCTGTAAGTTAGAGAGCTAATCATAGATAAAGTGTAAGGATTGCATGCCAGACACTTTTCAGCTTGTAGGAATTGGGCCGTGAGGAGGCCCTTAGGATCCCGGAGGAGACTGGTCAAAGGAGCGACACGAGGCAAGATGGAGTGAAGACCAGTAGTTTATTGAGAAAAGGCTGCAACATATATAGGGAAAAAAGAGCAACGGTGGCAAGCTGTCATCTGACAGGAAAATTACCTCACCCACGTACCCGGGTTAATGGGGAACATCTTAAGGGAAGTTTATTAATTGGGGTAAACATGGGCTTAGGAGTCCCATTGTTCAGGGATTAGGCAGGGGCAAACATGGCTTATTTGCACCAGGGATTTCCCCCGATCTGGGAGATGAGGTATACACTTAATGTCAAACAGGAGTCAGCTATCTGCTTACTTGGCAGAGCCGTAGGTCAGGTCACAGTAATTGGGTGAATCAAACCCTATATTTTATTCACCCCCCTTAATTTGGTGGCCGCAGAAACCACATGCAAGGGAGCGTCTCTCACCGCGGTGGTTCCTAGCGGGCCGTTCCATGCCCTATGGGGCATGGGGAATCCGCATCTCCCCTTTATTTTCTATTTAAGGACCTGACTGGCGACCTTGCACAAGAGCGGCGTCAGCTGTTGAGCGGGTATGACGTCACGGAATTTCTCTCTGGGGCGGCACTTGGAGATCAGCGAGGGAATACACTGAGCAAAACAACAGAGCGTAATGCCTAGTATGCCTATCCCCACCTCTACCTTAAGCACCGTTTGCAGCCACCCCCAGGGAATCCATGACCACAGGGAGTCCTGCCACCCCCATGAAGAATCCTCCTTGATGTCCCTAACTGGGGTGTGGAGGTCCGTGAGCTGGCTCTGTATCTTGTGGGTATAGTCTGTGGGGTTAAAGCAACACATGCCATGGACAGACTTGCAGCCCAAATGATGTGACTACAGGGGATAATCGATAGCTGCTTGATTATCCAGTATGGCATGGCGAAGCTCTGTCTGCTCCTGGCTGAGCAGCGCTATTGCTGAGGAGGTGTGGTTAGTGGCTTTTGCAAAAGGCAAGCCAATTGACCAATTCATTCTCCGAGCGTTGCTTATGGCTAAGCCTGGCCCACTGAATATAGCAAGGCAAGATAACGAGATGTGTCATTGATCTCTTACTGTGACCTGGGGAGATTCTAAGCTATCTCTGCAGCTTCTGGCATTGTGTAATTGTCTTTCTAGCACCTATGGGGAGGTGTGAAACTAACTGGGGATTACCAGCTACCGGGTACTCAATCTTTTCAAGCAATGGGCCGATGCAAAACATGGGCCGGTCTGGCTTCCTTTGGTGGAAGCTGGCCGTTATTAGCAATATACAGAAATTCAAGTGTCCCTTGCAAATCCCAACTGGAGCATTGTACAAGGCATGAATAAATAATAGCAACTACAGATAATAAAAAGACATTCAGCAGCTTTTCGAAGGATGAGGCTTCTCTTCTTGGTGGGGTTTCCTGTGTAACTTGAGTTTGGAGAAGTCTTGTTTTGGGGAGCACTGAGTATGCAAAAATGTTCATAGAAATGTCTTTGGAGATGTAAGTCATAAAGGAAGACGGACAGCTGATGACATCCTTGACAGTGACTGGTGCTGCTCTTGCAATCATCCGGGTCTGATTCTGGCCTCTGGGACCTGCATGGGGAAGAGACTTGTTTGGGAGATAAAAATTCTGAAAGAGTTAGTTGGTTTTTGCACTTATAGGATAGCAATTGCTGTGCAACTATGGGACGTGGTTTCCCCCCCTTTCTGTTTGTTAGTCAATGCAGGACTTAAGCGTCCGATAGACCCGTTCCACAATCGCTTGCTCCTGCGGATTGTAAGGAACGCCAAAAGTGAGCTTAATATCCCAGGTGGCCCTGAAGGTGGCCAGCTGCCTGGAGCTATAAGCTGGGGCGTCAAGGGACGTCGTGTGCCGACGTTCGCCCTTGGCCGTGGGAAAGGAGATGCTGCTCCACATGGGGAGCCGTTTCTCCCTCCTGTGCTGTTACCCAAACAAACTGTGGGAAGGTTTTAATGCAAACGTCCATGTACTGCCAATTGCCAAAATGTGGGGATGTGTGACGTCCATGTGCCACACCTGGATGGCCTCTGTCCCTCGTGGGTTGACCCCCATAAGTGAAAACTGTCCTAGCCCCCCCAAAGGGGAACCAGTGACATTCATCCACACAAGGTGACTGTCTGCTAGAAGTGAGACGAGTCTGGGGTCTTATGGCAAACCTTGGCGCATGAAGCGCCAGGCTTCCCTTGGGTAAATTTCTCAAGAAGGCCCCCCTGCGCACATCCATTCATGGTGTGCATGCACACTTTCACTGGAGCGATTCTGGTGCTCCTGTGAGAAGGGTGCCAGATGCTGGCTTTAGCCTTTTGCCTGTGCTTAGACTAGCAGCAAAAAGGGAAGGGGTGGCCTGAGAATGCCTGTATCTGATTGAAGGTGTGACCTGACTGCACTCTTAAAATGGTCCTAGGCTGTCCTGACTAATGAGTGGCACTCTGCACATTCTCAGGAGCTCAGGGACTAATCCTTCCTCTGTGCTCTGGAGTTTGAAAAATGTGTCTGCTCACCAGAGAGGGTGCTGTGGGCCAGGTGCCATACTTAAAATGACTGACTAAGACGTACCAAGGACAAGCCAACTATGACGTGCCAGCTGTAAGGAAATAATACACAAAAAATGAAAAGACACACAGGTTAAGCATTTCCAGCAGAGAGTTCCACTGGCGGAAGGAGAAAAGGAGGAAAGACAAGTCAGAAGTTAGCACAATGAGAATGCAACAACTCTTATCATAACGAAATCAGATTAGGTCAGGTAACCAAGGCAACCAGGTCCTCCTGTCAAGAAAATCCCTATCAGTAATTAACTTTGGAAAGGAAGCAAGTTAAGGCTGTAGGAAGAAATGAATTGGTTACAATTAAGGCCTGGAGAGGAATTTTATTCCTGTAAAAAGGTAAGCATTTTCTGAAGATACAGAGCGCAAAAATGTTTGCGTGCTTTTTCCTGTGAAAGGGGTACAATGAGGGAGTTACTGATTACAGTCAAAATACCAGAGCAGTATCTTTCCTAAGAGAATGAAGGAGAGTTAGAACGATTCTCAATCTGCGGCCAGATGTGGGCCAGATGTGGCCCATGTTGCTCTGCCACTCCCCCCGCCAAGCCAAGAAGGGCTGTGTGGTGAAGGAAGGGCAGGATGACTGTCCGGACCCCAGAGCTGCCTGAGGCCCCGGAATTTGGCCCCTGACTTTAAAAGGTTGAGAACCGAGGTTACAAGATGATAACACAGTACACACATGAAGACAATGCAATTCTCTCACTCCTAGTGAGATTCCAAGACGCTAAGAGACATTCAAAAAACCTTAAAACACAGAGATGGGGTTTGAGGAACGCAGACGTAGGGAGGGGCCCCATAGCTTATGATACAGTGAGGAAAACTCATAGAAGTGATTTCTTGTTTTCAGATCGCGCTTCTGAAAAGAAAAAATCTGTTTTCCTGATTGCAAAACCGGTTTCCAAGAGAGGCTTAATCCTTTGACAAAGAGAAGAGTCTCAAGGGAAGGGGGAGGAACCACCCTGCCCCATCCCCCCCCCTCTCCTGCCTAGGCTGCTAAGCAGGCAAGGCAAAGGGTTTTGCTCATCATGCTTCCTCAAAGTTAAAATAGCTCCTGCCCATGAACAGAGTGCAAACTGTTTTAACACATATTTCACAGTGACATTACCACGCAGTTACACACAAGGAACACCTTTTCAGTCATACTGTGGTCATAGAGACAAGGCTTTTGCAATCATACGCAGTTCTTGCAGACATACATTCAGTGGTGCACCACACATACGCACATCTATTTACGCATTCACACATTCCTCCCCTGATCTGCAGCATTCTATACTACACATGAGGAGATGGCTAATACACAGCTGGCTATTTTACAACCATCTGGGTGCTTTTACTTAGGGGCAAGTTTCTCTGGGCTACTCCCAAGGTGAGACAAGTAGACTCTGCCTGTGCCCTGGGGGAACTCGGGGTACTATTGCTGGGATGGTTCTCCTGGCATGGCCAGGGCGATGGCTGCCTCCTTTCTAGCCTGGGCCAGATGCATGCCAGGGTGGCCATTTGGCATCCAGACAACCCTTTGGAGATCTGCCTGGTCTAGATTGGCTTTCTCTTCTAAGGTGTCTCACTTTTCCACACTGGAAGCAGGCGCCTTGGGGTTTTGGCACTGCTCTGCGCCTGAGTGTGGAAATGGGTCTGCTCTGGAGCCCTGCATGGCCAGGGGCCGTGCAGGTTTCCGTGAGCAGTGGGCGCTGAGCAGCCCTGCCTGAACGTGTGTCTGCCTTCAGATGGGCTGAGCACAGCAGTTGGGCGCTAGCTAATTGTGTCACTGGCAATTTCCCCGTGAATGGATCTTCCTTACCCATGCGCTGAATGGAGCTCTTTCTTTGCAGGGAACTTTTAACTGTCCGAGAAGCGCCAAGGCCTCTCATGCCATGAATTCCTTCAGTGACGTCTGCAGCTGCCACTGAGGGAATGCTCCCTATACTGCCCTGCTTAAGCTGAAATGACGAATAGAGACTTCTTGGGGCTGATGGTTCTGACCGCGCTGGGGTTTTCTGGGTCTCTATCCGGACTGGGTCTACCTCTGCTGAGAATTTCCTACATTTTCTCCAGGTACTGACTACCTTGCCTGGAGCTTTGGGGGGTTGCTGGATGCAGTCTCCTATCTGATCCCAGAGCTTCAGGGTTAACGTACCTACTTCTGGGTAAAGTAGGCAGTGTTCCCTGAGGTACGCCAAAAGTCTCGCTAGCTCTCCGCTGTGAAATCGCAAGTTAAAAACCCTGGCCAGGATTATGAACTCTCCCTCTCGAGTTCTTTGGCTAGCGGACGGACTTGGTCTATGAGAGCAAGTCCCCATATTACCTGCGATGGTCCTCTGAAGTTTCCTCCTCGGGACGAGAGTCGACGCGTCTTTGCAGGCAACAGGTTCGGGCGACGAGTGTCTGGGGTAGCCCTCGGAGCGTGGACCTTCTGCCACGGGCCCTTCTAACGGCCTCTGCGATGTCAGGGGCTCACAGCCTGCCCTGAGCGGAACGCGTTTCCCTCTATGGCAACCTCCTCGAAAGCGGGAGCAAGCTGTAGGAATGTCTCTCTGGAATGCCTCGCCACAGGCCACTCCTCCGATCGGCTGGCTGCCGGCCGGAGTGCTGTGCTGTCCTCCAGGATGATGGGACAAGGTTCTGGCGCAGAACCTGGCTGTGCTGATCGCTTACTCACGAGTAGACCGCTCGGGGGTCGCTTACTCTCGAGTAGATCACGTCTCGGGTCACCAGATGTAGGAATTGGGCCGTGAGGAGGCCCTTAGGATCCCGGAGGAGACTGGTCAAAGGAGCGACACGAGGCAAGATGGAGTGAAGACCAGTAGTTTATTGAGAAAAGGCTGCAACATATATAGGGAAAAAAGAGCAACGGTGGCAAGCTGTCATCTGACAGGAAAATTACCTCACCCACGTACCCGGGTTAATGGGGAACATCTTAAGGGAAGTTTATTAATTGGGGTAAACATGGGTTTAGGAGTCCCATTGTTCAGGGATTAGGCAGGGGCAAACATGGCTTATTTGCACCAGGGATTTCCCCCGATCTGGGAGATGAGGTATACACTTAATGTCAAACAGGAGTCAGCTATCTGCTTACTTGGCAGAGCCGTAGGTCAGGTCACAGTAATTGGGTGAATCAAACCCTATATTTTATTCACCCCCCTTAATTTGGTGGCCGCAGAAACCACATGCAAGGGAGCGTCTCTCACCGCGGTGGTTCCTAGCGGGCCGTTCCATGCCCTATGGGGCATGGGGAATCCGCATCAGCTAGCCGCAATGAAAGTTTCTGTCTGAAGATCAAATGAAACTGCATAAGTCCAGACAGCAGGCAGTGCTGGCACCAAATAAAAAAACACAACACTACATTTTATCAAAAGAAAATATGTTCCCTTATGAACTAGCTGGGAATTGAAGTCGAAGAATATCTGGAGAGCCAAGTTTGAGGGACCCTGAATTAGCCAATCCTGTTCACAAATGTACCATTAATTGCTGCTAGTCCATTTCTTGAATTGTATAAAGATACAAAAGTATGTCTTAGCCAAATATATATCTGCTTATTTTATGCAGTATTCTTTTCTAGATAAGACTGCCAGTGTGATACTTGTAAAATGAAGCGCAAATATACACATTCTTATCGGTTATTACTGAATAGTACACTTGTTTTCCTGGTTTAACAATAAAGAATAATTAAGTAAAGGCAAAGGGTAAAGGTCGCCCTTGCTCAAAAGCCATTTGTATCCAACTCTAGGGTGCGGTGTTCATCTTGGTTTCCGTGGTCACATGGCAGGCATGACTAGACACTGGAGTGCACAAAATGCTGTTTACTTTCCCACCCAAGTGGTACCTGTTTATCTATTTGCAATTTCTTGCTTTTGAACTACTGGGCTGGCAGGAGCTGGGACAGATGAAGGACACTCACTCTGTTATGAGCACTTGGGCCTTGAACTGCTGACCTGGCAACCTTCCAGTCGTCAGGTTCAGTGTCCTAACTTCTCATCCACTGCAATCCCTAAATAATAATTACACACCATAAAATCTATTCTGACCCCTTTCAGGCTTTTCTAGGCACAGAGTACTCAAGATTTGCTTTCCATTCACTTCTTCTGGGGACAGATGAGAGAGTGTGCAATGTGGTCACAGCTACTCAGGCCATCTTGTCTCCTAGAATACATAGTCAGAAACTGAACTCCCAAGCTGTGGTTCCACAGCCAGAAACTAAAGTCACTGAGTTATCCAGTAAATTCCTGGTGTAATACAATAATTAATAATGAAAAAGGGAAAATTGGGTCTCTTTATGATCTTCTTTCTACACACCATCCTGGTAAATAGTTTTAATATAGCACGGGATATGGCAGGATTTACAACATTCTAACCAAATGGATGGAATGGACCCTTTCTGTTATTTCTAGCTAATTATTTTTGTGAGAAATTATTCATGTAAAAATTGCATAGTCACACCTGTTCTAAATATGGTGACATTTTAGTAAGCAGTGCTGGATTTTGGGATCCTTCTCTTTAGCATTTCCCTTGTTTTAGAAAAATAAAAATAAAACTTCACAGCTATAACCATATCCTAAACACCATAGATTGAATCCACAGATATGCTTGTGGGATAATCTGTAGCACTGGCACTGTTTCATGAACTGCTCTAAGGCACTGTCAGTGTGTAAAGATTGTGTAATGCGCTTTGCATACAAATACACAACTTTGGATTTTACCTCTCTTTCCATGTGCAAATATCTTCCACCAAAATGAAAATCCCTTGAAGACCACCTCTATGTTCAGTTCTCTAACATTTTCTGGTTTTGTCAAAGCATATCAGTCAAAAAGAAGAGGCACAGCCAATTGTTTAACTTCAAGTAGTTACAAAACTCCAGTGTTCTAGACTCTGTTCTTCAAGCTCAGCAATACAATACAAAGATCATTGGGGTGGGTGGGGACTGAACTCAAGCATAAAGCTTTTCTGCGGAATCAGTTCAAATATGGATCATCTTCCTCTAAAGAGTTTTTGAATGTTTAGAAATTACCCCCAAACCTTTTCTTCAGTGTGTGACACAGAAGATCGTCTAGTATAGGGGTCCCCAACCTCAGGCCCGTGGTCTGGATCCGCTCACAGCACCATTTCATGTCCCCCTCTCCAAGGGCATTGGAGAAACAAAATGGCTGTCTCTTTGAAGTTGTTAGGACAAAATGGCCACCCCCATCATGCAAGCAGGGCAAAATGGCTGTCCGGCCCTCAAAGCTAACTGAGAGAGCGTGACCCGGACCATGCCTTGAAAAGGTTGAGAATCCTTGGTGTAGTATCAGTGCTGAAAATGCTAACAGCCATAATCACAACTCAAGTGGGGTTTTCCCATTGCAACAAGCTAAAATAGTTAAATGGCTGTAGCCACACTTTCTTTTCTTTGAAACCTGACAAATCATCAGTCACATTGCTTTTCTTCTTTTTTCAATACAAATATTCATGACATTTCCGGTGTTAAATAGCATGAATACTGCTTTATTACCCTCCTCCCCACACTAATCACTGACCTGAACTGATCAGTAATTACATATGTAATATGAGCATTTTTAGCATTCTCAAAATAATAAGACAAATGCCACACAAAAGCACTTTGTTACAGGAGACACAAAATGAGGTTCATGATCAAACTTATTCCATTTCATAAAAATCTATGTACATACGGGTCATATCACTTCCTTTACAACGGGCAGATTCCTAGTCATAACACACACAGAGTTAAGAACAGAAACCTCCAGCAAGAAGCCTTTGACAAACAATGTGGGGGAACTATGGAGAGTGCTCTACAGTTGCACAAAAGGAATAAAGTCTTGCTGGATTATTGGTTTTAGAATTGGTCCCAAAAGGAATAAATCAGAAAAAGCTTGTTTTTAGTTTAATTGTTGGAGTAGAATGTATGGTAGGCGGAGGTTGACGGGTGGCTGCCTTGGCTTTGTTGGCCTGATTTGCTCGTACCGCCATTTCCAGCCGCGTTTTCAGATCAGGCGCTGCTCCCATGACTGTCTTGAATGCATGAGGATAAAGGGGTCCAATGCGGGTCAGGTCTTGGAGGGCAAACTCATGAAGTTCTTTGGATACCACGGATGCAGAAGAGAAAGCGTTTTCACTCAGTAAATAAGATATGAGGGTAGGAACAAGAAGAGCAAGCAAATGGACCCCTAAAGAAAGGAGAAATAAAGTTAGGCTTGTTTTTTTTTTTAAAAAACCTGAACAAGAACTCAGAAAGTTCCATGTTAATTTATTCAGCTTCGATAAAAAATAGAAACTCCAAAGGCGTCAATCCACATCTCCAGAAAAAAAAGGCTGAGTGGCAGATAGTAGAAGAATTATTTTTAGGGCCTCCTCAAAAATCTACAGTGTGCTCAATTCCAGCACATTCAAATATTTCCCTAAGGTCCTCTGTTACCATAGGGACAGATATAACATAAAATAGCACGGAGCAGTATATTACCAGGAGAAGAACAGGCATTTTTAAAAAAATAAAAGATCTGAAAATAGGTAGAATTAGCATAACATGCCACAAGTCACGTAATCTCTAAAATCACATATCTGCTTGACACAGAGAGAAGGCCAGTTCCAAATTTTATGCAGGTTACCTCGTTCCTCTTAATGAAAACATGCTGTGATTTTAAAAGCTATGTGTTTATACTGTGGAGTAGTAAATCAATCTTTAATAGTTAGGGAGAGTCACATAATGGAGCTTTTTCATCATTTCCTCCTTCTGCCACTCATCTCTCTCCCAAGTATGCTATAGAGGGCTTTTCTTATGTGTGGTGGAGATACAGACGGCCTAAAGTACAGGAGGAAGAAAAACCGCCCTTTCCTGTTTCACTGGTGGAAGCAGTTCCAGCAAAGGTAAGACTTAACTGGATGTCACCCATTTGTTCTCATCAGAGCCCTCTTTTTTTATAACAAACTGATAGATTAGGACAGGTCACCGCTGCTCGAAAGCCAGTCAGGAGTCAGTGATCAACTCTGTTTATAGCCAAAGAGCCACTGCTGTCTGCATCTGTAGAAGTTTCCATGCACATGTGGCAGGCATGACTCGACACCGGAGTGCAGGGAACACTGTTTACTTTCTCACCGAAGTGGTCCCTATTTATCTCTTTGCAATCTCTTGCTTTCAAACTGCTAGGTTGGCAGGAGCCGGGACAGATGACACTCCGTCGTGCAGCACTCGGGTCTCAAACGGTTGACCTGCCAATCTTCCAGTT
The DNA here is from genome assembly GCA_035047345.1 of Bradypodion ventrale. Lineage (NCBI taxonomy): Eukaryota > Metazoa > Chordata > Lepidosauria > Squamata > Chamaeleonidae > Bradypodion > Bradypodion ventrale. Next base: position 66,858,719 of record JAWDJE010000001.1, on the reverse strand, counting down.
GTCAAGTTCAGTGTCTTAACCACAGAGCCACCACAGTCCCCAAGATTAGGATAAAAATAAATAAATGCAACTAATGGCAACTATTTTCTGTATAAACATTAAGGCACTGTGTTTGAAACATGGGGGAGCAGGGTTTTTTTAAAAAAATTAAAATTTGAAACATCCACTACCCATTACAGTCCAATACATAAAATTCTCAGGGGGAAGGCATCTCCCTTGGAATTATGGGACTACACCATCTCTACACCATCTTTATCAATATTGGCTGAAATCCTGTTGCTTAGTGTAGCAACTCGCAAAGAAAGTAGGCCCGCCAACAGAACTTACAGAGAAATTACTTCAACAAATCCCCACCGTTTTATAAAGGTCCTATTCTAGTTGCAACCTACTATGCTAAGCAATAGGGTTAGAGCCACTGTGATCTTCTAAGATGGATAAGATTCTCTGGGAAAGGACCTGCTTTTAGCAAATCCTTGTGCTGAAAAACTGGCCACATCAGAAAGTTCAAGAACATTTTTATTTTCTCCCTTGCTATGTCGTCACCCATATTTTAGAGAAGAAGGGTAACTGCTGGTACGGAACTACCCAATGTCAGGCAGAATGTCAGAATCATTTAATCTAATCAGTTTATTTTCCATATTGCTATTTTTCAATTCCATGCTGTTATATCCCAGGAGGATTTGAAAATGAGGTGTTCTAGGTACTTACTATTCTGCTCTTCACCCAGAGCAACCAACGTTTCTAACACTTTGATTCCTTCCTGAATCGCCAGAAGTTCTGTTTTGTTGTTAGGGCGGTTCTTCTCTGCACTTTTCAGTTTCTCAACCATTATTGGTGCAAGTGAATGGATATATGGTGTTGAGAGGGCACGATTGGAGTGTTGGAATACAGAAAGTAGTAGCTGGTAGCATTTTGCCTGAACCTAATAACAAAATACAATGTGAATGTATTATTTTAGGAATTCCAGTGAGACTACTGCAATGTGTAAATAATATTGAGATAATGGCCAAATTCTTGTTGCTTCCTATTCTTGTGCCATATCCAATTCTAAATATTGGCAATCATCATGGCAACCAGACATGAAGATTGTCCTGAGAGTATAATGCAGTGGCCTTCCAGTTGCCTTCCGCATTGCAGCGTGACACCCGTACCACTGATCCAGTTCCACGAGTCCCTTTCTGGTCATGAGTTGCTGGCAGTATGATCTACTCTATTCCATAACAGGATAACCTGGCCAAATTCTTGCTGCTTAGTGTAGTAAACCACACTAGAGTACGCTACTGAGTCAATGGGGATTTGGTGAGTCAATTCCACCTTAAATTCTATTGATTAGATTGGGTCTACTCTAACGGTGGTTTACTTTAATATAGATTTAAATAAATAAATAAATAAATAAATAGGTCAGGCATTCTCAACCTGCGGCCCACAGCGCCATTTCATGTGGGGCCCCCACTGCCTCCACCACACCAGGAAGTGCCATGTGGTAGATGAAGGGCAAAATGGCCATCTGGCCCCCAAAGCTGTCTGAGGGAATGTGACCCAGCCCCCGGCTTTAAAAGGTTGAGAACTCCTGTCCTAGATGGTCGGGGTGATGATGATGATGATGATGATGATAATAATAATAATAATATCTACCATCAAAAAACAAAAAAGATGGCAGTAACATAAACACTTTTGACATTTAGTTAAAATGTTGTAAAACATTAACCAATAATGAGCACAAAGACAAAATAGAAAGATTCATTAATGGTTCCCATCTGTTAATCTACTTGTTGTACAGAATTACTGTACAAATTTAGGCAGAAGATTAGACTATACTAGCATAGGTTGCCCGGCATTGCCGGGCTGTTATAAACTGTGATCAGCTTATTTTGTTTGTTTGTGGATTAAGAAAAGAACAAAGAATGATATAATTGTTTCAAATGGTTTTATTTAACCAAATAACATTTTAGTATGTGACTTTTTTGTTAATAGTTGTACATTAATATCTTTAAAAATGTGAAAAACATTCAATGTTTTTAAACTGTGTTTAGATGTTTTGGGATTTTATTTGAGTTAAAACTCAACAGAGGATGCTATAAATCTTTTTATTTTATTTATTTAACATATGTTTGTTATTTGTGTAAACTTTTGATTTATTGTTATGTTTTTGACTTGTTTTTACTCTGGTGGCCTCTAGGTGGGGCTTTATTGTTTTTGAGTTGTTTTTACTATTCCGCCCTGCAGGTGGGGCTGTTAGTGGTTTTTGTTTTGTTTCACGTGTTTTTTCTCTCCTGGCCTCTAGGTGGGCCATCTTCCGGTAAGTAGTCTTTGTTTCTTCATTTCTGTTTGGATCTCGTGGAGGGAGGACGTGCTGGTGAGTTCTTTCTTCTGGGGTTTTTGTTTGTTTTATTTTTGTGGTGGTGGGCTGGGATGTGTTTCTGTTTGTTCTTTTATGTTTTGGTTGGGCTTTAGATTGTATAATTGGTTTGTTTATTTCTGGTGTTGTTTATTTTTGTTATTTCGTTGTTGTTTGTCTAAATTGTGGTAGTTGTGTTGTTAGAGTTAGGTATTTTCGTGTTGTAGTTAGGTGTTTTGTATGTGCTTTTGTGGTATTGTGGTTGTTTTTGTTTGTGGATTTTGTGGTTTACTTTTTTTGTTTATTAATGTTTTTTTTAAAATTATTGTGAGGCGCTGCGTCTGCCTGCTGGGGACTTGTGCTCCCGTTGTGTTTTTTAAGTTTTTTTTTTCGTGTGCCGGCTTTCTCAGCGTTCTGCATGCTCACGGCGCGCAGGACGCTAGGACTTGTAGTTTTGCATTTTGGGTTTGTTTTCGTGCAGTGGTTTTTTTCTGCGACTCGATTTTAATTGGCCGTGCCGCGTTTCCCAACGTTCTTTTTGCTTGCGCCTCTCAGCCTGATTGGCTGCGGCGCGGCGCAGAGAACGTTGGGAAGTGAAGTTCTTTTCCTTTTTTCTCATTCGTTGGGCTCTTGTCCCACTGGCACCTTTCTCAACCCTGCAGTAACCTCCGGACCGGTTTCGGGCGAGTGCAGGAGGCTCGGTACGGGATAGGATGGACGGGTATAGAAACGTATAGCAAGTTCCAACGGTTAACCCTTGGATTTATAGGTATAGATGTAATATAGGTGAACAAAAGATACCATTAAAACAAATGCAAGATTTCATTGGGTCACATATGGCCTACTCACCCAAGAATCAGAAGAGTTCAGGGCTGCTTTGAATTTGTTGAGGCAATTGTTCTGTAATGACTGCACGCCAATTATTTCTGTGCTTGCAGACCAAAGGAAGAGGGCAACAGCTGTAAGCATGCTTACTTCATCTAAGGTAGGCTTGGAAGCCTCTGGAAATAAATATACACAGTGAAAACAGCCAAGAGTTACACCAAGAAGGATTTGAAACAGACAAATGTAGCTGACTGCCGTCCAAGTACATGGGAAAGTGCATACACAGCATTTCTGACCTACAAAGTTATACAATGCTTTATTGGGCAATCCTTCCAGCCAAATGTGTTTGCGGTTTTAAAAATTACACACCACTATAAGGTAACATTCAAGTGATCTTTAGCAAGATCTTCATAGATTACTAAAAAAGCAAGTTTAAGATTCACAAATCCACACTAGATTTTGAAACTACATTCTACCATCACATGCAACATATACAGGTACTGTACAGGATTTAGTTTACTTTATCATTCCCTCCCCCCCCCCCCCCCAGTCAAGATAATATAGTGTTGAATTGCACATCAGGATTAATATGTTCGCCATATATGAAAGAAGTGCAAATTTAACCAATATGGGCAGGAATCCAATTGAACTGTAACTATCAACTTAAACTTCAGCTATAAATTGCCACAAGTTAAGAAGCTGATGGAGGTATTTGCTATTGTAATGCTAGAGAGCAGCACAATTACATCAAAAAAGAATTGACATATTCAGTGATGCACTCAACATTTTTTTACTACCACCTCTTGTGGGCGGGGCCAAATCTGTAGGTGGGGCCAAATCTGTGGGCATGGCCAACACAATGGGGTATGGAGGTGGGTGTGGCCAGCCAGGTGGGCGTGACCTGGGGGAATTTCCGCTACCGGTTCTCCCGAACAGGACAGAACCTGTTTCAGTGCATCACTAGACATATTCCTCACTCTTTGTTTGCTACCATACACAAGGCAAAATCTTGAGTAACGTTGTAATTTAATTGTAAATTAAATGCTTCCAGTGTCCAAATGAAGTTACATTGGGCGCCAAATTACACATACAGATTTTGCTCATGACTAACATGAAACAGCTGCATCAGTTTTATTTCTCAAAATGGAACAATTAGTTTCACTCATTTGTAAAAGCAACTATGGGAACCATATGCAAATTACCTGGCTGTGAGTATTCTAATATGGTAGCCAGGGTGCTACGGATGAGATTTGTCCATTGCTTGTGAATTTCTTCACTCGTAGTCATTGGAAGAGTAAGAATGTTTTTCAGTCCCTGAAGTGTTGCAGTGACTGGTGGTGGGACTTGATTCCCCGTTGTTTTCACGGCAGTATCCTTCAAAACTTGTGTAATTAGAAACAGGATTGTGGGCAAGACAGTCATGCAACCTGAAACATAAAGTACATGTTCTTGCCAGCAACTGCAGGAACAAAATGGCCACAACAGATGGAATCCACAGCTCTGTGAGACATAAGAAAGTATTGCCCTATATGGTAGTGGGCCAGGATACCTAAGAGACCGCATTGCCCTAAGGACATCCGTCCATCCAACCAGAGCGGACTGGAGGGGCTCTCTAGTGGTACCATCGGCTAGAGGGGCTTGCCTCTCTAGCACAAGGAGGAGGGCCTTCTCCGTGTCCACACCGGCCCTCTGGAACCTCCTGCTAACAGAGTTGCGTATCCAGACGGAATTGCTGCCCTTCAGAAAATAACTCAAAACCTGGCTGGCGGGCCAAGTATGGGGTGCAGGTGGGTTACCTTCATGGGGTGGTTGGTGTAGTGGAACCCCTTCCCCTTTGGTCCCTGCACCCTTTTTTGGGAGGTGGGTAGTTTTTAAGTAGTTTTAACTGTGTTATTTTAGTTACGATTGTGAACCGCCCTTGAGTCGGCCTAGGCCGAGTGGGCGGTGTAGAAATTGAACTAATAAATAAATAAATTGCCCTGTTCTCATCTGTTGGAGAATGCTCATTATTCATACAGCACTATCTAAGTTGAAACAGAATGCCCCCTGTACCGATTGAGCCTCCTGGACATATCAAGGGCTCTAAACCAGAGGTTCCCAACCTTTTCATGCCGTGGGCTGGGTCACGCTCTCTCAGTCAGCTTTGAGGGCCGGATGGCCATTTTGGCCTGCCTACATGATGGGTGAGGACATTTTGTTTCTCGAATGCACCTGGAGGGTTGGAGAGGCCCACATGAAATAGTGCCATGGGCCGGATCTGACCCACGGGCCTTAGGTAGGGAACCCCTGCTCTAAACTGTATTTTGGCTTCTTTTTTTCATTATAAAATATAATATTATGGGTGATGCTTCAAAATTGCTATCTATACATGGCCCTGATTACCGCCATGGGGCAAAAGAAAAAATTTAAAAACACAGAAGTAAATATCTTTGAAGTGGTAGCCATGTTAGTCTGTGTTAAATAAAGTATTAAATAATCATTTATTTTGATATTACAACACGGACTGATAACTTTGTGTCAGGAACGGCTCCTTGGGTTTAGTTTCAATGTTAGTATGTGCAAGCATACCAGAGAGTAAACCAAACAAAATAGCAAATAATAATAATAATAATGTTATGACACCTTAAAGCAGGGATTCTTAACCTGTGGGCTGCAGCACCATTTCACGTGGCCCCCACTGCCTCCACCACACCAGGAAGTGCCATGTGGTGGAGGAAGGGCAAAATGGCTGTCCAGCCCCCGAAGCTGTCTGAGGAAGCGTGACCCGGCCCCCGGCTTAAAAAGTTTGAGAACTCTTGCCTTAAAGACTAATTCTTGTATTTGAATGTGAGCTTTCGTGGACCAAATCCACTTCATCAGAAATAACTATGATATCATCAGTGACATAACCCCATTAAGAATAAGCTGCTTTCTTCTTCTTAGTTCCTTCTCGTGCTGCATGGCACCTGTCTCTGCCACTAGAGCATATTGGGCAACAAGGCTCCTCATAGCCTCTTCAGCAATAAAGTGTTATGGGAACAGGGTGCTAACCTGATGCCCAACCCTCCTCCTTTCTCATCTGGGTGTGGGACTGGCAATGGCAGATGTAAACATTCCGCATAAGCCGTTAAAAAAAAAAACCCTAAGACATTATTAAGATGCTTTCTGAGCAACAGTTTTGTTGTCCAGTGGAAATTTTAAAAGCTTGGCTTCCCTTGAAAGCAAATTTTACAATTCGGATGCTGCTATAGCGAAAAACCTGTTTCCTATATCCACCAGTTCAACATCTTGGGGTGGTGGGTTATGCAACAGAGGCCAAGGATCTCAAACTTACCTATGGTGTTTAAGCACAAGTCACTTTTTCTCCCCAGTGTACCTTCCTTAGCTTCCATGCACCTTTGAAAGGCAGCCTGATGTACAGGTGAAATGCATTATTGCAATCTAATCAGAGGGTAATTAGAGAATAAATCACTGTGGGGAAGTCCACACCCTATAGACGTGATGGCGAACCTTGGCACTCCAGATGTTCTTGGACTTCAGTTCCCAGAAGCCCAAGCCCCTGTGAATCCACATGAATGGGTTTACTACGATTCATTGGGCCCGTGCCGCCCTCGTCGCTCCTGGAAGCAGAAGTTAAACGTGCCCACAAATAGGTTTACTGCGATTCATTGGGCCCGTGCCGCCCTCGTCGCTCCTGGAAGCGGAAATCAAAAGCACCCACAAATGGGTTTACTGCAATTCATCGGGCCCGCACCGCCCCCATCGCTCCTGGAAGCGGAAGTCAAACACGCCCATGAATGAGTTTACTGCGATTCATCAGGCCCATGCCGCCCTGGTCGCTCCTGGAAGTGGAAGTCAAACGCGCCCATATGGGCGCGTTTGACTTCCGCTTCCAGGAGCGATGAGGGCGGTGCGGGCCCGATGAATCGCAGTAAACCCATTCGTGTGGATTCATGGGGGCTTGGGCCCTGGGAATTGAAGTCCAAGAACATCTGGAGTGCCAAAGTTCGACATCATGGCCCTATAGGAAGAGGCACACCTAGTGCATTTGTGAGCAGCAGCTATAAGTGGAACTGACGGATGCCATTCTACTGATAAAGAAAAGCAAAGATGCTTCAAGCAGAAAGAGTATTTCAGGAACTGATGCCTTAAAAAGAGGCTGATGTCATTCAATCCAGAGTGCTCAGTAATCGTTATAGAAACTACCTCAAACCTTCCCACACCTTTCCTACAGTACAACTACAGAAGATCAGTGATATGAGAGATTAAAAGTAAAATTTAAAGTATCAATGCATGTTCATATTCCAACTCCCAAGAGGCTGGATACTATTATGACAACTTCTGTTACCTGTCTAAACTACTTTTGCCTACCAAAGCACTTCCCATGTTTTTTTAAAAGAGGTTTCCACTTGTCAAGTTTTCATTTAATCATGTTTATTCTCTGCAAAACAGACTTATATGTATTTTAGGAAAGATTGACTACATTACCTGCTGGGGAGCACAGAGTAGGCAGGTCGGACAAAATGGAAACACTGGCAGCCACAAGCTGAGCGCTTTCCTCTGGGAGTTGGGTTCTGTTTGAGATGTGACTCGGAGAATCTGACATTTTTGTGCTCAGATGTGGCATGTGCCGCACCAAGATAAACATTAGCAGCTCCATGGCAGCAAAAACAAGAGATTTGCCTGGCACAAGACCTCCACTTTCTCCTCCTTCACCTAAGATAGGGCTAGTATCATTTTCTTTTACACCATCCTCATCTTTAAAAAAAAGGGAAACACAGAAGGATATATTATAAATATACTCATCACATGACACTGGAGAAATTAAAACCAGAGAACATGTTCTCTGCATCTGCCCTTTTTATAGAGACATCTGGAACAAGTTCATATCTCTAATGCTCTGCAAGTATCCTGGCCAGCCAAACAGCACATACCAGTATACCCACTGGCTGCTATCTGATGAAAGGCCCACCTTCACCCACAACACTGCCAGGTTCTGCACTGCATCATGTATTATTATTATTATTAATAATAATAATCTTTGTATTACTCAAACCCAATGGGCGACTCAAGGCGGTTCACAAGCATTTAAATATACAGTATAAACAAAAGCAAAATACAATATTACATAGAGAGAGAAAATATACAATATAACAAAATACTATATTACCAATGCAATAAAGAGTACAGTTACAAATACAAATTTGAATTACAAATCAGATCAGAAGAACAATCCTGGCAGATCCTTCAGCCAAATAAAACACTAGCACTACATCACAGGCTTAGTAATAGTTGGAACACTATTAATCTTAAATACTAATTTTACTACTCCTTAACTCTGAGCAGAAACGCTCATTTTTAAAATATATTTTAAGTACCCTCATTTTAACTTCTGTCTCTTGATATATTTTATCCTCATTTTAACATCTGTTCTTTTTGCTGTACTATGCTGGTCTTGGACAGTAATAAAGATTGATTGATTATCACATGAAATCTACTACAAACAGCAAAGAAAGGGTTATAAAATAGTCGTGATAGGAACTACAAGAATAAATGAGACAATGTAGTATTTTCAACAATAATGTCACTGACAGAAGTGTAGGCTCATTAATACTCTGCTTCTTTGTTTTACAAAGGCATGATCAGAAATGATACAATATTTATGCCACAAGACAAAAAACTTGCAGTAGTATTCATACAAAGACTAATCTACTATTTTTCAAAAGTACAAAATAAAACATGAGGAAGCAACAATAAGCTTTGTATTCCATCCATCATTAAGGTGCATCAATTATTCAGTTTAGGTTAGATTTTAAAGCAGAGGTGCCCAAACTATGGCCCACAGGGTGGATCCGGGCCCCGATGCCAATTCACCCAGCCTGCAAAACCCTCGGCGCTCCTGGAAGCAGAAGTAAAAAGGATAAAGGCACGTTTTGCTTCTGCTTCTGGGAGTGATGAGGGTTTTGTGGGCCAGATGAAATAGCATTGGGGTCTAGAACTGGCCCACAGGCCATAGTGACTCGTCCCCTGAACCATGTGACCGGCCCGCAGCCCGAAAAGTTTGGGCACCCCTGTTTTAAAGTGTGTTTATGCTTATATCCATTGTTTGGCTGGACATCCCAGAGAGAATTTTTTAAAATGGAGAACATCAGCCAAAAGCTCATAATGCAAATTCGCCTGTGAAGAAAATTTAAGTATAAATTTCTTCTGGTAAAAGGAAGGCAATGAAACCTCAATGCAGCCTTGCCCATGTAATAACTGAATTAGCACTCATGAAAACCTTTTTTTAATGAGTTAGCATACATTGGTATCATGAGTAAGTTGCCACGAGAACTATATTTTGGGGCATATGATGAGATACAAAGCTTAGAATAAAGAGCAAATGTATGTGAGCAGGAATGTTTCAACATCCCCAGGAAAAACAAAAGTGTTATCAAAATTAGTTGAGAGCTTTTGCTACTGGAGTTAAATTCTTTGTGTGTTTGTTACACTTGGCCAATAAAAGAGTTATAATATGCCTAATCTAACCAATTTGTTACTGAAATATTTAACTAATCATGTTTTGAAAGTTTAGCAAAGTCTACAATGGAAATCTATTCATGAACTCAAAACAATTCAGCTACTATGAATCAAAAATTCATTTGTTATTATATGAGAAATGTATCTTACTCAAAATGCTCCTTTTTTCTTGCAGATGATCCTGGGCAGCTCTGACAATCTTCTGCACAACACCTGTAACAAGCAGCTGGACTGACGGAGGGTTGCAGGTCAACAAGAGTCGGTGCAATACGCTTAAAAGTTCAACGCCAAGGAGCTGTTATTAAGAAATGGTTATTTATAAAACTAATTATGCAGTTGCATTACAGAGACTGAAAGCTTTCACAAATTGCTATCTCATTTTCTGAGAATCTCATCTAATACAGTATCTAATTTAATTTGCTTCTGAATGACTAAGTTATTCATATAAGTCACCGTTCAAATCACAAAATTAAACAAAATTAAGCATTTTCAACACCAACGTGCTAAATTCCTTCAGTTTTCTTATTTTCTTTTACTCACTTTTGCCTGTCTCACAACCTTCACATTTTTGTCTGTGCCTTACTTGATCCTCTGCTGAGTAACAGGGCTGAAAAGTCAATCTGATGGTATTGATTTCCAATCAGGATCAATATAAATCTCCCACTCACAGGGTAGAGGAATGGTGAGGAGCAGCAACCTTCCCTTCCCTAGATATCCCTAGAACCACTGGCTAAAATCCTGTTTACCTAATCTACACCTGTGGAGGGGTAATTATGTTCATTGGTAGAGAGAAAGTTTTAGTAATTGAAAATTCCCCTTTTGTCACACAAGCTTTTTCTAGCTCAGATGTAAATCCCTTCACCACATGGAAGTCTTGAAAGCCACGGAATAGAAGAAGCGAGTCTTTAATTATCAAAAACATTTCTTTGCTGGTATCATTGACGGGTGGCGGCACTTTCTGGTAATTAAACATTTTCTCCTTTCATCTCATACCTCCTCAAGCTTCCATGTGATGAAAGAGACTATCAAGGAGTTAGAAAAGACACAGGACAAAAGTTGGAATATTATGGTCACTGAAAATTGTCCTCTGTTGGTGATGTCACCACTCTTCTGCAGGATGCATTTCCCAAACTATGTTCTGTGGAACACTGGTGGATTTAAATTCCCATTAGCTTAAGTCAGTACATTGGATGATCAGTGTTTTGGGCAATTGATTTAGGCTCTGGAAATTGAAGTCCAAAGACCGAAGGTTGAGAAATACTGAATTACGCAATCAGATTTCAGTCTCTATGTGAGTGACTCTGATGGCTGTAGGGCATGCCTGTCAAGCGCAGCTCCAGAGAATGCGGGACCTGCGCAGTAGCCTTCTGTGCAGAACCCTTCTACACATGCGCAGAATCCTTCTACACATGTGTAGAAGCCTTCTATGCATGCGTAGAAGGGTTCTGCGCAGTAGCCTTCAGAAGGCTACTGCGCAGGTCCCGTATTCTCCGGAGCTGCGCTTGACAGGTATTACGGGAAATCCCGGCCAATCTGGGATACTTGACAGGTATGCTGTAGGGGGTGGGGAGATTCCATACCTGTGCTGTAGAAAACTTTAATTACTATTTTACATTTTCACACTCTGCACAAAATCAAGTTCCCTTTAATTTAATGTTCCATCATTTTTTGCATGCAAAGAGGAATTCAAATGAACACTTTTGCAGTTACAGCCTTAAATGACTATACCTGATCCTCTGCAATATGGGTTCTAGCACAAGGAGAATCAAGTAAAGTGTGCAGTGCTTGTAAACAGGATGTAACATGTTCAATGGGCTCTTCTGTTCGAGGAGAGCAAAGGAATTGTATACTAACACCTAAAAAGCAAAATAGTTTAGATGTTTAGACAACTGAAAAACACTTAATGGTAGAGTGAATATAAAAAGAATGATCTGTTAGGGGTTTCCGTACATATATGAAAAACATACAATTATTACATAATAAATAAATCTGAAGCCATTAGCACCAGCAAAAATAGGCTTCACACCAAAACATAACATTCAAGCAAAGTTAAAGTAAAGAACCATTTTTTGGCACTGCTACTATATGACAGTCCATTAAAATTTTTATTTCTTCTTATAATATAGAATACAACCACCACAGAAATCTAAATCAATAGTGCACATTTTTACCCAAAATCAAGTGCATTCTGTCTTTGTTTCTTTCTGGCAAAGATTTGGTGGAAGGCGGTGTCCCAGGTGCTGGGTTTAACATAATGGATGTAGCACGATTCTGTGGATTACTTATCCCTGCTGATGCATCTTCTGTTGTTTCAAAGGCATTAAATCCGGAACTGTTTAGCCACAGTGCAACAGCATGTAAAATTGGAGCCCATGAATTCCTGTAATGCAGTCTAGCTGTATCAATTGTCTCTGGAGTGTAGAATGCTCCACCTATTAAGCCAAACCACAGATATTATATTTTTAGAATCCCATTTAGTAAGGGAAGGGAAAGTAAGAGTCACAAGGATATTTTTTTAGCGCGCATATATATGAATGAATTACTGAGAAGTTTATATTAAGTTACAGTGACTTTCTCAGGGTACAAAATTACCCAGAAGAACTTTACTAGCCTCTCCTTGTGGTGGTGATCTAGGACCATGTGGCTTGCCCAAGACGATATAGGTCCATGATGGTGAACCTTGGCACTCCAGATGTACTTGGACTTCAATTCCCAGAAGCCCAAGCCTCCTGTGAATCCACACGAATGGGTTTACTGTGATTCATCCGGCCCGTGCTGCCCTCGTCATTCCTGGAAGCGGAAGTAAAACGTGCCCATACGGTTAAGACTCTTCTGGATTAACCCTTCCTCCATATGGGCACATTTTACTTCCGCTTGCAGGAACGACGAGGGCAGCGCAGGCCAGATGAATCGCAGCAAACCCATTCGTGTGGATTCACAGGGGGCTTGGGCTTCTGGGAATTGAAGTCCAAGAACATCTGGAGTGCCAAGGTTCACCATCACGGATATAAGTAGATGAGGCTGTAAGCCCTCAGGTACATACTCTTTGGATGATTTTAGTGGGCTCCTTCTTCTGAGAGGTACTTTGGTGATTCAAATTCCCAGTCCTTGATTCTGTGGCCAGGAACTCCAACCCACTGAGCTATACAAGGATTTCTGCCATAGTCCTTATGTATAAAAAATGAGCACAAAGCAAATATATGGAAGAGTCCAAGCCTTTCAAAACAATTCTGTCTTCCTTTCACATACAGAAAAGGCGTACACAGATAGGGCCTCCTCGAAGATTGTGGTATTTTTCAGCCACAATCAGGCCTACCCTGATAAACGGCAACCTTGTGTTGCCAGCTATTCTTTATCACACTAGGTCAGGTGAAAGGAATTGCAGAATGAACTCACCAAAAGGTGGCTTTGTTTTGGCAATTTCACGTCTGGCCTAGACAAGGAAGAAGAAAACATATTTAAAAAGTCACTACACACATACATACTTTGTTTCTTACCTTCTGGAGGAAGCTGACTTGCAAATTCTGCTGGCAACGTCAGAAGCGCATAGTCTTTAAGTGCCGCTAACCAAAGGCGGCTTAGAGTGGGCAGCTCCGGTTGCACTAGTGTTATTAAGCTGTCTGGTGGGAGCTCATCTGCTGTGCTGTAATCGTCATCGTCGTCATCACCTCCATTCTTAACAGGTTTCTTTGGTTTAGTCTCTGCCTCTTTCTTAATCTTCATTGCTACAACGTACACCTTTAGGGAAAGATCCACATAAAGTCTTCCTGGTCATGCAAATGAAATGTCTCATGTTCCAATAATGTATCATTTCCTATTTATAAAATATTTGCTTCATTAACCTGGATTCACAACAGTGTGTACCTTGCACTGAAAGAAAACCCTTCCAACATGGTCATGAATAGGTGAATTCTGCAGCAATTTTCTGAGGCATTAAAGCTGGACACTACTTTAAATGAAATGTGTTATGTCCAGGTTGTTGAATAGTGTCAATACTAATCACATCTATATAATTTGAAATAACAGTGTAACAAAATCAGTATTTGAAAGAAAGGACTGACTACACACACCCTAATGCAGGGGTGCCCAAACTATGGCCCATGGGCTGGATCCGGCTCCTAATGCCAATTCACCCAGCCCGCACCGCCCTCGTCGCTCCCGGAAGCAGAAGCCATATGGTGCATTTTGCTTTCGCTCCCGGGAGTGACGAGGACAGCACTGGCCAGATGAATTGGTGACGGGAGCCACATCTGGCCCACAGTCCATAGTTTGTGTACCCCTGGTTTCAGCAGAGAAAATGGCAACTTAAAATCTATCTCATCTTGTTACAAAACTGATTGTAAGGTGCATTTTACTTCCGCTTCCGGTGGGAGGACCCATGTGACTGGCCCTGCTGAAACACGTGACCGGCCTGTGGCCTGAAAGGTTTGGGCACCTCTATCCTGCTGCTGTGAATCCTGCTCCTAAAAGGCAGTGTGTAGAAAGAAAATAAGAAACTATCTCAGAGAATAATTGGAGGTACCCAGCATTTTGGGGTCAAAATGCTAATTAACTTGTGAAATGCCCAGCGAGTGCACTAAGCGCCGTGGGGCAGTATATAAGTGTGATTGCTTTGCTACTATATTATGGTGGTTCTGATCCTTCCTGGATGGCTGAACTCTGAAAGTGGTTCGGAAGAATCCTGATAGACATCCTGAGCATTGGTTTGTTGTGTCTCTCAGGGCTCAGTTTTGTCCTCCAAGTTATTTAACATTTACATGAAACTCTCTCCTTTCCATCTGATTCTAAGGAAACTATTCTGAGCTTAGACCAGGGTCTGTTGTCAGTGATGGACTGGATGAAGGTTAACAAACTAAAACTTAATCCAGACAAGACAGAGGTGCTCCTGGTCAGTCCAAAGGCAAATCTGGGGACAGTTATTCAGCCTGTGTTAGAAGGGGTTTCACTCCCCCCCCCCCCGAAAGGTCAGGTCTACTCCTTGGGTGTGCTCCTGGACTCAACCTGAACTTGGATACAGAGGTTTTAGTGGTGGTCAGGACAGCATTGGCTCACTTAAAGCTGGTAGGCCAACTGTGCCTGTTCCATGAGAAGTCCAATCATGCCATAGTGACACATACCTTAGTTACATCCTGTGTGGGGCTACCTTTGAGGAGTGTTAAGAAATTTCAGCTGATTCAAAATGCTGCAGTCAGATTGCTCATTGATGTTGGCTACAGGCAACGTGTAACTTCCTTATTAGAACAGCTTCATTAGCTGCCAGTCTGTTTCCAAGCCCAACTCAAAATGATAGTCTAAAGACCTAACCAGTGATGGCAAACCTTGCCACTCCAGCTGTTCTTGAACTTCAATTCCCAGAAGCCCTGATCAGCAGGAGTGTTGACTTGAGCTCCTGGTAACTGAAGTCCAAGAACACCTGGAGTGCCAAGGTTTACCATTATGTCCTATACCCATGATGGCGAAGCTTGGCACTCCAGAGGTTCTTGGACTTCAATTCCCAGAAGCTCAAGCCCCCATGAATCCACACAAATGGTTTTACTGCGATTCATCTGGCCCGCACCGCTCTCGTCGCTCCTGGAAGCAGAAGTTAAATGCACCCGTATGGAGTGCCAAGGTTTGCCATCACTGTCCTATACAGATTGGTTCCAGACTATTTGAAGGATTGTATTACTCCATATGAGCATTCTCAGCTGCTAAGATTTTCTAAGACCCTTCTCTTAGTTCCACCACCTTCCCAAGCTCATTTGGTAAGGGCACCAGAGAGGGCTTCAGGCATAGTTAGAGAACATATGTTTTTCCCAAGCTTTGGAATGCAGTGCCCCAAGAAACCAGGTAGGCTCTTTTCTCTTGTCCTTCCATCGTCAAGCAAAGATCTTCCTTGTCAGGCAGCCTTTTAGGCAGCAAGGGTCTCACAAATGCTTTGTTTACAACTTTCAGATTTTTAATTTGCTTTTTAAAAAATTTAAATTTGTTTTTCTTCTCGGTTTTAATCTTGATACATGTTAATTGTTTTCAAAATGAAACGTATATGCATGTGAATGTAAAGGTATTGGATTTTTAAAAAAAGGAAATACAGTAATAAAATGTTCCCACCAACTGATTCTTTGTTTCTTATTCAAGACATAAATATCTCCCTTAGCACTGTGCAGGTGATAACACCAATGCTATTAATACTTTCAAATAACTTCATGCTATACTGTTTTGCATTTTTTAAAAAAACAAATAGTGTTTTGGAATGCTTGTAAAGTTTGTTGTTTAAGAAATTATTGGGTGTGTTCTGTGCAACTATCCATCCATTTATCTTCTTCACTCCACCAAAGTTCACAATAAATAAATAAATAACAGAACCAATGAAGTGGACTTGATCCATGAAAACTCACATTGAAATATAACAGTTAGTCTTTAAAGTGCTACAGCATTTTTCTTTTGTTTATTCTTTGATATGCCTGAAACACAGACTAACACGGCTACTATTCCAAAAAATTAAAATAAATAAAGATCTCAAATAAATAATAACTCTTCTTAAGAGTTTACCTCAGCCCACGCTTTGAGTACTGCCAGTTTTTCCATAGTAGTGGCACTTTCCCTGTAAAGCTGGCTTGAAGACCCTTTTCCTGTTTGCACTTTGTCCAGAGAAGAGACAAGGAGATTGTGAACACGGCGAAGATCATTAAGGTCACTGACAACTCCACTTCCTATCCAGGTGCTACACACCTAAAAGTCAAAATCAAATAACAACAATAGCAACAGCTTTTTACGAAAGGATCCCACACTCCTGAAAATCTGTGTTGCAAATCCAGAAGCATATCTGTCTTTGACACACTTCTGATCTCCACCCATTCATAAAGTTCAAAGAGTATGTTTGAGTCTAGTTTGCCTCATACATATCCTGCAAGAATAAAATTAAATAAACGGAATATATTCTACATGTCTGTTAAGAATTACTGCTTAAAATAAACAGAGTCTAGTTACACGACAGCTCAGACTAAACATTTGTCCTACTAACAACTTCTTGCGCCCACTCCCATTTTGGCTCTTGAAAGCAAACACAGTAATGTTTTACTTTGTACCTGGCAAGCTTTGGCTGTTATATCTGAAGGGGTATCCTGTGAGAAAGCTGGCCGTAAAGCAGCACCAACCTATAGAACAAAAAAAACAGTGTGATGGAATAACTTCTCATTTTCCAGTTCCTGAAGTTAGGATACAAACTCTTCCTATTAATTGATGTTTTCGGTCAATGGAGGGCAACTTAAGAGGCTCTTAACCTTCTGCCTCTGGGACTTCTGAAAAAGTGAATAGCTGCTCCTGGAGACTTCCATTCTTTTTATTGTCAGAGAGAAAAAAAGACATCAGGGTCTCATTCCGCCCATCTGATATACTGTTGTGTGCGTGCATTTCTGGTCAGGTTATCCTGCTATGGTAATAGAGTAGACTCATGATGGTGACCCTTGGCACTCCAGATGTTCTTTGACTTCAATTCCCAGAAGCCCAAGCCCATGTGAATCCACATGAAGGGGTTTACTGTGATTCATCCGGCTCGCACCACCCTTGTCACTCCCGGAAGTGGAAGTAAAACACGCCCATACAGGCACATTTTATTTCCACTTCCAGGAGCGACGAGGGCAGCATGGGCTGGATGAATCACAGTAAACCCCTTCATGTGGATTCACGGGGGCTTGGGCTTCTGGGAATTGAAGTTCAAGAACATTAGGAGTGCCAAGGGTCACCATCACGGGAGTAGACCATACTACCAGTGACTCAATGCCAAGTGTCAGGCGGTGATTAACTAACCTGATGACCCTGAGGACTAGCGGCTTTGGGGGCCGAAGTCCACATGGAAGGGTGATGGTCCCCAAGTGGATTAAATCCCACTTGAATCTGTCTTGGAGAGCAGCAGCTTCATCAATACTGCCTGGGGCTGAAGAGGACGTTGCCTGCCAAAAGGGTTCAGGACCAACCAGAAAGTGATTCTCAGAATTGGATCAGTGGTATGGGTGTCACACTGCTATGTGGAAGGCAGATAAAAGGCCACTGCATTATATTCTCAGGAGAGTATTCATAGCTGATCACCATGATGATTGCCAATATTCGGATATTGCGTGCGTATGTAGACAATGTCCAGTTTCATCTTTCCAATTGTAAAGGTCATACTTTAGAATTAAATTTCATTTTGCAATTGCTCTTACAGGATATTGCTGACTCTTACACTATTAAGCATGGAAAACAAAAATCAACAGTTCACATCATTTGAACTGATCTATCCACAGCTGGGAACACTTTCAACCTCTACAACCTTCTAATTCTGACTAGCAAGATCATGAAGATGAGGGAAGGAGCAGCTGCAGTTGTACGTCAGCTGAGATGCCAGGGATTGCTCAAACACTGTATTTCAATTTTAGGCTTTACTCATTGTGGAAATGATTAAGTGAAAGAAACAGTAGTTCTCTAAACAGAATAATTTCAAAGCTCCTACACAAGCAAGGTGACACTGAACAACAACAACATAGCTCTTTGCAGAAATTTGAACTGTCAAAAAAAAAGCCACAAAGTTTACATTAGCTTGATACTGCTCGAGAATCACGTGGCCTGGGAATTCTGGTTCAGGAACTGCTGCAAATTTCTTGATAATATCTTCAAGGGCTTGGAGGCCAGCCATGCGCAACTGGTTGCTATGGTCAGTTGCAGCCATAAATGCCATGCGAATAAGATCAGAAAGGTGAAGCACTAGAAGGTCATCTGAAAATAAAAGCATAAATAAGCACTGGTTACTTCCAAAACCATTTCAACTGCAACCTTGCCAACTTACCTTTCATTTTTACTTGTTACGTGTGCCTCCGATACAGTCTCGGGAAAGCAAACTGACTCAAAATACTACCTGAAAAGCTAAGGTGGGTAAAACATGTTCCTTAAAACACATGTATACAGTACAAATAAATCACAGTTCTGTTAATAACCACAGCAAGAGTAAACTGAAGCTATCAAACTTTTAGTGCCTACCATTCATAGCCACAAGTGTAATCACATTGAAAATTGAGTCACTGGTTATTTAAAATAGTACTTCATCAACATACTCTGTGAATAACTGTTGACAGACCTATCATTCATGAATGTTATTGTTTTTCTCTTGGGCTGCAGAGATTGATAATAATGTCAAGGGAAAATATTAAAGGTTTAGTTCAGATGTATCAACTGCTATTCATTAAGCCAACATATGTGAAAGCATGGAGCCAACATGCTCCAAATTTTTACCATCCTTTCTAACCTCCCTTCTTGCACTCCATGACTAAAGAATTCCTAAAAGACTTAAACATAGTTTCCTGTTACACCTGAACTACAAAACTGAGGTTACAAGTTTCAGATCAAATGAAGAGACCAACTTCAAACCATGGGGAAGCAGGATGGAGTGAGGACACAGGATTAAATGTGTAGCATTTAGCCTAGCTTTTGAGTTAAAAGCTACAATTACTCTTTGATCTCCTAGCACAGGGTTCCTCAAACTTAGCTCTCCAGATGTTCTTGAACATCAATTCTCAGAAGCCTTGATCAGCAGGTGTGCTGATTTGGGCTTCTGGTAATTGAAGTCCAGGAACACCTGGAGAGCAAAGTTTGAGGAACCTTGAGAGGGCACAATAGATTTTTACAGACTAAAAATTGAAAATTATACATTAAGTACTGATCTTAGACAAGGGTAACCTGTGGGAAAGGTAACAGTTCTCAATGGCACATAAACCTGAAAAAGGAAGTTGGCTATTCCGATGGTGGGTTGGTCACTCTGATGCATATGCAGCATACAAGAGTAACACTAAAACAACAACAGAGTCATCCAGGTACCATGTCACTATATACTCTACAATATCTAAACAAATCTAAAATTCTTCTTCAGCTGTTACACTAGACAGCAGTACAACAAAAGAAGAACTGAAAGAAGAGAGAAACTCTACAATAGTGGCTAGTGTCTTCTGTCCTTACTTTTCGGGTTCCTGAGTTTTGCTGAACGGGCCAGGGCTAGGTCAAAGTGGGCTCTGTCTGCATTTTCACAGAGGATGATAATTCGACACAGGCAATCAGCTGCAAACACTCGCGTAGCCCAGCGAGGTGCCACAGAAGGCTTTGATTTGTCCTCTTCACCCAATGTTGTAAACATTGTATCATCATCCATTTCATCTTTCTTCTCGGAGTCTTCATCCTTTTCACCTCCCAGTGGAGCTGCAGTGGTCATATCTGCAAATTCAAAGGGATTTCTTTCTTTTCTTACAGTTTTTCTAACCCAGATTTCAGTAAAATGATCCCAAAGCACCCTATAGAGTTAATTCCACTGAAAACACATACAATTACAAAAATCAAGTAAACAAGGGGGAAAGATACAGCAAACTCAACAGTGAAGTAGAAATATCAGCATTACAATATTACCCTAGAAACTTTACCCTGGCTACCTTAGAGTTGTTATTCAGCGACAAGTCCGCACACTGATGGACGTCTCCATGATGACATTCTGCACATGCAAACGGACCTGAGAAATCAAGTCCATCTGCATGCGGTTTTTTAGCCATTTGAATATCACGTCACCCACTGGTGACCATGATGTGTGCCCTCCGCTTTTATCTTGCCCAAGGGATCTGACGGAGGACACTTTGGTGAGTTTTAGTCCCAGCCTAACAACATTGACAAGAGATGGGCAACACTGCCGAGTTAGACTGCTTAAGCCCCCACGCTACCCTAGAAAGCCTAGGAGGAAATTGCTTTCTTTTGTAACTAGAGGCATCCAGTGAGTGCTTTTGAAGGAGGCAATATTCAGTTAGAGTAATACACTGTGTGGCTTGTGTACAAGGAAGATTTTTATGAATTGATAGCTCTCTGCTTTAAAACATGAAATATCTCCCTCAAAACACTGCATCTACATCTCAATTTCTAATTAACACATTAAGAGAAATGTAGAACAGAACAGTAAAAAATTGATATAAAAATAGTTTTTGCTATATAACTAGCATAATAAATGTATATTTGCTGACTTAAATGTATGTTTGCTGCAAATACCCTTCCTCTTTAAAAATGTGAAAGTTCAGAAATCAAACAAGTAAAACACTACTGTTGCCTTTGAAAAGTAAATGCAACATCTCCCCGTGGGCACATAAAAAATAACAGGAAATATTTCTGCAATGATACCAAAACTGGAAGAACACTTCATTTATAGACGAGAATAGCAAATACCTGGCAAGAATCTAGAATAATTCCATAGCACTGTGTTACATAAGGCAATAGAATATAGCAAAGTCCAAGTTAAATTCACATTGGCACTTCAAGCACAAATATTTCAAAATGTTTCCAGAAGAAAATGGAATCAAAAGATCCGTAACCCAGGGAAGCTTCATCTGAGTAAAAATACTTAAGAACATAAGAACATAAGAACATAAGAACAGCCTTGCTGGAACAGGCCACAGCCCATCCAGTCCAGCATTCTGTCTCACACAGTGGCTCACCATTTCCTTCAGGGTATTCCCAAGCAGATGCCTTCACCTGCTTAGGATTCCCTGGAAATGGCATTGAGAGATATCCTGCCTATCTCTCCAACCCGGAGGTTGTCCTTAGGTAGCCATAATTATAGCCATTGATAGCCTTGTCCTCCATGAACTTGTCTAATCCTTTCTTAAAGCTGTCAAGACTGACAGCTGTCACCACCTCTTCTGGCAGGGAGTTCCATAGACCAGTAATCCTCTGGGTGAAAAAGTACTTTCTCTTATTTGTTTGAGAACTAGTACCCAAAAGTTTCATGGAGTGTCCCCTAGTTCTAGTGTTGTGCGATAGGGAAAACAGTTTTTCCTTATCTACTTTGTCCACACCGTGCATGATTTTATAAACTTCAATCAGGTCACCTCTTAGACGCCGTCGTTCAAGAGTGAAAAGGCCCAACCGTTGCAGCCTCAGATGGTAAGGAAGGTGTTCCAGTCCCCTAATCATTCTGGTTGCCCTCCTCTGTACTTTCTCCAACTCCGTAATATCCTTCTGGAGATATGGCGACCAGAACTGTACACAATATTCCAGATGGGGCCTCACCATAGATTTATAAAGAGGCAAAATGACACTTGCTGACTTATTTTCTATACCCTTCCTAATGATCCCTAACATTGAGTTTGCTTTTTTCACTGCTGAGGCACACTGGGTTGACACCTTCATTGAGCTGTCCACCAGGACACCAAGGTCCCTTTCCTGGTTTGTCGCAGAGAGTTCAGACCCCATCAGTTTATAAATGTAATTGGGGTTTTTTGCCCCAACATGCATCACTCTGCACTTACTGATGTTGAAGCTCATTTGCCACTGTTTTGCCCACTCCCCCAGTGTCAAGAGATCCCTCTGGAGCTCCTCACAATCTCTCACAGTTTTCACTACCCTGTATAATTTAGTGTCGTCAGCAAATTTGGCTACCTTGCTTTTTACTCCTACCTCTAGATCATTTATGAAGAGGTTGAAAAGCAGGGGTCCCAGTACTGAACCTTGGGGGACCCCACTCTTTACTTCCCTCCACTTGGAGAAGTGTCCATTTAGTGCTACCCTCTGTTTCCTGTCCCTTAGCCAGTTGCTGATCCAGGACAAGACCTGTCCCTTTATTCCATGACTGGTAAGTTTATTCAAGAGCCTTTGGTGTGGGACCTTGTCAAAAGCCTTCTGAAAGTCCAGATAAACAATGTCAACTGGATCCCCCTTATCCACATGCTTGTTGACACTCTCAAAAAATTCCAACAGATTAGTGAGGCATGATTTGCCCTTGCAAAAGCCATGTTGGCTCTCCTTTAGCAGCGCCTTCTCTTCTATGTGCCTATTAATTCTATCTTTTAGGATGGTTTCCATCACTTTACCTGGGACACATGTCAAACTGACAGGCCGGTAATTTCCTGGATCACCCCTGGATCCTTTTTTGAAAATTGGTGTTACATTCGCTACCTTCCAGTCATCAGGCACAAAGCCTGATTTGAGGGAAAGATTATATATTTTGGCTAGGATATCAGCAATTTCATCTTTAAGTTCCCTGAGAACTCGTGGATGGATGCCATCTGGTCCTGGGGATTTGTTAGTGTTTAGCTTAACAAGAGATGCAAGGACCTCCTCCCTGGTTATTTCTATCTTGCTTAATTCTTCGGTTTCCCTCCCTACGAAGATAGGCTCTGTTTTGGGCATGTGGTCTCTGTCTTCTTCAGTGAATACTGAAGCAAAGAATTCATTGAGTCTCTCTGCAATCTCTGTTTCCTCTTTAATAACCCCTTGCCTTCCATTGTCATCTAATGGTCCAATGGCCTTCCTAGTTGGGTTCTTACTTCTAATGTACTTAAAGAAGTCTTTGTTATTTCTCTGAGTATTTTTAGCTATACGCTCCTCAAAGTCTTGCTTTGCTTTCCTGATTGTTGCCTTGCATTTGTTCTGCCAGAATTTATGTTTCTGCCTGCTGTTCTCATTTGGACAAGCCTTCCATCTTCTAAATGAGCTTTTCTTGCTCTTGATCACTTCCCGAACAGCTCCTGTAAGCCACATCGGAGTCCTCTTGGACCTGGCAGTGCCCTTTTTCCTTTTGGGTATGCATTCCAATTGAGCCTCTGTTATTGTTTTTGTAAACAGCCTCCATGCCTCTTGGAGTGTTTGGACTCTCTCAATTTTCCCTTTCAGTTTCTTTTTTACTAGTTTCCTCATCTTTGGGAAATTTCCTTTTTGAAAATTTAAGGTCTCTGTGTTAGATTTTATCAGTGACTTGCGGTCTATGATCAAGTTAAACATAATTGAGTTGTGGTCACTGTTCCCTATTGGATCAGTCACATTAACATCTTGCACCAGATCCTGAGTATTACTCAGGATCAAGTCAAGGATTCTTGTACCTCTAGTTGGGTCTTCAACCATCTGTCCCAGGGAACAATCATTGAGCATATCTAGGAACTTTATCTCTTTATCATGTGCTGAACAACAGTTCACCCAGTCTATGTGAGGGTAATTGACAAATAACCTTCCAGACACAGTTTTTCCAAAGTGCCAAAGAACATTCTGAGGCTACCTATAAAGTGTTGTTGCTATTCATCTCTCAAAATACCTAAGATACAACGGAAATTCACAAGTGGCTGTGTATTATTGGAAAACACAAATCAGTTCCAAATAAAAGTTTAAATATGACCTTCATAGCAAACAAAAAATAGTTACCAAGAATAAATCATTCCAGACAGATTATGCCTCAGGCAAATTACTCTGCATCTTGTTCTACACACTGCCTTCAAATAAAATGGATCAGAAATGGTCAAACAGCTACAATACAGAACACTGAAAGTTTTGCTGACAATCTGAACTGCCTTCTCTCCCATATCTATTACTAAAAAAATTAATCAAGAAAGTTACCATGAGAATTTTTTGTTTTGTTTACACAATGGTCAAAATCTTATCAGTTACATCCCCTGGCATAACATTATCATGAGTTATAAAGTTGGTGTAGTTGTTTGTTCTGTGTGTCAAGGGTTAAAACCATGAAGGTATAAAAAACAGGAGATTGGCACTACAGGCTTCAGTTTTTTGAAGCCAGTGGGCATGGCCTGCCGCCATATTAGGTGGACCAAAACATTAGCAGACTACCGTTTACGATTGCTTCTTGTGTTGGAAGGGGGTGGATTGATCCCCTCTCCCTGGTCCCCTGGGTTTGGGAGGTTTGGGGGGACAAAAGGGGTCTGTCCCCTCAACCCTTCCAGAGCCAGGGGACCCGGCAGAGAGGGGATCCCCCTGCAGGACACCCCATTATTAAAGAGAAGAAACCAAGCGGTTTCTTCTCTTTAAAAACAGAGTGTTTGGGAGGGGGTGGAATCTATCACCTCTCCTGGGTCTCCTGGGTCCAGAAGGGTTGGGGGGACAGACCCCTTCCCCCCCAAACCTCCCAACCCCAGGGGAGCCAGCGAAGAGAGGGGATCTCAACCCCCCACCCACTGATATCAAAGGGGAAACCCTGATCTACTTTCACGACTCCACACAATCAAAGCACAATAAGGCAATGTTTTGGGCCAACTAACATGGCGGACTGTCAGATTAGCCAGCTTCAAGTTTGTGACGTCATGTCATCTCCTGTTTTTTATACCTCCATGGTTAAAACAGACGTTGCGGCCCCGACACTGGAGGACCTCACCACTGCCCCTGGCCCTTGCCACCGGCTGGGAAAGATGGAAGGCAGCTGCAACTGCCGTCCCCGGAGCCCTGCCTCAGTCGGGGTTAAAAGGAATTACCTCTGGACACGCACGGCCCATGCACCTTTTTATAGGCATAGATTGTCTCTAAAATTAATATAACAAATAGGAATTTAAAGGGCTAGATGATATCTGCCCAATATCAGGCCACATCAACAACATTTTCTCTTGCCAACATAAGGTCCTCCTCAGTGGACGTTGAGGGGCATAGTGTACATAAAGCTTTTATGGGCAGGGCAAGAATCAATAACAAGTAATACTTTCCCTATCAGTTTGCACAAATATTTTTGAATACTTACCACTGGATGCAGCGAGAACATCCTTACATAACATTAGCCAGTGAGAGAGTTTTTCTACTGCCAGGGATGAAAGCATATGTCCCAATGTATCGTGAATATCAGAGCACAACTTCCGGTCTGTCTCCCGGTCCAACATTCCAAAAAGAACTCCCTCGAGTCCTGTCTCTGTGATATTAATTCCCTGATGTCGCCCATGAATATCCCTCCGAGAGCCAAGACTTGGAGCAAAAGGATTGCTATCTGGAAAACAAAGCTATATTGTATTAATGAAATGCATCAATTTCTTCTTTTGACACTATCTGAGGTTTTTCAAACAAGTCATAATTATAAATTCCCTGGGATCCAAACAGCTAAAATAACAGCCTAAGTCCAGCTAATTTAAAAATGCACTTGCAGAAATAAAATGCAACATTTGAGAGTAGCAACTCCTAGGGGGAAAAGGTATTAGCAATCATCAAAAATTTGAAGTGATTTTGCGCTTTGGAAAAATCTTCTCTGAACGAATGCTAAAGCTGATACACTATGAACAGTGTGCTAGAGTTATTTCCAGCACTGCAGAAAATCAATAGAAGAATGCAACTGGGGGAAAAATATAAAAAAGCATTCTATAACCAGAGATTTATTTATCTCAGCTTTAGCTGTGCAAAGCTCCAAATTATTTTGTCTTTGGAGTCCTGGTGTCACAGTGGTTAAACTGTTGTACTGCAGCCAAAAGGTTGTGAGTTCGATCCTGACCAAGGCTCAGGGTTGACTTAGCTTTCCATCTTTCCAAGGCAATTAAAATACATACCCAGCAATTAGGGGGCAAAATGCTAACTAACTTGTGAACTGCCCAGAGAGTGCACTAAGTGCTATGGGGTGGTATATGAGTGTGATTGCTATCCAACATAGGGTGATGGTCCCCAAGTGGATTAAATCCCATTTGAATCCATCTTGATGGAGGGCAGCAGCTTCATCAATAGAGTACAGTACTGGCCTGGGGCTGAGGAGGACTTTGTGTGCCAAAAGGGCTCAGGACCAGAAAGTGACTCACTGAGCTGGATCAGTGGTACGGGTGTCACGTTGCAACGCGGAAGGCAGATGAAAGGCCACTACATTATATTCTCAGGACAGTCTTCATGGCTGATCACCATGATGATTGTCAATATTCAGAATCGGATACAGCACAAGAAGAAGAAGCTATCCAACATCATCAAGATGCATGGTATTTTACAGAGCAGTTTAAGAGGAAGTTATTTTTCCAAGAAACTTATACTCTAAATGCCAAAGATTGGGAACTATGAAATGGAGAAAAGAGATGGACAACAGGAGGTAAAGTCAACAGGAAATGAATGTACAGAGTATCCCAAAAGTCGCCATAACATAGAGAAAATTTGGGGGGTGTACCTTTACTGACAAAATATTCATTACCAAATATTACAAAATACAGTATTTACAAACTATCCTCTATGTCAGTGTTTCCCAAACTATGTTCTGTGGAACACTGGTGTTCCATAGAGGACTGCAGCTCGCCAGCATAGCGAATACTAAAGACTTCTGGGAATTGTAGTTCAAACTTGGGAACCACTGCTCTACATGTAGGCCACCTCTTTCTACACACATACAAAGTCTTCTCCCCCACTCACAGCAAACACATTCCAAGATACTAGTTCCGTGATGGCGAACTTTGGCACTCCAGATGTTCTTGGACTTCAATTCCCAGAAGCCCAAGCATCCTGTGAATCCACACAAATGGGTTTACTGTGATTCATCCGGCCTGCGCTGCCCTCGTTGCTCCCAGACGGGCGCGTTTTACTTCCGCTTCTGGGAGCGACGAGGGCAGCACGGGCCGGATGAATCGCAGAAAACCCATTTGTGTGGATTCACAGGTTGCTTGGGCTTCTGGGAATTGAAATCCAAGAACATCTGGAGTGCCAAGGTTCACCATCATGGTACTAGTTGTTATGCAAGTGACTTTTGAAACACCCTGTAGCAATTACAGTAATACTCTGGATAATGCCAAAACTTGATTCCACAAGTCTTAGCGTTATCTGGTTCTTTGTGTTATCCAGTGAAGGCATCAGATATCACTAAAAAAACCCAAAAAAAACAACCAGCTTCCTATGGGGGAAGCTGGGTGGAGTATGCCCACCCGCTTTCCCCCAAACCAAGCCGGGGGGAGGTGCTTCCCAGGCGGAGAGCAGCCCTGCCAGCTTGTGAGCTTGGTTCTCCTCTCGCCTACCTCCTCGGAAAGGGAGGCAGGCGAGAGGAGATCCAAGGTGAGCTGGGCTAAGCCAGCACACCCACCCTGCTTGCCTTGGCCGGCTCCCTGCTGACAGCGGTGGCGGGTGGATCCGCGCTCACCCACCACTGCTGCCGGCAGGGAGCCAGTTGGGCATTTGACCGGCTCCCTGCTGGCAGCGGCAGCGGGTGAATCTGCGCGCTTGCCTGCTCTCCCCCCAAACAAAGCCGCAGTCCAAACGCTGGTCTGTTAGGGGAGATCGCATGCTTGCCCGCTCCCCCCAAACAAAGCTGCAGTCCGAGCGCTGGTTTCTTTGGGGAGAGCGTGCACAGGTCCGCTCTCTCCCAAAATAAACTGGTGGACTGAGCACTGGTTTGTTTGGGGAGAGAGTGCGCTTGTCTGCTCTCTCCCCAAACAAAACCGCAGTCTGAGCCACCGCTGACGATCTGCACAGCGGCAGAAAAATGATGAATCAGATAACGCTAAAATAGTGTTAAACGGTGCAATTTCCCAAAAAAAATTGCACGTCGTTATCCAATTTTGGCATTATCCGATGCTGTCATTATCTGGAGTATTACTGTATTTCAACTTTATTTCAGTTGCAGAATATTAAGCAATAAAGCACCACATCCTCTAGAAATCATTATTGTGTCCATGTATCACCATGCTATGAAACATTTATTTTTTAAATAAAAAAAATCTGAACACTCTTGTATATGCAAAGCATCCACTCAGTATAGGACCCTTGGATCTTCTACAGGCAATCAAGGGACAACCATGGCAAATATCTATCATTTATCATTTGCGAGTAGAGACTCTTCATATCACAATTTTTTAAAAAAAAGGCATAAAATGTAGCAAGAAAGGTGAGAAGATGGAAATACATCAAGAGTTATTTTGGTTTTTTTAAAAAAAGAGAAAACAGGAGCAAAACTTACTTGTGCTATTATTTTCTTTATCCCCTGCATTTTTTGCCAAACTCATGGCATATTCACAGACTTCTGCCGCTTCTCTCTGAGCAAGCTGTCTCAGACATGCTACTGCAGCCCGCCGAAGTAGCAGATGAGAGCTGCACAGGTGAACCTGAAACCATGAATAGCTGTGTCATTTTAAATAGACAGATTACTGTAATGATCTCTACATAGGGCTACCCTTGGAAACAGCACAGAAATTTCCGCAGGTCAAAAATAAGAACATAAGAACAGCTTTGCTGGAACAGCCACAGCCCATCCAGTCCAGCATTCTGTCTCACACAGTGGCTCACCTTTTGCTTCAGGGTATTCCCAAGCAGATGCCTTCACCTGCTTAGGATTCCCTGGAAATGGCATTGAGAGTTATCCTGCCTATCTCTCCAACCCGGAGGTTGTCCTTAGGTATCCATAATTATAGACATTGATACCCATGTCCTCCATGAACTTGTCTAATGCGGTAGCCAAGCTGATTTTTGGGACTAGTAAATTTGGCCACATATCCCCCAAATTTGATGTGGCTTTATTGCTCCCTGTTAAATTTCCATGCTCTATCCAAAGTGCTGGTTATGATTTATAAAGCCTTAATGGTTGAAGACCTCAATCCTTGGAATTTCTCTCCCAGGAATTAGCTAGCACTCCCACTCACTCTTTTCAATACATGTTGTTAAAAGTTGCTATACTGATGGAGGCCAAAAAAATTGAAAACAAGAAATCATGCCTTCTCAATTGTGGTCAATTATCTTTGGAATAAGATATTGACAGAGATACACAATGTCCCTTCCCTTTTTGCGTTTAGAAAGATGGTAATGACTGAAGTATTCAAAGCTACCTTTAATAACTGATTCTCCAGAAGGTTATCACTAGTTTATTTATGTTTTAATAAATTTTAGATTTTATAGGGTTATTTATATCTATGGCTTAATTGTTGTCTGTTGTGTTGCTACATTATTTCTGAATTGAATTTTCAGTTATTGTAGTGGAGAAATGAATAAAATACAACTCTTCAAAACACTTTGACCCAATGTATTCCTCTCTAACCTGAGCTATTCCTCCTGCCCAATTTTCAAATACATATTGATTAAATCAAATAATAATATTTTCGTGTCAGAAATTATTCTGGGTTGAAAGGATTTTTGCTGGAGAAACTCTGCTCAGGGGACACCCAAATGAAACTGCTTTCATGTCCCCAAGATCTTTTCCCACCAAAGTGGTCCCTATTTTTTTAATATAAATTTTATTAATTTTTAAAACAATAATACAATATATAAAATAAGACAACCATATTACATAACAAAGAAATACAACACAAAACAATTATTCTAATGCAATAAGAAAAAAAATACAATTTAGATATGACTTAGTAAGATTTGAACCATAAATAAATAAGATACAAATTTCCACATTCTTCTACATTACTTTAATTATTCAATTTTACTACTTAATACTATACTTTTAATTTTTATAATATACATACCATCATCTAATATCTCATTACTCTTATTATCACGTTAAACAAATTCAAAATCAATTCAAAGCCAACCCATTTTAATACGTATACTAAGTCAAACCCTTATTCTTATTCTTATTTCAGTACAGAAATTATAATACTAAACAATAATTTTTAAAAAGTAGCATTATCCAGCCGGAGCCCAGCCGGGGCTTGAGGGAGCCAAGGAACACCTGGGGGTGGCTGGTGTGGCTTTAAAACGCCAGCGCCACCCCCCGGACTGCTCTTCTACCTGCCGGTTTGTGTCCCAGCCCAGCCGGGGCTTGAGGGAGCCAAGGAACACCTGGGGGTGGGCGGTGTGGCTTCAAAACGCCAGCGCCACACCCCCCCCCCACCGGACTGCTCTTCCACCTGCCGGTCCGCGTCCCAGCCCAGCCGGGGCTTGAGGTAGCCAAGGAACACCTGGGGGTGGCTGGGGTGGCTTTAAAACGCCAGCGCCAACCCCCCCCACGGACTGCTCTTCCACCTGCCGGTTCGCGTCCCAGCCCAGCCGGGGCTTGAGGGAGCCAAGGAACACCTGGGGGTGGCTGGTGTGGCTTTAAAACGCCAGCACCCCCCCCCCCAGACTGCTCTTCCACCTGCCGGTTTGCATCCCAGCCCAGCCGGGGCTTGAGGGAGCCAAGGAACACCTGGGGGTGGCTGGTGTGGCTTCAAAACGCCAGTGCCACACCCCCTCCCCCACCGGACTGCTCTTCCACCTGCCGGTTCATGTCCTAGCCCAGCCGGGGCTTGAGGGAGCCAAGGAACACCTGGGGGTGGCTGGTGTGGCTTTAAAACGCCAGCACCCCCCCCCCCCTGACTGCTCTTCCACCTGCCGGTTTGCGTCCCAGCCCAGCCGGGGCTTGAGGGAGCCAAGGAACACCTGGGGGTGGCTGGTGTGGCTTCAAAACGCCAGCGCCACCCCCCCCCCCACCGGACTGCTCTTCCACCTGCTGGTTCGCGTCCTAGCCCAGCCGGGGCTTGAGGGAGCCAAGGAACACCTGGGGGTGGCTGGTGTGGCTTCAAAACGCCAGCGCCACCCCCCCCCCAGACTGCTCTTCCACCTGCCGGTTCGCGTCCCAGCCCAGCTGGGGCTTGAGGGAGCCAAGGAACACCTGGGGGTGGCTGGGGTGGCCTTAAAACGCCAGCGCCACCCCACCGGACTGCTCTTCCACCTGCCAGTTCGCGTCCCAGCCCAGCCGGGGCTTGAGGGAGCCAAGGAACACCTGGGGGTGGCTGGTGTGGCTTTAAAACGCCAGCACCCCCCCCCCCCCCAGACTGCTCTTCCACCTGCCGGTTTGCGTCCCAGCCCAGCCGGGGCTTGAGGGAGCCAAGGAACACCTGGGGGTGGCTGGTGTGGCTTCAAAACGCCAGCGCCACCCCCCCCCCCACCGGACTGCTCTTCCACCTGCCGGTTCGCGTCCTAGCCCAGCTGGGGCTTGAGGGAGCCAAGGAACACCTGGGGGTGGCTGGTGTGGCTTCAAAATGCCGAACTTTCTCTTTCCCCTGCCCCGTCCGCCAGGAGGGTTGCCAGAGCAACGCAGAAATGCCAAGGCCAGGCTTTCCCTGACTCTGCCGAAGACATCTGAACTATGCGGCTCCATCGCGGTCGTAGAGTATGGGTCATGGACATTAAGTGGCTGTGGTCATTGCGGTACTTATCTTGTTGTTTGTTATTTATTTATCTGGTGTTTCATTGCATAATTTGTATTGTACTTTTTTGCAGCTATTATATTTGTTTGATATATTGTACTGCAGAATTTGTATCTATTTGTAATAGCATTTTGAATATTGTATTTATTACTGTATTTTGAATTTTGTATTTCGTATGTAAACCCCATGGGTTACCTTGGGGTTATTTATATGTTGTTAGCTGCCCTGAGTCGGCCATGTGCTGAATAGGGCGGGGTATAAATCGAATAAATATAACAAACATAACATAACAAACATCCACTCTGTGCTTTATACATTGCCCTGGAGAACGCGGAATCTCTTGTTCATTTCTTTCCCAAAAACACTTTTGGCCAGGTACAGGCCTATTTATTTCATTTCCCTTCAATGCGTAATCCACAAAAATTTTCCAAACATTCCAAAATCTGTTCTATTTTATTAAAAAAATTTTCTTTCTTAACTCCCATGTTAGCTTATCATTTAATGCTAAATCCCACATTCCCTTGTACCATTCTTCAATTTTCATGATTACATCATTTTTCCAATTTCTTGCGATACACTGTCTTCCCGTTGTCAACATTATCTCTAGTAACTTTTTTTATCCTTGCTTATATTTATACTTTCCATATCTGTCAACAAAACGGTATTTGACCCCAGTTTGATGTGCATACCCATAATTTCACCTATCTCTTTTTCAATTTTTCTCCAAAAATATTTTACCACATTATAACTCCACCACATATGCTCATAAGTTCCCAATGTATCTTTACACCGCCAACACATTTTATCCTTTTTATTATCAATCTGATGTAACCTAACTGGAGTCAAATACCATTTCCACAACATTTTGTAGTCATGCTTCTTCACTCTAACTGACATGGTTCTCATAATTCTTTTCTTCCATTTATTTTTCCAATTTACATAATCTATCTTGATTTTAAGGTCCCGTTCCCAGCTCGCTCTAAACTCCTCCTGTGGATTACCCTCCTTGTTTATCATCCTATATACTTTACTTACTAAACCCTTTCTCCCTTTCTTATTTTTAGAATCAATTCTTCAAACTCTGTCTTCCCTCTTTCCAAGCAATCTTCTCTCATATATTTACTATTCTATTTATTTACTAACACTTTCTGAAACAAATTCATCTTTAACTGTACATACAAATCTGCCTTTCTCTTACTATCTTTACAGGCCGAAATCCAGTCTTTCAACATGAAAACTTCATTCCTGTACAGTACTTCTTTTACTCTTTTATCAATTTTTATTGGAAAATTTTAATATCTTCAATTTCAATAATTGGAGAAGTGTGTGGGGCCAATTCCTCCTTTACTTTTTTCCATACTCCCACTATTGTCTTCATCATTTTATTTTTGATAACAGGTTTCATAAAATCGCATCCCAAAAAGACAATTTTCTCAATTTGATTGAGCTCCTTCATCTCTATTTCTTCCCAAATTACCTTTTCTCTAGCCAGGATCTTTACTATATCCTTAATTTGAAAGGCTCAATAATAATTCCTCAGGTTCGGAATACCTAAACCTGCCTCCATCTGGGATAAGTACCAATTTTTTTTGAGTATTCTAGATTTCTTTCCCCCATTACAAAAATTATCAAACATTTTTTGAAATTCCTTAATTTCCTTATTCCTCAATTGAATTGGGAGAGCGTCAAATAAAAAAATAATTCTTGGTAATAACATCATTTTACATAACGCTATCCTCCCAAACCAAAACAACTTCATTTTTTGATATCGCTGTATTTTATCCTTAATTTCCATTTTCAATTTTCAATTTTCCATAATTTAATTTCTTAAGATCTTCACATTTATTTGAAATATTTATCCCCAAGTATTTCAAATTATCCTTTTAAGTTGTAAATTGCTATTACCCTTTATCAACTGTTGTTCTTCCTTGCCAATATTACACAAAATCATTTCTGACTTATCCCAGTTTATTCTCAAACCCGTAATGTCTTCAAATTCTTTTAATTTGAAGACATTCTCGTATTCTGCCTAATGTTTTCCCAGGATGTTTTGTAATTATCAATGTATCATCCGCATATAAACTTATCTTGTTTCCTAATATCCCCTCAATTTCTTTATCATCTCTTATGGCCTTTACCAACATCTCCATTGCCATAATAAACAATATTGGCGATAATGGGTAACCCTGTCTGGTACCCGCTTCAAGTTTCACTTCTTCTGTTACCTCATCATTTACCCTGACAATAGCAGATCCATGTTGGTATAATTGTTCAATAGTCCTTCTAAATTTATCTCCAAATCCATAGCATTTAATTATCTCATTAATTGTTACCCATTGTAGGGAATCAATTGCCTTAAAAATATCCAAAGATAATAATCCAACTTTCTCTTTTGTCTGACCCACTGTATCTATTAAATCAATAACTCTTCTTGTCAGATCTGCCATATGTCTTCCCTTCAAAAAAACCACTTGGTCTTCATTAATATAGTTGCCCATAAAGCTATTCAATCTATTTGCTAAAATCGCTAAAAAGATCTTAGCGTCCTGATTTATCAAAGAAATAGGCCTATATGATTCCACTTTCTCTAGATCCTTTCCAGGTTTTGGCAGAAGCGCAATTATGGTTCTATACAATGAGGTCGGAATTTTCCCTCCTTCTAATATATAATTATATAATTTTACCAATTTCAACACTACTAATTCTTTAAATTCCTTATAAAATTCAGCAGATAACCCATCTTCTCCAGGAGCTTTATCCATTTTCAAACTATTTATTACATCTTTCACTTCTTTTTTTGTTATTTTTTCTTCCATTCTATTTCTATGTTCATGTTTTATCTTAATCTCTATTTGTTTTTTCAATTTGTCTTTCAGCTTCCCCAGATCTATGTTCTTTTTAGCATACAAGTCCTGATAAAAATCTTTAACAACTTTACATTTATCACCAATCTTATTACATCTTGATCCATCCTTACTAATAAAAGTTCCAATTTCTCTCTTTTCTTTTGCAGCCCTAGCCAGTAATTTTGAATTCTTATTACTATACTCAAAGTAATCTCTTTTTAAGTATACCAGATCTCTTTTTACTTTTTCTATATCCTTACCTATCAATTCTGTCTTTAATCCTTGCATCTTTTCAAACACCTTGTTATCCTTTGTCTTTGTATGTTCCTCTTGTAACTTTTTTATCTCTTTTTCAATTTTATCTTGCGCCTCCTTGAATTGTTGTTTCTAATACTACCCATTTTATACTCTCCCCTCTAAAAACTGACTTCATGGCATCCCATATCATATTGTAGCTTACCTCATCATTATCATTCCAGTGCCAGCTTTCTTCCCATTTTTCAATCATTTTTTCTTTACATTTTTGATCTTTAAAGAGTTCGGCATCATATCTCCAATTCCTTCTCATTCAATCTCATGCTCCCTATTTTCAATTCTGCCCACAATTTCGCATGGTCAGACTTTTTAAAAATTCCCACTTCTACCTCCTCTACATTTCTAACCATAATCTCTGTTACAAAGATATAATCTATTCTGGAATACGAGTTGTGCATCCTTTCCGGCCCTTTCAACTCTCTCCATATATCTTTCAAACCTAAAGATATCATCCATTTATCCAAAATTTGTTTTTTAATATCTTTTCCACTTCTTGTTATATTTGTACAATCTAAATTTGACTTTATTAGATTAAAATCCCCAGCCACTATCATTTTTGTTGTTTTTTCCTTTACCAACATATCATATATTTTATTCAAAAACTCTCCTTGGCACTAAAGTTATATCCTCATCATCAATTTTCCCTTTTACTATTAAATATCTACCTTCCGGATCAGAGATACTGCTTACCATTTCAAAACCCAATCTGGTCGAAATCAAAATCACAACCCCTCTTGCTTTTGAAGTACCGTATGGCTTTTCATAAAATTGCATCCATCCTAAAAAAAACTTTCACATCTTGAGATTTTTGATGAGTTTCCTGAAGAAAGACTACATCCGGCCTGTCTTTTCTCAGAGCTGATTGAATCCTTCTCCTCTTAATTTGAGACCCTGTACCTTTCACATTCCATGTTAACACCTTAATATTTCTCATAATTTAATCAACCACTGTCCTCTGTAACCTCTGCTTTCTCCAATGGGCGTGAGTTCCTCTACCCTACATCTATAACAGATACACAAAACAATCAAATCTACCCTCCCCACTCTCTTCTTCAAAAAAGTCGCCTTCGTCTCCCAAAGAGGGGAGGGGGGAACATGGAAGATGTGTCTACCATCCAACGCTCTAGCGCTTTTCTATCTTATTACTAAACAATCTATACTTTTAAATCTTATTCTAAACCATTTCAGATTATCATTTCTCTCCCCTGCCTCATTCTCTCTAACCCCTAATTCCCCCTTCTTCCGCTACCATCACCAATTTTTTGTCAAGATCCCGCAGCACCTCCCTCCTTTGCACCTCCATAAGGATGGACACAAGGATAAGTAGCTGATGTGAAAAATGTAGCTGACTTAATATAGCAACTGACATAGAGACTTTACACTGACTTAATATAGCAATTAACATAGAGACTGTGTTTTAGAGTGTGATAATTATGCATGATAATATGTTGTTTAAACTGTTTTAAACTTTTAAAACTGTGATATGATGTATGATGCGAGGAAAAAAATGGCGTAGAAACCGGCAAACCACGCCACAAAGCTTGCCAAGAGAACCCTATTGGACCAAAACAAAAGGCAAAACAAAAGGGCAGGCTAGGTGATACAGGATGCTTAACACCTCAGAGGGGAGAAAGGGGAGGGACAGGAAGGAGGGAGGAGGAATGCAATGTTGCAAGGAGCAATACTGCATAGGGACATGGAATGTTAGATCAATGAACCAAGGTAAACTAGAAGTGGTAAAAAATGAGATGGAAAGAATAAACATTGACATCTTGGGAATCAGTGAGCTAAAATGGACAGGGATGGGCGAATTCAGCTCTGGAAACCATCACATCTACTACTGTGGACAAGAAAACCTTAGAAGACATGGAGTAGCCATAATTGTCAATAAAAGAGTGAGAAGAGCAGTAATGGGATACAACCTCAAAAATGACAGAATGATGTCAGTAAGATTTCAGGGCAAACCCTTCAATGTTACTGTGATCCAAATATACGCACCAACCACGGGTGCAGATGAAGCCACAGTGGACCAGTTCTATGAGGACTTACAACACCTCATAGAACAAACACCAAGAAATGATGTCCAAATTATTTTAGGAGACTGGAATGCCAAAGTAGGCAATCAAAAAGTGGAGGGAATAACAGGCAAGTTCGGTCTTGGAGCACAGAATGAAGCAGGGCAAAGATTGATAGAGTTCTGCCAAGAGAACGCACTGGTCATAGCAAACACTCTCTTCCAGCAACACAAGAGGCGACTTTACACATGGACATCACCAGATGGCCAACACCGAAACCAGATTGATTACATACTCTGCAGTCAAAGATGGAGAACCTCCATACAGTCAGCAAAAACAAGACCTGGAGCAGACTGTGGCTCAGATCACAACCTACTGATTGCAAAATTCAGGCTTAGACTAAAGAAAATAGGGAAAACAAAGAGACCAGACAGATATCACCTAGATAGCATCCCTAAAGAATACACGGTGGAGGTGATGAACAGATTCAATGGCTTAGACTCAATAGATAGAGTGCCAGAAGAATTATGGACAGAGATGAGGGACATCATGCAGGAAGCAGCAAAGAAAACCATACCAAAAGAAAAGAAGAATAAGAAAGCAAAGTGGTTGTCTGATGAGGCTCTTAAAATAGCAGAGGAAAGGAGGAATGCAAAAGTCAAAGGAGAAAGAAAAAAATACAATCTTTTGAACACAGAATTTCAAAGAAAAGCAAGGAGAGATAAGGAAAACTACCTAAAAGAACAGTGCAAAGAAATGGAGGAAAACAACAAAAGAGGCAGAACCAGAGACCTTTTCAAAAAAATCCAGGAAATCAAGCGAACATTTAAAGCAAAAATGAACATGATAAGGGACAAAGACGGAAAGGAGCTAGCTGATGCAGAAGAAATTAAGAAAAGATGGAAAGAGTACACAGAGGAACTCTACAAAAAGGAACTCAACACTCCTGATAGTCACAATGATGAAGAAATTGAAACTGAGCCAGACATCCTGGAGAGTGAAGTCAGAAAGGCCCTAAAGAGCACTGCAAACAACAAAGCTAGTGGAGATGATGGCATCCCAGTTGAATTTTTCAAAGCTCTAGGAGATGATGGCATCAAATTACTGCATTCAATATGCCAGCAGATTTGGAAAACAAAACAGTGGCCACAGGACTGGAAAAGATCAGTATATGTTCCAATCCCAAAAAAGGGCAATGCCAAAGAATGCTCAAATTATCGAACAATTGCGCTCATCCCACATGCCAGCAAGGTGATGCTCAAGATAATACAGGATAGACTTCAGCAGCATGTGGAAAGAGAACTACCAGAGGTGCAGGCTGGGTTCAGAAGAGGCAGGGGGACTAGAGACCACATTGCCAACATACGCTGGATCATGGAGAAAACAAAGGAATACCAGAAACAAGTTTACTTTTGCTTTATTGGCTACACTAAGGCATTTGATTGTGTGGATCACAACAAGATGTGGCAAGTGATTAAAGAGATGGGAATACCAGAGCATCTCATATGTCTCCTGAGAAATCTGTACAGGAACCAAGAAGCAACAGTTAGGACAGAACACGGAATGACAGAGTGGTTTGGAATAGGAAAAGGAGTAAGACAAGGCTGCATTTTGTCACCCTGCTTATTCAACTTATACACAGAGCACATAATGCGCAAGGCAGGGATGGAGGAATCACAATATGGGATCAAAATTGCTGGGAGAAACATCAACAATCTGAGATATGCAGATGACACCACCTTAATGGCAGAAAGTGAGGAAGACCTAAAGAATCTCTTGATCGGTGTGAAGGAAGAGAGTGCAAAAGCTGGCTTGAGACTCAATATCAAGAAAACCAAGATAATGGCAACAGGCCCGATCAGTTCCTGGAAAATAGATGGGGAAGAAGTAGAAGCAGTGACAGATTTTACATTCTTAGGATCTAAGATCTCTGCAGATGGAGATTGCAGCCATGAAATAAAAAGGCGACTGATTCTTGGGAGACAAGCCATGAGAAACCTGGGGAACATAGTGAAAAGCAGAGACATCACCTTGAAAACAAAAATTAGAATAGTCAAAGCAATGGTATTCCCAGTGGTAATGTACGGATGTGAGAGCTGGACAATTAGGAAAGCTGAACGCAGAAGAATAGATGCCTTTGAAATGTGGTGCTGGAGGAGAGTTTTGAGGGTACCCTGGACAGCGAGGAGAACAAATAGGTCAATCTTAGAAGAAATCAACACTGACTGCTCATTGAAAGGTCAAATAGTAAAGATGAGGCTAAAGTACTTTGGGCATCAAATGAGAAGGGAGGATTCACTTGAGAAGGCAATTATGCTGGGAAAGGTGGAGGGCAAAAGAAGAAGGGGGAGGCCAAGGATGAGATGGATAGATGGTATTGTAGACACAGTGGGCACAGAACTGGGAGGTCTGAGGGGGATGGTGGAGGACAGAGGCGCCTGGAGAACGATGGTCCATAGGGTCGCAAAGGGTCGGAATCGACTGTGCGACTGAACAACAACAACAATCCCTTCTTATAGCTCCAGACTCCAATAGAGCTTTTCTTAATGCCAACCATTCTCTTGAGGCTGCCTTAACCAAATCATTTAAAAACAAGTACTCCAAAGGTTTCTGCATCAATCATGTGCATTTTCTTATCATAGAAAAATCTTAATTGTTGTGGAAATCTCCAATTATATTTTATTCCCCGTTCCGTCAAAATTTTTGTTACCGGTTTCATCTTGTAGCGCCAAACACGCTCTTTAACGGAAATATCATTGTAAACCTCCACATTAACCCCATCAATTTTTAAAATGCCAGACCCTGCTTGTTTTATAAAGGCCATCACCTTTAGCTTGTCCCCCCAATTTGCAAACTTAACCAAAACATTCCTCTGAACACTTTTCCCTCTTCTCGCTCCCAATCTATAAGCATTTGCAATGTCTTCATTAACAAAGTCTTTCCCCATTTTCATGCCATTTAACCAATCAATTATTCTATCTTTTAGCTGGTCTGGCGTTTTCTCAACCAAATTACGAATCACAATATTCTGCTTTCTCATCATCTCTTCCACAACATCTATCCTTTTTTCCCTGCACATCAACTTTCATCTTGGTTTCCTTTTCTTCCTCATGTAATCCTTTGATATCATTCTGCATTAGTTTCATATCATTTTGCATTAACTTAACACTTGCATCCATCCTTTGAAAGTTAAAATCAACCTTTTTAGAGAAATCTATAACCACTGTAGCTATTTTATCTTGATTTCCCATTATTTCCTCTTTGTCTTTTACCCTTGCCTCTTCCATCCTATCAAATTTCGTAAACAATTTACCCAACTCAACCAAAATTTGTGTTTGGTCCATTAATGCTGGTTCCGGTGATGATGTTGATTATGTTGAAGCAGGTATGTCTTCAGTTGTAGATTTATCTTTCTTCTTAGGCCTCACCACCTCCACCTCCTTTCCCTTTCCTTTTCCAATTTTTTTCCATTGTGGCGTCAAACAGCAATCTCAGAGCTGCCACTCCTTTAATTTCACCCAGTTCTTCTTCATGATAGAATTCCAGAATCACTTATTATATAGCCACCACCTCTAATTTAATCGAGCAGCACCACAGACTTTCTGTATTTATATTCCAACTGCAATTCCTGCAATACTTTACACGTTGTAATCCAACCTTGACAACTCAAAAAAAGGAAAAATTGTATCCAATCGCTATTCCAACTGCAGCTCCTGTAATGCTTTGCACACTGTAAACCAACCTTGCCAGCACAAAATATAGAAAGATTGTATCCAAACGCCAAAGCTTGTGTTGTTTCAGCCACTATGTATCCAAATATATCCAAACTCCCAGGAAAATGGAAAGGAGAGGCAAAGCCTCAAAAAACAGACAAACCAATGCAATAATCCAGGTGATGGAGCTCCCCAATGCGTAAAAAAAGGGGGAGAGGAAAAATATATAAAAAAAAGACTCCTTTCAATTACCTAAAAATCCAAAATACTTAATCCTGAAGAAAGAATGTTAATTTTCCTTTAAACTCCAGCTGCGGTTGCGGTTTCTGAGGGGGGGCCCTCCTCCCTTCTTCCCCGAACTCGTCAGTCACCAATCTCCATTTTCTATTTTCGGTTTTTCATTCCTAATCCTCCGCACTTACAACCTCACACTCCTTTCATTCTCCTCTCCTTTTCCTCCTTCTTCTCCCTTCTTTCCAAACTCTCCAAGCCTCTCAAACTCTTTCCTCCGTTGCCCTTCTTGCTTAATTCCAACTCTTAACTTTTGATTTCTTGGGCTCCCGCCACCATTAACCCCCCCCTTCTCTCCTTCTCTTTCGTTCGCTCTCGCCTTAACTTCGTCCTCACCCCTTTACACTTGCTTTTCAATTCATCCAAATCACTCTTATGCTCACCCCGTCAACAGCCGTTGCCGCAGCTTTGTAATTTGTATTTTATTTCCCTTCTTTTCTTACTTTTCTTCTCACTGGTTCCGTTGGTCCCCTTTGCCGCAATTCAGCCAGGAGCGCGGCTTTCGCCGCTTGCCTCTCCAGCCAGGGCTGCTTCCCAAACTCCAAACTCCAGGCACCCAAAATATCGGCAACACAGGTTAGAGACTTAAAGAACTTTCTCCGGGTGAAATCTTAGTAATTTTAAAGCTCTTTTTGTTTAGTATCTCATTTAATACCTCATTATGAAGCGCGAGCTCGTAAATAAGTATGTTATACCATTGCCATCTTGGCCACGCCCCCAGTGGTCCCTATTTATCTACTTGCAATTTCTTACTTTGAAACTGCTAAGTTGGCAGGAACTGGGACAGAGACAGGCGCTCATGCAGTACTCAGGTCTTCAACTGCTGACTTGCCGACTTACCAGCTAACAAGGCGAGCTTCTTAACCACAGAGCCACCGCAGCCCCAATTAAATTAAATGGTGATATAGTTTATATACTCACACAAAGACTGGGAACGAGACTGGAAAGGTTAACATGCCGTGGTGCAAACATATGAAGCTGCTGGAGACAGGAAATAGCAGCTGCCTGAACCAGAGAGTCTGAATGATCTTGTGTAATGGCACAGCCCACTAAGCAGGAAGATCGGATGGTCGAAACAGTGGCTCCATTACCTAATGAAATCATATTATGAAATCACGGTCAGAAACCTCTCACAGAGACAAATCAACATATTTTGATCAATTCTACAAAAACATATGGAAGAATATCCACACATACCTTTGCAAGGACTGCTGAATGACTTATCTATTCCAAGAATGATCTTATGTTTTTAGGGAAAGTTTGCCCTTGCTCAAAAGCCAGTCGTATCCAACTCTAGGGTTCAGTGCTCATCTCTGTTTTCAGCCAAAGAGTGAACACTGTCTGCATCTCTAGACATTTCTATGGACATGTGGCAAGCATGACTAGACACCAGAGTGCATGGAACACTGTTTACCTTCCCAATGAAGTGGTCCCTATTTATCTACTTGCAATTTC
Organism: Bradypodion ventrale; assembly: GCA_035047345.1. Taxonomy (NCBI): domain Eukaryota; kingdom Metazoa; phylum Chordata; class Lepidosauria; order Squamata; family Chamaeleonidae; genus Bradypodion; species Bradypodion ventrale. The sequence goes on along the minus strand of JAWDJE010000001.1, from coordinate 66,816,599 downwards.
TTGCTTTCAAACTGCTAGGTTGGCAGGAGATGGAACAGAGAAGGAAGTTCACTCTGTCATGCAGCACTCAGGTCTCGAACTGCTGACCTGCCAACCTCCCAGTCATCAAGTTCAGTGTCTTAACCACTAAGCCACCACAGACCCTTATGTATAAGACAAAATAAAACCCAGTCAATATATTTTTATTTCTTGAAAGATCAATCTGCCTTTCATAAAATAGCTGAAAATACATAAAGCATATAATCACAATTCACAAACATACCACAGGAAAGAATCAATGATTGTTAAGCACCAAATGCAGATTTAAAGACAAAGATCTTCTGGGATTGTTGATTTTTAAGTGGCACTGGTGAGGCTATACATATCTTCATGGAGGGGTGGTGGTAGGAGAGTTCAAAACATGTGGCCCACCACTAATAAAATCCTATCTTTGGTAAACTTGATAAAAGGTCCTCCGGTGTGGATTTAAGTGAGCAGACTGGAAGTCTCTCAGATAAATGGTATCCCAAATCATTTAGGGTTGTAGACCACACAATTTCATGCTATACTCATTTTGAGCTTTGTCAAAAATGTGGCAACCAAGTGAGAGCAAATAAAAAACAATTTTATTTACAAAACACAATGCAAATTAATCATAATGGGCCTTGAAAGGTTCTGTCTACTGCAGGAGTTCTCAACCTTTTAAAGCCAGGGGCCGGGTCACGCTCCCTCAGACAGCTTTGGGGGCCAGATGGCTATTTTGCCCTGCCTGCCACACATGGCACTTCCCGGTGTAGTGGAGGCGGTGGGGGGCCACATGAAATGGTGCTGTGGGCCGCATCCGGATTGAGAATCACTGGTCTACTGCTTTAAGGGACCTAAACCAAGTAGGCTTCTAAATAACTGAAAGTGATGGTCAATGCTATGCGGGTACAACGGTAGTAGAAAAGTAAATTTTTATTAATTAAATATCAGTAATATCAGTAAAATACGCGATCTAAGAATGGAATATTCTTAGCTATAAATATAAGATACATGATATAAAATGTATAGCATAAAACACGATTCCAAGCATATTTGTAAAAGATTTTTGGAAATGCACAACTTTTAAATAGCAATTCTATCTCTCTGATTGTCTCGCTGAAAATCACATGCAGTTAACGTTGTTAGATAGCAGAACTGAAGATTTAAATCAGGGGTGCCCAAACTACAGCTCGTGGGCTGGAACCGGCCCCTGACACCAATTCATCCGGCCCACACCGCTCTTGCTGCTCCATACGGGCATGTTTTACTTCTGCTTCCAGGAGCAGCAAGGGTGGCGTGTGCTAGATAAATTGGTGTCAGGGGTGGATCCGGCCCACAGGCCATAGTTTGAGCACCCCTGGTTTAAGCAGAAAATTGCAGCCTAAAAATCTATCTTATCCTGTTGCAAAACATACTGCAAGGCATGTTTTACTTCCGCTTCCGGTGGGAGGAACCAAGTGACTGGCCCATGACCTGAAAAATTTGGGCACCCCTGATTTAAATGGCTTTTTGTACTCACCTTGCAACTCAGGACCAACGGTTGTTATTATAGCTCCCAGACATCGCCCCAAGCACTGATGCACTTCTGTGTGTGATGGAGGCACAGTCAGAAGTAAGGTGAGAACCAAAGACAGTGTGGGCTCCACATACCCACGATACATTGGTCCACTAGAGTCCACTATTAAAGCAAGTGAATGGAGAGACCATGTCTAGAAGAAAAATGAACACTTTAGTGGTATACTTTTAGCAAGATTTACTAAGCTTACAGCATGCTTGGCCACCCTTACGACATGGAAGAATTCACCATAATCTCTCTCTGCTGAGACTTCACACCTGCCTTTCTATAATTTAAATAAATCTAATTCAGGATCTGTTCTACCACAGAACATGAAAGAGGGGAGAAATGCCCTCATAAAGATGTAATGCTTCTGGGGAAAATCTCCTTACCAATAAACACTAACAAAAAAAAATCAGTATGTGGGGCAAGAACACCTTATTTTATTTAAGTGATTTCGTAAGGTGGGTTAGATCTCTGAAACATAAATCCAATAATGTTTCCCTTTCTATATCAGCAAGGAAAGAAATGTACTCTTTTGGGCTCTATCTGGTTGATCAAGCTAAATGGCTGAATTCTGGGGCTATTAAATGAATCCGAAGTCTCTCCTTAGAAACTGATTGAGGAGTTAAAATCAAAGAAGAGGAATAGGGTAGAGTATGGAAACAAAGAATTATGAAAAATATGTCAGTTAGAATTAAAGAGAACTGCTGTAATACAATGTGAAGATGGTATATGACTCCAGTTGCTATGATTCAAAATACTGTATACTAAAGATTGTTGGAGAAGAAGTTGAGACATATTTTCATTTATGGTGAGAATGTAATAATGTGAAGAAAAGATGGAAAATGTTTTTTGGAGGGGCAGAAATTAATCAAATATTTTCTATAAAATTGGAGATGTGTCCTAAAAAAGCATTATTGAATGGCTTTGGGAATAAGCAGATAGAATGGAATAAGAAAGAAATTATTATTATATTGGCAACAGCTTTGAGACTGATTATAGTTAAAAATGGAAAGTAGATTGTGAATTAGAATTATGATGATTGGCATAAAGATATATGAGTTCTAGCAGTAAAAGATAAATTAAAATGTGAATTAAAACTAAAACGGGATTAGTAAAAAAAACCACCTGACTTTAGAGAGATGTGGGGAGAATTTATAGACCAGGGTGCCTAAACTATGGCCCGTGGGCTAGATCTGGACCCTGATGCCAATTCATCCAGCCCATGACGGCCTCATTGCTCCCAGAAATAGAAGTAAAATGCGCCCGTACGGTTTAAGCAGAGAAAATGGCATCCTGTTGCAAAACACATTGCAAGGCACATTTTACTTCCGCTTCTGGTGGAAGGAACCACGTGACTGGCTCGCTGAACCACATGACCAGCCTGCGGCCTGAAAAGTTTGGGCATCCCTGTTATAGACTATGCACTAGTGAAAGGGGAAAGGAGTAAGGTCAGAGCAAGATCTTTTTTGAATAAGGGGACAAATATATGAATAAATTGTAATGACTCAGTGGTTAAGAAGCTCGCCTTGTTAGCTGCAAGGTCAGCAAGTCGGCAGTTCGAGACCCGAGTGCTGCATGACAGAATGAGCACCATCTCTGTCCCAGCTCCTGCCAACCTATCAGTTTGAAAGCAAGAAATTGCAAGTACTGTAGATTAATAGGGACCACTTTGGAGGAAAAAGATCTTGGGGACATGAAAGGAGCCTCATTCGGGCGTCCCCTGAGCAGAGTTTCTCCATCAAAAATCGTTTCAATCCAGAAAGCACCTTTGTGTGCTTCTGACATGATTTTAAAAACCCAGAGAATAGTGAAATGAACGTCTATAATGCCCCACTGATGGTGGGTGCACGTAGCAGTTCTATAGAAAATTGTTAAGATTTTTATGTTTTTTATTTTGAATAAACATTTTTAAAGTAAAAAAGAAAAGAAATTATAGACAATGTTGCACCCTTAGACAAGATGATCTATTATTGGACACCCACTGCAAGTCCCATTATGGAGGTTTTTGTGTTGATTTACTTCTGAAGTCTGAAGTTCAGATGGGGTGAAAGATGGTATGCTGGGCTTGTGGAGGAGGAGGAATAGAGAAAGAGAGAGCTGATCTGCCCAGCCCACAATCTCTTTAGCTCCTGACACAAAAATAAATGTACAGGCACATCAGAGGTTGTTGAAACTAGTTTATCTCCCATTTCCCGCAATGGGCAAGCTTTTCAGGAAGAAATGAAAACAAACCCACAAAGAATGTGGAAAGCAGAACATTAGGTAAAGGTTTCCCTTGCTTGAAAGCCAGTCGTATCTGACTCTAGGGTGCAGTGCTCATCTCTGTTTCTAAGCCGAAGAGCCAGCGCTGTCTGCTTCTGCAGACATTTCCGTGGTCATGTGGCAGGCATGACTAGACACCAGAGTGCACGGAACGCTGTTACCTTCCCACCTAAGTGGTCCCTATTTAACTACTTGCAATTTCTTGCTTTCGAACTGCAAGATTGGCAGGAGCTGGGACTAAGACGGGAGCTCATTCCGTCCTGCAGTACTCGGGAATCGAACTGCTGACCTTCTGCTTCCCAGTCAACGTCTTAGCTACTTGAGCCACTGCAGTCCCTTATAATCATTAAAATGTGTGCCCTGCTAGAAAGAGCTCAGCAAGGTCTGGATTGGGGTGCCCAAACTATGGCCCAGAAGCTGGATCTGGCCCCTGGGCCGTAGTTTGGGCACCCCTTATTTAAGCAGAGAAAATGGCAGCCTAAGATCTATCTTATCCTGTTGCAAAACACATCTCTTGGAAAACAAATTGCAAGGCGTGTTTTACTTCTGCTTCCGGTGGGAGGAACCATGTGTCTGGCCCGTGGTCCCGAAAAGTTTGGGCACCCCTCTGCTCTAGATGAAACAAAACTTCTTTCCCTGAAGATGGCAAGCTTTGACAGCTATGGCTATCGCTTGTCTTCTTAAACTGGCCGCAAAAAAGGACAAAAAAATCATCAGATTGCAACAAATAACTACAGCAGTTTAAATTCTGTGTTGGAGTGGGTGAAACTCTTGATACACATTTCCTTATCAGACAGGAGACTGGCAATTCAGGCAACAGAGGTTAAGATTTGTATATGCTATCCGGAGTTGTTCTGAAGAGTTCAACAGAATTCTGTATGGCTGTCCTGGAACCAGTATCAGCAGTGACCAGTTCTATAAGAAGCAAGCTTATCCAGTTTACCAAATAATACATTGCAGAAACAACAGTGCCTTGCCTGTTTACAATCAAGAATCTGTGGGCTTTTCTCCTGTCTAAACAGTTTAGGAAATATCAGTGTCTTTTGAACAGCAAAGTCTGAAGTGAAACATTCACATCCACATAGAAACAAACTGTAGAGCCCTTCTTAGTTATATGGGGTATTATTTATTTCCTTTACCTGAACTTCAGGTGAGGTCCCATCTTGGGCCAGTGCAAGGAGAATGCTGACGCTGGTTTTCAAGTGCTGCCCAGAACCTATGCCACCAACGTAACGATGAAGACAGCCAAGAGCCAAGGAATGTCCTGTTCTTGCTACAACATCTCTAGCAGATTTTAATCTGTCAAGATATTTTTAAAGATACGTTTTTGTAAAGTCAACAATTTGATAAAATAAACAACAAGCCTAATAAAAGTCTACTTTCCAAGACAACATAAGAGCTATCATTTCAATCAACAAGATGAAGGAAAGTAAAACTGATTAACTGGAGTTGCCAAGTTATTTCTTTTTTAATTTCTCAAAAGCCCAACATCTAATGCCGTGATGGCGAACCTTGGCACTCCAGATGTTTTTTGGACTTCAATTCCCAGAAGCCAAAACACCCTGTGAATCCACACAAATGGATTTACTGTGATTTGTCCAGCCTGCACTGCCCTCATCGCTCCTGGAAGCAGAAGTAAAACATGCTCGTACAGAGGAAGGGTTAACCCGGAAGAGCCTTAACGTTACGGGCATATTTTACTTCCTCTTCCGGGAGCAACGAGGGCAGCGCGGGGCAGATGAATCACAGTAAATCCATTCATGTGGATTCACAGGGTGCTTGGGCTTCTGGGAATTGAAGTCCAAGAACATCTGGAGTGCCAAGGTTTGCCATTGTGGATCTAATGCATAATATAATTATAAATTTTGCAGTGCACACTGAAGAAACATGTACAATGTAAGGAGAAACATATAACTGTCTGGTGTCAATTCAAAATTGAAGTTTGTCATATAAATGTTTCCCCTTTAAGTCAGCTTACTTGTCAAAACTGTACTGTGCCATCCTGGCAATGAAAGTTGCTTCGCCAACCACCTGTGCCATTCTGCCAAGGGCTTCACCTGCTGCACATCTCAGGATGGGATTAGGATTGTCAAGAGCCCCCATAACTAATGTCAAGGCAGACTTGCGAACTTCTTCTGGTCCCAAAGTACTTTTATTCTCAGCCAAACCCTTTAGCCAAAGAGAAAATATTACAACCGTTAGTAGAAACACATCTTTGAACTGGCCATGACTACTGACTCTGGAAACAATAATGGGACATTTTTGGCTTCTACACACAATCTGTCAGATGTCTCTTTGTCCATTACCATAGCTAAAATCCAAAGGTGGCCTTCTACTCAAGAAGGGATGTTTCTGGTTTAATGTAAAATGAATTGAAATCCAGATCTATTACTCTGTAACCATATTGACTATATGCTCATTTTCTCCATTTCCTCATAACTGTTCACATGCTTTAGAATACAGTGATGGGCTAATCTTGGCACTTCAGGTGTTCTTGAACTTCAATTCTCAGAAGCCCTGATCAGCAGGAGTGCTGACTTGGGCTTCTGATAATTGAAATCCAAGAATACCTGGAGTGCCAAGGTTCGCCATCACTGCTTTAGAACATCTGCCACTTGATCTGTAATAGCTAAGGCACAACAATTCTTCGTCTCAGAGAAAACTTTGCAGTGAGGAACTGTCAGGGTTACATTTGCAATGCATGCAAGTTCTAATATAACATGAGTTGCTCCAAATCTTTCTGCAACACATCAAGCTGTTAGCAGAATATGCCAAGACAAGGTGGCATTAAGAATGCATTATGTCCTCTAGCATCATGCTGAAGCTGAGTGATGGGAGATTTAGGACACCTAAAAGGAAATGCCTCTCCATACACTGACTGAAATCCGATAGGAAGTCACAAGTACAGTAAACCTATGGAATTAATGGAACTTATGGAGGAGCTGACTCACCAAATCGCCATTGATTTTATGAGTATACTCTAGTTCAGGAGTTCTCAACCTTTTTAAGCTGGGGGCTGTGTCACACTCCCTCAGACAGCTTTGGGGGCCGACAGCCATTTTGCCCTTCCTCCACCACATGGCACTTTCAGGTGTGGTGGAGGCGATTGGGGGCCACATGAAATGGTGCCATGGGCTGCATCCGGCCCATGGGCTGCAGGTTGAGAATCCCTGCTCTAGTTGTAACTTACTACTGGATTTCAGCCAATGAACTGTTTGTTTTCCCAAGATGCAGTGATGGTCACAGTGTGAACAGAATGATGGACTACACAGGACTTTGATCTGACTTTGTGTGGCTCAATGTTTTACATTATACAACCTATGCTGCAGCTCCAGATACTCTGTTCTATAAACTTTTCCATCAATGTTTGTGTAACTTTTCATTGAACAGCACTAAACAGTAAATTTATGTTTGTGTGTGTTCCAATACTGCAATTCTCTCTCCACCTTTTAAAAAAAAACCTATGAGTACAGTGTCTAGTATTGGACTATAACAAGATCTGCATGTATCCTTTGTTTTTTTGATGTGGTCCCCTTTGAGCTGTTGCCCTCTTTAATGCAACACAATGTTAAATGCACTTCAGCACTGAACAGGAAAGCTTCCTGAATAAGCTGATTCATGAACAGAACTACCGTATTTATTCGAGTATAACGCGCAAAATTTTATACCCAAAAAAAGGCTCAAAGTTTGGGTGCGCGTTATACACGAGGACTGGGCCGCGCGACTCAAGAAGCCGGCGCCGGGTAGGCGCGGAGCACGCCGCGGCCCTCCCCCGGAGGGTTCCCTTCTCGACCCGGCGGGTGCGTGCAGGTGAGCGGCGGCGGCAGCGGGACCTGGGCGCCTGCCCAGGTCCCGCTGCCGCCGCCGCTCACCTGCACGCACCCGCCGGGTCGAGAAGGGAACCCTCCGGGGGAGGGCCGCGGCGTGCTCCGCGCCTACCCGGGCCGCGCGACTCAAGAAGCCGGCGCCGGGTAGGCACGGAGCACGCCGCGGCCCTCCTCCCAGGCGCCCAGGTCCCGCTGCCGCCGCCGCTCACCTGCACGCACCCGCCGGGTCGAGAAGGGAACCCTCCGGGGGAGGGCCGCGGCGTGCTCCGCACCTACCCGGGCCGCGCGACTCAAGAAGCCGGCGCCGGGTAGGCACGGAGCACGCCGCGGCACTCCTCCCAGGCGCCCAGGTCCCGCTGCCGCCGCCGCTCACCTGCACGCACCCGCCGGGTCGAGAAGGGAACCCTCCGGGGGAGGGCCGCGGCGTGCTCCGCGCTACCCGGGCCGCGCGACTCAAGAAGCCGGCGCCGGGTACGGTAGGCACTGCTGAGATGCGCCGTCTGCCCCACCCACGGGCCCAGGGGCGCGCGGCTGGCGGGATCTGATTGGGTGGCGCGGGAGATGAGGCGTGTGAAAAAAAATTTTATACCAAGGTTTCATGGAAAATTAGGGGTGCGCGTTATACACGAGTGCGCGTTATACTCGAATAAATAGACTGTGTGCAGGGGTAGGAAAATCAAAGGCAAATCTGAGAAAGTGGGGTTTTCCTGTAGATGACAGCCTATGTGAATGCGGAGAAGTAAAAACTATCTCCCATATGATACAACGTACACAATGCCCCTCAACGTGCACTGAGGAGGACCTTATGTTAGCGAGAGGAAATGCTATTGAAGTGGTCTGATATTGGGCAGATGTCATATAGCCCTTTTTAATTCTATTTTGTTTTTAGATGTGTTAATTTTGTTTTTAGATGTGTTTGCATGTTATTATATGCTAGTGGTACATCTGACACGAATAAAGAACCAAATTCTACTTGGAGAAGGACACCCACCCACAAAACAGAATATAGAAAGTCAGCTTTATAATTTCTGAAGGAAGCTTACCTTCAATGCACTGAGAACAGCAGTAAAAATATTAAGCTGCACGGCTTGCTGACGAACACCTTTTGCTTGCTTGACACACTCTGCAAAATGATCCAACATCTGTAGCCTGCAAATATAAATGTTGTGATGGAAATATTCTGTGACAGGATAAAATGAGCTATAAAAAACTCACACTCCAGAGATTAAAATGTCAGATATCTCCATATAGAGAAAGAAGCATGCCTTATGTGAGGTTATTTGCACAACATTGTTTTTATTTGGCAAATTTTATTCTGGCTATGGCAATTACAATGTGCTAATTGTGAACATATATCCCACAGCAGACATATTTACAATAGTAATCAGACGATTTCTTTCAAGTACTGTACAATTTAGATAACAAATCTTGCTAGTTCCATTCTACACTCTAAATAGATTCTAAACATAAAAAAGTTGATAGGCAACTTCCAAAGATGATTATCATTTATTATTATATTAAAGAACATCACAATGAGGCATTGAAGCAGAACGGCCAAGGAACACCATTAAAGGAGGATATAGCTGAGGAACTCAACCTCCCCTACATCATTTGGAGGACCCTGAATAGGCTGGTGTCAGAGTCCCTCAATGTAAAACCAACATGCTCAAGTGGGGGCTATTGGTGGACAACAACAATGTGTCAATGTGGAGAGATTCAAAATCCGGCTCATTTCCTGGTCTGCCGATTCCTGCCAGAAACATGCACCAATGAGCACTTAAAGTTTGGCCAACGACAAAGCCAAGAAAGTGGCTTCATTTTGACAGTCCAGGGTTTGATCAGGACATGAAAGAAGAAGAATTGAAGCAGATGCTTGCATTAAAAACAGACCTGTGTTTGTAGGAAACATGAGGGAAGACAACTCCAAAGAGAGCCACTGAGGCATCTATGACGGATACGCCCAAGGGAAGAGGACCAGGCACAGCTTCACCAGCAGGGATACGCAAGTAAATGGAAGACGGGTCATGTTCTAGAGCACCACTTCCAGAGGCACTGTTTGGCTGGAGCTGCAAAGCGTGAAAAGATAGAAACATAAGAGAGATATCTTTCATGCTTTAACATTACATACTAGCAAAACAACTACTATTTTTAGGCTAAATCAGATTAGCTGACTTTTGGGTTAATTATTTTACCTTATATTCAATGGAGCACATACACTGTCAGTTTACCTAATATTAAATAGTAAAAAAAAATGCTTGTTCTTATAGATAGATGCAAAGGTCTTAATTCTTCGAAATACAGTGGAACCTCAGTTAACAAATGGCTCGGTTAACATAAAAAAAATTAAGTAACAAAAGGAAATCCATAGAAAATAGTGGCTCAGTTTACATACTTTTTTTGGAATGGATTAATTGGTTTTCAATGCAATCTTATGGGATACTGCATTTTAGTTAAAGTATTTTGGTTTTTAATGCATTCCTATGGGAAATTGCATTCAATGCATTCCTATAGAAGATTTGGTTAAAATAATTTTTGGTGTAAGAAACGTCCTGGAGAACGCATTAATTATGTTAATCGAGGTTCCACTGTATCAGCAAATTAAATTCTATAGCATGGACCCCTCTAATTTTAGCTCCATGAGTAAGTGGAACTCTATCAACAAAGTTAAAAAGTTAGGAGTTAAGTTTATCTACATTGTTCAATTTAAATAGGTTTGCTTGTCTTCAGTCACACATTTCCTAGGACTGCATTAAATCAATGACTCCATGATCTAAGCCAGTGATGGCAAACCTTTATCAAAAAGTGCCAACACAGCAATCGGGGAGGAAGGAAGCGCTCCCATTGGGCTGCTGGGCAGAGGGGCGGGGTGAACTCTGTGCTGGAGAGAGGGAGGAAGCGCTCCCATTGGGCTGCTGGGCACAGGGGCTGGGTGAACTCTGTGCTGGAGTGACTGCATGGGTGCCCACAGAGAGGGTTCCGAGTGCTACCTTTGGCATTTGTGCCATAGGTTCGCCATCACTGATCTAAACAGACACCACAATAGTACTAGTGGAAGATGGGGTTGGTATCCGTCCACTAGCACAAGAGACACTGTTGGTAGAACTGATTTCTCTTTCACTATGCAGTGCCCTGCTCTGCAAAATCTCAAAATCTTTTGAGGAACCTATGAAATGGACTTGGAAGAGAATGTTCCACTTCAGAAGAGGAAGTCTGCTCATGTGATGATCAACTTTGCCCTACATGTCCTGGAGTAACATGGCAGCACTAATAACTACTGTAATTCAGATAAGGAAAAGAAGGCAGAAAAGATCCCATAGCTATGTATCATTTAATGCATACAAGATGACAGAGTCTAACCTGAATATCTGAGCATAAAAATGAGTGGAACCAGGCATTCCTGTTAATATATATCAGATATGCTAATGGAAAACAAAACACCACAACAATAAGGGTTGGTGAACAGATTTCAAAAAGGTAGAAAGTGGAACCTTTAGGGCAGGGGTGACCAAACTATGGCCCAGGGACTGAATCCGGACCCTGATGCCAATTCATCCGGCCCGCAAAGCTCTCGTCACTACTAGAAGCGGAAGTAAAACGTGCCCATACGGGCACATTTTACTTCTGCTTCCAGGAGTGACAAGGGCTTTGTGGGCCAGATAAATTGGTATTGGGGTCCGGATTCAGGCCCTAGGTCATAGTGACTGGCTCACTGAACCATGTGATCAGCCCGCTGCCTGAAAGGTTTGGGCCCTCTTGCTTTAGGGATTTTTTAAAAAAGGTTTTTAAAAAAGGTTTTGATACCTGATCCTCAATTGACTTATGATCTGTTTCTTGAAGCCAGGAGCCAAGAAGAACACTATCATCATAATGGCAAAGTGATCTAAGCAGGGATGTTGTTGTATTAGCAGAGTTGTCTGTCAAAGTGAATTCTGCCACTAGTTCCCGAAGAAGTGCATTAAATGATCCTAGAGGGGGGAAATATTTTGGAGGAAAATGCTTTTATCAATTAAGTAACAAACATGACGTGAACACATTATCTCATACTGGATTAATGCTGTATAACAAGTACAGTATAGGCAAAAATATCCCTTTGGATGTTGTTGGATTGTAGTCCCCAGTGTTCCTTACTGATTTTTATATCATTCAGAGCTGATGATAATAGCAGTCAAAAACATTATTTAAAAAAATTAAAAGACCAATATTAATGCTATTCCTAGAGTCGGAAAGACTGTGTCAATTCCATATTCACTGTTCTAAAACACATGCTTCACATACCCTCTGCCACTGGTTGCAATGAAAGAGCGTATGTAATTTAGGGTTTAAGTTTCAGCATGGTCTCAAAATGGCATGGCTTGTGCTGCATAATGACCATTTGAGGGAGGGTGATAGAGGCAATATGACTTTCCTAGTGCAGTGGAATTTCATACAACGAAATCGCATAACAATTAGGTTTTTTGGAGAAATGGCGTCCTGCATAACAATTTTCCCTATAGAAAAAAATCATACAACAATTTTTCAACGGGAAAAACCACTTAGCAAAAATAAAAATAAAAAGGTGTACGTTGCATCCCATAGGGGAAATTGCTATATGATGCATGCATCATATAGCAATTGTTTAGTACAATAACAAGTTCTATGAAACGGATTAAAATCGTTGTAGGAGGTACCACTGTACTAGATCTCTCAGTAGCCTCTGATTCCATCAGCTGCAGTATCCTCCTGGAGAAACTGTGGTGATTGGGGATCTCGCCCTGAATTGGCTCCAGTCCTTTCTCAATGGTGATGTCCAGAGGATACAGCTTGAGGAAGTTTATCAACCATGTGAATCCTCCATTGTGGGGTTCCATGGGGTCAATATTCTCCCCAATGTTGTTCAAAAATCTTGGACTGCAATTTCCAGAGAAGGCCTGGCTAGCAAAGCCAGAGATCATCCGGGCCCTTGGGAAGTGGAGTCCAAGAGGTTTGCAGGCCCTGAGTTTGAGAAGCGCCAATTGTGGGCCTGGGAAAGCAGTCTTTCAGCCTGCAAGGACTACTGTATCGCTGCCTCCCCCTGAGTCCCTGCCATCGGCTCGGGGATGGGAGGCAGGTGAGGCTGACATCCCCGCCCTCTGAGCCCCGCCTGCTCGGAGGGCTGGAAGAGGAGATGCTGCCAACGCCACTGGAGGCCCGAAGTTCCCTCCCCCAGCATTGCAGGTCGACGGGAAGTGGGAGCAGCTGCAACCATGGCTAGAGGACTCAAAAACAGTGTTCTGCCACAGACGCCCGTAGCTCCTTCCCTCGGCGTTGTTGGTTGGCGGGAAGTGGGGAGCAGCTGGTTCCATCAGGAAGACGTGGAACGCGGCATATTTCCCTCTGGTGGAGCCCCAGGCTCCACTAGAGACATTGAGCCCTGGGCTCTGCTGAAGGCGTTTTGCTCAGGCTCCATCAGAGACGTTGAGCTAGGCTCTGTCATGTTACTTTACTGCATTGTATCTTGTATATTGTACAGTATCTTGCTACGTTCTATTGTAATTTGTCGCTTTGCTTTTGCTATTGTGTATTTTTGCTATACTGTATTTGAACTGAGCTTTTGTAATTGTAACTGTACTTTTGGAGGTTGATATTTTGTAATTGTATTATATTTTTGCTGTAAACCACCTTGAGTCGCACTTGTGCTGAGCGAGGCGGTATATAAATTTAATAAATAAATAAATTTGGAGAAGTCATCTGGAGATTTGAGGTTTGCTGTCATCAATAGGCTGAAGACATGCAGCCCTATCTCTCCTTCTCTTTAACTGCAGTGGATGCAGTACAGAGCCTTAAATTGTATCTTTCCTCAATGATTTTGGAGAACAGCTTTTCAGAAGGCCCAGCAAAGCACTGAAATATACCCAATCATGTAATCAAGCATATGCCCAGGGACATAACCAGCACTTTGCTATTGATTGACAATTTATCACCAAGATTTATGCAATTTCCCCCCAAATAAACAAAAAAAAATCATCAGTGACTAAAATCCTCTTGTGTAAAGTTCTATCTGCACAATGAGCTGAAAATGTCAACAGTTATGGGCTTTTGTTGCCCATTAAAGAGTTTCCATTCTAACACACGCACACAGACCAGGTTTCTAAGACTCACTTGGGCTCCCTTTTGACCTGAAAAATCCTTTGGAAATCTCAGGATGGTAGTAATGGGTGGGTCTTTAATTTCTAAAAATCGCTGCCGTCAACCCTAGCTAGGCTCAAGCTAAGTTTTAAGACTAATACAAAACATAAGCAGCCAACCAAACGTTAAGAATCAATAATGGATATATATTTACCTTCATATGTTTTTGGTGGTAATAAAGCCAAAATGTCGTAAAGTCTTAATCGGACCATTGCCGCACTAGCTTTCAGATGAGCTCCGTGAGCCTTAATTACAGAGGGAATGCTACAGTGTTTAAAGAGAAACAAGATAATGATCTTTTTAATTAAAAAAGCAATTCTAAAAACTGTTTACAAAAAATCAGGCATAGGGAATCTGTTTCTCACTGAGGGGTGAATTTCTTGGGAGCCACACACGGGCCAAAGGAGAACTCACACACATACAAGGCAAATGTAACACACTCCCATTCTGGCTCCATTATCAGCCACACTGTTTTACTATTTCCCTCTTTTATGAAACCAAAGAACGAAGTGTGGGGTAATGATGATCTTAAATTAAGATCACCATTATTCCATTCTCTTTAACACATATTGATGCTTCTGCCCTTGTCCAGTGCAGGCATGGAAAGAAGTGGAAGACGATGAAGGAACAGAGGGGCACATACAGTAAAGTCAAAGGCCATCTGTTGCATTCTTTTGTTGTATTTGCTAAGATACCAACAATAAATACAACACAGTAGTCTTTAAGGTGCTACAACATTTTTGTTGTTTTGTTTACTTTCTAACACAGGGGTTTTCAACAGGCCGGACAAATCCTCCTCAGACAATGCCACGGGCCGGACACATGGCTTCCCCCTGCTGTAAACTGCGATGGGCACGTTTGCATATGCGTGGGTACATTTATGGCTCTTGTAAATGTGTCTGCTTCTGCTTCCGGGTTTTTACCGTGGGCCTGATGGAATGGTGTCGGGAACCGGGGCCAACCCACGGATCATAGACTGTGAACCCCTGCTCTAATAAATACAATGTTTCTGAATTTCAAAACTTCTGAGTGATAAAATGAATACTACAATAAAGACACTTTTAATAAGAACTCCACAACTTGGTATCTATCAAGTGGAGCACAGACACCAGCAACACCCATCTCAAGAAGTTTATCAATGAAAAAACTGAGTCTAGTAGGTCACAAAATGTACCGGGCTGATGGTATTACCAAGCACTATCATAGCTATGTGACATTGAAGGGAAATTGTTTTAGGCAGCTTTCGTGCTTTTCATGGTAAAACAGATAAATTGATAAGACTTGTTCCAAAAATGGGAAAGCTCAAAATTCAGAACAGACAATGTTATGATGTAAAATCAGAGTATAAAAAGTCAACATGTCAACATTCTATTCGTTTTTAAATTTGCCTTAATAATTTTTTAAGAGAACCAGGATTTCTCTGCTTACTCTGGCTTTTTGTAGTTATGTAGATAAGGGAAAAAATTGGAAAGGCAAAACTGCTTTTCATTGCCTAAGAAATCATACTTACTGAGACATCATTGTCATAGCACACTCAATAGGGGTCATCAGTTTTCGAATAACATCTTCTGTTAAAAGCTCAGGACAATGAGCAACAAAACTCCTCATTGCTATTAAAGAAAAAATATGACAGTGAAACACTAGCTGTGCAAGTGACAAAAAATGCAAATAGCAATTTAATTCACATTTCAGGGTGTACGTATAATTTAAAAAATGGTCTCTGTTGCTTGAAAGCTAGTCAGGTCTGAGTATAAGGGGCGATGCTCATCTCCGTGGTCATGTGGCAGCCATGACTAGATGCCAGAGCACACAGAATGCTATTACCTTTCTCGCCAAAGAGATACCTATTTATCTATTTGCAATTAGTGCTTTTGAACTGCCAGGTTGGCTGCGACCAGGCGATGGGAGCTCAGTCTGTCATGCAGTATTCGGGTCTCGAACTGCTGACCTGCTGACCTTCCAGTTGTCAAGCTCAGCATCTTAACCACTAAGCCACCACAGCCCTCGTAAATGACAGTACTTTCCTTATTAAAAATGTTACCATCAACTGAGAATTTTACTGGTAAACCGAAAAGCTGGAGAAAGAAATTTAGAAATGTGTATCTTAGTTTATTTTCTGATCACACTTTTATCTCACAATCCTCTCAAAGGTTCAGAAAAAGCTTCCTGCTTCTCTCTCTTGCTTTTATTTTAATAACCCTATCAAGTTGGTTCGGCTGAGAGATCATAAACCAGGGATTCTCCACCTGCGACCCATGGACCGGATGTGGCCCATGGCGCAATTTCATGTCGCCCCCCCCCCCCGCCTCCACCACAACAGGAAGAGCCATGTGGTGGAGGAAGGGCAATATGGCCATCTGTCCACCGAAGCTGTTTGAGGGAGCGTGATCCGGCCCCCAGCTTTAAAATATTGAGAACTCCTGACATAAATTTTCTATAGACCTGGGGTGGCCAACCTTGGAACTCCAAGTGTTTTTGGACTTCAATTACCAGAAGCCCAAGTCAGCACACCTGCTGATCAGGGCTTCTGGGAATTGAAGTTCAAGAACACCTAGAGTGCCAAGGTTGGCCACCCCTGGTCTATAGTAATCAGGGATTTTTTGTGGTTCTATGGAGATGAGAATGTCACTCTCGGACCATAAGACAGGCTACAACAGCAGGAGAACCGTCTGGTGTTTCTTGGATATTCTTACCACAAAGAGCTCCTGCACGTCCTTCCAGTGTCACTTGCCATGTAAAGGAATCTCCACGGGCCTTTTCGGCTTCCAATTCCTTCAGGGAACGTGGAAACACATTTCGCCACAGCAGCAACATCTTGGGAAGATGGTAACGGACAACTGAAGGCCCTAAGCAGGGATATAATTAACAATTCTCACCAAATACAATAGCAATTACTGTACACTTTTATACCATCCCATAGCGCTTTAGTGCAGTCTCTGGGTGGTTCACAAGTTAATTAGCATTTTGCCCCCATTTTACCACCCTCGGAAGGATGGAAGGCTGAGTCAACCTTGATCCCTGGTCAGGATTGAAATCACAACCTTCTGACTGCAGTACAGCAGTTTAATCATTGCGCCACCAGGGCTCAATACCAAAACAAGCATAGAAGATATATTTAAAACTTAATAAAATATTAGCATGATAGGTAAAGGTTTCCCTTGCTCGAAAGCCAGTTGTATCTGACTCTAGGGTTCAGTGCTCATCTCTGTTTCAAAGCCGAAGAGCCAGCGCTGTCTGCTTCTGCAGATGTTTCTGTGGTCATGTGGCAGGCATGACTAGACACCGGAGTGCACGGAACACTGTTTACCTTCCCAATGAAGTGGTCCCTATTTATCTACTTGCAATTTCTTGCTTAGCCACTTGAGCCACTACAGTCCCACTTAACATGACTAGCATATTTTTCCTGGCCTTGCCGGGCAGTTTTTTGTGTTTTTGTGTGTGATTTGGTTAGGAGTGGTTTAGGTGGTAGTGATTTGAATTTGTGGTTTTCGAATTTTTTAGATTTTTTAAAATTTTATTTATTTATTATTTGGATTTTTAAAATATTTTTTGACTGTTTTATACTCTTCCGGCCTCTAGGTGGGGCTGTGATTAATAGTACTGTGATTGTCTTTCCTTCTTCAGTTCTGTTGCGGAGGCATGGAGGGAGAACGTCTTTCGTAAGTGCTCTTGATTTATTATTTTATTTTTATTTTGTTTTGATTTTGGGGTGCTGGGCTGGGGGGTTTAAGTAGAGAGTTTCTACTTAACCCCCCCCCCCTCAAGTGTTTTTGCTTGTTCTTTTGTATTTATTTTGGATTTTAGATGTGTTTTATTGTTTTGGATATTTCTGGTTGTTATTTGTTTTTTGTTTTTTTCCGTATTTATTCTTTAAATTTGTGATATTATTGTTTGTTGTGTTACGTATTTTCGTGTTGTAGATAGGTGTTTTAGTGAGTTTTCATGGTTTTTCGTTAGACTTTGGTATTTCAGGTGTTTTTGTTGAGTTTGTTGTTTATTGTTTTGTTGTTTACTGGGTTTATTTGAATTATTTGTTTATTTATTTGTGGGGTTTTTTATTTTTGATGGTTGGCCTTATGTTAAACTATTTTTGTTTTGTTGTGGTTGTGTTTTGCGGGGTGAAGAACGGCCTGTCTGTCTTTTCCTCTTTTCCCCATTACTGTTTCGAAATTCGGTTTTGATGCAGCATGGGGAAAATGAAGAGCCGGCAGTCAGCTCGCTCTTCGTCTGGTAAGGTTCGTTAGATCGGTCGGGGGAGAAGGAGGCAGAGAAGAGCTATCTGCTTCACGATGGTTCTCTCCTCCCGGCCTCCTTTTCCCCTGGCTTACCTAACGGGAGATCAGGAGGCAACAATCCGTAAGAGGTGGTGCTCTTCCTTGCGGATTGCTGGCTGCTGCTTTTCTATTCCCTCCACCGTTGTTTCATGCTAGTTTTCGAAACAGTGATGTGGGTAGTACAAACGTAGCAACCAGTTATTTGCCAGGGAGTGTGCTTCCCCTGACGAAGTGCTGCCCACTGGTGGGTTTTTTCTCTGCCTCAACTTACCTTGAGGGCGGCGGGGGTCTCGCCATGTCTTTGGCGGGGTAGCGGGGAAGAGAGGGAGTCCCTCTTCTCCCCGTTGCTCCAGGAAAGAAGGCCAGCGGTTGTCTCGCTGTGGTTTTTGCATGTTTGGGTTAGCGAGGCTGTTAGGCGCGGCATCTGCCTGTGGCGGCCTTGCGCTCCTGTTGTGGGAGGCGTTATTTAATTTTATTTTTCGCGCACCGGCTTTATCAATGTTCTACGCGCTTGTGCCCTTCAGCCTGATTGGCTGAAGTGGTCACGGTGCGGAGGACGCTGGAATTTGAAGTTGTCTTTCTTTTGTTCGTGTTTGTGTAGCGGCTTTTTTTTTGCGGCTCATTTTGTATTGGGCACGCTGGCTTTCCCAACGTTCTCCTTGCTCTCGCCTGTCAGCCTGATTGGCTGAGAGGTGGCATGGTGTGGAGGACACTGGGACTTGAAGTTGATTTGTTTTATTTGCGTTCGTGGGGTGGTTGCCCCACTGGCGACTGCTGGACCCTTGCGGCGATGGTCGGGCGAGGTAAAGGCAAGTGAAGGCGGCTCGGTACGGGATAGTATGGACAGGTGCGGGCATGTTAGATAGATTCCAACAGTTAACGTCCCTTCTTATAGGCAAAGATACAACGGGCTACAACTGAATCCCTGCATAACTGAGTGGCTGTGGGTGAGGGGCCCTGCGTTATCCCGGGAGTTACCATCATTGGTTCTGGATGGGGCTCTTTTGCCTCAGACAGACCCGGTGTGTAATTTGGGGGTCCTCCTGGATTCACGACTCCTGCTCGATGAGGAGGGCTTTCGCACAACTTCGTGTCATCTGCCAAAAACGCCCACTCCTGGACCGGGACTCCTTACTTACTTATGGTCACACATGCTCTAGTCACCTCCAGACTTGATTATTGCAATGGCTCTACATGGGGTTGCCCTTGATGACCATTCGGAGGCTGCAATTGGTCCAAAATGCAGTTGCCCACATGGTGATGGGGTGTGGCCATTATGCCCGTGACCCACCCCTGCTGCAGGAGCTGCATTGGTTGTCAGTGTGCCTCCAGGTGCAATTCAAGGTGCTGGTGATTACCTTTAAAGCCCTACATGGTAGTGGGCCAGGTTACTTAAGAGACCGCGTCACCCCGAGCACATCTGCCCATCCCACTACAGCGGACCGAAGGGGCTCTTTAAAAATACGAACTGCTAGAGAGGCAAGCCTCTCTAGCACTAGAAGAGCCTTTTCGGTATCCGCTCCGGCCCTTTGGAACCTCCTGCCAACTGAATTACATCTCCAGACAGAACTGCTGGCCTTCAGAAAAGACCTAAAAACATGGCTGGTGAAGCAGGTGTGGGGCACTGGTGATACTGGTAGCCACACACACCCACACCCCGGCTGTCTCATACAATGATGGCCACTTGTACTTTTAGGTTTTAATCTCAATTTTTAATTAGTGGTGGGTTTTTTTTTAGCAACAGGTTGTAATGGTTTTAAGCTCTAATGATTTCTGTAATTTTTAACGTTTTAAGAGTTCATAATTATCTGACTGTTGGGATATTAACATTGTGAGCCGCCCAGAGTTACTCCGGCGAGCGGGGCAGCTATATAAGTTTGAGCAATAAAATAAATAAATAAAATACTGTCACAAAAATAGTTTACATTTGGAAACTTAGAAAATTTTTAACTTGGGAGGGGGGAGATAGAAAGTATATGAAAATCTTTCGCAAATTACTCTACAAGAAGAGTAATAATAAATAGATGAAATCTAGTTGTTAGTCCTAAGTACAGTAGATCCATTGAAATGAATGGAAATTGTTACTTATATGTAAACACTACCAATTTCAATATGGATACTCTAGTGAGGTCTAATGCTACATGTAGTCTGAAGTGCATTGATTGCATTTATAGAATAGGTATACAATAATGTACAAATACTGAAAAGAAATGTATGAACTTGTATGAGGTTGTGGAATAATTTTGATTTAGGGCAGGGATAAGTCCCTGTCATTTTCTTGTACTAGAAATATTTCAACCATTTGTAGAGTCTGCAGAAAGGGGAGGGGACAGATTAGATTTTAGATTGCAAAAGCTACTGTACATACATCTCCAATTTGCTCAAGAAGGCACTATCTCCCTCTACCATTTCCCATTAACCACCCACATCATTGCCAACTCAGTGTTTCAAATTCACCCTTCAGCTGTGCTCCAGTGTGTTCCCCTCGTAAACATCAGTAGCAATAACATAATTTTTCAGATGATCATAAACTCTTGTACTCTGACTACAGAGCATCCCTTAGGAGACATTCTGGCCTCCAGCATTTAGAGAGCAGCTGTCTAAGACTAGATCCGAAGCATTTCTCTCTCATAAATATGAAGCTGAGAGGTGGTTTCTTTCTTTTAAACTGTGACAGGTGTTTAACCACATTAAGAAGTTTTACTGCAAGGTGCAAATCAACCAAGCATGTAAAAAAAGAGACTATATTATATATTATATTATCAGACTTTTTTCTCACAAACCTAGAGTCATCAGAGCACCAAGTAAAAGCCATCCAGCCTGGGTTCTCTGTAAAGACAATCTGCTATTTTGAGCAGCAGTTCGCAGAAGATCCTCAGCGATGCTAACAACCATCTTTTAAAAAGAAAAGAAACAAAATAAATATTATTATAAATTTGACTGGGGAGGGGAAAGACCTTTAGAAACTGTTTAGTTAGTTCAATACAGGACCCATAATTAGTTCATCCCCCCCCCCCATGATATGCATCATCACGCATTTCATGTGAAACTTTCTATCTTTGCAACCCCAAAAAAGTTATAAACCGAAACATCCATAGGGATGCATTGAAAACTAAAAAAACACGTCCTGAATTGATTGTTTTTATTGCATTGTTACATTTTATTGTATTGTACTACAATGTTACAGTACTGGGACCCCTGCTTTTCAACCTCTTCATTAATGATCTAGAAGTAGGAGTAAATAGCAAGGTAGCCAAATTTGCTGACGACACTAAATTATACAGGGTAGTGAAAACTGTGAGAGATTGTGAGGAGCTCCAGAGGGATCTCTTGACACTGGGGGAGTGGGCAAAACAGTGGCAAATGAGTTTCAACACTAGTAAGTGAAGAGTGATGAATGTTGGGGCAAAAAAAACCAATTACATTTATAAACTGATGGGGTCTGAACTCTCTGCGACAAACCAGGAAAGGGACCTTGGTGTCCTGGTGGACAATTCAATGAAAGAGTCAACCCAGTGTGCCTCAGCAGTGAAAAAAGCAAACTCAATAGGAAGGGTATAGATAATAAGTCAACAAGTGTCATTTTGCCTCTTTATAAATCTATGGTGAGGCCCTATCTGGAATACTGTGTACAGTTCTGGTCGCCATACCTCCAGAAGGATATTATGGAGCTGGAAAAAGTGCAGAGGAGGGCAACCAGAATGATTAGGGGACTGGAACACCTTCCTTACCATCTGAGGCTGCAATGGTTGGGCCTCTTCACTCTTGAACGACGGCATCTAAGAGGTGACCTGGTTGAAGTTTATAAAATCATGCACGGCGTGGACAAAGTAGATAAGGAAAAACTGTTTTCCCTATCGCACAACACTAGAACTAGGGGGCACTCCATGAAACTTTTGGGTACTAGTTCTCAAACAAATAAGAGAAAGTGCTTTTTCACCCAGAGGATTACTGGTCTATGGAACTCCCTGTCAGAAGAAGTGGTGACAGCTGTCAGTCTCGACAGCTTTAAGAAAGAATTAGACAAGTTCATGGAGGACAAGGGTATCAATGGCTATAATTATGGATACCTAAGGACAACCTCCGGGTTGGAGAGATAGGCAGGATCTCTCTCAATGCCATTTCCATGGAATCCTAAGCAGGTGAAGGCATCCTCTTGGGAGTAATACCCTAAAGCAAATGGTGAGCCACTGTGTGAGACAGAATGCTGGACTGGATGGGCTGTGGCCTGTTCCAGCAAGGCTGTTCTTATGTTCTTAATGTTTGATATGTTGTGATTTTTGTGAGCCGCCCTGAGTCGGCGTATGCTGAGTGGGCGGCATACAAATCGAATAAATCAAATCAAATCAAATCTTATTAGATACACCTTAGCATAATCTTCCTTTACTGTATTTTTTATTCTATCTGGATTGTAAAGAAAAGAAATCAGCCACAGGATGGATGCAAGATTAGTAGGAAAAGTGGAAAGAGGGAAGATTTAAGAAAAGAAAAAAGGGCAGAGTGAGCAAATGGAAGACCAATAGGAAGCAATACAGGGACATGAAAACTGAAAAGGACTTGGAAGAAATAGTGCCAACAGCAAACAAGTAGAACATTAAAACTGCAGGTATAAACCTTGCCTGGTCTGGTAGGTTGGAAGGATAAACCTAAACCAGGGGTGCCCAAACTATTGCCTACGGGCCAGATCCAGCCCCGACGTCAATTCATCCAACCCACACCACCCACATTTTACTTCCGCTTCCGGAAGCGGCGCGGGCAGTCTGGGCCAGTTGACCTGAACTGAATAAGAGTTTTAGTACTGTAAAACAAAATAAATAAAGTACTCACAAGATTTGGTAATAGTTATTAACCACTAAAAAAGGAAACATCCATAATACAGTAATACCTCATACAAAGTCCGCTTCATACAACATCGGATTCATACAACATCGCCTAATTCCTTGAAAAAAGTTCCCTCATATAAAGTTGTGCGACTTTCTTTGAGGCATTGGGTTTTCCCCAGGTTGCATTGTGCCTGGGCAGTATAAAAGGCAGGACACATGCGTGCATTGCTCTTGTGGGTTTTGCATGAGGCGAAGAGTGTTTAGGAGTGGTTTTGAGCATGATTTTGGATTTTTTTGAATTTTTTTCGTAGGAATTTTTAGAAGCATTCCTGGGATTTTTGCAGCATTCTTCAGGTTTTTGGACAATCAGGGTTGTTTGACATGTTTTTGTAATGTTTTTAGCCTTTAGACAATGATTTCTTAAAGTTCTGTCAGTTTCCTGTCTGTTTCCTTGACTTTGCCCTGAAGTCTGTGCTGTTACAGTACAATGTATCTCTATGAAAATGACGTTGTATGAGGCATCGCAGCAAGGATTTTGCATGCCTCATACAAAGTCCAAATCCGTATAAAGTCCAAACTTGTTCCACAAGTTGTATGAGGTATCACTATAGTTAGACATAAACATTAATTTATCAGGTGACTATATATTACTTTTAGGTTCAAAGGTAGAATAGCACTGAATACCAGATGTTGGAATGCAACAGCAGGAGAGGATTAATGCCTTCAAACCCTATCTGTGGGATTTTATGAGGCATCTTTCTAAGAACCCAAGGTGCTAAACTAGATAACAATTGTGTTCTATTTGAAAAAGGCTCTTTATATAGCTTCCTTGGACAATAGCCTTGAATAATGATCTAGCTCAGGGGTCAGCAGACTTTGCTCTCCAGATGTTCATGGACTTCAATTCCCAGAAGCCCAAGTCACTACACCTGCTGATCAGGGCTTCTGGGAATTGAAGTCCAAGAATATCTGGAGAGTCAAGTGTGCTGCCCACTGATTCGCCAGTAATACATTACTACAATTGTCTTTAACAATATTAGGGGAGGGCAAATAATGATTTACCAAAGATTTACAAGCTCACCTTTCCTTTTGCGTGAGGAATGCCTAAAGGACATTGATGAACTCCACCTAACAAAGCTGCCATTGCAAAACTGTAACCACTAACAGCTTCAGGTGAGGTCTTCAAGTTGTTGAGTCTTTCTGCGCACCGGTCCAAAAAAGGAGTCAACTGGAAAGGTAAGGCCACAGCTACACAGCGTAGGCACCATGCAGCGGCAAGTCGGGCAGCCATGCTGGGATGTAGAAGAACGGATGTAACCGTCTCCAGCAATCCTGAAGCCAGAAAAATAACAGCAAAATCTTTAGAGATAATCACTAAAGCAGGGTTGCCCAAACGTTTTGGGCTGCGGGCCGGTCACTATGGCCTGTGGGCTGGATCCAGCCCCAACGCCAATTCATCCGGCCCACAAAGCCCTCATCACTTCCGGAAGCGGAAGTAAAACGTGCCCATACAGGTGCGTTTTACTTCCACTTCCGTGAGCAACGAAGGCTTTGTGAGCCGGATGAAATGGCATCGGGGGCTGGATCCAGCACCCAGGCCATAATTTGGGCACCCCTGCACTAAAGCATTTCCATATAGCAGGATAAAGGAACTGCTGGTCAACATCTGGTTCACAGACTTCTCTTGCTTTTATCCCTTGTGTCAAGGGCCAACACCAGATGCTATCAAGGTATGAAGAACTTGCTCTAAAGCAGTGGAGGCAAACCTATGGCATGTCTGCCAGAGGTTGCACTCGGAGCCCTCTCTGTGGGCACCCATGCAGTCACCCTAGCACAGTTTGCCCCGCCCCTCTGCCCAGCAGCCCAATAGGAGAACTTCCTCCCTCCCCCAGCACAGAGTTCACCCCGCCCCTCTACCCAGGAAACACTCCCAATGGGAGTGTTTCCTTCCTCCCCTGGCCCCCAACGCCAATTCACCCGGCCCACCAGGCCCTCATCACTTTAAGTGGGTTTTGGGTTGCAGTTTGGGCACTCAGTATCTAAAAAAGGGATTAACCACAATAAGGGGGAAGAGAGGGGTAACCTAGTGACCTTGAGGTATTAAAACTGTAGACGGCTGGGAGTGCTGGAAGGAGACCTCCTTACCCCCCTTCCATTCCAATACCAGCCTGGGAACTTTTTTACAGCTTGGGCCAGATTGATGATGAACAACTGCACTAATAAAGGGCAAAGTCTCCCTTGCTTGAAAGCCAGTCGTATTTGACTCTAGAGATTGGTGCTCGTCTTAGTTTACAGCCAGAGAACCAGTGCTGTCTAGATTTGCGGATGTTTCTGTTGACATGTGGCAGGCATGACTAGACACCAAAGCATACGGAATGCTATTTCCTTTCCCACTGACGTTGTACCTATTTATCTACTTGCAATTTCTTGATTTCTAACTGCTAGTTTGGCAGGATCTGGGACAGACACAGAAGGTCACTCCATCATGCAGCACTTGGGTCTCAAACTTCTGACCTTCTGGTCATCAAGTTCAGCATCTTAACCATGATGAGGTAAAACTTTGAGTGGGCTGTATCTGGGAAGACATTCACCCTGTGGCCCAAGCATTGGCTTGGGCAAGATCAGGAGATGGGGCAAGGGTGATAACTATCCCCAGAAACAGCATGGAGGTTGGTTAGGGTTTTGACTTTCCTGCACAGATTGCTGAACAGGACAGGTCGGCCATCTGATCCAAGTCACAGAGGTGCTTTGCACAAGGGTTGCCCTTTTGAGCAGAGAAGATAGTAGTTTCTATAGATTAGGACAGGGGTGCCCAAGGTTTTTGGGCTGCGGGCTGGTCATGTGGTTCACTTTGGCCCATGGGCCGGATGTGGGCCCCGATGCCAATTTATCCAACCCCCGAAGCCCTCATCACTCCTGGAAGCAGAAGCGAAACGCACCCATAAGGGCATGTTTTAATTCTACTTCCGGGAGTGCCAAGGGCTTTGAGGGCTGGATGAATTGATGTCGGGGGCTGGATCCGGCCCACAGGCCATAGTTTGACCACTCCTGGATTAGGGGAAAGATTGATGCATTAGTCTGATGAACCAACTGCCGGACAGTTCAAGGTTTGCTCCTTGCAAGTTGGCCGAATTTTTATGTGGACTGAAAGGTTTTTTGTTTTTTTTTTACAGTTTTCCTTTGGTTTGTGACTTGGCTGTTTTACTTCCCACCCTTGAGTCCATGTTTGAGTAAATGGCCTTTCCTTTGGGAGTGGGTGTGCCACCCTGTCAAGCCTTGGTTTGCCATCGTGTTTTGTTTTTAGATAGTACACTTTTGTTGGCAATTTCAGTGCCAAGATGTTTGCTGGGCGCTCGAGGGTGCTAAGTCCAGTTCCTGGTTCTCAGATGTCTGGCTGCAGTCGGGTCAGCTACTGAAAGGAAGGGAAGGAGTGCTAAGACCTAGCCCAAAATGTCTATCCCTTTTTGGAAGATGTGCTCCAGGCATGGAGCAGAAAAGAGCAAGAGAGCAGAAAGCGTTCTCACCTGGCGGAACATCAAGGCAGCTCAACGATATTTTTGGGTACCTGAGAGCCACATTGCTAAGAGCTACCTTGCTACCCCTCGGGGAATCGGGGTCCGCCTCTTCACACTTGAAATCACAAACAGTTTCCATTCATAGAAGTGAGAAGAGGACAGCCAACTCTTCTTCCCCATGAACCAAACCCCTGAAAACAGTCTAGGAAACTGTCTGGAATAGATTTTCAGAGCCAGGTAGGTCTACTGGTAAAGGTAAAGGTCACCCTTGTTTGTAAGCCAGGCATATCTGACTCTAGGGTTCAGTGCACATCTCTGTTTATAGCCAAAGAGCCAGGGCTGTCTGTGTCTGCAGATGCTTCTGTGGACATGTGGCAGGCATGGCTAAAGACCAGAGTGAACGGAACACTGTTTACCTTCCCACCAAAGTGGTACCTATTGGTCTACTTGCAATTTCTTGCTTTCGAACTGCTAGGTTGGCAGGAGCCAGGACAGAAATGGGAGCTCACTCCATCATGCAGCACTTGGGTCTCGAACTGCTGACCTGCCAACCTGCCAGTCATCAAGTTCAGCATCTTAACCACTAAGCCACCACAGTCCCCTAGGGGCTACTGGGGAGAAGCCACAAATATCACAGTGGAACCAACATGTGGGACTTAAGAATGAGAAATATATATTTCAAATAGTTTTATTATAAATGCTAATTAACCACCCAGAGAATGCACTAAGCGCTATCGGGCGGTATATAAGTGTAATTGCTATTGCTATAGATGTGTTGACTCTGTCTTGATAATTACTTGGCAAGTCTTTATCAACGCTACACAAATGTGGATCATTTATTTAATCACTAGGGATAGAAAGCTAGAAATCCAATTTTGTTTCCAGTTAAGTCTGAGTAGAATTGCAAACTTGATGGCTTACCTATAGAAGGTTCCTGAATAAGTGGCGATGCAGTGGCATTCAGGCTCTGAACCAAACTTCCAAGTTCTTGAAGGGCACAAACCATCACATGCTGGCTCGCAGCCACTTCAGCTGCTCCAGATTTGTTTTCAATATTAGCATCGTTCACAACTGCTTCTATCAATGGAAGGAGGAAGTGGTTAAGGAAAGAAGCAAACAAAGTGTTCTATAAATTGGAAGTCAATTTAGAAAAACACAATAGGAAGCCCTGCAGAAATTAGAGAGCTACTGTTGTCTAATGATAGGGGAGAATACAGTTTATTGCATGCACAGTATATTTATAGAGCTTGTGCAAGAAGATAACAAGTACAGTACAGTACTTCCTTGCACAAGCCTTGCTGAGTCCTAAAGGTGTCCACGTTCTCTGC
The DNA here is from genome assembly GCA_035047345.1 of Bradypodion ventrale. Lineage (NCBI taxonomy): Eukaryota > Metazoa > Chordata > Lepidosauria > Squamata > Chamaeleonidae > Bradypodion > Bradypodion ventrale. Next base: position 66,788,862 of record JAWDJE010000001.1, on the reverse strand, counting down.
CTGCACAATGGAAATTACTAAATTCTGCTGGCACACAATTGAGTTCTGCACAAAGAAGCTAAGCAGTACTGTATGTCTTCATAGGATATTTATTGCTTTTGTTACCCTCATGTAAGAGATTTTTCTAACAATCTATATTAAGGTCTGTTCTTCTCTCATAATTGAAGTTCTGCGGAAATTAGGAAAAATACATTGAAATTGACTTTAATTTTTGTAGCTTAAGGGTTTTTCTTGTTCTCTAATGCATATTAGTCTTAATAACCAAGTTAGAGATTTTTATCCTGCTCAATATTTATGCACACATAGACTTCAAACTGCAGTAGCAGGCATGAGTAGCTGCCAGACCTGTACAAACAAGAACACAACCAACACCTTGTGAGATCGCTTTGCAAGCTTCCATAGCTAGAGTTCCATGTATGTGAACAGCAAACAAATTAGAAGATAGCAAAACATAGCATTAAACTTGTGTCTCCAATGCATTATTACAAAGAATTATAGCATCACTGGGAAAACAACCAATGTTGAAATTCTCCAATGTTGTACTGACGAACAATTTTCTACAAATAACTACGTCTACAATCTGTCCCTAACGAGAAAATACACTGATTTACAGAAAAACATTCCATTTCTTTTCTTTGTCAATACTCTTTCTCTCCTATTCAGCCCCTTTGCTTCAGCCATGAAACTGAACATATCAAAAGAACAAGAACGTAAACTTTAGGTCCAAGGTATTATTCAGAGCACAGAAACTGGCACATTGCCATACAAATCCTATCCTTTGATCAGTACAAAAGTAGAGCATATGAAATGATTATAAGAATACAGACAAAAAGAAAGCCTTACTTACAAACACCTATGTGACCCTTGTATCATTTCTGTAAGGACTATAGTAACTGAGATGTTGAATATTTCCATTTTCCTTCACTACTCAGTGAATACATTGACATCATATTTTGAACAACAGATGCCAACTATCAATCAACAGACTTGTATCCATACCAGGCCCTTTATCCCAGGGGTGGCCAACCTTGGTGCTCCAGCTGTTCTTGGACTTCAATTCTCAGAAGATCTGATCAGCAGATGTGCTGACTTGGGCTTCTGGGAATTGAACTTTAAGAACAGCTGGAGCACCAAGGTTGGCCACCCCTGCTTTATCCTATAGACATTTACAGCCACCAAATAATGTGTCACCATACGTAAAAACTCACTCATAGGGTGATTTGTATTTCATATTTAGTACATCAAGGTAGCTGAGGCACTCAACTTCTGTTTCCTACCTACTGCCTTCATCTGTTTACCAATCGCCTGGCAGATATCTTTGGCAGCGGCTATCTGTGCCTTCTCCCCCAATAAACTTCCGACAGTTGCTCTGAGGATAAACGAGACACATCTTCGAGAGTACACTGCTTCGACATGAGTCTGAGTTGCACGGGGATGAGAAACTAAATCCAGAACGTGCGACAAAAATGTGGCAAAATTGCGCTCCAGCCATTGACCTCCCAGTGTGGTGACAAAGACAACATAAGCCTGCAAATTTAAAAACACAAATCATAAGCACAAAAATCAGATAACCCGTTTTTAAAAAACAGAATGAAATAACATTTTCTTCCACATATTACTTGTTTATTTGTTTTCTTTACCTATTTCTCTGTTCACTTTATTATACTAGGCATTAAAATGTAAGGAGCAAACTACTTGCAGACTCATCAAGAGCTTGAGCATATCAAATGGGATTTTCTTTCTCCTGTTTCAAAAGAAGTCTGACACTTGAAGAGATACAAGCAACGATGCGTTGGGAACATAAAACTTCTTTCACAGTTATCTGGATTCCCCTCTATATTTATTTGGCCACAATATTAATGTAAACATTTTAAAATGTTGACTGAAATCCTATAGGTATTCACGTAAAGTTTTCACAACTTGCTGTAACTAATTACAGTTTATTGACAAGGTTTGGGGGACATCTCAGGTGTGTGATTACATCTGTGGCCAGATGTGTGACTGAAATACAAAGCACTACCTCATCAATTAGCTGTGATCAGCTATAGCAAATTTTGGAATCTTGTAAAAACACCAATAGGCTTTTCACTAGAGTGAGGAAAAATTGCACTATTAATAGACATAAATATCACAAAGGGATCAATTTTTAGAAAGCTAGGAGGCAACAGTTATTGGAACACTTGTTTCCTTAGAAAAGATCAAAGTAATTTACACTATGAAAATAATTTAAACTAATAGCTTTATACCAGTCTAGCCAGGTTATCCTGCTATGGTAATAGAGTAGACCATATTGCCAGTAAATCAGTGCCGAGTGTCAGGCAGTGGTTAACTAACCCAACAACCCTGAGGACTAATGGCCTTGGGTGACAAAGTCCACAGGGAAGGGCGATGGTCCCCAAGTGAATTAAATCCCACTTGAATCCATCTTGATGGAGGGCAGCAGCTTCATCAATACTGGTCTGGGGCTGATGAGGACTTTGCATGCCAAAAGGGATCAGGACCAGAAAGTGACTCGTGGAACTGGATCAGTGGTATGGTTGTCACACAGCAATGCGGAAGGCAGATAATAATAATAATAATAATTTCATGTCAGAAATTATTCTGGGTTGAAAGGATTTTTGCTGGAGAAACTCTGCTCAGGGGATGCCTGAATGAGGCTCCTTTCATGCCCCCAAGATCTTTTCCCACTGAAGTGGACCCTATTTATCTACTTGCAATTTCTTGCTTTCAACTGCTAGATTGGCAGGAGCTGGGACAGAGATGGGTGCTCAAACCGTCATGTAGTACCAAGGTCTCAAACTGCCAACTTGCTGGCCTTCCAGCTAACAAGGCAAGCTTCTTAACCACTGAGACATCACTGCCATTGCATGAAAGGCCACAGCATTATAGTCTCAGGACAGTCTCCATGGCTGATGGCCATGATGATCACCTATATTCAGATTTGGATATGGCAGAAGAAGAATAGCTTTATAAAGTAAACACACCTGGGTAACTCCAACTCGTACTTCTCGATTGACAGATCCTCCTACTTTTAACATTTCCCCGCCACTTTTTAAGAAACCTGATCCTCCACGTAGAAAGCCAGTGGCCATGAGTTCTAAGACCTCTTCCAGTGTAGCTCGCTTCACATTCTGACGCATCACTTCAAGAGAAAAATGATATATTTAATTAATGAAGTGTTTTTTTAAAATATATATATATATATTGTTTGGGCTTATATTGGAACTTATTTTAAGAAGTGAAATTTCTTGGCAGTAAAAAAGGTAATTAGTACTTAGTAGAGCTAGCAGGTCATAGCATGGGAGGATCTAAGTCTAAGTAAGTAAGAGCTAGCTCCGTGATGGCGATCCTTGGCACTCCAGATGTTCTTGGACTTCAATACCCAGAAGCCCAAGCACCCTGTGAATCCACACGAATCTGTTTACTGCGATTCTTCTGGCCCGCGCTGCCCTCATTGCTCCCAGAAGCGGAAGTAAAAGTGCCCGTACGGGCGCGTTTTACTTCTGCTTCCGGGAGCAACAAGGGGAGCACGGGCTGGATGAATCGCAGTAAACTGATTCGTGTGGGTTCACAGGGTGCTTGGGCTTCTGGGAATTAAAGTCCAAGAACATCTGGAGTGCCAAAGTTCGCCATCACGGAGCTAGCAGGTACACAGCTAGTTGCCCTGCAGGGCATTTCTGTTGTCCAAAAATTCCAAAAACACTCCCTCTGCAGACAGAAAAAATTATTTTTGAAAAGGAATCAAACAATTTCTGCCCCTGGAGCGCTACAGAAAAAATAGTTTTTACACAAGAAGCCTAAAGTCTTCCCAAACAAAATTAGAAGTGCCCATTCAGATATACCTGTTTACTTTTCCAGCCCAGTGGCTGCAAATTGTCATTTCCAGACTTTGTACAGTCCACAGAAGGTGACTGGTGGAACAAATTTGGCCCCTAAGCCCATCAAGATTCTTGTAATAGAACTATCAGCTATGAAATAAATGCAAACCCTTCAGAAAATTAGAAATGTTAATCAGCAGTGGGTTCCTGTCTCTTTTCCTGGAACCCTGTCCAGTTGATTAGAATAAGCTTTACATTTAAAAAGAACTGATTTAATTTTGGCTCACTGCAAAAGTATGGAAGACAAATACCAATTCGAATTCTTTTCTCAAGGTACAAGTGCATAAACTGTCACAATTTAATTAAATGTATGCTTTTGTAAAATTAAGGGGTAGAATAATAATTATATACACAATTTTGTAATTTTAATACCTGCTGCTTGCTTTGGCATCAATGCTGTAGCCATTACTGTCCCCAAAAGCTTGGATACTTCAACTCGTACACCATAATTTGAATTTTCTAGAGCCTTAAAACAAAGAGCTGCTAGATTTTCTAGTTCTGCCGTCCACATAAACACAGCTTCATTTTGTAGTTCCAGTAAGCACTAAAAAAATACATACATACAGTCACGTGATATGCTTAGCATAATCTTAATAACTAAAATCAAGGTCCAGCGCTGTATGTCGCCAATACACAGTGCCGGACCTGCATCCCCTGCCTGGACAACGACGGCCCTGCCTACCTTGCACTCCCAGAGTGTCCGGCACAGGGTACCAACAGCGCGGTCCGGGGGGCCTTCACCCCGAAAAGGGGCCACAAAGAGGATGCCCTCAGCACTCGGGGGCGTGTAGCAGAGGCCTGGACTGCGCCTGCCCAGACTGGCAGCGCGCATCCACGGTGCATGCCGCTCCACAAGGCACTGGGGACAGCGCAGGGCTGGATATCCGACCTTGCACCCGCCCTTGGAAGCCAGAACCGCCGAAGAGCCAGATGCCACTGCCATGCCGAGGATCCGGGCACCGGAGGGAGGAGGAGCCGCCACCACCGAGAAGCCTTGGCTGGAGAAGACTCAGGGCCGCACGGATGCCCAGGGAAGGGAGCCCCAGAGTGGCACCAGGTAGGCCTTTCCTAGCACTTTGGGGGAGGGGGGCATGCAGTGGGGACACCAGGGGCGTCAGGGTGAGGGTCCTGCAGGGGTCCAACACATGGGTCCCGCATGGGGCAGGGTCCGTCATCGGGGGCAGGGGGAGCACCCAGCAAAGCGGGTACCTTTGCTAGTCATTTCTGTTAAGTTTATCCAACTGATCTTCAGATACAACTAGTATTATCAGCAGAAAATGTACACTAAAATTTGTCTTTATACTTTCAGGAAAGACTGCTGAACACATGCTATTGCAAACACACTGCTGAATATGCAACTGTTATTCTCGGACTCTGAGCAGTGTCGGATGGCCTGAAGGAAGCGTAGTGCCATGATGGTGAACCATTGCACTCCAGATGTTCTTGGACTTCAATTCCCAGAAGCCCAAGCCCCCGTGAATCCACACAAATGGGTTTACTGCGATTCATCTGGCACGTGCTGCCCTCATTGCTGCATTCTTCCTTCCAACACTTCACCCTAAAATTTCATATCTGCCACTAATATGACCAGGTCATGTTCTAGAACAGATTAAAAGGGGGAAAGTGCTAACTTCTCTTCACCCTGATCTAAAACAGGAATTTCATTAAAGCTGTATGATTCCTCCAATAACCTTTTGCCCTCAGAAAAAGAGCTTTCTCATTTACTTCTTCTTCAAAATGCCATTACTGTATAAATGATTTTTATCTATTGTTGATTTGTATCCTGAACTTAAGAGTTGAATATTAAAAATATAGATTGCCAACATGTTGATTGCTTTCAGAATAATGTACAGAGAAGCTAACGATCATTCCACATTACATCTTTCATAGTGGTTCTGTACCACATCAGCAGTGGTTGTAGAAACCAGCAAGTGCACCCTAAAAAGATCAGTGGAAAATGTAGTGAACTAACATGATATTCCTATACCGGATGGCGAACCTTGGCACTCCAGATGTTCTTGGACTTCAATTCCCAGAAGCCCCCGTGAATTCACACGAATGGGTTTACTGCAATTCATCTGGCCCGCGCCGCCCTTGTCGCTCCTGGAAGTGGAAGTAAAACGTGCCCATATTGGCATTTTACTTCCGCTTCCAGGAGCGATGAGGGCAGCGCGGGCTGGATGAATAGCAGTAAATCCATTCAAGGATTCATGAGGGCTTCTGGGAAATCAAGTCCAAGAACATCTGGAGTGTCAAGGTTCATCATCATGGTCCAATACTGTGCAAAAGAAAACAAGCTTACCTTAGCTACTGCACATCGTACAGCCATAGATCTGTCCGTAAGCAGAGACCGTGCATTCTTATAAATATCGCGATGGGAAGAGGCTGCTGCACCACCAAGCCCATTTAAGACTTTCTGTAAGCTCATTAATATTTCACTCCGGCCCTGTGACTATAAATTGCAGTGGGATTGAAAAGGAGAAAGAGAAAGTAGGTATAGTGCCGAAACCATAAACCAGGGGTGCCCAAACCTTTTGGGCCACGGGCCAATCACGTGGTTGAGTGGGCTGGTCACGTGGCTCCTCCCAATGGAAGCAGAAGTAAAATGCACCCGCACATGTGCAAAACACTGCCGTAAACGCACCCATGGCTGTCATAAACACGGATGCTTTACGGCAGCATTTTGCGCATTCATGGGCACATTTAACTTCCGCATCTGGGAATGGTGAGGGCCAGATTATTAGGTGCCATGGGCCAGATCCGGGCAATGGGCCGTAGTTTGGGCACCTCTGCCATAAACAATACATTTTATATTTTTGTAACTCAATCATATTATGGACAATAATTTACATCATCAAAGCTTTAACCATAGCTGTGGCACTTAGACAATGGTACACTTCATCAAGAATAAACATAAAAAATAAAGAGTAAGAATATTATCACGTGTGATATACAGTAATGGCAACGTTGTCATGTAACCAAACATCAAGGAATCAGCATACCATATGTACTAAAGTGGTCTACTACAATGTAAATAAAAAGAGCTACAGAGAAGCAAGGGAAATGTGTCAGCATACTCAGGAGAATTCAAGATTTACAGAATTAGAAAAACAATGTAGAGGGGGGCGGGGACGGGGGGGGGCAGTTTCAACTGTGAGGTGAACTATTGGTTGAGCAATATGTAAAAAAGTGCAGCCTCTGTGAATTGGCTCTAATGAAGAGACCATGCTTAACTAAACAGGGAACTGCAAAGATGTTCCAGAATACAATGCAAAATTTGTTTCCTTTCATCAAGGCTTTGCTTCAAAACACAATTGGAAATAATGGCAGAAGAAATGGATTGAGCAGGAGATGTATAAATGACAGACAGCATTATATCTACAAGCTACAATGTTCTTAATTGGTATCTTTAATTTTCTACAGCATAGATCATCTTTGTTAACTAAAAGTGGAAGAAGAATGAAAAATATGCATAGATTTTAGACACTGCTTTAACCCACCTCGGCACTTTTCAAAGATTTTAACAGATTGTTAACTGTGTCTGGGAAAGAACTGCCCAACATTCTCCCCATTTTTTCATAAAAAGCTCCAACACATGCTACTGCAGTTCTGCAACAAGAAAAGACAATTTTTTAGAGACTAGCGTGCAAGTAAAAGAGAACACCAGATTAAATATTCAGTATCTTTTGGCATGGGTGGCATTCCAGATATTGGCAGAAATGCAGAGGATCAAAGCTTAGAGTCTGGCTACAGACAACATTTTAGAAATGCAGGGAATAGTTCAGAAGGATAAGTAATAAGACGACAAGTAAAATAGATGCCAGATTTCAAAACACCTTTATCTTCTCATGATTCTAGCATCTTGGAAAATGAAGTCTTGGAGTTGGGTGGCAACAGAAATCAGAAAAATAAATAAATAAATCTTCTCCACCACTGATTGATGCCCATTTCTCACATAGTTCAAAATATGTCTAACTTGATCATGAAATAAAGTTTTGCATATCTTTAACAACATTTTTCAAGCCTGTATGAAATAATTCATATGCAATCTTCTTTAATTTTGCCCTTCAAAAACTCATTAATAAGTCTTTAACAGGTAGAGCTTATTGCAATCTGATAAGCTTTGCTGTCCTACAAGTCTTTTAAAATGTTTTGTAGTAACGTTTTTGGGGAAACTAAATTCTTAATCTGTTCTGTATTCAGTAAACTCTGTTCTCACTCATTTGGCTAAATACTTATGTAAGCAGGAGATATGCAGAAAGAGAAGTAATTCTCCCATATCACCATCTACCTCTCTTTCTGCGTGCCATGCAAATTTTATCTTGGATAATTCATAAATAAAAGTGTAAGACAGGGATATTGCAACTACACAGGGAACATCTAATCCCTGCAGCTCCCCTCTTGGGGTTCCTCAATACGCACATTGGAAGAAATGAGGAAAATCCAATAATAAAAACTGCATTGTTTCATTTTTTCCTCAAATATATAGGCTTAACAGTGCCTTAGCACTAATTCGATTGTATGATGGATGTTTATTTGGGAGTACAAACCACTCATTTCAATGAACCTCCTTTTGAATAGAAATACTATGCTGCATCACATCTCCCTTTAAACATCATTGCCCACCTGTTTTTCTTCTTTTTTCTCTGCTTTTAAATGTGTCACTCTCCGGAAGCCATTTGTATGTGGGGGGAAACAGTATGAACCTGATGCCATGGTAACCTCAGGTACCATTTACTTTCAACTGGGTACATTCTCCAGAGGTTTTTACAATCCAATACACATCAGGTGCCTCCAAGGGAGAACCACTTCTACTTGGTCAGCTACCTCACCAGAGATCTATGCTACTGGAAACTAATGAACTAGCCGTGACGATGTTTGCCTATTTGTAACAATCCTCTTCATAACTGTAACCAATTACTTACAGTTTGGTTGGTAGATAGGCAGAAGTATCATCTTTACTTTTGATAATATCATTGCACTTATCCAAAGTCTGAAATACAGTAAACGTGTCTCCATTGCTGTAGAGAGCGGCAAGATTTTTAGCAAGTAATTTCCGGGTGGGTGGCCCAGGAGAACTGTTGATAAGCCCAGTCAGCTGTTCAACAAGCTTTTTTTGTTTTTCTTTCACATCTGTCTGTTTAAAAAGAAATCCAAAATATACTTGTTCTGATCACATCTTAACTTATAAATACTTAATTAACATTTATAAATGAATGAATAAATGAACCCCTCAAGAGTTATATTGCTTTTTCAATCAAAAACGTTCCTTTGGTTTGATCTAGTGGTTTGATCTCTGTGTGAATGTGGAGAGATACAGAATCCAGTTCATTTGCTGGTCTGCCAACTACTACCAGAAACATGCACCAATGAGGATTTAATTTTTAGCCAACAACAAAGCCAAGAAGGTGGCTTTATTTTGGCAGTTTCAAGTTTGATCTGGACACGAAAGGAGAATTAAAATGTGATGACATGATATTTAATGGTTCATTAATGAAGCCATTAGAGGACTTTGTCCACTGGTCAACTTCCCAAAGGATCCCTGTCATTTATATAAAAGTAGAGATATGAATTCAATTGAAAACAAAATCACATATGAAACCAGATGAAAAATGAGGAAAACAGCAGTTCTTTTAGCAAAGTGTACTGCAGTTTCATACTAATCACACTTTCCCACTAAGGAGAAGAATGAGAATACAGTCCTAGACAGTTCAGTGGAACCACATACAACAATTGCTCCATATAGCAATGAAATTGCATAACAATTAGGTGGTTTGTTGTTGTTGTTGTTGTTGTTGTTGTTGTTGTTTTTTGGGGGAATGGCATCCCACATAACAATTTTCCCTATGGAAAAAATCATACAACAATTTTTCAATGGGGAAAAAAACACTTAGCAAAAAAAATCGTTGTACGATGCATCCCATAGGGAAATTCGCTATATGATGCATGCATCCTATAGCAATTATTTTGTACAACAACGAGCCCGGTGGTATGGATTAAAATCATTGTATGAGGTACCACTGTATTTGCTTTTCTGGATGCAAGCCCCATCAAACTCAACAGGCCTTTTGTGCAGACATACTTAGAACTATTTTGTTACTGTCATAACACACAGGTTATGTATGCTCGTGTCAAAGATTTTTGGCTCTGTGGAGTTTCCCAATACTACTAGATTATTTTAAAAAACCAGAAAGAACAGAAAGATGTGATTAATCTACCTTGTTAGCAGCTACAAGGACTTTGTCGAGAAACCGCAGCCATTCAAAGATGAAAACTGGGCGTTTTGCTTCTGTGATCTGGGCCAAAGCCTCTTCGTTTAATAATAAACTGTGAGCTAGCTCCATGGCTGGATAAATTTTGCAGTGTTACAGGTGCACTTATTTCCTATTTATATAAACAGAGAAACACATACCATAGAAAAAGAGTTTTAAATATTTTTTTCTGTCTTTTTTCTGGAAGCTTAAAAACAACACACCATTTAACAAGAAACATCTACACTACTTTATAATTAATTATTTTTACATAACTATCTGTGTTATTGTTAACAAGGCAAATTTGACAAGTCCTTACATCAAAGGGTTTATAATCTTTTTTTTTATAAATCCAGATGTAACCAAACCAAGCCAAAAGAGCGCAAGGGCAAGGAAACCAAGGAGAATAGGTAATCAAAGAAAAATGGGTGATTCTACAACCCTATTTCTTCAGCTGAGTGACACCAAACCATGGGGACGAGGTATCGTTCTGGTGGTGTTTTTCTTCTTCAGGAAAGCACCACAGCAATATTTGAAAATAAAGATACAAATGTTGTGGCACCTTAAAGACTGACTGCTATACTTTAGTGTAGAGCATGTGAAGTCTCATTCTTATGTCTGAAGACCACTTTTCAAGGGAATGTCGTCTTCTGTAAAGATTTTCCGGGAGAGTTTAATGAGAACTAACAGTGTGGGCAACATTGTAATCTGGCAGAAGCATCCTGGACAAGGGTCTCAAATTCCTCCACATATAACAGGAGTTCTCAACTTTTTAAAGCTGGGGTCACACTCCTTCAGAGAACTCCACAACATAGCACATCCTGGTGTGGTGGAGGTCCACATGAAATGGTGCTGTGGGCACATCTGGCCCACAGGACACAGGTTGAGAATCCCTGACATATAATCTCACTTACTTGGCCAATCATTACTCTGTTTTCAGTGGTAGTAACTAAAGTCTAGTTACTAACTTTAGGTAAAACAAAGCCCAGCAACGCCGGGCAACCTCTGCTAGTTCAGCATAAAACCCAAAAGAACTGCCTGGGTTTGTTACAACACTAGCAACTCAGATTCAGAGATTCCAGTAAGTTTACTGTTACAATCAAATAAATCTATTTCCTTATCTTCCATACTGCAATATAAATGAATGAATGAATGAATGAATGAATGAATGAATTTATTTATTTATTTATTTATTTTCAAATTTATATGCCGCCCAATCAGGTAAACCCGACTCTGGGCAGCTCACAACAAGTTAAAACACACATAAAACAGTACAACCAATTAAAACCAATTAAAACCCAACATACCCACCCACCTACCCCATTCCTCTTAAAACCCACATAAACCCACATTAAAAAAATAATAATATTTCAAGCAGGTATGAAAATAAGAACTGTTGTAACAATTGTCCATATGGAAAACCAGTTTCCTCAGGGATTTCTGAAATGTATTCAGCAAATACAATAACAATATTTATACCCAGGGTCCAATCCTGAAGGCATTAATTGGCGCATAAAATATTATTTCTCTGAGCCTGTACAAAAATGCCTTTACACATTTCTAGTTGGCTAAAAAGAAGGTTACACCTGGATCACACAGGGTAGATCAGACCACATTTGCAGCCAACGAAGAGGAGGAGAATCTACTTGGGCCCTTTAAGAACTAACAGATGTTTCCATGTGAGCTTTGAGTCTGAAGAGATAGATGGGTTTTCATGCCTAAAAACTCAAACTGAAACACATCTACAGTAATTTATCTTTAAGATGCCACAATATTTTATTGACCTGGTTTTATGAAATGGTTATGAATAGCAGAATAAATCCTGGGGGATGGGATACTAACATGGCAACACATCAGCCCATTGTAACTCTGGAATTAGACACAGTAACATTGCACTGTGGCTGTTGGGTAATTTCCCATTGCATAATTAGAGGAAAAGTCAGGCCTACTGCTGCACAACGCAGCCTTCTCCAACCTCTTACCATCTCTTACCACAGGCCATGCCAGCTACAGATGATGGAAGTTGGGGGAGGTCCAACATCTGTCAGGCACAAGGTTTGGAACAGGCGTAACTAGTGCACGGAACAGGTACAAATGGCAAACACCTGCCTGATCTCACTAAAGAGCCCTGGTGGCGCAGTGGTTAAAAAGTTGTGAGTTTGATCCTGATCAAGGTTGACACAGCCTTCCAAGGTCAGTAAAATGAGTACCCAGCGTGTTGGGGGCAAAATGCTAATTAATTTGTGAACCGCCCAGAGAGGGCACAACGTGCTGTGGGATTAGATAGAAGTGTAATTGCTATTGCTAAAGCCCCGCTCAATCTCACAGAGGAGCCCTCACCGTTTAGGGTAAAGATAAAGGTTTCCCTTGCTCGAAAGCCAGTCGTATCCGACTCTAGGGTGCAGTGCTCATCTCTGTTTCTAAGCCGAAGAGCCAGCGCTGTCTGCTTCTGCAGACGTTTCCGTGGTCATGTGGCAGGCATGACTAGACACCGGAGCGCACGGAACGCTGTTTACCTTCCCACCAAAGTGGTCCCTATTTATCTACTTGCAATTTCTTGCTTTCAAACTGCTAGGTTGGCAGGAGCTGGGACAAAGACGGGAGCTCATTCCGTCCTGCAGTACTCGGGAATCAAACCGCTGACCTTCCGCCTCCCAGTCAGCGTCTTAGCCACTTGAGCCACTGCAGTTTTAGCAGGACAGCATTTATGTCTCGGGTATACAGGTAAAAGATCTCCCTTGCTCCAAAGCCAGCTGTGTCCAACTCTAAGGGGCGACTCTCATGTTCGTTTAGTCAACGAGCCAGATACCGTCTGCGTCTGCAGACGTTTCTAGTACAGTCATGTGGCAGGCATGACTGTAGAAACAGTCAGGTGGCAGGCATGACTGCAGCCGCCCTGAGTCGGCCTTGGCAGATTGTGTGGGGTAGAAATCGAATAAATAAATAAATGACTAGACACCGAAGCGCATGGAACGCTGCTACTTCCATGCCAAAGTGCTACCTATTCCTCTGCTTGCAATGCCTTGCTTTCAAACTGCTAGGTTGGGTAGGAGCTGGGACAGAAACGGGAGCTCACTCTCTCGGTCAGCACTCGGGTCTCGAACTAGCTGAGCCACCTCAGCCTCACGCGTTTTGAGCGCAGTAAGCGACACACACACACACACACACACACACACACACACACACACACACACACACACACACACACACACACACACACACACACACACACACACACACACCTCTGACCCGTTGCCTTCAGCAGCTCCCTCTGGCCCCTCCCTCCGGAAAGCGAAGCCTCCTCTCCTCCCTCAAGTGACCCCTCTCCCCACCCGTAGAGGCGGCCGTTGTTCCCTCCCTCCCCCGCGGGGGACCCAGCGAGGGTCCCCAATTCTCTCCCTACATATTGACGCTCCTTTTTCAGGCCTGGGTCGAGGGAGCCCTGGTGGCGCAGTGGTTAAACCGCTGTACTGCAGCCAGGACGTTGCGAGTTCGAGACTGACCGGGGGCTCAAGGCGGACGCAGCCTTCTAAATAACTAATACGTGTAGTCTAATAATTCCCCAGGACTCACCTTTCCGGGCCGCTCACACCGGGGGCGCTTGGCAAGGAGAGGCGAACGCCCGACGTCGCCATGGCCGTACGGCTTCAGCCGAGCCCAACTACCCACAGCCGTCAGGCGCCAGCTGATGAGGAAGCCCAAGCCCAGCAGCAACCCCGGCTCGCGCGCAGGCGCACTCGAGGCGCGAGGGGGCAGAGAAAGGTGCGCAGGCGCGAGGGGGCAGAGAAAGGTGCGCAGGCGCTGGTGCGCAGCAAGCTGCTGCCGAAGGGGACCCGCGAGGGCGGTGGCGGGACGGAGGACGACATCATCACACAGCACTCGAGTTGTTGTCTGAATGTGGGTCGAGTAGTGATGGAAAGCAGGTTAGATCCAAGCTGCCAAGGGGGCTGCCAGCTGCGGCGTTTGGGAATAGCAATAGCAGTTACAGTTATATGCCGTCCCATAGCGCGTAGTGCACTCTCTGAGCCAGGGGATGCCCAAACTACAGCCCGGGGGCCGGATGCGGCCCCCGGTGCCGATTCATCCAGCCCACAAAACCCTCGTCGCTCCTGGAAGCGGAAGTAAAATGCGCCCGGGAGCGACGAGGGCTTCGTGGGCCGGATGGGTCAGCACTGGGGGCCGCATCCGGCCCTCGGGCCATAGTGACCAGCCCCCTGAACCACATGACTGGCCCGTTGGCTGAAAAGTTTGGGCACCCCTACTCTGGGCAATTCACAAGTTAATTGGCATTTTGCCCCCCCAACATGCTGGGTCCTCATTTTACCAGCTTCGGAAGGAGACCTGAGTGCTGCACGACAGAGTGAGCTCCTGTCCTTTGTCCCAGCTCCTGCCAACCTAGCAATTCAAAAGCAAGAAATTGCAAGTAGATAAATAGGTGCCTCTTGGGTGGGAAAGGTAACAGTGTTCTATGCGCTCCGGTGTCTAGTCATGTCTGCCACTATTGAAATGTCTGCAGATGTAGACAGCGCAGGCTCTGGCTGTAAACGAAGGTGAGCACACACACCCCTAGAGTTGGATATGACTGGCTTTTGAGCAAGGGAGACCTTTACATTTATGCCTAGCAAGGGTCACCATTAGTTAGAATTGACTTAGTTGCCTACAGCTATTTAATTAATACGACAGTGGAATGATTATGAAGGGCATTGTAATTAACAAAAGGGGTTAGGAAGTCACAATTTCAATGTATCACCTGCTTCTGCATATGTTTTATGCATGGATCACATGGCTGACTTTGTTTATGGAGCAATTTCAAGAGTATGCTTTGGAAGAGCAAGTCCTGATGAGTTCCATGGGAGGTGTTGCCCACTAAATGTAGCCACAAGCTGGCTGGAATGCTCAGTGGTTTGATTATCTGGCTGAACAGCTCAGGGCATTTGGCCTTTGATTCTTCTCAATGCCACTGGGAGAAGAGTCAGCCTATGTGGCCCTGGGCAAGTTGCACAGTCCCAGGGTGCCCCAAGAAGGAAATGGTAAACTACTTTGAAGTACTCTACTTAGAAAACCTTGAAAAGGGTGACATGTCAGAATCAACAGTATGCAATTGTTATTATCTATACCTATAAAATGGTGCGTTAACCGTTGGAATGTGACAAAGGATGTTGCACCAGGCCCCACTAGCCCGTAATAGGCCTCCGTTCATTCGCCCGAACCCGGTTCGCAGGTAACTGTCGGGTTGAAATTTTCGACCCGGGGGCAGGAGCCCCCCAGTCGCAAACAAAAAAAGGGAACTTCAATTCCCAACGTTCCTTGTGCCGCGCCAGAGCCAATCAGGCTGAGCGGCGCGGCAAAAGGAACGTTCGAAAACGCGCCGCGGCCAATCAAAAAAAAGCCGCAGGAAACAAACCGCTAAAGTATGCAAACACGCGCAGGCAAAACTACAAGCCCCAGCGTCCTGTGCGCCATTAGCGCACAGAACGCTGAGGCGGCAGGAGCACGAAAAATAAAACTTAAAAAAACAACGCCCGCCGCCGCTGCCATTCTTCCCCACGGGCCAGCAAGCATGGCCTGGGGGGGGGGGAAATAACCCACCCACCCACCCCGCGCCGCCGCTGCCCTTCCGTTAGAAGGGCCAGCCGGCGCGCAAAAAATAAAAGTCCCCCCCCCCAAACTTCCCTTCTTCCCCATGGGCCAGCCAGCATGGCCCGTGGGGAAAAAAAAGAACAAACCCCCCCCCCCCCCCGCCACCGCCGCTGCCCTTCCGTTAGAAGGGCCAGCCGGTGCACAAAAAATAAAAGAACCCCCCCGGCAACTTCTCTTCTTCCCCACGGGCCAGCCAGCATGGCCCACAGGAAAGAAAGCCACCACCCCCCCACTGAAAAAATAAACACAAATCAAAAACATTCAAAACCACACAAAAATCCAAAAAAGAATCACAAAAACAAAAAGAAACAAGAAAAAACACACAGACACCCCCACCCAAAAAAAAATCCCACCACCCCCATCACCCACCCCCCAAAAAACCCCAAGAGAACTTACCAAAAGACGTCTTCCATCTATGAGGACCGGAACTCAAATGAGAAAAGGAAGAGAAAACTTACCGGAAGCGACACCCAGAGGACAGAAGAGAACAATTGTAGAGAGGCAACAATTGAAGAGAGACAGAAAAGCTCACCACCCCCACCCAGAGGCCAAAAGAAAAAAAACATTCAAAAATATTAAAATTAATAAGATTAATTCCAAAAATAATCAAATAAGTTATAAAAACATTCAAAAATAAACACACTAATCTCAAAAATTACCCAAAAAACAGAAATCACTTTTCACTCCAAAAAAACAAAACAAAAAATAAAAATGCGTAAAAATAAACATTTTAAAAATCATAATTAAATTGTAAACTAAATAATATTAAATTAAATTAAATGAATTAAATTAAAATAAAATTTGCATAAACATAAAACAAAAACGTTCAAAAACCAATTAAAAGAGGAAGTCAGCACTGAGGAAGCCAGCACGCAAAAAAAAAAAACCCAAAACAAACAAAAAAAACCACTGGGAGTGCAAGTCCGCCGCAGGCGGACGCAGCGCCTTGAAGCCACAAAATCAAAAAACCTTACAACACCATTCAAAACAGACCAGCACCATTGGTTCAAGAAAAAAAACGAAACCCTTTACTATCCAAAACAATTTTAAAAAGCCCGGCACCGCCGGGCAAAATATGCTAGTTAAATATAAATATAGATTGTAATCTCTTAACAAGTCACATCCTATGACCTTCAATGGATGCACAAAATATCAGCCTCAGCTATATGGATATGTAATAAGTGTATACAGGTGAAACTCGGAAAATTAGAATATCGTGCAAATGTTCATTCAGTTCAGTAATGCAACTTAAAAGGTGAAACAAATATATGAGATAGACTCATTACACGCAAAGCAAGATAGTTCAAGCCTTACTTTGTTATAATATTGATGCTCATGGTTTACAGCTTATGAAACCCCCAACCCCCCCAAACTCATGTACCCCATAATCATCACATAATCTCATGTATGCTGTACGCCATGATCATCACAATTATAACGAATTAAGGCATGACATCTCTCGCTTTGCATGTAGTGAGTCTATCTCATATATTTGTTTCACCTTTTAAGTGAAATGAATGAACATTTGCACGATATTCTGATGTTCCGAGTTTCACCTGTATATCTATGTGTGTGTTCATATGTGTGCTTACATAAATAAATGACTATATCTCAAAAAAGTATGCCAGGTATTCTTTAAAAAGAGCAATATCTCCTGCTGTTGCTCCCAGACAAGTAAATATTATGTACAGAAAGGTTTGCTGACTGACACAGTTCCCGTATGATCAACTGGAGATGGGCAGCTTTACTGACATGATATTGAAGGGAAGAGGTGCAACAGAAAGAGCTGGAACATCAGAGGGCTCTCTAACAAGGAATTTATTTCAGGGTATGTTTATGTCTGTAAAAAATGAGTATTCCTAACACAGCTTTATTTTAAAGAAATAGTCCCGTTAAAATTTTGCTGATTTTTTAACAGTCAAAAGGTTAGAGAAAACAATAGGTTGTTTCTAAAAGCTATCAAAATATTATTTGTAGGTTAAAAAGTTGTAGCTGAATATTGTTACAAAACATGGACGATGCAGAGGAGGACTACATGTCTGATTCCTTTATTAATGTTAGGTAAGTCAGTTTTTAAAACTTAATTATCATACATATTATGGGCTGATAATTGGAGACAAATTGGCTCTAGAGTTTCCAATACTGAAGGGATGACTGGAGGTGATAAAAGATCTTGCCACATATATTACCTTCCTAAAATATATTCTGATATATTTCTAAAGCAGCTGCTGGCACAGGGGAAATGATGACTACCATTTATTTATTTTTTGCACAATCAACCATATATCTGCTATCTGTTAGCTTCATTGCCACATTCTGGCATAAACTAATTATCTTGTCCATTTTCTTTTTCTATTCCTCACCTACCAAAACTCTTCTATCAGTTTTTTGGGACAGGGAGCTGTACATTGTCTTGCATAATTCCCTTTTCTGAGAACATATCTTCAGTAATTTCAGCTTGACTTTCCAGTCTCTGAATTTGGTTGAATTAGTCTTCATAACCATGGAGCAGTGATGACCAACCTTGGCACTCCAGGTGTTCTTGGACTTCAATTCCCAGAAGCCCAAGTCAACAACCTGCTGATCAGGAATTGAAGCTCAAGAACATCTGGAGTGCCAATGTTGACCATCACTGCCATGGAGTATACAGATAAAAAGGACTTGTCATTATTAGTGATAACTACTGAGTGGATTAGCTATTTATGACTATAGAAATGGTGATTCAAAGCTTTGTAAACCATAGTATGCAGCTGTAAATGAGTGCTGTGATTTTTTCCTCCTTATGCCTTAGCATTCTCAATTCAGCATTTTCTTGCCCTGCATTAAACCAGAGTTCCACATTTGGACCTGCCTAGAAACTTCAGTATAGTATGAGCTGAACACTTTCTGCATAGTCTGGTATGTTAGAGAAGGAGAAGCACGTGGACATGGCATTCATCCATGGCTTGATAAATAAAAAATCACAACAGTTGACTGAAAACAAATCCTGTTGACTCAAAGCTTAATACAGTACAGTAACTTGATTGAGACATTTTAAAACATTTTGAACAGGAAAGCTCCAGAATGTCCTGTCTTTATACACACAGAGACACAGACATACATATACATTTTTCCAGCATAAACCTAATTTTATAATCACACCATCTCTATCTGTTGCTTTATCTATGACTAACACTGGCCAGCATAGTAAATCCTGTCAGAGTGGCCCATTGAATCAATGGGGTATGGCAATTAAACTCCGCTGTAAGTCCTATTGATTCAAATGTCACAGTAAGTGGCAGTTAGAGTAGGCCCATATGAATCAATGGCAATTACAGAGAACTTGACTTACTAAATTCCCATCCTATTGTTTCTGTATTGCATGTTTTATATGATTGTAAGCTGCCCTAAGTGGTGCTTGCACCAAAAGGCAAGGTATAAATGCAAATAATAAATATTCTAGTATAAATTACTATGTTAAACAACTGGATTTTTGCCACTTTCTGGAGTAGCATTCATTGCAAGGGCTATTAACTGAATGTATAATATCAAGTTGTGTTGAACAGCTTGATAGCATGCATGTTTACAATGTGCAAGATATCTGTCATTTGGCTGGTACAATCAAAGAGGAAAGCAGACCCTCAGAAGTCTTGGATGGCTGTCCAAATGTGTGTATTTTTATTCTACATTTATTTATTTTTACATACGACTTTTTCCTTAACACATAGTCTCAAAGTGACTCACAAAGTAGACAACTCAAAACCACGATCATCAACGAATATACCCCTAAATGTTTCAAAACTGTATTGAATAGGCATTAAATAATAGGGATTAAATACGTAACACCCCCAATGATATTTGGGCAAAGAGTTGTCATTTAAACCGGAGCATGGAAATTCTACTCTTTTATGCCCAAAATCTCCTTAGCAGCAACCCCACAGGACATTAGTGTGGAAAGTAGTAGTCGAAAAATGAAACTGGGCTTTATACCCTGTGAAATCTGACAGTGTTTTTGTGTCATTTAGTCAAGATGTCAGGCCAGGAATGCCATTGCCAAGACATGTGAAGGAAACTTTTAAGAAAGAAGAAAAACAAAAGGAAGCCAATAAGAACAGCAGGCAAAAAAGTATAAAAGAGCAAGAAAAAGAGCAGCGTGACACCGTTTTAAACATTGCCTTGGGAAATGAGAATAAAGGCTTTGCTATGCTTCAGAAGATGGGCTATAGAAGTGGTCAACCTCTTGGCAAGACTGGTGAGTATGTCAGTGAGTAGTATTCAAGAGGTGTTTGTAGAAATGTATCAGCATCTGTTTGAGACTTCCCAAATAATATTAAGACTGTGAATGTGTGTATATCCTCTGGCAACATCAGCACCCTGTCAGCCAGTCCTCCCACTCTGGAAGCAGCCGTGGGTTGCTTCCAACATGAAGAAAAAGCATCTGTTCTACCACTAGAGGTAGGGTACCTCCAGACCCTATTAGAGTGCAGCTCTCGTATTCAATCAATCAATTCTTTATTGTGACCAGTTGCAGTACAAGGGGTTTAAGTCCAGGAAATGCTGACAAAATACACCCTCATCAATACATTCATTAGTATTAAAACAAATAGAGTAAAATCGGTTTATAAATTTGTGCTACATTTGGGACAGGAACAGTATCTAATTTAAAAAGAATAAAACGACACATAAAACAGTTTAAGATTTGTAGTAACAATTATAAAGTAGGGATAAAAATGTCTATATATACAAGTGCACATGGCAGATATGATTACGTAAGTTGGATGTAAGACATAATTACTAGTGTAGAGTAAAATCATTATTGTTGGTTTTTGACCTGCCACTGTAGCTGATTCTCCCTGATGGTGCGTACCCTGGTAGTCCTCCAGGCAAATCTGGCTACAGCGGCCGTCAGGTCAGTAGATCTGTCTGAGAGTATATCTCTGAACATGTAGCTCTCATATTCCTGGCCAAGTTAAATCTGTGGTGACGGATGATTGAAATTTCAGTCCAGCAGCAAATTGCCCATTGTGACTGAAAAGTATTTGTTTATATTGTTTGTATTTCTCTTTAGCCAACTTTGATGCCCAAGGGGAAAAAAAACTGATATGATGAAATATCAAGGCAAAAATCAGTGTTTTTGAGCAGAAATGTATATTGTAGGACTGGAGTCCAATATACTAGATATTAAACTGGTGCAGTCTATTGAGGACAGATAGCAGAGTCTACAAGAGCCATGTACAAGAACCATGTAGCATTGTTATAGAGCCCCAGAAATAGAAAGCATTTAACCAATTTACAAAAGATGCTGAGTTGTCGGATCTGTTTCCTGTCTAAAAAAAAGTGTCTGAATGAGAGACAAAGACAAATGATGAGACAGAACTACTGCTTGGGAAATACTTGGACCAAAGAGACAAAGACTCTTCAGCACAGAAGTCCAGGCCTTGGAAGCATCCCTAATATTTGATCTTATTCATCTCCATAAGATTGTTGTGAGGATAACATGACATAATTTCATGAGAATTATTTCAGGGATCTTTAGAGGCAGGCAGTGCTAGTGTTCTTAGTAAGCATGACTGTTATGCTCTAGGTGATTTTAAACAGTTATGAATGATCCTATTTTCTGCAGGAAAAGGGATTGTTGAGCCCATTCCTCTGAACATTACCACAGGTGAGTGAAAAATCTATTCTCTTTTAATATGTTTAGTTCACATGTGATGTCACTCAGCCCATTAAACTAGTGCTCTCAACCTGGAACAGGTAGAAGTGGCCTTGGCCTTGAAGAAGTGAAAAAACGGAAAGCTGCTGAAAATCTGGAAAACTATAGAAGGAAAATTCATATGAAGAACCAGATGGAGAAGCAGACAGCTGATCTCTTCAAGTAATATAAAAGACTTCGTTTGTAGATTTCTTTCATAAATCATCTTAACTGTAGCTAAGATTGATGTAACTAAGAAAAGCACCATAGCTGCCAGGTAGTAATTACATAACTTAACCAAATTATATTTATTTAGTATTTTGAATGTAGGAAATCTCATGTTTTCAACCTCGATGTGTGCAGTTAAACTGCACAACCTGGTTTAGTAAACAGTAGCATCTTCAGTGATGCACTGCAGCAGGTTCTGTCAGGTTCTGCAGAACCGGTAGCGGAAATTCCTCCAGGCCATGCCCACTTGGTTGGCCATGACCACCTCCATAGCCCATAATGCAGGATGTTCGGCCCTGCCCACAGATTAGGCCAGCCCACAGCGTAGGTAGTAAAAAAAATTTGCAGTGCATCACTGAGCATCTTAGTAGCACTACAGTAGACAGTGCCTTTTTCTCCAGATGTTCCAGACTGCAAGTGCCTTTGAGCCTCATCCAGCATGGGTAATGGTGAAAAGATTATGACTGTTGTACTCTGAAGTATCTGGAAGGCGCCATGTTATTGTGTAATATTACCTAACCCAGAGGTGGCCAAACTTTTCGGGCCATCGGCCGGTCATGTGGTTCAGTGGACCGGTCACATGGTTCAGTGGGCTGGTCATGTGGTTCAACGGGCCAGTCACGTGGCTCTTCCCACTGGAAATAAAGTAAAACGCACCTTTCAATCTGTTTTGCAATAGGATGAGATAGATTTTAAATTGCCATTTTCTCTGCTTAAACCAGGGGTGCCCAAACTACGGCCTGCAGGCCGGATCCATATGGGCGCGTTTTACTTCCGCTTCCGGGAGCGACAAGGGCAGTGTGGGCGAGATGAATCGGCGTTGGGGGGGCAGATCAGGCCCACAGGCTGTAGTTTGGGCACCCCTGATCTAACAGGCACCGTGAATATATGTAGAGACTGTAAACTTGGAGTCAATCTACTCTTTGCAGATGAAGGGCTATATGTTGATATGTCCAGATTATGTTTCTAACTAATACAGTTTTTAATTGAATTCTTAAGACTTTGACATATTATTCAAAGGTACTGTTCATTCTTTTTTGGTGAACATCCTGGAACTACCTATAGAAAACAGTTTTATGTGTAAGGTGTGGTTATGATTTAAATGCCACACCCTATTTTAGAACGAAATGCTGCCACTTGTGCATGGAGTCAGAAATTCTCGGTGACGGGAATCCTCACAGTTTTATGTGACCCTCCTATGTCTCTGGGGGTGGGAAGGAGGATGTGTTTTCAAAGGACTGGACACTGAATGGGAAGCTTTAATGCTCCTGCACATCAATGATGCATTGGTTCCCACTTGCCTTGATCTTATGTAATTGTTCCTTTTAATTCTGAAAGCTCATGCTTTTTTACTGGATTTTCTAAATTAAAAGAATGAGACTGAAGACAGAACAGGAGCAACGGCAAATTCAGCGGGACCTTGTGAAAAGTCAAAAAGCCTGTCAACAATTAGATATGGAGAAAGTAAGTTTTAACTTAGGTTATTTTAAAATGATTTCTGCCTTTTTGACAAAATGTCCCCACCCCACTCCATTTTGGCAGCCTTGGGACTAAGTCTGCACAAACTAATACACAACAACGACAGTAATGACAACACTTTTTGGTTTCACATAAGTCACTTAAGGTATACAAGGAGACTGAAAGCAAGACAAAAACAACTTTATTCCTTTCATATCTCACTCTTCCTTGTCTCGCCTTCTGGAGCCACAAGGAAATTGGCAAGTGACTGTTCATACGTTTATAATATTATCTAAGAATTATATATAGCGCAGAATTTTTCCAGAGAATGTTTTGTCATTTTAGTTTATTTAAAATACTACATCTGCAAACAAGCCCTGTTCTCTCATCTTTAAAAAATCATCTTGATGGACAATAATTTTATAATCTCTACTGTTATTTCAAACATTTTTCAGTTGTGTCAAGATTATTTTTATTACCAAAAAAATTAGGTACAGTATGGCAGGTTTTCATTTTCATTTTATTTTAAGGGCCTTGAATTCCCCAAAGAAGTTTGGTACTGGATAAATCCAAAGGATGATGAGGAAGAAGAAGATGTGAAAGAGGAGGAGGAACCTGAACCCCAAGTATGTGTCTCTTTGATTCAGCTTTGAACAGAAATGCTTGTGGAGCTGGCTATATACTTAATTCAATCTTTGGGTTGAACCAAAATAAGGTGCAAGTCATGATCTTGCTTGTGATGTATAAAGTTTTCCCTCTTGAATATTTGTAGCTGCCATCCATATACTGCAGTTATCAAACTCATTCCTCATATTTGGGGACAGTGACATGTTTGGGTGTAAGTCTAAATTAGGTAGGGCTGCTTCTATTCCTCACAGGACCCACAGCAAGCTCACACTGAAGTAAATCTGTAGATCCCTAAAGTGCCACTATATTTTGCATTTCCCCCTTCCTCTCTCCCCCACCTCACTCTGCCTTTAATTTTGCCAACATGCTGAGGAATACTAATATGCCTCTTTAGAAATGTCATCAACAAATTCAACATATTGCCTAGACAGGAATAGTGTAATGACCTGTTGAAATGTTTCCCAATCTTTGGTTTTTGGACTTCAATTCCCAGAAGCCTAAGTCAGTTCCCCAAAGCACTGATCAGCCAATGTACTGTCTTAGGCTTCTGAGAATTGAAGTCTACCAGTGTTCCACAGAACATAGTTTGGGAAACACAGACTATTGCCTGACTATGTTTGTTTCAGCATCACATAATCTCATGGGCCACATCTAGCTCTGTGTGAGCTTATTCTCCAAAGTCATTGCTAGACAGGGAGACCAATAAAGTAGCATTGAAATGGCCTGAAACAATTAAAGAGGGGGACATTAATTATTGGTGAAGATAAAATGGCAGATTCCAGTAGGATATGGGCCTACTGTAGGCTTACTACACTGATTTTAAGATTTCCGTTTGGTGGTCATCCCACCTTGAACTCATGGCAAGTGTTTTTTCATTCTCATAGTTGTAATCAGAAGAAATTGTCCACACGTTAGCTCATTTGTCCATGGGCACATTCAAGCATTACATCAGGTCGACGATCAAGAGGAAAAGCAAACCTGCATGGGCCTTTGTATGATTGTTATTGTAACCTTTAACATATTGATAGATGAGAGATTTTATGTGAAAAGGTATAGTAATTTGTTGGAGTTTGTTTTTGACAACAGGAATGTGAAAAACTACAAATTTTGACAGCATATTTAAGAGAAGAATATCTTTATTGCATTTGGTGTGGAATAGCCTATAAAGGTAAGCATGGCTGCCATTTTTTAAAACACCGTGTTTCCAGGGGTTTTCCCCTCCTCCAACACTTTCCTTGGTGGAGCTGGCTATATACTTAATTCAATCTTTGGGTTGAGCCAAAATAAGGTGCAAGCATTGGTGGAGCATTGGTGGACCTTTTTTGCGCCCTTTTTTATTTTTATTTTTTGGTGTGTTTTCGCCGTGTTTGGCCCTCCTGTGCTCATGCCCCAAGAATGCACTCCTACCTCAGGATTGCCATAGGAGTACACAGGCTGCTCCCCTTCCCAAGCCTCAGTGAAAAAACCAGGTGGTTATGGAGAAAGGCCCCAGCCTAGCCGTGTTATGAGGAGCTGGCACAGAACTTGATAAGGGTTTTGCAGAGCTAGCCAGCCATTCTCCAGGGAAAATATGTTCTATTCCAATGATCCAGTGATGGCAACCCATTTAGAGGCCGAGTACCCAAGCCCAAAACCCACTTATGTATTGCAAATTGCCAATACAGCAATAGGGGAGGTAGGTAACGCTCCCATTGGGCTTCTGGGCAGAGAGGTGGGCTGAACTCTATGCTGCAGGGGTAGTGCTCCCATTGGGCAGCTGGGCAGAGGGGTGGGTTGAACTCTGTGCTAGGAGAGGGAGGAAGCACTCCCATTGGGCTGCTAGGCAGAGGGATGGGGCAAACTCTGCTGGGGTGACTGCACGGGTGCCCACAGAGAGGGCTCTGAGTGCCACCTCTGCCACATGTGCCATAGGTTCGCCACCACTGTTCTATCCCTTGCAAAGGCTTGGTGCAACCCAGGGTCCTCCTCGTTGACTTTCAGAACCAAGGTGACTCCATTTTTGAACCCATCCTGTATCTTACATCAATATGCATTTGGGAGGTGTATTTCAGTGGTGGGCATCAGCAGGTTCGCACCAGTTCGCCAGAACCAATAGCAGAAATTCTAGCTAGCTCCGCGCATCCAAGTTTTGAAATAAAGTAGTACTAATTTGGGTGCAATGCACGCCCACGGTGTGATAGTAATTTTTTTTGGAGCCAATCACTGGTGTATTTCCATAAATTGCTCTGCACATCTTTGCACCTCTCTTTCTCCAGTACGGTTTACACCAGTATAGTACTTTTGTTGCTCTATTTGTATAATTGTGCTTTTTATATCTTTCAGATCAAGAAGATATATCCTCAAACTGCCCTGGAGATACTTTTGCAGATCATGAATAATTTTCTTAAACAAAATAATTTGAAGTCGTGGGAGATCTGTGAATAGAAATATTGACTAATTTAGAAGACTGCATTTTTATAGGCCAACATGTGTTGTGGGCTTTTTGTATATTTAAAAATAGAACTACTGTTCATTTGGAAGCCTAGAGATAAAGAGGCTTCTTCCCAACATGAACATTGTGTAAATTGGTAGTGTATATTCAGTTGATTGTTACTGTGTAAAATGCATTCTTTTCACACAAAATAAATAAACAAAACTGCTAACAAAAGACCAGAAATGTAGAATTTCCGTAAATTTTGAAGCCGTGGGGAAATGGTTTTATTTCTGTTTTTTCTCTTGGAGAAAATGGAAATTTTCAGAAAAAAATTAAAATGCAACACTAGTTATTTTTTAACAGATTGACTAGGTATAAGCCCAATTAATAATGATGATGATGATGTTACTTTAGGAAGATAAAAAAAGTGTGTACAATTTGATTTGACATAAAATTATTACAATTTGTATATTTAAAATTAGAGTGTATTCAAACAATTATTACAAATGGAATTAACATTTTATTTTTAATTGTAACAAATGGTGCAACAATCTGAACTGGATTGGTTTTGCTAGTTTATATGGGGAAGGCAAAAAACAAACCATCACCCCAATTTTTCAAAATACAAGAACCCTTCAACATTAGTAACAAAGAAAATTATGTATATTTCCTCTCCATAGTATCAAATAAACAAAGCACCCATTCCCATAAAAAGAATTTGGTGTGTAGGTGTGTAAAAGGGACTAAAAATTCAATGAATAGGCATGAAATTTAATCAGATTCATTTTGAGCTATAGTTATCAGTTTGAGTCTGCTTCTGCAGCTGCTTCATTATGTTTGTCATCATCAGTTATCATGGACTTCTAAAAACTGAAGGTTAGCCTGGATTAAAACTAGCTTCTGTATCCTTTCATATGTCCATTTTTTCTTGATTTAATATGAGTGTTTCCAAACATAGACCAGATTCTTTCACATGCTGCAAAAGATGGAAGAATCTGGAGAAGGCAAGAGGAGTCAGAGGCTGTTTTGTGAAAAGACCTTGCCACCATGTTGTAGGAGGGATATGTTAGGCAAAATCCCAGACTGCATTCATGGACCAAATCCCTGAAGATGTTCTATATTCTGTAACATTTGAAGTCCTAAAGTGGGATGCTTGTTTTGTAATCTAGTCAAATGTAATAACAGTGCTAGCTTCACCTTTGAATCTTGGATCCAACAAATTTGCAGCAGCATCAGTTGGATAGCATCAAAATTCTTTTCTTTTTAAAGTAAAATCCCAGACCAGGACCAGAAGAAGAGCCTTTTTGGCCCTGTGGAACCTCCTACCACCTGAATTGCATCTCCAGACAGAGCAGCTCCCCTTTAGGAAGGCGATGAAGACCTGGTAATGCCACCGTGTGTGGGGTCCGACAGGTGTGATGGCCCAATCCCACTGGCTTGTATAGTGTCCCGGTCTTACAATTAACCTGCCTGTTTTTATTTCACCCACCCCCCTCTCTCTTTTCTTTATCTCTTTTATCTCTTTTTATTTTTTTTAACTATCTTTCATCTTAAGGGGTTAGGGAGGGTATTGGAGGGTTTTGTTGCTTTTAGATTCTATAGGTTTTTATATTCTTCTGTAAGCCGCCTTGGGTTATCTATGGATAAGGAAGGCAGGGTACAAATGCCACAAATTAAATAAATAAAATCTTTCACTTTACTTTTTCCTATAATTGTAAGTGGAGTTATACTGAGATTCTCAAAAAGTTGTTTTTATCTTGGCTATTTGAAAAGGAATTTCTGGCAGAAGTGTACTGTCTGATTTGGATGCAATGATTGCTGCAGAAATTTATTTTTAATTTGTTGTGTGTTTTATTATATTATTTTGATAGTTATATGTACACCTCCCAGAGTGGGAACTTTCTCAATGGGCAGTATAAAAATGCAACAAATAACTAGGCTTTAGAATCTTCAGGGAATTCTTCAGCTGAAGCCAAAAGACAACCTCATCAGTTTCTTCCACTTCCAGATACATTAAGATCTTCAACAAGTACTGCTTTTTGAAGAGCTTGATTTTTTTAAAGTAAACTTTCAAAGCAGATCACCATTCCAACCCACCAAGTTTTGCTACACAGTTTCAACATAACTATTTTATTCTTTGCATTTTTCTTCATCTTGAAAAATTCAGCTACAATAGTACTTTTTACATGCTTCAAAATGTCTTTTGCACGTCTTTAGATCATTTGAAGGGTGTCCAGTTTCATAATAGGATTAAGTAAATTTAGCCCATGAGATGCACATCCTATTGCAGTAAAATGTGGATGAGCATCCACTATGACAATGATGGCGAACTTTGGCACTCCAGCTGTTCTTGAACTTCAATTCCCAGAAGCCTTGATCAGTAGGAATTGCCATCAAAAATGCCTCTACATTCCCTTTAAAATGATGTCAACACATAACTGGACAATAACTCGGAGAGGAAAAACGTAGCCATGAGATTCACAAGAAATGCCACCTTTGCAGCCCCCAATCACCGCTGGGCTTCCCAATATTCCCACATATCAATTAACAACAACAACAGACAAAATGGTCCTTCTGTGTCCTACCTAAGACAATTTTGCCATGCTCTATAGGGCCATGGTGGCTTAGTGGCTAAGATGCTGAGCTTGACTAATGTAAGGTTGGCAGGTTAGCAGTTTGTGACCAGAGCACTGCACTTGATGGAGTGAGCTCCCATCTCTGTCCTGGTTCCTGTTCAGTTTCATTTGGACCCAAGGCTGGGAACGACTAGACTAGAGCAGAGAAAGGCAAACACAGGGGTCCATTCTATACCACCTGGAAAATGCAGATATTTGGAATTTTCCACGTGGATGCAAACTCAAAATGTGTAGTAGTTAGCATCTCAGTTAGGAGGGGGAAATTTCAAAAACAACAGGTGCTTCCCAAAATGGTGGTTACAACTAATTGCACAATAACGAGTTCATTACCCGGGTTTGTACCCTTATAATTTTGATTCCAACAATCAGGATGCATCTGAAGCAGTGGATAATAATTGAGCCAATTAAAACTTGTAGGCAGGAACCCTATAAGACTTCTTTTCAAAAGTACCAAAGGGTTTCTCAATGCAAGGAACCAGGTGACCAGTCAATTCAATCATGTGACCGGCCTGTGACACAAAAAAATGGGATCCCCTGTCTTAATCGCTAAGCCACTGCATCCCACTGTTGCTCCCCCAAGAAGAGTTACAAGGAGGAAATCCTGGTTTGGCAAAGAAGTTTGAAAGGGTTTAACTAAACTACTAATAAAGCAAAGAACAAAAAGAAAAAGTTTAATCTCTTCAAATCTTATTTATTTCTGTTTTTTTTTTAAAAAAAATGAGTTCTTTCTTAAAATGTATTTATTATTTTGGGTTATGATTTACCCTGTGTATGAACAAAAGGATAAATCTTTTCTATATATATGTAGTTCCCTTTATATGAACTACAGGGGAGATCATAACCAAAATAATAAATATATTTCATTTAAACCCCATGAGATGCCCAAAGGAAGGCAAAAAACCTCCAGGCTCTCTGGCCAATTGGCCTGGAGGAAAATTCCTTCCTGACCCCAAATATGGCAATCGGTGCTACCCTGGGCATGGTGCTCTTCCAGCTGAGGTTGGAAAGATTATTTTTAGGCTACAACTGTCAGAATATTCCAGGGATTTCACGACACTTCCTTCCATTTGGTGTCCTGCAAAGTTGATCTTTCTCCTTGGTCAAAGCCCTTTATGCTTCGTAAGTGCGTCCTGTCCAAATTCCCCTTCAGTTCTTTCTTTACCACTGCTACCTACAATCATTCTTCGGAGCTCCTTCATGTTTTTTGTCATAATTTAATACAGTATGTTATTTCTTTAATATAAACATTTCAGTCTCCTTTTTCCTACTCTCAAAAAGAAAAAAAGTGATTGGTCGATTATCATTCATAGTTTATGCTTCATAATTTATAATCTATAGTTCATATTTTATACTAAACATTCAAACTTTAACTGTTTATCATATTTTATCATTCTTATTTTGAGACAATATATTTCCTTTGTTCTGCACCATTTCCAGCTCTGGCGATTTCTGTTTTAAAAAAGGCCAAAAAAAGGTGAGTTTTTTACACTTGTTCATTCTGTACAGTACTTAGTTTTATGGTCACTGCTGCACTATTCAAATGTTGAATTGAATTGAAATTTATTCTTATATACCGCTTTCCTCGTCCAGCAGACAACCCAAAGCGGTTCACAATGCATAATGTACAGAAATACAATATAGCACCAATACAAAGCAAAATACAATTTCACAAGCAAAACAACAATGCAAAATTACACAACAGTACATGGTATTACACCAACTACAATACAAAAATGCAGTTTTTGCAGTCTTGCAGCAATAAAATCTTGCTCAAAGATGGCCACTCTCAGTGCCTTCGTTGTCTGGAAAAGGGTCATCGGACCCAGTCTTGACTGACTGGTAAAAAATTTACTTAGGTAACCCTGCGAAACCGAGAGTCACAGCGCAAGCTATATATTTGGCAGTGGTCTCTCCAAGCAGTACAAACCTTGCCATCAACGAACACTTCTTCTACTTTTCACCTGAAATCTAAACCGAGCAATTTAGTCATGAAACCTCATTGTGCAGTGCTGCCCACTGACACTTCACAGCAACCCTCAAAATCATTGCCTTCTACTTCGGAAAAGCCAAAGTACTCCTCGCATATTGAAAAACACAGTGCTACCTGGCACTGATTCCTCCAAACATACATCTAAAGATCAAACCATGTTCACTCTCTGAATGACCCTTTGTGATTGACGATCTCCACCTGAGCATCAGCAGGATGAGCTTGTCTATTTAAAGCTCTCCATCATATCCCGAATTACAATGTTCACTACCACATCAACAGTAGCCTCTAAAAAGATACTTCGTGGACCCTCAACTCAGGCAGCTGCATCCGACGTCCTGTCTGATATCAAGTTACTTCTCTCTAACTGCACAGCCATCCAACCAACCCTTTCATCAAAATATTCCTTCCGGGTTTTAAAATCTGGTGCTAGATATTTGACCATGGGTTCTGCCATGATCTTTGATCTAATCTTGCCACGCCTCCTTGGTCTGTACTTTGAACCCATGGTGACATGTGCCATCCATTTCCTCACATAGAAGACTTCCCTGTCAGTTGCCATCAAACCTCAGCTAGTTAGAAATATGCACTTCAGATTGGATATCCCACATCTTATACCTGTATTTCAGATGAACAAAGATGTTCTCTGCCTGGTATGTGAAGAACACTTTCAACTTCTACAAGTTTCCAAAAAAGCACTTGTCTCTTTTTCTGTTATCATGCACCCACCACCCACCCCCACCTCCCAAAAACCTCTCCAGTTTTGTTTCATTGTTTTGTCCTCTGGGTCTCTGAATACATTTTGCTGGTCTACAACCTTGACTGTATTCCACACCTTCTGGCCATAAAGAGTTATCCTACGAAATCTCCTGCTTTATCTGTGTTGGCTTTATGAGGTAAATCTTTATAGGATATCTGTAAAGGTGGCACAGTTTTCTGGCTTTCTCACACGTTTCTGTCTACCAGAAGGACAGCAGATTTGGAAAAAAAATCCTTTCAGTGTTTCACTGATGCTCCAACTTCACAAAGAACCATTTGAAGAACCATCATTAACAGGTGAGCTGCCTGTCTTTTCTTCATACCTGGCCCCCCAAGTCTCACTCTTCTTCTGATGTCTATGCTGTAGTCTCCATATGGATATAACCAAGATATGGAAAAGCTTTAATAACTTAATTTTTTCATTGTCAACAATAGAGTTAAGAAATTCTTCTGGAATTTTGACCTTTGTCTTCTTAAGGTTCAGCTGTAACCCTGCTTTTGCATTTCTTCTTCTATCTTCTTAATTAGTCCATTTCAAGCCATTAATGCTTTCTGCCAGCAATATGGTATCATCTGCCTGTCTCAATTTTTACTAGTGAAAAAAAAAATGACAGGAGAAACTGAGAATTCATTTGAAAGAATTATTATACTATGCATCGCATTAGATTTCACTGCATATCATGAAACCAGACAGCAGTAAGGGTAATACTACTTGCTTGAATGCTTTGTCCAGTTGATTCTTCTTCTCTACCTTCTTTTACCCCTTTGGGTGTCGAGGGAGGAACAAGGTTGAATACCAGATGAATACCTGAAAGATTAAGAAAAGAGATATGCTTTTGCAACTAGCAAAAGGTTTTGTAAGTGTGTTGCCATCACGTTTAACCCATTCTCAGTGTCTGACCTGTTGCACCATAGACTTTTCCACCTGTAAGAAATTTTGGAGCAGCAAAGATTTGGATTTATATCCTGATCATCCAATCAGGCCTTGAAAAAAGAAGTACTGTACAAAAGAATAACCATCAATAAAATTATTGTTCTGGTTATTTTGAAAGAGAGCAGCTGAAGAAATAAGAAAGCAGAATAAGTAATTTACTTCTTGCTGGAAACAAGACAGTCACTTCAGAGTATGTACACGGTCATTCAACTTCTAATTCATTTCCCAGATTCTAAAAGTACTACTTTCCAAGATATATAGCTGTTTCATGTCTCATGATTTCTGACCACACAAATATTGAATGCTGATGGCTATATTCTTGTGTAGAGAAAAGTGAATCTTACCTGATTGAATTGATCAACTCACCCCCAAATGGCCATACACCATTTCCCTCCTCTCTGCTGGATCCATTCCATTTTCACAAGTTCAAAATGTTGAGTGGCCTTTATATTAACTGGCTGTGATTGATTGATCGAAAACAGCATTTCCTGTAAATATCCCAAAGTTGCTCCATTGAGACAAACTGGAGGATCTTTCTCATCCTCAACCTCACTTTGCCCATAGACATTTGGAAGGAAGAATAAAGACAGTTCCCTTACCTTGCAGGAAGACAGCCAGCTTCAAAACATTTGTGATTAGAAATCAGGGGATTACAGACCAAACCATGTTGTGCCCAGAAATGCAAATCTGAAAAATAACTTTTCCAAATTGCAATGGCAGTTGCTAACTCATTTATTGCTTTCAAAACCTTTAATTGGCATAGAAGAAACACATTATAATATACAAAAGATCTTTTATATCAAATATAAATTGGAAAAGGAAAGGCTCAAGGTAATACCTGAAATAATTATAAAAACATTAGAAGAGATCTAATATTATAAATTATCTAAAATATCCCCAAATCCCACAGGTACCTTTCCACCATCCTACACTTATATATATGAACCCACACTCTGTTTATTCCATCACAGAGAGAGACACTAGAAAGAACCACACACAAAACTGGACAAAAGAGAGAAGGTGCCAAAAGACTTACCTAGTTCTAGCTTTGAGATCTTTTTTCCACGTCCCCCTTCCTTTGATTTAGATTTGGTCAGTATTGAGTTTTCAGATTAACAAATATCTCTTGATTTAGAGCATGTTTCTCACTATGTGGGTGGATGAATGGGAAATTTAAGACACCCTGGGAAAAGAATTTTCTTACCTGGAGCTGAAGAATGAACAGCAAAACCCTGTAAATCAGAATATTTGGGATAGTTTCCTTTCATGAAAGTTCAGCTACAATAACCACTTACTGCAAAAATGTTGCCACAGGAGAAAAATGTAGTTTATGTAAATATTTACCACTTGTCTTTTCATGAGTCAATTACAATTACAGTAACAGAAGCAAAACCAACAAACAACTAAAAACCACAGCAAACTAACGTATTATAATGTGACAAAACATTACTTACTTTTCTTTTTCAAGAATTATTCTCACCTCATCTGTTTTACCAGTTTCCACTATTCCTGCATGTTAGTTGAGCTGCTTCACAGAGGTAAACATCTGAAAATCATTCAGTGGAAAAAAATTCCCTTCCTCATCTGCAAATCAAACTTCTGACCAAGAGAGCAGAGAGTATCTGAAATCCTCCCTACCTGCATTCTCTCCAGTTTGGGTCAAAATGCAGCAACTGGTGCTTCTTTTTAAGTTCCATGGATTTGCTGTTGCCTCTCTCAAATTTCAGAACAAATGTTCCAGCTGTGATTCTCTGGTTTCATCTCTACATTTCATAATTATTGATCTTTCAACCATTTTCTCTGAAATGATGCTCAAAAGGACTTCCCAAACTAGTTAGTATCAACCACCCTATTGACAATGCACGTAAAAACTCCACAAATTGGTAGGTGTGTCTTACCTGCACTAAAGTTGTCTATGAAGGCCCTGAGGTTGCATCCAGTTTCTGCATAGGATTAGTGACTAAGCCTCCTATGATACTTCATAATTCAACACCTGAAGTATAAGGTTTTGTGTGCCATGTCCTGGTTCCTTACATATATGAAGTGGTCTTTACTTAACTGTTATGAGCCATTTCCTTCCAATATGGATTGAACAAAAACCAATCAGCCATCTCTTACTGGTTTCATCTTCTAGATATAAAGGGGCATATTTGGGTACCTTTAAAAAGCACACACACACACACACACACAATTAAAGCCACATTCTGTTTATTCCATCACACAGAGAGAGACACTGGAAAGAACCACACACAAAACTGAACAAAAGAGAGAAGATGCTAAAATACTCACCTAGCTTTGAGATCTTGTTTCCGTGACCCCCTTCTTTTGACTTGGATTTGACCACTACTGAGTTTTCAGATTTACAAATATCTCTTGATGGAGCATATATTTCTCACTATGTGGTTCAGTGGATGTGAAATTTAAAACTCCCTGGGAAAATAATTTTCTTACCTGGAGCTGAAGAATGAACTGCAAAACCGTGTAGGTCAGAATATTTAGGGCTGTTTCCTCTCATGAAAGTTTAGCTACAATAACCACTTATTGTAAAAATGTTGCCAGAGGAGAAAATTTTAATTTATGTAAATATTTACAACTTGTCTTTTCATGAGTCAATTACAGTAACAGATACAAAACCAACAAACAACTAAAAACCTGTTGTGTATGTAACTGTATCACTTTAAGAATGTATGAATGTAACCTGACAATGATCACAACGTAACTCAGCTGTGAAAAGGAACGCGAGCTAGCTACCCATAGAGGGCAGCTGCGAGCGTTCAGCTCACATGGTTCAAATTCCCCCAATCACCGGCAGCCACGGGAAACTTCCTGCGCAAGGAACACCTGGAGAAGAAGGACGTGACTTTGGTGTATGAAAACCAAGACACAGGACACAGCCTCGGGCTGGGTTAACTCAGGTTTATTGCATCGTGGACAGAGGGAACATGAGGTAATGGCGGATCGATAGCTCTTCATATACAGGAGTAATACATTTGAACGTGGTGCCATGGTAGCCCATTGGCTACTTCCTGCGTGACGTCATCGCGAGTCACGCCCTTCTTGTCCAGGTGTAGGTGGTGGCGGGAAAGCTTCCCGCGCTGTTGCCTTTGATGAGTTCGGACCAAGAGAGCTTGGACGCTCGCCACTGCCAGCTGGTGGTCATTAGCTCGCGTCCTCTTACAGGGTTTATATGATACAGCTGAAGGTTACATTGTTGCTATCGGCAAGGTTACATTGGCTCAGATACATTGTAATCCATGTGGAAGGTAAAACCCTTAGAACACAACACCCCTCCCCCCTAGGACGAGACAACGTCTCGCGCCCATACTTCTAAACACTCCCCCCCCTAGGAGACAAAATCTCTCAGCCAAGATGGCTTGTTTCGAACACGCTGGGGTCTCGATGCGGGCTGCCTTTCCCCGGGTTTGCTACCTTCTCTTTGTCCCCCGGTTTCCTGTCCTGTAATTTGAGAGGGAGACTCGTTAGTGACTTGCCGCGGCTCCGCGGCGTTGTTGGGAGGTGTGCTCTTTCTTAGGGAGGAACCGGGGGCACTGGGGGCTAACGAAAAACCCCTCTTCTCGCTTGGATGGGTGGGGGAACACTCCTGAAAACCCCCCCGGCTCGCTAAATCAAAATCTAAATTCCATTCGGGGGCAGCGGTCGCGAACTCCTCTCCCCCTTCCCGGGCCTCTGATAGGACTGGTTTATCAAAAGGATATGAGTCGGGGCCGCTGCTTCTTCCTTCCCCCCTTGCTTGGGACTGTTGTCCGCTGCTGTCTCCCCCTTGGGTGAAGCGGTTGGGGGAGAGCCCTAACGCTGAATCTTGTTGCTGATCCTCACTGACTGGCCCACTTACTCGGTGCCTCAGCTGGTCTGCGTGCCTCCTCCAGAGGAGACCGGTGTGGGTTTCGACCCGGTACGAGACTGGCCCCGTCTGTTCTACAACTGTCCCCGGCACCCAGGCTGGCCCTGCGCTGGCATAGTTCCTGCAATGAACAGGGTCGCCGGCGGCGAAACCTTTCGAGACTGCCAACCCTACGTTCTTCCCTTTATCCTCAATTCTTGTGGGGTCTAGCCTGGACAGGAGCGTAGTCAGTTTTCGCCGCATCAACAGCTCTGCCGGCGAGTAACCCGACGCTAAGGGGGTCACCCTATACGCTAGTAAGAACTGACATACTTGGTGATTTAGGTCCCCGGGGCCCATGCGCCGGAGCGCCTCCTTTGTTGTACGCACCAACCGTTCCACTTGGCCATTCGTGGCCGGGTGAAACGGCGCGGATGTGACATGCCGAATGGCGTTTGCCTCCATGAATGCCCCGAACTCTGAGGAGGTGAAACAACTCGCGTTATCGCTGACTAAAGTGTCGGGTAAGCCGAACGTTGAAAAAACTCTCCGTAGTTGGCTAATTGTAGTGGCGGAGGACGTGCTCTTTACCGGAATGACCTCCAGCCACTTTGAGAATGCATCCACCACCAGGAGAAACATGGTTCCTCGGAAAGGGCCAGCGAAATCTACGTGCACTCTGGACCATGGCCCCCTTGCTGTGTCCCATTCCCTGTGCGGAAGGCGAGCCGCCTCTGGTCGGGACCCCTGGCATGCCTCACAAGTGCTGACCATGTGCTCAATGTCCTCGTCCAGCTGTGGCCACCAAAAGTAGCTGCGGGCCAGCGCTTTGGAGCGAACGATGCCCGGGTGGCTGACGTGCAGCAGTTTGAGCACCCTCGGCCGCATGGGTGTTGGGACCACCACCCGTTGGCCCCACAACAGGCACCCCCTTTCTAGGGACAACTCTAGCTTCTTGCGAAAGAATGGGTCGAATTCCTTGCTTGGGGACGATGCTGGCCACCCTTTCTGCACCCAAGAGCTGACTTTCTCCAGCGTTCTGTCCTTGCCTGTCGCTCTAGCTATATCGGCTGGTACTATTGGGGGTTCGTCTAAGACCTCGATTAGCAACACCTGGCGGTCTCTCCCTAATCTGGCTTTTTGGTCGTCCGACAAGGGCAAAGGGGATCTCGAAAGTGCATCAGCATGGCTGATCTCCTTTCCGGGCCGGTACTCCAACTCGTGTTGGTATGCGTTAAGAAAAATGGCCCATCGCAACATTCTCGGGGATAGTATCTGCGGCGTGGGCTTGCCTGCCGTGAAAATCCCTAACAGGGGCTTGTGATCCGTCACGATTTTGAACGGGCGGCCATACAGAAAATCGTGAAACTTTTTGGTCCCCGCTACTATTGCTAATGCCTCCCTGTCGGTTTGTGCGTAATTTCGCTCTGCTTGGGACAGGGACCTTGAATAAAACGCAACTGGGGCCTCCCGACCGTCATCCAACACGTGGCAAAGCACCGCCCCCACCCCCACCGGTGATGCATCACAGACTAAGACCACCGGCCGTTTGGGGTCGAAGTGCGTAAGGATTGCGTCCGATGTTAGAAGTTGCTTGAGTTCGTTGAACGCCCTCTCATGCTCGTCACCCCACATCCATGTCTCCTCCTTTTTAAGTAACCGATGAAGCGGTTCGGCCACGGAGGCTTTCCGCGGGAGGAATGTATGGTAAAAATTGAGGAGCCCCAGGAATGACTGTAGTTCGGTTTTGGATGTGGGGCGAGGGGCCTTCTTGATGGCTGCTACTTTGGATTTGGACGGCTTAATACCCTCGGGTGTGATCCGAAACCCTAAAAACTCGACCTCGGTCTCGAAAAAAACACATTTGTCCTTCCTCAGTCTCAGCCCCGCTTTCTCGAACACAGTTAGCACTTTATCCAATCTCCTTGCTAGTTCGGCCTCACTCCCCCCTGTTATCAATACGTCATCAAAATAAGGCAACACCCCCTCCAGCCCCTTCAGGAGGCGTTCCACAAGCGACTGAAAAAGGCCGGGTGCCGAGTTCACGCCGAACTGTAAACGCGACACCTGGAACGCTCCTTTATGTGTGACTATCGTTTGTGCCGCGGCTGTGGCGGGAGTTACGGGGAGTTGCTGATAGGCTTGTGCCAGGTCGAGCTTAGCGAAACACTTTCCCCCATTTAGCCTGGCCAAAAGGTGGCTGATCACTGGCACCGGGTATGCATTAGGGCGAATCGCCTTGTTAATTGTACACTTATAATCAGCGCAAATGCGCACCTCCCCGTTAGCCTTCAGAGCTGTTACAATTGGAGTTTCCCACTCCGCGGAATCAACAGGAATAAGAATCCCCTGGCCCACCAATTTGTCCAGTTCCGCCTCTATTTTGTCCTTTAGTGCGAAAGGCACCCTGCGCGGTTTGAGTCTTATCGGGCGGACCTCCGGGTCTAGGTCGAAGGCTACAGGGGGTCCGTTGAATTTCCCAAGTCCTTTTTTAAAGACGGCGGGGTGCGCATCGCACACCGCTTGTATTGGGTCCGCCCCCACTGAATGTACTCCCCCTATGAACAGGCCCAAGGGCTGAAACCACTGTGTCCCTAGGAGGCTACAACTTCCCCCCTTGAGGACAACTAGGGGCAGTTCCGCAGAATGTCTCCTAAACTTAACCTGAAATTTCCCGACCCCCAACACCGGAATGCTGTTTCCCTGTACATCACGTAGCGTGGACCTCAATGCTTTAAGTTTG
This sequence comes from Bradypodion ventrale, assembly GCA_035047345.1. Classification (NCBI taxonomy): domain Eukaryota; kingdom Metazoa; phylum Chordata; class Lepidosauria; order Squamata; family Chamaeleonidae; genus Bradypodion; species Bradypodion ventrale. Next base: position 66,749,796 of record JAWDJE010000001.1, on the reverse strand, counting down.
GGCCGCACGTGGGGGTCGATTTTCAAAAACTCCCTCTGGGGAATTATAGAATAGGAGGACCCCGAGTCAATTTCCATCCTGATAGGGGCCCCTTGTACTTGTACCTCAACGAAGTAATGGGACTGTCCCGCGGACACGCTGAACACTGGGGCGTCGTCCTCGCTGCCGTCCGAGACGCGGCCCACGCCGTCCTGCTTCTTCGTGGTCTGGACGCCATCTTTGGGCCTCGCTGGACGGTCCGGCCTGGTCGAACGGTCTGATGACTGCCTCCGGCCCTCCTTCCGTTTTCTGCATGCCCTGGCGATGTGCCCCCGCCGGCCGCAGGTGTAACACTCGGCCTTTCTAAATGGGCACCTCGCGCGCTCGTGGGCCGCTCCGCAGCCATCGCAGCGGCGCCCCCCCTTTCGGACCTTCTGGACTTCTTCGCCGTCGCTGCCTTCCGAGGACGATTTTGAGGCCCGTCGAGTCGCGTGCACCGGTTTTTCCGCTTTGCCGGCTCTGGGACGCCACTCACGCCACTGGTGCATCTCGTCCACTCCGGCATTCGTGGACTCTGCGGCTTCTGCGGCCTCAACGACCTCTGCCAGCGTGGGTGGCGGCTCCTTGTTCATCAAGCTGCGCTGCACCTCCTTGTCTTTCAGGCCGCACAGCACGCCGTCCCTGAGGGCCATTTCTTGGATATTGCCCCATTTGCAGGGGACGGCGGCTGCCCTCATGGCGGCCACGAATGCCTCGACCGACTCGTCCGGCGCTTGGACTCGCCTCCAAAACGCGCTCCGAGCGGGAAACATCGCCCTCGCGGGTCGGAAACGCTCCCGTAGCAGCTTCATGATGTCGTCCGCCTTAAATTCGCTCACCTTCTTCGGGGTGATGATGCCCACCAGCGTCCGCTTGGTGTCCATCCCGAGCATTCTGGTGAGGATGGCCCTCTTTGTCTCCTCATCGTCTTCCTTGACTTTGAGCTCCACCAGCGCCGCATGGAAGTCCATCTCAAACAGCTCCCAGTCTTGCGGTTTGGTGATGTTGAACCCGCTCTGTGCCCTGGCTGCTCCTTGGGGATCCATGATCCCACCTTCGTCGCCAATTTGGTGTATGAAAACCAAGACACAGGACACAGCCTCGGGCTGGGTTAACTCAGGTTTATTGCATCGTGGACAGAGGGAACATGAGGTAATGGCGGATCGATAGCTCTTTATATACAGGAGTAATACATTTGAACGTGGTGCCATGGTAGCCCATTGGCTACTTCCTGCGTGACGTCATCGCGAGTCACGCCCTTCTTGTCCAGGTGTAGGTGGTGGCGGGAAAGCTTCCCGCGCTGTTGCCTTTGATGAGTTCGGACCAAGAGAGCTTGGACGCTCGCCACTGCCAGCTGGTGGTCATTAGCTCGCGTCCTCTTACAGGGTTTATATGATACAGCTGAAGGTTACATTGTTGCTATCGGCAAGGTTACATTGGCTCAGATACATTGTAATCCATGTGGAAGGTAAAACCCTTAGAACACAACAGTGACTCAGAATGACGTCATGCAGGTAGCAGCCAATGAGCTACCGTGTAACCCTTTTCAAATGTATTGTTGCAGTATAAAAAGAGCTGTACCTCCGCCATTACCACATGTTCATCCTGACCATCATGCAATAAAGCTGTGTTTTAGCCCTCACTGCGGCTCCTTCTTTGTCTTCCGTGCAAGACACTAAAAAACCGCAGTAAACAACCTTGCTATAAGGTGACAAAACATTACTTACCTTTCATTTTTGAGAATTATTCCTTCTGACTTCATCTGTTTTACCGATTTCCACTATTCCTGCATGTTAGTTGAGCTGCTTCACGGAGGTAAATGTCTGAAATTCATTTGCTTGCAAAAAAAAAAAAATCCCTTCTTCATCTGCAAATCAAACTCCTGACCAAGAGAGCAGAGAGTATTTGAAACCCTCCCTACCTGCATTCTCTCCAGTTTGGGTCAAAATGCAGTGGCTGGTGCTTCTTTCTAAGTTCTCTGAATTTGCTGCCACTCTCTCAAATTTCAGAACAAATGTTCCAGTTGTGATTCTCTAGCTTCATCGTTAGATTTCATAATTATTGGTCTTTCAACCATTTTCTCTGAAATGATGCTCAAAAGAACTCCCCAAACCCAAGGCAGTTAGTATCAACCAACCTACTGACAACAATGCACGTAAAATCTCCACGAATTGGTAGGTGTGTCTTACCTGCACCAAAGTTGTCTATGAAGGCCCTGAGATTGCATCCATTTTCTGCATAGGATTATGGATTTACCCTCCTATGGCATTTGATAGATCAACCCCTTAAGTATAAGGTTTTGTGTGGCAAGTCCTGGTTCCTTACATATATGAAGTGGTCACTAGTCAAGTTTTTTTTATTTACAACAACAAATCTGGAAACTTGACCAAACAAATTAGAACAATCCAGTGAAACACACTTTAATCCAAAACATCTGAGTTTACCAGAGTTGTCAGCAACTGGAAGAAAAATAGACTTTGAGCCAAGATCACTGCAAATGGGAGAAAATATCTGGAAATAGCAACAGATCACATACACACTTCATGGTGTCATCCTGGATACTCATACCTGGTACAGTACTCCTTACCGGATGCAAATGGCAGTTGGAATATATACCATCCGCTGTGCCCTATAACTGCCACCTTCAGTCTGGCAAATGTCAATTCTTTCCCCAAAAGCTAAGAAAGCTAAAGGAAGAACATTTTGCTATTAAGGCTTTAATCCTTCTCTTTTATCAGTCATTCTAATTAGTATAAAATTGCCTCAATTCTCATTTAACACATTGAAATCACCTCTTTGAATGGGGTTGGTAGGTTAAAAAAGCCCGTCAAAGTATTATTTTCTTATTATTATTCATTGGCAGGTCAAGGAGGAACCAGGAGCCCTTTTTGCTCTCTCTGAACTGTCAACTCAAGGAAAAGGCCCTGGTACCCACTGATGCGCCACCCACACATCTACCCACACACTATGCTCTACGCATCACAATAGACAATCCAATCTCACATGTCAGTCACATCAGCTGGGAGGGGAAATTTGATGGAGGCAGGGCAGAGATGGAGGGCCTTTTCCAAACTGTAATTGGTCAGGGGAAGGTGATACTCATCCCACAAACTGGAAACATATTTGTTGCCAGCAACTACATGTTCCCAAAAGACGGGGAATAAACCAGTGACTCCCAATCTTCCAGCATCACACCACCCATCTTTGATTTGGCAAAACTTTCATAGCTTCCCACCTTTCCTTTACTACCACCCAACTGCTTTCAACCAAAAATTAATCTTGTAATTAAAAGAAAGTTTAAAAAAGAACATGACATCTTAATTAAAAATTGTTTCAAATCACAAATATAGCTTTTCCTTTGATTCCTTAATTAAAGTTATAATATCTGCCACTGTGTACGACTCTAGTGATAGGTGTTCATTTCCGTTTACAGCCAAAGAGCCAGTGCTGTCTGTGTCTCAGATGTTTCTGTGGTCATGTGGTAGACATGGCTAAACATTGGAGTACACAGAACGAATGTTGCCTTTTCTGTTGAAGCAGTACCTATTCATCTACATGCAATTTCTTGCTCTTGAACTGCTAGGTTGGCAGGAGCTGGGACAGACAATGGGAGCTCACTCAGTCACACAGCACTTGGGTCTTGAACTGCTGATCTGCCAAACATTTGGTCGTCAAGTCGAGCACCTTAATTACCATATCTGCTAGCATATAAGATGCACTTACCCCTCTTAAAATACACCGGAAAAACAGTGTGTCTTATACGCTGGTAACAGCCTCCTCTGTTTTGGTGGCTATAGCGGATTGGTGGCTGGAGACAGGGCTATTTTGAAAGCCACCCTCATCCACTGACACGCTTTGGTGTCTTGCACGGGAGACAAAGAAGGAGTCGCAGGAAGGACTAACACAGGTTTATTCATTGATGGTCAGCATGAACATGAGGTAATGGCGGTGATACATCTCATTATATACTATAACACAATACATTTGAATCTTGTTGCACGGTAGCTCATTGGCTGCTACCGGCGTGGCCTCGCCCAGGACACGCCTCTCTTCTGTAGTTGTTTTCTCTTCCTGATCATGCGGGGAAGTTTCCCGCGGCTGTTCGTGATTTGAGCAATGTGGACCATGTGAGACTGAACGCTCGCAGCTGCCCTCTATGGGCTGCTTGCTCGCGTTCCTTAACAGCTGAGATACATTGTGATTGTGGAGTGGTTACATTCTTACATTTAAAGTAACATTGCACATGCATACATAACATCCCTCCCCCCTAGGATGGGACGAAGTCCCTCAACCATTGTGGCTTGCCGCATATGCGCCTGGGGCGTGCGGTCGCCTGACCTAATACAGGGGAGCCTGTGATCCCTGGTTCCGTGGGGTCTCATCCTGAAACGGAAAGTGGGGACTCGTTAGTGGTTCTGTGGGGAGTCTGTGTCAACCTTGCACTGGGGGACGGGAATGGAATGAACAGCTGGGAAGTGAACCCCTGCCTACTGCCCGAGGAGCCCGGGGATCCTCCCAGTACGAACCTCGGGACCGACGAGGATGCCCTCGCGGTCCCGCCACCTCCTGCTCTCTGTTCCGGAGTTCTCGCAACTGTGGTGGGCGGACTCGCCCTCGTTTCCTGTCTCAGGGGTGTTGGTCTCCGGGGAGCTGGCGCTATGGTATACTCTAACGCAAAAGGGCTAGGGGGACTGGAAGTACCAGGGGCTGAACTGAAACCCCTCTTCTCGCTAGGACGGGTGGGGGACCACTCCGCTACATCCCCCTGGTACTGGAACTCAAAATCATCATCAAACTGATCCCTCTCTTTGAAAGTATCCTCCTCTGTGGCTGGAAACCCAGGATCTGCATTTGTATCTGCTGTGTCTCCCCCTTGGGTAATGCGGGTGGGGGAGGACCCTAACGCTGATTCCCCCTCGCCGGTGACTCGCCTTCGGAGTTGGTCGGCGTGCCTCCTCCAGAGTAGACCTGAACTGGTCTCGACCCTGTAGGATACCGGCCCCGTTTGCTCAACAATTGTCCCTGGCACCCACGCTGGCCCCGCGGCCGCGTAGTTCCTGCAGTGAACCGGGTCCCCTACCGCAAATCTTTTGGAGCTCTCTCCCCCTATGCTTATATTTCTCCCTTCATCCTCCACCCTGGACGGGTCCATCCGGTCAAAAAGTGTTACCGGACGCCTCCTCATGAGGAGTTCGGCTGGGGAGAAGCCTGACGCTAAGGGGGTTGTCCTGTAGCAGATGAGGAACTGGCACAGATGCAGGTTCAACTCACCGGGACCCATGCGCCGCAGTGCGTCTTTCGTAGTGCGCACTTGGCGCTCTACCTGACCGTTTGTGGTGGGGTGAAACGGGGCAGCGGTTATATGCTTAACGGCGTTTCTTTCCATAAAGGACTTGAACTCTGCCGAAGTGAAGGTACTTGCGTTATCGCTCACAAGGACGTCTGGCAGGCCGAAGCATGCAAACAGCTTGCGCAACTGCTTGATGGTTGCGGCAGAGGAAGTGCTGCTCATGGGGATTACCTCCAACCACTTGGAGTAGGAGTCGACTACCAGTAGGAACAAAGACCCTCGAAAAGGGCCGGCAAAGTCAACATGGATTCGGGACCATGGCCCGCGGGCCGTATCCCATTCCCTATGGGGCAACCGGGACTCCTCGGGCCGAGAGCTCTGGCAGCTCTCGCACGTGCCCACTAATCGTTCTATGTCCCGGTCTATCTGGGGCCACCAAAAGAAACTCCTGGCCAGAGCCTTGGAGCGCACGATCCCGGGGTGGCTGGTGTGCAGTAGCCTCAGCACCTTGGCCCTCAGTTTCTCTGGAATGACTACTCGCTGGCCCCAGAGTAAGCAGCCCCTTTCCAGGGAAAGCTCTACTCTGCGCCTGAAAAATGGCTTGAACTGTTCCTCGGGGGGGGGGGGGGGGGGAACGGGCCAGCCCTTTCTCACCCAGGAACTAACTTGTGCTAACATCTTGTCGGCCGCCGTGGCCTTGGCGAGGTCGGCCGGAACAATTGGGGGTGAGTCGAGGGACTCGATCAGTAGGACTTGGTGTTCCTGCTCTACCTCGCATGTGGGGTCCCCTACGCTAGGGAGGGGGGATCGGGACAGGGCGTCTGCATGGGAGATCTCCTTCCCTGGGCGGTAGACTAACTCATATTGGTAGGCATTGAGAAAAATGGCCCAACGCAACATCCTGGGGGATAGAATTTGTGGGGTGGGTTTGCCGGTAGTGAAGATACCCAGAAGCGGCTTGTGATCCGTCACCACCGTAAACTCGCGGCCGTACAGGAAATCGTGGAACTTCTTTGTTCCCGCGATTATGGCTAGGGCCTCCCTATCTGTTTGCGCGTAATTGCGCTCTGCCTTCGAGAGGGACCTTGAGTAATACGCCACTGGGGCTTCCCTCCCGCTTTCCAACATGTGGCAAAGGACCGCCCCCACCCCCACCGGGGACGCATCACAGACTAGTACCACTGGCTTTTTGGGGTCGAAGTGGGTCAGGACAGCATCCGACGATAGGAGTGACTTGAGCTCTTTGAATGCTCTCTCCTGCTTGTCCCCCCACCGCCAAACCGCATCCTTCTTGAGTAGTGCGTGCAGTGGCTCCGCTACTGATGCCTTCCGAGGTAGGAAGGAGTGATAAAAGTTTAGGAGCCCTAGAAATGACTGCAGCTCCGGTTTCGCGGTGGGGCGAGGGGCGTCTCTTACGGCTGCAACCTTGGATTCGGAGGGTTTGATCCCGTCCGGGGTCACCTTAAACCCTAGGAACTCAACCTCTCTCGCGAAAAATACGCACTTGTCCCTCCTCAATCGAAGTCCTGCCCTCTCGAACACTGAGAGGACCCCGTCTAGCCTCTTAGCTAACTCTAATTCGCTCCTCGCTGTTATCAACACGTCGTCGAAGTATGGGAGAACGCCTGGAAGCCCCTTTAAAAGGCGTTCCACGAGGGACTGGAAAATTCCGGGGGCCGAATTCACGCCAAACTGAAGGTGCGTTACCTTAAACGCCCCCTTGTGCGTCACGATTGTTTGCGCGGCGGCGGCAGCCGGGGTTACAGAGAGCTGCTGATATGCCTGGGCCAGATCTAGCTTGGCGAAACACCTCCCCCCATGTAGCGTGGCCAGCAAATGGCTGACCACTGGCACCGGGTATGCATTGGGCCGAATGGCCTTATTAATCGTACATTTATAGTCCGCACAAATTCTGACCTCCCCATTTGATTTGAGGGCTGTAACAATCGGCGTTTCCCACTCCGCCGAGTCCACTGGGACCAAAATTCCCTGTCCCACCAATTTGTCCAGTTCCGCCTCGATCTTGTCCTTGAGAGCGAAGGGCACCCTCCTCGGCTTGAGGCGGATGGGCTGGATTTCTGGGTCCAGCTCAAAGGAAACCGTGAGCCCCTTGTATTTCCCGAGCCCCTTCTTGAAAACGTCCGGGTGCGCATTGCACACGTCCTGCATTGGGTCAGTCTCGATGGCGTTTATGCCGGACAGTTCGATTCCCAGGGGAGCAAACCACTGGGTTCCCAAGAGGCAGCATCTCCCCCCTTGAGGACGACTAGGGGCAGTCTTTCGGAAAAGTTCTTGAACTTTACCTTGAATTTTCCCACCCCCAACACTGGGATCCCCTTTCCCTGCACGTCCCGCAAGTGTGACTTCATGGCCCGCAACTTGGGCCGCGCCTCTGGGGGAATGCGCATGTACTCTCTCTGGGATAGGATGGAGTAGGATGACCCCGAGTCTATCTCCATTTTCACTGGGAGCCCCTGTAACTGTACCTCAACGTAGAAACGCCGGTGCTCCAGGCCCACGCGGTTGACGCCTTCCTCGCCGTAGCCGGTCGAGACGCTCCTGGTGCCGGTCGCCTTCCGTTGCTGCCCCAGGGGATGGCTCGAAACGCTCTTGTCCTCGGCTCGCCCGCGTCTGCATACTCTGGCGATGTGCCCCTTTCGGCCGCAGTTGTGACACTTGGCCTTACGGAACGGACACCTCGTGCGGTCGTGGGACGCCCCACAACCGTCGCAGCGGCGGTCTTGCCTTTCGCGGGCCTCGCGCTTTTCCCCGCGTTTCTTTATCCACTGGACGTCGTCGTCCTCGCTGGAGCAGGGGTCTGCCATCGTGGACGACTCCTCAGACGTCGCTGGTGAGCCGGCGGGCGGCTTGGGGGCCCGCCAGGCCGTTTTCCCTGGTGTCCGCCAGGCCGCCTGCACTGGTGACTTGGCCCTCTCGGATGCCGTCCCTCGAGACTTGACCAGACTGACCCCGCTCCGGGCCTCCTCGGCTGCTTGAGCCTCCCGCAGTACCTCGTTGAACGTGAGGCGGTGGTCGCGGGTCATCAGCCGCCGCTGGAGCTCCTCATCCTTTAGCCCGCACAGCATGCAGTCTCGGAGGGCCTGGTCCAGGTCGTCCCACTGGCAGTGCACGGCGGCAAGCCTGAGGGCTGCTGCGTAGGCGGACACGGATTCGCCGGGGCGCTGGTCTCGCCTATGGAACGCGACCCGGGCTGGGAAGATCGAGACGGGTGGCTGGAAGTGCTCGCCCAGCCTCTCCAGGATGCGGTCGAGGGGAATCTCGTCCACCTTCCGGGGGGCCACCAGGGTCATCAGGATCCACAGCGTGGCTGGCCCCACTTGCGCCAGGAAGTGGGAACGCATTTTCGCGGCGGCGGCGACGCCTGCCGCTTCCATGGCGTGCCGAAACTGGCACTCGTAGAGCTCCCATTGTTCGGGCTCGCTGACATCGAACTGGTACGGCTTGACTTTGGGATTCGCCATCGATCCCACCTTCGTCGCCAATTTGGTGTCTTGCACGGAAGACAAAGAAGGAGTCGCAGGAAGGACTAACACAGGTTTATTCATTGATGGTCAGCATGAACATGAGGTAATGGCGGTGATACATCTCATTATATTCTATAACACAATACATTTGAATCTTGTTGCACGGTAGCTCATTGGCTGCTACCGGCGTGGCCTCGCCCAGGACACGCCTCTCTTCTGTAGTTGTTTTCTCTTCCTGATCATGCGGGGAAGTTTCCCGCGGCTGTTCGTGATTTGAGCAATGTGGACCATGTGAGACTGAACGCTCGCAGCTGCCCTCTATGGGCTGCTTGCTCGCGTTCCTTAACAGCTGAGATACATTGTGATTGTGGAGTGGTTACATTCTTACATTTAAAGTAACATTGCACATGCATACATAACACACGCACTCATGCAGTTTGGCAGCCGCTGCTGATCGCTAAGAGCTGGGCGAAGGGCAGCTTTCGAATCCACAGGATCTCTCTCTTACATGGAGGATCTTGTTTGATCCTGCTGTCCCTGCCTCCTGATGATCAGCGGCAGTGGGATGGGGTGGAAATGACTTAAAGGATCCCTCTTCGCCTGCCCGCCCCCTATCCCAGTTTCCCTGGCTGGTGGCGGGATGGGGTGGTGGAAACGGGCTTAAAGGATCCTTCTCTCCCCCCCCCTTAAAGTCATTTCCACTCCCATCCCACCACCAAATTATTATTTTTCCTAAAAAAATGTGTATAAAAACAGGGTGTGTCTTATACTCTAATGTATCTTATATGCCAGCAAATACAGTATTAAGCCACTTCATCCCTATACCCATTGTGGAGATTAGCAAATAACCCCCTGTTCTTTCTATACAGGCAATCTTAATCAAGAAACCCATTGCAAAAGAGCCGCTTCAAAGACCACCAGCAGATGAGATTTTGAGATTTCTAGAGAACAAGCAACAATAATCACATAATGTACTTGTTAGCCAACATCTGTCAAAACACAACTGCAGTACCTTGGTCCATAGCTGGTGGTTGCAGAAGCTAAAACTGATGAATCGCATACAAACCAAAGTGTGACATGAGGGTACACAATTGCTTTGTCTCTTCAAATCTGCCAGTTTCTCCTCTGCCCTGCTATAGCCTTTGAGATGTACTAGGGATGTTTTCATTGGAGACACTCCAGCATCAGTGGATTTAGAGTCAACACAGCCTGAACCATGTTTTTTAATGTTCCATGGTACAAATAGAGCTGCAGGTATGCTGACTTTGGCTTTTGGTAATTGAAGTCCAAGAACACCTGGAGAGCCAAGTTCAAGAAACCCCGATCTAGCATAAATGGCATGGTTCTGAAAACCAGGAAGAACCCCTGCCTCGCCTTTCTAGAACTTGCAAATAGCAGACCACTCTGTAGTTGATTTGCATGCTTATCTGTCATTCTGACTTAATCACTCTATGCCTCTGCATCTGGTATATATAAACTCATGCCTTGAAGTTTACTCCAATGTCTGATGAAGTGGACTTGATCCATGAAAGTTCACATTAAAAATATAGCAGTTGGTCTTTAAAGCCAGGGTGCCCAAACTTTTCAGGCAGTGGGCTGGTCGCATGGTTCAGGGGGCGGTCACTATGGCCTGGGGGCCGGATCCAGCTCCCAATGCCAATTCATCCAGCCCACAAAGCACTCGTCGCTCCCGGAAACAGAAGTAAAATGTGCCTGTACGGGCGCATTTTACTTCCGCTTCCAGGAGCGACAAGGGCTTTGTGGGCTGGATGAATTGGCATTGGGGGCCAGATCTGGCCCCCGAGCCATAATTTGGGCATCCCTGCTTTAAAGTGCTGCAGTGTTTTTGTTTTTTTCCTGATATGCCTGAAACTCAGACTAACACGGCTACTATGCCAAAAAAAATTCAATCTGTAGTTGTTCACGAAGTTGAAACATACATTTTCTCTGCACATCAAGCTTCATTTCAAGATAAAGGAACAGGGACCAGTGGAGAGGAAAGCAATTAGCGATATAAAATGAAAGTTTGGGAAGTGACCATTCAAATAACAAACACTACCAATTATTTTTGGGTGCAAAGACAACCTTCACTATTTTGACTTTTTTATCATAGCTGGGAAAGTTACTTTGTAAAGTTACCAGTTACAGAAGTTTACTTTTAAAAGTAGCAACCTGCTCCCAAAAGTAATTGTTTATGGAAGTCAGTGAGTTATTATTTAAAGGTTATCATTTCTGAGGCAACCCAGTAGTGAGTTATGAATATACAGTAGTTGCATGTTTGTTCATTCTTTACCAGGGCTGTAGCGCAGATTCTAGATGTGGGTGGGCAAATATTTTTTCAGGGTGGGCAACAATGTCATATATATATATATGTCATATATATAAGCAGCTGACAGTTTGAGGTTGGGCAAACTGCTAACTCAGTGTGGGTGATTCCCACCCTGGCCAGCCCCTGGCTACGGCCCAGGGGCTGGCCAGGGGCTGAATCAGGGGCTGAATCAGTGAAGAATTTTGCAGGCTGAGTAGAAGGAGACTTGGTTGGCGGATACCATAACTTCTTCTTTTGTGTCCTGGTCAGAACGTGGACTGCCAAAATGAAGGCACTTTCTTTGCTTTGATTTTGCCCAAATGCAAGTCTTCATCGGTGCATGACTCTGGCAGCAATTGGAAGACCAGCAAAGTTTGTCTCTCCACATTCACACCGTGTGTTGTTGTAAACCAGCAGTCCCCACTTGAGCATGTTGGTCTTGCATGTAGGAATTCCAAACTTCAGCCTATTCAGGGTCCTCCAGGTGACATAGGTGTTGTGTTCAATGGTGTAACCTCCTACATGGGATAACAATGTATCTTAACCAATGTAACCTTGCCTACGGGTAACAATGTAACCTTCAGTTGTATCACTATAGACCCTGTAATAGGACGCGAGCTAATGACCACCAGCTGGCAGCAGCGAGCGTCCAAGCTCTCTTGGTCCAAACTCATCAAAGAGCCACAGCGCGGGAAGTTTCCCGCCACCACCTACACCTGGACAAGAAGGGCGTGACCAGCAATGACGTCACGCAGACAGTAGCCAATGGGCTATCGTGGAACCACGTTCAAATGTATTACTACTGTATATAAAGAGCTATTGATCCGCCATTACCTCATGTTCCCTCTGTCCACCATGCAATAAACCTGAGTTAACCCAGCCCGAGGCTGTGTCCTGTGTCTTAGTTCTCATACACTAAATTGGCGACGAAGGTGGGATGATGGATTCCCAAGGAGCCAGGGCACAGAGCGGGTTCAACATCACCAAACCGCAAGACTGGGAGCTTTTTGAAATGGACTTCCAGGCGGCACTGGTGGAACTCAAAGTCAAAGAAGACGACGAGGAAAGGAAGAGGGCCATCCTCACCCGAATGCTTGGGATGGAAACCAAGCGAACGCTGGTGGGCATCATTGCACCGAAGAAGGTGAGCGATTTCAAAGCCGATGACATCATGAAACTGCTGCGTGAGCGTTTCCGACCCTCGAGGGCAATGTTTCCCGCTCGGAGCGCGTTTTGGAGGCGAGTCCAAGCGCCGGACGAGTCGGTTGAGGCTTTCGTAACAGCCTTGAGAATAGCCGCCGCCCCCTGCAGATGGGACAATCTAGAGATGGCCCTCAGGGACGGAGTTCTGTGCGGCTTGAAGGACAAGGAGGTGCAGCGCAGCCTGATGAACAAGGAGCCACCACCCACGCTGACAGAGGTTGTAGAGGCCGCGGAAGCCGCGGAATCCACGAATGCTGGAGTAGACGAGATGCACCAGTGGCGTGAGTGGCGTCCTAGGGCCGGCAAAGCGGAGAATTCGGTGCACGGAAAGTCCGGACAGTCGGTGCACGCAACCCGACGGGCCTCGAAGTCGTCTACGGAAGGCAGCGACGGCGAGGAGGTCCAGAAAGTTAGAAAAGGAGGGCGCCGCTGCGATGGTTGTGGAGCGGCCCATGAGCGCGCGAGGTGCCCATTCAGGAAAACCGAGTGCTACACCTGCGGCCGTCGGGGGCACATCGCCAGGGCGTGCAGGAAGCGGAAAGAGGGCCGGAGGCATTCACAAGACCGTTCGACCAGACCGGACCGTCCAGCGAGGTCCAAAGATGGCGCCCGGACCACGAGGAAGCAGGACGGCGTGGGCCGCATCTCGGACGACAGCGAGGACGACGCTCCCGTGTTCAGCGTGTCCGCGGGACAGCCCCATTATTTCGTTGAGGTACTAGTACAAGGGGCCCCTATTAGGATGGAAATTGACTCGGGGTCCTCCTATTCTATAATTCCCCAGAGAGAGTTCTTGAAAATCGACCCCCAAGTGCGGCCCAAACTTAAAACGTTGAGGTCCACGCTACGAGACGTACAGGGGAACAACATTCCAGTGTTGGGGGTCGGGAAATTTCGGGTCCGTTTTAAGAGACATTCTGCGGAACTTCCCCTAGTTGTCCTCAAAGGGGGAAGTTGTAGCCTCCTAGGGACACAGTGGTTTCAGCCTTTAGGTTTGTTCATAGGGGGGGTGCATGCCGTGGGGGTAGATTCAATACAAGCGGTATTGGACGCGCACCCCGCCGTTTTTAAAAAAGGACTGGGAAAGTTCAAGGGACCCCCCGTAGCCTTCGACCTAGACCCGGAGGTCCGCCCGATAAGACTCAAACCGCGCAGGGTACCGTTCGCACTAAAGGACAAAATAGAGGCGGAACTGGACAAGCTGGTGGGCCAGGGGATTCTTGTGCCTGTTGATTCCGCGGAGTGGGAAACTCCAATTGTAACAGCGCTAAAGGCTAACGGGGAGGTGCGCATTTGTGCTGATTATAAGTGTGCAATTAACAAGGCGATCCGCCCCAATGCATACCCGGTGCCGGTGGTCAGCCACCTTCTGGCCAGGCTGAATGGGGGAAAGTGTTTCGCTAAACTCGATTTAGCACAAGCCTATCAGCAACTCCCTGTAACGCCTGCCACGGCAGCGGCACAAACAATAGTCACACATAAAGGGGCGTTCCAGGTGTCGCGTTTACAGTTCGGCGTGAACTCGGCACCCGGCCTTTTTCAGTCGCTTGTGGAACGCCTCCTGAAGGGGCTGGAGGGGGTGTTGCCTTATTTTGATGACGTGTTGATTACAGGGGGGAGTGAGGCCGAACTGGCAAAGAGATTGGATAAAGTACTGACTGTGTTCGAGAAAGCGGGGCTGCGACTGAGAAAAGACAAATGCGTTTTTTTCGAAACAGAGGTTGAGTTTTTGGGGTTCAGAGTCACACCCGAGGGAATTAAGCCGTCCAAATCCAAAGTAGCCGCCATCAAGAAGGCTCCTCGCCCCACATCCAAAACCGAGCTACAGTCATTCCTGGGGCTCCTCAATTTTTACCACACCTTCCTTCCACGGAAGGCGTCGGTGGCCGAACCGCTCCATCGGTTGCTAAAAAAAGAGGAAACATGGGTGTGGGGTGACGAGCAAGAGTTGAAGCAACTCCTAACATCCGAGGCAATCCTAACGCATTTCGATCCCAAACGGCCAGTGGTTTTAGTCTGTGACGCATCCCCGGTGGGGGTGGGGGCGGTGCTTTGCCACGTGTTAGACGACGGAAAAGAGGCCCCGATAGCGTTTTATTCAAGGTCCCTGTCCCAAGCAGAGTGGAATTACGCACAGACCGACAGGGAGGCATTAGCGATAGTAGCGGGAACCAAAAAATTTCACGATTTTCTGTATGGTCGCCCGTTCAAAATCGTGACCGATCACAAGCCCCTGTTAGGAATTTTCACTGCAAATAAGCCCACGCCACAGATCCTGTCCCCGAGGATGCTGCGGTGGGCTATCTTTCTCAACGCATACCAACATGAGTTGGAATACCGGCCCGGGAAGGAGATCAGCCATGCAGACGCACTCTCAAGGTCTCCTTTGCCCTTGTCGGGCGACCAAAAGGCACGGGTAGAGAGAGACCACCAGGTATTGCTAATAGAGGTCTTAGATTCACCCCCAATAGTACCAGCCGACATTGCCAGGGCGACAGGCAAGGATAGAACGCTGGAGAAAGTTAGCTCATGGGTACAGAAGGGGTGGCCGGCGTCATCCCCAGGTACGGAATTCGACCCATTTTTTAGGAAAAAGATAGAGTTGTCCCTAGAGAGGGGGTGCCTTTTGTGGGGCCAACGGGTGGTGGTCCCTACGTCCCTACGACCGAGGGTGCTCAGACTGCTGCACGTCAGCCACCCGGGCATCGTCCGTTCCAAGGCGCTGGCCCGGAGCTACTTCTGGTGGCCACAGCTGGACGCAGACATAGAGCACATGGTTGGCACTTGCGAGGCTTGCCAGGGCTCCCGACCGGAGGCGGCCCGTCTCCCGCATAGGGAATGGGACGCAGCACGGGGGCCATGGTCCAGAGTGCACGTAGATTTCGCTGGCCCGTTCCGAGGAACCATTTTCCTCTTGGTGGTGGATGCGTTCTCCAAGTGGCTGGAGGTTATCCCAGTAAAGAGCACGTCCTCTGCCACTACAATTAGCCAGCTAAGGAGAGTCTTTTCCACGTTCGGTTTACCCGACACTCTGGTCAGCGATAACGCTAGTTGTTTCACGTCCGCTGAGTTCAGGGCATTCATGGAGGCAAACGCCATTCGGCATGTCACATCCGCGCCGTTTCACCCGGCCACGAATGGCCAAGTGGAACGGCTGGTGCGTACAACAAAGGATGCGCTGCGGCGCATGGGCCCGGGGGACCTAAATCACCAAGTATGCCAGTTTTTATTAGCGTATAGGGTGACCCCCTTAGCATCAGGTTACTCGCCGGCAGAGCTGCTGATGCGGCGGAAACTGACCACGATCCTGTCCAGGTTAGACCCGACGAGGGTCGAGGACAAAGGGAAGAACATAGGGTTAGCGGTCTCGAAAGGTTTCGCCGTCGGCGATCCCGTACACTGCAGGAACTACGCCAACGCTGGTCCAGCCTGGGTACCAGGGACGGTTATGGAACAGACGGGACCAGTATCTTACCGGGTAGAGACTAACACCGGTCTCCTCTGGAGGAGGCACGCGGACCAACTTAGGCATCGAGTGAGTGAGGGGCCGGTCAGTGGGGCTCAGCTACAGAATTCAGCGTTAGGGTCCTCCCCCACCCGTTTAGCCCAAGGGGGAGACAACGACGGACAACTGTCCCAAACAAGGGGGGAAAGCAGCGGCGGCCCCGACTCATATCCTTTGGATACGCCAGCTCTATCAGAGCCTGGGGAAGGGGGAGAGGAGTTTGCGACCGCTGTCCCCGAATTTGGGGGAGAGGAGTTTGCGACCGCTGTCCCCGAACTTGATCCCGATTTTGATTTTGCGAGCCGGGGGGGTTTTTGGGAGTGTTCCCCCACCCATCCAAGCGAGAAGAGGGGTTTTTCGTTAGCCCCCAGTGCCCCCGGTCCTTCCCAAATAAAGCACACACCTCCCAACAACGCCGCAGAGCCGCGGCAAGTCACTAACAAGTCTCCCTCTCCAATTACAGGACAGGAAACCAGGGGACAAAGAGAAGGTAGCAAACCAGGGGAAAGGCAGCCCGCATCGAGACCCCAGCGTGTTCGAAATAAGCCATCTTGGCTGAGAGACTTCGTCTCATCCTAGGGGGGAGGAGTGTTGAGTTCGAGACTTCGTCTCATCCTAGGGGGGAGGAGTGTTGTGTTCAATGGTGTAACCTCCTACATGGGATAACAATGTATCTTAACCAATGTAACCTTGCCTACGGGTAACAATGTAACCTTCAGTTGTATCACTATAGACCCTGTAATAGGATGCGAGCTAATGACCACCAGCTGGCAGCAGCGAGCGTCCAAGCTCTCTTGGTCCAAACTCATCAAAGAGCCACAGCGCGGGAAGTTTCCCGCCACCACCTACACCTGGACAAGAAGGGCGTGACCAGCAATGACGTCACGCAGACAGTAGCCAATGGGCTATCGTGGAACCACGTTCAAATGTATTACTACTGTATATAAAGAGCTATTGATCCGCCATTACCTCATGTTCCCTCTGTCCACCATGCAATAAACCTGAGTTAACCCAGCCCGAGGCTGTGTCCTGTGTCTTAGTTCTCATACACTAAAATAGGGGAGATTGAGATCTTCAGCTAGTATATCCACCTTTAATTATGTTCCTTTCCCAGTGAGCTCCTTCCTTCTTCCTCTATCTTCTAATTTGGTTTTGCTCTTGTGTACCCTCAAAAATGTTTGTTCTTGCCATAAAGCTCTTCCTGGATCTGAGCCGGCAGACTTGAGGCTCATATCTGTTCAAAGAGTGTCAAGCGTCATTCTTTTGCTTACTTCTCTCAGCATCTGCTGCTACTTCTCTCCTGACCTTAGGTGGAGCAAGTTGGTGTAGGTTTTGATGTGTCACCAAAATAATAAGTATTTAAATGATGTGGTCCGGTTTCTATGTAATTCCAAACCCTTATTACCCAAATAAGTTTGGATTCAAAAGCTTTTAAATTTCTAGACACTTGTAGCCAATTATGCCCAGAGAGTTAATTAAATTTTTTAGTTCTAAGGACTCATAGCCCAAATGCCCTTAGGGGAAAAAAAAGGTTTTTAAATATTTTGTGAGTTCCTTCTAACTCACCTGCCGTTGGCTCATGATCCAATTGCAAATGGCACTTCTCTGCTCATTTTAGACCCTCATGTTCAGTTGAACCAGAAAGCAATCAAGGAGGAAAAAGTTATTTCAAATTGGATTTCTTTACTATTGGCCAATATTAAAGAAGCAATTGATGCCCACTCTATGCAACCGAGGTATTTTCAGAGCAGCATGCATTCAGAGTGTCATGCTGCGGCTCGGGTAGTGACAGGGTGCGGGCGGTATGCCCGTGCCTCACCTTTGCTCCGGGAGCTGCTCTGGTTACCAGTTTGTCTCCGGGTGCAATTCAAGGTGCTGGTAATGACCTTTAAAGCCCTTCATGGTAGTGGGCCAGGCTACCTAAGAGACCGCATCGCCCTAAGAGAGTCTGCCTGTACTACCAGGGCGGACCGGAGGGGCTCCCTCAGTGTTCCATCGGCTAGAGGGGCCCGCCTCTCTAGCACAAGGAGGAGGGCCTTCTCCGTGTCCACCCCAACCCTGTGGAACCTCCTGCCGGCAGAATTAAGACTACAGTCAGAATTGCTGCCTTTAAGGAAAGGGTTGAAAACCTGGCTGGCAGGGTAAGTTTGGGGGGCCGACGGGGTGTTGACTCCCACTTGTTGGCTCTGTTAGAGTTAAATGTCCCTCTTACTGAGTGTGGGGAGGAGAGGGTCTTTTTAGATATGGGATGGTTTTTAAAGAGTCTTTTATTGTTGTTTTTATGGGGTTTAAAAGATATTTTTATGTGATTGTGCGCCGCCCTGAGTTGCCCTAGGGCAAGAGGGCAGGATATAAGTTCAAATAAATAAAAATAAATAAAAAATTACAAGAAAAACACAAGTTATTATACATTCCAAGTTTAGAATCCAATGGTGTACGCTACATATCATTCATTCCTAAACTGGGGGAAATACCTCCCTAGAGGGGCATAAATAAATTGTTTCAACCACAAGCCGGTAATACTTTTATAAAAGGGGAAATTAAATTTTCAGTACCTTAAATAAATGTATGTGGAAGATATTATAACTATAAATGAGGACATCACAGGAAAATCTATATTTGTGATTTGAAATCATTTTTAATTAAGATTTTGTGTTCTTTTTTAAACTTTACTTTAATTACAAGAAGAATTTTTGGCTAAAAGCAGTTGGGTGAAAGTAAATGATAGATGGGAAGCTCTGAAAGTTTTGCCAAACCAAAGATGGGTGGTGTGATGCTGGGAAGATTGGGAGTCACTGGTTTACTCCCCGTCTTTTGGGAACCAGTGGTTGCTGATTAAAATATATATTTCCCATTTAGGGGATGAATGTCACCTTTCCCTGACTAATTAGTCTGGAAAAGGCCCTCCCTCTCTGCCCTGCCTCCATCAAATTTGCCCTGCCAGCTGATGTCATTGACATGTGAGATTGGATTGTCTATTGTGATGTGTAGAGCATAGTGTGGGGTGGATGTGGGTGGAGCATCAGTGGGTACCAGCACCTTTTCCTTCAGTTCATGGTTCAGAGAAAGCAGAAAGGGCTCAGCTTGGTTCCTCCTTGACCTGCCAATGAATAATAATAAGAAAATAATACTTTGATGGGCTTTGTAACCTACCGACCCTACTCAAAGAGGTGATTTTAATGTGTTACATGAGAATTGAGACATTTGAGTACTAGCTAGAAAGACTGATAAAAGAAAAATATTAAAGCCTTAACAGCAAAATGTTCTTCCTTTAGCATTTTTAGCTGTTGGGAAAAGAATTAAAGTATGCCAGATTGAAAATGGCAGTTACAGGACATAGCAAATGGAATTTATTTTAACTGCCATTTGCAGCCGGTAAGTGGTCCAGGTATGAGTACAGTATTCAGGTGACCCCATGAAGTGTGAATGTGATCTGTTGCTATTTCCAGACATTTCCTCCCATTTGCAATGATCTTGGCTCAGAGTCTATTTTTCTTCCAGTTGCTGACAACTCTGGTAAACTCAGATGTTTTCAATTAAAGTGTTTAAAGGGTGGGATATGGGTCTTTTAAAGTGTTTTTATATGTTTTTAGAATTTGTTGTAATGCCGCCCTGAGTCAGGTTCTGCCTGAGTGGGCGGCATATATAAATATGACTATTAAATTAAATTAAAATTAAGTGTTTCACTGGATTCTAATTTGCTTGGTCAAGTTTCCAGATTTGTTGTTGTAAATAAAAAAGTTTGACTAGTGACCACTTCATATATGTAAGGAACCAGGACTTGGCACACAAAACCTTATACTTCAGGTCTTGATTTATCGAGTACCATAGGAGGCTTAGTCCATAATCCTATGCAGAAACTCGATGCAACCTCAGGGCCTTCATAGACAACTTTAGTGCAGGTAAGACACACCTACCAATTTGTGGAGTTTTTACATGCATTGTTGTCAATAGGTTGGTTGATACTAACTACTTTTGGGTTTGTGGAGTTCTTTTGAGCATCTTTCAGAGAAAATGGTTGAACGATCAATAATTATGAAATGTAAAGATGAAGCCAGAGAATCACAGCTGCCGCCTGCGCTTCCTTCAGGACCTCCTGTAACGTTGGGGGTGGCTCTTTGTTCATCAGCTTCCGCTGGGTCTCCTCGTCCCACAGGCCGCACAGCATGCGGTCCCTGAGGGCGATTTCTAAGTTCTCCCACTTGCAAGGGCCGGCAGCCAAACGAAGGGCCGCTGCAAAGGCAGCCACGGCCTCACCAGGGGACTGCACCCTCTTCCAGAACATGTCCCGAGCTGAGAACATCGAGACTGTGGGCTGGAAATGGTCCCGCAGGGCTTTCAGGAGCTGTTTGACCGGGATCTCGTCTACTTTTCTTGGAGACACCAGGTCCACCAAAATCTTCATGGCCGGAAAACCGAGCATCCTGATGAGGGTGGCTCTCCTCTTCCCCTTGTCTGAGATGTCGGACACCATCAGTGCGCTTTTGAAATCCATCTCGAACAGTTCCCATTCCTCCGGTTTGTTGATGTTGAAACCGGTCTGTGTTGTCTTGATTCCGTGGGAAGCCATATCCCACCTTCGTCGCCAATTTAGTTTCAAGAACCAAGACAATAGAAACAGCCGAAGTCTGGCTTAACTCATCTTTATTGCATGATGGTCAGGGGGAACATGTGGTAATGGCGGACGAACAGCTCATTATATACGGTGGCTATACATTTGAATGTGGCTCCTCGGTAGCTCATTGGCTACTGTCTACATGACGTCAGCCCAAGGCACACCCTTCTTGTCCAGGTGAGGCAGTGGCGGGAATCTTCCCGCGGCTGTAGGCATTTGGAGAATTTGTACCATGTGAGCTGGACGCTCAATACTGCCCCCAGTGGTCACTAGCTCGCATCCTCATACAGGTTACAATGTTACTTTAGAGATTGTTACATTCACTCATTCGTGTGGTTGCATTTACTTAAAGGCACATAACACTCCAGACACAACAGATGGCTGATTGGTTTTTGTTCAATCCATATTGGAAGGGAATGGCTCATAACAGTTAAGTAAAGACCACTTCATATATGTAAGGAACCAGGACATGGCACACAAAACCTTATACTTCAGGTGTTGATTTATGAAGTACCATAGGAGGCTTAGTCCACAATCCTATGCAGAAACTGGATGCAACCTCAGGGCCTTCATAGACAACTTTAGTGCAGGTAAGACACACCTACCAATTTGTGGAGTTTTTACGGCATTGTCAATAGGGTGGTTGATACTAACTAGTTTGGGAAGTTCTTTTGAGCATCATTTCAGAGAAAATGGTTGAAAGATCAATAATTATGAAATGTAGAGATGAAACCAGAGAATCACAGCTGGAATATTTGTTCTGAAATTTGAGAGAGGCAACAGCAAATCCATGGAACTTAAAAAGAAGCACCAGTCGCTGCATTTTGACCCAAACTGGAGAGAATGCAGGTAGGTAGGGTTTCAGATACTCTCTGCTCTCTTGGTCAGGAGTTTGATTTGCAGATGAGGAAGGGAAATTTTTCCCACTGAATGATTTTCAGACGTTTACCTCTGTGAAGCAGCTCAACTAACATGCAGGAATAATGGAAATTGGTAAAACAGATGAGGTGAGAAGGAATAATTCTTTAAAAAGAAAGGTAAGTAATGTTTTGTCACATTATAATACGTTAGTTTGCTGTGGTTTTTAGTTGTTTGTTGGTTTTGCTTCTGTTAGTGTAATTGTAATTGACTCATAAAAAGACAAGTGGTTAATATTTGCATAAATTACATTTTTCTCCTGTGGCAATACTGACCAAATCTAAATCAAAGGAAGGGGGACGTGGAAAAAAGATCTCAAAGCTAGAACTAGGTAAGTCTATTGGCACCTTCTCTCTTTTGTCCAGTTTTTTGTGTGGTTCTTTCTAGTGTCTCTCTCTGTGATGGAATAAACAGAGTGTGGGTTCATATATATAAGTGTAGGATGGTGGAAAGGTACCCGTGGGATTTGGGGATATTTTAGATAATTTATAATATTAGATCTCTTCTAATGTTTTTATAATTATTTCAGGTATTACCTTGAGCCTTTCATTTTCCAATTTATATTTGGTATAAAAGATCTTTTGTATATTATAATGTGTTTCTTCTATGCCAATTAAAGGTTTTGAAAGCAATAAAGGAGTTAGCAACTGCCATTGCAATTTGGAAAAGTTATTTTTCAGATTTGCATTTCTGGGCACAACATGGTTTGGTCTGTAATCCCGATTTCTAATCACAAATGTTTTGAAGCTGGCTGTCTTCCTGCAAGGTAAGGGAACTGTCTTTATTCTTCCTTCCAAGTGTCTATGGGCAAAGTGAGGTTGAGGATGAGAAAGATCCTCCAGTTTGTCTCAATGGAGCAACTTTGGGATATTTACAGGAAATGCTGTTTTCGATCAATCAATTACAGCCGGTTAATATAAAGGCCACTCAACATTTTGAACTTGTGAAAATGGAATGGATCCAGCAGAGGAGGGAAATGGTGTATGGCCATTTGGGGTGAGTTGATCAATTCAATCAGGTAAGATTCACTTTTCTCTACACAAGAATATAGCCATCAGCATTCAATATTTGTGTGGTCAGAAATCATGAGACATGAAACAGCTATATATCTTGGAAAGTAGTACTTTTAGAATCTGGGAAATGAATTAGAAGTTGAATGACCGTGTACATACTCTGAAGTGACTGTCTTGTTTCCAGCAAGAAGTAAATTGCTTATTCTGCTTTCTTATTCCTTCAGCTGCTCTCTTTCAAAATAACCAGAACAATAATTTTATTGATGGTTATTCTTTTGTACAGTACTTCCTTTTTCGAGGCCTGATTGGATGAACAGGATATAAATCCCAATCTTTGCTGCTCCAAAATTTCTTACAGGTGGAAAAGTCTATGGTGCAACGGGTCAGACACTGAGAATGGGTTAAACGTGATGGCAACACACTTACAAAACCTTTTGCTAGTTGCAAAAGCATATCTCTTTTCTTAATCTTTCAGGTATTCATCTGGTATTCAACGTTGTATCGCCCTTGACACCCGAAAGGGTAAAAGAAGGTAGAGAAGAAGAATCAACTGGACAAAGCATTCAAGCAAGAAGTATTACCCTTACTGCTCTCTGGTTTCATGATATGCAGTGAAATCTAATGCGATGCATAGTATAATAATTCTTTCAAATGAATTCTCAGTTTCTCCTGTCATTTTTTTTTTCACTAGTAAAAATTGAGATAGGCAGATGATACCATATTGCTGGCAGAAAGCATTAATGGCTTGAAATGGACTACTTAAGAAGATGGAAGAAGAAATGCAAAAGCAGGGTTACAGCTGAACCTTAAGAAGACAAAGGTCAAAATTCCAGAAGAATTTCTTAACTCTATTGTTGACAATGAAAAAATTAAGTTATTAAAGCTTTTCCATATCTTGGTTATATCCATATGGAGACTGCAGCATAGACATCAGAAGAAGAGTGAGACTTGGGAGGCCAGGTATGAAGAAAAGACAGGCAGCTCACCTGTTCATGATGGTTCTTCAAATGGTTCTTTGTGAAGTTGGAGCATCAGTGAAACTCTGAAAGGATTTCCCCCCCCAAATCTGCTGTCCTTCTGGTAGACACAAACGTGTGAGAAAGCCAGAAAACTGTGCCACCTTTACAGATATCCTATAAAGATTTACCTCATAAAGCCAACACAGATAAAGCAGGAGATTTCGTAGGATAACTCTTTATGGCCAGAAGGTGTGGAATACAGTCAAGGTTGTAGACCAGCAAAATGTATTCAGAGACCCAGAGGACAAAACAATGAAACAAAACTGGAGAGGTTTTTGGGAGGTGGGGGTGGGTGGTGGGTGCATGATAACAGAAAAAGAGACAAGTGCTTTTTTGGAAACTTGTAGAAGTTGAAAGTGTTCTTCACATACCAGGCAGAGAACATCTTTGTTCATCTGAAATACAGGTATAAGATGTGGGATATCCAATCTGAAGTGCATATTTCTAACTAGCTGAGGTTTGATGGCAACTGACAGGGAAGTCTTCTATGTGAGGAAATGGATGGCACATGTCACCATGGGTTCAAAGTACAGACCAAGGAGGCGTGGCAAGATTAGATCAAAGATCATGGCAGAACCCATGGTCAAATATCTAGCACCAGATTTTAAAACCCGGAAGGAATATTTTGATGAAAGGGTTGGTTGGATGGCTGTGCAATTAGAGAGAGAAGTAACTTGATATCAGACAGGACGTCGGATGCAGCTGCCTGAGTTGAGGGTCCATGAATTATCTTTTTAGAGGCTACTGTTGATGTGGTAGTGAACATTGTAATTCGGGATATGATGGAGAGCTTTAAATAGACAAGCTCATCCTGCTGATGCTCAGGTGGAGATCGTCAATCACAAAGGGTCATTCAGAGAGTGAACATGGTTTGATCTTTAGATGTATGTTTGGAGGAATCAGCGCCAGGTAGCACTGTGCTTTTCAATATGCGAGGAGTACTTTGGCTTTCCCGAAGTAGAAGGCAATGATTTTGAGGGTTGCTGTGAAGTGTCAGTGGGCAGCACTGCACAATGAGGTTCCATGACTAAATTGCTCGGTTTAGATTTCAGGTGAAAAGTAGAAGAAGTGTTCGTTGATGGCAAGGTTTGTACCGCTTGGAGAGACCACTGCCAAATGTATAGCTTGCACTGTGACTCTCGGTTTCGCAGGGCTACCTGAGTAAATTTTTTACCAGTCAGTCAAGACTGGGTCCGGTGACCCTTTTCCAGACAACGAAGGCACTGAGAGTGGCCGTCTTTGAGCAAGATTTTAATGCTGCAAGACTGGCAACATTTGAATGGTGCAGCAGTGACCATAAAAAAAAACCCTAAGCCCAGAATGAACAAGTGTATAAAACTGTCCTTTTTTTGTCTTTTTTAAAACAGAAATCGCCAGAGCTGGAAATGGTGCAGAACAAAGGAAATATATTGTCTCAAAATAGGAATGATAAAATATGATAAACAGTTAAATTTTGAATGTTTAGTATAAAATATGAACTGTAGATTATAAATTATGAAGCATAAACTATGAATGACAATCCACCAATCACTTTTTTCTTTTTGAGAGTAGAAAAAGAAGACTGAAATGTTTATACTAAAGAAATAACATACTGTATTAAATTATGACAAAACATGAAGGAGCTCCGAAGAATGATTGTAGGTAGCAGTGGTAAAGAAAGAACTGAAGGGGAATTTGGACAGGACGCACTTACCAAGCATAAAGGGATTTGACCAAGGAGAAAGATCAATTTTGCAGGACACCAAATGGAAGGAAGTGTCGGGAAATCCCTGGAATATTTTGGCAGTTGTAGCCTAAAAATAATCTTTCCAACCTCAGCTGGAAGAGCACCTATGGCCCTCCTTTGCATCCATGCCCAGGGTAGCACCGATTGCCATATTTGGGGTCAGGAAGGAATTTTCCTCCAGACCAATTGGCCAGAGACTGGAGGTTTTTTGCCTTCCTCTGGGCATCTCATAGGGTCTAAATGAAATATATTTATTATTTTGGTTATGATTTCCTCTGGGGTTCATATAAAGGAGCTACATATATACTGTATCTAGAAAAGCTTTATCCTTTTGTTCATACACAGGGTAAATCATAACCCAAAATAATAAATACATTTTGAGAAAGAACTCGTGTTTTTTTTATTTAAAAAAAAACCAGAAAGAAATAAAATTCGAAGAGATTAAACTTTGTCTTTTTGTTCTTAGTTCAACCCTTTCAGACTTCTTTGCCAAACCAGGTTTCCCCCCTTTTAACTCTGCTTGGAGGAGAAACAATGGGTTGCAGTGGCTTAGTGGTTAAGACATTGAGCTCGACAACCAGCAGGTCAGCAGTTTGAGACCCAAGAGCTGCATAATAGAGCAAGTTCCCATCGTCTGTCCCAGCTCCAGCCAACCTAGCAGTTCGAAAGGAAGAAATTGGATATAGAAAACTAGGTACCACTTTGGTGGGAAAGGTAAAAAGTTCCATACACTCTGGTGTCTAGTCATGCCTGCAACATGACCACAAAAATGTCTGCTAATGCAGACAGCACTGGCTCTTTGGCTACAAATGGAGTCTAGGACTGGCACGCCCTCAGTGCACAGAAATTAAAATAATTTGATACTGTACAGTTTTTAGAAATGATATGGAGAGGTCACAAGCACTTTGTCTGGACTCTGAAATATTTTATTTATCATGCTAATACAAAACATTCCATAATCTATTTTCCCTTATTTTTTTTTTGAAAAAAAAACAAAACAAAGAATACTTCAGAGAAAAAAATTGGAAACCCCCATTATTTTTCTGTGCCACCCCTACCCCCGCCCACTCCGGGCCTTCACATCTCTAAACAAGACAGAACTAATCTCGCTTGCAACTAGGCTAACTATAACAGACAAAATATGAGTCAGAAAAAGTCTGACCCTAGAATATGTCGGTGTCTGTTACTTGTATCCAGGCATACCTTTTCCCTGAGTCATTTTTACCAGGAAACGTGACACAGGTGTGATTTAAGATGGATCTCAGTTTGTCATGAAGTGACCTACGCACTGTGATCACGGACCCATCTCTTGCGGCACGTATGAAATGAAACATGCATTTTAAACACTGGGACTTCAATGGACTGACGCAGTCTTGAGAATATTAAGTAGGTGCACCTTCACAGCCAGTCCATCTGGCATGGCATCTTCCACCTCCATGACCATTGGGAATCAGAATAGTGAACTGGTTCCTTCTCTGCTCATTTTGCCATTGGGCCAAATATGAGGGTTTCTAGTGGCATTTCCTCCACTGAGGGGCCATCACCCCACCGAAAGGGGCTCATCCACCCGTAGTCATTGGCCCCTTTAGGGAGCCAGGTTATTTACCGCCACCCAACACTCGACGTTGAGTCACTGGCCTACTCCAATACCGTAGCGGGATATCCAGCCAGACTGATCCTAGAACCTGTGAAAACCTATTTGCAGTTAAGTTGTAAGACCTATTGAACTCAAAAGAACCCTCTTTTGAGGGAAATAAGCTTTAATAGTTTACAACTGACCAAAATTGAACCATAGTTAATATTTTAGAGATTTTATGGCTAAGACACTGCCTGGGAGGCGGAAGGTCAGCAGTTTGATTCCCGAGTACTGCAGGACGGAATGAGCTTCCGCCTTTGTCCTAGTTCCTGCCAATCTAACAGTTCAAAAGCAAGAAATTGCAAGTAGATTAATACGGACCACTTTGGTGGGAAGGTAACAGCGTTCTGTGCGCTCTGGTGTCTAGTCATGCCACATTACCACGGAAATGTCTGCAGAAGCAGACAACGCTGGCCCTTCGGCTTTGAAACAGATGAGCACTGAACCCTACAGTCGGATGCCACTGTCTTTCGAGCAAGGGAAACCTTTACCTTTAATGACTCTATTTGATATAACCAAAACTTGTATAATATCTATCATTATCCTATATAATCACAACAGAAAATGCAGTAAAATCAAGTTCGCAATACAAACCCAGTGAAATGTACAATGCCCTGGAGGATGCAATGTGTCACAACAATTTTTCACTACTGTATTTCCAAAAACTCATTTGATCTGGTGCTGGTCTACCACCTTCACCACTGTTCGATATAGAGTCCACAAATAATTTCCAAAACCTATTTTCTTTAATTATACATTTTTTTTTAAAAAAATTCAGCTACCATGTTAACTTGTCATCCAAGGCAAGATCCCACATTTCTTTGTACCATTCCTCCATTTTTAAAGTCACCTCATTTTCCCAATTTCATGCTATTCATTGTCTACTTGTTTTCAGAATTATAGATAACTCTTTTTTATCCTCATCTAAATTCATATTATCTGTATCTGTCAGCAAAGCAGTACCCAATTCCCAACTTAATTCTCATCCCCATAATTCTGGAAGTTTAGTGTCTTGCACGGAAGACAAAGAAGGAGCCGCAGTGGGGGCTAAAACACAGGTTTATTTCATGATGGTCAGGATGAACATGTGGTAATGGCGGAGGTACAGCTCATTTTATACTGCAGTAATACATTTGAATATTGTTGCACGGTAGCTCATTGACTGCTACCGGCGTGATGTCATTCTGAGTCACGCCCATCTTCTCCAGGTGATCCTAGCACGGGAAAGGTTCCCGCGGCTGCCGGTGATTGGGGAATGTGAACCATGTGAGCTGAACGCTTGCAGCTGCCCTCTATGGGCAGCTTACTCGCGTTCCTTAAACAGCTGGGTTACATTGTAATCATTGTCAGGTTACATTCATACATTCTTAAAGTAATACTGTTACATACACAACACTCCTCCCCCCTAGGATGGGACGAAGTCCCTCAACCATTGTGGCTTCCCGCACGTGCGCTTGGGGCGTGCGGCTGCTTGGTTTAGCTCAGGGGAACTAGGGGCTCCGAATTCCGCAGAGTCTCGTCCTGCAATGGAAAGGGGGGACTCATTAGTCATTTGGCGGGGACTCTGCGACAACCTTGCATTGGGAGAAGGGAACGGAGCATACAGCTGAGATGTGAACCCCTGCCTGTTGCTTGTGGCACCTGGGGACCCCTCCAGCACGAACCTCGGAACCGACGAGGAGACCCTTGTTGTCTCGCCCCGGTTCCTTGCGCCTGCAACTGGCATACTTGCGCCACCCCCTGCTGCCTGACCTGGAGTTCTAGGGGGTGGGGAGAGCGAACTTCCCCCTGCTGCCTGGCTCGGGGGGCTCGGTGATATGGTATACTCTAAAACAAAAGGGCTGGGGGACTGGAGGTACCAGGGGCTGAACTGAAACCCCTCTTCTCGCTCAGACGGGTGGGGGACCACTCCGCGACACCCCCCTGGTATGGTAACATAAAATCAAACTCATTCCACTCTTTGAAAGTATCCTCCTCCTCGGCTGAGAATCCAGGGTATGCATTTGTACCCGAGGACGCTTCCGTGTCTCCCCCTTGGGTTACGCGGGTGGGGGAGGACCCTAACGCTGATTCCCTTTCACCGGTGACTCGCCTTCTGAGTTGGTCAGCATACCTTCTCCAGAGTAGACCTGTGCTAGTCTCGACCCTATAGGATACTGGCCCCGTTTGTTCAATGATCGTCCCTGGGACCCACGTTGGTCCCAAGGCCGCATAGTTTCTGCAGTGAACCGGGTCCCCTACCGAAAAGCTTTTGGAACTCTCTACCACTATATTTCTCCCTTCATCCTCCACCCTGGTCGGATCCAACCGATCAAAAAGGGTTACCGGCCGCCTCCTCATGAGGAGTTCGGCCGGCGAGAGTCCTGAAGCTAGGGGAGTTGCCCTATAACAGATGAGGAACTGACACAGTTGGAGGTTCAACTCACCGGGACCCATGCACCGCAGTGCGTCTTTCATAGTGTGCACTTGGCGCTCTATCTGACCATTTGTGGCGGGGTGAAACGGGGCAGTGGTGATGTGCCGGATGGCACTACTCTCGATAAACGCCTTGAATTCCGCAGAAGTGAAGGTACTGGCGTTATCGCTAACAAGGATGTCCGGCAGGCCGAAACAACTGAACACCCTGCGCAAGTGTTTAATGGTTGCGGCAGATGAGGTGCTAGTCATGGGGATTACTTCCAGCCATTTGGAATATGAGTCGACTGTCAGCAGAAACATGGACCCGCGGAAGGGGCCAGCGAAGTCGATGTGTATTCGGGACCATGGCCCGCGGGCCGTGTCCCATTCCCTATGGGGTAGCCGGGACTCCTCAGGCCGAGAGCTCTGGCAGCTCTCACACGTGCCCACTAAGTGTTCTATATCCGCGTCTATTTGGGGCCACCAGAAGTAACTCCTGGCCAGTGCCTTGGAGTGCACTATTCCCGGGTGGCTGGTATGCAGTAGCCTCAGCACCTTCGCCCGCAACTTCTCTGGGATAACTACCCGCTGGCCCCAGAGCAAGCAGCCCCTTTCAAGGGAAAGCTCTACTCTACGCCTGAAAAATGACTTGAACTGCTCCTCGGGGGGAGTTGTGGGCCACCCTTTCCTTACCCAGGAACTGACTTGGGCCAGAATTTTGTCGGCCGCCGTGGCTTTGGCGAGGTCTGCCGGGACTATGGGGGGTGAGTCGAGAGACTCGATCAGCAGGCCTTGATGGTCCTGCTCCACCTCGCATGCGGGATCTCCTAAACTAGGGAGGGGAGACCGTGACAGCGCGTCCGCATGGGAGATCTCCTTCCCTGGGCGATAGACCAGCTCATACTGGTAGGCGTTAAGGAAAATCGCCCAACGTAGCATTCTGGGAGACAGAATTTGTGGGGTGGGCTTGCCTGTAGTAAAGATCCCCAGAAGAGGCTTGTGATCAGTCACAACCGTAAACTCGCGGCCGTATAAGAAATCGTGGAACTTCTTTGTTCCCGCGATTATGGCCAGGGCCTCCCTATCTGTTTGCGCGTAGTTGCGCTCCGCCTTTGAAAGGGACCTGGAATAGTACGTGACCGGGGCTTCCCGCAGGCTCTCCAACACGTGGCACAGCACCGCCCCCACCCCCACTGGGGATGCATCACAGACTAAAACTACTGGTCTCAGGTCAAAATGGGTCAGGACAGCATCCGAGGATAAGAGCGCTTTGAGCTCCTTGAAAGCTTTCTCCTGCCTATCCCATCGCCAAACCGCCTCTTTCTTTAGTAGCGTGTGCAGTGGCTCCACAACGGATGCCTTCCTTGGTAAGAAGGAATGATAAAAATTTAGGAGCCCTAGGAATGACTGCAGCTCCAGTTTCGCGGTGGGGCGAGGGGAGTTTTGCACAGCCGCAACCTTGGACTCGGAAGGCTTGATGCCCTCCGGGGTTATCTTGGACCCGAGAAACTCGACCTCCCTCGCAAAAAATACACATTTGTCCCTTCTCAGTCTAAGTCCCGCTTTCTCAAATACCGAAAGGACCCTGTCTAGTCTTCTCACTAGTTCTGATTCGTTCCCCGCTGTTATCAAAACGTTGTCAAAATATGGGAGCACTCCTGGAAGCCCCTTTAAAAGGCGTTCCACAAGGGACTGGAAGATCCCAGGGGCCGAATTTACGCCGAACTGTAGGCGCGTTACCTTAAATGCCCCTTTGTGCGTAACGATGGATTGCGCAGCGGCAGCAGCTGGGGTTACTGTGAGCTGCTGATACGCCTGCACCAGGTCTAGCATGGCGAAACACCTCCCCCCATGCAACGTGGCCAGTAAATGGCTAACCATTGGCACCGGATATGCATTTGGCCGAATGGCCTTGTTAATTGTACATTTGTAGTTAGCGCAAATCCTGACCTCCCCGTTGGATTTTAAGGCTGTAACAATTGGAGTCTCCCACTCCGCTGAATCAACTGGAACCAAAATCCCCTGCCCCACCAATTTGTCCAGTTCCGCCTCAATCTTGTCCTTGAGGGCGAAGGGCACTCTTCTTGGCTTGAGACGTATGGGCCGGATTTCTGGGTCCAACTCAAAAGAAACTGGGGGCCCCTTGTAAGTCCCGAGCCCCTTCTTGAAAACGTCCGGGTGCGCATCGCACACGTCCCGCATTGGGTCAGTCTCTATGGCGTTAATGCTGGACAGTTCAATTCCCAGGGGAGCAAACCACTGGGTTCCCAAAAGGCAACATCTTCCCCCCTTGAGAACCACTAAGGGCAGTTTCTCTGTGTAATTTTTGAACTTCACCGTGAAGTTCCCCACCCCCAACAGTGGGATCCCATAGCCCTGTAAGTGTGACTTCATGGCCCGCAACTTGGGCTGCGCATTTGGGGGAATGCGCATGAACTCCTTCTGGGACAGGATGGAGTAGGACGACCCCGAGTCTATTTTCATCCTCACTGGAACCCCTTGTAACAGTACCTCTACAAAGAAGCGCCGGTGCTCCAGGCCCACGCGGTTCACGCCTTCCACGCCATCGTTGGCTGAGACCTTTCCAATGCCGGCCGCCTTTAGTTGGTGTGCTTGAGGGTGTCTCGATGCGCCCTTGTCCTCGGTTCGCCCGTGCCTGCAGACTCTGGCGATGTGGCCCTTCCGGCCGCAGTTGTGGCACTCGGCCTTCTGGAATGGGCATCTCGTCCGGTCGTGAGATGCCCCACAGCCATCGCAATGGTGGCCTTGTCGCTCGCTGGTCTGGCGCCTCTCCCCGCGTTTCTTTACCTTCTGTACATCCTCCTCCTCGCTGGAGCAGGAGTCCGCCGTCGTGGAAGACTCCTCAGAGGTTGCTGGGGTGCCTGCGGGCGACCGGGGTACCTGCCAGGCCGTTTTCGCCGACGTCCGACGGGAAAATTGAAACGGGAGGCTGGAAGTGCTCCCTCAGTAGCGCCAGGATGCGGTTGATGGGCACCACGTCTACCTTCTGGGGAGCCACCAGGTTCATCAGGATACGCAGTGTGGCCAGCCCCACCTGGGCTAGGAAGTGCGAGCGCATCTTCCCGTCGTCGTCAATGCCTGCAGCATCCATTGCGTGCCGAAACTGGCACTCGTACAGCTCCCATTGTTCTGGATCGCTGATATCAAACTGGTGCGGTTTGACCTTGGGACACGCCATGTATCCCACCTTTGTCGCCAATTTAGTGTCTTGCACGGAAGACAAAGAAGGAGCCGCAGTGGGGGCTAAAACACAGGTTTATTTCATGATGGTCAGGATGAACATGTGGTAATGGCGGAGGTACAGCTCATTTTATACTGTAGTAATACATTTGAATATTGTTGCATGGTAGCTCATTGGCTGCTACCGGCGTGAAGTCATTCTGAGTCACGCCCATCTTCTCCAGGTGATCCTAGCGCGGGAAAGGTTCCCGCGGCTGCCGGTGATTGGGGAATGTGAACCATGTGAGCTGAACGCTCGCAGCTGCCCTCTATGGGCAGCTTACTCGCATTCCTTAAACAGCTGGGTTACATTGTAATCATTGTCAGGTTACATTCATACATTCTTAAAGTAATACTGTTACATACACAACAGGAAGTTTCTCAATTTCCCCCAAAAAATCTTTTACCACATTGCAACTCCACCACATATGTTCATAAGTTCCCAGTGTATTCAACACATTTTATTTTTATTATTGACCATGTGATGTAACCTCACTGGAGTTAGGTACTATCTCCACAACATTTTATAATTACTGTATGTTCTTTTACCCTGATAGACATAGTTCTCATAATCCTTTTTTTCCACTTATTCTTCCAGACAGTTTCTGTGGTTCTAACATTCAAATCTTGCTCCCAAATTTTTCTCAATGTTTCTTGTGGACTACCTTGTTTAGTATCTTATAGATCTTACTGACCAAGCCTTTACTGCCCATTTCTCCCTTATTTTCTTATCTTCAATACCAATCCCTCAAGTTCTGTCATACCCCTTTCCAAACTGGTTTCCCTCAGATATTTACAATTCCATTTGTTTACCAATGCAATCTGGAACCAGTTCAACCTCTTCGGTGTGTGGTTCCAGATTGCATTGGTGAAGCAGATTTTAACCAAAAAGCAAGTTGTTCAAAGCAAGTTATCTGATGAGATTTTCCCTCATCAGGAATTGGAAAAGAATCTGACTGTACCAATAAAAAACTGAATGATAAAGGCCAGTCAATATGTACCAAAAAAGTTCTGTTTCACTTACCAGTGATAACTTTCGTTCTTCGAGTATATAGTTTGTGAATACACACTATTGGGTTATGTGCCTGCGCAGAACACTGATCGGAGGCTTAAAAGCTCATTGGTCAAAAGTTTTGGCGGTAAGACTGCCCACCGTACCGCCCACCCTGAGGCGCTAGTCCGCCATTTTACCTCAGTTCCATACTTAAGCCAAGCACAGGATAAACCAATTGATCTCATCCGTGCAGCTCAAGAGGGGAGGCAGGGTGGGTAGTGTGTAGCTCTGGTGTCCACTCTGTAATGTTGGACAAATGTAGACGGTCTGGACCAGGTGGCAGCCTTACAGATGTCCTCAAGCAGAGTGCCCTCCAAAAAGGCAGTGGATGTGGCAACCGCTCTTGTAGAATGCGCCCTGACATGCGGTGGAGGTGGCAACAAGGCACACTCGTAGGCCAGGTAGATGGTAGATGTAATCCATTTGGAGAACCTCTGGGCAGAGATGGGTTCATCCTTGGACTTTCCTCCATATGCAACAAAGAGACGCCGTGACTTCCTGAACTCCCTTGTCCTGCTGGTGTAAAACAATAAAACTCGTTTCACATCCAGCGTGTGCCAAGTCTTTTCTTGGGCGTTGGTGGGGTTCTGGAAAAAGGTAGGCAATGAGATAGTCTGCGCCATATGAAACTGGGAGACTACCTTAGGAAGAAAGGTGATGTCCGTGTGGAGCACCACGCGGTCATTGAAAAACTGAAGCAATGGTGTGTCTGCCCGCAGAGCAACCAGTTCACCAGCTCGTCGAGCAGACGTGATAGCCACCAGAAATGCCATCTTCCACGTGAGGAGACGAACATCCGCGGTAGCCATAGGCTCGAAAGGAGTCCTGGTGAGCGCGTTCAGAACAGCAGACAAAGACCATTGTGCTGTTGGAGTCTTGACCGGCGGAAAAGCATTTCGTAATCCCTTGAGGAAACGCTTCACCATCTGGTCGCGAAAGGCACCAGACGCAGGTGAACCAGCTGGAGAGTGAGCCACCACCGCTGCCAGATGGACCCGAATGGAGGTAATGCTAAAGCCAGACTCCGCCATATGAAGGAGGTAGGCCATGATGTCCTGCAGCCCCACCTGTGGAGGGTACGTCTGCTGGGAGTCCAGGAAGGCACAAAAACGCCTGTATTTGGAGGCATAGGACTTCCTTGTGGAAGGACGCTGTGTAACTCCAAGATCCTGGACAGTCTGGGGTTATCCTCCACGCGGTGAGGTGGAGGCTGGGCAGGTCCGAATGGTGGAGCTGGCCGTGCTCCATTTGGAGAAGGGTCAGCGAGTCCGGCAGCGTGCGATACTGTGACAACATGTGCAACAGTAGAGGAAACCAGGGCTGACGAGGCCACGCTGGAGCAACGAGGATTGCGTTGGTCTGGTGTTGGAACATCCTGGTGAGGACCTTCTGAACCAGAGGAAACGGGGGAAAGGCGTAGAGGTAGTCCTGATCCCACCGTTTCCTGAAGGCATCGCCCTCGGAGTTCAGTCCGATGCCTGCCCTGGAACAGTACCTGTGGCATTTCCTGTTGGACTCCGACGCATAGAGGTTGATGCTCGGAGTCCCCCAAGCCCTGCAAAGGGACTGAAACACCTCGTCGTCCAGCTCCCACTCGTGGGTCATCGAGGTGACACGGCTGAGGTGGCTGGTCAGGACATTCAGCTTGACCTGAATGTGTACTCCAATTGGAAAGATGTGTCTTGCCAGGCACCACTCCCAAAGTTGCACCGCAAGATAAAGCAGGATGGTGAACCTCGTCCCTCCTTGCTTGTCCAGGTATGCCACCGCTGTGGTATTGTCCGAGGCGACTTGAACCACATTGCCGGTGAGCAGAGCCTCGAAGGAACGTAGGGTGTTCCAAATGGCCAGCAGCTCCAAATAGTTGATATGGTGCACCATCTTGTGAGGCGACCAAACGTTGTTGACCATCAGAGTCTCGCAAGCAGCCCCCCAGCCGAGGTTGCTTGCATCGGTCAAAACCTGCAATGAAGGTTGCGGGTTCTTCCCCGTGGCCACATTGAGGGGTGTCGTCCACCACGCTAGCTGGTCCACCAGTTCTGGAGACGGAATCAACCATTTGGACTGGCTCTCTATGAGCGGGTCGAACTCGTGGAGGAGCCATGACTGCAGGGACCGGAACTTTAACTTGGCGTGAGGAATCACTGCCGTCGTTGAGGCCATGAGGCCTAGAAGTCTCTGTGCCTTTTTCGCCCTGATAAATGGCTTGTTCCTGAATTCGCTTACCCGTTGTGCAATGTCCAGTAAGCGTTACTGGGGGGGCGAAGGCCCTGATAGCTAGCGAGTTGAGTACCGCTCCAATGTACTCGACGTACTGAGAAGGATTCATCTTTGACTTGGCAAAGTTGATTCTGAGGCCAAGACTCTCCATGAGGTGAACCATGAACTCCGTGTCCTGAATGGACGACGAGCTGGTGGGAGAGACAATCAACCAGTCGTCGATGTATGGGAAGACCCTGATCCCCTTCTGACGGAGGAAGGCAGCCACCGGAGCCATTCACTTGGTGAAGATTCTCGGTGCTGTAGCCAGACCAAATGGTAGGCACCGGCACTGGTACACAGAGTTTACCATTCTGAACTGGAGGAACCGTCTGTGATCCTCGAGGATGCTGATGTGGAAGTAAGCGTCCTTGAGGTCTATCACTGTGAACCAGTCCCCCTTGTTGATGAGAGGGCGGACGGTCTGGAGGGTCACCATCCGGAACTTCCTGGTGTGGATGCACTTGTTTAGGCGGCGCAGGTCCAGAATTGGCCGAAGTCCTCTGTCCTTCTTCTGAACCACGAAGTACCTCGAGTAGAAACCGTTGTCCCAATCGGTTGGTGTTACCCACTCGATGGCTCCCTTGGACAGAAGAGTTGATATTTCTTCTTCCAAATGGGGGGACGAAGTGGTGAAACGGTGTTTTCCTACCCGAGGCATCCGCACGAACTCGATGGCGTAACCAGCGGACAAGATCTTCAAGACCCACCGGTCATTCGTGATGCCGGACCACACCTGGAGGAAGTTCCGGAGGGGGAGGTATGGGAGGTGGAGCAAGAGAGCCTTGGCCTTCGTGACTTCAAACCCGGGACTTGGATTTTGCGTCGGTCTGCTTGCCCTGTCTGTAAGGTTGGTAACGAGGCTTGTGTTGGCGCCTCTGTTTATAGAAACTGGCCCTGGGCTGGTCCGTCGAGCCACCCTGTTGCTGGGGGTTCCTCCGATACCGTTGGGTAAAGGGCTGGAACCGTGACTTGGCAGGCTGAGCCGGCGTGGTGAGCCCCAGGAACTTAGCCGTCGAATTCGTCTGCCGCAGTTCGTTAAGCACCTTATCGGTGTCTTGCCCAAACTTGCCTTGCCCATCAAATGGAAACTCTTTGATGAGCTTCTTCATGGCATCATCGAGAGAGGTGCCCCTGAGCCAAGCATGGCGATGGAGCAAGATGGCAGAGGACATGTCCTTGGCCGCGTAATCATTAATGTGCCTGGCAGTCCGCATCTGTTGTTCTGCCAGAGTCTCCTTCCGTAGCCAGAGTCAAATCCTTTCTGGATGTTGGCAGGCAGTTTCGCAGCAAGGGTCTTCACTTGCTCCCAGAGGTGGGACTGATAGAGGCCCATGGCCCCTGAGTAGTTCGCAGCCCACAGGGAGAACCGGTGGCGTAAAACTTACGGCCCACCGCGTCCAGCTTCTTCCCTTCCAGAGTCAAAGGTACCGGAAAACCGCTGACAGCCGTCTTATGCTGGAAGGCTTTGACCACCAAAGAGTTTGGCAAAGGGTGTGCCTGGAGAAACTCGACGTTCTCATCCAAGACTCTATGCATTCCATCGAGTCTGGACAAAACGGAGTGAATGACACCGGCTTCTTCCATGTTGCCTTCGCTGACGTCAACATGGAAGGAAGCATGGTGATGTGGACCGGCCGAATCACCTTTTTGTCCAGTTTGGCGGTCATTTGGTCCTCGCCCTCCAGTGGTGGTTGGCCCACCTTCAGATTCAGAGCGGTACCCAAATGGGTGAGCATCGCTGTGAGGGAGCGTTGATCCTCACCATGCGGTGGGTCAATCGCGCCGATAGCCTGGTCCGGCGTATTGTCGGCATCGACATCTCCCTTGTCCTCCTCTGAAGACGTGCTGGAATCATTGGAGGACGAGGGAGGAATCCTGGTATCCACGTCGGGACCGCGCCAGTATGGCCTGGGTGGGACGACGGGCTGGGAGCTCACCGCATCGACGTCTGGACCACACCAAGACAATATGGGTGGGCCAGCGAAGCGAATGCTCGACCCTCGAGAGGGCAGCGGAGAGGCAGCAGGGCCAACATCCCTGGGGCTTGTGGTGGTCGGTACCGGAGCCGCAGAGGCTGCAGGGATGGTGGCCTTAAACTGTTGGGCGAACGACTTCGCCATGGCCTCAAACATTTCCTTGAAGAAGTCCACCTGGGTCGCATCCACCGCAGACGGCTGGGACGGAACGGTGGCCGGTATAATCGGAGACGAAATGGTGGCCGGAATGGTGGTTGGCGGTTCGTCTATCGTTGGAGTCCTAGGCCTCAGAGAGACAGATGCCTGCCTAGTGGGTGGACGGCCCCTTTCTCGAGGTGGAGAAGCGACCACCTGCAGTGGGCGAGCTGGAGCCCCAGCCCTGCGTCCTTTAGCAGGCAATCCCGAAGAGGACCGGCCGCCTCACACTGAGGATCCGGGTGAAGGATATCTTGCGACCGAAAAGGGAGGCGAGGGCCCCGGAGAAACAGGAGGGCGAGGCGTAGGTGGGAGTGATCGCCTTTCCTCCGACCTATGCTTCTTTTTCTTCTCCCAATTTTTCTCCTTCCTGATCGAGAGGGTGGAAGACGATGGTAGAGGCAGAAGCCGAGTAGGCTGAGAGGCACCAGCAGACGTGGATGCAGCCGCAGCGGGAGCCAAGGCAACCTCCATAAGGTGCGCTTTCAACCGGTTGCTCCGGTTCTGAACTGCAAGTCATGTAAAGTTCTTGCAGTGTACGCAGGATTGGCTCTGGTGCGATTCTCCCAGACAAAAAAGACAGAGGCTATGCCCGTCGGAGGCAGGGAACTTCTTCAGGCAAGCAGAACACTGCTTGAAAGCTGCAGCCATGAAAAAAAATTCCCGACGGAAAGTTCGAGAAGGCGAACACCCCGAAGGGCAGGCCAGCCGCCACCCCCTTGAGGGGGGAAACGGTGACCGGAGCATGGTCGGTAATTGAGTCCACCAGAAGGAAGAAACAGCACCGGGGTGGCAATCCTGCCCGAAGGACAAGATTGCGGGAAAAAATTGTAAAGTTCGTCGAAGACTTTTCCTTAGAAAAGACGAAAAAATTGAGGAAGCTCTCAATGATCGTCCTGCTGCCGAGGCGGAAAGAGAACTGAGGTAAAATGGCGGACTAGCGCCTCAGGGTGGGTGGTACGGTGGGCGGTCTTACCGCCAAAACTTTCGACCAATGAGCTTTTAAGCCTCCGATCAGTGTTCTGCGCAGGCGCATAACCCAATAGTGGGGATTCACAAACTATATGAAGGAGAATGAAGTTTTACAGGACTGTCTTGGCCTTTAATATTTGCCAAAAAAGAGTGGGGCCAAACAGTGAAGACAATAAAGAAGCGGAGAACCATTTGAGGCTCAAAGTTCAAAGTGTATTTCACATTAATAGAATTTAATTTTCAAAATAATTGCAAAGATCCAAAGCCCTTCTGGTAATTTTTTTGTCTTTTCACAGTGGTTTCATCAGGAATCTAAACATAAACAAATGTACAAATAGATTGGTGAGCATATAGGATTATATACATATTTACAAAATTTACAAGAGACCTCGGAAATACATACACATAGATGCAGATACAGGATAAAAAAATTACCTGCTTAACAAACTGTTTAAACGTGCATCCCAAGCCTCCTGTGTGAGTTCTTTGGTGCTATCTGACATCAATGGGCTCCAAGTTCTGAGAGAATTTTAAATGCACATAGTAATGAAATGAAGGATAAGCAACAGCTGTGATAGTTACAGAAAAAACACATCGTAACTTTCTTAAAGGAAGCAGGCAAAATCAAGTTCCATATTAAGTCCATTTGGGTAAAGAGAATTGAATCGGTGAATATAGTATGCCACTCTTCTCAAAAGTAACTTCTCAATGTCAGCACGAGCGAACGGTGGCGATCTGATAGTTTCTAGAAGGGCGAACTTGAAGTCTCGATCACTGTGCTGTACTTCAGTGAAATGATTAACAAGTGGAGCTTGTGTATCCAATGATTAATTTTGGATCGATGTTCCCCCACCCACACTTTCAATTCTCTGGTGGTAACCCCCAAATAAAAAATACCACATTTACATATCAGTATATATACACAATTTTTTGTTTTGCAAGTTGTTAATTCTTTAAGTGCAACTTTAAATGGATTGCCCAGTATAGAGATTTCTTTTGTCTCCCAGGCTAGCGAACACTGAACGCAATTTCCGCAGCGGTAATGTCCCTTGGCAATAGGGGTGGGTGTTCTTGAACTGGTGATTATTTGCCCAATGGAATGGGTTTTTCTAAGCCCTATAAGAGGACGATTCTCACAACCTGGGAGATGCTGGACAATATTCCAATATTTAAATATAATCGTCTTTATTTTGTTGGCCAGGGGGTAGAATTTGAAAGAGCAGTTTAGTCTCGATTGCTTTGGTTTATCCCTTTTAGTTAAAAGTTGCTATCTTGGGGTGGCAAAAGCTTTAGAATAACAATTCTGGACTATGTGATCAGGGTAACCCTTATTGGATAAGTATCTGCTAATATCAAGGGCGGAGTTCTTAAAATCTACTACTGAGGAAGAATTTCTTCTAGCTCTAAGAAAGAGTCCATAAGGTAAGTTATTCTTTAGAAACATTGGGTGGTGAGAGTGGTAATTTAAATAGGCATTCCTATCGGTATTTTTCCTAAATAATTTGACTCTTACCACATGGTCTTGGGGTTAATGATAGTTTGAAATTTACGCATAATGTCAGTCATCTTTCTTTGCCTTTCCTCGATGTGTCAGTGTATTTGTCAGAAGACTGTGTGGTAAGAGTGGTAGTGGTAGCCATATGACTTGAGCGGTGAATAGTCATAATAAGTTCACTGGGTTTTATCTGGCTCTAGATTTCTATCCACAAAGGTTAGTGGAAAGGCCACAAGAAAAGAGCTACGCTTGACCTGAAATACAGGCAAGCAAGCCCGATCAAAGCTAAGTTTATGGGTAGCATTCACAAACAACAGGCATTTTCTTTTAAAAAAAAGTTCCTTAAAGAACATTAAAACCATTTAAAATGCATGCAGTTTATTGAAGGATAAAATTGTACAGTAAAGTACAATGAAAGTTCCCAAAACAGAATAGCAACATTAGTTCTTAACATATAAAAATTAAAATTTCCACTAAAAACAAGCATTTGTGTATCTCCAAATTCAACTCTTTAATATAAGTAATTATTTGCTTAAGTATTTCTTCAAAATAATTCCAATTAATGAATTGTAAGTACAGAGAAGGATGGCCTAAGAACTCACACTGATTGTTTAAGCAAGTAAATGCCATTCAATAGGCAGGACAGTGTAATCGACAACGAGCAAAGGGTACAACCCATTTTCATTAAGGTCACAAGCTACATAATGTTGTTATAATTGAAAATGTTGAGTAATTAATTAGTTATTTTTATATCCATCTCAACAGTGTTAAATACCATCTCCAGACTAATTTATAAAAAAATTCATTATATAATTTTAATATCCCATATTTTCTTCCACACCTTACTACTTATTTCCCCTCCCATATCTGAGACCAATAGTGCTTTAAGATTATCCTTCATTGTCTTATTTTTATCTTGATTCTCCTTCTATATTACCATTTCTTCAAACTTTGAAAGATCCCTACTTTTACTTTTTGTTTTCACTCATTTTTGTTGTTCAATCACACAGTCAATTCTGACTCTTTGTGATCCCATGGACCATTGCCCGCCAGGCATCCCTATCCTCCACCATCCTCCTCAGCCCGCCTAGCTCTGTGCCCATTGCATCAACAATACCATCTAGCTATCTCATTCTCTGCCATCCCCTTCTTCTTTTGCCCTCAACCTTTCTCAGCATCAAGGCTTTCTCAAGTTAATCCTCTCTTCTAATTTGATGTCCAAAGTACTTTATCTTCATCTTCACTATTTGACCTTCTAAAGAGCAGTCAGGGTTGATTTCTTCTAAGATCAAGCTATTTGTTCTCCTCGCTGTCTAGGGTACTCTCATTTTTAGTATATTCCAACTATTTAATTAGTCCAAGAAATCCATTCCCCTTCTAATGCTACACCTACTTGATTTCTATTAGTTGTCTTCTCTAACCCAATGAAAGTGCTGCACTCAATATGCCAGCAGATTTGGAAAATGCAGCAGAGGCCACAGGATTGGGAAAGGTCAGTCTATGTTCCAAATCTGAAGAAAGGTATTGCCAAAGAATGGTAATTCCAGAGAATTCTCAAATTACAGTGGACCCCTGAATAACGACAAAGCTTGGTTCCCCAAGTCGTGTCGTTATTTGGATTTTGACGTTGTGCGGGTGGAATTTTTTTCACCCATTTTCTTGTCCCCGCCACCCTTGGGAGCCTCAGGGGAGGCGATCCAAGCTGTTTCCGACCCCACCAGACCTTTTCCGATGCTGCTGCAAGCAGAAACCTGCAGCGAACAAAGGGGTTTACCTTGCCAACAAAAGTCTGCATAGTTAAAGTAATGGCCTTCGCAATAGTAATGTATGGCTGTGAGAGTTGGACCATAAGAAAGGCTGATGCAGTAGACGCCTTGGAACTGTGGTGCTAGAGAAGACTCTTGAGAGTCCCCTGGACTGCAAAGAGATCAAATCAGTCAATCCTGAAGGAAATCAACCCTGACTGCTCATTGGAGGGACAAATGCTGAAGCTCAAGTACTTTGGCCACCAAATGAGAAGAGAGGACTCACTCAAGAAGGCCTTGATGCCAGGAAAAAATCAAAGGCAAAAGGAGAAGGCGACAACAGAGGATGAGGTGTCTGGATGGCATCGTTGAAGTGGTGGGTGTAGATCTGGCAAGGCTGCAGAAGATAGCAGATGACAGAGGAGCCTGGTGTGTGGTGGTCCATGGGGTCGCAAAGGGCTGGACTCAACTGTGCGACTGAACAACAACAACAACAACCATCTTAGTCTAAGAACATTTCTTCCACAATAAATCTTCCAAGCTCTTTCAACTTTCCTGGAAATTTTCTAATTCTACAACTTAGGTACAAAAGGGAGATGTCATTGGGATAAATTTGTAACATATCTCTAAGAAAAGGCTTTTCATTTTTTTAAAAAGAAAAAAATACTATTATTCTTGAGGTACAGTAACCATTAATTTCGAATGCCAGTTTTGATTATTATTATTAGATTTAAGACTTCTTTTCCACATGACCTCTTGTACCTAGATTACTTTGACTTTGCCGTTTTGATACTTAAAAGCGGTCTCTGTGGATGTGATCACATAGACTATTGCAAGGGTGCCCAAACCTTTCAGGCTACCGACACCAATTCATCCGGCCCACGAAGCCCTTGTTGCTCCTGGAAGTTTAAGTAAAACGTGCCCAGTCGGGCGCTTTTTACTTCCACTTCTGGGAGCAATGAGAGCTTTGTGGGCCGGATGAATTGGTGTTGGGGGCCAGATCCAGGCCACAGATCATAGTTTGGGCACCCCTGGTCTATTGCTTGCATTATGGACCACCTGTGGGGTGGCCCGTTGCCTTTTCCTGGCAAAACAGTCCTCTCCAGTGCAATCAGATGCATATCTTTTTTGTCTGACAATACCCTGTTTCTTCTGTCACTTTCACAATAACCCACAAGAAACCTGGAGTAGAAGCATTTTCTCCTTTGTTACACCATGCAAGTAGGAAACGAGGTTTTACACATTTTCTGTGCCTACTTATCTGAAATGTGCCAAGCTTAAGAAACAACTGTAACAAGTTTTTCTTTGAATTCTACCAAAAAATAGAAACATTGTGGTTAATTGTACAGGTGAAACTCGCAAAATTAGAATATCGTGCAAATGTTCATTCATTTCACTTAAAAGGTGAAACAAATATATGAGATAGACTCACTACATGCAAAGCGAGAGATGTCATGCCTTAATTTGTTATAATTGTGATGATCATGGTGTACAGAGTACATGAGATTATGTGATTATGGGGTACATGAGATTGGGGAGTTGGGGTTTTCATAAGCTGTAAACTATAAGCATCAATATTATAACAAAGTAAGGCTTCAACTATCTTGCTTTGCATATAATGAGTATCTCATAGATTTGTTTCACCTTTTAAGTTGCATTACTGAACTGAATGAACGTTTGCACGATATTCTAATTTTCCGAGTTTCACCTGTATTTGAATGCAATCTGAAAAGCTATTCTTGATTCTTAAATTATATCCAATGGTGGGCTTTGTATATGGACCTTGGAAAATTCAAAAACATGATTCAGGCTGCATTGACTCCAAATCTACTGAAGCTGGAGGACTATATCCAAAAAGACTGAGTTGTGGTCCAAACCAAATCTTCTCTGATGAAAACCCTCCTAGCACATCTCAAAGGCTATAACAGGGCAGAGGAAGAAACTGGCAGATTTGAAGAGACAAAGCAATTGTGTACCATCATGTCACACTTTGATTTGTATGGGACTCATCAG
Source organism: Bradypodion ventrale (assembly GCA_035047345.1). Taxonomy (NCBI): domain Eukaryota; kingdom Metazoa; phylum Chordata; class Lepidosauria; order Squamata; family Chamaeleonidae; genus Bradypodion; species Bradypodion ventrale. Next base: position 66,705,711 of record JAWDJE010000001.1, on the reverse strand, counting down.
TTTTAACTTCTGCAACCACCAGCTATGGACCAAGGTACTTCAGTTGTGGTTTGACAGATGTTGGCTAACAAGTCTGTGCATAGTTTTGCTTGTTCTCTAGAAATCTCAAAATATAATCTGCTGGTGGTCTTTGGAATGGATCTTTTGCAATGAGTTTCTTGATTAAGAGTGCCTGTAAAGAAAGAAGAGGGGGTTATTTGTTAATCTCTACAATGGGTATAGGGATGAGGTGGCTTAGTAGTTAAAGTGCTGAACTTGACTGGAATATTGGCAGATCAGCAGTTCAAGACTCAAGTGCTGCATGACGGAGTGAGCTCCCTTTGTCTGTCCCAGCTCCTGCTAAACCCAGCAGTTCAAGACCCAAGTGCTGCGTGATGGAGTGAGCCCCTTTGTCTGTCCCAGCTGCTAAACCCAGCAGTTCAAAAGCAAGAAATTGCATATAAATAGGTACCGCTTCAACGGAAAAGGCAACGTCATTCTGTGTGTTCCAGTGTTTACCCATGTCTGCCACGTGACCACAGAAACGTCTGCAGAGGCAGGCACTGCTGGCTCTTTGGCTATAAATGAAGATGAACACCAGTGCCTAGAGTCTGACACAACTGGCTTTCGAGCAAGGGAGACCTTTATCATTCCTTTACAATGGGTACAGATAAGAATGAAAATGCATTAATGAAGCATACCTGTCTTGGAAATTTTTCATCAAACGTTTCTGGAAATCTGCCTTTTCGAATTTTCAATAATTCCTAGAAGAAGAAAACCAGTATTTAACTGTCCTTTAACAATATATCCAATGATATTTCTAGTTTACCAATAGGAAGGAAGGGGAGGAAACATTTTCAGGTGTTTTTTTTGTGTTTTTTTTGGGGGGATAATCCTGATTTTTATCCTAAAGAATGTGTGTGAGGTACCATATCTTGGTTTAGAGAGAGGCTCAAACTCCCCCTCTTTTTTTTTTGGGGGGGGGGGGGGGGAGGACAAATTCTGGAAAGTTAGGCAGGCTCTGGAAAAACTCAAAGCAAGCTTGGGGTTGCAGAGCATCCACGTTATACGACATCTATGAAAAATTAGTGGCCAAACATACCAGCCAGTTGGTTCCTACGCCTAACAAAACTGTGTCTCCTGATACTTCTGCTGCTCTAGTGCCTATGAAACATATGGATCCAAAAGGTCTCTGCAGTCAGCCTTCCTAGAACATTTCTTTGCTTAATGGTCTTAAACGGTTCTTGTTATTTTGTTCTTTATAAACATATTACTTTATATACATTTTATATATAACATATATACATATTAATATCCCTCTTCATCTATCTCCTATGGCGTGTGATCGTTTGTGTTTTCAGACTGCAATTACCAGAATTCTCCATGAATTTTGGCCCACAAAACCTAAACAATACATCTGCAAGTTTTGCTCTCTAAAGCAAGGCTTTTGGGTTGTTTCACTGCACCACTGACTTTTCTGGATTTGCTTCCTGCTGTTGATTAAGTTTAAAAGAGAGAAAGAAAGAAAGCAAACTATCAATCTTGCTGCTCACTAGGCTGTTTAGAAGGTGCCTCCCAAAAGCTATGACTCCTAGGAAGCGTTGTGGCAGAATGGGAGAGTGAGAGAGAGAGAGATAGGTTACTGCAGGGGTGCCCAAACTACAGCCCAGGGACCGGATGCCAATTCATCTGGCCCACAAAGCTCTCATCGCTCCCAGAAGCGGAAGTAAAACGAGTTTTACTACCGCTTCTGGGAACAAGGGTACTGCGGGCTGGATGAATTGGCATCATGGGACAGATCTGGCCCCCAGGCCATAGTGACCAGCCCCCTGAACCACGTGACCAGCCTGCGGCCCAAAGAATTTGGCCACCCCTGGGTTAGTGTGTGAGGCAAGTTACATCCAAGTTCTTCTCTAAGGAGCTGATATCTAAGGGGTCTGCAAATTTGTGTCTGGGAGTTCCAAAGCCTAGAATCATCTTTGGAATTATTTTAGCTGTATAAAGACTGCAGCCCAAAACAAAAACACATACATACATTCCGTTACTTACCTCGATTTTCTCATGGTCAGTTCCAAATGCACACAGCATTTCAAACAAAATTATTCCTAACGGAAAGATATCCACTGCTTTTGTATAATTGCGCCATTGCTGTAGGGAATGAAACAACACATATGGTATTAAGATCAAAATCTTACCGTTCAATCTCTCCCTGTTTTTAAATCAGAAAATTTGCAGTGCCATGTAAAATAAGTCCTACAAAATTCAACGTGTACCATGGCATTTTTATCTAAAAACTGACTACAGCTTTAGGGAAAGTGGTGCTTCTCCAAACAAATCCACATTCAGCCATTCAGCTCATTCTATTGATACAGGAGCTGGGTGGACAGCTTATTGCAGCCAAAGGCTGGAAGTTCAATTCCCCACTATGCATGTTAGAAGAGCCAGTCTAACTAGAGTAAAACCCTGGGTTACAACCGCCTTGGTTTAAGTTTGCTGCAGCTTACAACAGAAAATCCTATTTCATTTATTAGACTTGTATGCCGCCCTACTTGTCAAAGCAACTCAGAGCGACTAACATACCATGGGACAACATAGATTACAATGTTACAATATCAAATATAAATCCAACAGCATTTTACACACACACACACACACACACACACACACACACACACACACACACACACACACACACACACACACACACACACACACACACACACACACACACACACACACACAATCAATCAATAGTCAACAAGTCTAACATAAAAATGAAAATACAATACAAGGAAGGGCCAAAGAAACAATATATGACAATTGCAAAATATCACATCACAAAACATTTCGGAAACATTTCAATAAATCTCCAGTCACAATTACAAAATGTCAAGTTATCATAAAAACCCTTCAAAAACAGTGGCGGTGGCAAAATCTACCAAACCGGTGGCGGCAGAGTTCTTGTAGCCGGCCAGCCGGCTGTACAGCTGTTCCTCCTTCCCTCAGCTGGGCTGGCTGAGGGAAACCGGTGGCAGTGGCAGCAGGCCGGCTGGCTGACCTGCCAGCTGTTCCTCCTTCCCTCAGCTAGGCTGGATGAGAGAAACTGGCGGAGGCGAGCAGCAAAGTTTTTGTAGCCGGCCAGTCGCACAGCTGTTCCTCCTTCCCTCTTCCCTATGGAAATGCTGTCCCGGTTTACAATTTTTAATGTATTTTTTCAGTTTATGATGATCAATTCAGAACCATTTTTTAATTTTTTAATGCATCCCTATGGCTGTTTCGGTTTGCAATTTTTTTGGGTTACAACGGAGACTGTTGGAACTGACCTCCGTTGTAACCCAAGGTTTTATTGTACACTGTCCCAGGGTGCCAACAAGACAAGGGAATGGTAAACCACTTCTAAGTATTCTCTACCTATAAATCCCTGAAAAGGGTTGTCATAATTTAATTGATAGCATACAGATTATTTATTACTGTTATGGAGAAAAGATGCAGATTTATTTATTTTATATACCGCTCATTTGGCAGATTTCTCACTCTGAGCAGTGCACAAATAAATATTAAATAACACAACAAAATGCACAAACAAACCAAGCAAACAAGCCCTTCTCAAAATGAAATGAAATAACTGGTGTCTGAGGGCATAGGGGATCAACTGAGATAGGTTAAGAGATAGGTTAGCCATTTTGCAGTATTCTTCACAACAATTCCTATGAAGCTATAATGAACTGCTTGGACTGTTTAAAAATCATTGTACGATGCATCCCATAGGGAAAATCACTATACAATGCATGCATCGTATAGCAATTGTTTCATACAACAATGGCCCCCGTGGAATGGATTATAATTGTTGTATGAGGTACCACTGTACTTACAATTTCTTGCTTTCAAACTGTTAGGTTGGTGAGAGTCAGGACAGATGACAGGCGCTCAGTCCGTCAGTCAGCACTCTGGTCTTGAACTGCTGGCCTTCCGGCATTCAAGTTCAGCATCTTAACCACTAGCCATAACAGTCCCTAATGTAGGTATACTCTAGCTCTATATTCAGGTGTTATAAATATGACTGCTGTGGACATAAAGCCCCACTAGGATCCTCCTTCATGTTCTTCACAGTTTCAGCACTACACATGAGCATGCACCATGGAAAGTATGGGTGCCCTTTTGCATGTAGAGCAGTGGTTCCCAATGTGGGGCCTGCACCACACAGGAGGACTGCAATTCCCAGAAGCCTAAGTCAGTACATTGGCTGATCAGTGCTTTGGGGAATTGATGTGTCCGAAAGTAGGAAGGACTCTGACCAGCGTTGAACAGTTCAAACACAAGTGATTTATTAACAGCTCATAACATGAATAGTTCGGACCAAAGAATAAGGGTGAGGTGACTTGCTTATATACACAGAACAGCAGTGGGAGAACTAGATACATTTACCCATCTTCTCAGAAAGGGTGGGAACCAATCAGAATGTAATGAAAACAACATACAGTTTGCACCTTGCAAAAAGGGTGCGCTTTAGCAGCAAAGACTTGATTGCAAAACCAACAGCAATTAAACACAAGGACATAACAGGAATTGACTTAGACTTCTGGGAATTGAAGTCCAAAACCCAAAGGTTGGGAAACACTGATGTAGAGTCTACATAAACACTGGTCCCTTCACTTCTTCCATCACATCACTTATAGCTTAAAGAACATGGCAATGTAAGGGGCAGTATTAATCATGCAGACAGCAATGGCATTTTAAACTTCTCAGAGGCTGTATATATACCCAAAATCAATGAGAAACCACTTTAGCAAAAAGACAGATAGATCAGTACAAGCCCATTGATCAAGTATTAAAGGAACTACCTGTTCAGGGGCCATGTACAACATTGTTCCCTTATCTTGAGTCCTTTCTGCTGAAAGGTCATCTATACCAGTTGTTACCAATCCAAAATCACCTATTTTTATTTTATCATTTTTTGTGATGAATATATTTGAAGGCTGTAAAAACAAATACAAAAGAAAAAGTCAGTTCCAGTCTAAATCCAGGCATACCAACTGCTAAGGTTTTTCTAAGGCAATAGTTTTGGTCAAGGTGAAGAAGTCATGTTCCTGAGACCCAAAGGCAAGAACCTTGGTGTCTAATTAAAATTCTGAATGTTTTGTAGAATTGTAGGCTGAAATCCTCTTGGTTAGCAATGAAAATTGTACTAGAGAAGGCAAAATGAACTGGTATGGATTTAGTGAATCAAGTCCTCAGTAAGTTCCATTTATATAAATGGACCTACTACTATGTTTACCAACAGGATTTTAGCTGCAAAGTTCTAGGACGGAAAGGACCCCAAGGATATCAAATTCAACCTTCTGCCATTACTTCAGCCTCTACCCCAGGGGTTCCTACACTCCTCAAGGGGACTTCAATTCCCAGAAGTCTAAGTCAGTACATTGGCTGATCAGTGCTTTGGGTAATTGACTTAGGCTTCTGGAAATTGAAGACCAAAAACCAAGGGTTTGGAAACGTTGCTCTACCCAATGTACAGCTACAGGAAATAAGTTTGCACCATCTTTCTTATTGAGTGCCCTTCAAATTTTTGAAGACAGCTATCATAAACCTTATCTGTCTTCTTCTTTTCCAGACTAAGCAAATCCAGCTCTCTCAACCACTCCTTACAGGTCTTTAGTGTTCAGATATTTTACCATCCTACTCATCCTGTTCTGAACAAATTCCAACTTGCTTCTTCAATTGTGGCATCCCAGAACTAGGTACGAAATTCCATGTGAGGCATGATTGAAGCAAAACAGTGTTATTCTTTTCCTTGATCTTCATGGTACACTTCTGCTGATACAACTAAATAGTGAATAGGGTGGAGGTAGTGGCCATCACATCACATTATTGACTCCTGTTTAACTTGTGGTCTCCTAAAACACCTAGAGCTTTTTACATGCACTAATGCCAAGTCAACTAATAACTATCCCATATCCAATGCACCTACTTTTCTGCCTAAATGTAAAATTTTACACTTTTCTCTCTTAAAAGTCATTTTATTTATTTTGGCCAATTGGTTTAGATCAAGCATTTGCACCCTATGGCCCATGGGCCTAATCCAGCCCACAGAGCTCATTAATCCGGCCTGCCATAGCCACCCTGGCACCTCAAAAAGCCCCACCACCACCACTGAGTGTCCAAAAACATAACTTACCATAGCAGCAGCGGTGGCGGGGATCATGCCATTTTCCAGTTTTCTTACACAACCTCCACCACTCCCCATGGCGGCAGGAGGCTTTTTGGAGCATGTTCGCTACATTTTGGGAATTTTTCTCTGCTTTGCTGCATTTCAGTGGCTAGAATGTGGTGGTTGGCAACTTCTGGTGCTGGACAGAACTTATGTCAGCACCTGGGCTCCCAACGTGGAACAAGGAAGTCACCAACCACCACATCCATGGGGAGCAGTGGAGGCTGTGCAAGCTGGAAAAACAGTGTGATTCCCGCCGCCGCAAATGTAAGCGCCAGGGGCAACCACGCCTCCGGCCACCACAGCTGTGGGTCAGGCGGGTCTGGCCTGTGGCAGGAAAATGTTGCAAACCCCTGGTTTAGATCATCTTAGATACTGTTTGTGTCTCATGTAGTAGTAGGTATTTCTTCCAGTTCAGCATTTAATAAGCATCTCCATGCACTCATCCAAGTTGTTTATAAAACGTTGAACTTCATGGGGCCTAGAAGTGAAGCCTTAGTTGTCTGCAGCATGATGAAGAACCAATGGCAAGTACTCTTTGACTATGTTTTGTATCGGTGTATAACTAATCAAGCCACTATTATAGGAACTGCAGAATTAATATAAACACACTCAGCATAGATGTAATGTTTGCATTTTATGGCCAGAACCCAATTGAATAATTAACACAAACTGAAATTGTTGCTAGTTCATCCATATTACCTTGAGATCTCTATGAATGAAGTTGTTTTCATGAATAAATTTCACACCATTTACTATTTGCTGGAATTTCATCAGAACTTCTTCATTATAGCTTTCTTTCTTTCTTTCCTGAGAAATCCAATTAGATAGTGTTCCCTTCTCACAATATTCCATACGTATGAAAAGGCACTTACATTGTTTTGATTCCCTGCAGATGTTAAAATAAGAACAGATTACAACATTAAAGTAAGAACCTCCCCATTCATCCATGGAAACCAATCCTGGGACCAGCCTTTTGACTTTGGCTCTAAACCAGTTATTTCCAAGATGTGGACCACACCCCACAGAGGGACTTCAGTTCCCAGAAGCCTAGATCAGTACATTGGCTGATCAGTGTTTCGGGTAATTGACTTAAGACTTCTGGGAATTGAAGTGCAAAAACCAAAGGTTGGAAAAACACTGCCCTAAACTGACAGACAATAAACCTGAGCCACTATTGAAGATTTTAATTTAGCATTAGATGGTATTTTTTACAAACCAGCTCTACCTTTAAATGTGAGGAACTCCTGGACCGGGACTCCTTGCTCACGGTCACTCATGCTCTGGTCACCTCCAGATTGGATTATTGTAACACGCTCTACATGGGGCTGCCCTTGGCGACCATTCAAAGGCCTCAGCTGGTTCAGAATGTGGCTGCGCAGGTTGTGATGGGGTGCGGGTGCTATGCCTGGGCCTCGCCACTGCTTTGAGAGCTGCACTGGCTGCCAGTGTGCCTCCAGGGGCAATTCAAGGTGCTGGTTTTGACCTTTAACGCCCTTCATGGCATTGGACCAGGCTACTTAAGAGACCGCATCACCCCAAGAAATTCAGCCCATCCTACTAGGGCAGGCAGGAGGGGTTCAGTGGTGGTCCCATCAGTGAAAGAAGTATATCTTACTGGGACCAGGAAGAGAGCCTTCTCCGTGTCTGCCCCAGCTCTGTAGAACCTCTTACCACCCGAAATGCATCTCCAGACAGAACTACTCCCTTTTAGAAATATGCTGAAGACATGGCTATGTCAGCGGGTGTGGGACATGACTGCCTCCACCACTCAAGCCCGCTGGCTTGTTTAGCCTGGGTGAGGGACCCTCCCCAGTTTGGCAATTTTGTTTTAATGTGGGTGGAGGGTAGGGGAGGGTAGGTTTTTTAAATGATAAATTGTTGTTTATGTGTTTTAACTTTGATTTTAGCTGGGGGGGGTTGGGTAATTTTTTTAGCTGCTGATGTTTTAATTGTCCCATATTGTATTTTTATTTTTTTCCCATTCCTCTTTTGTTGTTAGCCACCCAGAGTGGTGTTCCCACCAGGAGGGTGGGATACAAATAAACAAAATAAATATAAATAATATGGAAATTTATTATGAACGTCTATTTCAGGAGTGCCCAAACTACGACCTGTGCCAGATCCAGCCCGATGCAAAATCATCAAGCCCGTGCCGCCCTCGTCACTCCTGAAAACGGAAGTAAAACGTGCCCATACATGCGATGAGAGCGGCGTGGGCCAGATGAATTGCCTTCGGGGTGGATCTGGCCCACATGCTGTAGTTTGGGCATCCCTAGTTTAAGCAGAGAAAATGGCAACCTAAAAATTCTATCTCATCCTGTTGCAAAACATATCTGTTGCAAAACAGATTGCAAGGTGTATTTTACTTCTGTTTCCGATGGGAGAAACCACGTGACCGGTCCGCTAAACCATGTGACTGGTCCACTGAACCATGTGACCAGCTCACAGCCAGAAAATTTTGGGTACCCGTGGTCTATTCTGCACCTAGGGAAGTGCAAAAAAGCAAGCAAAGGAGTGGGTTGCGTTTTGTTTGCTGCCGATGATAGGTAAGCTCTTTTTCTACTCCCAAATCTACCCTCAGCCAAGCAGAGACCATGGGTTCTTACAGACGAACTCCATATCACCCCAGTGCATGATTTTAATACTGATGCCAATGGTTTAATTTTCTAAAGCAGTTTGTTTCACATTATCAGAAAGAGAAAACTCCCAAGGTGAGGTAATAAACTGGTGGTGGTGATGGTATTTTTTGAAATGCTAATCACATGACATGTTCCCTCTTGAGGCATTAAGCAAGATATCGCCCATTCTTCCAGGCACCTCAAAAGATCCATACCTATTAGGTAGGAAGAATGGTTTTATTGCACCAATACCAGCATCTTAGAAGCAGTGATAAAGAAGGACTAGGTTTATGCTACTTAAAAACCAAATTACCTGATATCGCTTATGCTATCCTCCAATGAAAAAATGTCTTGCCCGGTCCAAGAATCAGAATACTGAATAATATTTTCATGATGTTGCAGCTTTACTAAGGCGTGTACTTCTTGTTTTATTTTGTCTTCTTTCTCACTGATTGAAGCAGAACAGGAAAATACTCTATATTACACATATTAGCAAGAATCTTAACCTATAAATCTGAGCATTAACCGTTGGAACTTGACAAAGGATCCTACACCCGGCCATACTAGCCCATACCGAGCATTCGTGGACTTGCCCGAAATGGGTCCGGAGGTCAACAAAGATTTTAGAAGTGCGCCAGTGGGGCAGGAGACCAACAAACTCAAACAAAGGAAAAGAACCTCAATCCCCAACGTTCCTTGCACTGCGCAGCACCACAGCCAATGAGGCTGAGAGGCGCGAGCAAAAAGAACATTGGGAAATGTGCCGCGGCCAATCAAAAACAAGCCACAGGAAAAAAACGATGCACAAACAGAAACCACAAACGCAAAACTACAAGCCCCAGTGTCCTGCGCACCATGAGCGCGCAGAACGCTGAGGAAGCCGGCGTGCGAAAAATAAAAATACAAAGCACCACTGGGGTTCCCGCAGTCCGGCCAGCGAGGCCAGGTCACAGGAAGGAAAGCCCCCTCCCCAACGCCGCCTGAAGCGCCACTGGGGTTCCCGTGGCCCGGCCAGCGAGGCCAGGCCACGGGAAGGAAAGCCCCCCCACTGGGGTTCCGGTGGCCCAGCCAGCAAGGCCAGGCCACGGGAAGGAAAGGCCCCACCAACAACGCCACCTGAAGCGCTGCTGGGACTAAAAACAGTAACAAAAAACACACACCAAAATTATTCAAAAATAATAATAAAAATAAACAATTAAATAAAACAAAAAACAGAAAAAACACAAACAAAAACATCCACAAACACACAAAACCACTTACAAAGCACCTAACAAAAAAACAAAAAAACCACAAATTACACAAACAAACCAGAAAAAGTAAACAAAACCAGAAATAAACAAACCAAAAAATAAACAAAAACAAAAAAGAACAGAAACACTGCCCAGCCCACCACAACAAAAGCAAAACAAAGAAAAACCCCAGAATAAAGAAAATCAGACAACTCACCACCACCTCCTTCCTCCACGACGACCGGAACAAAAATGAACAAACCAAGAGACTACGTACCAGAAGAAGCTCCACCCAGCGGCCAAGAGAGAAAAAACAGTCAAAGTAAAAGAGAACCACTAGCAGCCCCACCTGCAGGGCAGAAAAGTAAAAACAAGTCAAAATACACAACAGCCCCAAACAAAAGGCCACAAAAGTAAAAAAAAAAATCAAAACCATAACAATACATCACACTTTTACACAAATGACAAACATATGTAAAAAAATAAAATAAAAAGATTTCTAAAATCATGTGTTGAGTTTCAACTCAAATAAAAACCAAAAACATCAAAACACAGTTTAAAAACATTGAATGTAAAAAGCATCTACTTTCACATTCCTAAAGTTATTACCTACAGTACAACTATTTAAAAAACCACATACTAAAACATTATTTGGTTAAATTTAAAAAAATTAAAAAATTATATCATCCTTTGTTCTTTTTTTAATCCACAAAAACAAACCACCAAAAAACTGATCACAGTTTATAACAGCCAGGAAAAAACAAATTGTGTATAAATAAACATTTTAAAACTTTCAATTATACACTAACCTCTTTTGTACAAACATTAACAAAAAAAACACACCTTCCAACACAATTTAAAACAGCCTGGCACCGCCGGACAAACTATGCTAGTACCCAATAAAACACTTATTTACAGAATTGGGTGTTTACAGGACAAATTAGCATGAACATTTTACAGGGAACTGCATTATTATTACATCTTTCCCCACAAACACACAAATCAATGTGAGATTGCGAAACTTGATTTGGAATCTATGAGATAAATATATCAGATATTTGAAGTTAATAATGGTTTTGAATGCTCTTGAATGGCATATGCTGTAACAAATGACTCGAGGATGAAGACATTTTATAAACTCCTGGAAGAAAACTTAGTACTTTCAGCAAACACAATGCAAGTTTACAATAGTGTATGTGTATCATGGAAACCTGCTGTACAATTAAAAACTGTCTCGTGTGGAACAAATAGCATTAGTGTGAAAAACAGCACTTATAATAAAAGGCATACACTGGCTTAATACATTTGCTGAATTAAAGAAGAGCAAACATGTGGCAACTTACGGAACAAATTTGACTCGTTTGATGGCATATATTATATTATCAACAGTATGCCTTGCTTTGAAAACATTCCCATATCCACCAGAACCAAGTTTCTCGATGTCATCAAACTGTTCAAGAAATCTGTTTTTTAAACATTAAAAGGAGTCTTAAAATCCTTGTAAATATTACAACACAGTATAGTCTCGCAATTATGAATTTCATGATCATGTCTTGATACAGAACCCATTACTCAAACAAGCAAGCAAAAATAATAATTTGGTACCATCAAGTCAATTCGGGCCCAAGATGAGCTTACTAATGTCTTCTACGTATTAAGTAGTACAGTGGTACCTCATACAATTATTTTAATCCGTTCCACGGGGCTCATTGTTGTACGAAACAATTGCTATACGATACATGCATCCTATAGTGATTTTCCCTATGGGATGCATTGTACAAATTTTTTTTGCAATGGTTTTTCCCATTGAAAATTTGTTGTACGATTTTTTCCATAGGGGAAGCTCTTATGCGAGATGCCATTTTCCCCAAAAACCTAATTATTACACGATTTTGTTGCTATACAGGGCGATTGTTGTATGAGGTTCCACTGTACTTGGAAATGGTTTCCCAGTTCCTCTTTCTGAGAGTGCTATAGAACCATATATATTGCCCTAGGTGGTGGGACATCAGCCTCCTATATCAAATTCTTTACTATGGTCCATGACCAGCAAAAACAATGTTACAAAGTGCAAATTGAAATCAAAATTATATTATACATATAATATAATTATATGGCCTTTCCAAGCCATTACATGCTGAGGATTTGTATTCTCAACCACTAGCTCTGCAACCAGGAACTCCAAGGCACTGGGCTATACCACCTCACTCCAAGAAGGCTAGGGGTGAGTAGATATAACCGCAACATTATCTGAATCGGACTTTATCCGAATTGGACTTTATGCGAGGTGCCACTGTATTTCAAAGACTCCTCCATCAGAGAAAGACATGTGCAGATGTGTGTTTCTGGATTTTTTTTTTGTTTGTTTAATTTCTGTACTGCCTATTTAAAGCTGGAGGTTCTGCAATGCATTTTATTGTGTTTTCTCCTGGTATCCTACACTATTGGCTTTTTCTGTGTAATATTTTATATATTGTGTTGACGTGGAGATGGTACTGTGTTACTAAGATGTCATTGTGAGATGTTATTGTATTATTGATATTCTGTACCCGTTGCTTCATTGTATTGTATTTCTGTTTGGTTATTTTGTATCTTTATTTGATATGTTGTCGGCCTGTGCTGAATAGGGCGGGATATAAATTGAATAAATAAATAAATAATGGCAAACCATTATCTTGAACAGTTTACAAAATTTAAAAACCCCACCCACCATCCCAGCCTGACAAAAAGGTTAGAAATACACAATACAAACACTACAAATAGTCAAATAATAATACAGTACAACCAAGTGGCGACCACTTGAATAAACCTTAAACATATGGATTGTTTTTTTTTAAGGCTGTCAAATACTGTTAAGGCAGAGAGGCACTTTATAAATAAGTTTATTAGATAATTATATAAGCTATTGAAAGTTCATTTTCATTGTATGATGCATCCCATAGAGATTTTCGTTGTACAAATTTTCCCATAGAATGCATTGCTTCGTATAATGAAAAAATTCATTATATGGGGTATAATGGTTTTCGCAAATCCTCTCTGTTGTACAATTTTTTCGTTGTATGATACATTCGTTATACGGGGTTCCACTGTATAAAAAAACCACAATATACATCTCCACTGATATTTTGGCATGTTAAGGACCAAATGAGAAATCCCTTACTCATCTGATGTTTTATGTACACACTGGACTTTATTTGTTGACAAACAATTTGCCTGGTTATCCAAAGCCAGTTCTTTGTCTATATAGTAAAACCCCTACTTACAAAAAAAATCTGTTACATAGGCTTTTGCTTAAATCGGTTTTTTATGTAACTTGAGGAAAACTCATAGGAAAATTTGTTTTTTATGTAACTTGAAGCAAACCCATAAGAAAAATGAATTTCTTTAATGTAAATCAAAGCAAACCCATAGGGAAATGATTTTTACGTAACTCGAAGCAAGCCCATTAAGAAAAAGAATCTTTATGTAACTTGAAGCAAACCCATAGGAAATCGTGTAAATCGGGACATGGTTTTAGCACAAAATCATTATGTAAGTCGAATTTTATGTAACTTGAGGCATATGTAAGTCGGGGGTTTACTGTACATGGGCAAAACCCTCTTAAGTAAAAACACAAACAGCATAACATTTGGAGGCAAATTACCCAATTCACTTATAAAATCTACAGTGATTTCTTAACTTGGAGCAATTCACCGTTTGTTCTACACCAGATTGACTAAGAGGATTTGTGCCCTTCTGCCTAAATTCCATGTAAAATTTAACTGCAACATTAAGAAAGAACTTTATTTAAAACATTTTGAAATATTTTCAAATCTAATCTTACCTGTCATTGATGGTGTATTTATATTCCCTTTGAGTCGGCTTTGAAAATGTTGGGGCTAATGACATCACTTTCCTTAAGGGGAAAAAAGCAAAGTAATGCAAAAAAAATTGCTTTTGTCTATGTTTGTTTTAATCATCTTCCCCAATTAAGAAATCAGTTCAATAAAAAAGTATATATTTTAACATACAAATGTGTACCTTTTAGATTTCACAGCCAGATCTCTGGGACTTGCCTAGAGCAAAATTAAGAAAATGTATTACTCCAGCATACATTAATACAGTATTTTTATGTGACTGCCAAGTGCTTAGTAGAATATCTTGACTCGGTATCTGAATGCAAACGGCTCTGAATAACACAAGCTTCAAACAACAGTGAGACAGAAACCACAACACGAAAAGAAAAGAAAAATAGAAGCCTGGTGCTGGGCAAGATAAAATGTTATGAATATTCACATTGGAGAATACATTTTGGATCAATTTTCCTTCTTCCTAAGCTAAAAAAATAATAATCTATTCATGTGTTACTGTTGCAATTAGAGTAGGCCTATTTGAATCCCATGGAATTTATAGAGAAGACTTACCAAATCCCCACTGATTCAACAGGCACTTTCTAGTATAATCTACTTTACTAAGCAATAGGATTTCAGCAATTAACTTTTATCTAGCACTAAAGTTTCTGTCATTTCACCTCTAATCACAGGGTTCTAATGATAAGTGCTACAAGTCAGGAACTAACTTCCTGGTTCTTAGACCATTACAGCTGCTGACTACAACAGGGAAACAGCAAACTTGGATGCACTGACACTGATCTGCGATATGTGGGGGTCACTGGTAGTTTGTTTGTTTGGGTTTTTTTTTTTGGGGGGGGGCATTTACAGAAGCCTTTTGAACTAACTTGATTGGTAAGATTCTTCTTTCTCCTTTCTCTGACCAAGCAATACACATGGAGGATATCTCTAACATGTGGCAAAAACTACATTTTCTTTCTTTATTCTTCTGACTGTAACTACAAAAAGTAACTAAGTAAATGTTGTGTTCTAAAGCGTGTGCCTTTAAACAATGTACCTATCCATGTGTATCCAATGTAACCTATTCTATGTGTAACATTGTAACCTCCAGCTGCATCATTGTAACCCTAATAGGACGCGAGCTAGTGACCACTAGATGGCAGTAGCGAGCGTCCAAGCTCATTGGTCCAAGACTCACCTAGAACAACAGCGCGGGAAGATTCCCGCCACTACCTTCACCTGGACAAGAAGGGCGTGACCTGAAATGACGTCACGCGGACAGTAGCCAATGGACTGTCGAGGAGCCACATTCAAATGTATAGCCACTGTATATATTGAGCTGTTCATCCGCCATTACCTCATGTTCCCTCTGACCAGCATGTAATAAAGTTGTGTTAAGCCAGCTCTTCGGCTGTCCTGGTGTCCTTGGTCCCATACACTAAATTGGCGACGAAGGTGGGATTATGGCTGCCCACGGGACCAAGACATATGCCGGTTTCGACATCAAGAAACCGCAAGATTGGGAACTCTTCGAAATGGACTTCCAAGGCGCGCTGGTGGAGTTCGAAGTGACGGACGAGGCGAAGAAAAGAGCCATCCTCACCAGAATGCTCGGGCACGACGGCAAGAGGGTATTGATTGACCTCATCGCACCCAAAAAGGCGGCTGAATTCAAGGCAAAGGAGCTCCTGACGGTGCTGCGAGACCATTTCCGGCCCTCGGTAGCGATGTTTCCCGCTCGGAGCGCGTTTTGGAGGCGAGTCCAAGCGCCTGGTGAGTCGGTCGCCGCTTTCGTAGCGGCCCTGCGCCTGGCTGCCGGCCCATGCAAATGGGAGAATTTGGAAGTCACCCTCAGGGACTGCGTGCTATGCGGCCTGAAGGACGCCGAGATTCAGCGCACGCTAATGAATCAGGAGCCGCCCCCCACGTTGCAGGAGGTCCTGAAGGCGGCACAGGCCGCGGAAGCCACGAAGGCCGGGGTGCAAGAGCTCCAGGACTGGCGGCCGAAGGCCGACAAAGCAGAGAGTTCGGTGCACGCAGCCCGGCGAACTTCGAAATCGTCCACCGAAAGCAGCGACGACGAGGACGTCCGGAGGGTCCGGAAGGAGGGCCGGCGGTGCGACGGCTGCGGGGCGGCTCACGACCGTGCCAGGTGCCCGTTCAGAAAGGCCGAGTGCCACAACTGCGGGCGACGCGGGCACATAGCCAAAGTCTGCAGACAACGGCGCAAGGACCGGAGGAGCTCGCCCGACCGCCCAGCGAGGGACCGGAGGAGCTCGCCCGACCGCCCAGCGAGGCCAGACCGCTCGATGAGACTAAAGGATGGCGCCCGGCCCACGAGGAAGCAGGACGGCGTGGGCCGCATCTCCGACGACAGCGGCGACGACGCCCCGGTTTTCAGCGTGTCCATGGGACACCCCCGTTACTTTGTTGAGGTACTGGTGCAAGTGGCCCCTGTTAGGATGGAGATTGACTCCGGCTCCTCTTACTCAATCATTTCCCAGAGGGAGTTTTTGAGAATTGCCCCCCGCGTACGGCCCAAGCTCAAAGCGTTGAGGTCCACGCTTCGGGACGTGCAAGGGAACAGTATCCCGGTGTTGGGGGTTGGGAATTTCCAGGTCCAGTACAAGCGGCACGCCGCGGAACTCCCCCTAGTCATTCTTAAGGGGGTAATTGCAGCCTCCTCGGGACTCAATGGTTTCAGCCCCTGGGTCTGTTCATTGGGGGGGTGCACGCCGTTGGGTCTGACCCGATACAGGAGGTGTGCGACGCGCACCCCGAAGTCTTCAAGAAGGGACTTGGGAAATTCAATGGACCCCCAGTAACGTTCGACCTGGACCCGGAGGTCCGCCCAATCAGACTCAAACCGCGCAGGGTGCCTTTTGCACTCAAGGACAAAATAGAGGCGGAACTGGACAAATTAGTGGGCCAGGGGATTCTTGTTCCTGTTGATTCCGCGGAGTGGGAAACTCCAATTGTCACAGCATTGAAGGCCAATGGGGAGGTTCGCATTTGCGCCGATTATAAGTGCACCATTAATAAGGCAATCCGCCCTAATGCATACCCGGTGCCGGTGGTCAGCCATTTGCTAGCCAGGTTACATGGGGGAAAGTGTTTCGCTAAGCTCGACCTGGCACAGGCCTATCAGCAACTCATGGTAACCCCTGCCGCAGCTGCTGCACAGACCATAATCACGCATAAGGGGGCGTTCCAGGTGACGCGCCTCCAATTCGGCGTGAACTCGGCGCCTGGAATTTTCCAGTCGCTCATGGAACGCCTCCTCAAAGGGCTGGACAGCGTTTTACCATATTTTGATGACGTATTGATAATGGGGGGGAGTGAGGTTGAGTTGGCTGAACGGCTAAACAAGGTCCTGGCGGCGTTCGAACAGGCGGGGTTGAGGTTGCGAAAAGACAAATGCGTCTTCTTCGCGAAGGAGGTTGAGTTCTTAGGGTTCCGAGTAACACCCGAGGGGATCAAACCATCCAAATCCAAGGTGGCCGCCATCAAGAAAGCCCCTCGCCCCACATCCAAGCCCGAGTTGCAGTCGTTCCTAGGGCTCTTAAATTTCTACCACTCCTTCCTTCCACGGAAGGCTGCGGTGGCTGAGCCGCTTCACAAGTTGCTCAAGAAAGATGCGGCATGGAAGTGGGGCGATGACCAGGAGAGGGCATTCACGGAACTGAAACAACTCCTGGCGTCTGACGCCATTCTGACCCATTTCGACCCCAAACGGCCGGTGGTACTGATCTGTGATGCATCCCCGGTGGGGGTGGGGGCAGTGTTATGCCACGTGTTGGAAAACGGGAGGGAGGCCCCAATAGCGTTTTACTCCAGGTCCCTGTCCCAAGCGGAGAGAAACTACGCCCAGACAGACAGGGAGGCGCTGGCGATAGTTGCGGGGACCAAAAAAATTCACGATTTTCTGTATGGCCGCCCTTTCACCATCGTGACTGACCACAAGCCCCTACTAGGCATTTTTACCGCAGATAAGCCCACGCCACAGATCCTGTCCCCGAGAATGCTTAGGTGGGCCATTTTTCTCAACGCCTACCAGCACGCGTTGGTGTACCGGCCCGGGAAAGAGATCAGCCATGCGGATGCCCTATCAAGGTCCCCCCTTCCCCTAACGCAGAGCCAGATGGGCGGGGAGGGGCGTGACCGCCAGGTGCTCATGATAGAGGTTTTGGATTCGCCCCCCATAGTGCCCGCCGACATTGCCACAGCGACAAGGAAGGACAAGACGTTGGCAGCGGTTTGCTCCTGGGTACAGAAAGGGTGGCCGGCGTCTTCCCCAGCAGAGGAATTCGCCCCAGTTTTTAGGAAGAAGCTGGAACTGTCCCTAGAGAGGGGGTGCCTCTTGTGGGGGCAGCGGGTGGTGATCCCTACATCCCTTCGACCGCGGGTGCTTAAACTGCTGCACGTCAGCCACCCCGGAATTGTGCGCTCCAAAGCGCTGGCCCGGAGTTACTTCTGGTGGCCCCAGTTAGACGCCGACATCGAGCACATGGTCGGCACTTGCGAGAGCTGCCAATGCTCCAGACCGGAGGAGGCCCGCCTTCCCCACAGGGAATGGGACGCGGCTAAGGGGCCGTGGTCCCGGGTGCACATAGATTTTGCGGGCCCGTTCCGAGGAACCCTGTTTCTCCTTGTTGTGGACGCTTTCTCCAAGTGGTTGGAGGTCATCCCAGTCACGAGCACCTCCTCGGCCGCGACAATTAAGCATTTGCGGAGAATTTTTTCCACGTTCGGCATACCCAACACTCTAATTAGCGATAACGCTAGTTGCTTCACGTCCGCTGAGTTCAGGGCATTCACAGAGATTAACGCCATCCGGCACATCACCTCCGCCCCTTTCCATCCGGCCACCAATGGCCAAGTGGAGCGCCTCGTACGCACCACGAAGGACGCGCTGCGGCGCATGGGCCCCGGGGACCTCAACCTGCAAGTGTGTCAGTTTCTGCTAGGGTACAGGGTGACCCCGCTAGCGTCAGGCTACTCCCCTGCGGAGCTTTTAATGCGCAGGAAGCTGACCACCATTCTCACTAGACTAGATCCCACGAGAGTTGAGGACAAGGGGAGGAACATAGGGTTAGAAGCCACCAAGAGTTTCAGCGTGGGTGCCCCGGTGCATTGCAGGAACTACGCCAGCGCGGGGCCAGCCTCGGTGCCGGGGGTGGTCGTGGAACAAACCGGTCCCGTTTCGTACCGCGTGGAGACCAACACAGGTCTACTTTGGCGGCGGCACGCGGACCAGCTCCGGAGCCGGATCCCAGGAAATCAGGGCTCCGAAAAAACGGATACAAATTCAGCATTAGGGTTCTCCCCCACCCGTGTAGCCCAAGGGGGAGGAGAGGGGGGTCGAGAGTCCCCACCGAGGGGGGAGGAGAAGGAATTTGTCCTCATAGACATCCCGCGGGATCCCCCAACAGAGTTTAATTTTGAGTTACAGAACCGGGGGGGGGGGGGGGTTCGGAGTGGTCCCCCACCCATCCAAGCGAGAAGCGGGGTTTTACGTTAGCCCCTGGTGCCCCTGGTTCGCCCACAATGGAATCTACCCTTTCCCCTAAAGCTGCAAAACCGCAGCAAGCCACTAACAAGTCTCCCTCTCCCATTACAGGACAAGGGTCCAGGGAACAAGGAAGCGGGAGCGGCCCCCGGGTGGGCCAACCCACATCGCGGCCCAAACGCGAGTGCAATAAACCATCTTGGTTAAGAGACTTCGTCTCATCCTAGGGGGGAGGGATGTTGTGTTCTAAAGCGTGTGCCTTTAAACAATGTACCTATCCATGTGTATCCAATGTAACCTATTCTATGTGTAACATTGTAACCTCCAGCTGCATCATTGTAACCCTAATAGGACGCGAGCTAGTGACCACTAGATGGCAGTAGCGAGCGTCCAAGCTCATTGGTCCAAGACTCACCTAGAACAACAGCGCGGGAAGATTCCCGCCACTACCTTCACCTGGACAAGAAGGGCGTGACCTGAAATGACGTCACGCGGACAGTAGCCAATGGACTGTCGAGGAGCCACATTCAAATGTATAGCCACTGTATATATTGAGCTGTTCATCCGCCATTACCTCATGTTCCCTCTGACCAGCATGTAATAAAGTTGTGTTAAGCCAGCTCTTCGGCTGTCCTGGTGTCCTTGGTCCCATACACTAAAGTAAAGATACCCTTTTTCCTATTTAAGTGCTTCTAGAGTATTTTATCAGGCAAAGTGCTAGTTTGTGAATAAAAGCCAAAGGAGTTGATAGGGACTAAGATTGAGCTGTTCTATTCACATTTTCTGTGCTCCTGTTGTTTTATCTTTCTCATACTGTTAACAAAGTGGAATAACCATAATCCTCCAACATATTTTTGGTTTGAATTCCACAGCCCCTATACACATATCACAGATCTTAAGAGCCAAGTGATCTAGGAAAGCCAGTTTCCCTGTCTTCTGAATCTCCTCCCTTTGGAAAGAAACCTCTAAACCAGGGGTCCTCAAACTTTTGAAGCTGTGGGCCAGTTCATGGTCCTTCATACTGGAAGCTGTGACGGACTTGAACACACATACACAGAGAGAGAAAGAGAGAGAGAGAGAGAGAGAGAAGCTGTGTGTGATGCATGCACACCATGGAAACCCGACAGCAACCATAGCTCCCGATAACAGAGGGCTACGGCTGCTAATTATCATTAGATGTGGCGCCCACAACATCACCCACGACCACAATAAGGGTTGGATTTTTCAATGCAGAGGGCTAGATATGGCCCGGGGGGGCATAGTTTGAGGAACCCCTGCTCTAAACTTTCTCATCTCATTTCCAAACAACTCCATTCTACCCAAAACTCTTGGCCTGCCCACCTTTACTGTGAAGTAGCCTAAGAGCAACCATACTACTTAAAACATAGAAATAAACTCTGTTGTATCAGACTGGCCAGTAACTATTCTTTTGGGCTTGGTCTAGTCAGAAAATAAAGCACAGTCAACATTGTAAAAAGCAAAATTGAAAACGAATAGGTGATAACTAATAACTAGACAAAAACAGATTTTATGCCATACCAGAGATGATGAAGTAGATTCATTCAGGTTTAAACCACTTATTGGATCATCCAATCTGTCTAGTGAAGTACTGCACAAAAAGTATAAATAATTTTCAGCATTACTCTTTTAATGCTGTCCATTTGAAGATTTATTTTTGTTTTCATAAAACACAAAAGTGATGCTTCAAAAACATTTGTTACCAACAGATAACCTGAAATCTGACAAAAGCAAAAATCATGTCCTCCATAGATTTCAAACCCCAGCGGGCATCACATGCTTACTGAAACCTAGCCACAGGTTTCTGATTGTATCACAATGTTCAAAAACCTGTGGGGATTTCACAAGCCCAAAAGAGAAATCACATAAGATGCTGTGTCTTAAGTGTCCAGGTGCTACAGAAATGCCAAACACCTTCCCAGTCATGCTCCTCATTATGCCCTTGGCACACACCAGACATCTCAATTAACCTCAGCATTACGCACAATTCCTCTTTTGTGTGCAGATTTTGCACAAAATGGCGTAACAATTGCAAAGATGAAAAAAATCTGCATAAAGCTTAAGTGTTGCGGGTAATGTTGGCTATGTTCTTGTTACACTGTGTGCCTTTCATGCTGCCTGTTTAAATAAGCAGTATTCCAGGCATCCATTCAATTAATTAAGAAACCTTTCATAATCATGTAACACATTTCAGCAGAAGTCCATTTCAAACCACTGAAAAGGAAACCGAAAACTTCAAGTACAGTACACTGATTGTTTATTATCGCTTTAGTTTTGCAAACCCAATAATGGAATTATTAATTATTATTGTTGTGTTGAATGGCACTGATGTTTATTGTTTTAACTGTTGTACACCACCCAGAGTGGGAAACATCTCAAAATGGGTGGTATAAAAATGGAATAAATAAATAAAATACAAAGAAAAATGTATTAATAAAAATAAAAGGATATGCTCTGTAAAATTTGGATTCAGTCGAAAGGCAACACTGGGGGCCACAAAAGCCTACATAACAGCCTTATGGCCGCAGGTTCTCTACTCCTGGACTAGGAGAAGTCCACTAAGAATAAGCCTGAAAGAAAACTACAGGGCTTCATTATCCCCCCACCCCCATCATACAAGCGAATGGAATCCGAAGATCCCTGCTATAATGGTGGATATGCACATCACGGCAGCTGATATTTCTAAAGAGCTCAGCAGCCATTGCTTCAGTCAAACAACATCTTCAAGATGGCACTATTTAAGAATATGGACCCTCTATTTAAGAAGGATGGACCTTTGCCGCCACCTCCTCAACACCTGGTGGCCGTGTGTACATCCGGGATATGGAGAATCACCGTCAGGGCTTGCACGAAGCTATGTTGGGGCTTGCTTTTTCTCTGATGCTATTGTGAGCTTTGATTCAAGGAGCTCCGACACGACGTTGAGTCATATGACTCCATCGGGATCGTTGAGCACTGAATTGGGTCTGCATTGAACTGTTATATTATTGATTCATTATTATGTATTTTCTGGAAGGTCTGTTTATGATATTTGATGGATTGTAACTTTGTTTGGATTCTATGCTATGAATATGTTGGGGTGGGGTGGGGGTCTGCCGGCGCCGATGCCATGCCAGTTGACTAAGTTTCTACCCTCAAGGACTTCGGGTCAGTACGGGGATATATAATTATGTACTGTTTATTATTATCTTGTGCTGAATCTTTGTATATTGTATTTGAGAATCTGTATATTATTTATCTGTACTGTATACTAGTTTAATTTGTATCGAGATATGATGATGTTTTTGCTTATTGTATTACTGATATGTTGTTAAGGCCGCCTTGAGTCGGCGTAAGCTGAGAAAGGCGGGATATAAATTAAAATTGGATTGGATTGGATATACATCATTATACTGTACATATAGCTTACTTCACAGATGTCTCCTCTGACACTTCACTGGCATCAGAGAATGAACTGTTTGTAGAAGTATTTGCAGCAGCTCCACTTCTTTCAGTCTGGAAAAAAAATGGAAGGATCCATCTAGAAACCAAAATATCTATTTTAACAAAGAGGAGCAACAGCAGTGAAGGGGATGTTATGATTTAATCATTATTTTAATGTCAAAAATCTATTTCAGTCAGATTAGCAATAATGACTGTAGTGACATTGCCTGTCTGCAATTTTAATCACACCTCAAAGTGAGATGCTCTTTAAAATGTGAGAGAATGGCAGATATCAGTGGTGAGAAAATTTTCACAGGCTTTAGCTTGACAACACCTGAATGAATTGCTAAGAAGCAATCTAAACATGATGACTACATACTCAATGGGAATGTAGACCCACTAGGAAAAACATGCAGAAAATGTGTAGTGACTACACTATACAGAGTCCCATATTAGACTGCGGTGGCTCAGTGGTTAAGAAGCTCACCTTGTTAGCTGGAAGGCCAGCAAGTCGGCAGGTTGAGACCCAGGTACTGCATGATGGACTGAGTGCCCATCTCTATCTCAGCTTCTGCCAACCTAGCAGATTGAAAGTGAGAAATTGCAAGTAGATAAATAGGGACCACTTCGGTGGGAAAATATCTTGGGGACATGAAAGGAGCCTCATTCGGGTGTCCCTGAGTGGAGTTTCTCAAGCAAAAATCCTTTCAACCCAGCATAATTTCTGACAAGAAATTATTATTTATACTTACCTGAACATAAACTTTATCAGTATGAATGAGACTTAAAATAGATTGCATTTTTTAAAATTCAAAACAATATTCTGAAAATTATATTTTATTTAGTCCCACTGACATTTTTAAGTGAAACACTGCCACCCATATATGTCACTAACAAGGTGGCTTCAAGGAAGAATCTTAAATTAAACATGAGTTATAAGCAGATCAGTATGCCCTTGAGATGCCCCTAACCCAAGCTATAAGAGATTTTTATGGTTATCCTATTGCATTTTGGAAATGAACAGAAATGCCAGTGAAAAGACAACGATTCTGGCAAAGTATATTCTGTAGAATCCATGCCAGGTAGTGTTCTGAATTAGTTAGCACAGTGATGGCAAACCTTTAAAAGACCGAGTGCCCAAACTGCAACCCCAAACCCACTTAATTATTGTAAAGTGCCAGCACAGTAACAGGGAAGGGAAGAAATGCTCCCGTTGGGCTGCTGGGCAGAGGGGCAGGGTGATGTCTGTGTTGGGGGGAGGGAAGAAGTGCTCCCACTGGGCTGTTGGGCAATGTTACATGGTGTGCCGGCAATGTTACATGGGTGCATGAGCACGTGCAGAACCTGCCCACATGATGCCTGCCCGTGCATCCAGTGATGTGCTCCCAAAAATTTTACTACTACACTGTGGGCGGGGCTACGTCTGTGGGTGGGGCCAAATCTGTGGGCATGGCCAAATCTGGCCATGTGACTTGCTGGGCGATCTGGTCATGCCTGCCACATGGCCATGAAAACATCTGCAAACACAGACAGCACTGGCTCTTTGGCTGTAAATGGAGATGAGCACTGCACCCTAGAGTCAGATACAACTGGCTTTTGAGCAAAGGAGACCTTTACTAAGCACTTGCATAAACATGGCCAAACGTCACAGCAAATTTAAATACCATTCAGGGATTTTCTGTTATTAGGTAAAGGCCGCGAGACCACCCCAGCCGGGGGTGAAGAGGACCAGGCGGCCGGCGGGAAAGCAGCCATCTACCGCCGCTGCTGCAGAGAGGCTGCCCACGGCCAGAGGCAGCCGCAGGACCACCCCAGCCGGGGGTGAGGAGGACCAGGCGGCCGGCGGGGAAAGCCACCTCCTGCTGCCAGCCGAGCAATGGAGAAGACCATGCGGCAAAAGGAAAGAAAACAGAAGAGGAAAGCCAAGGGGCGGGAGGCCCATGCAAAGGATAAGTAACTGATAGATAATAATGTAGCTGATCTAATATAGCAACTGACATAGAGACTGACTTAATATAGCAACTGACATAGAGACTTTACACTGACTTAATTTGTAGAAACTGACATAGTGTGTTGTAAATGGTGATAATAAGTATGATAATATGTTGTTTAAAATGTTTTAAACTTTGTTTTAAATATGTATGATGGGAGAAAAATGGCGTAGACACCAGCAAACCACGCCACAAAGCTTGCCAAGAGAACCCTATTGACCAAAACAAAAGGCAAAACAAAGGAGCAGGCTAGATGATACAGGATGCTTAGCACAACAGAGTGGAGGAAGGGGAGGGACAGGAAAGGGGGAGGGGAAATGCAATGTTGCAAGGAACAATACTGCATAGGGACATGGAATGTGAGATCAATGAATCAAGGTAAACTGGAAGTGGTAAAAAATGAGATGGAAAGAATAAGCATTGACATTCTGGGAATCAGTGAGCTAAAATGGACAGGGATGGGCGAATTCAGCTCGGGAAACCATCACATCTACTACTGTGGACAAGAAAACCTTAGAAGAAATCGAGTAGCCATAATTGTCAATAAAAGAGTGAGAAAAGCAGTAATGGGATACAACCTAAAAAATGACAGAATGATGTCAGTCAGAATCCAAGGCAAACCTTTCAATGTCACTGTGATCCAAATATACGCACCAACCACTAGTGCAGATGAAGCCACAATGGACCAGTTCTATGAGGACCTAGAACATCTCATAGTACAGACACCAAGAAATGATGTCCAAATTATCTTAGGAGATTGGAACGCCAAAGTAGGAAATCAAAAAGTGGAGGGAATAACAGGCAAGTTTGGCCTTGGAATGCAGAATCAAGCAGGGCAAAGATTGATAGAGTTCTGCCAAGAGAATGCACTAGTCATAGCAAACACCCTCTTCCAGCAACACAGGAGGCGGCTTTACACATGGACATCACCAGATGGCCAGCATCGAAATCAGATTGATTACATACTCTGCAGTCAAAGATGGAGAACCTCCATACAGTCAGCAAAAACAAGACCTGGAGCAGACTGTGGCTCAGATCACAACCTACTGATTGCAAAATTCAGGCTTAGACTAAAGAAAATAGGGAAAACAAGGAGACCAGACAGTGTCTTCACCTAGACAGCATCCCTAAAGACTACACGGTGGAGGTGATGAACAGATTTAATGGATTAGACTCGATAGACAGAGTGCCAGAAGAATTATGGACAGAGACGAGGGACATTATGCAAGAAGCAGCAAAGAAAACCATACCAAAAGAAAAGAAGCGCAAGAAAGCAAAGTGGTTGTCTGATGAGGCTCTTAAAATAGCAGAGGAAAGAAGGAATGCAAAAGTCAAAGGAGAAAGGAAAAAATACAATCATTTGAACACAGAATTTCAAAGAAAAGCAAGGAGAGACAAGGAAAACTACCTAAAAGAACAGTGCAAAGAAATGGAGGAAAACAACAAAAGAGGCAGGACTAGAGATCTTTTCAAAAAAATTGGGGAAATCAAGGGAACATTCAAAGCAAAAATGACCATGATAATGGACAAAGACGGAAAGGAGCTAGCTGATGCAGAAGAGATTAAGAAAAGATGGAAAGAGTACACAGAGGAACTCTACAAAAAGGACCTCAACACTCCTGATAATCACAATGATGAAGAAATTGAACTTGAGCCAGACATCCTGGAGAGCGAAGTCAGAAAGGCCCTAAAGAGCACTGCAAACAACAAAGCTAGTGGAGATGATGGTATCCCGGTTGAATTTTTCAAAGCTCTAAAAGATGATGGCGTCAAATTACTGCATGCAATATGCCAGATCTGGAAAACAAAACAGTGGCCACAGGATTGGAAAAGATCAGTATACGTCCCAATCCCAAAAAAGGGCAATGCCAAAGAATGTTCAAATTACCAAACAATTGCGCTCATCCCACACGCCAGCAAGGTGATGCTCAAGATAATACAGGATAGACTTCAGCAGCATGTGGAGAGAGAATTACCAGAGGTGCAGGCTGGCTTCAGAAGAGGCAGGGGGACTAGAGACCACATTGCCAACATACGTTGAATCATGGAGAAAACAAAGGAATACCAGAAACAAGTTTACTTTTGTTTTATTGACTACATTAAGGCATTTGATTGTGTGGACCATAACAAGATATGGCAAGTAATTAAAGAGATGGGAATACCAGAGCACCTCGTATGCCTCCTGAGAAATCTGTACATGAGTCAAGAAGCAACAGTTAGGACAGAACACGGAATGACAGAGTGGTTTGGAATAGGAAAAGGAGTAAGACAAGGCTGTATTTTGTCACCCTGCTTATTCAACTTATACACAGAGCACATAATGCGCAATGCAGGGATGGAGGAATCACAATATGGGATTAAAATTGCTGAGAGAAACATCAACAATTTGAGATATGCAGATAATACCACCCTAATGGCAGAAAGTGAGGAAGACCTAAAGAACCTCTTGATTGGCTGAAGGAAGAGAGTGCAAAAGCTGGCTTGAGACTCAATATCAAGAAAACCAAGATAATGGCAACAGGCCATATCAGTCCCTGGAAAATAGATGGGGAAGAAGTAGAAGCAGTAACAGACTTTACATTCTTAGGAGGAAAGGTTACTGCAGATGGGGATTGCAGCCATGAAATAAAAAGGCGACTGATTCTTGGGAGACAAGCTATGAGAAACCTGGGGAACATAGTGAAAAGCAGAGACATCACATTGCAAACAAAAATTAGAATAGTCAAAGCAATGGTATTCCCAGTGGTAATGTATGGATGCGAGAGCTGGACAATTAGGAAAGCTGAACACAGAAGAATAGATGCCTTTGAAATGTGGTGTTGGATGAGAGTTTTGAGAGTCCCCTGGACAGCGAGGAGAACAAATAGGTCAATCTTAGAAGAAATCAACCCGGACTGCTCATTGGAAGGTCAAATAGTAAAAATGAAGCTAAAGTACTTTGGACATCAAATGAGAAGGGAGGACTCACTTGAGAAGGCCTTGATGCTGGGAAAGGTGGAGGGCAAAAGAAAAAGGGGGAGGCCAAAGATGAGATGGCTAGATGGTATTGTAGACACAATGGGCACAGAACTGGGAAGGCTGAGGGGGATGGTGGAGGACAGAGGTGCCTAGAGGACAATGGTCCATAGGGTCGCAAAGGGTCGGAATCGACTGTGCGACTGAACAACAAGGTAAAGGTTGCCCTTTCTTGAAAGCCAGTCATATCCAACTCTAGGGTTCAGTGCTCATCTGTTTATAGCCAAAGAGCCAGTGCTGTTTTCTGTGGTCATGTGGCAGGCATGACTAGACACCAGAGTGCATGGAACACTGTTTACCTTCCCACCAAATTGGTTCCTATTTATCTACTAGCATTTTCTTGCTTTCGAACTGCTAGGCTGGCAAGAGCTGGGACTGAGATGGGAGCTCATTCCACACACGCAGAGAGAGTGCCCCAGGTGAGGGACACACACATGCACACACACACACCTCCCTCTCCATCCCCCCCCCCCCACACACAGAGGAGACTTGGGCAGGTATATATAGTTTTTTCATCCCTTCTTGACTTTTGAAGGTGCAGAGAACTAACCCTTTTCTTGTTCTCTAAAAAGCAGGGTGGGCAGTTTTCCAATTGACTCCTACTATAAAGCTATCTCTGTAATATCAAAATAAAAGAAGCAGCATGGAAATTTATATGAGACTTAGCTTCAATATTATTATTAACTTACTTTGATATTGTGCTCACATTGTCCTCTAGCATCTACCAGTGGAAAATGAATAGTTTTTGAGATTTTATATAGCATCATGCTCTGTCCAACTGAGATTGTATAGTAAATCATGTCCATTGTTGATGATCTCAACCTGAGTGCTGGGGAATCAAAAAAAATCCAGGAGTGGAGGACGTGGGCCACGAGGGAGCTGAAGCCACCACCGGCCTCCCCCTCCTTCCATGATGACACACGGTGGAGAAGGGCGGGCAGCAGCAGTGAAAGGGGCACTTTGAAGGCAGCGGCTGGGGCAGCAGCATAGGCTAGCTAAGCCCGGGATCTGCACAGGTTGGAGCTGCACCTTCCTGCAATGCACCCACTGACAACGCCACTGCCTCCCGCAATTCCTCCTGCTCTGAGTGTAGGACTCGGAGCAGGAGACGGCAGGGATGGCAGCGACCCTGGCTCTCATCACGGGGAAGGTGCAGCTGCTGCACCGCTCCAGCGACTGCCCCCACTCCGCTGTAGCCTCCCTGCTCTGACTGCCTGGAAAAGGTCCGAGAGCCCTTCCCTTCCCCCGATGGCAGGATGTCTAGGTGGTGTGGTGTGAGCAGAGCAACTCTCACGATGCCTGAACATTCTGTACAATGGGGTAGGGAGATAGGTGTGGCCAGCCAAGTGGGAGTGAACTGGGGGGATTTCTGCTACCGGTACGCCCAGACCGGGGCGTACCGGCTTCAGCACAACACTGCGTGCATCCCCTCCTTCTCCTTAGGCACTCAGCCTCCAAAAAGGTTCACCATCACTGCCCTAGGCTATGGTGTGAACAATGTGGAATAGCTAGAGACACATTTGAACTTTCGCATAAATGTAATACATACCATAGAAGTCAGTTGGCCAGCCAATGATCCATATGCCTCTTTGGCTGCTATATTTTTGGCTGCACGTTTACTATTCCCTTTACCACAACCCAAAACCTTGGCATCAACTTCACAAGTATATAAAAGGCTAGAAAAACCAAAAGGAGGAAAAAGCATTAATATGAACTCTTCTAGACATGCGCCCTCAAGCAAGCAAAGCACTCAAAGAGGGAGAGAATCCATTTGTCTTGTTCCCACCATAATGTGGCCATTTATTTTCTGACGAAGAAAACCTACATTATAGAGCATTTCCACCATGTCTGAGAACACTGATTTTCTAGCATTTCTAGTAGCATCAAGAAAGGCCACAAAAAACTCAGAAAGATGAGAAAAGGAAAAAGCATCCATGTAATCCAGCAACAGAAAGATGTGGCTTAAGTAATACATTTACCGTAAAACTAACATTACCCACAAAGCAGGCTTTTGAGTTCTAACAGAAGTACTCATCAGGCAATGAAACAAATTATCTAAAAAACTGGGCCACACGTTATGTCCATTGTTCTTAAATACAGACTGTTGGCAAGACAATATGGAGTGTGCTAAAAGGGTGCTGGACAGAGAGTGATGAGGGCGGCTAACCCTAACAAATATATGCGTTCCCACTCATCTTCTAATTTCAATTCCCCGCTGGGGATTTGAACCAACAACCTCCTGCTTACAAGGCAAAACTGCAACCTCTAAGCCATGGCAGCTCTGCTATTAACGGAGCTGCTTTTGTAACCTTATCTTTGGCCACACAGGAGGAGGAAGGCAGGCAGAGGAACACGGAGCCCCGCTCCTTTGCTCAATCATTCCAGCCATCACAGCTCAGCTCGGCTCTTTGGATTGCACCTAAGCGGGCGCCATGGTACTGGGAGCCTGGGGGCTGCTCTGGGCTGAGTCCTGGTAGCCCAATGGGCCAGCCCACCGCTGGTGCTGTTTGACTGAGACAGCACACTCCATTTTATAGACTTGCCTATTGCCTTGGATAGATAACATAGTCCTGTTTACCAGCCTGGATCAGAAACACATGCAGCAAAATCCAGCATTAATGTCAGCAAAAGAGGAGAAAAATGCAATATTCTTTTTCGTTAAATGTTTAATTACAGTCAAATCAATAGCCACACTTAAGGTGACTAGATGAGATAGAACCATTGTAGGATCAAAGCCACCCACAAAAGCTTTTTCCTCCAGCAGCAGCATTTGATCCAACCCACTTCAACATGGCAGTTTAAACAACAGGATTCTATCTCATATAAAAAACCTGTATGTCTGTCACTGAAAGCATTAGCATTAGGTTTGGGTTCTTCCTTTTGAAATAGCAACATAAAATTAAGGAATATTGACAACTTACACTGGCATGTGGGGCGGTCCAGATTCAGATTTCAAATTATATTCAATCTTTAAATTTTTCTTTGCTGCATATTCATTGAGTATGGAAGTATAGTTAGCTGAAGGTGATGCGTCTGATAAGTCTGGTGATGAAGCAGACGGCAGCTGGTTTTGTGGTCTTGGAGCCAACTCTTGCTACAAACAACAGATGTAAATTACTTTACATAAAAGCAAAGTTTTCACTGAAAAGATAATTTGTGCACCAATGCAAGTGTGCTATATGTTCTACTTTACCTGTCTTTCTTGCTCTATGATTTCCAAAGCTAGTCGTGCTGCATGTTCTTTTGCCTCTTTCTTGGTTTTACCTTTTGATATGCTATATTGCTTCCCATCTATTAAAACTGCAACAGTGAATCTACATATCAGAACACAAAAACAAAATAAAATAAAAACACTGCAGCACTTTAAAGACTAACTGCTATGTTTTTATTTTGAGGTTTTGTGGATCAAGTCCACGTCTTCAGACAAATGAGTAAAACCTTTAGGTATGGTTTATAGACATGGTTTATTTACTGTGGAGGGAATCACAAAATACTTAAGGGGGGGGGGAGCATCACCTACAAAACATGCTTAAAGTCTGAACATGCTTAAAAATTTGAAAGTTGTCCAACAGGTCTTAAATCAACTACACAAAAACAAACTAAATTACAGCTTTAAATTTCCAGGAGCGGAACACTAGTTCTGCCCTATCTGTATTAGTTGGGTGATGTGAACTGAAGGAAGCTATATACCAAAATAATTCAGCTGACAACAAAATTCCTGGCAACAATATATTAAAAATGTGTCAACTCACTTACAGTTTATAGAAAACTTATGAATTAATCCCCTCCAAACTTCCTGCACAGGACTTTCAAACTAATAGCAGTGGTTTCCCTTATGGCAAGGGTTCTCAAACCTTTCCCGCCAGGGGCCTGACCACGCCCCCTCAGACAGCTGAGTAGACTGGTCACATGGTTTCTCCTGGAGGCTGCTGTGGCACATGCATTCGTGCTGCATTTCTGGACATTTCCCCCACTTCTGCTGCTTCTCTTGGAAGAAGAAGCGTGGCCGGAACATTTGCGCATTTTTAAAATGTATTTTGGTGCATTTTCGCCATGGCACAAAAACGCAGTGTTTCAGCACTTCCAGCGGTGGCAGGGAACTTTTTTTAAAAAAAAAAATTATTATTGGATTATCAAACAATAAACACTAACATAAAAATCTACAATACAAAACTATACCTGAATACATAAACATAAAAGTAAAAAGAAGAAAAGAAAAACATAGAGGATATATCGGTTAGGTGAAACATTATTAAAACCAACAAACTGAACAAAGAACAAAAAAAGAGAAGAAAAAAGAAAAACGTAACCAGGAGTGAGGAGCTGGGCCGCGGCGGGAAGGAAGGCCAGCTACTGCCGCGGCCATGTTGCCTCCGTCCGGAGCCGGGCGTGGGCCGCCCGGACCCGGAGACCACACCCCCAGCCAGGGGTGAGGAGCTGTGCCGCGGCAGGAAGGAAGGCCAGCTACCGCCGTGGCCACGTGGCCTCCCTCCGGAGCCAGGCGTGGGCTGCCCAGACCCGGAGACGACACCCCCAGCCGGGGGTGAGGAGCTGGGTTGCGGTGGGAAGGAAAGCCAGCTATTGCCGCAGCTGCGTGGCCTCCGTTCGGAGCCGGGCGTGGGCCGCCCGGACCCGGAGACCACCACCCCAGCCGGGGGTGAGGAGGAGCTGGGCTGCGGTGGGAAGGAAGGCCAGCTACCTCCGCGGCCGCGTGGCCTCTGGCCCAGACCTGGAGACCACATCCCCAGCTGGGAAAAATAAGACATTCCCGAAAATAAGACATTGTGCTGATTTTGGAATTTTAAAAAATATAAGACAGTGTCTTATATTCGGGGGGAAACGGTATGTTTATATTTACTATATTTTATATGAGTACTTATCTAACTCTTCTCTTTAAGCTACACAACTTAAATGCTACAAATCAAAAACACCCTGTAATATATACATTGCCGCAGCGCAGGGGTTGCAGTGTGTCACACCTTTCTTTCAATTGTTCCAAAAACTCATTTGATCTGGCACTGGCCTGTTACCTTCACCTCTAATAAATATGTAGTCCACAAGTAAAGGTAAAGGTTTCCCTTGCTCGAAAGCCAGTCATATCCGACTCTAGGGTGCAGTGCTCATCTCTGTTTCTAAGCCGAAGAGCCAGCGCTGTCTGCTTCTGCAGACATTTCCTTGGTCATGTGGCAGGCATGACTAGACACCAGAGCGCACAGAATGCTGTTACCTTCCCACCGAAGTGGTCCCTATTTATCTACTTGCAATTTCTTGCTTTCGAACTGCTAGGTTGGCAGGAGCTGGGATGAAGACGGGAGCTCATTTCCGTCCTGCAGTACTCGGGAATCGAACTGCTGACCTTCTGCTTCCCAGTCAGCGTCTTAGCGACTTGAGCCACTGCAGTACCCTGTAGTCCACAAAAAAAAAATTTTGGAAACTGTTTGTGTAGTCCACAGTTTCCAAATTTTCCAAAATCTGTTTTCTCTGACTATACCTTTTTTAAAAATTCAATTCCCATGTCAATTTATCATTCAGGGAACGATCCCACATTTCCTTATACCAATCCTCTATTTTTAAATTCACACCATTCTTCCAATTTCTTGTTATACAATGTCTTGCAGAAGTCAGTATTAGATAATAACTCTTTTTTATCAATATCTAATTTCACATCATCCATATCTGTCAACAGAGTGGTACCGGGCCCCAGCTTGATTCTCATCCCCATAATACTACATATTTCTTTTTCAATTTTCCCCCAAAAGACCTTAACCACGTTACAATACCACCACATATGTACATAAATTCCCAATGTATTCTTACATATCCAACACATTTTTTTTTTAGTATTATCCATCTGATTTAATCTTACTGGGGTCAGATACCAACTCCATAAAATTTTATAATTATGTCCTTTTACCCTAACTGACATTGTTCTCATAATCCTTCTCTTCCATTTATTTTTCCATGCTGTATCTGTAATTTCAGCAGTCAGATCTTGTTCCCAATTTTTCCTCAAAGTTTCATGTGGACTACTTTCTATATTTAATATTTTGTAAATCTTGCTCACCAAGCCCTTTATCCCCATTTCTCCTTTCCTTATTTTCCACAATAATTCTTCAAACTCCATTCTATCCCTTCCTAAACTGGATTCATTCAAATATTTGATATTCCATTTGTTTAACTTTACAATCTGGAACCAGTTCAACCTCATCTGTGCGTATATTTTCGCCTTCCTCTCTTTATCTTTGCAAACCTGTATCCAGTCCTTCAACAGAAAAACATCATTACTAATCAAAATTGCCTTCGCCGCCTTATCTAGTTTTACCCAAAATCTTTCCATATCCTCTATTTGTATAATTGGAGATATGTCCGGGACTATTTTTTTTTAAACTTTTTTTCACACATCCAGCATTACCTTTACCATTTTATTCTTAAGTTATTTTACCTACCTCCTTATCCAAGAATATTGCATCACCAAATTGAGATAACTCCCTCATATCAATCCAGCGGTGGCAGAGAACTTCTGGCAACAGTCTAGCCTGCAGGCCAGATGATTACATCCCACAGGCCATACTTGGAGAGGCACTGCCTTATGGAGTCAATGCACACCAATTACAATTAGTCTTCCTCTTTTCCTCTTTCCTCCCACTTTTCCAAAGACTGTTATCTTTTCCATTGGGTTTTGTGTTCTCTGAATATATCCAAAATACAACTGTTTTGGTTTAATCATTATTATTTTTTGAAACTAGGGGCTTGATTTGGTCTAGCATGCACTTATTTGGTCTAACATGCACCCAAAAAAGGTCTCCGTCAAAACCATATTTGAAATGCTTTGGATTTTTATCCCAGTCAGCCTTCTTCACTATCCAGCATTCACATCTATATATCGTAATTAGAAGCACTACCATATAGACCAGTGTTTCCCAACCTTTGGTTTTTGGACTTCAATTCCCAGAAGCCTAAGTCAACTCCCCAAAGCACTGATCAGCCAATGTACTGACTTAGGCTTCTGGGAACTAAAGTGCACCTGAGGGGTGTGGGCCCCACATTGGGAAACATTGGTATAGACAATTTTGGTGACATTTTTGTGGATAGGATGTTATTGATTGGCAATAACCTTTCCCGATTGGTTTGTCTGGCTAGAACACGGGCTGGAGACCAACCTGGCTATGCAGGAAGGGAAATTGGGTATAATGCTAATAGTAATAGTTAGCTGTAGAGACTCCATATTGCCTTGGCTGAGAGCACTGAAAGGGGTAGGACAAAAGTCACCCAGATCACTCCCAAAAGGGTTGAAAAAACTCACAAGTGCAAATTGGCATTGATAAGATCATGATAGAGCAGCTGCAGAGTAGCACTACTAGGTACTAGCTACATCAGGAGTTATCAACCTTTTCTAAGCCATGGGCCGGGTCACGCTCCCTCAGACAGCTTCGGGGGCTGGGTGGCCATTTTGCCCTTCCTCCACATGACACTTCCTGGTGTGGTGGAGGGGGTGGGGTGCCACATGAAATGGTGTTGCAGGCCACATTCGGCCCATAGGTTGATAATCCATGAGCTACATTATCAGGTGATGCCTCATTGACTCTTATAATCAGGGCTAAAACCCAAGCAATGGGATTCAAAATGTTGGTCTGAATATCTGGTGGGCCAAGTACATCTTTGATAATAATAACAACAATAGAACTGCAGAGCTGAGAAAACTCCTACAGATCATCAAGTCTAAAACCTGCCAAGGAGACACAGCAGGAATCAAACCTCTGCCACCAGACAACTAAACCAACCTATTTAGCAGTTCTCTTTTCAAGTCACTGCAAGTTTCTGCCAAAAATATAGTGTTTTATGTATATTTTAATTTGCTGATGTTTTTGCCACCGAAAACATACCTTTGTCTGAATCTAATCCAGTTTTTTGTATGATACATTCCTCATATAGAATAAACCAGGATAAACAAAACTATGCACTTGTCAGACAGTTTTGCCAAAGGAAAACCATTCTATTTCTCCATAATTTGCCATAATAACTTTTATTCTGAAAAATAGATTTTGCTCAGGACACTGAAATGTGATGGTGCATGCATTTATTTCAGAAAACTATCCACAGTCATATAAACTTACATGCAATCTACAAAGCACAAACTAATTTTCTTCTGAAATTCTCTGGAAAACTCCATTAGCTGATATATTTACTGATGGAGTATGAAAGCATGGGTGCTTCAATTTGCATTAAATATCCCATTCTTCCTTATATAGTGATGATGCATTCCATTCTTCAAAACTGCTGTTACATTAAATGTTTCATGCTTGAATTTGTTTTGTTAAATTAAATGTACTTGATGGTCATTATTTTTATCTTTCCCCTAATAATTGAAAATCTGTCTTGAAAAGAAGGAAGCTTGTGAGATGAACTACAACGAAAAGAAATCCGGTCATGTTTTAAGTTGTTGTGACTCTCTTATCCATACCAGTTGTAATACTTCTAATTTCACATCATCCACAGAAGGTATTCTGATCATCTTAGGGGTTGAAGGATGTACGAAGAAGATGTAAAAGAGATATTAACTAGACAACCACGACTTAAGGAAACAATTAAAAGCTCCCTAAAGAACTGCTGAGTTGGTCCTTAAAGGAAGAATAGATATGCACCAATATTCTTGGCCTTCTCCAAACCAGGAACTGACTTCGCGAGAGTTAAAAAGAGACAATAAAATACATCACCCCATTTCCAATCTTGGAATTGAAATTGTGATGAAGAATATGCAGATGTAAGCATGGAAATAGAAGCAAGTAGACCATACTGCCAGCAACTCAATGCCGAGTGTCAGGTGGCGGTTAACTAACCTGACAGCCCTGAGAACTAGTGGCATTGGCGAAATCCACAGGGAAGGGTGATGGTCCCCAAGTGGATTAAATCCCACTTGAACCCATCTTGATGGAGAGCAGCAGCTTCATCCACACTGGCCTGGGGCTGAGGACTCTGCGTGCCAAAAGAGCTCAGGAACAGAAAGTGACTCATGGAGCTGGATCAGTGGTATGGGTGTCACGCTGTGATGCGGAAAGCAGATGAAAGGCCACTGCATTATATTCTCAGGACAGTCTTCATGGCTGATTGCCATGATGATTGTCAATGTTCGGAATCAGATACGGCAGAACAAGAAGCATGGAAATACAGGCATGACACTACTGGATGCCTGATCTAGGCGCACAAGCAAATATAGGTGAAGTGAAAAACTGTGAAAGCCAGGAAGTTTCTTTAATGGGAAAGGAAAAGAGGGGAGGTGAATAGAATTGAGGAAAGTGCTGAACTTCTCTGTCAAACCTGCACCTTTTGCAAGTACAACATCCTATCCTGTTTACTCTCCAGAAAACACATGATTTTGGGTGGGGAGGAATTCTCCTTCCATCTTATCTTGGCATTCTTTAGTAACTTACTCTCGATTATGAGGAGGGCCTGTCATATCAACGACTTTGTACTCCACTGTTAAGCCGCTTCTCTGCTTATACTCATTAAGTTTTACCACGCATAGACATGAGGCAGCAAACTTCTCTGCCATCTTGGTGCGTCCTATAAAAATGAAAAGAATTCTGATAAGAAAATTTGTATTCTTAGTAACAATTCTCACTTTTGTATCACAAAAGAAAAAGGTCAAGTGGAGGAGTGGGTATTTTAGGAAAGAAACCCAAGAAATGTTTTTTTCTTTGTCTTTGTCTTGCTGTTTCTCTGGTTGCATACTGAATGCATGACTACTCAACCATATACCATGGGATTTGCTTTGCTTATAAATTGGATATATTAAAACTGTGTGTGTACGTGTGGGTTTTTTGGTTTGTTTTTTGCTGACTGCATAGTAAATGTAAAAGTCACCCTTGCTCAAAAGCCAATCATATCCGACTCTAGGGTTCAGTGCTCATCTCTGTTTCAAAGCCGAAGAGCCAGTGCTGTCTGCTTCTGCAGACGTTTCCGTGGTCATGACATGTGGCAGGCATGGAACGCTATTTACCTTCCTATCGAAGTGGTTTCTATTTATCTACAGTACTTGCAATTTCTTGCTTTCAGACTGCTAGGTTGGCAGGAGCTGGGACAAAGTTGGGAGCTCATTCCATCCTGCAGTATTCGGGTATTGAACTGCTGACCTTTCGCCTTCCAGTCAGCGTCTTAGCCACTTGAGCCACTGCAGTCCCTGCTGACTGCATAACACAGAAGCTAATTCAAAATCCATCTGGGATTTTTTGCATCCAAACCAGGTATTTTTTTTTCTGCTGCTGGGTTCTAATTTTTCATTCTGGAGTGACTCAACCTTTTTATCCCATGCAATCTGTTCTACAAGACAGGGGGCTTGTCTGCAGCTAACGATCCTTCCTTCCTCTAATCCTGCCTCTGTGTTCCTTTAATTGGTTGGTGTTTGAAATGCACATACACCATGGAATCATGTTTCATTTCGCCTCAGTTGCTTCTCCTTCACGTTTGTTTGCAAGAATGTTTTTAAATTGGAGAACAGTTAAAGGAGCGCACATGTATATTTACATGTAATGAACTTTTGCCAGATGATCTGTTTTGTTTGTTATATGACTGTATAATCCAGGAGTTCTCAACCTTTTTAAGACAGGAGCCAGGTCACGCTCCCTCAGACAGCTTCGGGGACTGGACGGCCATTTTGCCCTTCCTCCACCACATGGCACTTCCTAGTGTAGCGGAGGCAGTGGAGGGCCACATGAAATGGCACTGTGGGCTACATCAGGCCCACGGGCCGCAGGTTGGGAACCCCTGGTATAATATCTTGTAGTCCCTGAGTTCAATCCAGCCTCTCCTGCTCCACTATAAACCTGGCTCTTCAGATAGATGTTCTTGGACTTCAATTCCCAGAAACCCTGGTCAGCAGGAGTGTTGACTTGGGCATCTGGTAATTGAAGTCCAAGAACACCTGAAGAGCCATGTTTGCTGACCTCTTCTCTATATCATCATCATCATCATCCTCACTCAAATGAGGCTAATGAGACCTCTGATCATCCTTCCATCCACCCATCCTTCATTCCCAACCTTCAGTGGTTAAGAAGCTCGCGTTGTTAGCTGGAAGGCTGGCAGGTCAAGACCTGGGTACTGCATGACAGATTGAGCGCCCGTCTCTGTCCCAGCTGTTGGGGACACGAAAGGACCCTCATTCGGGCGTCCCCTGAGCGGAGTTTCTCCTGCAAAAAAATCCTTTCAACCTAGAATAATTTTTGACACAAAATAATAATTATAATGGAAAGGGTCAGAATCAAGGTCCAGATTTCTCCATCTGGCATTAAAAGGGGGGAGAGGTCGAATTTTCTGCCCAGAAGCTGTAGCAAAATTCTGCAAAGGCGTTTTACAGAACGGGGCGCGGGGTGGTGGTGGAGGGATCCGAACACCAATGTGGAGCCATGGCAAAAAAATTTTAGGGGCAGGGAGTTTCTTGTGGGACAATGGGGCCAACAATTGCAGGATTCAGAGCTCATAGGTCAGAGGTGCCCAAATTACAGCCCGTGGGCATGATCCAACCCTCGACACCAATTCATCCAGCCCGCGCCACCCTCATCACTCCTGGAAGCGGAAGTAAAACACACCCGTATGGCTTTCACTTCCAGGAGTGACGAGGGTGGCGTTGGCTGAATGAATTGATAGGGAGGGCGGGGCTGGATCCAGCCCACGGGCCATAGTTTGGGCACCCCTGGTAAAAGCAGAGAAGATGGCAGCTTAATATCTATCCCATCTTGTTGCAAAACAGGTTGCAAAGCACTGACGTTTTCCTTCTGCTGGTGTGTGGGGGGGGGACCATGTGACCGGCCCGCTGGACCACGTGACTCAAAAAGTTTGGGGCACCCCTGTCGTAAGTCCTCCCACCCTGCTGCACCCCACGTTCAAACGACTCGGCTCTTTCTCGTATCCCGGGCGCTTGAGGAGGAGGAGAGGGGGGGGAGGCTCCCTTTGCTGCGTTGCTTTAGTGTGGCAGCAAAATGTCAGTGGCCTCTCCTTCATCTGAATGGATGGAATCAGCAGACTTCAGGGTCCAGCCTGACGTCATTGAGCTGCAACCTCTGTCTCCCTGCGCCGCCCGCCCCCGCCTCTGGGTGGATACTCACGTTGTCCCCCCTCAAGCAAGGCTCGGCTCGGCTCGGCTCGGCTCAGCTGGGGGGAGAACTGGCGCCTGCCGTTCCCAGCGAGCGGAGTCTGCTGCGCCTCTTCCCTCGGGCCGGCACAGGCAGACTGTCTCTAGGGTTCGGTTCAGACGGCTTTCGTTTCCCTGCTGCAGAGAGAGTCGCCTCCGTTAGTGCCCGCCCAGCGGTGGCCAGGAAGCGAAAACAGATCTCCGAGTCCGTCGAGAATCGAAACTGAAAGCCACCCCCTTCCCTCCCTCCCTCCCTCCCTTTCTCAAACAATTCGGCTAGAAAATATAATGTACCTGTACAGTGTATCATCATCAGCCACCGGGCGGGGAGCTCGAAAGCCAGTCGTATCCGACTCTACGGCTCAGTGCTCATCTCTGTTTACAGCACAAGAGCCAGCGGCCAGCGCTGTCTGCCGCGTCTCCGTGGACACGTGGCAGGCATGCCTCAACACCCGGAGTGCACGGGCTGTTTTCCCACCAAAGTGGTCCCTATTTATCTGCTTGTCGAAAGCAAGAAATTGCAAATAGATAAATAGGGGCCACTTTGGTGGGAACGTAACAACGCTCAGTGCGCTCCCGCGCTCCCGTGTCTAGTCATGCCTGCCACATGACCACGGAAACGTCTGCAGAAGCAGACAGCGCTGGCTCTTTGGCTTTGAGACAGATGAGCACTGCACCCTTGTTATGTATGTAGTATGTATGGAATGCTATGCCTTTAAGAGGGAATGTAACCCGATGTATTGCAACAGTTACAATGAGCTACCGCTGCCTCTAGCGATCAACCCACATGATACAAGTTATCCAATTACAGTCAGCCGCAGGAGATATTCCCGCTACGAGTACACCTGATGAAGAACGCCGTATGTCACAATGACGTAACGGAGACAGTAACCAATGAGCAACCGTGTAACCAATTTCAAATGTACCATGCTGTATAAAAGGAGCTGTGCCTCCACCATTACCTCATGTTCAGATTGTGTACCCCAAAATAAAGATGTGTTTTTTTGTTTTTTTATATAAATTTTTATTAATTTTTCAAAATATATAACATACATTTAAAGACATAATAACAACATTCAAAGAAAAATAAAGTAAAACAAATCATCTGATTACAAAATGGATATAAACTATGTGGTTTCCCCGTGCCCGGCAGGCATGGAACGGCCCTGGCAGAGGCCACTACGGTAGAGAAAACTCCTGGCTCGTGGCGTCTGCGGGCAGAGAAATTAAGGGGGGTGGATAAATGATAGGGTTTGATTCACCCAATTCCTTGACCTGAATAGTGGTTCCGCTGAAAGAGCAAATAGCTAACCCTGTTATCCATTAGAGTAAATCACTCATCTCCAGGTCTCAGTCTAATCTCCGGCACAAATAGATGCCATGTTTGCCCCTGTCTAATCCTTGGACAATGGGGCTTCCTATGTCAATGTTTATCCCAGTTAATTAGCTTCCCCAGAGAGATTCCCAATTAACCCGAGTAAACAAGTGATGTGATCTCTGCCTGAGGACGGTTTTGCCACCGTTGCGTTTTTCCTTCTATATATGCTGAAGCTTTCCTTCAATAAACTACTGATCATATCCTCCTCCATACTGCCTCGTATCGTTCTTTGATCAGTCTCCTCCGGGACCTACGGCCCTCAGCGGCCCCGATTCCTACATCTGGTGAACCCGACGTGATCTACTCGTGAGTAAGAGCGGTCTTCCTCAGAGTAGCGATCGCACGGTCCGGTTCTGCGCTTGAACCGTGTCCGAATCGTCCCGGAGGACAGCGCGGCACTCCGCCCGGCAGCCAGCCGATCGGAGGGACGGCCTGCGGTGAGGCAGTCCAAAGAGGCATCCTACAGCTTGCTCCCGACTTTCGAGGCGGCTTGCGCCAAAGGGAAAAACACGTTCCGCTCTGGGCAGCTGTGAGCCCCTGACAGTGCAGTGGCCACCGAGGGCCCGTGGCCGCAGTCCACGCTCCGAGCTCTACCCAGGAGCATCGTCGCCAGAACCTGTTGCCTGCCAAAGACGCGTCGATTCGTCCCGAGGAGGAAACTTCGGAGGACCCATCGCAGGTAATATGGGGACCTGTCCTCAGCGACAGCGTCCATCCGCTAGCCAAAGAACTCGTGAGGGAGAGTTCGACATCCTGGCCAGGATATTTAATTTGCGTTTTCACAGCAGAGAGCTAGCGAGACTTTTGGTGTACCTAGGGGAACACTGCCTGCTTTACCCAGAAGTAGGTACGTTAACCCTTGGGCTCTGGGATCAGATAGGAGACTGCATTCAGCAACCCCCGAAAGCTCCAAGAGGCGTAATTCGCACATGGAGGAAGTGTAGGAAGCTCTTAGCGGAGATAGAGCCAGTCCGGATAGAGGCCAAAGAACCCCCAAATCTGCCAGATACGCCAGCCGAACCAACGGCGCCTACGGCGCTCTATCCGTCACTCCAATTTAGGCAGAGTAGTGTAGGGAGCTTTCCCTCGGTGACAGCTGCAGACGTCACCGACGGAACGCAAGGAATGAGGAGCGCAGGCGCTTCTCAGATAGCAACGGGTTCCCTAGCTACCAAAAGTGCCCTTCAGCGCACAGTAGAGGAAGAACTCAGGAAGGGGGAATTGCCAGTAGAGGAGCTAGCAGAGCTCAGTCAGATATGTCCCATCCGCATGGAAATGGACACGCTTACGGGCGCTCAGCAGATAGTTCACTCCCCAGTCCCGTATAAGCTTCTCATGGCTATACGGAAAGCCATCTCAGAAACTGGGCTCCAAAGTCGTTTTACAAGGGGCACGCTTCAGCAAGTGTGCGAGAACACCATGTGGATTCCCCATGACTGGAAAGCCGTCATGCGGATGATGCTCACCCCTAGCCAGTATTTAATTTGGGACAGCGAGTTTCGCCTTGAGGCACAGACAAGGGCTGCTAGGATGGGAGGCGCAGTACTTCCTGACCAGCTATATGGTTCAGGTGCCTTCGAGCCCATTGATGCCCAGATCAACTTGCCCCTCGCCACTCTCCAGATGTCGGCCGAGGCCGCCTTTAGGGCATTTTTCAAGGTCCCAGCGACTGGCAAAGCGGCTAAAAATTACACCGCTATCAAGCAAGGAGCCCAGGAGCCCTATATGGACTTCATCAATCGCCTGGAAGAAGCAATTAGCAGCCAGATTGACAATGAGGAAGCCCAACAAGAGCTCATGATGAAGTTAGCCAAGGACAATGCCAACTTAGACTGCCGTAAAATCTTGCAGTCCCTGGGCAATCGTCCTGATTTGACCCTTACGGACATGATTAGAACTTGCGCCGACGTTGGCACAGAATCCTACAAGATGGGATTGCTAGCGGCAGCGGTGCAAGGGGGTAGAAGACCAAAAGGAAAGACCCAAGGAGCGTGCCACAATTGTGGCAAGGTCGGTCACTTCGCTAGGGAGTGCCGATCCAAGGGAGGCGGGCAAAAGTCCGGCCGTTCCAAGGCTCCGAAAACCCAGTGTCCTAAGTGCAAAAGAGTCTACCATTGGGCTCGAGACTGTCCGAATTCGGGAAACCGGAACGCGGGCATGTCTCTGGCCCCGGTCCAAACAGAGGCTTCCTTCGCCCAGAACTCACCGGAACTAGACTAGACCCCGATCACATTCCAGGCACTACGAGGGCACAGGCCAGCCCCAAGGGTAGTACAGGGTTAGAATTGACTTGTCAGGCAGACGTTACATGCGACCTGCCAGGCACGGTCTATCTAGTGGACTCCCAGTACATGGGTCCACTGCCCAAGGGCTTTATAGGTTTAGTTTTGCCCCGTAGTGTAGCTGGAGCACGCGGAATTTTCATAATTCCAGGAGTCGTTGACTCAAATTTTTCAGGCGTTCTCCAAGTTCAGCTTTGGACTCACCTGCCCCAAACAATTCACAAAGGGGACACCCTAGCGCAACTGATCATGGTTCCTTGTCACTCGCCAGCAGAGAGCCAGGGAAGGCCCAGTGACAGCTCCGAGTCCCGGTCAGAGGACCGCTCGAGCGCCAGTGAGGCAGTGCAAGGATACCAGGTCTTAGCGACAGTGGAGACCAACATTGAGTGGAAACAGCGCCCGGTTATTGAGGTATTTTTGAACAATCGTTCGTTCTCAGGCCTGTTAGATACCGGAGCAGATGTCAGTGTGATAAGCAGGGGCCAGTGGCCGAGGGAATGGGCCATTGAGCCGGTCTCCGATGTGTGGGGGGTAGGCGGCATTCAGGAAGCGTTTAGGAGCCGAGAGTGGGTGACAATCACAATCCCAAAGGCTGACGGCACGGCGGTGATTCGGCTGCACATTCTTG
Organism: Bradypodion ventrale; assembly: GCA_035047345.1. Classification (NCBI taxonomy): domain Eukaryota; kingdom Metazoa; phylum Chordata; class Lepidosauria; order Squamata; family Chamaeleonidae; genus Bradypodion; species Bradypodion ventrale. The sequence continues at coordinate 66,661,476 of JAWDJE010000001.1, read as the reverse complement.
ACGTGCACATCAACCTTTGGGGGCGAGACATTTTGCAGCAGTACGGTGCTACGCTTACCTTTGGGTAATGGCGTTGCCACTTAAGTGGCTCACCGATACACCGGTCTGGGTAGAACAATGGCCGGTAGTGGGAGAGAAGTTAATCGCCCTGAAACAGCTAGTGAAAGAACAGCTAGACGCAGGACATATAGAGCAGTCCACGAGTCCCTGGAATTCACCAATTTTTGTCATAAAGAAGAAGTCGGGGAAGTGGCGACTCCTCCACGATCTCAGAGAGATCAATAAGTGCATACAGCCAATGGGTCCGCTTCAATGCGGCATCCCGAATCCTAACATGATTCCCGAGGGGTGGGAGATTCTAGTCGTGGATCTCAAGGATTGCTTTTATACAATCCCCTTAGACCCCCGGGACCGGGAAAGGTTTGCCTTTACGGTGCCGGTTGTGAACCACAGCGAGCCCACGCAGCGTTACGTGTGGAAATTTTTGCCACAGGGCATGCTCAATTCGCCCACCCTGTGCCAAATTTATGTTCACAACGCACTGGCAAAGTTCCGAAACCTTTACCCAAGAGCGATAGTTTGCCATTTCATGGACGACATTTTGGTCGCGGTGCCGCAACTCGGCAGCGAAATGTTTTCTGACCTCCAGGCCAGCCTGGGGGACAAAGGTTTACTCATTGCCCCAGAGAAAGTGCAGAGAACCGAGCCCTTCTCATACTTGGGTCATCGGCTTCTCCGCTCTTTCGCAGCACCAGTTTTGCCTCAGATCAATTTACAGGACTCAGTCACCTTAGTAGAGTTGCAGCAAGTTTTAGGGAATATCAATTGGGCCAGACCGTATTTTCGTTTGGATACGGATCTTTTAAAACCACTCTTCTCGCTGCTAACTTTAGGTAAGCAGCCGGCAGACCGGATACACATTTCTCGAGAAGCGCGCTTAGCTCTCGAGAAAGTGAACCAAGTTCTCAGCCAGAGGTGGGTAGATAGGATCACCCCAGGGCCATATGCTCCGATCCTGAATTTGTACATCGTACGGTCGGGATCCATGTTCACCGGAGCGCTCGGCGTAGATGCCGAGAAAGGGGAGAGTATCGTGGAGTGGGTGTACCTTCCGAACACCTCCCCACGAAACATCGTTCCTCCCCAAGAATTGGTCTCCGCGGTAGTTTACCGCGGAAGGCTGAGAGCTAGGGACATCTCAGGGCACGATTTAGCCAAAATTGTAGTCCCGTTCACCAAGGAACAAATCCAGCAATTGATGCAGCTCGGTGACTCGCTTCCAATCGCTTTGGAAGGATTCACCGGATGCTTGGCATACCACTTGCCAAAAGACCCCAGACTTGTCTCACTTCAAACGCAGACAGTCAGCTTGTTCGAATTGCTCTCGCTGGTTCCACTTCAGGGAGCCAGGACAGTTTTTACTGATGGTGGTCGCACATATGGTGTCTTGACTTGGCAGGAGGGCCAGGCTTGGCACACGCTGCTAACTCTACCACAGAAGTCCGCACAGCGGGCAGAGTTGGCAGCGGTAAACCTTGCCTTGCGCACCTTCGCCAAGGAACGTTTAAACATCATTACCGACAGTCAGTATGTCAGGAATTTGCTTCACAGTCTACCGGGAGCCTACATCACTCCCGCGATAGACAAGAATTTGCTTAGTCTGTTTCTCACTGCTCAATTTCACTTGCGAAACCGCACGGAGCCGCTCTATATTGCCCACATCCGAAGTCATCAAGACCTACCGGGTCCAATTTCCGCAGGCAATAGCAGAGCGGACGCGGCGGCAAAGGAAATTCAGCAACGTTCGGTTTTGGGTGTTTTTACTACTCCAATTCAGAGCCATGCATTCTTTCATCAGAATGCCAAAGCGCTCGCCAGACAGTTTAACCTGCCACTCTCTCAAGCCCAAGGCATAGTCCGCTCTTGCCAGCATTGTGCAGGGGCACCGGGGGGGCCCTCGTGGGGGGTCAACCCACGAGGGAAGAGGCTAACCAAGTGTGGCAGATGGATGTCACGCATGTCCCGCAGTTTGGCAGATGGCAGTACATGCACGTTTGCATTGACACTTTTTCTCAATTCATTTGGGCAACGGCGCAGAAAGGCTGCTTCCCACGTAGAGCAGCACCTCCTTTCCTGCATCGCGGCAATGGGCAAGCCGCGGCAAATTAAAACCGATAACGCCCCGTCCTACAGCTCCAGGCAGCTGGCGGCCTTCATGGCCACATGGGATATTCAGCATACTTTTGGTGTTCCTTACAATCCGCAGGGGCAAGCGATTGTGGAACGGGTCAATCGGACACTCAAGTCCTATATTGACAAACAAACGGAAAGGGGGGAGCCACCAGCCCTCCCCAAGTCACAGGCCCAGGCACAGCATTGTCTGAATAAGGTATTGTTCACTTACAATCACCTTAATGTTTTTTCGGATTGCACGCCGCAGGAGAAGCACTTCCGCCGTTCGGAAGCTCTCCCGCGACCGATGGTCCGATACCGGGTGCCACCGGACCCTTCTTGGAGGGGCCCGGCGCCGCTCATAACCTGGGGGAGAGGGTATGCTGCAGTTATGTCTCCTACAGGTGTCGTTTGGATTCCAGCTCGGTGTGTCAAGCCTCACTTGGAACCACATGGCGTGGACCCAGACCGACCAGAGTCCAATCCCGGAGATGGAGGACCTCACCCTGACCGAGAGGACCCGTCGGAGGAGGCGGCCACAGATGACAGCGCCGAAGGTCACCTGGGGGATCATCAAGGGTCTTTGCAATGAGGCCCAGGGCGCCCTCCGACGCGAGGAAAGGGAGCCGACACCGGAGAACTTCTTGGCTGCAGTTTTCGCCCAGATCAACGCCAACTCTGTGGCAGTTCTCATCATCCTGACCCTATCCCTGTTTATGGGGGGAGGCGTTCAGGCCGCCCCATTTGGGGCCAACGGTTTGCTGCCAGATGGAGACCTCTCCGCCCGGATGCATTACAACCTGTGGGAAAGGTTGGCGGGTCTCGTCAACCAGTCCGATTTTTGCCTGAAGCAGGACGCAGATTCTGCCTCACTTCTGAGCACCTGTCTCATCCCAGTGTGCCACACTCTCGATGCGCGTGCCAGGGATGGCGACTGGCTGCTGAAGAAGATTTTCGGACCGCATCTCCCTGCGAGCTTTACAGCCTACGCTCGCTGGGGGGGATTGCGGCTCACTATGACTTTGCCGGCTGATGCAGCCACTCTTCACACCCCGCGAGTGGTGGCCAGCCCGAACTCTACTTGTGCTCGAATAGTCGGCTGCGCTGCAGTCGGCCAGACCCAGCGCCACTGCCTCGACACCGGCAGCAGCAATTGGACTTGTGATAAACCAGAGACACTTGGTTCTATGTATGCTCATGTTACATTGCCATCCGGTTGGTTCTTCACATGTAATCAGTATACTTTCAACTATATCCCTGCAAATGTATCAGATTCCACAATGTTGCCTTAGTCGTTTGACACTGTTGCTCCCCACTAAGGATATGGTTACCCCAAGCACAAATGTTTCAAATGTTCCCGTACCCATACGGCACACTCGCACCACCCAGTTAGACAGCTCATGTGATAGCAGCTTTAGAGTCCTGAGTCCAGCCGAATATGTCTCGTTGTCAGTCAGCATCGTTGGCGTGCCAGGCTTAGCCGTCGGCAACGCTCGGAGGATCGGTCGTTTGGCTTGCGGATTAGCCAAGGCCATTAACCGTACCTCCACAGCGATAGCGCTGCTCAACCAGGAGCAGGCAGAACTTCGCCATGCCATTCTTGACAATCGAGCGGCCATAGACTATCTCTTATTGTTGCACCACCTGAGTTGCGAATCCTTTCATGGTATGTGTTGTTTCAATCTTACTGATAATTCCCGCAGAATACAGACTCAGCTCACAGACCTCCACACCATAGTCGAGGGTATCAGAGAAGGCTCGGCATGGGGGGCTTGGTGGAGTTCATTGTGGAGCTGGATGTGGTCATGGATTCCATGGGGGTGGCTCCAGACAGTACTTAAGGTGGTGGTGGGGGTGATTATACTAGGCATAGCATTATGCTGCTTTGCACAATGTATTCCCTCACTGATCTCGAAGTGCCGCCCCGAGAAGGAACCCCGAAACGTCATTCCCGCTCAGCAGCTGATGCCGCTCCTACGCAGAGTCGCCGGTCAGGTCCTTAAATGAAATTTAAAGGGGAGATGTGGTTTCCCCGTGCCCGGTGGGCATGGAAGGGCCCTGGCAGAGGCCACTACGGTAGAGAAAACTCCTGGCTCGTGGCGTCTGCGGGCAGAGAAATTAAGGGGGGTGGATAAATGATAGGGTTTGATTCACCCAATTCCTTGACCAGACTAGCGGTTCTGCTGAAAGAGCAAATAGCTAACCCTGTTACCTATTAGAGTAAATCACTCATCTCCAGGTCTCAGTCTAATCTCCGGCACAAATAGATGCCATGTTTGCCCCTGTCTAATCCTTGGACAATGGGGCTTCCTATGTCAATGTTTATCCCAGTTAATTAGCTTCCCCAGAGAGATTCCCAATTAACCCGAGTAAACAAGTGATGTGATCTCTGCCTGAGGACGGTTTTGCCACCGTTGCGTTTTTCCTTCTATATATGCTGAAGCTTTCTTTCAATAAACTACTGATCATATCCTCCTCCATACTGCCTCGTATCGTTCTTTGATCAGTCTCCTCCGGGACCTACGGCCCTCAGCGGCCCCGATTCCTACAAAACTATATATATAAAATGAAAAAAAAGACAAAAAATATACATGTACAAAAGTAAGAAGAAAAAAGGCAAAAAGAAACTGTCATGACCTATTCTGTTTCAATATGAAATATTCTTACTTACGTTCTATACTTTTATTTTATTATTAAACTTATCTTCCATATCTAATCCACCTTTATCAACTCTACTTTAATATCCATACTATACTTTTATTAAACTCTTCTATCTTGCCAAAATCTATTGTATTTCAAACACATCAGATTACATACCAAATCACCCTGTGCTATATACATTGTCCTGGAGGATGTGGGATTTCCCATTAATTTCTATTGTACCCAAAATTTCATTTGGTCTGGTGTCAATTTATTTGTTCCCTCTCTCGTCAATGAATGATCAACAAATTTTTGCCATATGTTCCAGAATCTGTTTTCTTTTATTATACCTTTTTTAAGATTTAGCTCCCATGTTAATTTTTCATTCAATGCGAGATCCCACATCTGCTTATACCACTAAGAACATAAGAACAGCCTTGCTGGAACAGGCCACAGCCCATCCAGTCCAGCATTCTGTCTCACACAGTGGCTCACCATTTCCTTCAGGGTATTCCCAAGCAGATGCCTGCTTAGGATTCCCTGGAAATGATATTGAGAGATATCCTGCCTATCTCTCCAACCCGGAGGTTGTCCTTAAGTATCCATAATTATAGCCATTGATACTCTTGTCCTCCATGAACTTGTCTAATCCTTTCTTAAAGCTGTCAAGGCTGACAGCTGTCACCACTTCTTCTGGCAGGGAGTTCCATAGACCAGTAATCCTCTGGGTGAAAAAGTACTTTCTCTTATTTGTTTGAGAACTAGTACCCAAAAGTTTCATGGAGTGTCCCCTAGTTCTAGTGTTATGCGATAGGGAAAACAGTTTTTCCTTATCTACTTTGTCCACACCGTGCATGATTTTATAAACTTCAATCAAGTCACCTCTTAGACGTCGTCGTTCAAGAGTGAAGAGGCCCAATCGTTGCAGCCTCAGATGGTAAGGAAGGTGTTCCAGTCCCCTAATCAATCTGGTTGCCCTCCTCTGCACTTTTTCCAGCTCCATAATATCCTTCTGGAGGTATGGCGACCAGAACTGTACACAGTATTCCAGGTGGGGCCTCACCATAGATTTATAAAGAGGCAAAATGACACTTGCTGACTTATTTTCTATACCCTTCCTAATGATCCCTAGCATTGAGTTTGCTTTTTTCACTGCTGAGGCACACTGGGTTGACACCTTCATTGAGTTGTCCACCAAGACACCAAGGTCCCTTTCCTGGTTTGTCGCAGAGAGTTCAGACCCCATCAGTTTATAAATGTAATTGGGGTTCTTTGCCCCAACATGCATCACTCTGCACTTACTAATGTTGAAACTCATTTGCCACTGTTTTGCCCACTCCCCCAGTGTCGAGAGATCCCTCTGGAGCTCCTCACAATCTCTCACAGTTTTCACTACCCTGTATAATTTAGTGTCGTCAGCAAATTTGGCTACCTTGCTTTTTACTCCTACCTCTAGATCATTTATGAAGAGGTTGAAAAGCAGGGGTCCCAGTACTGAACCTTGGGGGACCCCACTCTTTACTTCCCTCCACTTGGAGAAGTGTCCATTTAGTGCTACCCTCTGTTTCCTGTCCCTTAGCCAGTTGCTGATCCAGGACAAGACCTGTCCCTTTATTCCATGACTGGTAAGTTTATTCAAGAGCCTTTGGTGTGGGACCTTGTCAAAAGCCTTCTGAAAGTCCAGATAAACAATGTCAACTGGATCCCCCTTATCCACATGCTTGTTGACACTCTCAAAAAATTCCAACAGATTAGTGAGGCATGATTTGCCCTTGCAAAAGCCATGTTGGCTCTCCTTTAGCAGCGCCTTCTCTTCTATGTGCCTATTAATTCTATCTTTTAGGATGGTTTCCATCACTTTACCTGGGACACATGTCAAACTGACAGGTCAGTAATTCCCTGGATCACCCCTGGATCCTTTTTTGAAAATTGGTGTTACATTCGCTACCTTCCAGTCATCAGGCACAAAGCCTGATTTGAGGGAAAGATTATATATTTTGGCTAGGAGATCAGCAATTTCATCTTTAAGTTCCCTGAGAACTCGTGGATGGATGCCATCTGGTCCTGGTGATTTGTTAGTGTTTAGTTTAACAAGACATGCAAGGACCTCCTCCCTGGTTATTTCTATCTTACTCCTCCACCTTTAACATTAAGTTGTTTTTCCAATTTTTTGCAATACACATTCTAGCTATTACCAACATCATGGACAGCATTTCTTTCTTATCGTTATCTAAATTCATATTGTCTACATCCGTCAGCAAAATAGTATTTGGCCCCAATTTGAGACGCATTCCCATAATTTTATCTATCTCGTTCTCAATTTTTACCCAAAAATTTTCTACCACCTTGCATTCATACCACATGTGGACATATGTACCCAATGTGTTATTACATCTCCAACACATTTTATTATTCTTTTTATCTATTTGATGTAATCTCATAGGGGTCAAATACCATTTCCATAACATTTTAAAATTATGTTCCTTTACCCTGACCGACAAGGACCTCATAATTCTTTTTCTCCATTTATTTTGCCATTCCTTTTCTGTTATCCTCATATTCAAATCCTGTTCCCATGTATTTCTTAATGTTTCTTGTGGGTTAATTTCTATATTTATTATTTTATAAATTTTACTGACCATTCCTTTAATTCCAATTTCTTTCCTCCTTATCTTCCACACTAATTCCTCAAATTCTGTCCTATGTCTTTCCAGGTTCTCCCTCATATATTTATTATTCCACTTGTTCACCATCGCTATCTGAAACCAATTCAACTTCATCTGGGTATATAACTCTCGTTTCATCCCATTATCTCTGCAGACTCGTATCCAATCCTTCAGCAGGAAAACCCCATTCATCGACAAAATTTCTCTCATTTCATTACCCATTCTTATTGGAAACTTTTTCAGATCTTCTATTTCAATTATCGGTGAAGTATTTGGGACCAATTTCATTTTAACTTTCTTCCATACACCCAACATTGACCTCAGCATTCTATTTTTAACTGGTGCTTTCCATATTTCCTTATCTAAGAAGAGGCTCTTACCCACTTCCTTTAATTCCTTCATTTCAATTTCCTCCCAAATAACCGGCTCCTTTGTCAAAATTTTAACTACGTTCTTTATATGAAATGCTTTATAATAGTTTTTTACATTAGGGATTCCTAACCCCCCTTCTTTTTGAGATAAATACCACATTCTATTTAGGATTCTAGGTCTACGTCCCCCGTTACAATAGTTATCCAATAATTTTTGAAATTCCTTAATTTCTTTGTCTGTCAGTTGAATTGGTAGGGCATCAAACAGAAAATTTAATTTTGTTAGTAACATCATTTTAGTCAATGCTATTCTGCCGAACCAAGACAACCTTAATTTTTGATATTGCACAATTTTTTCTTTTATTTCTTTCTTTTGTTTATCATAATTTAATCTTTTCAGATCATCCAGCCTATTGGAGATATTTATCCCTAGATATTTCAAACTCTCTTTAATCTGCAATTTAAATTCGCCTCTTATTTTCTCTTGCTCTTCTTTTTCAATATTATTTAAAATCATTTCAGATTTATCCCAATTTACCTTCAAACCCGTTATTTGTTCAAATTCTCTTAAATGCTTTTGGATACTTTCCAAATTTTTCCTGGGATGTTTCATAATTATCAAAGTATCATCCGCGTATAGGCTAATTTTATTTTCCAATATTCCCTCTATACTTTTATCTTCCCTTATTGTATTTGCTAATATTTCCATCGCCATAATAAACAATATTGGTGATAAGGGACATCCTTGCCTTGTCCCTGCCTCTAATCTCACTTCCTCCGTAAGACCATCATTAACCCTAATTTTAGCATATCCTTGTTGATATAATTGTTCTATTGTTTTTATAAACCTATCACCAAATCCATAACTTCTAATTATCCCCTTGATTGTTATCCACTGCAAGGAATCAAATGCTTTAAAAATGTCTAGGGATAATATTCCAACTTTCTCCTTATTTTGTCCTGCAACATCCATCAAGTCTATAACTCGCCTTACTAAATCTGCCATGTGCCTACCTTTCACAAACCCAGCCTGATCTTTATTTATATATTTATCCATAAAACTATTTAATCTGTTCACCAATATTGCCGTAAAAATCTTAGCATCCTGATTTATTAAGGAAATGGACCTATATGATTCAACCTTTTCTAGGTCTTTTCCTGGTTTTGGTAATAACACAACTATTGTTCTGAACCAAGATGGTGGTATTTGCTCCCCATTAAGTATAGCATTATACAATTTTAACAATTTTGGAATTACTATGTCTTTAAACTCCTTATAAAATTCTGCAGATAGTCCATCTTCTCCCGGTGATTTATCCGCTTTCAGCTTATTTATTACTTCTTTTATCTCTTTTTCAGTTATTAGCTCTTCCATTTTTTGTTTATGTTCCTGATTTATTTTATTTTCAACTTGCATTCCCAATTTATCTTTCAATTTATCTATATTTACCTCCTTTCTGGCGTATAGATCTTGATAAAATTCTCTAACCACCTTACATTTATCTTTGATCTTATTATGTCTTATACCTTCCTTATCTACTAATGTCCCAATTTCTCTTCTACTTCTTTTTTCCTTAGCCGCTCTTGCTAAAAGTTTTGAATTTTTGTTACTATATTCGAAATATTCCCTTTTTAAATATGCCAAGTCTCTTTTTACCTTATCAATATCTTTTCCTATTAATTCCTTCTTTAAACCCTGCATTCTTTCATAAACCTTCCTATCCTTAGTTATTGCATGTTTCTCCTGCAGTAATTTTATCTCTTTTTCAATTTCTTCTTGTTTACTTTTTAACTGTTTATTTTTAATATTTGCTAACCTAATACTTTCACCTCTAAAAATTGCTTTCATTGTGTCCCATACAATACCAAATCTAACATCCCCTGTATCATTCCACTTCCAATTTTCTTCCCATTTTTCTACTATTTGATCCTTACATTTTTTATCTCTAAACAATCTAGCATTATATCTCCAATTTTTCCTGGTCTTCGTAGCATCTATGTTCATTTCCAACAATACTTTTGCATGATCGGACTCTTTAAAGATTCCTATTTCTATATCTTCTAGATTTCTTATCAAATTATCCGTAACAAAAATATAATCTATTCTGGAATACGTATTATAAATTTGTGAAAAAAATGTATAAGCCTTTTCCAATCCTTTAAGTTCCCTCATGTATCTTTCAGCCCCAAAGATTTCAACCAGTTGTTTAACACATGCATTTTGTTTCCTCCCACACATCTTGTTATATTTGTACTATCTATATTTGATCTTATTAGATTAAAATCTCCCGCTACAATCATTTTTATTGTTTTTTCTTTTTCCAATATTCGGTACACCTTATCTAAAAAACCATTTTGATATTCGTTTGGCACATATAGATTCACCAACGTTATTTCCTCCTCATCTATTTTCCCCTTTACTATCAAATACCTACCTTCTGAATCTGAGATACTTTTTACCATCTCAAATCCCAGTCTGTTTGATATCAAAGTTGCAACCCCTCTAGCCTTTGAAGTACCATATGATTTTTCATAAACCTGAGTCCATCCTAAGAATAGATTGTTAGTATCTTCCGATTTCTGATGGGTTTCCTGCAGAAAGATTACATCCGGTCTATCTTTTCTGAGTGCTGCCTCTAATCTCCTTCTCTTCACTTGACAACCAGTACCTTTCACATTCCATGTTATTACTTTTATGTTCCTCATCTATTATTTTCCTGCCCTAATTTTTTACATCTCCCACTTTCTCCTACGGACATGTGATTAACATATAACACTAACTTTCCCTTAAACAAAAAGATAAAGAAAAAAGAAACAGGAAAAGAAACAACTAAATAAAACACACTAAACATTCTACTACTAACCCTCCCCATTTTTTCTACAAATAGCCTCTGAAATACAAAGGGGGGAGGGGGGAGGTGCGACAGGTTGTGGGAGCTCCAGAGCAGTCTAAACCTATTCGCCGCCCAGAACAATTCCTCCTTCGGCTCCTTTAGGTATGTTCTCGTTTCCATTACTCTCCCGCCTTTTATATCCACCAGATATAATCAATTCTTCTTTCAAGTCAAACCACTCTTTAGTTCCTGCTTCCAATAACTTTGCATCTACCATTACATCCAAGACGTTATGACCTTCACTTATCAAATAGCGTCTTCCCAGATTGAAAAAGCTTAATTGTCGTGGGAATTTCCAATTGTACCTTATTCCTTTATCCTGAAGTCGCTTTGTAATTGGTTTCATCGATTGTCTCCAAAAACGGTCCTCAATTGGAATGTCATTATACACTTCAATATCATGGCCTTCCACTTTTAACACCTCTGCTCCTTTTTCCCGTATAAGTGCCATTAAACGCAGTTTATCTGACACATTGGCAAACTTCAACAAGACATTCCTTGACCCAGTTTTACTCCTTCTTGAACCCAGCCTGAATACGTTTACAACATCCTGCGGTGTGAAACCATCTTCCATAATTTCATCAAGCCATTTCACTATTCTTTCTTTTAATTTATCAGGGGAGTTCTCTGGCAGTTTTTGAATTATGACATTTGCTCATCTCAACTGTTCCTCCACATTTTCCAATCTCTTTTCATGATCTCCAACCTTGTTTTCTCTTTCTTTTTCTCTCTTTCTCAAATCCATAACCTCCTCCCTGATCGTTGCCTGTTCTTTTTTGATAACTTCCTGTTCTTTTTTAAGATTGTCATGTCCTTTTTTATAACATCAATTCCCTTCAAAATATCTGCCAGCATGTCTTGCATGACTTGTTTTCGTTCTTGTTTATCTTGAGCCAACATAATCCCAATTTTGTATTCCAAATTATCCACTTTCTCATTAAATCTTTCAAATTCAGATTTAAGCCCTTGCTCCCCCTTCATTGCCAATGTTGTTGGAGTTGTTGCTGTAGCTGTGGTTACAATCGTCATCGGTATTGTCCCTGCCGTCGCCGCTGTAGTTGTTACAGTTGTTGTAGCGGTTGTTGCTGTTATTACTTTTGCTGTTGTTATTACAATTGTTTTTACAGCAGTTGGTGCAGCCATAGTTGGAGATATTATTATCTTCTGTTGCTGTTGCTGCTGTAATTGTTGTGCTATCTTCTTCACTGTCTCTTGCTCCTCCAAATCTCTCATCTCTTGTTGCGTTGTTTTCTTCATCTCGTCCTCCTCCTCCTCCAGCCTTGTAAGCCTTCTGAAACTCCTATCCGAAGAGGTTGGTCTTTCCACTCTTATCCAAGCCAATTTCTTCTCCTTCTCTCTCCCTCTCCCCTGCCGTTTCATCCAAATGTAATTCCAAACACTTGATTTCAATATTTTACATAAACAATTTATTATTTAAATTCACCTTATGTCTTAACTTCAATCAGTATTTTCCAAATACTGTATTAGACCTTTATCCTCCCTCCCCTCCCCCTCTGTCTAGTATATGTATGTGTACTTACATATGCCTATACACACACATATACAAATATATGTCCACCAAGGTCCTGTTCAATATAGAATTGATATATAGAATCAGTAATCCCAATTCAAACCAAATTGATTTCCCTCTTAGGTATTAATTTTTTAAAAATATTTGGATGTTTTACCCCCAAAGAAAAAAGGAAAAAAAGATAAAATAGGGGAAGGGAGGAGGGGAAAAAAGAAAGAAAAAAAGATAATACAAAACAGAGAAAAGAAAAAAAAGGGGAAAAAGGAAAAAAGAAAAAGAAAAAAGAAAAATGCTCCTACAGAAAAATATTAAAAATTAATACTATTAAAAGAAAAAATCACAACGTAGAGGTAAAAATGAAGAAAAGTTCTCAGTAATTGTCCCACGAAAAGAGGGAGAAGAGAACTAATAATTTGTTTCTCTTCTAACAACTGGCTTTATATTCCTGCTCAGCTTACAGACTCTATCCAACTTAAAAAGCAAAAACAAAAAACAAAGACGAGGTCAAACTTCTGCTCTCCAAAATTCAAAAGAGATAGCACTTTATCTCTAAGACACTTTTCAGGGCCACAACACCTTCTTATTCCTCTTTATGCCTCAAAAAAGAAAAAACGTATACAGGGCCAGACCTGATTCAAATCTTCAAAAATCCGACTTCTTCTTCTTTCTCTCTCTTTCTTTAAAACCCAAAAACCAAGTCCAAAACTCACGTTACAACAAGAAAAGGGGAAAGAAAAAAAGGAGAGAAACAGCCCCGCTATAATCCCTCGTTACTTGGCCCTTAGCTTGTCAACAATCCACCAGTAAAAAAGAAAAAGAGAAAGAGAAAAAAAAATCCAACAGTAATACTTCGCTTTTCTTCTCCTTTCCCCCTTCTTTCTTCGTCTACTTTATCCAATTTGCTCACCGGCAGGGCTTCTCGGATTCTCCACTTAATATTTTTCCAGCGCCACTGGGCTCCGCACGGCCCCAAACAGAGGGGCCGGCGAGGCCGAGCGAGGCTCGCTTCGGATTCGCCCTTCTATTTTAACAAGTCTGTTCTCCGTCAAGGCTTCTCGGCTTCTCCTTTTAACAGTTTTCCGGCTCCGCTAGGCTCCGCACGGTTCCGAACGAAGGGGCTGGCGAGGCCGAGCGGGGCTCGCTTCAGCTTCCCCCTTTCGAACCCCCACTGGACTTACCCTTTTCTGTCCTATCGTCCGCTTGTCTGTTTGCCTGTATTTTCTCGAATTTTGCCTCTAAGCCGTCCGCTCTTCAGCTAGGATCGCTAGTGCATCGTCGCCATTATGGGCCGCCCATCCCCCCGCTCTCTCCGAGATCGAAACTCACGTTTTTCTCTTTTTCTCGACGTAGTTTTAAACCATCCAAGCTGATTTCCACAACTATATTTTCTTATAAGTGTTCTAGTCCATTTTTTTTCAAATTTCAGGAACTATTTTCACTTTTAAAAGTCACTTTCATTTCCCTCCTTTCTGAGCGGAAGAAAGTTCGCTCCTCTCAGCTCTCCATCTTGACACGCCCCCCCATAAAGATGTGTTTATCCCCATGACTGCTGCCTACTGCGTATCAATCTGCAACATCAAAACCCTAGAGTCGGATACGACTGGCTTTCAAGCAAGGGAAACCTTTACCTAATTTCTTGCTTTCGAACTAGGCTAGGTTGTCAGGAACTGGGGCAGAGAATGGAGCTCACTCCCTCATGCAGTACTCAAGTATCGGACTCCGAGACCTTCCAGTTGTTGAGATCAGTGGATTACCCACTTGAGCCCCCACAGTCCATTTCTGTTATAGCCATTTGTAAAAATCCACACAGTTTTTTTTTTGGTGTTCAGTAATCAAGAAGCAGCAGCCAGCATAACGGGGCCAAACTCAACTTTTATCTGGGTACTGACACACAGAACAGGCGGCTAAGCAGCACCTTATATACAGGTTGGGGAAGGATACAATTAGGTGGGAAACAACAGGATTGGTTGCTGGGAATGGGGGTGATCTTAAACTGGGAAACTTTTGCGCTTCTCAAGGGAAAAGGGCACGAACCAAGTCTCACAATAGTTCGATGTTGAAACTCAAAATGGAGGATCAGTTTTTTACAAAAGTATTAACATAACATACATAACATTCCTCCCCCCAAGGATTGGACAAAGTTTTGTAACCATTGCGGGGACCCACATTGTCTTTTTGGCCGTACGGACACTTGATCAGATAGCTGAACCCTAGGGCTAGCTGGTACCTGTGTTGAATGTTTCACAATGGGAATACCGCTTGTTGTGTATGCATGTAATTCATCTGCCACTTGCATGAAACTCAGCTGCCAGCTATAGCGCAGCTGAAGGAGCTCAGTTCACGTGACTCCAATCACCCAATCAGTAACTAGTGCGGGACACCTTCCTGCCACAGGTGAGCCACGCCAGGTACGCAGTACGTCTGAATGACATCACTGGTACCGCAACCAATGGGCGCCCTTCAGGTGAAATTCAAATGTATTGTACCATATATAAGGAGGTATGCCTCCACCATTACCTCATGTACAGATTGACCATGCTGCAATAAAGAAGTGTTTGGGCCACCTGCTGCCTCGTGTGCAATCAATCTGCTTACATCAAACCGCTAGAAATACTAGCATTGTGGGGGCAAGTGCCCAGACCGGAATGAGAAGTAGGGGAGGGAAAAAACAAATTATAACCCCGTTTTTGTTTTTTGTTTTTTTGTAGATTGAGCAGGGGATCGCTCAAACTCAAACCCAGACCCCAAAGGGGGGGAAACTCAACTGAAATCCCCTCCTTTTAACATGAGCAGGGGACAACTCAAAACAAAGGTTCCTCAGGGGCATGGAGACGACCTGAGCAGCAGCGTTTCTTCGTCTCTGCTTGGAAAAGGGGAGCCACAAATGTGGATATATGTGTGCAAAACTCAAGACATTTTTGAATGAATAATTGGAAGAAGTGTCTAAAGATGTTAGTGGTCTGAAAATCCTAGTTTCCTGGTTAAAAACTTGTACTGTAGAACCTTCGGAGCTGCGGAGCCCAGGGACGGAGTTGGTGTGTCCAAACGCCCAAGCGCCCAAGCGGCAAGTCGAGAACCTTGGAGGCTCGGAGACTCAGAGGCTTGGAGTTCCAGAGATCACAGTGGCAGTTTACCAGTATCGTGAGTTTTTTTCAAGGGATATTGACAGTGTACTCCAATAAGTGGGTGAAAACAAAGAAAAATTCAAAAAAAATTGGAGGCTGTAAGGCTGTAAGGCTGTGTTGGATCCCACTGTTGGGGAGGTGAGGCGAGGTGGACGAACTTGAAAGGAGAGACGCAGCGAGCGAGGATTAAAGGCAGAACGAGAACCGGAACGAAGGTGAAATCGGCTCTGAGAAGGAGGTGGAAAACAGTTGACAAAGAGTGATTTTTAAAAAAAATTGGTCCCGGGTTGCTGGAACAGGAACTGTTGGTGCTGTGGGCTGAGTGTGATTTGCTCCCCCCTCCCCTGTTGTTATTATTGTTATTCCTGAGCAGTCATTTTGGGTAGCCCGAGGAACAAAGCACACTGTCACCTGAACTTTTATTCTGTGAGTTTCGAAGAGCGGTGACGGAGTGCAGTCTGGTTTTGGAATTTACAGAGTACTATTAAATTTGACTCGCATACCACCCTGTTTGACTGTAAAGAAGGAAGATTCTGTGGTTCCATTGGTGCTTTTTGGTGCTTTTTTGATTTGAATGGACAAATGGACAAAGTATATAGGCATTTTGCTTCATTGCTTAAGTGGTTAATGTAATCATAATACTGAGAGAAATTGGGAAAATACTGAGAGTATTGAACATCTTTCTTTGGAATAAAGGGATGCTGAGAACGAGGAATAAAGTTTTGAATTAGAGACGGTTATAGTGTTTCATCGTAAAGAAGAAAGAAGAAACTGAAGTACTGTTCTTCAGATAACAGCAGTTAATCACTGAAGCACGTTACAGTTGGTGTCTTCAGGGTTTTACTAGACTCAAGGACAGTTCTCTATTTTATCTTATCTTGAAACGCAGCTGTGTTACAAAGTTATTTTGAGAGTGTTAACTTAAATAGAAAGCTGAGCAGTCCTAGAATCATTTTGGAAACAGAAAATAGAAAGTCATATAATATTACAATACTAAGCAGAGTAAATGGTTGACCGCGTCATCTGATTAGATAGGTGTACGGAGAATAAAATTGTTAAGTGTGTATAAGGGTTAGATTAGTGAAATTAGAACATTGTATACTGTTTGGTGATAAAGTAGTGTAGTATTATAGAATTATCTGCTATTAAATTCGGATGAATCGTAGAGAGAAGGGCAAATTGTTAAGGCAAGAGATAGAATTAGATCCAGTTTGGTTAAGGACAGGTAGGCTAGTAAGACTGAAAGTGAAGGTAGGAGGAAATCTTTACAGGATGAGATCAAAGAGGTTGAAGAACTGAGAATTCTTAGAGCAGATATGGAAGCAAGGAAGAAGTGTCAAGAAAAGCAACAATCTAAACAACAATTAGAAGTAGAACAGATTGAGCAGGTGAATACTGATGAAGAAGACAGAGCTCAGGGGGCTATAAAAAAGAAAGTAACGGTAGAGAAGGTGCTTGAAATTAGGGAAAGGGATAAGACTCAGGAAACAGATATGAATGACTCTAGGAGTTCCATTGAAGTAAAGCTTGCAGGATTGGAGAAGTTTCTCCAAACAAAATTTGAAACATTAGAAGAGCAGCGAGTTCGAGACAATCAAGAATATATTAAGCTACAACAAGAAAGTTTTAACGCATTCCAACAAAAAATGTTGATGATGATGTCAGGGTTGATGGAATCTACCAAAGCTGAAGTAGCAAGTATTATGAAAGAAGTATCTGAATTAAAGGAAGGGATGTGCATGAGCACAAAAGAGGTTGAAGTATTGACCAAAGAAGTACAGGGGGTGCGAGAAAAAGTGAAGGAAGAGGAAGTGAAGGTAGATGACCATCAGGCAAGAATAGAATTTTTGGAAAACCAACATAGAAAATGTAATGTGATAATTCGAAATATTCCTGAGGGCAGACCGGATCAGTTAAAGATCAGATTATTGGGATGGTTAAATGATTTAAAGATGGGGAGGAGCTTTGTGGCTGAGGATATAATAACTGTACATAGGTTAGGTGCAAAGAAGCATAACAATGGAAACAGAAATGTGTTGGTGAGATTTGTGAGTGAAGGTTTGAAGTTGACCTTAATGCAGCATATCAGGAATTCCGGTTCGGAGGCATTGAAGTTAGAGGGAAATAACATAGAGGTTTACAATGATATCTCTGTTGAATGACGGACTTGGCGAATGCAGTTAAAACCAATTACAAAAAAAAACCTAAGAGAAAAGGGGATTTCATATTTTTGGCTCTCATCAAAAAAATTAAAAGTTGTAAATTCTGGAAAGTCATATATGATAAAAGAAGGATTATATGTTTTAGATGTTTTAGTGGACGCAAAAATAATTGAAAGTAACACCAAGGAATGGGAAGACCTTAAAGATGAGTTGATATTATCAGGAATGTATATGATTCATGATAAGAATTGCTAATATGAGTAAATTGTCTAGGCACATTATATTTGAGACATGTAAAGCACACATTAAGAAGGGAGGATAAAGTATATGGATGTGGCATGTAAAGTTGATTTAAGAGTTATGTTGATGTTATGCAGGATGATTAGGAGCTAGGCTCACATAATTGCACATTCCCCCCCTCCCCTCCTTGATTTTCAAGGGTGTTCTTTCTAGGAAAGGTGGGGAGGGTGAAGAAGTTTTGTTATATGTTTTGTGTTCAGTTATTGTATTATTTGTGGGATGGGTTATGTAGTATGTCGAGCACTTGCCAATGGGAGACAGGGATTGGGTTAATAGGATGTAACACAAATAAGTATGAAGAAAATTAAAATTGTATCATGGAATGTTAAAGGCATTGGCAACATAATTAAGAGGAAACGTGTGGAAGCGGCTATTAGGAGAAATAATCCTGATGTGATTTGTTTACAAGAGACCCATCAGAAAAATGATAATGTAAACAACTTGTATCTAAGGGGAATAGAGCATTATGAGAAAGCATTTGGTAATTCAAAATCGAGAGGGGTCGCAATATTAATTTCTAAAAGATTGGGTTTTACAAAACTAAAGTCTGTTATTGACCCTGAAGGGAGATATGTCATAATTAGAGGAATGGTTAATGAGGAGGAAATATTAATTGCTAATATCTATGCACCAAATGAGAAGCAAGAGGAATTCTTAGATGGTGTATCTCAAAAGATAAGAAATGAAAATGTAACTAAATTAATCATTGCTGGAGACTTTAATCTAATTAGATCGGGTCTAGACACCACAAATGTGTTGAGACACGGGCATAACTCTGTTATAGATAGGTGTATGGAGAAATATCAGGGGTTCAGAAAGGGGTTTGACATTTTTTTCACAACCTCACAATTCCTATTCAAGGATTGATTACTTTTTGACTTCAGAAAACTTGATAAGTAAAGTTGAAGATATTAAAATTGGATTATTTAAGGAATCGGACCATGCTGAAATGTGTTTAGAAATTAGAATTGATGGTAAGAAAAAATGTATTGGGGCATGGAGATATGATACAAAATTGTTTAGGGATCAAAAGAGTAAGGAAATAATAATTAAAAAGTGGAATGAATGCTGGGAGATAAATGACACTAATGATGTTAATGTTGGAGTTTTATGGGACACCATGAAGGCAATTTTCAGAGGGGAAAGTATAAAACTTTCATGTAGGAATAATAGACAGGAAAATAAAAATTTAAAATTAATAGAGGACGAAGCAAGGAAGTTGCAAGAAGAACATATAAGATCAGGTGATAGAAATATGTTTAATAAATTACAGGGTTTGAAAATGAAAATTATTGAAAAGGATATTGAAGAAGTTAAAAAGAATTTGATTTATCTTAAAAGAAACTATTTTGAGTATGGTAATAAAAATTCTAAACTACTGGCTAAAGTTGCAGAGGAAAAGAAAAATAGTAGAAATATTCAGATTTTGATAAACAGTAATGGGGAAAGATGTAACAAAATGAAAGATAAGATACACATTGCTAGTAATTTTTATAGGGAGCTTTATTCTAAAAAGGAGATAAACAATGTTGAGTTAAAAAGTTATTTAAATAAATGGTCAAGGATAAAATTAGATCAAGAACATAGGAATTACATGGATGAAAGAATAACCTCTAAAGAAATTACTGATGTTATAGATAAGTTAAGGGTGGGTAAAACCCCTGGTGAAGACGGTTTGTCTGTGGAATTTTATAAGGATTTCAAAGAAGTTTTGATACCAAGGATTGAAAGGGTATTTAATTATGTAATGGATGGAGGTATAGTACCGGCATCATGGTATAACTCAGTTATTATTTTAAATCCAAAAGTAGGAAAAAACGTGGAAAACATCGAATCATATAGACCGATCTCGCTGATGAATCAGGATGTAAAGATTTTTACTGCGGTTCTAGCCAATAGGTTAAATAAATTTTTAGGTAACTATATTCAAAAAGATCAAGCAGGGTTTTTGCGAGGTCGGTTCATGTCGGACCTGACAAGGAGGATACTTGACATGTCAATCATTGCACAGCAGCAAAGAGATCACACGGGTTTTATTTCATTAGATATATTCAAAGCTTTCGATTCCATCCAGTGGATTACCATAAAACAAATTATAGTAATGTATGGATTCGGTTCGAAATTTTGTGGAGTAATTGGGCAGTTATATCAAAGGGGATCAGCAAGAGTAAAAATAAATGATGAATTAACAGAGGAAATTAAGTTGGAAGCTGGTACAAGACAAGGGGATCCACTGTCATCTTCACTGTTTATAATGGTCATGGAATTAATTGCTAATGTGGTAAGAGAAGATACAGACATGATAGGTCTAAATGGGATAAAAATTAGCCAGTATGCAGATGACACATTATTAACGTTAAAAAATCCTGAAAAGTCATTGGAAAAAGTATATGCACACTTAGAAGAATTTTATAGGGTGACGGGGCTTAAAGTTAACTGGGATAAATCAGAGGCAATTTTTTTTAATGGGAATGTTGAAGCACAAGAAGTTATAAAATCCAGATTTAAATTACAGATCAGGTCTAGTATTAAGTATTTAGGAAAAAAACATTTCAATAAAGTATGATGATTTAAAGAGATTGAATTATGACAAATTGGAAAAGGAGTTAAAGGAAAAGATTATAAGATACAAAAAAACTAAATTTATCCTGGTTTGGTCGAGTATCGTTGTGTAAAATGAAATTGTTACCTAAAATAAAATTTTTATTTGATACTCTCCAAATTAATATTAAAAGGAAGGAACTAAATGTATTTCAAAATTTAATTAATAATTATTGCAATAATGGGGAAAAAGCTAGAATATCGAAAACGTTGTGGTATCTTTCACCAAAAAAGGGTGGTTTAGGAATCCCGAACATCACAAATTGTTATTGGGCATTTCAACTGAAAAATATTTGTAAAATTTTAATAAGGAAAAAATTGATATGGGGGGAGATTGAACTACGTGAAAAATTGGGAGATGAATCACTAATATTTCTAGGCAAAGAAACAGTTAAAATTAATGCCGCGAATAAAATGCTAAAGACACTCTTTAGAACATGGACACTATTGAAAAACAAATTATCCCCAGGGTTATCACCAATTTTGGAGTTAAGGGATTTAAAATCATTCCCACTACTTTTAGACCATAGGACTGAAGAAATAATGAAAAGATATAAAGTAACTTTATTAAAGGAATGGTTAGATGTTTGTGAGGATGAGAAGAAAATGTCAGAAATTTGTAAACAGTTGAAACTAAATTGGCTTCAAGTTGCCACACTGAATAGTTGGAATAAAAAATACAGGGAAGAAATAGGCTTAGACAGGGACATGACAAAATTTGAGGAGCTAGTATATAAGTTAAGAAATGGTCAAATAGAAATTAAAGGATTAGTTAGTAAATTATATAAAGTATTGGATGAATCTAACGAATCCCAAAAAGCATTAAGAGGAATATGGGAACAAGATCTAAATGTTAAAATCACAGATGAATGTTGGAATAGAAAGTGGAAAAGAAGAATCATGAAAACGTTATCAGTAAGGATTAAGGAGCATAACCACAATTTATTATGGAAATGGTATATGACCCCTGTGCGATTACATTTAATAGACAAGACAAAATTAAATATATGTTGGAGGTGTAAGGAGGATATAGGAACGTACGAGCATATGTGGTGGGGGTGTAAGAAGTTAAAGCCATTCTGGACGAGTGTAGAGTATGAAATTGGGAAAATTTTGAATGTAAAGGTTAAATTGGACGCAGTTATAGTACTACTGACAGATGTTGATAAGGTGGATTATAGTAAAAGGGAATTAATGGCAGTCATGTTATCAGGTGCCAGACACAGTATAGCGTGGCAATGGAAGAATGATGTCACTCCAAAAATTGACGAATGGTACAATGAGTTATGGACTATTGCTTTAAACGATAAGCTTACCTGGGAACTAAATTTAAGAAAAGGACTAATAAAAGAAAATAAATTTCAGGACACGTGGAGATGTTTTATAGACTATATACTGCATAAGGATCAAGGTCAGAAGCCAACGCCGGATCAGCATTCCTTTTGGAAAGGAATCATATAAGAATTAAGTAACTCTGTCCCATATGGCAATGTAAATAGCACATGGTGAATGTCCTGTATTAAGTTGATGTGTTTGTTTTTGTTATTATTTAATGTTCAGATTTAAATAAAAATTAAAAATTAAAAAAAAGGTTCCTCGTTTGGGTTGGAGTAGAGGTAGACTCAAACACAGGAGGATGGAGGGCATCAGGGGAGAAATCATAACCCTGTTTCTCGCATGGATGAGTAGGGGAACACTCACACACACACACGATCCTGTAAATCATGGGATGAATTACCACGTTCCTGTGACTTCCCTGTTTGCTCAGAATTAGAAAGCTGGGGATTACAACTTGTTGACAACCTCCAACAAAATAAAGATACATTAGAGGCTGCAGCCTCCTTGTCTCCCCCTTGGGATAAGTGGGTGGGGGAAGACCCTAACGTGGAATTATTTTGATCGTTGTCTGCTGTGGGCACTTCAAAACCAAGTATTTCTCCCTGTTCCTCCCAGGACTGGTCCACGACCTTATGTCTGAGTTGGTCAGCGTGTTGCCGCCACAACAAACCATTCCCTGTTTTCACCCTATAGGACAGTGGTCTAGTTTGTTCTACCACAGAACCTGGAACACATGCTGGCCCACCTAGGGGGCAGGGATGTTGTGTATGCATGTAATCCATCTGCCACTTGCATGAAACTCAGCTGCCAGCCATAGTGCAGCTGAAGGAGCTCAGCTCACGTGGCTCCAATCACCCAATCAGTAACTAGTGTGGGAAACCTTCCCACCACAGGTGAGCCACGCCAGGCATGCAGTACGTCAGAATGACGTCAATGGGCGCCCTTTGGGCGAAATTCAAATGTATTTTACCATATATAAGGAGGGACGCCTCCGTCATTACCTCATGTACAGATTTACCATGCTGCAATAAAGAAGTGTTTGGCCCACCTGCTGGCTCGTGTGCAATCAATCTGCCTACATCAAATTGGCGACGAAGGTGGGATAATGGCCTCCCACAGTGTCACCCTCGCTCCATTCGATACCTCCTGGCTGGATTCATGGGACGTCTACGAAGAACAGTTTCTGTACACGATGGACATGGAGAAAATAGAGAGCGAGGTGCAAAGACGAGCCTGCCTATTGGCTCAGTGCGGGTTGCGAACCCTGGAACTGGCAAGGAACCTCCTAATGCCGAGGGTACTCAAAACAGTACCCCTTGCCGAAATCCTCGCTGCTCTGCGGGCACATTTCCGCCCAAAGGTGTCCGTGTTCCCAGCAAGAATGGCCTTTCACCGGCGCAACCAGTGGCCCGGAGAGACTGTGGCGGAGTTCGTCGCCGCGCTGAGGCTGGCGGCTGTTCCATGCCAGTGGGGAACTTTCCTGGCTGAGGCGTTGCGAGACCGTCTCCTACTCAGCCGGTGGGATGAGGAGGCTCAGCGGAAACTGTTGGCCCGGGATGAGGACATCACGTTTGAGCAGGTCTTGCGGGCTGCACAAGCTGCTGAGGTGGTAAAGGACAGAGTACAGGTGTGCAGGGCGAGAACCGCAGCCTCCGGAAACTCGACATGTGCGGTGCAGGCCAACAGCTGTTTGTCACGCAGGGAGTCGAGAGCAGTGGCAGCCGCCACCACGTCTTTGTTGGATTTCAGCGAGAGCGAACCAGAGGGCCAGAAGGTGAGAAAAAGGCAACCCGAAAAGAGAGACACCGCCGAAGCAAGCCGATGCTGCGAGGGGTGCGGGGGCTCACACGACCAGAGGAAATGCCCCTTCAAGAAGGCAGAGTGCCACAACTGTGGGCGTTTGGGCCACATCGCGAAGGTGTGCAGACAATGCAGAAGCCGAGACCCTGACTGGACCAGCCGCTATGGCCAAAAGGACGCCGCCGTCCGGAAGGTGCACACAGAGGACACCATGATGAGATGTGTGTTGGACCGGCGCACCCATTTTTTTGTAAAGGTACTGTTGCAGGGGGTCCAGGTGAAGATGGAGATGGATTCAGGGACTGCCTACTCCATAGTCTCGCAGACCAAGTTTCTGAGAATACCCCCTAGGGACCGCCCCAAGCTGAGAGCTCTCAGGATGAACTTGCAGGACGTGCAGGGAAACTACATCCCAATCCTGGGGGTGGGGGACTTTACCATCCATTTCAAAAACTTCACAAGGAAGTTGCCTTTGGTGGTACTTAAGGGGGGGGGTCCAGTTGTCTCCTGGGGACCCAGAGGTTCGAACCGCTGGGCATTGCATTGACTGGCATCAATGCCGTCCGAGGCAATCCCATTCAGGACGTGTGCAACGCACACCCTGCGGTCTTTGAGAAAGGACTTGGGGAGTACAGGGGACCACCTGTGGACTTTGATATTGACCCTTCTGTTCTCCCCATGCGGCTCAAGCTGCAAAGAGTGCCCTTTGCACTAAAGGACAAGATAGAAGTGGAACTGGACAAACTGGTGGGTCAGGGGAGTCTGGTTCCGGTGGACTCCGCAGATTGGGAGACACCGACTGTAACTGCCATGAAATCTAACGGGGAGGTTAGGATTTGTGCTGATTACAAGTGTACTATCAATAAGGCAATTCGCCCCAACGCCTGTCTGGTGCCAGTAGTTAGCCACTTGCTGGCCAAGTTACACGGGGGTAAATGCTTTGCAAAGTTGGACCTAGCGCAGGCTTACCAACAGTTAACAGTTACACCTGCGGCCACAGCTGCCCAGATGATAGTTACGCACAAGGGTGCATTTAAGGTGACATGCCTCCAGTTCAGAGTGAACTCGGCTCCCGGAATATTTCAGGCGCTTGTAGAATGCCTCCTCAAGGGTCTCCCCGGGGTGTTGCCATACTTTGACGATGTATTGATAACAGCTGGGGATGAGTCAGAGCTAGCCCAGCGGTTAGACCGGGTGCTGTCTGTGTTTGAGAGGGCTGGGTTACGCCTGAGAAGGGACATGTGCATATTCTACGCAAACAAGGTAGAGTTTCTGGGGTTTCGGATCACCCCCGATGGGGTAAAGCCCTCAAAATCCAAGGTTGTGGCCATCCAGGATGCCCCACACCAGCCACTAAGTCAGAGGACATCAGTCAGTCGCTCTTGGGGCTCCTAAACTTCTACCACTTCTTCCTCCCACGGAAGGCATCTGTGGCAGAGCTGATACACCACCTACTGAAAAAGGACATAATCTGGCAGTGGGGGGTGGCTCAAGAGCAAGCTTTCAGTGAGTTAAAATGGCTCCTCTCTTCTGAGGCGATATTAACTCATTTCGACCCCAAGAAGCCCATAGTGCTTATGTGTGATGCCTCACCGGTGGGGGTCAGGGCTGTCCTCTGCCACGTGTTTGAGAATGGGAGGGAGGCACCGATTGTGTTCTACTCGAGATCCCTCTCGAAAGCTGAGCGCAACTATGCCCAGACAGACAGGGAGGCCCTCGTGATCATCGCAGGGACAAAGAAATCTCATGATTTCTTGTATGGGAGGGAGTTCACCATTGTCACGGACCACAAGCCCCTCCTGGGAATCTTTGTCACGGCCAAGCCCACCTCACAGATCTTGTCCCCTAGAATGTTACGGTGGGCGATTTTCCTAGACGCATGCCAGTTCATGCTGGTGCATCGCCCAGGGAAAGACATCACTCATGCAGATGCGCTTTCCAGGTCTCCCCTGCCGGAGTTGGGAGAGCCTGAGTGCGAGGTTGAGCAAGACCACCAGGTGCTGCTCATTGAGTCCCTCGAATCGCCCCCAATCGTGCCTGCAGATATCGCCAAGGCAACTGCCAAGGACAAGTTCCTGTCCCAAGCGCTGGCATGGGTTAAGAAGGGCTGGCCTATAACGTCCCAATATGAGGAACTTGCAATGCAATTCAGGAAGCGTTTTGAGCTTTCGCTCAAGAGAGGTTGCCTCCTCTGGGGCCAAAGAGTAGTAATTCCCGAGGTTTTGCGAGCCAAGGTGCTCGGTCTGCTCCACACTGGCCAGTATCGTACAGAGTTGAAATGGGGTCGGGGTTGCTGTGGCGAAGACATGCTGACCAGCTTAGGAGAAGGGTCACGGAAGCCACGGGGGAGAGTGATATAGAAGAATCAGCATTAGGGTTGCCCCCCGCCTGCTTAAACCAAGGGGGGAGTACAGGACTCAGCATAGCAGGATGCCTAGAGCCACAGGAGGAAACCTTCCAACCCGAAGAGGAAGACTCCCAGTTCAATTTTTTGTTGCAGGATGGGGGGATTTTTTTGCGAGTGTTCCCCCACTCGTCCCAGTGAGCAGCAGGGTTTTGCGTTGTCCCAAAGGTCTCCCCATCCTTCCCGATTCAGAGATACCCCATCCCTGCCCTTGCCAGGTTTCGACGGGTCCCTGCAGTTCTCCCGGGGGGAAGGCTTGGGCGCAACGGCCGAACCCGGCAGCACCGCTGAATCGGCCGGTCAGCCGCAACGTGTCCGATGGCCCCCACAATGGTTGAGGGACTTCGTCCCATCCTAGGGGGGAGGGATGTTGTGTATGCATGTAATCCATCTGCCGCTTGCATGAAACTCAGCTGCCAGCTATAGCGCAGCTGAAGGAGCTCAGCTCACGTGACTCCAATCACCCAATCAGTAACTAGTACGGGAAACCCTCCTGCCACAGGTGAGCCACGCCAGGTACGCAGTACACCTGAATGACGTCACTGGTACCGCAACCAATGGGCGCCCTTCGGGTGAAATTCAAATGTATTGTACCATTTATAAGGAGGTATGCCTCTGCCATTACCTCATGTACAGATTGACCATGCTGCAATAAAGAAGTGTTTGGCCCACCTGCTGCCTCGTGTGCAATCAATCTGCCTACATCAAACCGCTAGAACTACTAGCATTGTGGGGGCAAGTGCCCAGACCGGAATGAGAAGTAGGGGAGGAAAAAACAAATTATAACCCCGTTTTTGTTTTTTGTTTTTTTGTAGATTGAGCAGGGGATCACTCAAACTCAAACCCAGACTCCAAAGGGGGAAAACTCAACTGAAATTCCCTCCTTTTAACATGAGTAGGGGACGACTCAAAACAAAGGTTCCTCATTTAGGTTGGAGTAGAGGTAGACTCAAACACAGGAGGATGGGGGGGGGGCATCAGGGGAGAAATCATAACCCTGTTTCTCGCATGGACGAGTAGGGGAACACTCTCTCTCTCTCTCACACACACACACGATCCTGTAAATCATGGGATGAATTACCACGTACCTGTGACTTCCCTGTTTGCTCAGAATTAGAGAGCTGGGGATTACAACTTGTTGACAACCTCCAACAAAATAAAGATGTATTAGAGGCTGCAGCCTCCTTGTCTCCCCCTTGGGATAAGCGGGTGGGGGAGGACCCTAACGTGGAATTATTTTGATCGTTGTCTGCTGTGGGCACCTCAAAATCCAGTATTTCTCCCTGTTCCTCCCAGGACTGGTCCATGACCTTATGTCTGAGTTGGTCAGCGTGTCGCCGCCACAACAAACCATTCCCGGTTTTCACCCTATAGGTCAGTGGTCTAGTTTGTTCTACCATAGAACCTGGAACACATGCTGGCCCACCGGCCACATAGTTTTGACAATGTACCAGATCTCCTGGCACAAAACCCTTCTTATGTTGAATTCCAATATTTAACCCTTTATCCCCCACCCTGGAAGGATCTAGCCGTCTAGTAAGGATGCTGGTTTCCTGCTCATTAAGAGCTCAGCTGGGGATAGCCCTGAGGCGAGGGAGGTTACCCTATAGCATAGTAAGAATTGACAGAGCTACAGCTCAATGTTCCCCTGCCCCATTCTCTTTAGGGCTTCTTTTGTAGTGCGGACTTGTCTTTCCACCTGACCATTGGTGGCAGGGTGAAACGGAGCAGAAGTAATCTGCCTTATAGCGTTTCTCTTGAGAAACACTTGAAGTTCGACAGATGTGAAGGTTGTAGTGTTATCGGACACTAGCACATCTGGTATTCCAAAACAAGTGAATATCCTACGTAATTGCTTAATTGTCACAGCAGAGGTAGTGCTTGGAACAGGATTTACCTCCAGCCACTTTGAAAAAGAGTCAACTATTAAAAGAAAGATAGTGCTTCGAAACGGACCAGTGAAATCAACATGGATTTGCGACCATGGTCCGCGAGCCGTGTCCCATTCCTGGGAGGGAAGTCGGGACTCTTCAGGCCTGGAACTCTGACAGCTGGCACAAGTGCCCACCAACTGTTCGATGTCCTTATCAACTTGTGGCCACCAGAAATAGCTCCGTGCCAGAGCTTTGGAGCGCACAATTCCCGGGTGGCTAATGTGCAGAAGTATGAGGACCTTAGAATGTAATACGGCAGGAATCACTACCCTCTGGTCCCATAATAAACAACCTCTCTCGAACAACAGTTCGAATCGCTTCCTATAGAACGCTTTGAATTCCTCTGAGGGAGGAGTTTTGGGCCAAACTTTTTGAACCCAGGAATCCACTTTTGAAAGCATTTTATCCCTAGCAGTAGCTTTAGCAATGTCAGAGGGAACAACGGGGGATGAATCGAGAGATTCGATCATCAGCACCTGATGATCACATTCTATTTCGACGCCGGGGCTCAGAGGCCCTGCGGAGCTCACCTGGCAGTCATCCAGAGGAGGAGGCAGGGAGGAAAGAACTCGCCGCACCTGAGGCTTGCCTTTCTGCATCCCCAAAAGCAGCTCCCCACCTCCAACTGACACCACCAACACCAGGTCTGATGAAGTGGACTTGATCCACAAAAGCTAACATTAAAATATAGCATAAACAAAGATAGCCATGTGATCCATACACAAAACAAATGCAGGAGGATGGCGATACCTTTATAGCAGGGGTTCCGCAAACCTTTCCGGCCAATGGCCAGTCATGTGATTCAGGGGGCTGGTCACTATGGCCTGGGGGCCGGATCCAGCCCAGATGCCAATTCATCCGGCCCACAAAGCCCTTGTCGCTCCCGGAAGTGAAAATAAAACGTGCCTATGGGCTGGATGAATTGGCATCAGGAGCCAGATCTGGTCCCCAGGCCGGAGTTTGGGCACCCCTGCTTTATAGGGTCACTTAAAAAAATCAAACATTGCAATTCAAGATCACTTCTTAAGGCATGCATCAGTTTCTTGTAAAGTTAAAGGTCACCATTGCTCAAAAGCCAGTTTATCCGACTCTAGGGTTCAGTGCTCATCTCTGTTTCATAGCCGAAGAGCCAGGGGTGACAAACTTTTTGGACCCCGGGCTGGTCACGTGGTTCAGCGGGCTGGTCACGTGGTTCTGCAGGCCAGTCATGTGGTTCTTCCCACCAGAAGCGGTAGTAAAACGTGCCTTGCAATCTGTTTTGTCACAGGATGAGATAGATTTTAAGCTGCCATTTTCTCTGCTTAAACCAGGGGTGCCCAAACTACGGCCCGTGGGTTAGATTTGGCCCCCAATGCCAATTCATCTGGCCCACGTCGCCCTCATCGCTCCTGATAGCGGAAGAGAAACGTGTGATGGGGAAAACTCTGTTTTGCACCAAAAATGACAAAGACTCCTGTGTCATTTTACAAACTAGCCAATTTATTATTCTCCTACTTCACCTGATGCACAAAGAGTTATCCTTTGTTTTACAATAAATAGAGTTAAGAGAAGATAAATGTAACATATACTTTGAAAGCAGGGTCTGGGTAATTGGAAAGGAAAAAATTGGGAATTATTTAACATTACATGCAGTAAATCTTAAAACTTTTTCCCATTTAGAATGTTAAAAATTTGAAAACATGAACTTTAAAACAAAAAAGGGAATATGTTCATTAATTTTTTTGTATGTAAATGCTTACATCACTAAACTAATGTTTTTTATTTAGAAAAGAACTAAAGGGATTAGGCCTGTGATTCCAGATTTAAAACTTGCAGTATTTGTCATATTTTAATTTTGTACCCAACTTGGTTCCTGCTAAACACTCTTCAAATTTTGCATCCGTTTCCTGGCTCTGAGCTTCAGTGAACAACGTTTTCCAGTCACCCACTATACCTGGAGAGAAAAATAAAAAATATATAATTTATTTAAAAATATTTATTTATGCCTTTCTATAAAGCAGGCATGCCCAAATGGCCCACAGGCCAGATGCGCCCCTCAAAGCCATTCCATCAGGCTCGCCATGCCCTCGCCAAACCAGGAAGTGAATATGGACGCTTCTGTGCATGTGTGGACACGTGCATATTCACTTCCTGGTTCGGCGCAGACGTGCTTGCACATGCGCAGAAGCATCCGTGCCAAACCAGGAAGTGAATACAGACGCTTTCAAGCATGCGCAATCATGTCTGAGCTGAACCAGGAAATGAATGCAGACCCTTTCATGCATGTGCAAACACGTTTGTGTCAAACCAGGAAGTGAATAGAGACGCTTTTGCACATGCACAGAAGAATCCACACATGCAAAAATATGCCCATTTCTGGAGGCGTGGTCTGGCCCACTCAGCTGATCTGGGGGCATGGTCAGGCCCCCAGATCAAAAAGTTTTGGCACCCCTACTATAAAGTAATCAGATTTTGATGCATGACTTTGAAATATTAAAACTAATATTGCTAATGTACATCCTTTCTGCTCTGTATATCTATTCAGAAGTAAACCCCAATGGCCAGATTCATGTTGCAGATTTGCCAGTGATTTAAATCCAGTGATACCAATTGCAGGGCAGATTGCTACCAATTATGGTGTCAATACTTGTATCTATCATAATGTATGTACTATTCACATTACTTGGGTGTATCACAAGAAATACAAACTTCACCTTCTTAACTGGTAGAAGTTCACTACTGAGGATTATACCACTACTAGACTAAGGATGCGCTAATCATAGGTTTTTATTTTGCATGTAAAAATCAGTCTCTCAGATATCTGTCTTCTCTGAGACAGACTGCAACAAAAACAAAAGCTGCTAATTTATAATTAAAAAGAGAGGGGGAAAGCCCACCAATAGATATGAGTGATAAGATTCTGGATTCCGTGGCACCTATAGCAAAGCAAGATGTACAGCATTGCAACCTTAGACACTGAAGTATGAGGGAAAAGAGGTAACAATAATATAGGTGTTACTTTTCAGAAAACATACCTGTTGTACTTCAGATGAGGAAATGAAATATAGAATAAAAATGAGTCATTAAAATATGCAAGTTGTAAGTTATGCAAGTTGTAAGATGTGCAAGTTGTAACATATGCAAGTTGTAAGTTTCCAATTCTAATTTCAGCATTAGAAGGAAACAGACCATTAAAACCTTTTAAATTAAAGGATTCCCTGTGCACTTTTTTATTGTATGTACATATGATGGGGAGAGTAAGAATGCAGTTTGGTCAAGGTCAAAAACTTTTGCACATACAGTTTAACCACACATAGTCCACTAAAGGGCTCTCATGTTTTTTAAAATGCTGTGTTATACACATTACTTAAGGCTTGTTACTCTGTATAATAATACTGTAGTACCTTTCCTGAAAATGATGGGACCAAATGCACCAAGAGTTTTGGGAGCTTCAGTGCTCATGTTTTGGAAGGTAGTGTTTTCTGTTATAGACTGGATCTTCTCTTCAGGCAGAGGAAATTCATAAAAATTAGCAATTTGTTTGACTCCTTCATTAAGGTTCTGCAAATAGAAACATAGAAACTTTAATAATCTCATAATTGTATTTAGTACATGGCTACAGTGCCCATCATGCTGGCTTTTCACTGTTTTACTACAGGGAACCAAAGAGTATTTCCCTATACCAGCTATGACTAACTTTGACACTCCAGGTGTTCTTGGACCTCAATTCCCAGAAGCCCAAGTCAACACTCCTGCTGATCAGGACTTCAGGGAATTGAAGTTCAAGAACACCTAGAGTGCCAATGTTAGCCATCACAGCCCTATATTATCTGCTGGTAGAGAGTTTGTGGGTACCTGGTTGCAGAGCTAAATGCTAGAAGTTTGATTTCTCTAAGGTGTCTCCAGATCGAAGAACCAGCCTATGTCGTCATGGACAAGTTGCACAGTTCCAGGCTGCTGCACCACCACTACCACCACCAACGCAAGGGGAGAAAGGTGACTTGCTTCTAACTATTCTATACCTAGAATATATAAGTGAAGATTGACTTGATGGCACATAATTATTGTTATTAGTGACAATATACCATATTAATAATGGCATCACCACAAATTACTTACATGATTGCAGCAATGATGATGATTAGAGCAGCCTGGTGCATAGATGTAATTAGGAGCACAACAAGTGCATTTTAAAATGTATTATTCCATGCTCTATTCCAAAAATAATAGAAGTTTTGCATGTCTTATTTGAAACTCAGTAAAGCAAAACTATTTTGCAAGCTTGAGTAAGAATTGGCTGATTCTTTATAAAATGCTCAGGAAAATTAATGTGTTAACACCAACAGTCATTTAGTTTCAGAAAATGCTCACTTCTTTCAGCTCTTCAAATGTCATGACCATGACATTGTCTTCATCCATGTGCTTGTCCCAAGCAAGAGCATGTGCAAAGTAGGACTTCCAAGCAACTGAAATGCAATGCAGACAGCATACATGAAATACTGGCATGATACCCATTTCAATCATTTCACAAAATGATACCATTAGGATGTTTTTGCCAAATAGTTTCATACCTGGTACTGGATCTTCTAGCCTTACTTATGCTTAGATCCTTCCAGCATAATTTCAGCTCAAAACCAAGACCTATTTCATTTGATCAGGATTACGTCTTCTTTCATGTCCAGATAAAACCCTGGACTGCCAAAATGAAGCCACTTTCTTGGTTTTGTTGTTGGCCAAACTTGAGTCCTCATTGGTGCATGTTTCTGGCAGTAATTGGCAGACAAATAAATTAGAAAAAGGAGCAGTGGCCGAATGGAACTCTTTCCAAAAACAAGCAAAAATCCATTCGAGACTTGGGAACTTTAATATAAAGGTACAACTCAATAAAAAGCATCCATTAATATAATGTTAACGTTTTCGGATATCATGAGAATCATCATATAATGTCTGAAGAAGGAAATGTCCAAAAACATTAACATTATATTAATGGATGCTTTTTATGGAGTTGTACCTTGATATTAAAGTTCCCAAGCCTCAAATGGATTTTTGCTTGTTTCTGGAAAGAGTTCCATTCGGCCACTGCTCTCCTTTTTCTTTCGAATGTCCGGTTTCATGGCTTGATGCTGCAGAATCACAGTGAGTTACCACATTTTAAACTGTGCCAAAAGACTTTTTACTTTGATAAATGAACAGCACTTTCTCCTCGGTGGGACTGGATACAACATAAATCAGAGACTACTACCCACTGTTTTCCTAATTTGTATATTCTAAGACATTCATGGTCACATCAGTGTAGGAGTTTCTCCCATTGTAAACCTGTTATAATGTTTGTCTTTACGAGTTATTATTATAAAATTATTGTTACTGTGGGGGAATACACATATATATAAATGTTTAGTCACCGCTAGGGGGGATACAGTGTTTGGTTCAGTATAAACTTAAAATAGACACAAACACAGATTCAAATGGGAAACACGTGATAAATCTGCAATGATATCAATCACCTGTGTAAACAGTATTTAATGAGCATAGCAATCTTACAAACGCTCGTAGCCCAACATGAATTTACTGAAGAGAGGTGCGGACGAGTTAAGATTTAAGATTTAATTAAGTCAATACTACACCACAGGTGGGTTCTGTCTCCATTTATTTGCATTTTATTATAACCTTGTACTACAGAGATATTTAGAATTGTTTATTCTTTGCAGAACAGAAAAGTAGAGTCATCATATAATGTCTGAAGAAGGAAATGTCCGAAAACGTTAACATTATATTAATGGATGCTTTTTATGGAGTTAGACCAGTAAATAAGAACATAAGAACAGCCTTGCTGGAACAGGCCACAACTCATCCAGTCCAGCATTCTGTCTCACACAGTGGCTCACCATTTGCTTCAGGGTATTCTCAAGCAGATACCTTCACCTGTTTAGGATTCCCTGGAAATGGCATTGAGAGATATCCTGCCTATCTCTCCAACCCAGAGGTTGTCCTTAGGTATCCATAATTATAGCCATTGATACCCTTGTCCTCCATGAACTTGTCTAATCCTTTCTTGAAGCTGTCAAGACTGACAGCTTTCACCACTTCTTCTTGCAGGGAGTTCTGGATTCTGTATCTCTCCACATTCACACAGCATGTTGTCGTCTGCCAGGAGCCCCCACTTGAGCATGTTGCTGTTGGTCTTACATTTAGGCACTCCAACCCTCAGCCTATTCAGGGTACTCAAAGAGATGTATGGGAGGTTGAGTTCCTCAGCCATATCCTGCTTTAATGTTGCTCCTCGTCCAGTGAGCTCCTTCCTCCATTTTTCAATTTGGTTTTGCACTTGCTTAACCGCAAGAATGTTTGTTCTTTCCATAAAGCTCTTCCTGGATCTGAGCTGGCAGACTTGAGGCTCATGTCCTTTCAGGATTACTAACACATAAGCATATATAGATTTGGAAGAATTACACCCTAAAGCCGTAATGGTGAATCTTGCCACTCCAGATGTTATTGGACTTCAATTCCCAGAAGCCCAAGCACCCTGTGAATCCACACGAATGGGTTTACTGCAATTCATCTGGCCTGCGCTGCCCTCATTGCTCCCGGAAAGCGCGCATTTTACTTCCACTTCCAGGAAGTAAAACCGCTACAGGCTTGAGTTTGCAAGAGCTGAGGAAGCCTGTTGAGGACTGAACATTTTAGAGATAACTTATTCATAAGATCACTATAGGTTGCAGATGATACTTTTTAAAAAAAATCAAATTGCTTCAGTAGCCCTGATTATATAAACATAAATGTAGAAAGATTGAGTGCTCTAAATACAGAGGCATACCTGTCAAGTATCCTGTTTTTCCTGGGAAACCCCCTTTTTTTACCCCTCTTCCCGCCCCCTCCCATTTTATTAATTCCCCCATAATATCCCTTTTAAAAAAAAATCCTGACCGGAGCCCTCACAGGCAAAGCTGCAGTATGTTTTTCCGGCCACCAGAGGTCAATGTGTGGCTTTTTGCTTGTGGAAGGGGAGAGAGAGAAGGTGCTGGGGGCGTTCTGTAGTTTCTCTTTCATTTCCCTTCCCCGCCACATGGTCATGGAGGCTTCGTTTTTGCTGCTGCTTTTCGGAGCCACCATGGGTCAGGAGTCTACTCTAGAGGTGAGCAATATTTCATATATGCAGGGGCAAATCAGTGAGAGACTTCTCTCTCACTCTCATGCTTTATTGAGCTGTTTGTGCCCTGCCTCCTGGCTGAAGGCTTCCGTTTCTGTTCTAGAGTTAACTTGGGAGTGGGGGATGTTGCTTGCTCACTCTATGAGAGAGAGAGAGAGAGAGAGAGAGCACCCCACCTTCTAACAAACCATCTGGAGGGAGATTAACTCCTCAGCTGCTGGGAGGCTTGGAAACTACAGAGGTTGCTTTTTACTTTACTAATTCCCTTCCTTAAGTTGGATCCGACATTCTCTGGTGTTGGTGCTTCAATTGGTTGCAGTGAGGAACAAATAGATCGGTTAATTTGGGGGAATTAATCCCTTGCTCCTCCACCCTAATTGGGGGGGTGGGAGTGTCTAGTCATGTGCAGGGCTAGTACATTAAAGCCAAGCTGCTTACAAGCAGTTGGTAACCCTAGGGGGCTGGTTTACTATTCTGCACTTTCTTTGCTTCCCAGGAAAAAAAATTAATTAAAAATGAGTAAGGTAAAGGTAAAGGTTTCCCTTACTCGAAAGCCAGTCGTATCCGACTCTAGGGTTCAGTGCTCATCTCTGTTTCAAAGCTGAAGAGCCAGCGTTGTCTGCGTCTGCAGACATTTCCGTGGTCATGTGGCAGGCATGACTAGACACCAGAGCACATGGAATACTGTTGCCTTCCCACCAAAGTGGTCCCTATTTATCTACTTGCAATTTCTTGCTTTCAAATTGCTAGGATGGCAGGAGCTGGGACAGAGACGGGAACTCATTCTGTCATGCAGCAATCGGATATCGGACTCCAACCTTCGAGTCTTCAAGTTCAGCATCTTAACCACTTGAGCCACTGCAGTCTCTACTCTAAATGCAGAACATGCAAGATATAATTTGTATTCAACGTGACAACAAGCCTTCTAACTACTAATTTGTGTAAGACACCAGGCTTCAATTATTAAAATCATGTGACCTCCAGTTGACATGTTATAGATTAGGAAATTTTAGTTGTATTTCTTCTGAGCAAATTAGGTACCATTTCATTTGGAACTAATTAATGAGTCTTAATTTCACTTGAGTATGTGAGCCCGATATTCTAGGGTAGTGCTATGCTCAGCCAGAATTTGAAAATATATCTTTGAAAAGGGAATTGGGATGGAGGAATTATCTCACCTACCTTCACCACTCATGAATTTTTGAAAGAATTCATCCCAGGAGCCGGGAATTGGAAGAAAAGGATGTTTGTCATAAAAATGGTAGTAAGATACAGCAGCATCTTTGGGATTTCGAAATATCACCAGAATCTATTAAAATAATATCAAGAGATGTATTTGTTGCTGCAGTTTGAAGCATAATACATCACACTATAGTTCAAATGTTCCCTCTTATTTCTTCCCCACACTTTGTGTCAGAAGACTTTGGGACAGGTTTTGTTTTATATTCAGGATCCAGCTTAAGTTTGGGTATTCTATTGTGAGAATGAAGGCAAGGAAAGGGCATAAATCCACTATATACTGTGATCTGGGTCATATGGCAAAACTAGCTCAAGTAGAATCAATTCCAAAGTCCCTTAACTGGGACAGAACCGATAAGGAAAGCCAATGACAACATTGGATTACATTGAGGATATGGTGCACACATTTGTGTAGCCATAACAAAAGGCTTCTTAATATGACACTTACAGAAATTACGCATTCAGTTTCTATGTATTCAAAGGTTGTCAGACAATTCTCTCAAGCAATATGAGTTGCAATGGGGATGTCCACTTACCTTCACCTTATTCTCAAAGAAAGATTTAGGGATGTTGTCATAATGGAGATGAGTTGTAAAAATCCTTGGAGAAGGCTGGTTTTTCACTTCCTAGAATGAAAAAGAAACCAAATGAACACTCCTGTTCTATAAACAGTCTATAAGCGATGGCTTCCATCAGGTGAGTTGGCTTCCATCACATGTGTGCAAATTCGTACATGTGCCTGAAAAACAAAACAGAGGGCATGGCTAGGAAAAGTAGAAGGCAGCTAAAAAAGAGGAAGACCAAATATTATGTGAATTGATTCAATAAACCAATCTACAGGCTTGAGTTTGCAAGAGCTGGTCAGAATTGTTAATGATAGAGCATTTTGGAAATCACTCACTCATAGGTTCTCCACACATTTGAGGTAACTTGGCAGTGTATAGGAGTAATGAAATAAATTGTAAAATAAACATTCTTCTTCTTGTGCCATATCCGACTCTGAATATTGGTGATTATTATGGCAATCAGCCACAGTCCTGCGAATATAATGCCATGGCCTTTCATCTGCCTTCCACATTGCAGCGTGATACCCATACCACTGATCCAGTTCCATGAGTCACTTTATGGACCTGAGCCCTTATGGCACACAAAGTCCTTCTCAGCCCCAGGTCAGTATTGATGAAGCTGCTGCCCTCCATCAAGAAAGTTAATGTGGATGTGCATGTGCAAACACGCTCTGTTCCAGGGGCGTGGTCAGGCACCCCTGGTTTAGTTCATGCTTACCTGATTTTTTTCTGGGGTTCCAAACTCAAGCATTGGGAGAATTTTCTCCACTGGAAACTCCTTGTTATGTGCAGCTACTATGTTGTTTAAAATCTGAAATGCCCAGTTTGTACCTGCAACATAAAAGAAAACGAGCCCTATATGAATTTCATTTCAGAGGTGTAAGCTCCATGCAGCTGAGAGGC
The DNA here is from genome assembly GCA_035047345.1 of Bradypodion ventrale. Lineage (NCBI taxonomy): Eukaryota > Metazoa > Chordata > Lepidosauria > Squamata > Chamaeleonidae > Bradypodion > Bradypodion ventrale. The sequence goes on along the minus strand of JAWDJE010000001.1, from coordinate 66,623,704 downwards.
CAGTCTTGTTGGCTTAAGTCAGTGGAGAGGGTGTGAGCTAATGTCTCTATTGGTCTGCAGCCATGGGCTACTACGATATCTAGCTCTTACCTGCCAAACATGTAGTTACCATCTGATTCCGAGGCAATGCCAAACTAGTTTGTATGTTTATTATTTTGTTATATTTATAGACCATCCTTTTCCCAGTAGGGGACTTAAGCTGGCTCACAATATTAAAAACATCAAATTGAAACACAATAAATTATAGATTAAAACAATTAATCTACAATAATAGTTAAAATACATGCAATTTTTAAAAAAACAATGGTTGTTGTTGTTTTATACTCCGCCACCATTGGTGCAAGCACCACTCTGGGTAGCTTACATTAAAAACTTTTAAAAAGTTCCTTTAACAGGTGGGTTACATTGTAATCATTGTCAGGTTACATTCATACATTCTTAAAGTGATACAGTTACATACACAACACTCCTCCCCCCTAGGACGGGACAAAGACCCTCAACCATTGTGGCTTCCCGCATGTGCGCTTGGGGCGTACTACTGCTTGGTTGAGCTCAGGGGAACTAGGGGCTCCGAGTTCCGCAGACTCTCATCCTGCAACTGAAAGGGGGAACTCATTAGTCATCTGGCGGGGACTCTGTGACAACCTTGCATTTGGAGATGGGAACGGAACATGTAACTGGGATGTGAACCCCTGCCTGTCGCTCATAGCGCCTGTCGACCCCCCCAGCACGAACCTCGGAACCAATGAGGAGACCCTTGATGTCTCGCCCCGGTTTCTTGCGCCTGCAACTGGCGTACTTGTGCTACCCCCTGCTGCCTGACTCGGTGTTCTTGGGGATGGAGAGAACGAACTTCCCCCTGCTGCCTGGGTTGGGGGTCTCGGTGATGGGGTAAACTCTAGAACAAAAGGACTGGGAGGGCTGGAGGTACCAGGGGCTGAACTAAAACCCCTCTTCTCGCTCGGATGGGTGGGGGACCACTCCACGACATCCCCCTGGTACGGCAACATAAAGTCAAACTCATCCCACTCTTTCAAAGTATCCTCCTCCTCGCTTGAGAATACAGGGTATGCATTTGTACCCAAGGACGTCCCCGTGTCTCCCCCTTGGGCTAAACGGGTGGGGGAGAACCCTAACGCTGATTCTCTTTCCCTGGTGACTCGCCTTCTGAGCTGGTCAGCATGCCTTCTCCACAACAGACCTGTGTTTGTCTCGACCCTGTAAGACACTGGCCCCGTTTGCTCAATGACCGTTCCTGGAACCCACGTTGGTCCCGAGGTTGTGTAATTTCTGCAGTGAACCGGGTCCCCTACCGCAAAACTTTTGGAGCTCTCTATCTCTATATTTCTCCCCTCATCCTCCACCCTGGTCGGATCCAACTGATCAAAAAGTGTTACCGGCCTCCTCCTCATGAGGAGTTCAGTGGGCAAAAGTCCTGAAGCTAGGGGAGTTGCCTTATAACAAATGAGGAACTGACACAGTTGGAGGTTCAATTCACCGGGACCCATGCGCCGCAGTGCATCTTTCGTAGTGCGCACTTGGCGCTCTACCTGACCATTTGTGGCGGGGTGAAACGGGGCAGAGGTAATGTGCCGGATGGCATTCCTCTCGATGAACGCCTTGAATTCCGCAGACGTGAAAGTACTGGCGTTATCGCTCACAAGGATGTCCGGCAGGCCGAAACAACTAAACACCTTGCGCAATTGTTTAATGGTTGCGGCAGATGAGGTGTTAGACATGGGAATGACTTGCAACCATTTGGAATATGAGTCGACTATCAGCAGAAACATGGACCCGCGAAAGGGGCCAGCGAAGTCGACGTGTACTCGGGACCATGGCCCGCGGGCCGTGTCCCATTCCCTATGGGGCAGCCGGGACTCCTCGGGCCGAGAGCTCTGGCAGCTCTCACACGTGCCCACCAAGTGTTCTATATCCGCGTCTATCTGGGGCCACCAGAAGTAGCTCCTGGCCAGTGCCTTGGAGTGCACTATTCCCGGGTGGCTGGTATGCAGTAGCCTCGGCACCTTCGCTCGTAACTTCTCTGGGATGGCTCCAGAGGAGACAGCCCCTTTCAAGGGAAAGCTCTACTCTGCGCTTGAAAAACGATTTGAATTCCTCTTTGGGGGGAGTTGTGGGCCACCCTTTTCTTACCCAGGAACTAACTTGGGACAGGATTTTGTCAGCCGCCATGGCTTTGGCAAGGTCTGCGGGAACTATGGGGGGCTAGTCGAGAGACTCGATCAGCAGGACTTGGTGGTCCTGCTCTACCTCACATTCGGGGTCTCCTAAACTAGGGAGGGGAGATCGGGACAGCGCATCTGCATGGGAGATCTCCTTCCCTGGGCGATGGACCAGCTCATACTGGTAGGCGTTGAGGAAAATCGCCCAACGCAGCATTCTGGGGGACAGGATTTGTGGGGTGGGCTTGCCTGTAGTAAAAATTCCCAAAAGGGGCTTATGATCAGTCACAATCGTGAACTCGTGGCCGTATAGGAAATCGTGGAACTTCTTTGTTCCCGCGATTATAGCCAGGGCCTCTCTATCTGTTTGCGCGTAATTGCGCTCCGCCTTTGAAAGTGACCTGGAATAGAAGGCAACCGGGGCTTCCCACCCGCTCTCTAACACGTGGCACAGCACCACCCCCACCCCCACTGGTGATGCATCACAGACCAAAACTACCGGTTTCCTCGGGTCAAAATGGGTCAGGACAGCATCCGAGGACAAGAGCGCTTTGAGCTCTTTGAACGCTTTCTCCTGCCTATCTCCCCACCGCCAAACCGCATCTTTCTTAAGTAGTCCGTGCAGTGGCTCTGCGACGGATGCCTTCCTTGGCAAGAAGGAATGGTAAAAATTCAGGAGCCCTAGGAATGACTGCAGCTCCGGTTTCGCGCTGGGGCGAGGGGCGTTTTGCACAGCTGCAACCTTGGACTCGGATGGCTTGATGCCCTCCGGGGTTATCTTGAACCCGAGAAACTCAACCTCCCTCGCAAAGAATACACATTTGTCCCTTCTCAACCTCAGTCCCGCCCTCTCGAATACAGAGAGGACCTTGTCTAGTCTTCTCGCTAGTTACAATTCGCTCCCCGCTGTTATCAAAACGTCATCAAAATATGGGAGCACACCTGGAAGCCCCTTTAAAAGGCGTTCCACAAGGGACTGGAAGATCCCAGAGGCTGAATTTATGCCGAACTGTAGGCGCGTTACCTTGAATGCCCCTTATGCGTAACGATGGTTTGCGCAGCGGCAGCAGCTGGGGTTACTGTGAGCTGCTGGTATGCCTGCGCCAGGTCTAGCTTGGCAAAACACCTCCCCCTGTGCAAAGTGGCCAGTAAGTGGCTAACTACTGGCACCGGATATGCATTTGGCCGAATGGCCTTGTTGATTGTACATTTGTAGTCAGCGCAAATCCTGACCTCCCCATTGGACTTTAAAGCTGTAACAATCGGAGTTTCCCACTCCACAGAATCAACTGGGACTAAAATCCCCTGCCCCACCAATTTGTCCAATTCTGCCTCAATCTTGTCCTTGAGGGCGAAGGGGACTCTTCTTGGCTTGAGACGTATGAGCCGGATTTCTGGGTCCAACTCAAAAGAAACCGGGGGCCCCTTGTAAGTCCCGAGCCCCTTCTTGAAAATGTCCGGGTGCGCATCGCACACGTCCCACATTGGGTCAGTCTCTATGGCGTTAATGCCGGACAGTTCAATTCCCAGGGGAACAAACCACTGGGTTCCCAAAAGGCAACAGGTCTCCCCCTTGAGAACTACTAAGGGCAGATTTTCTGTGAACCTTTTGAACTTCACCGTGAAGTTTCCCACCCCCAACACCGGGATCCCATAACCCTGCACGTCCCGTAAGTTCGACTTCATGGCCCGCAACTTGGGGCGCACATTTGGGGGAATGCGCAGGAATTCCTTCTGGGACAGGATGGAGTAGGACGACCCCGAGTCTATTTCCATCCTAACCGGGACCCCTTGTAACAGTACCTCTACAAAGAAGCGCCGGTGCTCCAGGCCCACGCGGTTCACGGTTGCTGCGTTGTCGTTGGCTGAGACCTTTCCGATGCCAGCCGCCTTGCGTTGGTGCGCTTAAGGGTGTTTTGATGAGCCCTTGTCCTCCGTTCGCCCACGCCTGCAGACCCTGGCGATGTGGCCTTTCCGCCCGCAGTTGTGGCACTCGGCCTTTCGGAATGGGCACCTCGTTCGGTCGTGAGATGCCCCGCAGCCATCGCAACGGTGGCTTCCTCTCTCGCTGGTTCGGTGCTTTTCTCCGTGCCTCTTGACTCTCTGCACGTTGTCATCCTCGCTGGAGCAGGAGTCCGCAGTCGTGAACGACTCCTCGGAGGTTGCTGGGGTGCCTGTGGGCAACCGGGGGGCCAGCCAGGCTGCTTTCGCCGAAGTCTGCCGGGCTGCTTGCACGGGTGACTTGGTCCTCTCAGGTGCGGCCCCTTGGGACTTGAAGACTCTGACCCCGCTACTCGCCGCCTCGGCCTTTCGCAGTACCTCATTGAACGTGAGGCGATGGTCGCGGGTCATCAACTTTCTCTGGACCTCCTTGTCCCTCAGGCCACACAGCATGCGGTCTCGAAGGGCTATGTGCAGGTCCTCCCATTGGCAGTGCACGGCCGCCAGCCTGAGGGCCGCTGCGTAGGCGGACATGGATTCTCCCAGGTGCTGGTCACGCCTGTGGAACGTGACCCAGGCCGGAAAAATAGAGATGGGTGGCTGGAAATGATCCCTCAGCATTGTGAGGATGTGGTCAATGGGCACCGCGTTGACCTTCCGGGGAGCCAGCAGGTTCATCAGGATGCACAGCGTGGCCGGCCCCACTTGGGCTAGGAAGTGCGAGCGCACCTTCCCTTTGTCGTCGATGCCTGCAGCATCCATTGCGTGCCGAAACTGGCACTCGTACACCTCACATTGCTCTGGATCGCTGATGTCGAACTGGTGAGGCTTGATCTTGGGATACGCCATGGATCCCACCTTCATCGCCAATTTAGTGTCTTGCACGGAAGACAAAGAAGGGCTAAAACACAGCTTTATTGCATGATGGTCAGGATGAACATGTGGTAATGGCGGAGGTACAGCTCATTTTATACTGCAACAATACATTTGAAAAGGGTTGCACGGTAGCTCATTGGCTGCTACCTGCTACCTGTGATGTCATTCTGAGTCACGCCCATCTTCTCCAGGTGTTCCTTGCGCGGGAAGGTTCCCGCGGCTGCCGGTGATTGGGGGAATTTGAACCATGTGAGCTGAACGCTCGCAGCTGCCCTCTATGGGTAGCTGGCTCGCGTTCCTTTAACAGCTGGGTTACATTGTAATCATTGTCAGGTTACATTCATACATTCTTAAAGTGATACAGTTACATACACAACAGGTGGGTGGTTGTTTTGGACTGTTTCCTGCAGAATCCAGTAGTCACAATGATTCCCTGCCTCAGGGATTCTAGAACTTGCAACCCAAAACACAAGCCAACTTCCCAACCTTTTCCATGTTTTGAATGGATACAGTACCAATATCATTTCCCATTTAATGCTACATTCTAAAGAAGGGAACGGTACTCACCACACTTTGGGTACGTCACTATCAACATGTCATCCTTCCTCACCTCCATGTTTTCCAGGGCTGCAAAGGTCTCGGCACTACAAAGGCGATTTGGATATAGCACGCCTTTGAAAGTAAACATCATCTCCTCATTCTTGTTCTTTGGATTCTCAGCAAAAATCTTAGTTATTCGTTCCAAAATTGTACTGCCTTCCTTAGCCATGGTTTCCTCTCACTGACAGTCTCTGTCGTGTCCTGGACCTCTTTTAAAAAGAGCAGGTTGTAGTTCTGTGTGACTAAACGTATTGCACATTTTGGGCTTGCCCTCCCTTCTTGCTCAATAAAGGGTTTTTTTTTAAAAGGAGGAAGTAACACTAAATTACAGGAGCTCACATACAAGACACTGGTCTGTGCTTTGACTTGTAATAATATTGACATAATCACTTATAGCAACAAATATTGCTTAATTTTTAACTGTCAGGACAAAGTACAGTAGAAAAAACATACAGTTTAGTAAAGCTTCATGCCTATGTAAGAAATAATAATACTACACTGTCTCTGGATTTAGTATTCTTGAACAACTCTTTAACATGAACCTTTGGGTTTTAAAATTCTGGATAATTATTTGCTCTAAAACTTTTATCTTTTTAAAACATAATGCTGGTCATACAGTAAGCATAGTCTTTTGCAAAACAATTTTATGTACCATACATTTACTTGTACTCCTATTTATTATATCAGAGAATAAACAAAACAAAAACAAAAATGCTGTAGCACTTTGAAGACTTATATTTTAATGTTACCTTTTGTGGATCAAGTCCACTTTGTCAGACATGGGACGAAGTGCACTTGTCTGATGAAGTGGACTTTATCCACTAAAGCTAACATTAAAATATAACAGTCTTCAAAGTGCTAAAGCATTTTGTTTTGTTTATTCTCTGATATAATAAATATGAGTACAAGTAAATGTATGGTATATAAAATTGTTTTGCAAAAGACTATACTTGAAACAGACTAACACAGCTACTATTCCAAAAAAAATCATATCTATACCTGGTTTTCCTCATTTCTGACGGGTTGGACTCAGTCGGTGTCTTTAGAGAGTGGGTTGTCCAGCCCTAGGTTGCTTCCATGTGGGGTGCCTCAGGGCTCGGTACTCTCACCTCTATTGTTTAATATCTACATGATACCACTGGGTGAGATTATTCGTTCCCACGGGGTGAGGTATCATCAGTATGCAGATGATACCCAGCTGTACATCTCGGCTCATGGGACCCGAGTGGTGCAGTCAAAGTCCTGACCAGGTGTCTGGAGGCTGTTCGGGTCTGGATGGGGGACAACGGGCTTCAGCTGAATCCTGGCAAGACTGAGTGGCTTTGGGTGTGGGGTCCCGTGTTATCCCGGGAGTTACCATCTTTGGTCATGGATGGAACATCTTTGCCACAGTCAGATCCGGTGCGCAATCTGGGGGTCCTCCTGGACTTGTGGCTACTGCTCGAAGAGCAGGTGGCAGCCGTGGCTAGGAGGGTCTTTGCACAGCTTCGTGTTATTTACCAATTGTGCCTGCTCCTGGACCGGGACTCCTTGCTCATGGTCACTCACGCTCTGGTCACCTCCAGATTGGATTATTGTAATGCGCTCTACATGAGGCTGCCCTTGGTGACCATTCGGAGGCTTCAGCTGGTCCAGAATGCGGCTGCCCGGGTTGTGATGGGGTGCGGGCGTCATGCTCTAGCCTCATCACTTCTCCGGGAGCTTCACTGGTTGGCGGTGTGCCTCCGGGTGCAATTCAAGGTGCTGGTTTTGACCTTTAAAGCCCTTTATGACATTGGACCAGGCTACTTAAGAGACCGCATCGCCACAAGGAATTTAGCCCTCCTACTAGGGCAGACAGGAGGGGCTCACTGGTGGTCCCATCAGTGAAAGAGGTACATCTTACTGGGACCAGGAAAAGAGCCTTTTCCGTGTCTGCCCCAGCCCTGTGGAACCTCTTACCACCTGAGTTGCGGCTCCAGATGGAACTACTCCCCTTTAGAAAGATGCTGAAGACATGGCTCTTCCAGCAGGTTTGGGGCATGCTTGACTCTACCAGTCAAGCCCGGTGGCTGATTTAGCCTATGTGAGGGGCTGCCCCCTGGCTTGGTTATTCTGTTTTAATGGGGGTAGGGTGGGGGTGGGTTGTTTGTTAATGATGATCTGTTTGTATTTTTTAATGCTGGTTTTAACTGGGGCTGTTAGATCTGTTTTAACTATTGTTGCTTAATTGTTTTTATTGTAATTTTTATTATGTTGTTAGCCGCCCTGAGTGGTGTACCCACCAGAAGGGCGAGATATAAATGTGCAGAAATAAATAAATAAATAAATAAATAAGAAGGTGCACTGCACTGCGTCACCTCTCAGCCAATCAGGGTGAAGGGCGTGAGTGCGGAGAATGCTGGGAAAGCTGGCATGCGTGGTTAAAAAAACTGCTGAAGTGCCGCAAGCCGCTCCAGGAGATACTTCGTCTCCCAGAGGGAAGCCATCCCGGTGACCAAGGCCAGCGACGGCCATGCCACGGCAGCGGGGTTGTGGGAAGGAGGGGGAGCCCATCATCTTCCCATGGCCCTGGCGAGCAGGGCCGGTGCCAGCCTCGCAGTGGCTTCAGCGGGGTTGCGGGAAGCAGGGGGAACCCCTCATCTTCTCGCTGCCCTGGCCCAGCGAGCAAGGCTGCTGCCGGCCTCACAGCAGCTTTGGCGGGGTTGCGGAAATGAGGAGGAGCCCCTCATCATCCTGCAGCCCCGGAGAGTGTGTCCACCTTCCCCACCAGGGGGGCAGATAAAAGGGGGGGAAGAAAGAGAGGGGGAGACACACAGAGAGAGAAAACAAAAGGAAAGATAGAGAGAGGGGGGAAAGAGAGAGGAGGGGGAGAAAGAGAGAGGAGGGGGAGGAATAGAGAGAGATGGAGAGTGGGAGAAGAGAGAGTGAGGTGGGGGAAAGAAAGAGAGATGGGGAAAGCGTGCGACCTCTGGTGGCAGGAAAAACATAATGCAGCTTCGCCTGTGAGGGCTCTGGTCAGGATTTTTTTTTTAAAAAAAATAAGGAATATTACGGGGAACTTAATAAAATGGGAGGGGGACAGGAAGAGGGGTAAAAATAAGGGTTTTTCCCAGGAAAAATGGAATACTTGACAGGTATGGTCATAGAGAACTCAGAGGTGATTTACCATTCTCTTCTTCTGGAGGCATCCTCAGACTATGCAGTTTGCCCATGGCTATACAGGCTGGTTCTTTCCTTTTGAGTTTGGGTGGCCAGAGCCAGATATCTAAATCAATATATTATCCAGCCAGCAGTTTATATTATCAGGGATGTAGGGGGAGGAACATACATCACAAAGGCTCCATTGGACACCCAGAACTTTTCTTGGGAACACCCGGCAGGGCGGACCTTAGGTCCTGCGACCTGCTTGCCTCTATGAGCACTCCTCACCCTAGCCCGATTCGCTGGGGACAGGGACAGAGTAGCCTTCTGCATATGGCAAGTAATATTAATCACTTGGCAGAAGCTAGGCTTCTTAGAGATGCTACTCTTCCCCTCCCTCTTAGAGACAGAGCTAGTCCCTCTCACCTCCTTCCGGATCTCAAAGCGATGAGGACAAATTGGAGTCACTTCAGCTCTGCTGGGCTTCCTTCTTCTCGTTTACAAAGGCAGGCAACACACGGCTGACTTTTGAAGATTTATTGAAGAATCACAATACGGGATACAGATCTTAAAATAATCTACACTATAGAACACAATCTACTAAAACAAATAAAAGAAATAAAATCTTGCTAGCTCCCTAGCAGGTTTTAAGCTTCTTAAGTTTTGGGGCAGTTCAGCTCCTCATGGCATAGCTTTAGCCCCGAAGAGTCATTTTGGAGAGCTGACTGGCAAGGGCTCCTGCTAAAATCAAGATCATGGTGATAAGAGACAAGGGTTCCCCCTTGTCTCAGGAATGGCTATGGAATGAACAAATTGGGCTCCTTTTTATAGAGAAAAAGAGCTCTGGAATGTGGTGATCTAATGAGAAAGTACCTTTGGTTCCCATGAGAAAGGGACAATTTGCAGGTGCAAGTGTCATCTGTTTGACATGTGGCCCCCACCTTTGCTTTCTCTGGTGTCCAGGCAATCAGTTTGATTGACATGAATGGAGACGTCATCTCCCTCATAGTGTGGTCATGTGACCTGGCTGTCACTCAGTACCCTCGTGGGGACTGCAGGTGTTTTTCTTGGAATGTGTCCAGTCCTGGACACTCACTTTTCCCTCCTCCCTTTGGGAAGGCAACTAATCTTATACATCATTGTAATGTCAGATTAACAGCCTGGCATAGCAATGTGTTTGAAAAATGAAAACTGGCATTTCTAAGCCTAAGAAAAATGCAAAATGTATCTTAACACTACATGAATCAAATGCCACCTTAAAATTAAGACAAAGTCGCATGTGGAAACCATCACACACACACACACACACACACACACACACACACACACACACACACACACACACACACACACACACACACACACACACACACACACACACACACTCTTACTTAATATCTACATTTTGGTTTTACAAGTAAAACCTCTACATACGATCCCCCCCCCCACAGTTCCACAAGGTTATTTGTATGTCGAATTTTTTTTTATGTTGAAAACACATTGCATTAACAGAAGAGGCCACTAGATGTCAACATATATTTTTTGCACAGTATGTGTCAGGGTGTTAAGTGCAAGCACTTACAGTGTTGTATAGGCTATTGTACTCAATATAAATGTTGTTATACTATATACTTTAAGTGAACTGTAACTGGAACGGCACAGGTGTTACTCTTTGAGTATGCAACCACATGCTCTCAGTGAATTGGAACTGTGTTGCACTCAAGAGACTTTATCTGCTTTATGTTATGCTGTGTTTGCTGTTGTACATATTGGAGACTCCTTTATCACCTTTGGGAAAAGAACCTTTGTTTGCACCAAACAAGCCTCGGTCACGGTTACAATCAGGGAGGACCGCCGTCTCCTGCTGTGCACGCCTAGGGCACTCTGCTACCACACCCCAACAGTATGTCAAATTTTTTTTTAGCCAGGATTTCTATTTGTGTGTCAAATTTTTTTTGTAAGTTGAACCGTTTGTATGTTGGGGTTCCACTGTATTCTGTTCCAAAGTTTGAGAGCTATTTTGAGGGTTTTATTGAAGTTTGGTGTACAAAATCCCTCAAATAAAATACTGTTATGAAATGCGCTAGCAGGATATGCATTATGCAATTCAAATTCACCCAAAGCTAATTTTTGAATCAAAATAAATACCCTTCCAGCATGGGTCTAATAAAAGAAACACCATAAATCTGAAAAAAAATATATGACAGAATCAGAACTGCAGTTCTTAACACATCAACATACTTTAAAATAATTAAAATTTATAAATAAGAATTAATAGAAGTCTTGAAAACTTTCATTAAACCAGTTTTTCTTTTAAAAGAATAAGTTGTCCCCCATAGGGGTCTGTACTGGCTCAAGTAGTTAAGACACTGAACTAATTGACGGGAAGGTTGGAGTTCGATTTCCAGGTACTGCATGACAGAATGAGTTCCCGTCTCTGTCCTAGCTCCTGCTAACCTAGCAGTTCGAAAGCAAGAAATTGCAAGTAGATAAATAGAGACCATTTTGGTGGGAAGGTAAACAGTGTTCCGTGCACTCTGGTGTTGAGGCATGCTTGCCACATGTACACAGAAACGTTTGCAGATGCAAACACGCTGGCTCTTTAGCTATAAACAGAGATGAGTACTGAACCCTAGAATCAGATATGACTGACTTTCGAGCAAGAGTGACCTTTACCTGTCCCCCATATCTGTTAATTCCACTGTTTCAATTATCCACAGATAACTGGTAGGTAGGTCTCAGAATGTTTACTATTAAAAACCTAAATAAAGATGGTGCTCAAAGCTGCCTGTTGTGGTGTCTCATACTTCTATCTCCCCACACCTTAGAAAAACATATACACCATGAAATAAATGGCATTAAAGCCTTTTACTTTTTTTAAAAAAAATATGAATTAAATATAAATGGTCATTTAAAAGGAAGAAGAACAAGAAACAAAATATCAAAAATTATTTCAATCAAAAATGTGTTCATTTCAAGTTTTCTTCCTGTTTGGAATGTAAAGAATTTGAGTCAATGAGCCTTTATTAAAGATTTGTTAACATTTAATAAGGATACAAAGAAAATTAATACATTTATTTCTGCAAATTATGCAATTTCATTCACAAATTAATCGTCTGTACCACCAAAAGCACTTCTTTCTTCTCATTTAGAAATGGTATACCTGGAGTTTTAGGCCCATGACTCCACATTTAAAACTTGCAATATTCATCATACTTTAGCTTTGCACCCAACTTTGTCCCTGCTAAACATTCTTCAAATTTTGCATCCATTTCTTGGCTCTGAGCTTCAGTGAAAAAAGTCTTCCAGTCACCCACTATGCCTGGAGAGAAACAATACAAAATAAATTATTTATGCCTCCCTATAGAAACATTCATATTTTTGATGCATGATTTTGGGATGTTAAAACTAATGTTGTTTTAATTTACATACTTTTTTAAATAAAAAAGACGGTGTCCAAGAGGTTTAACTTTCACAGATCCTATATTTAATTTACTTTATCAGTCATTTCCCTTCTGATCTCTCTGTGGTGCTGCTAAATGACAGATTGGCAGCAAATAAAAGCCAATTTATACAGGTTATCATCCTACATGCCAACATGACATGTGTTACCAAGACATGGGTGGGTGTGGAGGCAGGGCTTTGCTCTACCACATGTACCCATCAGTTCAGGTCTAGAGTGTCTGCATGTAGAGGTGGGAGCTAGGAACAGTGTTGGTTTATTGAGCTCCTCTGTCCCAAAATGTTATCTCCTGGAGCTGATGGACTATGTCTCTGCAATGGTGTTTAGGTCGCCTGGGTTATTGGTCCTGGGTGACTTCAACATTCACTTCTTTGTCTGGGGCAGCTGCAGACCTCATGGGAGCTATGACAGTGCCAAATCCAGCTCAGCGTCCATCCTGCTCTAAGGACCTCTGAACCCTGAAGCATTTGAAGAGGAGACTAGAGAATAAATAGAGGAAAGCTCCCATGACAAGCTTGAGGCAATGAGTAATTGCTCCAGGAGATACATTAATGTAGTGAATTTGGTGAAGAAATGATAGATTGTACCTGTCTAGTTATGGGCTCTAATAACCACCAAATTGCTGAAGAATTATCTAGTTTGGAGCAACTGATTGGTCTCCAACCTAAAGTGGCCTACTGTAATAGTTTGGAAACTCCCTTTAGATCCAAGGTTGATGTCACCCAGAGGGACCTGGACTTCATAGTTACTGCAGTAAACCAATGTAAGATGTTTGGTCCACTTTTGCTGGATCAGTTTCAGCTGATCACATCACAGTAACTCTCCAGGATATTTGTCAGCTGTAGGGCCCCCACCTCTTTGCAAGACCATTGTCCATCCTGGTTAGTTAAAGCTGCTAGTAAGGGTGTATTGGGATGGGTTCAGGAGATGGTCAACACGTCTTTGTGGGACCACTACTGTGGGAAGGTAAACAAGGTTCTGTGCGCTCCGGTGTCTAGTCATGCCTGCCATATGACCACAGAAACATCTGCAGAAGCAGACAGCGCTGGCTATTCGGCTTTGAAACAGAGATGAGCACTGAACCCTAGAGTCGGATACAACTGGCTTTTAAGCAAGGGAAACCTTTACCTTTACCTGAGAAAAGCCAAGTTGGCAGCCAATGATCTTAACAATTTTTGTCCAGTAGTCAACATTCCATTTTTGGGCATGCTGGTGGAGAAGGTAATGGCAAATCAGTTGGGGGCATTCCTGGAGAGTACTGTATGCCATTGCCTCGACCCATTCCAGTCAGTGTTCTCAAAATGGGACTGAAACAGCATTGGTCGCCCTGCTAGATAACCTTCTGAGAGAGGCTGACCAAGTAATACTTCGTTGTTGGTCCTCTTGGATCTCTCAGCAGCCTTTGATACCATTGACCAAGGTATCCTCCTAGAGAGGCTCTTGGGATTGGGCATTGGTAGCATGGCTTTGGCCTGGTTTTGGTTCTTTCTTGAGGAGTGTGAACTGAGAGTGCAGCTGGAGGATGAGCTGTCGGACCCATGGGTACAAACATATGGGATAACTCAAGGGTCAGCTATCTCTGACTTAATATCTATGTAAGGCTGCTGGGGGAGGTCATCAGAAGATCTGGAGTTTGCTTTCATCAGTATGCTGATGATATGCAGCTCTAGATCTATTTTTCCACCTCAGCAGTTCTCACCCTGTTATTCTCACCCTGGAAAGGTGTCTGGAGGCAGTCATGGAATGAATAGAAGATAATAAGCTGAGACTGAATTTAGGTAAGTGGTCATGTTGTTTGGGGGTATCAGGTCTCAGATTGGGAGAATCTCACTTTATGGGAGACTGTACATAATCTGTGTGTGCAACTTGACCCAGCTCTCCCTATGGAGCATCAGATTTCATCTGTGATAAGGTCCGCCTTCCATCATATGCAGTGAATTGCCCTGCTTCACCTACTCCTGGATAGGAAATCCTTGACAATGCTGACCTACACACTGCTAATCTCCAAGATTGATTACTGCCTATTTATCTACTTTTAATTTTACACATTGCTATACTGAAAAAGGCATTGTTACTCTCTATAATAATAGTACCTTTCCTGAAAATGATGGGAGCAAAGTCACCAAGATTTTTGGGACCTTCACTGCTCATTGTTTGGAAGGTAGCGTTTTCTGCAATAGAATGGAACTTCTCTTCAGGCAGAGGAAATTCATAAAAATCAACCATTTGTTTGACTCCCTCATAAAGGTTCTGCAAATAAAAATACATAAGGTTTAATAATAATTCTGTAATTGTATCTAGTACATGGCTACAGTGCTTATTGTCCTTTGCTTTTCATTGTTTTACTACTAAAGCGTATTTCCCCACATTTTTCTGCTGCTAGGGAGTTCAAGCTAGGAGTTTGATTTCTCCAGTGTGTCTCCTGGTAGAAGAACCAACCTATGTAGTCTTGGTTAAGCGGCACAGTCCCAGGATTGACCCCGAAAAAGGGGAATGGTGACTTGCTTCTAACTACTCTATACCTAGAATATACTGAAAGGGTCACTATAAGTGAAAATTAATTTGATGGCACACAATTGTTGTTATTAGTGACAATGTACCATATTAATAATGGGCAGTACAACAAAGTACTTGCATGATAAGAGGAGTGATGACAATAACTACAACCTATAGCACAGCTGTAATTAGTAGCACAACAAATGCCTTTTAAAATTATTATTCCAAGCTCTGCTCTGAACATGGAGTTGGATACTGAGAATGGAGGGTAAATGAGATTTAAAGAAGATGAATCTTATTCACAGAAATCGTTATCTTTTATTATCTTTGCTTTCCAATATAAAATAGTTGCCAAAAGCTGCTAATTTGAATATTGTACTTAAATCTCACTCACAATTTTTTAGAACTTGGTCCTTTGATCTGCCCTTGTGTGGCAGCAATGCTGCTATGGATTAATAATGATTGTTGGATCTGAACATTACTGGGGTTCTGTCAGGGACAGCTGACCAATTGTGTGCGCGGATCCCACAAATGATATGATAATGTCTGAAGATTAGAACAATCAGAAACACTGTGGTGTAAATTAACTTTCAGTTACACTGTGGCATGGAAAAGCTCAGTTAACCTAATGGGAGAGGGAGTTCCAAAGCTCAGGTAGAAGAGATTCAGCCCTGCATGCTTCCTTGTCTAGTAGCAAAAATAAAAGACAGAGACATAGATCAGGATTGCTGCTCAAGGTCAGAATGTAATGGAGGTTTTGCATGTAACCCAGAAAAGCAAAACCATTTTGCAAGCTTGAGTAAGAATTGGCTGAGAAGCTCTTTGATGATAGACAGGGAGCTTATGCTCTACACCAGGAAAATGAGTGTGTTAACACCAATAGTCATTTAGTTTTGGGAAATGCTCACTTCTTTCAGCTCTTCAAATGTCATGAGCATGACATTGTCTTCATCCATATGTTTGTCCCAAGCAAGAGCATGCTCAAAGTAGGACTTCCAACCAACTGAAATGCAAAGCAGACAGTATACCTCAAATACTGGCAAAAATTATTACATCCATTTCAATATCAAGAGGAACACTTCACGAAATGATACAATGAGGATGTTTTCACTAAATGTTTTCACACCTGGTGTTGGATATAGTGTTAGTTATGCTTAGATCCGTGATGGCGAACCTTGGTACTCCAGATTTCTTGGACTTCAATTCCTAGAAGCCCAAGCACCCTGTGAATCCACATGAATGGGTTTACTGCAATTCATCCAGCCCGTGCTGCCCTCGTCACTCCTGGAAGCGGAAATATTTGATGCTGCAGTACGGGGGCATTTTATTTCCACTTATGGGGGCGACAAGGGCAGCACGGGCCGGATGAATCGCATTAAACCCATTTGTGTGGATTCACAGGGTGCTTGGGCTTCTGGGAACTGAAGTCCAAGAACATCTGGAATGACAAGTTTCTCCATCACGGGCTTAGATCCTTTCAGTACAATTTCAGCTGTGTGAACTCAGAAGCAAGACCTCTTTCATTTGATCAAGATTACTACCACATAAGAATGTATAGGTTCGGAAGAATGTGTGCCCTACAAGTCAGTGGCTGAATTCCTGTTGCTTAACATTTTAAATTGCAACTAGGAGAGGCCCATTGAGTCAGTGAAAGTTAAAGAAGAAATGATTCATCTAATCCCCACTATTCAATGGGTCTACTCTAGTTATGACAGAATTTCAGCCATCAAGACTTAGTTTAGTCATCACTTAGTAAGTCTTCACAAAGCATAGCTAAGTCTAGATTCCACCCAAAGTAGACATGCAGGTCTGTTTTCAGAACATACAAAATCTACTATACAGTATATGCAAAACACCAAGATGATTATATGGTGGGGAAATGGCTAAATATGCTCTAGATCAGGAGTTCTCAACCTTTTAAAGCTGTGGGCTGGGTCACGCTCCCTCAGACAGCTTTGGGGAGCAGATGGCCATTTTGTCCTTCCTTCACCACATGGCACTTCTGGAAGTGGTGGGGGCAGTGGGCTGCATCCGGCCCATGGGCCACAGGTTGAAAATCCCTGCTCTAGATAAATTGTAAGTAAATAATTAGAACATCACAGCAATTTTGTATGACATAAAATCAATCTATAAATTACCCAAATTCCATGCATCAAATATAGGGACAATTTTGAGCTGATTGATGGCTCTTTTGCCTTAATGTTTCTTATTCCTAAAAAGGTTAGATGTTTGATATGGTAAAATCAGCAGTCACTGTTGCTGATGTTGGCTGGATAGTTCCATACATTGGAGAACAAATGATTGGGAGTTCAATTCCCTTCTGTTACTCCTGGGGAAAGAGCTAGTCTGTGTAGACTTGGGAAAGCTGCATGGTCCCATTGTACCATCAGAAGGAATGAATGGCAAACCACTCCTGAGTACAGTATTAACTGTCACTGGGAAGAGTCACCCAAACTCAAAATTCAGTGTAATGTACTAATTATATTGTTAATAACATGAACGAGTTTATTGATTTGAACATCTTGAAATGGAAGACACTTTGATGCAGCTATGCAAAATAGCCATCAGCTTGTGTTCAACATGACAACGGTCCTTCTAAGTAGCATTTTTTTTGATAAGGCACTAGGCTTCAATTAAAATTATATTACTTCCAGGTAATGCAAGTCATAGATAAAGAAATGCTAGTTGTATCTCTTCTGAGCAAACAAGGTCCCTGTTAATTTGGAATTACAGTGAAACCTCATATATCAATCGCCCTGTATAGCAACGAAATCGCATAACAATTAGGTTTTGGAAAAAATGTGTGTCCCGCATAACATTTTTCCCTATGGAAAAAAATCGTACAACAATTTTTCAATGGGAAAAAACACTTAGCAAAAAAAAAAATCGTTGTCCAATGCATCCCATAGGGAAAACCACTATATGATGCATGTTTTGTACAACAACGAACCCCTTGGAATGGATTAAAACCATTGTATGCGGTACCACTGTAATTAGTTTTCATTTCATTTGAATATGTTAGCCAAATAGTAGTGCTATGCTTAGCAGGATTTGAAAATAGATCTTTGAAAGGGGAGTGGGGGTGGAAGAAGTATCTCACCTACCTTCACCAGTCATGAACTTTAGAAAGAATTCATCCCAGGAGCCAGCATTTGGAAGCATAGGATTTTTGTTGTAAAAATGGTAGTAGGATACAGCTACATCTTTGGGATTTCTAAATATCACCAAAATCTATTAAAATATCAAGAGAAGTATTTGATGCTGCAGTTGGAAGCTAGCATTGCCATCCAGTGAAGTGAGTTACAGTTATACAGTACCTTGCTTAAAGAGCATAATGCGTTCCACGCGATTGCTCTTTAAATGAGTTTGCTTTTTAAGCGAAACACCATTGTAAGTGACCAATTGTGACTTCTGGCGGGGTGGGTGGGGGGATTGCGAACCCTGATTTCGTTGTTAAGCGAGTTTTTGGTTGGTTTTAGTTCTGCTCTTTAAGCGAGTTAGTCTCTAAGCAAGGCACTCTTTATGCGAGGTTTTACTGTATTTATATACCAAAATTCACATAGCACTCATCACTACAGTTCAAATGTTTCCTCTGGTAGTCTTATCAGAATTCATGAAGTTTACATTCCCATACATCCTACTGAAAAGGGAGGACAGGAAAAGAAAGGCAGGAAACTGACTAGAATAGACTTATTTCTTCCCTACACTTCCTGTCAGGGAGGCTTTGGGACAGGTTTTGTTTCATATTCAGGATCCAGCTTAAGTTTGTGAATTCTATTGTGAGAATGAAGGAAATCCACTATATACAGTACTGTGATTTGGGTCATATGACAAATAGCTCAAGTAGAATCAATTCCAGAGTCCCTTGCCTGGGACAGAACACTGAGGGAAAGGAGATGACAGTGTTGAGTTACATTGAGGATCCCTTAGATGCAACATTTGTGTAGCCATAACAAAAGGTCTCTTAGTATAACACCTACAAAAATTACGCATTCAGTTTCAAGGTACTCAAAGACTGTCAGACAATTCTCTCAAACAATATAAGTTGCAATGAGGATGTCCACTTACCTTCACCTTCTTCTCAAAGAAAGATTTAGGGATGTTGTCATAATGGAGATGAGTTATAAAAATCCTCGGAGAAGGCTGGTTTTTCAATTCCTGGAGTGAAAACAAATAAAAACAAATGAACATTCCTGCTCTATAAACAGTTTATAAGCAATGGCTTCCATCAGGTGAATTGGCTTCTATCACATGTGTGTGAAGTCACAGATGTGCCTGAGAAACCCAACACCCACACCCACACCCACACCCAAAGTATGGCTAGGAAAAGCAGAAGCCAGCTAGAAAAGAGGAAGACCAAATATGAGGTGGATTGATTTGACAAAGAAAGCCATAGGCTTGAGTTTACAAGAGCTGAGCAGAGTTGTTAATGATAGGACATTTTGGAAGTAACTCATTCATAGTGTTTCCACACATCTAAGGCAATTTTGCAGTGCCTTAGATTAACAAAAAAAGAAGAAGAAGAAGAAGAAGTAAACTAAACTTAAATAGACAAAAGCTTAGTGCATGCTTACCTGAAATTTTTCTGGGTGTCCAAACTCAAGCATTGGGATATAGTTCCATTTTGGAACGTTTTCGTTACATGCAGCTACCATGTCTTTTAAAATCTGTAGTACCCAGTTGGTACCTGCAACATAAAAGCAAATTAGTCCTTTCAGAGACATAAGCTACCCGCAGCCAAGAGGCCAGTCCTGTTCCCTTAAGACAGTGGAGAACATAGCTCCCCTGATAGTGTAGTGGTTAAGGCACTAGGCTTGGAGACTGGAAAGACGGTTCAATTCCCAAGAGCTGCATGATGGGGGATATGAAAGGAGCCTCACTCTGGCATCTCCTGCAAAAATCTTTTCAACCCAGAGTAATCTCTGACATGAAAACGAGTGGAGAGGATGCATGCCAGTCTCTATAGTGTAGGGGTTCTCAACATTTTTCAGCAGTGGACCGGACCACCACCCCTCAGACAGCTGAGTGGGGTGAATTGAACTGGTTCTCCCACCGTAAATGCTGCCGTAAAACATGTCCACGGCCATCATGAGCATGTTTGCAATGGCTGTGGACTCATTTACAGGTGTAGTAAATGCATTTACAACAGCCATGGGCTAATTTACAGCTGTAGGAAACACATTTACGATGGCTGCAGACTTATTTACGGCTGTTGTAAATGCATTTATGATGGTCGTAAACGAGCCCATGGCTGATTCCGGTGGGGGCAGCAGTGGGGGCGGATGGAGTGAGGTCGGGAGCCGGATTATTTGGCACTTTGTGCTGAATTTAGGGCACAGACTGTTGGCTGTGAACCCCTGCTCTAGTGCTCCACAGTCATGGGCTACTAATATATCGAGCTCTTACCTATCAATCTTGTAGTTAGTATTTGATTCAGAGGCAATGCAAAACTAGTTTATTTATTGTTTGTTGTATTTATAGGCTGCCTTTCTCTTGATTTTCCCATCCCACAAACACAAAAAATCAAGTATATGCATTATGTATATAGCCTTCTTCTGAAATTGCAAGTTTCTGTTTGACCTGAGAAAAGGGCAACCTAAAAACTCAGAGTTCTTCGTTAGAGAATTGGATTCAGTTGTATGTGTTTGTGGCATATGAGATCAGATGCAGCCTAGTTTTCCCTCCAACATACTGTAATAGAATAACCTACCTCTAGGTTATCCTATTGTAGTAGAATAACCTACCTCTAGGTTATCCTATTGGCCCTGATTCAGCAGAGGGACATGGGCTGACAATTTTATTAGTAAATTTATGGCTCTACAACTGGGGGTCTTCATTGTGTACGTGATCTTTTGCACGGAGGAAGAAAGGGTAATAAAATCTCCATGTGACTCTCTTGACCAATTGAGTGCTTGCCTGAACTTTTGAGTTGAGGGAGAGGCAGCCTCTTGGGGAGACATGCTTGGGAGGCTGAACTGGAAAGCAGCCAAAATATGAGCTCTTGGAAGAAGGGGGGCAACAGGCTCCCCCCCCTCATAGCCTGTTTTTTATTTCTTTACTTTGAATTGCTTTTAAGGAGCTGTACTTTGAACTTTGCTATGCTATTAATACAATTATGAAAATGCTTGAGAAGACTTGGCGTGATTTCTTTGCTCGATGCTACCTGATTTGCCTGATGGAGAAGCCTGAACTGAGAGGGCCAGATCTGGCCCAGGGAGCCAGATCCGGTACACTCTCGCAATCCCATTGTCAGGAAGCTGGAAAAGCTTGGCCTGGGTGTAAGTGGATTGTTACATGGTGGCAGCGGTGGGATGTTCTGGCCCGTGTTTCTGGCCCACTGGGTGAGAAGAATTTTTGTTGTTGTTGCTGTTGTTGTTCCTGTGTCCGGAGATGGAAAGGAAGTAATTCCATCATCCAAGAAAGCGGAGTGTGTCCAGCCCGCGTTTCTGGTCCGCTGGGTGAGAAGTTGATTTTTTGTCAGTTCCTGTTTTTTTTTTTGTCCTGTGTCTGGAGAGAGGAGGAGGAAAGATGGAAATGGAGTCGTTCCTTGGCACATAATGCCTGAATCTCCACTAGTTCACCTGCACCCTTTGTTCACTACATAGATTTAGGTCTGGGTGGCTGGGGAACGCATGGTGAGTGAAAAGCCTACAAGATAAGAATCAATCCTCATGCTAGAGATGATCTGAAGCTGGTGGTGGTCTCTGCACTGCAAGCCGGGATGGTTGCACAGCTGATCTGGCTGGTTGTACAGCCAAAGTGGGCAAATCAAACCCTGGGAAGGGAGAGGACTGCAACTTCCATTATGCTGTCTACGCTGTCTTGGTGTGAGCAAGAATTGAAGACTTTTGGAAGCCCATGGAAGATTTCCAAGAGGAGGAAGAGGAGAGTTTGTGTTCCAGATCTGGGGGAAGAGCCAGCTGAGAATTGAGTGAAGATTCTTGAAAAACTGTTGTTTTTGTTTGTCTGTTCGTGTGTTCCTGATTACTTGGCTCAGGTTACCTGACTCTGCACTAGTCCATGTGCCCCTGCGCTCGCTGCACAGATTTAGGTTGTGGGTGAGCCAGGAAAAGCACAGTGGATGAACGGTCAATGGAATATGAATCAGGAAATCAGACCAGGAAGTCCAGTGATTCACCGAGGAGTAGTCATGCCCCCCCAGAGGTGCTTCTAGGCAGAGGTGGTTCCTGTAAGTTGCACAGAGGGGGGGGAGTCTGTCTCTGAGACTAGAGGAAGCAAAAAGGGATGCTGAGAATTCCTGGAGATATGCCTGGAGACTTTTGGAAACCCCTTGCAGTTTTGGGAGATCCTGTGCTATTGCCAAGAGGAAGAAAAGGAGGGTATACCATCTGGTCATTTGTAAGTACTGTACTATAAGACTGTGCTGGAGGGAAATTGGCGTTTAAAATTCTAATCCGAGAAGAAGAAACCTGCAATCAACATTTGGATGCTTAATTTGGACATTTTAATTGGACTAAGGTTTGTGTGAACTTCAAAGATGGATTGGCTTCATTTGCATTATAAAACCAGAAAACCATTGTAAATTGGCTAAATATTTCCATCGTGTGATCATGCTATTTTCTGTTTTATATTCAAGTGACTTTAAATGCTCTTCTGATATTAGTACCTGTTTTTATCTACCATGCTATGCTGGGGTTAAGATACTGTATGCCTCTTTCACTTATACCAAGTGAGAGAAGAAACGTAATGTTTTATTCATGTAATTGGGGAGTGGGAAATGCTTGCTAGAAATGCTATAGAAACCTCCTTCTTGTAAGGAAGAAGAGAAATGTTCATGTTTAAATGCTTTGCTTTTCTGTATTCCTTATTCCTGCTTACTAGGTACTTTGCTTATACTATACCCCATGAAATGTATGTTTTGTGTTAGATTGAAATGGTAATATTTTCTTTAGCTCCTCCCATTTCAATCTTCTGAAGGAGGACCATGTAAGAACCTATTGGCCCTGATTCAGCAGAGGGACATGGGTTGACAATTTTATTGGTAAATATATGGCTCTACAACTGGGAGTCTTCATTGTGTACGTGATCTTTTGCACGGAGGAAGAAAGGGTAATAAAATCTCCATGTGACTCTCTTGACCAATTGAGTGCTTGCCTGAACTTTTGAGTTGAGGGAGAGGCAGCCTCTTGGGGAGACATGCTTGGGAGGCTGAACTGGAAAGCAGCCAAAATATGAGCTCTTGGAAGAAGGGGGGCAACAGGCTCCCCCCCTCATAGCCTGTTTTTTATTTCTTTACTTTGAATTGCTTTTAAGGAGCTGTACTTTGAACTTTGCTATGCTATTAATACAATTATGAAAATGCTTGAGAAGACTTGGCGTGATTTCTTTGCTCGATGCTACCTGATTTGCCTGATGGAGAAGCCTGAACTGAGAGGGCCAGATCTGGCCCAGGGAGCCAGATCCGGTACACTCTCGCAATCCCATTGTCAGGAAGCTGGAAAAGCTTGGCCTGGGTGTAAGTGGATTGTTACATGGTGGCAGCGGTGGGATGTTCTGGCCCGTGTTTCTGGCCCACTGGGTGAGAAGAATTTTTGTTGTTGTTGTTGCTGTTGTTGTTCCTGTGTCCGGAGATGGAAAGGAAGTAATTCCATCATCCAAGAAAGCGGAGTGTGTCCAGCCTGCGTTTCTGGTCCGCTGGGTGAGAAGTTGATTTTTTGTCAGTTCCTGTTTTTTTTTTGTCCTGTGTCTGGAGAGAGGAGGAGGAAAGATGGAAATGGAGTCGTTCCTTGGCACATAATGCCTGAATCTCCACTAGTTCACCTGCACCCTTTGTTCACTACATAGATTTAGGTCTGGGTGGCTGGGGAACGCATGGTGAGTGAAAAGCCTACAAGATAAGAATCAATCCTCATGCTAGAGATGATCTGAAGCTGGTGGTGGTCTCTGCACTGCAAGCCGGGATGGTTGCACAGCTGATCTGGCTGGTTGTACAGCCAAAGTGGGCAAATCAAACCCTGGGAAGGGAGAGGACTGCAACTTCCATTATGCTGTCTATGCTGTCTTGGTGTGAGCAAGAATTGAAGACTTTTGGAAGCCCATGGAAGATTTCCAAGAGGAGGAAGAGGAGAGTTTGTGTTCCAGATCTGGGGGAAGAGCCAGCTGAGAATTGAGTGAAGATTCTTGAAAAACTGTTGTTTTTGTTTGTCTGTTCGTGTGTTCCTGATTACTTGGCTCAGGTTACCTGACTCTGCACTAGTCCATGTGCCCCTGCGCTCGCTGCACAGATTTAGGTTGTGGGTGAGCCAGGAAAAGCACAGTGGATGAACGGTCAACGGAATATGAATCAGGAAATCAGACCAGGAAGTCCAGTGATTCACCGAGGAGTAGTCATGCCCCCCCAGAGGTGCTTCTAGGCAGAGGTGGTTCCTGTAAGTTGCACAGAGGGGGGGGGGGTCTGTCTCTGAGACTAGAGGAAGCAAAAAGGGATGCTGAGAATTCCTGGAGATATGCCTGGAGACTTTTGGAAACCCCATGCAGTTTTGGGAGATCTTGTGCTATTGCCAAGAGGAAGAAAAGGAGGGTATACCATCTGGTCATTTGTAAGTACTGTACTATAAGACTGTGCTGGAGGGAAATTGGCGTTTAAAATTCTAATCCGAGAAGAAGAAACCTGCAATCAACATTTGGATGCTTAATTTGGACATTTTAATTGGACTAAGGTTTGTGTGAACTTCAAAGATGGATTGGCTTCATTTGCATTATAAAACCAGAAAACCATTGTAAATTGGCTAAATATTTCCACTGTGTGATCATGCTATTTTCTGTTTTATATTCAAGTGACTTTAAATGCTCTTCTGATATTAGTACCTGTTTTTATCTACCATGCTATGCTGGGGTTAAGATACTGTATGCCTCTTTCACTTATACCAAGTGAGAGAAGAAACGTAATGTTTTATTCATGTAATTGGGGAGTGGGAAATGCTTGCTAGAAATGCTATAGAAACCTCCTTCTTGTAAGGAAGAAGAGAAATGTTCATGTTTAAATGCTTTGCTTTTCTGTATTCCTTATTCCTGCTTACTAGGTACTTTGCTTATACTATACCCCATGAAATGTATGTTTTGTGTTAGATTGAAATGGTAATATTTTCTTTAGCTCCTCCCATTTCAATCTTCTGAAGGAGGACCATGTAAGAACCTATTGGCCCTGATTCAGCAGAGGGACATGGGCTGACAATTTTATTAGTAAATTTATGGCTCTACAACTGGGGGTCTTCATTGTGTACATGCTCTTTTGCATGGAGGAAGAAAGGGTAATAAAATCTCCATGTGACTCTCTTGACCAATTGAGTGCTTGCCTGAATTTTTGAGTTGAGGGAGAGGCAGCCTCTCGGGGAGACATGCTTGGGAGGCTGAACTGGAAAGCAGCCAAAATGTGAGCTCTTGGAAGAAGGGGAGCGATGGGTTCCCCCCAATAGCCTGTTTTTTATTTCTTTACTTTGAATTGCTTTTAAGGAGCTGTACTTTGAACTTTGCTATGCTATTAATACAATTATGAAAACGCTTGAAGAGACTTGGCGTGATTTCTTTACTCGATGCTACCTGATTTGCCTGATGGAGAAGCCTGAACTAAGAGGGCCAGATCAGGCCCAGGGAGCCAGATCCGGTACACTCTCGCAGTCCCATCATCAGGAAGCTGGAAAAGCTTGGCCTGGGTGTAAGCAGATTGTTACACATACCTCTAAGAAACAAAGCTTGGCAGAACATCTTGCCTTGAAGTTCTGGGACTCTCATTGATAATTTTCTTGCACTATCCACAACATACCTGTCAAGCGCAGCTTCGGAGATTACGGGACCTGCATAGAATGTTTCTGCGCAGGTCCATTGTATGCATGCATAAAAGCCTTCTACGCATGCGTAGAATGGACCTGTGCAGAACTGTTTTGCGCAGCTCATCTACGCATGCATATAAGGCTTCTACGCATCCCCTTCTGCACAGAAGCCTTCTACGCATGCGTAGGTTCTACGCATGTGTAGAAGAGTTCTACGCATGCGTAGAAAGGACCTGCACAGTAGGGATGCACAGTAACTCCTTTCCCCCTGCTGCCAAATTACAGGATAGCGGCAGCTCCGGGCAGGAAATGGCGAAAATCGGCGCAAAAATACGGGAAATCCCGGCCAATTCGGGATACTTGACAGGTATGATCCATAAGCAGTCAGTGCATGTCTGAGTAAGTAATCTTGAATCAAGAATGTTAGGTTTTTTTTTTTTTAGTGATCACATTTCTCCTGCATTTGTATTGCATAGAGATCACATGGCTGTCTTTGTTTGTTGATAGAGGAAGAGTTATTTGGTATTGTGACCATTAAAAACTCATATACAGTGGAACCTCATACAACAATCGCCCTGTATAGCAATGAAATCAAATAACAATTAGGTTTTGGGGGGAAATGGCATCCTGCATAACAATTTTCCCTATGGAAAAAAACCCATACAACAATTTTTCAATGGGAAAAACCACTTAGCGATGTATCCTATAGGGAAAACATGTACTTTAAACTGTTCAATTCTTGTCTATTCAAGCTAGAATCTCTTAACTTCTTCTTCATATGCTCAGACCATATTTGGGCAAGCAGGATCTCAGTCAAGGAAGCTTTGTTCATCACTAAAGCTTCTCAAGACTTTCCTGACGTTCTGTTTGCCTTAAAGCCTAATTCTATTGTTTCCGGGGAAGTGGATGTTAGGAAATTAGCATATGTGTACACAATAGTGGTAGGGTTTTCCTACTTGGGGGCTATTGAATAACATGGGGAGCTCCACATTAGGTAATATTATTTTGGTGAGCATTGGTTCTTCCCTATAAGCTGCTATATAAGAAGGTAAAAACTAACATTTTAAATTTGCTTCATGTCTTAGAAGGTCAAATTGAAAAGGAACTAAAGCCAGAGATATTGCTGCAATCTGGCTGTTTGGAGAGGCCAGAGAAAGAACAATAGGTGCCATTTAAGCCCATCAGGAAAACTTCTTTGTTAAGGAAATTTGCTCTCTACAGCTGTCTGCAAGGATGACAAACAACCAGGAAACCTTGGGCTGTGCTTCTGGATGAAGAGTGCGTTTTGGGGAAAATATCATATACAGTAAACCCGCTATTAATGATGCGTTTGGACAACGGCGTTTTTGGTTAACGATGTGTTTTTTCCTGATAAGTAATCTCCCGGACAACGATGTTAAGTCATTATCCGGGAGATCGTGTTTGGTCTCCTACCTGTTGACGCTGGTTGGAGACGGAAAAAATGGCCTCTTTGGGTCCCTGTGTCCGGCTCTCCGCTTACCCAGCAGTGTCTGGGAGGCTAGGATGACCTATCTTGTGCTGTTTCTGCCTTCCTATCATCTCCCTGGCCTGCCCAACAGTTGAGAAAAGTTGCGGCAGCCATCTTGTTTTTGAAAAATAAAATAATAAGATGGCAGCCACAACCTTTCTCAGCTGTTGGGCAGGCCAGGGAGGTGCTAGGAAGGCAGAAACAGTGCAAGATAGGTTCTCCTAGCCTACCAGACACTCCTGGGTAGGCAGAGAGTTGGACATAGGGACCCAAAGATGGTGATTTTTTCATCTCCAACCAGCGTCAACAGGTAGGAGACCACATCGTTCTTTTTCTGGGGTGGGCAACTGCAACCTTGTGCTGCTGGCTGATCTTTCTCACACTAGGTCAGGCGAAAGGAACTGCAGAATGAACTCACCAAAAGGTGGCTTCATTTTGGCAGTTTCACATCTGGCCTAGACATGGAAGAGGAAGAAAAGCATATTAGGTGGACATGTAGCAAGGTAGAGAGGGTCTTGAATAAGGTTTTTAATGAAATTGGGCTAAGGCCAGGTCAGTCTGTTACCAAAACTCACATTATCTACAATGTCTGTCGGTGTAAATGAGGCGATCATATAATCCTATAATAGGCCACTCCTTGGCAAACAGCAAGACAAACTCTGATTATTAGGTTCAAAAGGCTTGCAAGAAATCTCAATTACAGTCTGGTGTTGTAACACACAGCAGGTAGCCCTAGGGGAAAATGGACTCGTTTTCCTACAACAAGAAGAAACACATTGATTCAATTGTCAAGGACTAGTACTCATTTATAAAAAAAATTATGAACATTTGAAGGCTTCAACCCTGCAAACTGGCTGCAGTATTGCTTCTGCCACCACTGCAGGGATTGGCACATGACCTACCTTGTCAACAACTGTTTACCTGCTGTTCAGTCTTGTTTCAATCTGTTTTTCTCAAGGCAGCGCTGGTGGTGGACTCTGAGCACATATCTCATCGTCATCAACCAGTCAAATAGATAGTTTGGATGCATTAGGGTATTTTTTTGGGGGGGAGGGGGTTGAACTGTTTCCCCAGAATCCACTAACCACAAAGATCCCCCTGGCTCAGGGATTCTGGAACTTGCAACCCAAAACACAATCTGGAGCCTAAACTTTTTCTATGATCAGAATGGATACCAACATCCTTTCTTTTTTTAATGCCACATTCTGAAGAAGAGAACTGTACTCACCGCACTTTGGGTACGTCACTATCAACATATCATCCTTCCTGGCCTCCATATTTTCCAGGGCTTCAAAGGTCTCTGCACTGCAAAGGTACTTTGGATATAGCACTCCTTTGAAGGCAAACATCATCTCCTCATTCTTGTTGTTTGGAATCTCTGCCATAATCTTGTTGAAATATTCCAAAGGTGTACTGCCTTCCTTAGCCATTGTTTCCTCTCACTGACAGCCTCCGTCATGTCCCGGACCTCTTTTAAAAGGGCAGATTGCTCTTCTCTGTGAATATCCAACAGTCTGGGCTCCGCCCCACTTTTTTGTTCAATCAAGGACTTGTAGAGAAGGAAGCAATGTTGAATTATGGGAGCTGGCACGCTAGACCCTCTTTTGTTTTGACTTGCATCAATACTTTCGGCAACAAAAATTGTTTAATCATTAATCTTTCAGGAGACCAGCCTGAAGTCACACAGATGGACAGTACGACTGTCCATCTACGACTCAGCAAGGAGTAATAACAGTACAGTACCCTGAAGTGTCTCAGGACTTAGTATTCTTAGATGACTTTTGTAACATGAACTTTTCTGGCTTCACAATTCTGGATACAGTACTTGTTTGCTCTGTAACATTTATCTTGCTGAAATACAATGCAGACCATACAGTAAGATTAGTCTTTTACAGAACAATCTTAATTATATTTATTTGTACTCACATTTAAACCATTTCTTAAAAATTGTGCTCCATCGCCACATCCAGATGCGTGATTAACCTGCTCTTTGGAGGCCTGTGAGATTGGCCCAAACTCAAGGCATCCATCTTTTTCAGATGCTGTAGTCTTCCCTCTCCACTCACCCATCTAGATGTGTTTTTCTCCCTCCTCGAGATCTGCTTTGGAAAAGAAAGTGTTTGACTGTAACTGTGGCTTCTCTTTTAATTTTGCCGCTTTGAGATGTCGTTTAGATAATCTTCATTGCTTTTTTCCTTACTCTTTTCCCCCACCCGGTGTCAAGGGACACTTACTTAATGGATCAACAAAAAAAGGAAAGTCATCTCAGCCTGCTGAATGGCCACTTATTCTGCTTCCATCCTTAGGAGCAAACTGGGTAACCTTTCTTGCAAGTAAACCACATAAGGCAGGGGTGGCCAACCTACAGCCCATGGGCCGTGTTAGGACAGATGGGACATGTTGTACTATCTTGTATAGGGTAAATGTGTATACCTTTAAGTGTGCTGTAATGTTTGGCCACAGTTGATCAGCCAGTGAGTCAGCAAACTCTGATGCATATAAATACCTCTGTTGGCAACCACACTTCGGAGGAGGAGGAGGATATTGATATTGCGTAGTGTCGTACTGTGACACAGGTCTCTTTGGAACTGCCAAGGAGGGAGCCACTCTGCCCGACAACTCCAAAAACCAAACTGAAAGTTCTTCTGCCCGGCTGTACCGAAAGCAGACAAGAACTGAGATTGCCTAAACAGGATCTGGACTCTCAGCATCGCTTTCAGTAAGCATTCCTTTGTTATCTGCTAGTGATAAGAACGCTTGGACTATTCTATAGCCAGCAACAACTATCTTGTTGTTTACGCTTGTTGCCAAGTTGCACAAACTGTTCTCATTATCGAGTTACTCTGCTGCATGAGATTGCCAAGTACTGAAAAGACTGCCATTATTTGTACATATGTGTTATTGAAAGTATTTAGTTTCAGTTTACAAGCTGCATAGTAAAGCTTTTTTCTTTCCGTTCAAACTGTGTAAGCGCTTATGTGCCTGTGTGTAGAGAAAGGACTGGCGCTCACCTTCGGTTGTCGCCCTGGCATAACTGCCCACTCTGCTGAGCCACACACACAGGCATAAACCCTATCAGGCCAGATCCAACCTGCGCCACCAAATCATCCAGCCCGCACGGCCCTCGCTGCTATCCAGAAACGGAAGCTGCCCGCGCATGTGCAAAACACTGCCATAAATGCACTCACGGCTGTTGTAAACACATTTATGACAGCCATGGAACGTTTTACAGGAGGAGGAACCATGTGGCCAGCCCGCTCAACCACATGACTGGCCCACTGCTTGAAAAGTTTAGCCACCCCTGACATAAAGATATAGGGAAAAATCCCAGAAGCTAGAGAGCATTCAAATAGGAAGAAGACATAAGCATAATAATAAACAAGGCTTTAACTTCAGCTCCCTCTCTTCCTCCATACAGGGGTGTTTGGGTGGGGCCCTGAAAATGAGGAACACTCTGGACATGCTCTGGGAGCAGAGTAGTCAGAAGCATTCAGTGATGCACTGCAAAAAAAAAATACTACCTACTCTGTGGGCTGGCCAAATCTGTAGATCTGCTGTGACTTCGATGCTGTCCTTGATGCAGCTCCTGGCAATGGGACAGGATCTTTGGAGAGAAAAGCTGCAACATGTGCATTGGACCCTTGCCGTTCCTGGGTTATAAAAGCAGCCGGGGTGTGTGTGTGGTTGAGGGGGTCAGGAGAGTGGTGGGTGTCTCCTTGCAATAAGACTGGGTACTAGAATGCCTAAAGATGGCAGTAATAAGAGCTCTGTTTTTAGAAAGCTGTCTTTGAATCCCACTTTATTTGGATAGTTATTAGCCAGCCTCCGATATTCCATTTTGGGGCAGGGTTCTGGAGTGTGTTGTGGTGTATATATGGCTAGATTGCATTGTTGATGCAATGGGTGTAGAGCTGATCGGGCTGCAGAGGATGGTGGAGGATGGTGTGTGTGTCTGTGTGTGTGTGTGCGCGTGCGCACGCACGCGTGAGTGCGTGAAGACAGAGAATTTTATGGGATACCATGAAGGCAGTGATATTAATCTTATATTTAAAGAAGAAATTTTTAAAGATAGAAATAAGTATAAAATGTGTGTGTGTGTGCGCGCACACACACATGCAGATGCACACACAAAAATATTTTGTTGTTGTTAATTTCTATCATTGAACTAATTTAACAGAAGCAAGAGAATGGTGTGTAGGAATCGGGGCCGCTAAGGGCCGGAGGTCCCGGAGGAGACTGATCAAGGAACGATACGAGGCAGTATGGAGGAGGATAAGATCAGTAGTTTATTGAGGAAAAGACATCACCTTTTATAGATCAGAAGGCAAGGTAGAAAAAACCGTCACCCGACATTAGATCACATCACCTATTTACTCAGGTTAATTGGGAATCTCTCTTGGGGAAGTTAATTAGTGCGGGCAAACATTGACTGGGAAAACACCATTGTTCAAGGCTTAGACTAAGGCAATCATGACTCCTGTTTGCCTCTGGGATAAGACTGAAACTCGGAGATGAGGGATTACTCTAATGGGTAACATATTCGCTCTCTCAGCAGGTCCGCTGGTCAGGTCAAGGAATTGGGTGAATCAAACCCTATCATTTATCCACCCCCCTTAATTTCTCTCTACTGGCAAGGGCCAGGGGCCAGGAGCGTGCTCGCTAGGTTTAACCTCTGCCAGAGGCCATGCGTGCCAACTGGGCACGCGGAATCCACAATGGTAACTGCTTTGGCAATGCCATTGTCTGGACACCTTTCTCCCTTAGCTGGTGAGGTGATAACTGAGAAGATAAGAAAATAAGAAAGATGACAGGGCAAAATTTCCCTTTCTCTTTAAGGACATGATACTGTAAGGTAAGCAAAGCAGAGAGCTGGGAATGGCAAGCCTTAGGGGAAAGGGCAGAGGCTAGTCAGAGATTATGTTGTTTGGAAAATAGGCTGTTCTTAAGCAAAGCAAAGCAAGGTCTTATAATAGGGGTGCCCAAACTTTTTGGGCCGCAGGCTGCTCACATGGTTCAGTGGGCCAGTCTCGTAGTTCAGTGGGCTGGTCACTGGCAGTGGAAGTAAAACATGCCTTGCAATCTGTTTTGCAACAGGAAGATATATATTTTAGGCAGCCATTTTCTCTGCTTAAACCAGGGGTGCCCAAACTATTCGGCCACTGATACCAATTCATCTGGCCCACGCCACCCTCGACATTCCCAGAAGTGGAAGTAAATATGGCCCAGGCTGGATGAATTGGTGTCAGGGGCCAGATCCGGCGTGTGGGCCTTAGTTTGGGCACCCCTTTCTTATAGGCTTTGTAAGCAAATGGACATTTTTTTTAGACTCATGACTTCTCTGGAGTATGAATATATATATATATATATATATATATATATATATATATATATATATATATATATATATATATATATATAACTCTGAAAATCTATTGCCTGCCTCATATTTCTCCATCTTTTGCATGAAATAAAATGATTCATGGCTTAAAAATAGAGAAAAACACCATACAGATAAAGAAGCAGAATAGAGTCCTTTAATCTGTGCTATAAATTCAAAGAATAAAAGGCAAGTTGAGGCTTGTCAGATGATTTCTCGGAAATCAGACTAATTTGAGCTGATGTCATTTATGAAGCTCTGTAACTGAGTCCTACACTCACTTTCCTGGAAATCAAATTCCACGGTATTCCCAAGGATGTCTGAGCCAGGTTGGGTCTACTCAAAAGCCAGTCATGTCTAACTCTAGGGCAGGGATGGCCAACCTTGGCACTCTAGCTGTTCTTGGACTTCAATTCCCAGAAGCCCTGATCAGCATTGATCGCCATGGTTGATTCGGCATTGAAAAAATATTGCTATTCTGAATAATATAGTACCTTATCTGAAAATTATGGGACCAAATGCACCAAGGGTTTGGGGGGCTTCACTGCTCAAAAAAAAAAAATTTTTTTTTTGGAAGGTAGCTTTTTCTGCAATAGACTGGATCTTCTCTTTAGGCAGAGGAAATTCATAAAAATCAGCAATTTGTAGGAAATTTGGAATCCATATTGTTATGTATTGAATGATGCAATGCTCCCTTTAACAGAATGTAACCAGTCAATGTATCCAATTGTATCTAATCAGGAACACATTGTAACAAGCTGTATAAGGATGCGAGCTAAGTGGCCACAGGTGGCAGTAGCGAGCATCCAGCTCACATGATACAGATTCCCCGAATACCTGAAGAGCGGGAAACCTTCCCGCCACCCCGCACCTGGAGAAGATGGGCATGACGATCAATGACGTCATGTGGACAGTAGCCAATGAGCTACCACACCGGCATATTCAAATGTATAGCGTACTATAAATAGAGCTGTTTGTCCGCCGTTACCTCATGTTCACTCTGACCATCATGCAATAAAGTTGTGTTTAGCCTTGTTACGGCTCCTGCTATTGTCTTCCTTGCAAGACACTAAATTGGCGACGAAGGTGGGATGGCGTCCCGAAAAGTGAACATCGTGCCTTTTGACACCACAAAGCCAGAGAAATGGGAACTCTATGAACAGCAGTTCCTATATGCGATGGACCTCAAGGGCATCGAGGAAGAAGCCCAGCGCTGAGCATACCTGCTGGCCCAGTGCGGCCTGGAAACGCTAGAGCTGGCAACGAACCTCCTGATGCCGAGGCCACTCAGGGAGGTAGCCCTAGACGAGATCCTCACTGAGCTGAGGAAGCATTTCCGCCCGAAAGTGTTGGTGTTCCTGGCAAGGCTGGCCTTTCAGCAGCGGTGCCAGCGGGCCGGTGAGACCGTGGCCAACTTCATGGCAGCTCTGAGGGTGGCTGCCATGCCTTGCTGGTGGGGAACGTCCCAGAGCGAGGCGCTGCGAGACAGGCTCTTGCTGGGCCTGTGAGATGAGGGGGTCAGGAAAAAGTTACTGGCCAAGGACGAGAGCATCTCCTTCGAGCATGTCCTACGAATTGCCCAAGCTGCCGAGTCAGTGCAACAAGGCGAACGGGTATGCCAGGCCAGGGCCGCAGCAGCTGGGGGCTCCCCGCCTGCAGTCCCAGCCCACAGCTGTTCCTCCCACGGGGAGCAGGGGCCCTCTGAGTCCACCACGTCCACCTCCGACTTCAGCAAGGATGACGACGTGCAGTGAGTGCAGAGGAGGCCCGAGGTTCGAGACCGTACCAGAGAGGACCGCCGCTGCGACGGATGTGGGGCATCCCACGACCGGAGTCGGTGCCCATTCCGGAAGGTGGAGTGCCATAACTGCTGGCAGCGCAGGCACATTGCGAAGGTCTGAAGGAGGCGATGGGACAACGGCAAGGGCCAGGCGGAATGGCCCCAATGGAAAGCAGACGGGGTCGGCAGGATCTTCGACGACGACGAGCCGCAGGAGCACCGTGTGTCTTGACGGGTTCCTTACAACCACGATAAGGTGGTTCACAGCGTGCCTTTGAGGCACCCCCGGTTTTTTGTTGAGGTACTGATACAAGGGGTCCTGGTTAGGATGGAGATAGACTCGGGGTCTTCATACTCCATCATCTCCCACCGGGAATTCTTGCGTATTCCCCCAAAGTCATGCCCCAAGCTGAAAGCCCTAAAGACTAATTTACGGGACATTCAGTTGGGGGTGGGGGAGTTCAAGGTGAAGTTCAAGAGCCGCTCCGCGCAGTGGCAGGTTCATTTGAACAGCTTGTGCACCCAAATACTTTGAGGAAAGTGTCACATTAGCCAACATTTTAAAACTAACACTGGAAGAACAGAGAGAATCAGACCTTGTAAGTGCTACAATTAATGGATACTGGAGAGATTTTTAGAGATATAACTCGGCTGCACTCTCAAAAGCCATTGTAAAATAGTCAAGTTGGTTGGCTATTTGCTATTAGTTTTGTTTGGATTTGGCTACGGAGGATTATTTAACTTCAATCAAGATTTGGCTTGTGGATGCCTCATTTTTAATTGGAATACAAAGGTTTGGTCTTTATCAAGTGGAATATAATATTATGGTAAAAAATTTTTTTTTTGCAATTGGATTAATTGTTTTTTGGTTTTTTTGTGGAGCACAATAAAGAGCTTGGCAAAATTCCTGCAATTGGGTTCCTTGTGGATTACAATAAGAAAGTTGGCAAAACACTGCAATTGGATGTATTGGTTTCTTTGGATTACAAAACTATCGCAATTGGATTTACTGCTCCCTGTGGATTATAATATAGAAGCTGGCAAAATTCTTGGAACTGGATTCATTGTATCCCGTGGATTATAAAAAAAAGTTGGCAAAATTTTTGCAATTGGATTTATTGTTTTTTGTGGATTACAACAAAGTATTTGGCAAAATTTTTGCAATTGGATTTATTGTTCCCTGAGGATTATTACAAAGAAGCTGGTAATATTTTTTTAATTGGTTCTATTATTTTCCGTAGATCATACAAAGAATGGTGGTAAAATTTATGTAATTGGACTTTTGGTCCAATTGGTTTTTTGCGGATTACAAACAAAGAAGCCAGCAAAACTTCCATAACTGGATCCATTGTTCTCTGAGGATTATAATAAAGTAGCTGGCCTTATTGAGTTGGTCAAGCCTTGTACATCTTTTAACTAAGTTGTTTGGCTGAGGCTATAAAGACTGCAGCAGGAGTCTTGATTGATAAAGCTCTGGAACAACCTCGAGGAGAGGGACTAGTGGGAGATAAAAGAATTGCAGCACTGAAATTATTAGTTGATATTACAATGGATAAAGTTGCAAGGGGAAAGGCAAAGGAGGAGGACGTGGTGAAACCTAAGAAAAAGGATAAACCTGTGGCGGAAGAGCCCCCCCCCCCGTCAACATCATCATCATCATCACCGGAACCAGCACTTGTGGATCAGACTCAAATATTGGTAGAATTAGGCAGATTGTTTAAAAATTTTGATAAGATGGAAGATGCAAGGGTGAAAGATAAAAATGAAATCTTGGGAAAACAAGATAAATTGGCTACAATGTTTGTGGATTTTACAAAAAAGGTTGATCTCAATTTTCAAAGGATGGATGCTAATGTTAAGTCGATGCAAAATGATATGAAATTGATGCAAGGAGATATTAAAGGGTTGCATAAGGAGGAGCAAGAAATTAAAATGAAAGTGGATGCGCAGGAAAAAAGGATAGATGTTATGGAAGAGATTATGAGAAAGCAGAATATAGTGATTTGTAATATGATGGAAAAAGCGCCAGACCAGCTTAAGGATAGAATAATTGATTGGTTAAATAATTTGAAAATGGGAAAAGATTTTGTAAACGAAGACATTGTCAGTGCTTATAGAGTGGGATCGAAAAGGGGAAAAGTGGTTCAAAGGAATGTTTTTGCAAATTGGGGGGATAAGTTGAAGGTGATGGCTTTCTTAAAATAAGCTGGTTCTGGCGCTTTAAAAATTGATGGGAACGATGTGGAAGTATATAATGATATTTCTATCAATGAACGTGGTTGGAGGTACAAAATGAAGCCAGTAAGAAAAATTTTGATAGAAAAAGGATTAGATATAATTGGAGATTTCCACAACAGTTAAGATTTTTTCATGACAAGAGAATGCATGTTATTGACACAACGACTGATGCATTGGAATATTTGTGCTTAAACGACTTGGTCAAAGCATCTTCAAGGGAATGGTTAGCACTGAGAAAGGTTCTGCTGGAATCTGGAGGCATAAGAAGGGATTATGGAGAACCATTTGAGGGGGGCGCCACAGGGGGAGAAGAAGCACAAGGGGCAGAGACGGTGTTACAGTCATTGATAGTAGATATTGAAGGGGGAGGTAAAGGTTAGAAGGGAGCAAAACAGGGGAGAGAACTGAGATTAAGAATTACTATGGAAGAAGATGGTCCCAAATTTAAAGTCTTTATTAAATGAGAAAAGTTGCGCTAGAGCTTTAGTTGACACACACACTTCCCATGTTCCCCCCTCCCCTCTTTGGATGCTGAAGGTGACTTTTTTGAAGAAAAAAGTGGGGAGGTCAGATTTGCTTGTTTTTTTGTAGTAAGTATTGTTTGAAATGTAGGATATTAGGTATCATGTCCTATGGAGAAATCGGAGGTGGAAAGAGAGTGTGGCAAATAAACAATGAGAGGTATTAAAGTGTTATCTTGGAATGTGAAAGGTACAGAGTCCCCGGTTAAGCGGAGGAGGGTTGAATCAGTCTTGAAGAAAGACAGGCCGGATATAGTCTTTTTGCAGGAAACTCATCAGAAATCTCAAGAAACGAATAAATTTTTTTTTAGGGTGGATGCAACATTATGAAAAAGCATATGCCACATCGAAGGCAAGAGGCGTGGCAATTCTGATTTTGACTAGGCTGGGGTTTGAAATAACAAGGAGTATTTCTGACCCAGAGGGTAGATATTTGATAGTAAGAGGGAATATAGAGGATGAGGAAGTAACTTTGGTGAATATGTATGCCTCAAATGATCATCAAGCTGAGTTTTTAGAAAAAATATATAAAATTTTGATGAAGGAAAAAAACAACAAATATGATTGTCGTTGGAGATTTTAATTTAATAAGGTCAAATCTGGATTGCACAAATATATCAAGATGTGGAAAAAATATTAAGTCTCAGACTTTGGATAATTGGATGATATCATTGGGTTTGAAGGATACATGGAGATAACTTAAGGGGTCAGAAAGGACATATACTTACTACTCACAGGTTCATAATTCATATTCTAGAACAGATTATATATTTGTAACAGAGAGCATGATCAGAAATTTGGAAGAGGTAGAAATAGGAATTTTCAAGGAGTAGGACCATGTTAAAGTGGTGATGGAATTAAAGTTAGAGGGTAAAAGGAGTTGGAGATATGATGAAAGATTATTTAAAGATGTTAAACTCAAAAAACAAATCACAGAGAGTTGGAAGGAGAGTTGGAATTGGAACGATAACGATGAGGTAAATTTTAACATAGTGTGGGATGCCATGAAGTCAGTTTTTAGAGGGGAGAGTACTAAGTTAGCTAGCAGTAGATATAAAAACCTTAAGATGACACAGGATAAAATTGAAACTGAGATAAAGCGGTTGCAGGATGAACATACAAGGACGAAGGATGAGAAAGTTTTTGACAAATTGCAAAGACTGAAGGCTGAATTGGTAGAAAAGGATATAGAAAAGGTGAAAAGGGATTTGGTTTATTTAAAAAGGGAATATTTTGAATATAGTAATAAAAATTCAAAACTATTGGCAAGAGCAGCTAAAGAAAAGAGGGAGAAAAGAGAAATTGGAGTTTTAATTAATAAAGATGGAATAAGATGTAACAGGATTGGTGACAAATGTAAGATCGTAAAAGAATTTTATCAAGCCTTGTATGCGAAAAAGGAGATTGACATGGAGAAGCTTAAAAAACAACTTTTTTGTTGTTCAGTCGCACAGTCGGTTCCGACCCTTTGCGACCCTATGGACCATTGTTCTCCAGGCGCCTCTGTCCTCCACCATCCCCCTCAGCCCTCCCAGCTCTGTGCCCATTGTGTCTACAATGCCATCTAGCCATCTCATCCTTGACCTCCCCCTTCTTCTTTTGCCCTCCACCTTTCCCAACATCAATGCCTTCTCAAGTGAATCCTCCCTTCTCATTTGATATCCAAAGTATTTTAGCTTCATCTTTACTATTTGACCTTCCAATGAGCAGTCAGGGTTAATTTCTTCTAAGATTGATCTATTTGTTCTCCTCGCTGTCCAGGGTACTCTCAAAACTCTCCTCCAACACCACATTTCAAAGGCATCTATTCTTCTGCGTTCAGCCTTCCTAATTGTCCAGCTCTCACATCCGTACATTACTACTGGGAAAACCATTGCTTTGACTATTCTAATTTTTGTTTTCAATGTGATGTCTCTGTTTTTCACTATGTTCCCCAGGTTTCTCATTGCTTGTCTCCCAAGAATCAGTCGCCTTTTTATTTCATGGCTACAATCCCCATCTGCAGTGATCTTTGATCCTAAGAAAGTAAAATCTGTCACTGCTTCTACTTCTTCCCCATCTATTTTCCAGGAACTGATTGGGCCTGTTGCCATTATCTTGGTTTTCTTGATATTGAGTCTCAAGCCAGCTTTTGCACTCTCCTCCTTCAGCCCAATCAAGAGATTCTTTAGGTCTTCCTCACTTTCTGCCATTAGGGTGGTATCGTCTGCATATCTCAGATTGTTGATGTTTCTCCCAGCGATTTTAATCCCATATTGTGATTCCTCCATCCCTGCACTGCGCATTATGTGCTCTGTGTATAGGTTGAATAGGCATGGTGACAAAATGCAGCCTTGTCTTACTCCTTTTCCTATTCCAAACCACTCTGTCATTCCATGTTCTGTCCTAACTGTTGCTTCTTGGTTCATGTACAGATTTCTCAGGAGGTATATGAGGTGCTCTGGTAGTCCCATCTCTTTAATTACTTGCCACATCTTATTGTGGTCCACACAGTCAAATGCCTTAGTGTAGTCAATAAAACAAAAGTAAACTTGTTTCTGGTATTCCTTTGTTTTCTCCATGATCCAGCGTATGTTGGCAATGTGGTCTCTAGTCCCCCTGCCTCTTCTGAAACCTGCCTGCACCTCTGGTAATTCTCTTTCCACATGCTGCTGAAGTCTATCCTGTATTATCTTGAGCATCACCTTACTAGCGTGTGGGATGAGCACGATTGTTCGATAATTTGAACATTCTTTGGCATTGCCCTTTTTTGGGATTGGGACGTATACTGATCTTTTCCAATCCTGTGGCCATTGGTTTGTTTTCCAAATCTGCTGGCATATTGAATGCAGTAATTTGACGCCGTCATCTTTTAGCGCTTTGAAGAATTCAACTGGGATACCATCATCTCCACTAGCTTTGTTGTTTCCAGTGCTCTTTAGGGCCTTTATGACTTCGCTCTCCAGGATGTCTGGCTCAAGTTCTACTTCTTCATCATTGTGATTGTCAGGAGTGTTGAGGTCCTTTTTGTAGAGTTCCTCTGTGTACTCTTTCCATCTTTTCTTAATCTCTTCTGCATCAGCTAGCTCCTTCTTTGTCCCTTATCATGGTCATTTTTGCTTTAAATGTTCCCTTAATTTCTCCTATTTTTTTGAAAAGATCTCTGGTTCTGCCTCTTTTGTTGTTTTCCTCCATTTCTCTGGACTGTTCTTTTAGGTAGTTTTCCTTATCTCTCCTTGCTTTTCTTTGAAATTCTGTGTTCAAATGATTGTAGTTTTTCCTTTCTCCTTTGGCTTTTGTGTTCCTTCTTTCCTCTGCTATTTTAAGAGCCTCATCAGACAACCACTTTGCTTTCTTCTTTTCTTTTGGTATGGTTTTCTTTGCTGCTTCCTGCATGATGTCCCTCATCTCCGTCCATAATTCTTCTGGTACTCTGTCTACCGAATCTAAGCCATTAAATCTGTTCATCACCTCCACCGTGTATTCTTTAGGGATGCTGTCTAGGTGATATCTTTCTGGTCTCCGTGTTTTCCCTATTTTCTTTAGTCTAAGCCTGAATTTTGCGATCAATAGGTTGTGATCTGAGCCACAGTCTGCTCCAGGTCTTGTTTTTGCTGACTGTATGGAGGTTCTCCATCTTTGGCTGCAGAGTATGTAGTCAATCTGGTTTCGGTGTTGGCCATCTGGAGATGTCCATGTGTAAAGTCGCCTCTTGTGTTGCTGGAAGAGAGTGTTTGCTATGACCAGTGCATTCTCTTGGCAGAACTCTATCAATCTTTGCCCTGCTTCATTCTGTGTTCCAAGACCAAATTTGCCTGTTATTCCCTCCACTTTTTGATTGCCTACTTTGGCATTCCAGTCTCCTAATTTAATTTGGACATCATTTCTTGGTGTCTGTTCTATGAGGTGTTGTAAGTCCTCATAGAACTGGTCCATTGTGGCTTCATCTGCACCAGTGGTTGGTGCGTATATTTGGATCACAGTGACATTGAAAGGTTTGCCTTGAATTCTGACTGACATCATCCTGTCATTTTTCAGATTGTATCCCATTACTGCTTTTCTCACTCTTTTATTGACAATTATGGCTACTCCATTTCTTCTAAGGTTTTCTTGTCCACAGTAGTAGATATGATGGTTTCCAGAGCTGAATTCACCCATCCCTGTCCATTTTAGCTCACTGACGCCCAAGATGTCAATGCTTATTCTTTCCATCTCATTTTTTACCACTTCCAGTTTACCTTGGTTCATTGATCTCACATTCCATGTCCCTATGCAGTATTGCTCCTTACAACATTGCATTTCCCCTCCTCCTTTCCTGTCCCTCCCCTTTCTCCCCTCTGTGGTGTTAAGCATCCTGTATCACCTAGCCTGCCCTTTTGTTTTGGTCAATAGGGTTCTCTTGGCAAGATTTGTGGCGTGGTTTGCCGGTGTCTACGCCATTTTTCTCTTCTCATACATTTTATCACAGTTTTTAAAAGTTTAAAACATTTAAGACAACATATTATCATGCATATTATCACACTTTAAAACACAGTCTCTATGTCAGTTTCTACGTTTAGTCAGTATAAAGTCTCTATGTCAGTTGCTATATTAGGTCTTCTACATTTGCATATCAGCTACTTATCCTTTGCCTGGGACTCTGGCTCTCCTCCTCCTCCTCACCCCCCCCACCCCCCCTGGGGGTGGCTGCCCGGCGGCGGCGGCGGCAGGCCCTTTTGCCGCTCGCCCGGCTCTCCTCCTCCTCTTCACCCCCCGGCTGGGGGTGGCTGCCCGGCGGCGGCGGCGGCGGCAGGCCCTTTTGCCGCTCGCCCGGCTCTCCTCCTCCTCTTCACCCCCGGCTGGGGTGGCTGCCTGGCGGCGGCGGCAGCAGCAGCAGGCCCTTTTGCCGCTCGCCCGGCTCTCCTCCTCCTCTTCACCCCCGGCTGGGGTGGCTGCCCGGCGGCACCGGCGGCGGCGGCAGGCCCTTTTGCCGCTCGCCCGGCTCTCCTCCTCCTCTTCACCCCCCGGCTGGGGGTGGCTGCCTGGCGGCGGTGGCGACAGGCCCTTTTGCTGCTCGCCCGGCTCTCCTCCTCCTCCTCACCCCCCACCCCCCCTGGGGGTGGCTGCCCGCCGGCGGCGGCGACAGGCCCTTTTGCCGCTCGCCCGGCTCTCCTCCTCCTCCTCACCCCCGGCTGGGGTGGCTGCCCGGCGGCACCGGCGGCGGCGGCAGGCCCTTTTGCCGCTCGCCCGGCTCTCCTCCTCCTCTTCACCCCCCGGCTGGGGGTGGCTGCCCGGCAGCGGCGGCGACAGGCCCTTTTGCCGCTCGCCCGGCTCTCCTCCTCCTCCTCACCCCCGGCTGGGGTGGCTGCCCGGCAGCACCGGCGGCAGCGGCAGGCCCTTTTGCTGCTCGCCCGGCTCTCCTCCTCCTCCTCACCCCCGACTGGGGTGGCTGCCCGGCGACGGCGGCAGGTCCTTACACTCAAAGGTGTTACCAGTCACATCAATCTCTGGTGGCATAAAGATACCTTCTGGATCATCACTGATTTGTTCCATGAAGCATACATTGCCATTGGTGTTAAAAGCCAAAGTGTCAGGA
This sequence comes from Bradypodion ventrale, assembly GCA_035047345.1. Taxonomy (NCBI): domain Eukaryota; kingdom Metazoa; phylum Chordata; class Lepidosauria; order Squamata; family Chamaeleonidae; genus Bradypodion; species Bradypodion ventrale. The sequence goes on along the minus strand of JAWDJE010000001.1, from coordinate 66,581,276 downwards.
GTAATGCAAAGTGTCTGGAAGATTGCAGAATGGGCAATGCTCTTCAGAGACTGGCTACACTCCAGGCAAACAGCCCAGATATCTTGCTCAGAAAGACAACTATCCTGCAGTGATAAAACATCAGCAAGAGACACATTCTCCTCGTCCTCCGAGAGCGCAGGCAAAAGCTCGAAGTCGTAGTAGTCCTGCTCCTCCACCTGCTCCTCAGCCAATTCGTCCATTGCGCCTGTGTCGAGGTGAGGGAGACCCCCTTGCTGTGGTGGGGCGGTGGTGGAGGGGCCTGAGCGCCCCACCCGCCTCTCGCTCTTCCTGGCGCCACGCCGCCCTTGCCCTAAAAGCCACCCCTCATTGCACACACCCGTCCTGGCCCTTCGCTTCCCGCCTCCCTTTTTTCAGTCACTTGGTTTGCAGAGCTCCCATAGCAACACACACACGCGACTCACTCCCTCGGCCGCTCCCTCTGCCTTGCCTTCAGCCAAACAACTAGAGAAGCAAATAAACAATGGAATAAAACAGGAGCACAAAGATAGTATGGAAGAACGAATAACGGAAAAGGAAGTAAAAGGGGTAATAACTAGTCTAAAAGTGGGGAAAGCACCCGGGGAAGATGGACTACCAGCTGACTTTTACAAGGATTTTAAAGATATAGTGACACCAAAACTGGTGAAATTATACAACTATATATTGGATGGTGGGCAAATTCCGACTTCATGGCACAGAACTACAATCGTATTGTTGCCAAAACCTGAAAAAGATTTGGAAAAAGTTGAATCTTACAGACTAATTTCATTGATAAATCAGGATGCCAAGATCTTCAAAGCAATACTAGCAAACAGATTAAATAATTTTATGGGCAATTATATAAATGTAGACCAGGTGGGATTTTTGAAAGGGAGACATATGGCAGATCTAACAAGAAGAGTGGTAGATTTATTAGATATAGTGAAACAAACAAAGGAAAAAGTAGGATTAATATCTTTGGACATCTTTAAGGCATTTGATTTGTTACAATGGGTTTCAATCAAGGAAATAATTAATCGTTATGGGTTCGGGGACAAATTTAAAAGGATAATTGACCAATTATATCAGCAAGGTACAGCCATAGTTAGAGTAAGTGATGAGATTACTGATGAGGTAAAATTAGAAGCAGGTACGAGACAGGGTTGTCCACTATCACCAATTTTGTTTATTATGGCAATGGAGATGTTAGCAAAAGCTGTAAGAGAAGATGATGAAATAGTAGGGGTAATGGGAAACAAGATAAGCCTATATGCTGACGATACATTGATAATTGTTAAACATCCTGAAAAAGCATTAGTTAGAATTCAAGAGCAGTTAATTTTTTTTGAAGATATTACAGGATTGAAGATAAACTGGGATAAATCAGAAATGATGTTATGCAATATGGGAAAGGAGGAATGGAAGAAGATAAAGGGAATTGGTAATATCCAAATTAAAGAGAATTTAAAATATTTGGGGCTAAACATCTCAAATAGGGTTGAAGAGCTTAAGAGACTGAACTACGACAGTTTGAAAATAGAGATTAAAGCGAAGATACAAAGTTTTCAAAAGTTGAAATTGCCGTGGTTTGGAAGAATTGCACTTAGTAAAATGATGCTTTTACCAAGAATTAATTTTTTATTCAATGCTCTAGCAATCCAAATGAAAGATAAGGAAATTAAGAAATTTCAAAATTTGATTAATAAATTTTGTAATGGTGGAAAGAAGACTGGATTACCAAAAAAATTTTGGTATTTACCTCAGAAGAAAGGCGGGTTAGGAATGCCAAATGTGCTGGCATATTATCAAGCATTTCAAATTAAGAATGTTGTGAAGATCTTGGCTAGGGAAAATGCAATTTGGAAAGAAATTGAAATGAAGGATTTTAAACAAAGTGGGAAAATAGTGTTTTTAGGAGCAAATATGGGGAAAATTGTAACTAAAAATATAATGATAAAGGGATTGTTGAGTTTATGGGGGAAAATAAAGAAGGTTTTAGCTCCGAACATTTCACCGATTATTGAATTGGAGGATATGGCAAATTTTCCACTAAAGATAGATAAAAGAGTAAAAGGAGTATTGGATAGAAATGAAGTTTCCCTGCTGAAAGACTGGTTACGGACATGTTTAGATATAGATAAAAGAACAAATTTGTACCGACAGATGAAATTGAATTGGTTTCAGATAGTGTTGGTAAATAAATGGAATACTAAATATTTGAGAGCTGAACTAAACAGGGAGAAGACTGAATTCGAGGAGTTAACCTTGAAAATAAGAAAGGGAGAAGGAAACCTCAAGGGTTTAGTTAGCAAATTGTATAAAATACTGAATAAGGAGGGTAGTCCACAGGAAGAGCTAAAAGCAAGGTGGGAGCACGAATTGAATATAAAGATAGAAAATGACACGTGGAGGAACAAATGGAAAAAGAGAATAATGAGAACGATGTCAGTGAGAATAAAGGAGCATAATTATAAAATGTGGTAGAGGTGGTACTTGACCCCAGTGAGATTGCATCAGATTGACAATAAAAATGATAAAATGTGTTGGAGATGTAAAAAGGAAATCGGAATTTATGAACATATGTGGTGGGATTGTAGTGTTGTTAAAGATTTTTGAAAAAAAGTGGAAAAGGAGATTGGTGAAATTATGGGCAAGAGGATTAAACTGGGACCAGGTATCACTATGTTAACAGATGTGGACTGCTTTAATTTAAGCAAGGATCAAAAAGAACTACTAGAAATAACACTCACAACTGGCAGACAATGTATTGCAAGGAATTGGAAGAATGAAACAAAGATAATGATAGAGGAATGGTATAAAGAAATGTGGAATTTAGCATTGAACGATAAATTAACTTGGGAGATAAATAAAAAAAGGGGGAATATCAAGGAAAATAGATTTTGGAATATTTGGCAGGCTTTTGTGGACTACGCTTTGAAAGGGGATGAAAAAAACAAACCTGTACCTGATCAAAGAAGTTTTTGGAAGGAAAATATTAGGGTAATCTGATTTCTCCGAGGCATTGTAAATATCACAGGGTGTATTATTTTTTCATTTTGTTTAAATTTAGTTTTATATTTGTATTTAATATTGTATTTTTAATGTTAGTGAATTCAAGAGTTAATTCAAAGCTATGTCGAAACATTTTTTATGCAATTTATATGGATCTAGAAGGTAAACTGACATAACTTGTATGCAACTGTTTTCTATGTATTTTTTCTTATGTATGTTTGTTGTTATATTGTTTGAAAAACCCAATAAAATTTAATAAATAAATTAAAAAAAAGAACAGAGCAGCTCTTATGGATCAAAACATAGTAACTAGTTTTTAAGGCACCATAACATTTTTTTTTGTTTTATTTACTATCTAAAAGACAGAAAGATTCAATCTTTTGACAGTACGATTTGGATGTTAAGTCTCCTTGCTCAACTGGTAGTATAATTGTGTAGTTTGTCATGTTACTGCTTTGAGAGTCAGTTTCATCTGGTTCTAAAACTCTAAAAGCAGTTCTGTAGGTTTTATTAAAAGCTGGCATTTAGAATCTTTCAAAATAAATGAAATGCAATACTGTAGTGTGTTAGGGATGACAGTTACAGTGTGCCAGGAATCTAATACACATACTCCTCCCACAGCAAGCAGAAATCAAGATTTCCGGCTATGTCAATAAATTTTACAGAATTTTGAAAATAGCAACTAAAAAGGATTTCCCCAGTGTGCAATTTTGTTATTAAATTCCTCTTTTTAAAAAATATAGTTACAGTGTAACTGCAAAGGGGGGGGGGCTCATCTTCCTGATGGGAGAGGGAGAACTCGAACTCCCATATCTAAATCACTGAGCTATCAAACCAGCTCCTTAATTTGCCTTGCCACTTCAGCTGGAATTCATGGATTAAATTAATTTCTATAAGTGTAATTGCTCTCTTTCTCTCTCTCTGTTTTGGTTGCAGTACAGCTCTTTCTACCTAGGAGGTTTTCATCATTGTTATTATTCTTTAAAAAGAAATAACCTTCCAGGCTCTGGAACTGAAATTATTCAATGACGAACCTCATGCAAGCACTGACTCCCTTGCTAGAGAAAGGGTTGTGGTGGCTCAGTGATTAAAAAGATCACCTTGTTAGCTGGAAGGCTGGCAAGTCAGCAGTTTGAGACCCGGGTACTGCATGACGGTTTGAGCGCCCGTCATCTGTCCCAGCTCCTGCCAACCTAGCAGTTTGAAAGCAAGAAATTGCAAGTAGATAAATAGGGACCACTTCAGAATCTTGGGACATGAAAGGAGCCTCATTCGGACGTCCCCTGAGCAGTTTTACCAGCAAAAATCCTTTCAACCCAGAATAATTTCTGACAAGAAATTATTATTGTTAGAGGGAAGAAAGATATGATGGTTCTACTCAGTATATTGCAGACCCAGTTCTCTACACAGAGCAGCAAGCTGTGTTTTCCAAAATATAAGTGCAAGAGAGAGAGAATTACTCTACCACCATCCTGCAAAGTTCAGACAATGTAAAGTTGAAACCAGGCAAAAGAAGTCAATGGAGAGAAAAGCCTTTATTCTCTCCACTGCTTTATTTTCTCTCAAAAAAGTGTGATAAAGGACTTTGTGGTCCCATGTGGCCAAACCTCTTTAAGTTTATTTAACCAGACATGAGGAATAAGGGTGGGACTCAAAGTTCTCTGAAGTGGGGTGGGTGGGGGTGGGGGGCAAAAGTTCCCGTTTCTGGAGGGGGGAAAACCTTTGGCACAATAAAACAATGACAACAATTTCTCTTGAATAGTTTTTAATGAAACTAGATACTTTACAATGGAATATAGTATTATATAATTTAAATAATTTTAATTCATCCAAGATCTCTCTTTTGATGAATACAGGCTGCTCATGTGTTTATTTATTGCAAGAATGTCCTGAAAGACTACTGGATCCTACAAAAAGAGAAATTCAAACTTATGATAAATAATAAATACTGAAATAAAAGTGAAATGTTAATACATTCATTTATAAGAAGATTGTGTTAATGACCATAATAATGAAAAAGTAAGCTACTGAAAATTAAAGGGATTATATCTAGGCACAAATGCCCAATGATAATTGTTTATCATAACAATATGAAAACATTCCACTTTAATGAAATTGCATGCTTCAGAGAGCTAGTTTTTATACTAGGTGTTTTGTTTGCAATATTATATGGACTATATCAGAGGTGGTGGGCCTATGGCACACATTCTAGAGGGGGCACTCAGAGCTCTCTCTGTTGGTACGCACAGTGTCACCCCAGCACAGAGTTTGCCCTGCCCCTCTGTGTCCTCCTCATCACTTGACAATCTTTCCCGCTCCATGCCTTTAAGAACAAGCAGCAGGGATTTCAACAGGGGCAAGATAATTTCAGGTCGGTCATCCTCACATGAGAATAATTAATGTGATAGCATATAAATTTAGCACCTACCTTTGATAGAATAACGCGTTTACACAATAGGAAAAAGCACTATGGAGGTTCTTATACGCGCTATGAACACCCTCTAGGTATGTACCTTGTCCATTCCTTACTTATTGATTGAATATGCTTAGTGTTCTTAACATGTTTTTAACACTGCACTCATGTAAGAATGGATTGTAGCATTACACATGTTTTTCCATGTTGTTATTATGAATCCGTAGACTCTTGAGGAAGTCATTCGAAATGTCCGCTCACCGGAGGGGCATCGAAACCGTTGTTTACCACATGAGTGCACCCCACATGATGGAGACCTGCAGCTGGATTTGATCCGTATCATTCCCAACGTTAACATCGCAGACGGCTCCTGTAGCTGATACACACTCACAGCGATCCCGCAGACCATATTTACTGGCCATCCTAGAACTGTTGGACTTAATTATACCACCGAGTTGTGCAAGTACTGTGGACACGAACTTGGGGATCCTTCTTTGGGAAATAACCTATATCTTCTGCAGGCTCCTTGTGAGGGATTGCATGTGCGTGTATATGTATGTGTATATATGTATGGATACATCTGATATAACTTTTGTCATACGTACAATAGCACAGTTTAGTAACTAACAACTAGGAACATTGATAATAGAATATTTTATTCGAGCACCTTCTTAATGATATTAAACATACACTTTGCTACTTTCAATCTGTTGCTTTGGGTGTGTTGCCTTGCCTTTTTGCCTTTACACCCCAGCTGCCTCATCACATTCTGCCCCTCTGCCCAGCAGCCCAATGGTAGCGCTTCCTCCCTCCCCCCAACACAGAGTTCGCCCCATCCCTCTGCAGTGCAGACAGCAGCCTGTTGAGTTTGTGCATTTGGTCTCTAAAAGGTTCCACATCACTAGACTATATCCATTGTCGTAAACAACCTGCCTTCATAAGAAAATGTATCAACAGTTAGGCCTCTTCTAAATCTCATCACATCATATAAAGCAGGGGTGGCCAACCTATGGCCCATGGGCCGGCCCCAGCCCATGCCGTCATTTCATGTGGCCCGCCGCCGCCCTCGCTGCTACTAGAAGCAGACACATTTACGACAGGTGTAAACGTGCACATGCATGTGTAAACATGCCCACTCCTGCCGTAAACGCTGCCATGAATGCATCCGCAGCTGTCGTAAACACGTTTATGACAGCCGCAGATGTGTTTTACGGCAGTGTTTGTGACAGGAGGAACCGAGTGATGGGCTGGCTCAGTTGTCTGGGGGTGTGGTCTGGCCCACTGTGCGAAAAGGTTGGGAACCCCCGATATAAAGCAACAGATACAGCAGCTGAATATACAGTGTTACACGCAAACAATTGCTCGTCAGAAATGCAGACTGTTCTCACAGCTCTATGCAATCAAAACAGATCCCAGGTTATGACTAATAGTAATTCAATGTTATGTGCTTATCTCAGTCCATTGAACCTGCTCACCTGAATGTTGCCTTTGTAAAAGACTACCCAGCGTGATAGAGGGTCTTGTAAGTGAAGACTGTGGTGTGCATCTATAATGCTTCATAGTTCTTGCTTCGAAGGTATCTGTCATGTGTCTTCTACTATCTTGTGATGATATAAATGGTGACATATAGGAGGGCCCACTCTTTGGTATTCTTAACGGCGATGACCTAGTAATTTTAATGGATAACATTGAGTCTATGTAACATAATGAAATGTTCAATGCATAGTAATAATTATCTAACAATGGTTGATTTTAATAAATTTTCCCAAGCTGAATAACAAAATGAAAATGTTATCATTAGGCAAACAGCAAATAAAAGATAAATGTGGTTGAATGGACCCTGAACATGAGCACTTCTTATCTGGCAACATGACATGAACTTAGCAGAGGAGCCCTCAAGCAAGGAGGGGCTAAGAAACTGGAATCTCCAAAGTTTGATGGGGTGGAGGATCTGCTTGAGCCTGGACATCCTGGACCCTCAGAGAATTAGGAACCAGAAGCATGAGTGTAGGGGTGGTGGTGGGCTCCCAAACTGAAGCTAAGAAAGAGGTAGGACAACCTCCCAGCCCTCAGGAACAAAGGAGGCAGAAGGCATGGCCCTGACTTGAGGCTTAAAGGTGGAATGCTTGCCTGCTGGGGACCTCTTCTCACAAATGAATGGTCGCTCATGAATGGGTTCTTTCTCCTAAAGAGACTCTGAAGCCAAAATCTGTTAACTGGATTTGTCTCTTGCCACTTGAACATCTGCAGCTACAATATACACAGTGTGAGGTTGGGAGATGAACATAGGAGACAAGAGAAGGCATCCAGGAGTGGGCTGACTCAGGAGGAACTGAGGTGGGATTGTGCCCAGGGCAGTAGCTAGGGGGCCCGTGGGGGGAGGGAGGGGCAAAAACCCTCCAGAGCTAACAGCATGCCCCCCAACCTACCCCAGGATGCCAATGATATATATGTGAGTGTGACACTGTTGCCCCTCCTGAAACTCCCCTCCCTCCAAGGCCCTGATTTGCCCCGTTTGGTCTAGTGGTCTAGCCTCCACTTGTCACAGGCTGTGCAGGATTGGCCTGAAATCAGGAGAATGCAAATTGTGACAAGATAAATTTGGAACCTTTTTAAAATAGTTGAGGAGGGATAAACAAAGTTATTCAAATGAAAGCCAATTCACTGGAAAAGGAAAGTGTCTTGCGTATAACTAAGGCAAAAAAATCAAAAGGAAACAGAAAAAAAGCCAACCCACTCATGTAAAAAACTTACATCAAATTGTAACTTACCTTACACTCCCTGATGTACTCCTTTGACATGAAGTCATTCCAGACAATTGAGAACTTCCGTATGAAACACTACCTGTAAATAATATTACAAATTATATGAAAACATTAAGGCTAGTCATAATGGAACTCAGTGAACTAAAAGCAGACATATAGAAGTTCATAAACATTGTTCAGTTACTTCATGAATTCTCAAACTATGGCCCATGGCACCAAATCATCTGGCCCACAACCTGGCTCCAGCTGCTGCCGCCACTGCCATCTCAATCCTTGTCTCCTCTGCTTGGCATGTACCTAATGGCTTACAACATCTGTCCTGCTGTGGAGTGCCGTTGGGGACATGCCAAGCCAAGTGGAAGAGACATGGATTGAGAAGGAGGCAGAAGTGGCAGCTGTAGAGAAGCCACTGGCTAGATGATTTGGTACCATGTAGATCCTCAAGACTGGCAAGAATGGAAACAGGGTGGGGGGAGGCTTAGGATGGTCACCAGCAGCAGTGAGGGTGGAGAGGTGGGTAGCTTGGGGATGGTCCCACCGCTGCTGGCAGCGGTAGGTGGAGTGGGGGGCTCAGGGTGGTCCTGCCAAAGGCCACCCCATGACTCCCCACCACCACCACCAGCGGCAGTGGCACCTATCTGGCCCACCAACTGTCTGAGGGGGAGTGATCTGGCCCCCAGCTTTAAAAGGTTGAGGACCCTTGAGTTAATTCATTATTCTGAAGAATTTTTTAAAAAATGAAATCTTAGTAAAAATGCAAGTTAGATTTCTCACTGTTTTTTTAAGCTAACAAAAAGAATAATGGCACAACATTCTCGAACAAAATGGACAGAACATTTGAAATGAACCATGATTTTATAAACAACTACAAGTTAACTAACAAGACTTTTCACTTAGGGTGTGACTACAGCATGCATATGAATCATGCGGAGACAGATTTGCAGAGGCTCAATTCAAAACAACTGTTGGCTTTGAAAGCTCTTTTAATGATTACATGGAAACCGAGGGTAACCTCTCCCAAAATAGCAAGTTCTGATCTTAAAGCACGCCACAGATACAATTGTTTTTTTCTGTATCTTTAACACAGGTAAAAGGACTCTAGGGTTTGGTGCTCATCTCCGTTTGTAGCCAAGGAGCCAACACTGTTTGCGTTTGCAGACGTTTCTGTGGACATGTGGCAGGCATGACTAGACACCAGAGTGCACGGAATGTTGTATACCTTCGCACCAAAGTAGTACCTATTTATCTACTTGCAATCTCTTGCTAGGTTGGCAGGAGCTGGGACAGAGATGGGAGCTCACTCCATCATGCAGCACTCGGGTCTCAAACTGCTGACCTGCTGACCTTCCAGTTATCAAGTTCAGTGTCTTAACCACGAAGCCACTGCAGTTCCTTATCTTTAACACACAGCAAATTTTAAAAGAAACAGGCTTTTCCTCATTGAGGGAAGCTGCAAAACAGTACTTAATTTTTACAGAGAACCTGAATATGACAAGTGACAAAAACATGGGAAACAAAAGTTATGCAGCAAAGCAATAACAGCATGAAAGCCTTTTCTAAAATCTACCATAGTGACACATCTAAGTGGCTTTTTTCCTGCTTTGGTACAGAGCATAACATGAGCCTCTCCCATATATTCACTGCTCCCTAGGTGAGCTTTCTCTCTTCAGGAACAGGGTAGCAAGCATCAGAGGGTAAGGTATGTCCATAAAAAGGACCATGATCAAGAAATACTACCAATGCATATCTGTCCCAGTTCTCAAAACAACAACAACAGGTTAATATATCTTCTTACCCATATGTCCATTCTGTGGCGGCCTTATCAATGACATCCTTGTTGGTCCAACCACTGTTTCAGGCTAGGTGTCAACAGGAAATTGTGTAGAATAAGTAAATATTTTTATTTCATACATATTTTGGTAAATCCCAAACATTTTAGCTCATCAGGAATGCATAGCTTTCTTCAGCAGTACACAGATTAATGAATATAAACCACAATTCAATCTTGGCTTTTTCAGGCAAGCTACGGTTAAAAGGACTGGAGAACCTGTGGACCTCAAGTTGGTGTTGGACGTCAATCCTCATCAGTCCCTAATAGCATAACTGATGATAAAGGATGATGGAAACAGTAGTTTATCACTATTCAGATGGTCTAGTATTCTCTACTGATGATTTAAAGTAACCATCATTTGTCCTTGTATGAAGAAATAGAAAACTTTGTATAGTTTATAATGGAAGGGTAAACTTCTGTCTTTTCTGAACTATTATGTAATTGTCTTAGACAAGAGGCATTGTCCCCTGGGCCATGGGTTTACACTGTATATACTTATATGTTATGTTTTAAGTGATTTTTGTGCAAATGAACAACAAAAAAGTGATTTCTTTTTGTTGCATGTTCTTGTGTTTTAAAATAAAAAAGAGTAAGAAAAAAAGAACATTATGTCTTTGAAATATATCAGTAAAATTTATAGTTACAAATAACAACAAAATATTCATATACAGAAAATGGACCTACTTTCCTCACTGAAGATGGCACATAATCTACCTCCATTGACGAAACCCTAATGATACATGAGAATCAATACGAAAAAGTTAGTATGCAGTGTCAAATATTAAAATAATGCTAAAGTTACTAAACATGTTACAACCTCATGCTACATTTGATTTGTTGAGTTACAAATAGTACAGGGTGGCCTGTAAGTCCCTACCCAGCCGCAAAGAGAGTAGGGCTCTGCTGCGGGAGGCAGGAAGCACTCCCATTGGACTGCTGGGCAGAGGGGCAGGATGTGTGCCCACGGAGAGGACGGGTAGGGACTTATGGGCCGGGCATGGAGTTACGGGCCACCCTGTATAGTATACTACCAGTACAATACACTAATACCACTGAAACTATTTGGGGCAACCGCTATCTATAAATATGAATGCATAAGACCTCGTGGTATTCATGTTTTATAAATATGTGCTCCTTAAATATGTTTACCACCTTGATTGGTGCGGAGGTGAGGACACAGCAATCCTAAACTCGTTAACTGGGAAGCAAACTATGCTAGGTTTACCTAGGCTTATTCTCAGTAAAGAGACTGTGGGATTTCAGCTATAAAAAGTGTGTAAAGATCAGTTTTGTAAGAAATCTATAATCTTCCTAGATCCATTGTAAACAATTTCTTTACTGATAGTAAAGGTTTCCCTTGATTGAAAGCCAGTTGTATCCAACTCTAGGGTTCAGTGCTCATCTCTGTTTCAAAGCTGGAGAGCCAGCGCTGTTTGCTTCTGCAGATGTTTCCGTGGTCATGTGGCACGCATGACTAGACACCGGAGCGCACGGAACACCGTTACCTTCTCACCGAAGTGGTCCCTATTTATCTACTTACAATTTCTTGCTTTTGAACTGCTAAGTTGGCAGGAGCTGGGACAAAAACGGGCGCTCATTCCATCCTGCAGTACTCAGGAATCGAGCTGCTGACCTTCCGCCTCCCAGTCAGCATCTTAGCCACTTGAGCCACTGCAGTCCCTTTCTTTACAGATATGGGGTGAGGGGAGACAATAAATTATCCCAAAAAACTTGACTTCCTTTTCAGATGGAAAACAAAAGACTCCTGCTAACTCAGCCCCAAGACCCATGGATCCTGCTCAAAGACTTGCTAGGTGTTTCCACTAAGATTACAATTAAAATGCTGACAATTAAAATGCTGCTTACGGTTGTGATTGTTGCATGTGATGAATGTGTTGTGTTGCTTTTTTAAGATATTCTTCCAATTTTGTATTCTGTTAAGTGAAGAAAAGGATTGGAATTCATACGTTCCTCCTTGATCCAGACCATTCACATTGTGGTGAGTAAGAACCTACTACATTTATCTACATCTGAATTTAATATTATTTAATATATATTTATTCTTTTGAGAGAGACAGAGACAGAGACAGAGAAAGACATATACATATTAAATATTTATATTTTCTATTTTACATATTAAAACATATTTATATTATAGATAAAGGTATTATTCATACATATAAGTTAATCAATCTCTTACTTTTTAGTACTGTAATCTTTACCTATAAATCTGAGCATTAACCGTTGGAACTTGACAAAAGATCCTACACCCAGCCATACTAGCCCGTACCGAGCATTCGTGCACTTGCCCGAAATGGGTCCGGAGGTCAACAAAGATTTTAGAAATGAGCCAGTGGGGCAGGAGACCCACAAACTCGAACAAAGGAAAAGAACCTCAATTCCCAACGTTCCTTGCGCCACGCCACAGCCAATGAGGCTGAGAGGCGCGAGCAAAAAGAACGTTGGGAAACGCGCCGCAGCCAATCAAAATGGCCGCAGGAAAAAACGCCACATAAACGCAAACCACAAACACAAAACTACACGTCCCAGCATCCTGCATGTCATGAGCGCGCAGAACACTGAGAAAGCCGGCGCATGAAAAATAAAAATAAAAAACAACGGGAACGCAAGTCTGCCGCAGGCAGATGCAGCACCTCACAGCCACGCAAACACTCGCCGGCCTTCTTTCACGGAGCAACGGGGAGGAGAGGGACTCCCTCTCCTCCACGCTACCCTGAGGAAGACAAGGCGAGACCACCACCGGCCTCAAGAAAAGTTGAGCTGGGGTAGAAAACACCACAAAAACAGGGGGGGGGGTTTCAAGGGGGGGAAAGGTACTGATGCCTTCGGCCCCCCCTTGAAAGCGAAACAATTCCTCCGCCAAGCAAAGGCAGCAAACGGCGCACCAGCCGCTGTCTTTACTTTCCGAGTAAGTGTTTCGCTTTCAAGGGAGGGCAAAGGCATCAGTGCCTTCCGCCCCTTGAAAGCGAAACAATTCCTCCGCAAAGCAAAGGCAGCGAATGGCACTCCGGCTGCTGCCTTTACTTTCCAAGTAAGTGTTTCGCTTTCAAAGGAGGGCGAAGGCATCAGTGCCTTCCCCCTCCCTTGAAAGCGAAACAATTCCTCCACAAAGCAAAGGCAGCGAACGGCGCTCTGGCTGCTGCCTTCGCCTACCAGAGGTACTCACCCGGCAGCAGCCTCCTCTCTCTCCCTCACACACTCAGACACACACATACACACACACACACCTAACCACCTAACAAAAATAAAACCATAATTAAAAACAACCATTACTTAAAACAAAAATCACAAAAATCACACAAAACCACTTACAAAACAACTAAGTACAAAACAAAAAAGCACAAATTACACAAACAAGAAAAAGTAAACAAAAACACAAAAACCAAACCAATTAAACCTAAAAATAAAACAATACAACAACAACCAAACAGAAAAACCTCCCAGACAACAACCACAAAAGCAAAATAAACCAAACCCCCAAAATAAAGGAAACCAGCCAACTCACCAGCATGTCCTCCCTCCACGACGACCGGAACACAAATGAAGACACAAAGAGACGACCTACCGGAAGAAGCACCACCCAGAGGCCAGGACAGAAAAAACAGTCAAAATAAATGAGATCATGTAGCAGCCCCACCTGCAGGCCACAATAGTAAAAACAATTCAAAAAGACACAACAGCCCCAAACAAAAGGCCACAAGAGTAAAAACAAGTCAAAAACATAACACAAAATCACAATTTTACACAAAAGGCCACAAGAGTAAAAACAAGTCAAAAACATAACACAAAATCACAATTTTACACAAAAGGCCACAAGAGTAAAAACAAGTCAAAAACATAGCACAAAATCACAATTTTACGAAAATCACAAACATATGTCAATAAAATAAAATAAATACATTTCTAATATCCTGTGTTGAGTTTTAACTCAAATAAAAACCCAAAACATCTAAACACAGTTTAAAAACATTGAATGTAAAAAACATGTACTTTTATATTTTTTAAATTATTACCTAAGGTACAACTATTAAAAAAACCCACAAACTAAAACATTATTCGGTTAAATAAAACAATTTGAAAAGATTATATCATACTTTGTTCTTTTTTTAATCCACAAAAAAACCCAAAAAAGCTGATCACAGTTTATAACAGCCCAGCCCAAATTTTTTTTTTATAAATAAATATTTTAAAAATGACAATTACAGACTAAGCAATTTTTTACAAACATTAACAAAAAATAACCTTCCAACACAATTTAAAACAGCCCGGCACCGCCGGGCAAACTCTGCTAGTATAGTATAAGAATGAAAGCTTAACTTCAATCAACCTTCCCATCCCCAAACACAGTATTTCAATTCAGTGGGAGTTCAAAGTACCTTTCCTCGGTAGTATGCTAAAAGTCGTCTTTTATGTTTTTCCTGGAATTGGGCGATCTAGAAATTGGGATAGGTGAGTGTGTGATAAAAGATACCATGGAAATAATATGCTTATAATAAATATCTATAACAGTAAATACAAAATAATAAAAATGAAACACCTACTGTTCTTTACTATGTCATTTGTAGGTCACTCCATGCAAAACCAACATATCCACTACCAAACTACCAAAAAAGAGGACATTAAACATTACAACAGTTTCTAGATATGCTTATGTAATGCAAAGTTTTTGCATTTTTAGGAAATAAAGTACAGATTGGCTGCTATATCCTCACGTTCAACACCCGTGGTTTCAATTATCTGTAGATCTAAAAATAGTCAATAAAAATCCTGAAATACATAATACAGTATATATTTATATGGCGCATTACCAGAGCTGGCCACTAGAGGCCACTGTCTGCAATGTATTTATTTTATTTATTTATTTAAAAAATTTCTACCCCGCCTTCCTCATCCAAGGATGATCCAAGGCAGCTTACATGGCAGTTAAAAATACACACAGGTTAAAATACAGTCACAACCACCCCACTCCCCTAACCCCTTAAGAAAAAAGTACTCACACAAAGTTTAAAAAAACTATTAAAAAGAAATTAAACAATGCCAAAAAAATAATGTTAAAAATTGCATAAGCTAAAAAGGAAGGGGAAGGGGCAGGAAAGGGGAGGAGACAGGGAACATGGGGAGGAGTTTCTACTATGATATAATTTTATCCTCTTTTTTTAGAGATTGCTGATTCATTTCTAAAAGATACTTCATTACATGAACTTTTAAAACAGCATGAAGAAGGGGTGAAACATGATTACTCCCTGTTTTATACAAACTAGATGTTTCAAAAAACATTTTTCCATTTAAATAATGATGTAATATTCATTTCGGGCTACTCTGTTCTATTTTAATTTCCTTAAAAAGAGACCAACAAAGAATTTTCTCTTGTCAATTCGTAACAAATTGGTAATAACAATTATCACCTAGTTTTTACATCTCTGTTGTTCAGAATAAATACAGACTACTTACTTGCTGAAGCTCTTTGGAGTATTTTCTGCATAACCCATCTAGTCCCATAAACAGTAACTGGATATCAGAATTCATCTACAGTGAAACAAATTCCACATTTTTAATTTAATTTAATACAATAAAAATGTAACACTTTTTTAAAATCACAGAAGCAAATCATGTTGCAGATAAACATTTACACATCCACTTTTTTCTTCAAAAAGATTAAGAATGCAGGATTTTCTTAATAAATTTTCTTCTTCTGCCATATCTGAATCCTAATATTGGCGACCATCATGGCAATCAGCCATGAAAACTGTCCTGAGAATATAATGCAGTGGCCTTCCACATCACAACGTGACACCCGTACCACTGATCCAGTTCCGCGAGACCACAGGATCACTGGTCTATGGAACTCCCTGCCAGAGGAAGTGGTGACAGCTGTCAGTCTTGACAGCTTTAAGAAAGGATTAGACAAGTTCATGAAAGACAAGGGTATCAATGGCTATAATTATGGATACCTAACGACATCCTCCGGGTTGGAGAGATAGGCAGGATATCTCTCAATGCCATTTCCAGGGAATCCTAAGTAGGTGAAGGCATCTGCTTGGCAATACCCTGAAGCAAATGGTGAGCCTCTGTGTGAGACAGAATGCTGGACTGGATGGACTGTGGCCTGTTCCAGCAAGGCTGTTCTTATGTTTCTAGTCCTGAACCTTTTTGGCATGCAAAGTCCTCATCAGCCCCAGGCCAGTATTGATAAAGCTGCTACCCTCCATCAAGATGGATTCAAGTGGGATTTAATCACCCTTCCCTGTGGACTTTGGTACCTAAGGCAGTTAGTCCTCAGGGTGGTCAGGTTAGTTAACCGCCACCTGACACTCGGTGTTGAGTTGCTGGCAGTATGGTTTACTCTATTACCATAGCAGGATAACCTGGCCAGACTATTAAATTTTCTTCAGGAACCACAAAAGGAAGTACCTTCTATATACCTTATACAATGCATACAGTATTAGGTAATTTTATTAATTCACTCATTGGCATTACCAAAACTACCCTTATTCCACCTGTTACCCATAATTCATAAAGAAAGGTCTCCTGATGGTTTGGTCCCAGGAAGACCCATTGTGGCTTCCACTGATTCTTTATTGGCACCGGTCTCCCAATATTTAGATCATTTCATAAATCCTTTTTCTAAAAATACAGCTTCATACAGTCGGAATACCACTGACTTTATTGCACAGGTGGCGGGTTTTTGTGTTCCTGTAGGTGGTGGGTTTTTAACCCTTGATTTTCAAGCTCTTTACACGAACATCCCTTTGGATGAGATAAGAACGGTGGTTAATAGGCTATTAGACACGAGGCAGGATGCACACCCTCCCACACATTTTTATTAGATTTGTTGGATGTGGTATTAGACAACATTTTTTTTAGATTTCGTAGCACTTTTTATTTACAGATTTCTGGAGTGGCTATGGGTAGTTCGGTGGCTCCACGTTTGGCTAATGTTTATATGATTTCATTTGAAGAGTTTATTTTTTCACCATTGAATCCATATCTTTCTCATATAATTTTTTATAAATGTTTTATAGATGATTTGTTTTTCATTTTGGATGATCTAACATTGGTGGAGGGGTTGGTTAAATGGATCAATAATCTAATCCCCACCTGCGATTCACCCATAATTACAGTGATTACACGATCCCGTTCTTAGATGCTACTACTTACATAACCACTTCTCGTAATGTCAGGATTAAGCTTTTCAGAAAACCAACTGATAAGAACACGTATTTGAATTTTGCATCACATCATCCACGCCATTTCAAGCAAAACCTCCCTTTTGGGCTATTTCTTAGAGCTAAACGCAATTCATCCACAGATACTGACTTCCTTGCATCGGCTAAGATGATCAGTCATTTTTTGACGCAAAAGGGATACCCAGAGCAAGTTATATTGTCTAACTTTAATAAGGCGCATGCTGTACCTAGATGCCAATTATTTTCTAGGAAGGTTAGAAGCACCATGGATAAGATACATATCTCTTTCCAGTACTCGCCCATAGCTGACAGAATTAGAGGTATCATTAACTAGCATTGGCATATTGTACAACATCTTCCAGATTGTTCTGTTTTACCTATGATTGGATTTAGAAAGACAAAGTCCATCAGGCAATTTATTACAGCTTCTGACCATGAGGCACGATCTTGCTCGACCTGCCCTGCCCTTGTCGGACATTATCGCTGTGGTGATTGCGTAAACTGCCCTCTTTCTTGGCAAACGAAAGAAGTGTCTATTGTTGTTGTTGTTTAGTCGCACAGTCGACTCCGACCCTTTGCGACCCCATGGACCATTTTCCTCCAGGCGCCTCTGTCCTCCACCATCCCCCTCAGCCCTCCCAGCCCCGTGCCCACTGCGTCCACAATGCCATCTAGCCATCTCATCCTTGGCCTCCCCCTTCTTCTTTTGCCCTCCACCTTTCCCAACATCAATGCCTTCTCAAGTGAATCCTCCCTTCTCATTTGATGTCCAAAGTACTTTAGCTTCATCTTTACTATTTGACCTTCCAATGAGCAGTCAGGGTTAATTTCTTCTAAGATTGACCTATTTGTTCTCCTCGCTGTCCAGGGGACTCTCAAAACCCTCCTCCAACACCACATTTCAAAGGCATCTATTCTTCTACGTTCAGCCTTCCTAATTGTCCAGCTCTCACATCCATACATTACTACTGGGAAAACCATTGCCTTGACTATTCTAATTTTTGTTTTCAATGTGATGTCTCTGCTTTTCACTATGTTACCCAGGTTTCTCATCGCTTGTCTCCCAAGAATCAGTCGCCTTTTTATTTCATGGCTACAATCCCCATCTGCAGTGATCTTTGATCCTAAGAAAGTAAAATCTGTCACTGCTTCTACTTCTTCCCCGTCTATTTTCCAGGAACTGATTGGGCCTGTTGCCATTATCTTGGTTTTCTTGATATTGAGTCTCAAGCCAGCTTTTGCACTTTCCTCCTTCAGCCCAATCAAGAGATTCTTTAGGTCTTCCTCACTTTCTGCCATTAGGGTGGTATCGTCTGCATATCTCAGATTGTTGATGTTTCTCCCAGCGATTTTAATCCCATATTGTGATTCCTCCATCCCTGCACTGCACATTATGTGCTCTGTGTATAGGTTGAATAAGCATGGTGACAAAATGCAGCCTTGTCTTACTCCTTTTCCTATTCCAAACCACTCTGTTATTCCATGTTCTGTCCTAACTGTTGCTTCTTGGTTCATGTACAGATTTCTCAGGAGGCATATGAGGTGCTCTGGAATTCCCATCTCTTTAATTACTTGCCACATCTTGTTGTGGTCCACACAGTCAAATGCCTTAGTGTAGTCAATAAAACAAAAGTAAACTTGTTTCTGGTATTCCTTTGTTTTCTCCATGATCCAGCGTATGTTGGCAATGTGGTCTCTAGTCCCCCTGCCTCTTCTGAAACCAGCCTGCACCTCTGGTAATTCTCTCTCCACATGTTGCTGAAGTCTATCCTGTATTATCTTGAGCATCACCTTGCTGGCATGTGGGATGAGCGCGATTGTTCGATAATTTGAACATTCTTTGGCATTGCCCTTTTTTGGGATTGGGACGTATACTGATCTTTTCCAATCCTGTGGCCACTGTTTTGTTTTCCAAATCTGCTGGCATATTGAATGCAGTAATTTGATGCCATCATCTTTTAGCGCTTTGAAGAATTCAACTGGAATACCATCATCTCCACTAGCTTTGTTGTTTGCAGTGCTCTTTAGGGCCTTTATGACTTCGCTCTCCAGGATGTCTGGCTCAAGTTCAATTTCTTCATCATTGTGATTGTCAGGAGTGTTGAGGTCCTTTTTGTAAAGTTCCTCTGTGTACTCTTTCCATCTTTTCTTAATTTCTTCTGCATCAGCTAGCTCCTTTCCGTCTTTGTCCCTTATCATGGTCATTTTTGCTTTAAATGTTCCCTTGATTTCGCCGATTTTTTTGAAGAGATCTCTGGTTCTGCCTATTTTGTTGTTTTCCTCCATTTCTCTGCACTGTTCTTTTAGGTAGTTTTCCTTATCTCTCCTTGCTTTTCTTTGAAATTCTGTGTTCAAATGATTGTAGTTTTTCCTTTCTCCTTTGACTTTGGCGTTCCTTCTTTCCTCTGCTATTTTAAGAGCCTCATCAGACAACCACTTTGCTTTCTTACTCTTCTTTTCTTTTGGTATGATTTTCTTTGCTGCTTCCTGCATGATGTCCCTCATCTCCGTCCATAATTCTTCTGGTACTCTGTCTACCGAGTCTAGGCCATTAAATCTGTTCATCACCTCTACCGCGTATTCTTTAGGGATGCTGTCTAGGTGATATCTTTCTGGTCTCCGTGTTTTCCCTATTTTCTTTAGTCTAAGCCTGAATTTTGCAATCAGTAGGTTGTGATCTGAGCCGCAGTCTGCTCCAGGTCTTGTTTTTGCTGACTGTATGGAGGTTCTCCATCTTTGGCTGCAGAGTATGTAGTCAATCTGGTTTTGGTGTTGGCCATCTGGTGATGTCCATGTGTAAA
This sequence comes from Bradypodion ventrale, assembly GCA_035047345.1. Classification (NCBI taxonomy): domain Eukaryota; kingdom Metazoa; phylum Chordata; class Lepidosauria; order Squamata; family Chamaeleonidae; genus Bradypodion; species Bradypodion ventrale. The sequence continues at coordinate 66,561,246 of JAWDJE010000001.1, read as the reverse complement.
GTCGCCTCTTGTGTTGCTGGAAGAGAGTGTTTGCTATGACCAGTGCGTTCTCTTGGCAGAACTCTATCAATCTTTGCCCTGCTTCATTCTGTGTTCCAAGACCAAATTTGCCTGTTATTCCCTCCACTTTTTGATTTCCTACTTTGGCATTCCAGTCTCCTAATATAATTTGGACATCATTTCTTGGTGTCTGTTCTATGAGGTGTTGTAAGTCCTCATAGAACTGGTCCATTGTGGCTTCATCTGCACCAGTGGTTGGTGCGTATATTTGGATCACAGTGACATTGAAAGGTTTGCCTTGAACTCTGACTGACATCATTCTGTCATTTTTAAGGTTGTATCCCATTACTGCTTTTCTCACTCTTTTATTGACAATTATGGCTACTCCATTTCTTCTAAGGTTTTCTTGCCCACAGTAGTAGATATGATGGTTTCCAGAGCTGAATTCACCCATCCCTGTCCATTTGAGCTCGCTGATGCCCAATATGTCAATGCTTATTCTTTCCATCTCATTTTTTACCACTTCCAGTTTACCTTGGTTCATTGATCTCACATTCCATGTCCCTATGCAGTATTGCTCCTTACAACATTGCATTTCCCCTCCCCCCTTCCTGTCCCTCCCCTTTCTCTCCTCTGTGGTGTTAAGCATCCTGTATCACCTAGCCTGCCCTTTTGTTTTGGTCCATAGGGTTCTCTTGGCAAGCTTTGTGGCGTGGTTTGCCGGTGTCTACGCCATTTTTCCCTCCTCATACATTTTATCACAGTTTTTAAAAGTTTAAAACATTTTAGACAACATATTATCATGCATATTATCACACTTTATATACAGTCTCTATGTCAATTTCTGTATTTAGTTAGTATAAAGTCTCTATGTCAGTTTCTATGTTAAGTCTTCTACATCTGCATATCAGGTACTTATCCTTTGCCTGGGGCTCTGAGTCTCTCCCCTTGCTTTTCCTTCTCTGCCCTCTTCCCGTCTTTCAGTTGGTCTTCTCTTGGCCTTTCCGCTGCTCAACCGGCTCTCCTCCTCCTCCTCTCCCCCCCCCCCCCCGCTGAGGGTGTTTGCCTGGCGGCGTCCGCGGCTGGCTGGCTCTCCTCCTCACCCCTCGGCTGGGGGTGGTTGCCCGGCAGCGGCGTGGCTGGCCCTTCCGCCGCTCGCTCGCTCGCTCGCCCGGCTGGCTCTCCTCCCCACCCCCCGGCTGGGGGTGGTTGCCCGGCAGCGGCGTGGCTGGCCCTTCCGCCGCTCGCTCGCTCGCTCGCCCGGCTGGCTCTCCTCCCCACCCCCCGGCTGGGGGTGGTTGCCCGGCAGCGGCGTGGCTCGCCCTTCCGCCGCTCGCTCGCTCGCTCGCCCGGCTGGCTCTCCTCCCCACCCCCCGGCTGGGGGTGGTTGCCTGGCAGCGGCGTGGCTCGCCCTTCCGCCGCTCGCTCGCCTGGCTGGCTCTCCTCCCCACCCCCCGGCTGGGGGTGGTTGCCCGGCAGCGGCGTGGCTCGCCCTTCCGCCGCTCGCTCGCTCGCTCACTTGTCTATAGCAAGTAGTAACTTTTCTTTAAAGTTACAACATTTTTCTAATTGTAAAACATCCAATTGCGTGTACCTTCTTGTGTGCAAATGTGGTTTGGGTTATGTTGGGATTACCACCAGGCAAATGAAAACCAGGGCAGTGGAACATCGATTGTAAATTTGAACGGGTAATCTGACAGCTCCGTTGGTTGGGCATTTTAGAGAATTTAATCATAGTGATCGTGACTTCAAATTTGTTATCTTGGAACGCCACAAGCCAGACCCCTTTGTACGTTGTAATGTGGAACAGATCTTGAGGCAACGAGAATGTTTCTACATATTTCGCTTTAATACTTTACACCCGCATGGTCTTAATGTTGACATGGACTACTCATGCTTTTTGTAATTAACTCAGCTGTTCTCACTTGTAATGCATTATTTATGGAACCTGGTTATCCTTCATTCTCTGGCGTCCGTCGACACTGTAAGATACCCCGTTTGAGGTCTGGGACACGCTTAAAATAATGAGAAAATAATGAAGATTTAAACTTACTTTTGAGAAACTACTAAAGTTATAAAAGGCAATTATGTTTTTGATGGTCACTGTCTTTTCAATGAAACCGAGAATGTAGTTAACTTGTATATAATGTATAGTTATTTGTATTTATGTATGAATTTTTATAGCAATAAGTTGTTATTGTAGATTCCTGAGGAAAATATTCCCTTGAAAATTCCTATTATCGAAAGGAATTCGAATTTACTTTATGGATATACTCATTTGATATTTTGGATTCAATAAATCCGTTGTCTTGCTTCTATTCGTGTGCCTTTCCAAGCGTATTTCCTGAGCTGCTGATACGCACCGTTTGGTCCCCCCTCTTCTTCTGCTTATTACTAGGCATGCTAGCCAGTAGTTTAAAGTTCAAGTCCCTGTGTGGTTCTAAAACCGCTGCAGCAAATTTTTTGTTATAAACAATTTTGAGTATTCGTAGGATGGCCAACAAATCCACAAACCTGGAGTCAGAACATAAGTATATTTGTTAAGAATGGCCTTCCAGTGAGATCACATAGATTTAGTAGCTGCAAGATTTTGGTTCTTAGTTATTCATCAAAAAAATAAATTAAGCAGTTTGAAAATTAACAGATATACATGCAACGTTTTGCCATACCTTTTTTGAAAGTACTATTGTACGACAAGCAGCTCTGCAAATCGCACACTCATCTTTTTTACCTATAAAATAAAGACCAGTTCATAATACATATCATTTGGATTAGCAAATGTGCACTTTAATGCCTGGTAAATGACTTACATAAAACTACAATTTAAATCAAATTCTAATTCCAAATAGAGTAAATTCACTGAATCAATGATATTTACACAAACGTTGGTTTTGGACACTTCAGCTGAACCATGTGTGCAGATGGACTGCTGACTGGGAACATATGTGCATATATGCCCCTTCTAAATCAGCTGCATTGGCTACCAATCTTTTTTCAAGTGCAATACAAAGTGCTATGAAGTCATATACCAGTGATGGCAAACCTTTTAGAGACCGAGTGCCCAAACTGCAACCCAAAACCCACTTATTTATTGCAAAGTGCCAACACAGCAACAGGGAAGAATGGAAATTCTCCCATTGGGCTGCTGGGCAAAGGGGTGGGACGAACTCTGTCCTGGGGGAGGGAGGAAGTGCTCCCATTGGGCTGCTTGGCAGTGGGGTGGGGTGAACTCTGTGCTGGCAGAGGGAGGAAGCGCTTCCATTGGGCTGCTTGGCAGAGGGGCGGGGCAAACTCTGTGCCGGGGTGACTGCACGGATGCCCACAAAGAGGACTCTGAGTGCCACCTGTGGCATGCGTGCCATAAGTTCGCCACCACTGCCATATACAACTTGGGACCAGACCATTTGAAAGATTGCATACAAGTCCATCCATGGTCTAACTCTAAGGACAGGTCCTTCTCACTGTCTCACCAGCTTCAAAGCCCTGTTTGATGGGGATTTAAATGGAAGGCCAAGAAAGTGCAGGCTTCCTCCTCCCTGCTAAATTTCTGGCAGCAAACAGAGACCATTTTTTAAATTCTCCTTCATCGGTGTAAAATTCAAGTAGGCTACAGGAAATAAAGGCCTCAAACCATAATATTTTACCCAATGTGCTGACTCTCTTTTTAAACGTAAACTATTGTTAGTACAGTATTCTTAATAAAATATTTTAAGTCTTTCAGTTTTAATACTATAATGAAATGAAATCTATTTTAATATTTGTAATTCTATTTTAATTAATTCAAGCCAAAATTAATTCAAGTCAAAGTGTAGATAATGGACTGTAGAAAACTTTCGTGGGACTTGGAAAATTCGTAAAAGGTTGTCTAAATGTTTCTAAATAGTCACAGTGGAATTTCTTCAAAGCCCTACCATAAAGAATATTCTCATGACTTTTTAGCTGGAGCAGAGAAAAATCAGTATATAGTTGACCAAGAACAAAGAATATTGAAGGAGATTTTCTTTCCTGATAGCTGAGATTTGCTCACATATTTCACACTACCATTGCAATGGTGGCAACAAATGCTAGTTCATATTGCTACAACTAATTCAGGGAGAATCTACCCTAACTAATACTGTATCACTACCTCTCCCCGGGATTCGCACCACCTGGTCCCGGGGATGGGAGGCCAGGCGCCGGCGCCGCGTCCTTGCCTTTCCGAGCGTCGGAGGGCTCAAAAGGACGCTCCCCTGTGCCGCCGGAGGACTCACCCACCTCTCCCTGGGATTCGCACCACCTGGTCCTGGGGATGGGAGGCCAGTCGGTGCTGCCGCGTCCTTGCCTTTCCGAACCCCGGAGGGCTCAAAAGGACGCTCCCATGTGCCACCAGAGGACTTGCCATTATTGGCATGGATTGGAATAGTCTGATAGGTATTACTGACTACAAGATGTATAAGGTAATGTAAATCAGTGTGAGATTTTCCCTTCCCAATCCTTTTTTCCTTCACTGCTGGGGTTCCTATTTCCCCCCAAAATTGAATGCATCTACATTGGTTTGGGCAGTATGACTGATTCCGCTTGAAGGCTGAAATGGCTACCAGAAGTTGGCTCTCCCAGCTTCCTAGTTCAAGGTGGGGATATGAAGCAAAGGGGTGTCAGTTCCCCTAACCAAGCAAACCAAACCACTTATTAAAAAAGGCTTGGTGCATGCGATGGCATGCTAGACCAAAGAAGACAAAAAGAGCAATGAGTCAATAGAGAAAGGAGAAAATTGGTAATAAACTGCTTGTTAAGGTAGCTCTGATGTAGCTATGCCTCTTGCAAACCTGCATTGTCAAAACAGAGCTACCTTAACAAGCTGCAAAGTCAGATTATGAACAACTTCTCTCTGCTAAGTCCTGTGTGGTCAACTAAACCAAATTTATTGGTGGATGACTGACTTCACAGATGCAACTTCACTGCAGAAAAAAGGTAAGCGGGTCTGTTGTAAAGTTGCATCTTAAGACTTAGTTTCTCACATTTAACGACAGAATTACAGAAAAAACACAAAACTCAATAAAACGATTCTATACCTTTTATCATAAAGGCAAGAAACTGATAGTGTACCACTATGATCAACTGAGCTGCCCAACTGGCACATATTTCATCACTGTTCCCAATCAGTATTATATTAATTATGGCTTTATTTGTGGTTAATGATAATCAGGTTTTTGTCTTAATCAGAACTTGCTAAATTGGTTCAGGTGTCAGATATGCCTAATGTGCACATGTTTGTATCCCACAATTTTTATATACAAAAATGCAGGCTTGATCAGCGCAACACCAGTTCTGGTAATAACGATTGAGGGAGTTCCTACCATGACCAGAAGATCTCAAGGAAAAGTATTAGTGTAGTGGGTAAAGAGGATTCTTTTTTAAAAAAAAAACATGTAAACAAGCTGATTGCAGAGTGCTGTTACCTCTCCACCCCTTCCCAAATATGTGTTGAGATGCCAGTCCGTTTAGGACACTAACTGAATTTTCATTTATTTATTTATGTTTGGACTTGTATAGCCGCCTTCCTCACCTCAGCGACCCAAGGTGGCTCACATTGGTTAAAAGCCCATCCCTCATACCATAAAAACCTAATATTAAAACTATAAAACATTTAAAACCTCCCTAAGACATCCCTGATCCCATTAAAACGCAGGATAGGGCTAAATAAGCCAGCAGGGCTGGGTTGTGGTGTTAGATGCACCCCACAAAGCCATGTTTTTAAAGCCTTCCTGAAGGGGGGCAACTCCGCCTGGAGGCACAGTTCTGGTGGCAGGAGGTTCCAAAGGGCCGGGGCAGATACCGAGAAGGCTCTCCTGCTGGTCCCAGTGAGGCGTGCCTCCCTAGCTGATGGGATTACACATAATTAAGGAGAAATTTGTGCTACCAATGAATTCTGATATAGCTGAGGAACTCAACCTTCCCTACGTCACTTAGAGGACCCTGGATATATTGAGGGTTAGAGTCTCTATGTAAGACCAACATGCCCAAGTGGGGGCTGCTGGCAGACAACACCACACTGGCTCATTTACTGGTCTGCCAATTACTGCCAGAAACATGCACCAATGAGGACTTAAGTTTGGCCAATGACAAAGTCAAGAAAGTGGCTTCGTTTTGGCAGTCCAAAGTTTGATCTGGACACGAAAGAAGAAACTATAATGAAGAGAACATAGACATCTTGATGGCTGAAAAGATCTGACATAGAATGTTTCTGTGCTGTGTGTTCATTATTGGGTCAAGCTATTGATGCACTGTTCAGCTATAGGGTCATTTAACATAAACTAGATCTGATTCTGATCTTTCTGACAACTCCCACTGTCAAGTGATTAGAATAGTTTAATATCATGTATAAGGCACATTGAATTGGATTCTACCCATTTTATAAAAGCTTTGTCTGAACAGGCTGAGGTTTGGAGTGCCTAAATTCAAAACCTAAATTCAAGTGGGGGCTGCTGGCAGACAACGTTGTGTGAATGTGGAGCAATATAGAACCCGGCTCATTTACTGCTCTGCCAGTTAATGCCAGAAACATGCAGCAACGAAGACTTAATTTTGGCCAACGACAAAGCCAAGAAAGTGGCTCCATTTAGGCATTCCAGGGTGTGATGTGGGCACGAAAGAAGATATGAAGGGCAACCTGACTACAGTAAAACCCCGACTTATACATGCCTCGAGTTACAAATTCAACTTACATAATGATTTTGTGCTAAAACCATGTCCCAATTTACACAATTTCCTATGGGTTTGCCTCAATTACATGAAGATTAATTTCCCCATGGGTTTGCTTTGATTTACATAAAAAATCACTTTCCCTATGGGTTTGCTTTTAGTTACAAACCCCCCCCCCCCCCCCATTTAAGCAAAAGCCTCTGGAACTGGCTTTTTTTTTGTTGTAAGTAGGGGTTTTACTGTATTTCCAACCCTTCAGTGTAGGGGTGCCCAAACCTTTTGAGCTATGGGCCGGTCACGTGTTTCAGCAGGACCATGGGCCAGATCTGGGCCCTGATGCCAATTCATTTGGCCAACAAAGCCCTCATCGCTCCTGGAAGTGGAAGTAAAATGCAGGGCGGATGAATTGGCATCATACCTGTCAAGTATCCCGGAGTGGCCGGGAAATCCCGTATTTTAGCACTCGTTCCTCCCCTATTTTGAATGGCAGGGAAAGGGGTTACTGCGCATGCGCGCATGTGCAGAACCCGTTTGCGCATGCACAAATGTGTCCTGCGCATGCACGTGCAGGCGCAGAAATTTGCTGTAATTTTGGGAGCCGCACTTGACGGGTATGATTGGCGATGGGGCCCGGATCTGGCCTGCGGGCCGTAGTTTGGGCACCCTTGCTTCAGGGCGAAGGTGGCCAGAGGGACGGAAGGTCCTGCTTCTCTATCAAGGCCACACAGACGGTTACCTTTCTGGAGACAGTGCTCACAGAAAACATGGCCGCAGTTGGTCAGGGCAAACTTTGGCGTGGCTCCCTGCGGCTTCTGGAAGCAAGCATTGCAGAATAAAATGGCAGCCATAGAGTTCAAAGCAACCCAACCGAGGCCGGGCCTCCTCTCGCTTGACCTCGACCTGCGGCTACTCAGCGGGGCTTCCCTCTCGCTCTGGTCCGCCCCTGTACAGAGCCCGACCAGCCCCCATTTCCAAGACAAAGGCAGCCACCCCGGAAGCTCGGCTCCGTCAACAGAGAATGACGCCAGCACTGCCAGGGCGGAAGAAGGGCAGGTAAGGCGTTAGCTCCTCCCTCCTCCTGCTCAGGAATCGGTGAGAAAGAAGCCAGAGATCTTTAGGTAGAGTGACACTCTCACCCTCTGCATGGGTCACTGCCGGGTTCGAAAACGAACAAAAGAAATCTCCCGGGGATGGAAGAGAAGGGAGTGAAAGCTGCCCATTAAAAATCAGTGGGGGCTTTTGAGATGTTACCGGCGCTGCTTTTTAGGTACAGTACCAACCGAAAGAGCAGGGACTGAGAGGCTGCTTCAAGTGCAGTCCTGGGATTTGGTTGAAGTTGAGTGAGTATGCATGCTTAATAGACAAAACACATTGTGGCACTTTAAAGGCTAACTCCTGTATTTAAATGTGAGCTTTCGTAGATCAAGTCCACTTCGTCAGACCTAATTAATTTATACACATCGAGTACAGAGACAGAGGTACAGAATGGTTGGTCAGTATCACAGATAAGTATACAAATCATTGGAGGTTTTTTTTAAATAAAAAAACCCCTGGTAATTACCTAGCAGTTCGAAAGTAAAAAAAATTGCAAGTAGATAAAAAGGGACCACTTCGTTGGGAATATAAACAGCGTTCCAGGCGCTCCGGGGTCTAGTCATGCCTTCCACATGGCCACGAAAACGTCTGCAGAAGCAGACAGCGCTGGCTCATCGGTTTTGAAACAGATGAGCACTGAACCCTAGAGTCTGATACGACTGGCTTTCGAGCAAGGGAAACCTTTACCCAATAACAGAAGATTCTTGATTGGGATTCAGATTTATTACTGCGAAGTTTGGTTCTGTTGCGTTTTAAGTGGTTAGAGAATAATAGCCACATTGATTTGTAAACTTTTCTGTTCTGCTAGTCGACCGTCGTGTGCCTTTGTAACTGATGTGTATTAATTAATGCCACTCTTGTGTCTGACGAAGTGGACTTGATCCACGAAAGCTAACATTAAAATATAGGAGTAAGTCTTTAAGGCGCCACAAAGGTTTTTCTTTGGGTGTGTGTGTGTGTTTTGGTTTTATTTTGTTTTCTCTCAGATATACTTGTACAGCCTAACACGGCAAAGGAGCCCGAGTGTCGCAGTGATTATTAAACCGCTGTACTGCGACCACAACTTTTGGTGTTGTGCGTTCGATCCTGACGGATCCAAGGTTGACTCAGCCTTCCATCCTTCCGAGGTCGGTAAAATGAGGCCCCAGCATGTTGGGGGCAAAAATGTTTATTACCTGTAAACTGTTGAGAGAGTACACTATGCGCTATGGGACGGTAAAGGTAAAGCTTGCCCTCGTTCAAAAGACATTCGTATCCAACTCTAGGGTTCAGTGCTCATCTGTTTCATAGCCGAAGAGCCAGCGCTGTCTGCGTCTGCAGACGTTTCCGTGGACATGTGGCAGGCATGCCTAGACACCGGAGTGCACGGAACGCTGTTTACCTTCCCACCGAAGTGGTCCCTATTTATCTACTTGCAATTTCTTGCTTTCGAAGGGGTAGGTTGGAAGGAGTTGGGACAGAGACGGGGGCTCATTCCGTCGTGCAGTACAGGCGGTATATAAGCGTAATTGTAATTGTTATTGCCACCACTTCAGAAATTTCATTCTAAATAGAGAAAGACAGGGATGGAGTTAGGGTTAGACTCTACGGCTGCAAAACAAACCCTGCCGAAAGCACTCAGGCTCCAAAAAGTGTCCCCTCTCCATTTTTGTTTCTCCCACTCTCCCATTTCCAGCAGAAGATTTAGACACCCCCACCCCCACCCCGGACTGCCGATCCTCTTCGCTACGGGTAGTTGTGGAGACATCTATGGGCATGGAGGTATAAAAAACAGGAGATGACATTACGTCAAAAAATTGAAGCCGACTAATCTGACAGTCCGCCATGTTAGTTGGCCCAAAACATTGCCTTATGATGCTTTGATTGTGTGGTGTCGTGAAAGTAGATCGGGGTTTCCCCTTTAATATCAGTGGGTGGGGGGTTGCGATCCCCCTCTCCGCCAGGTCCCCTGGGTCCAGAAGGGTTGTGGGGACAGACCCACGGGACCTGGGAGAGGGGATCGAATCCACCCCACCCCCTGATATTAAAAGGGAAAACCTGATCGGGGTTTCCCCTTTAATATCAGTGGGTGGGGGGGTTACGATCCCCCGCTCCGCTGGCTCCCATGGGGTTGGGAGGACAAAAGGGGTCTGTCCCCCACCCTTCTGGACCCAGGAGACCCGGGAGAGGTGATCGATTCCACCCCCTCCCAAACACTCCGTTTTTAAAGAGAAGAAACCGCTTGGTTTCTTCTCTTTAATAACGGGGTGTTCTGCAGGGGGATCCCCTCTCTGCCTGGTCCCCTGGGTTCGTTTTTTTTGGGGGGGGACAGACTCCTTTTGCCACCCCCCACCCACCCCCAACCCAGGGGACCCAGGAGAGGGGATCAATCCACCACCACCCCTCCAACACAAGAAGCAATCGTAAACGGTAGTTGTCTGATAAAGTTTTGGTCCACCTAATATGGCAGCAGGCCACGCCCACTGGCTTCAAAAAACTGACAGCATGAAGCTTGTAGTGCCATTTCCTGTTTTTTATACCTCCATGTCTATGGGGCATGGGCGCACGGCGCAGGAATCCCTGACGGTCCCGGCCCTGCCAATTGGTGGCCAGTTCTCGCGAGACCAAAGGAGGCAGCAGAAGAAGTGAACGTACGTGGCCGGCGGTCGGTCTCCCCTCGTGTCGCCGCCAATGGGGCTGGAAGGGGTCAAGGCGATCTTCTTCGATTTGGACAACACCGTCGTCGACACCGCCGCGGCCGGCAGGAGAGCGGCTGAGGAGGTGCGGCCGGTGTGTGTGTGTGTGTGTTGGGGGGTGGGGGGTCGGGGTGGGGGGTGGGTAGTAGCCTCCTAGTTTCGCAGGCTTATTATGCAGTTAGGTGAGTAGAAACTAATTGTTTATTCTGGGCTAACTAATTTCAAACCAGAAAGTATGATGTGGAACTTCATGTAAGAGATATTGTTGTTGTGTGTAATCAAGTGGCATGTTCCTTTTGCCTGACCTAGTGTGTGAAAGATTAGCCGGCACAAGGTTGCTGTTGCCCAGGGTACGCCCAATTGTGGTTCAAAAATACTACAATCTTTTAGGAGGCTCTTTCTGTGTACCCCACCTTCACCACTGGCTCCCAGTAAGTTTCCATAGCAAAAAAGGGGGAGGGACTTCAACCCAGATCTCCCAAGTTATGCTCCATCACTCTATCCACTACACTGGTTGTGCAGTGGCATAAAGAAAGAGAACCTGTTGCCCAGGGCTCGCTCTTTTGAGAATGTGAAATCAGTCTTAAATTTTTGTAATGAATTCTATGATGAAATTTATTGCAGCTTGTCGTGTTAAAATAGAGAGCAGTACGTAGTTTTTTTTTATTTCTGGCATGTTTTTAATGTGTGGGTGTTGCTTTGCTTTTTTGACATTTTGATTTTGCTCAATTGGTCTACATCTTGTTTATTATTGTGAAAGTTTTTATAATTGTTGTTATTGTATTGTAAGCCACCCAGAGTGAGAAAATATCCCAGATGGGCGGGGTATCAATGTAATAAATAAATGAATACATTCTGGGTATTTAAAAGCAACATGTTTATTTTGATTGAAATAATTCCATTAATTAATATGGTTTAATATGAAAAATACCTAATCCTCCTCCTCTATGGAAACACCAGCTATCCCGCTAGCTTTACCTCAAATTCTGCATCAGAGCACCTTCCCTTGGATTTCCCCACCCAATGGACTGAATTAAAAGTTCATAGTGGTTACATTATCTTTTAGTTTCTACTAGCATATTTGTGCCCGGCCAGCCGGGCATTTTTAAAGTGTGTGTTGGTGGTTAAGGGTGGTTTTGGGTGTGCACAACCACCACCACCCATACAATATCACTCCAACCACCAACACATATTAAAAATTCCTGGCAAGGCAGGAGTGGGGTGTGTGTGTGTGTGTGTGTGTGTGTGTGTGTGTGTGTGTGTGTGTGTGTGTGTGTGTGTGTGTGTGTGTGTGTGTGTGTGTGTGTGTGTGTGTGTGTGAGAGAGAGAGAGAGAGAGAGAGAGTGAGAGAGAGAGAGAGAGAGAGAAGCAGTGTGTGTGTGTGTATTGTCCCCCCAAACTCCCCCCTGAACCCAGGGGACCAGGCAGAGAGGGGATCCCCCTGCAGGACACCCCATTATTAAAGAGAAGAAACCAAGCAGTTTCTTCTCTTTAAAAACGGTGTGTGTGTGTGTGGGGGGGGGGGGGGGAATCAATCCCCTCTCCTGTTTTCGGGAGGGTTGGGGGGGACAAAAGGGGTCTGTCCCCACAACACTTCCAGAGCCAGGGGACCCTGCAGAGAGGGGATCCTCCCTCAGGACACCCCATTATTAAAGAGAAGAAACCAAGCAGTTTCTTCACTTTAAAAACTTGAGTGTTTGGGAGGGGATGGATTCGATCCCCTTTCCCTGGTCCCCTGGGCATGGGAGGTTTGGGGGGAACAAAAGGGGTCTGTCCCCCCAACCCTTCTGTACCCAGGAGACCCGGGAGAGGTGATCAATTACACCCTCACCCCCCCAAACACTCAATTTTTAAAGAGAAGAAACCACTTGGTTTCTTCTCTTTAATAACGGGATGTCCTGGGGGGTGGGATGATTCTCTCTCTGCAGCACCTTTGCCTCCCGGAGAGAAGGAATCTCCATCATGGAGGGGCTTTGCTTCTCTCTGGGACTTTTGTTCCCAGCCAACCCAGAGAGAAGTGAGTCCTTCTCTCCAGTAGGCCAGGAGGTGCTCCAGCCTCTTCTTTGTCCATGCAGGCGTCAAGGCCACGTCACCCACAGGGACAGAAGGAAAGGCCGGTGCTTCTCCCTACACAGAAGGCCGTGCCGAGAGGGAAAGAGTTTGAGAGATCCAGCCGGAGCTGGCAAAAGGTAAGTGCGGTCGGCGGGGGTTAGGAAGGGGGGCTAGGTGGTGGAGCAGGGGGGGCGTGGTTACTGGGGCTGTGCCTCACCCACCCACCCTCTAACCCCCACCGACCGCACTTACCTTTTCCTGGCTCTGGCTGGGTCCTTCAAAGTCTTTCCCTCTGGCTCCCGGCATTTTTTTTAAAAAGTCAGCGCGCGTGTTCCCGGCCTCCTCTGCACTCGCATCCCTCAGCCTGATTGGCTGAGGGGTTGTGCAGTGCAGAGGACTCTGGGAATCATAGTTCTTTTTTTTTTGGTCGCGTTCGTGGGGCGACTGCCCCACTGGTCACCACCAAAACCCCACGGCGTTGGGAAGGCAGGGGTTACGGTGAGTGTGGAGGGCTAGGTCGGGGATGTTTGGGCCTGGTGCAGGAGCCTTTGAACGAACCCAACGGTTTAGGGGCCTTTTTATAGGTATAGATAAGGAAAGCTCTTGTTATAAATGCAAGATGGAATGAATACAATTGATACTGCTGCATGGATAAGGATTAGAGCAGGGGTGCCCAAACTACAGCCTCTGGGCCGGATTCAGCCCACAGCGCCAATTAATCTGGCTCGCTGTGCCCTTGCCACTCCCGGAAGTGGAAGTAAAATGTGCGTGTGCAGAACATGCCCATGCATGTGCAGAACATGCCAACACATGTGCAGAATGCTGCCATACTGTAAATGACCCGCGGCTATTGTAATTGTGTTTACGACAGCTGCAAGTCATTTACGGCAGTGTTCTGTGCATGCGTGGTTGCGTTCTGCACACGCACATGCACCTTTTACTTCCACTTCCAGTGGGAGGAACAGTGATCAGCACACTCAACCATGTGACCAGCATATGGCCTGAAAGGTTTGGGCACCCCTGGATTAGAGGGTTGCAGGTATGGCCTAGGGTAGCTAACCTACCTTTACTTTTTGGCTGCTTTTCTGACTTAATTAATAAGCCATGTAATAAAATCAGCAATGTTGGACATTTGTGGAGGGACTTCTAAAAGTTCTCAATAGTGCAGAAGTTGTAACTGAGATGACCTTTTCATCCTGTAAATGAGTATTGTGAAGGAAGAAACCCAACTGGCCCTGTTTTGTTTTGATTCTGTCTTCACAGGTGATCAACAAATTACAATCGGTGCATCATTATGATGAAAGAGAAGCTCTCATGATTTTTGACAAAGTCCAGATCAAACTTCTCAATGAGTGCTATGACCCTGCTAAGATGTCTATTACGGATCTCCGGATCCGGCACTGGGAAGAAGCTATACAGGAAGTTAAGGGAGGGACTTCAAGTTGGAATCTGGCTACGGAATGCTATTTCCTTTGGAAAACCACCCGTTTACAGCATTTGACTTTAACAGAGGCGATGCGACAGATGCTCAGGGAACTCAGAACGAGGTTCCAGTTGCTTCTGCTAACAAACGGAGACACACAGACCCAAAGGGAAAAGATTGAAGCTTGTGCTTGCCAGCCATATTTTGATGCCATTGTTGTAGGAGGAGAGCAGAAAGAGGAAAAGCCAGCGGCTTCTGTCTTTCACCATTGTTGTGAACTTCTAGGAGTTCAGCCTGAGGACTGCGTGATGGTTGGTGACTCTCTCAATACAGACATTCAGGGAGGCCTGAATGCAGGTTTGAAAGCAACTGTTTGGGTCAATAAAAATGCAGTGGTCCCCAAAGACATTTCTGTAGTCCCCCACTATACTGTTCATTCCACTCTTGATCTTCCTAGCCTTTTAAATAATAAAGAAGACAGTAGCCTAGAAATTGAAAAAGTGACTGGCATTTGTAATATGTGTGAGACATCGACGAAGGAATCTAGGACTTTTGCCTGCAAGGGTTCATGTTAAAGGGCACTTGGCCATGTGTAGTTTGTATTGATTTGTCTTGGATGATCTATATTATATTAAAAAACATACAGTGCATGTATGTATATTTGATTTTTTAAAAAATTGCTGGGTTCTTTCACAGTGTTCTCATGGTAGACAAATGGCATGAAATAGATTCAAGTGTGCTCATTGTTTATATTTTGTGTGATCTATACATATCTCATTAAAATGCTTGAAAGTGGCACTTTGACAGTAAGGATAAAGGTAAAAGCCACCCTTACTCGAAAGCCAGTCATATGCGACTTTGGGGTTCGGTGTTCATCTCTCTTTACAGCCAAAGAGTCAGTGCTGTCTACATCTGCAGACGTTTCTGTGGTCATGTGGCAGGCATGACGACACTGAAGTGCAGGGAACACTGTTACCTGCCCACCAAAAGTAGTACTGTACCTATTTATCTACTTATAATTTCTTGTTTTCAGACTGCTAGGTTGGTATGAGCTGGGAGAGAGGCAAGAACTCACTCCATCTTGCAGCACTCAGGTCTCAAACTGCTTACCTGCCGACCTTCCAGTAATCAAGTTCAGCGTCTTAACCACTAAGCCACCACAGTCCCTGACTCTGGCAGTACAGTCAGCCAAAGTCAGTTACAAACTATTCATTCTCTAATCCACAGTTATCAATGCATTTAAGAGAGAAGCAAGGTAGTGAAGAGCAACAAGTCTGAGAAGAGTTTTCTGCTCCAGCTTAGGTACTCTTTGTAAACAGGGAATCATATTTTCCAGGATTCTTGCTCAAATAGAAAGTCTAGACACAAAGAAGCTCCTCTCCTTTTCAGTCTTGTCAATCGTTGCTTACAGGAGCAACAGGGAGCAGGGCAGTCCTAGTCTTTCCATGGGTTGACAACCCTAAATTAGGGTACATTAAATTAAATTACAGCTGAAAGGGGCTATTGTTGTGTGCCATCAAGTCAGAATTGATGTACAGCAACTCTAAAGTTGTTTTAAGGTAAGTGAGATATTTAGGAAATGAGTTTATAAATTCCACACATCCCAGTGAATTTCCATGGCTGAGTTGGGATTTGAACCCAGCCCCCCCCCAAAAAAATAAAAAATAAAATTAAAATCCTGATCCATTACTCTATCCCAGTGATGGAGAACCTTTTAGAGACTGAATACCCGAGGAGGAGGAGGCATGCAGGCAGGTACCACACGTGCCCACACACCCATGTGACATCGCTGACTGTTGACACGCCTCTGGCAAAGTCATGGATGTGCTTGGGGGGCCCTGCAGATGCCTCCAGCCCCCCTGTGGGTTCAACAAGTGCTCAAGATCCTCCCATGGGTGCGCCTGACCCCCCTATAGGCACTCCCAAACCCCCTGTGGTTGTGCCCAATCCCCGTGCTGGTGTGCCTGACCCCCTGTGGGTGTGCCAACCTACTAGGAGGGATGGGTGGGTGGGTGGTGTCTGGTCGCCTCACCATGCCCCGCTGCCGTCTCCAGGGTGGGAATTCAGCCTCCCCTCTTGCCTACCCATTGGCAGAGGGTAAAGGGTGGTAAGTGGTACTGCCATTGGCACTGGCTCGGCTGGATGGGGTGTCCCCTCAAAGAAGAAAATCCTTATTGCTCTTTACATTCTCCTGGGGCCCCCTTTGGAAAATCTTCTAGACATCATTTGTAAGTAGAATATCACATACAGTATTTTTAAAGAAGGAAAATACCAGCTATTGCCAGGTATTCCAACTGAAAACAAGTGTATGGAAATCTTTTAAAGATGATATTTGAAATGTCTACTAATTGTGTTGCCGTAGACTTTCAGCAGGTGGCGTGTGCAGGCTTCCAAATACGTCTTGTGGCACTGGCGGTCTTCTGTTGTGTTGGGTCACAATTCTAGTTAGCAGAACTATGGCCATTGCTAATCAGGAATGCTATGAGATGCAGTCTGTTACTCAGGCCCTGCCTTAAGATACCTAGATATCAAGAACAGGGGGCTCAAAAGTAGAACAAATCAATTTTCCACATAGAGAGATGATGTGCCTGAAATGGTGCCAAATTTTACTTTTATCTTTTGAGCACATTTCAATTTGAAGAACAGCCAACCACACCCTTCCTGAAAGACCAGAATAATATGTCCCTTCAACAAAAGGGAAAACAAATATTCGGTTATCTGGGATCGTTTATTTCCAAGATACAGTATCAGACAAAGCATGTATTTCACAGAATTTAAGTCCTCAGGCAATGCATTAAGATTCAAGTGTCAGTGAAACTTTAAAGCGATACCTTGACACCTTCTAGTTAAAGCAAACAGAGGAAATGCTTCATTTCTCCTATTCATATTAAATAACCACTTAATCACAAAACTTGAACCTGGAGCAACTTCCACATGAGCAGTTCTTGAAATTACCAGTCAAAAGGCATTGTGCAACAATTCTGCCTCATCCTTCTTAATGTAGATAGTTTGTTTACTTGTTAACAAGAGGAAGAGTCAGATGATGAGAAAACAGGATTACAAATGAAACAGTGTCATTGGGTCCCCTGTATAATTTCAGAAATGAAGTGAGGTGATTGTGGAGTAAAAGAATTATCTGGAAACATCCTGTGGGTTTCCAGGCTTCTTGGTTTCCATGTGGTCTTGGGAGGGTTTTTGGCTGACTTGTTTGGCACTCCTGTTGAAGCTCTGGTCAATAAACGGTATGTAGAGGCAACCTGGGCGATCAACACAATTGCCCTAAATGCCCTCTCTTGTTCAGAGCCTGCCTGTCACCTTAGTATTGTAATGTCATCTCTATTATGGGATCTTGGTATATATATGTTACCCCCAGATGGCATATTTCTGTGCATGATTTATCAGTCATGTGAGTGACCTATCCAGCCTCTTTTTCTTTGGACCTCGGTCTTGATATATTACTGAAAAGTCTCAGTCATGTGGCACAACAGAAATTATTAGAAGCATAGTACAGCACAATAAGGACTGTGGTGGCTTAGTGGTTAAGATGCTGAACTTGACAACTGGAAGGTTGGCAGGTCAGCAGTTCAAGAACCAAATACTGACAGAGTGAGCTCTCATTTCTGTCTCAGCTCCTGCCAACCTAAAAGTTTGAAAGCAAGAAATTGCAAGTAAATAAACATGTACTCACATTGGTGGGAAAGGTAACAGTGTTCCATGCACTCCAGTGCCTGCTCATGCCTGCCACATCACCATGGAAACAGCTGCAGACACAGACAGCGCTGGCTCTTTGGCTATACATGGAGATGAGCACCGAACCCTAGAGCAGGATATGACTGGCTTTCAAGCAAGGGTGACCTTTACCTTTAGTACAATACAATGAATACAAGACAATAAAAGTTACGTGGAGTGGTGAAATATCATTGAAGGTTGCCTCCCAAACCAATGCCAAGATTGGTGTCATTATCTTTCCCTCCAGTAGAACAGTCTTCTTCAGTACTGAGTAGAGTTGCCATAATTTTCTCCCACAAAACCGTGACAGAAGTATTTTTGTCAAAAAAGGACAGGTTATCTACAAAATAGCTTTTTAAAAACAAACATAATGACAGCTATAAAACACTTTCACATTAAATATATCAATAGGTAAAGGTAAAGGTTCCCCTTGCTCGAAAGCCAGTCATATCCGACTCTAGGGTGCAGTGCTCATCTCTGTTTCAAAGCCAGAGAGCCAGTGCTGTCTGCTGCTGCATACGTTTCCATGGTCATGTGGCAGGCATGACTAGACACCGAAGTGCACGGAACGCTGTGTGCCTTTCCCACCAAAGTGGTCCCTATTTATCTACTTGCAATTTCTTGCTTTCAAACTGTTAGGTTGGCAGGAGTTGGGACAAAGATGGGAGCTCATTCCGTCCTGCAGTACTCGGGAATTGAACCGCTGACCTTCCGCCTCCCGGTCAGCATCTTAGGCACTTGAGCCACTGCAATCCCTAAATAAATGAATTTATTTACAACAGTTAATTCTTACTGTAAGATAATCTGTTGTACTTCTGAGAAGTTGTGTCGTGGTCAACTTTAAACATCCTCAGTTCCAGGAAACACACTGGTCACACTTATCGGGCAGTGGTGTGAGACAAGGACATTAAGATTTGTCTCCAGGTATATTCCAACTCCAATGTGGCAGGAAATCGCTCGTTTGATGGTGAGAGTTTGAATTTATTTTAATGGTGTGTTATAATACACAATCAGTAAGTTTTAAAAATCCAGGACTTTAGCATGATTTTTATTGAACTGGCCGGGACAATTTTTCTGACCTTGAATCCGGAACAATCCCGGTTTTCCGGGACATATGGCAACCCTAGTACTGAGGTAGGGGGCAGCTATTCAGGAACTGGCAATATGGTCATATTCCAGTGATGCACTGCAAAATTTTTTACTACCTACTCTGTGGGCTGGCCAAATTTGTGGGTGGGGCCAAATCTGTGGGTGGGGCCAAACATCCTGCATTATGGGCTATGGAGGTGGGTGGGGCCAACCAAGTGAGCGTGGCTGGGGGGAATTTCTTCTACCGGTTCTGCAGAACCTGCTGCAGTGGCAGTGCATCACTGTCACATTCTGAATTTAGAGCTGAACTGAAGGATGGATGAAAGGGCTGCCCTGAGCAAAGTAGCTCAGGGTGACCAGAAACAGACTCTGCTTATGCCATTATAAGAACATTACATATTACAGGTATCACAACAATCTTAAGATTTTGTAGCATCTTAAGAAAAGGCTAGAGAGTAAGTGGAGAAAAGCTCCCACAGATGTCAATCTGGCTGGTGTAAAAAAGCACTCTGGCAATAAGAGCTGCACAGAAGGCATACAATTCTAGGATCATCACAAAGTCTGTCAATCATCAAGGGGAGATTTCCCCCCCTCATTTTTTCATTTTTTTTGTTTTTTAGTGGGTATTCATCAGCCAGATATATCTCAACCTGTAATCAGTTTGCAACTCATTTTAGATTTAAGACTGAGGCCATCCCAGGTTGACACAATTAACTGACATGTCCAGTGCACCATCCTGTCCAGGTTTATGGGATCAGTGTCAGCTGGTACAATACGGTAGGAATAAACATAGGAAACAATGATTTTCTATGTTTATAAGTCCCATGGGTGGAGGGAGAATTAGTGGTTGTCTTATGTATGTATGTATGTATGTATGTATGTATGTATGTATGTATGTATGTATGTATGTATGTATGTATGTATGTATGCATGCACTGTTTATTTTTTATTCCTTTTTTGTTTGTAAAATAATTTAAAAAAACATAGGAAGCAATGGCCAGGATGCTTGCAGTCTGTTAAGCATTGGTGCCCAAACTATGGCCTGTGGGCCGGATCTGGCCCCAACACCAATTCATCTGGCCCCTGCCGCCTTTGCTACTCCTAGAAGCGGAAGTAAAACGTGTCCATATGGGTGTGTTTTACTTCCGCTTCCAGGAGTGGCAAGGTTGACATGGGCCGAATGAATTGGTGTCATGAGCCAGATCGGTTCCACAGGCCGTAGTTTAGGCACCCCTGGTTTAAGCAGAGCAAATGGCAGCCTAAAAAAATCTATCTCATCCTGTTGCAAAACAGATTGCAATTTGCGTTTTACTTCTGCTTCCGGTGGGAGGAACCATGTGATTGGCCCACTGAACCACACGACTGGCCCACTGAACCACGTGACCGGCCTGTGACCCAAAAAGTTTGGGCACCCCTGCTGTAAAGCAACCATTTTTGCTCTTGACTCTTTTGGCTGGTCATTCAGATAATTAACTCCTCTCTTCAGGAGGGCTGTTTGCCTTTTTGGCTAAAGGAGACAATCATTTGGCCCATTCAGAAGAAGTCATGGTTAGTGGCCAACAACTTAAACAACTACATACTGGTCAGTAGCATTCCATTCTTAGGGAAAGATTGTTGAGAGGGTAGTGGCAGGGTGGCGTTTCTGGAGGAGATGAACTACCTCGATGCTTTACAGTCAGGCTTCAGCTGCACCATGGTACCAAAATTGCACTGATTGCACTGCTTGATGACCCCCTGAGAGAATTGGACAGGGGTAATATTACCCTATTTGTATTGTTGGATCTGAACAGCCTTCAATACTGTTAACCACAATATCCTCCTCGACAGGTTGTTGGGACTTGGGATCAGGGGATAAGCTTTGGCCTGAATCTAGTCCTTTCTTGGCAATCATGTCCAGATAGTGCAGCTAGGGGAGGCAGCATTAAAGTGGTATCTTTGACACTTTTTAGGTAAAGTAGACAGAGGAAACAACTTAATTTTCCCCCATTCATAACTGATAAGCCCTGAATTATGCAACTTGCACCTCAAGAAGCTTCCAGATGAGCTATACAAAGTCCTAGAGTCGTGATGGTGAACTTTAGCACTCCAGCTGTTCTGGGCTTCTGGGAATTGAAGTCCATGAACAGCTGGAGTGCCAAGGTTTGCCATCGCTGCCCTAGAGGATTTGACCATCTTTCTTATTCTGTTCAACACCTGTATGAGGCCATTGGGCAAGATTATTCAGAGATTAGAGGTTCACAATGATCAGTACGCAATGATCAGTACCTCCAGAAGGATATTATGGAGTTGGAAAAAGTGCAGAGGAAGGCAACCAGAATGATTAGGGGACTGGAACACCTTCCTTACCATCTGAGGCTGCAACTGTTGGGCCTTTTCACTCTTGAACGACGGCGTCTAAGAGGTGACCTGATTGAAGTTTATAAAATCATGCACGGTGTGGACAAAGTAGATAAGGAAAAACTGTTTTCCCTATCGCATAACACTAGAACTAGGGGACACTCCATGAAACCTTTGGGTATTAGTTCTCAAACAAATAAGAGAAAGTACTTTTTCACCCAGAGGATTACTGGTCTATGGAACTCCCTGCCAGAAGAAGTGGTGACAGCTGTCAGTCTTGACATCTTTAAGAAAGGATTAGACAAGTTCATGAAGGACAAGGGTATCAATGGCTATAATTATGGATACTTAAGGACAACCTCCGGGTTGGAGAGATAGGCAGGATATCTCTCAATGCCATTTCCAGGGAATCCTAAGAAGGTGAAGGCATCTCTTTGGGAATACCCTGAAGGAAATGGTGAGCCACTGTGTGAGACAGAATGCTGGACTGGATGGGCTGTGGCCTGTTCCAGCAAGGCTGTTCTTATGTTAATGATACAGAAATCGATCTCTCCTTTTCTACCTTAGCAGTGGAGAATGTTTAGGTCCTTGAGCAATGCCTGGAAGTCACTGGGCATTAGAGGAGGGAGAATAAATAAACCAAAGTCAAATCCGGTGGGAAAAGGAGATCTTGTTGGTTAGGGCTTCTCCCAGCCAGTTGTAGGGAAGCGTCCTTAGTACAGACCAGGGTTCCTCAAACTTGGTTCTCCAGGTGTTCTTGGACTTCAATTACATGAAGCTCAAGTCAGCTCACTTGCTGATCAGGCTTCTAGGAATTGAAGTCCAAGAACATCTGGAGAGCAAAGTTTGAGGAACCATAGTCTACCATCTAGTCTTTCTAGTCACAGCAGCGTTATCATGCGTTTGGGAGAACCACCTATTACAGCTTTGAGCTGACATTTTAATTTTTTATGATGTAACCTCAAAGCAACACTGCAGGGTATTGTGACAAATTAAAAAGGTTTGTCGTCATCATCATTGGAAAGATCCTTAGAACAATATTATGTTGTTGGGTAAATTAAAATTGCAGTCACTTGGGAGTGTTTCATGGGAGAATAGTCCCCATTTGGCTGGGAAATACTGTACCTGAATTACCCTTTCTTTAATTGCCTCCATTCAAGGAATAGAATTATCATTTCTTTAATTGTCTCCATTCAAGAAATTCATTTAAAACACGGTCTTCCTTGTAATACCCTTAGAGATGAGCTGTCTATCTTTCTCCTTAATTTTTAACCATTCATGAAAGACGTTATTCAAGATTTCGATTTCGTTTTGTTTTCTCAAATGTGAAATCAGTCTGGAATTTTAACAAGCAACATCATCTATGCTTCAGGTTCTGCTGCCTTTATTTACAGATTTGAAATTGCTCATACAAATAGAACTGGGTGTGCACTTACTCACAATGACCTTGGCACGAAATAAAAATCCACTATTTTCCTTCAGAGAACTTGGCCTTCTTTAGTCCTGGGCTTCAGAGCAAAATTTATGGGATATTAACTGGCTTAAATCAACTAAAGGAATGATGCCAGCGCTTCTGTGAAACTGCTGCCCTTGGAAGACCACACAGGTGGTCTAACTTTCTATTCATTTAACTCTAGCCAAAACCCAACACAAATATTATTAAATCAAAAGTTTCCATTCCAGATATTTATGATATCAAAGAGGGTGAAGGGTTGGGGAAGAGCTATTGATAATGTTATGCACCTGATAATTTTGTCCCTTTCTGGGAGCTGTAATCCACTAATGTCTTTTCTATTAAAAGCAAGTCTGCTCCTAAATAAAAGAAATGTTGTCAGGCCACCCTAGCTTTTAAAGATCATCCATTATCCTGCAAAAAAAGCCCAGCTGTCTGGAAAGAAAATCTGACCTACAGCGTTGGATATGGGTGACGAGCAGGGAATGAAGAAAAGTCAAGCTCCAGTAACTTTTAATGACAGAACTTGTTAGGGTTAAAAAAACAGCGCTGCCCTCATGCTGTGATTAAATATGAATAGGAACTCATCATCTCAACCATTCCAGGTTGCACCATTGTGAACAGGCTTGTTTCTTTCTAAATTAATCATTCTGAGCTACTCAGCAACAGGGCCTGGGTACACAAAGCAGCGTGAGACAGAAAAACTCACTGTCGGCTGCCAAATGGAAGCACAAATGAGCGGGGCTTTGCCATTTTTGCCTGTCTCTTGAATTGTGCCTACTTTGCCCAGTCCCCGCTTGGCTCCAAAGGGCAGGATAGAAACTGGGTCAAATTAGGAAGCGATAGATAGGCCTCAAACTGGCAAAAGCAATGCAAACAAAAACGGCCTTTCTCTCCCGCACACAGGCTAAAATATTTAAAAATTGGGTTGGCCTGATATGTAGACTAAGCAGGCAGGCTTTCTTCCTGGGAGTTCAGTTTTATCACCTCAGGATTCGTTTGAGCGGTTTTAGGGGAAAAAAATCTCTTTCTCCGGTCTACCTCCACCACCACCACTCAACTATAACATGGAAATAAGGAGGTCGTCCCCCTTTCCCAAGACTATCGTGAGGGTGAATGTGAGAGGAATGGCAAAATGCTTTGGTGCACAGAGGGCGAATTCATGCCGGCAGAATTACGGCTGCAGACAGAATTGCTGCCCTTCAGGAAAGGACTCAAAACCTGGCTGGCAGGGCAGGTGTGGGGCACTGACGGGGAGATGGGTGGCCCCTGCCCATTGACTCATTTAAATAATTTGTCCCTCTTTTCAGATGGGTTGGGTGGGTTTTTAATGGGTTTTTTAAAATGTGTTTTTTTAATCAATGTTTTTATGTTTTTATACTGTTGTGAGCCACCTGGAGTTGCTCCGGCGAGGGGACGGTGTTACAAAATAAATAAATAAATAGATTAACTGGACAACCCATGAGATGCTGGGAAATAATAGTTTGGGCGAGCGAGACTGTATTTGAAGCAGTAATTACAGAGGCAAGGGCCAATTGCTTGGCAGAGATACACCCGATGGAGTCTAGCAAAAGCCCTCGACTGCAACTCGTATCCGAGAATGCATCTCCCCCACACACACCCGGAAGCAGGAAAAATGTCATTGGCGTGGATTTGTTTAAGGTGGATCCCAGCTTGCCATGAAATGAAAAGCAACAGCCTAAATAAAGGTGAGATGTGGTGCTGGAGGAGAGTTTTGAGAGTCCCCTGGACAGCGAGGAGAACAAATAGGTCAATCTTAGAAGAGATTAGCCCTGAGTGCTCCTTAGAAGGACAAATAACAAAGATGAAGTTGAAGTATTTTGGACATCAAATGAGAAGAGAGGATTCACTTGAGAAGGCCTTGATGCTGGGGAAGGTGGAGGGCAAAAGAAGGAGGGGACGGCCAAAGATGAGATGGCTAGATGGTATTGTAGACACAATGGGCACGGGGCTGTGCGGACTAAGGAGGATGGTGGAGGACAGGGGTGCCTGGAGAGCGATGGTCCATGGGGTCGCAAAGAGTCGGAATCGACTGTGTGACTGAACAACAACAACAAAATAAAGGTGCCACACTACAAGGGAAAATAGTCTTATGAGGTAGGTCCTATAACTGCTCTTGCACACAAGGCTGCTCAGGGTAGCATCAGATATATTGTCTAGCCTACGCTACAGACTTAAACTGGTTTGATACCCTATCCCCATGATGGCGAACCTTGGCACTCCAGATGTTCTTGGACTTCAATTCCCAGAAGCCCAAGCCCCCGTGAATCCACACAAATGGGTTTGCTGTGATTCATCCTGCCCGCGCCACGCTGCCCTTGTCATTCCTGGAAGTGGAAGTAAGGTTCGCCATCACGGCTCTACCCCTTTTCACGGCTCTACCCCTTTTCACGGTTCATTGAAAATGACAGTTCAAAGAAATGTACCAAAGCTGCCTAGCAGAGAATTCTAAGTACCTTATTAAACTACAAATCCCGGCATTCCATAGAAGTCGTCAGCACAATATTGGAGTGCTATAACTGCATAATGTAGAGGGCCTTTGCATATGCAAATATGTAAGCTTTCCACTCCATTGTTCAGGATGAAATCTCTGTTTTATTTTCTGGCAATGTGAAAATCTCTTCTTTTGTTTTGATACCAACTTCATTTGAAAGGGATCCTCAGGGCAGTGTAAATATGTTTCTTCGGCAAATGGTTATTTTTTTTCCCTGTCACATGTCTAAATTCTTGAATTATAGTACTGTATATATAAAAATGTGAAATAAAAATTATCCAGGCAAACATATGGTGAAAAGATGGCGGGGGGATTCATAATTCACTGGAGAATTCACAGTTTGGTGACAACTGTATTTCTTTCAGGAAGTTATTCTAAAGTTAGGCAGTAGAAACACTCACTTATACAAGTTTATAATGTATTTCTTCTGCTGATAGGAAATAAAGGCAACCCTTTCTCAAGATACTGTACATGAATTGAGATGATGAAGTGGGAGATGCTTGGACAGGTATTTGGGTCCAAGACCCTTGGGAATAACCCAGAAGCAGATGAATCTGATAGCACTGCATTGATACCATCGTCAGTATATTTTTAAAACATGAATGATCTGTGATAATATTTGAACTGATGTTGTTCCTGTTATGTACCATTCATTTGCTCCTGATCAGATAAACCTCTTAAGCAATGGCCTCTTAAATATTCTA
Source organism: Bradypodion ventrale (assembly GCA_035047345.1). Classification (NCBI taxonomy): domain Eukaryota; kingdom Metazoa; phylum Chordata; class Lepidosauria; order Squamata; family Chamaeleonidae; genus Bradypodion; species Bradypodion ventrale. The sequence continues at coordinate 66,535,493 of JAWDJE010000001.1, read as the reverse complement.
TTAACTGACTGTTCAACTCTTGAAACCTAAATACCATGGTTTCCTTTATTGAGTCAATTTCTCTCATGTTTGGTCTTCCTCTTTTCCTGCTGCTTTCAACTTTGCCAGCATTTTTGTTTCTTTCAGTCAGTTGTTTCCTCTCATGACATGAGTAAACTACATTAAGTTTCAGTTTAACCATGTTAGCTTCTAGAAACAGTTTTGCTTGTTTTGATCAAGAACCCATTTATTTGTGATTAATTGATGTTAAAGCCTTTTTATTATTCTACTTATGGTGCTGTATATATAGATATATATATATATATGTTTTGTATGTTTATTTTTGAAAAATTTAATAAAAAACAATTAAACATAAAAATAAAATGAATTCCCAATGTGATGTTAAAAGTGGTCTTTTCTTCTGTATTGAGCAATAGTTTTTATTTCATGAATTGTACATTTTTACACACTTAGAGGAAATTATCTCTGTGCTAAAATATCTTTCTCCAATATACGACCATTCTTTATATACTGTAATGTGTCAATTTATTTAACCCGACTGTGCAATCTGGTAGGACATAACCATCCAAATTCTCTTATCCAGTTATGCTGGTGTAAAGCAAAGAGCATAACTTTTGCAGGGGAATTCCTTAAATTAAGAAATCACCATAGATGTTATGTGTTGCATAAAGTGTACAACTGATATAGAGGGTGTGCAACTCTGTAGCGACTTTTTAATTTAAGCATTGTGGCTCCAAAGGTTAGGCCATTTGTGTAACTAGACAAGAGGATTTTGGCTTTCTACTCTGAAGTAGCTCCTAATGGTTTCAGAAGAGATTATGGGCAGAAAAGTGCATAGAGGATTACAGCTTTAATTGGTAAATAATTTACTTAAACCCATTGAGCAATGCATTAACGGAAACTTGAATTACTTCACCGCCTATTTCTCATCTTATACTTTGCTGCATCTTTTATCATAATTTCTTTAACATTTATTTCACTGCACTCATCATATTAATTCTCATCATTTTTGCTATGGTGTCAATTTTGCCATGCTCTACTTGCTATTTGGCAGTGAATCAAGAGAAGTACAGTATTTTAATACAGTTTAACATAAAACAGCTTACTTTGGATACAATTGCTGAATTTCTTAAGCTAACGAAAACTACAAGCAACCTTGCAGCACTTTTAATAAGCCTTGTTTGGTATTGGCTTTTGTCAACAAAACTAAAAACTTGTGGTATAGTTTTTTGTGACCTGCTTCATGTGATGTAGTGTAGTCAATGAAGGCTTGCATGCCTTCACAAGATTCTTCATTGTTTTTGCTGTAAGAGACTAACAAGTCTGTCTCCATAAATCAATGCAACACATATATTTAGGACAAGTTTTGATTTAACTGAAAGACGAATTCAGTTTTCATGCTTTTTGAACCTTAGATGTACACTGTAAAGTATGAACATCCTACAGAGGAGGAGGTAGTGGGAGGGGGAAGAGGGGGGAGGGGGATGTAGTTGAACGTTTGGAAATTGAAGTAGAATCCAAATGTTCATTAAATATGTTGTGAAATGGAAGATACATAGCAAAAACCAGCCGTTTTAGCAGTTTTTTTTTTCAAATTTGAGAAATTTAGCACTTTTTCAAAGCCCTGTATCTCAGTACCTATTGGGTTAAAAATAAGTTTGGCCAGTGATAATTGAAGGAATTTTAATGCTCTACAACTTTCTAATTACATGTGGTACACAAAAAAATGCATGGTTTAGAAGATATAATCGAAACACTGAGAAAAGTGCTAAAATTTTGCAGTCCCCCCCCCCCCCAGATTCAATAGGAAATTTTGTTGGATAAATTAAGTTTAACTCCACTGGGCACCCATACACAATATCCCAGAGTTTCATTAACTTGGGAATTTTTGCAAGGTCTAAAGTACATCTCGACTGGGCTACCTAGACATGTAGATGTAATTTCCCACTACAGTATCTCAAGAAGTTATGGTTTTCTTATTTACAGCCTTCAAGCATCTTATTTTGTGTCCCAACCTAGCCAATATTGATGATTTTGACAGCAATTGAAACAATATTACAGTACAGTATTACAGAAAGGGGCTGAAGTGGCTCATTGGTTAAGAAGCTCACCTTGTTAGCTGGAAGGCTGGCAAGTTGGCAGTTTGAGACTTGGGTACTGCATGACAGATTGAATGCCCATCTCTGTCCCAGCTCTTGGGGACATGAAAGGAGCCTCTTTTGGGCTTTTCCTGAGTTGAGCTTCTTCCACAAAAATACTTTCAACCCAGAATAATTTCTGACATAAAATTATTATTATTATTATTATTATTATTATTATTATTATTATTATTATTACTACTACTACTACTACTACTACTACTACTACTACTACTACTACTACTACTACTACTACTACAGAAATGTCTCTAGCAAAGTGGCATCTCATTAGTTCAACACCATCTGTTTTCTTCTGATGCTAACATGAGAAAAACTGCAAAACGTCACACTGGTGAGGCCTACATGGGTATACAGTATATAAACTTGCTGTGTTATACCTTATGTTTGCTAAGTTTAACTATACACACTAACTAATTTCCTTCAACAAACGGTTATTCTTTTTCCATCACATGTCTAAATTCTTGAATTATATTTTAATTACTTTTCTTATCCCACCGGCTAGGCTTTTGTTGTTTTTAAAGAAGGATGGCTTAATTATTTTCGAAGCCTTCATAGAACCCTGTCCATAGAAAGCGCTTTTCTTCAGACTTTCAAGCCCTACATTGGGAGTTGGCTCGTGACCAGCGCACTGAACCAGAGAGTCATGTAGGTAGCAGCAAAGCCAATTTTGGTGAAGTAATCATAGTTGACTGCCTCGCATGAACTTATCACACAAACATGTCTGCAAACAAAAAAAAATCGGCAGCCGTATCGGTTTTGATTCTGAATCCATTTAGATATATTGAAACAGCAGCTATATTAGAAAGCAGAGAGACACCTTCACGGACTATTGCCTACGCCTCAGCACAGCATTCAAACAGTCTTGTTAGACAAAAAGGGAGCTTGATGCAAATATCTTAACAAGCATCCCATCTGTGAGGTCACTGGGATATTTCAAACAACTTTCAACTCTCATTAGTATAAAAGTTTCCACAACTGTGTCCATATCTTTTGTAACTTCTGCAGCCAAACCTCATGGGAAAGTCTCTGAACTGGGTGACACTTTTACCCATGGGTCAGTCTTCAGTAATGAGGTCCAATTGAGGGTCTTTTGCACTTCTCGGCTGTATATGTTGTAAAAACCTTTTGCATTGTGTTTTCTCTTTTCTTTTATCCTCATAATACCCTGGCTTCTGCCATGCAAATCTCATTATTTCTAATTGGCTGCAATTAGGATCTTCAGGCTGGTGATCACAGCCATTAAGAACTGTTCCAAGATAACATTTTTCTCCTGTAATGAAATGTGTATATTTGATAAAACATATGCAAAAGATTACTTTCTACTACATTTTCTTCTTCTACTTAATTTTTTTCTTTGAAACGTCTTTTATAAATCACACCTTTGTTTGAAGTAAGAACAGTCACTCGATTTAGGATAGATTACAGGTATGAATATACAGTATATGAAATATGAAACAACTGTTATTTATTGATAATGTTAAATGGTATTTCTTCAAGCCATTCAATAAAAGTTATTTGAATTAATTAATTAAAAAGTTAATTTGCTGTTAAAGCAATCCAAATTTAGATGAAGAAATGACCCAAAATAATCACTTCTTTTAAAAGACAAAGCAAGCTATGACAGTACTATTTAGTTATATTCTATTCATATTTATTCAATAAATGAGTGTAGGATTTCAGCCATAATTTGTTCTCCCACTCTTCAAAGCATAAGGACTGAAATGGGGACGTTAATAGCATAGCAAGCAAGAAAGAAACCCTATTTGAGATTAGGGACATTTACAGCCATTGAATAGATCTGGTTAGTGTTGCTGGTGAATGCATATGGACAACAATACTTTTTCACATTCTCATGAGAGCTGGAACAATCAACAAGTAATTTTAGGATGATTTATGAACAAGAGATCCATTCTCTATTGTTTATTTTCTCTCTCTCACATAGAAATACATAGACTGTTAACCATGTATATTACAACCCTACATAATTTATTTGAAAGTAAATCCCACTGTACTTTGTGTGAGGTGTTTCAGCAAATATGTCTAGGGCTGTATTCCATATTCTTTATTCCATGCATGTTAAACACAATATTAGAGTGTAACGTAAGAATTGAGAAACCAGGGTAAGCAAAAACTGTAAAGGCTTTAGAAAACATTTAGGAGGTTTTTTTTTCAAGTTGATTAATACAAAGAAAGGGTAGGCATGTCATTTAAAAGCAAAGGAGAAGTATGCAGGAAAGAAGCAAGATAAGTAATTTTGGTAGCCAACTGAACTTTTAAAAAATCCTAGGAGCAGACATTCATAGTAAGTAAAATGTACAGTCACTAGTCCCCATCCCCCAAATGATTTTGTGACAAATGAGTTTAAAACCACTTTTCAGTTGCTTTTCCTCTATTTTTATTGTTCTTGAGCTTTTTTTGAGAGAGAGAGAGAGAGAGAGGGACAATGAACAATTTTTTTGTATTGAACTTCCTTCAGATTGAAATTGTAGAAGAACTCTTCCAGAAGTGTTCAATTAATATGGGCTTACTTCTGGGTAGATATGCACAGGAATAAATTATGACTAACAGTGATTTTCTGCTATTCAGGCTCTCTAAAGCAGGAGTTCTCAACCTTTTTAAGCCGGGGGCCCGGGTCACGCTCCCTCAGACAGCTTCGGGGGGGGGGGCTGGATGGCCATTTTGCCATTCCTCCACTACATGGCACTTCCGGGTGTGGTGGGACATGAAATGGCGCCATGGGCCGCAGGTTGAGAATCTCTGCTTTAAAGATTAGATCTATCCTTTGGTTTTATTATAGTTTCTCACATTTTTTTAACTGCAAAAAATCAATTTGTGTGGGAAAGGTGACATTTCCAGATGGGACCATCCCATTCTACGGCATGAAAGGAAGGAGATAATGGGACCAACTAAACACACTTTTGTCCCATTGTTTGTGCTGCAGTCCTCAATTTTAATTTTGAGACTCCCTTGACTCAAGTGAGCCCAATCTTTCCACATGAATATTAAATACATTTTGTTTGGCAGGCAGAGCTCTCTCTACCCACCCCCCTTTTAAGCTCTTCTGCTCAGTTTGTTTTGGCTTTTCTTTTTTTGCTTCCATCACCACCTACCTATATAAGTCTTTAGGGACTGCAGCGGCCTAGTGGTTAAGACGCTGACTGGAAGGTGACAGGTCAGCAGTTCGATACCCGAGTACTGCACGATGGAATGAGCTCCCATCTCTGTCCCAGCTCCTGCCAACCTAGCAGTTCAAAAACAGGAATTGCAAGTAGATAAGTAGGTACCACTTTGGTGGGAAGGTAAACAGCGTTCCGTGCACTCCAGTATCTAGGCATGCCTGCCACATTTCCCCAGAAATGTCTGCAGACTCAGACAGTGCTGGTTCTTTGACTGTAAACAGAGATGATCACTGAACCCTAGAGTCGGATATGGCTGGCTTTCGAGCAAGGGCAATGTTTACCTTTACTATATATCATACCTGTCAAGTATCCCATTTTGACTGGGAAATTCCGTATTTTACCCCTCTTTCCCGCCGTCATCCTGAACTTGGAGCGGCCAGAGGGGGGTGGTTACTGCACATGCACACCCATCAGAGGCAGCGGTGCACATGCATGAGGGGTTGCTGTGTATGCGTGAAGGGGTTACTGCACACGCGCGCCCATCGGAGGAGGCGGTGCGCATGCGCAAGGGGTGGCTGTGCATGCGCGAAGGGGTTACTGCACATGCATGTCCATCAGAGGCAGTGATATGCATGCACAAAGGGGTTACTGCACATGTGTGAAGGGGTTACTGTGCATGCACACCCATTGGAGGCAGCATGCGCAGGTGCCTGTGCCCAGAAAATTTCCCTTATTTTTGCGGCCGGAACTTGACAGGTATGCTATATATGTCTCTTGGGGCAGTGATGAGAGGTAGCCTGGTCACACTACAGACTCCATTCTGAAGAATTCTATCACTCTAATGTCCTCCTCAATGCTAATGTTGTCCTTCAAATAATTCTGAAAGAGAATTTTGGAATATCAATGTCTCCTCACGTGCTGCAAGACGAGTCCAAAGTTAAGGAGCCATGGCCTTGCAGAAGTAGCTGGGCTCCAAGTCTCAACATAGCCACCATAGTTAATGGGGAGAGATAGTGGAAGTTGAAGTTCTATATTACTTGGGGGAACCACCATTGGCTGTCTCTGGAAAAGCCAACTACAGTACTTGCTTCTTCTCGGAACTCTTGATAATTAAGAGCTATGGAACGGCTATAGTCAAAACTAGAAGATTTTATAATGGAATTGGTAGTTGAGATCAATTTGGAAATCATTCCCATTTATAAAAGATTTTTTTTTTTTAGTTGAGGCAGAAGGAATTTGTTGTGTACTGAATGTAGTGTATTGAATGTATTTGTAACCACACAAATGGGTACAGGTAACACTGTAACCTTCTGTATGAGGACGCGAGCTAGTGGCCACCGGGGGCAATAGCGAGCGCCCAGCTCACAGGGTTCACATCACTCAAATGCCTTCAGCTGCGCGGGAAAGATTCCCGCGCTCACCTCACCTGGACAAGAAAGGCGTGACCAAGGATGACATCACTATGGACAGCAGCCAATGCCTGTCGAAGAGCCAGATTCAAGTAGATAGCCACCGTATAAAAAGAGCTGTTTGTCCGCCATTACCACATGTTCGTGCTGTACTCCATGCAATAAAGATGTGTTAGGCTAGCTTACAGCCGTTTCCATTGTCTTGATTCCCAAACACTAAATTGGCGACGAAGGTGGGATATGGATTCCCACGGGGACAAGACAATAGCTCAGAAGCCAGTTTTCGACGTGACCCATCCCGAGCAATGGGACTGGTTTGAGATGCATTTCAAGAGTACGGTGGCGTATGCGGGCATCACCGACGCTGGGAAGAAGAAGGGTCTTCTCATCACGATGCTCGGGTTCCACGCCGTGCAAGCACTGATGGATCTGGTGGCACCACGAGAGGTGGACCAGGTTTCGGTGACGGAAATACTGAGGGTTCTGCGGAACCATTTCAAGCCCAAGGTGTCCTTCTTCTCTGCCAGGGCCACCTTCGCGAGGAGGGACCAAAAGCCGGGTGAGTCAATATCCGAGTATGCAGCGGCTCTCCGCGTTTTGGCAACCCCATGCGAATGGCGGGAAATTCTAGACGTGGCCCTGAGGGACAGGATGCTCTGCGGGATGAGAGACGGGGAGACCCAGAGGAAGCTCATGAACCGTGGCCACGACCTCACGTTTAAAGAGGTACTACAAGAGGCTCTAGCAGCTGAATCCACGTGGGCCGGGTACAAGCTTCTCAAGGCAAAGCCCCCACCAGTCGAGGCAGCTGCATCCGCCGTCCAGGCGGCCTGGAGGGCGACCCCTGCCCCACGCTCGCCCACATCCTCAGAGGCTTCTGCCACCCCAGGCTCCAGCGAAGATGAGGGGGTCCGGAAGGTCAGGAAAGGGCTGAGCGAGAAGAAGGGGAAAGGGGGGCGGCGCTGCGATGGGTGCGGAGCGTCCCACGAGCGGAGCAAGTGTCCATTCCGAAAAGCTGAGTGCCACAACTGTGGGCGGAAGGGCCACATCGCCAGGGTCTGCAAGCAACGCCAGGGAGAGAGTAAGCGCGCCACGTGCAGCCGGGATGGCGTCGGCAGAGTCGGCGATGGCGGCGACGACCCAGAGGGGAACCACGTGTGTCTGCGAGTGCATGCAGAAGACGACGTGGCCGTCCACAGCGTGCCTCTAGGGCAACCACGCTTTTATGCTGAGGTACTGTTGCAAGGGGTCCCTGTTAAGATGGAGATAGACTCGGGGTCTGTTTACTCCCTCATTTCCCATAAGGAATTTTTGCAAATTCCCCCCAAGGAGCGACCCAAACTCAAGGAGATGGGGGCGAACTTAAAAGATGTGCAGGGAAATGTGATTCCAGTATTGGGGATTGGGGACTTCGAGACACGGTACAAGGGACTCCGAAGGAAACTCCCCCTGGTTGTTCTAAAGAATGGGGGGTGTAATCTTTTGGGGACACAATGGTTCAAACCCCTGGACATCTTCATAGGCGGCGTCCATGCCATCGGGGGGAATGAGATTCAGGCAGTGTGCGACGCACACGCAGAGGTATTCAAGAAGGGACTCGGGAAGTACAAGGGGCGCCCAGTTTCCTTCGACCTGGACCCGGAGGTCCGCCCAATGAGACTAAAACCACGTCGGGTTCCTTTCGCCCTAAAGGATAAAATTGAGGCAGAACTGGACAAATTAGTGGGGCAAGGGATTTTAGTGCCGGTGGACTCTGCAGAGTGGGAGACTCCGATTGTTACAGTATTGAAAGCAAATGGGGAAGTGCGAATTTGCGCTGACTACAAGTGTACAATTAACAAGGCGATCCGCCCTAATGCCTATCCGGTGCCGGTAGTTAGCCATCTGCTGGCCACTTTACATGGGGGAAAAGTTTTTGCTAAACTAGATCTGGCGCAGGCGTATCAGCAGCTTCCAGTAACCCCAGCCACAGCTGCTGCGCAGACCATTGTAACTCACAAGGGGGCATTCAAGGTAACGCGCCTACAGTTTGGCGTGAACTCGGCGCCGGGGATATTTCAGTCTCTTGTGGAACGGTTGCTAAAGAAATTACCAGGGGTCTTGCCATTTTTCGATGATATCTTGATATCTGGGGAGAGCGAATCAGAACTGGCCCAGAGACTAGATAGGGTCCTTACAGCCTTCGAATCCGCGGGGTTGAGGCTGCGGAGGGACAAATGTGTGGCCAGGGAGGTGGAGTTTCTGGGGTTCCGCATAACCTCTGCGGGGGTGAAACCCGCTGAGTCTAAAGTCGCAGCTATTCAAAACGCCCCTCGCCCCACCGCGAAACCGGAGCTGCAGTCCTTCCTGGGGCTGCTGAATTTTTACCATTCCTTCCTGCCCAGAAAAGCGATGATTGCAGAGCCCCTGCATGCATTGCTGAAGAAGGATGCGGTTTGGCGGTGGGGGGAGAAACAGGAGCGGGCTTTCAGCGAACTCAAGCAGCTTCTCTCTTCGGAGGCTATTCTAACCCACTTCGACCCAAAGAAGCCGGTAGTCTTGGTCTGCGACGCCTCACCAGTGGGGGTGGGGGCGGTCCTGTGCCACGTGCTAGAGGGGGGGCGAGAAGCCACAGTTGCATTCTACTCGAGATCTTTGTCCAAGGCTGAACGAAATTACTCCCAAACAGATAGGGAGGCACTTGCCATTGTTGCGGGGACAAAGAAGTTCCATGACTTTTTGTATGGTCGCCCTTTCACCATTGTAACCGATCACAAGCCGCTGTTGGGTATTTTCACCTCAGACAAGCCCACTCCACAGATCCTCTCCCCCAGGATGCTTAGGTGGGCGATTTTTCTGAATGCATACAGGGGGGCGTTAGAGTACCGCCCCGGAAAAGAGATAAGCCACGCGGACGCCCTCTCAAGGTCTCCTCTGCCCCACCTGGGGGACCCAAAGAGTGAGGTAGAACAGGATAGCCAAGTCCTCCTCATTGAAGCCCTCGATGCCCCCCCCATTTTGCCCAAGGAAATTGCTGCCGAAACGGCCAAGGATAAAACGTTAGCCCTTGTGAGATCCTGGGTACAGAAGGGTACAGAAGGGGTGGCCCACAGCTCCCCCCGCAGACGAGTTTGCGGCATTTTTCAGGAAGAGGGTTGAGTTGTCCGCAGAAAGGGGGTGTCTGTTGTGGGGGGAGAGGGTGGTGGTCCCACAGGCACTAAGAGCGAGGGTGCTACGGCTTTTACATGTCAGCCACCCAGGGATTGTGCGCTCTAAGGCGCTGGCCAGGAGCTACTTCTGGTGGCCTCAGCTAGACGCAGACATTGAACACATGGTGAACACCTGCGAAAGTTGCCAGAGCTCTCGGCCTGAGTCCCGCCTTCCACACAGAGAATGGGACACAGCTAGGGGACCGTGGTCCCGCCTCCACATAGACTTCGCAGGGCCATTCAGGGGTTCATTTTTTCTGCTTGTGGTGGACGCATACTCCAAGTGGTTAGAGGTAATTCCAATGCGCCACACCTCATCAGCTGGGACCATAAAGCAGCTGCGCAAACTGATATGCACGTTCGGGATACCTGACGTCATAATCAGTGACAATGTGAGTTGCTTCACGTCAGCTGAGTTCCAGGCGTTCTTAGAGTCCAACGCCATTCGGCACATCACCTCAGCCCCTTTTCACCCTGCAACAAATGGCCAGGCGGAACGTCTGGTGCGCACAATGAAGGAAGGGCTGCGGCGCATGGGTCCCGGGGATCTGGACCGGCAGCTCTGCCAGTTTCTGTTGGCATATCGAGTGACGCCATTGGCGTCGGGATACTCTCCCGCGGAACTCCTCATGAAGAGGAAGTTACACTCATTATTAACTAGATTGGATCCTACCCGGGTCGAGGATAGAGGAAGAAATATTGAGCACAGCCCCACCAAGAATTTCCAGATAGGAGAGCCTGTTCATTGCAGAAACTACGCCACCACAGGGCCAGCATGGGTGCCGGGGGTAGTCATTAATCAAACAGGACCAGTCTCATTCTGTGTCGAGACCAACACGGGTCTCCTCTGGAGAAGGCACGCTGACCAGCTTAGGCACCGAGTGGTTGGGGGGCCGGACAGAGGGGATCAGCAGCAACATTCAGCGTTAGGGTTCTCCTCCACCCGTTTAGACCAAGGGGGAGAAAATGGAGGGCAACAGTCCCAAACAGGGGGGGGGGAAGCTTAGGGTCAAACTCATATCCTTTTCATACGCCAGCTCTATCCAGTCCCTTGAAAGAGAGGAACGAGTTTGCCCCTGTAGTTCTACCCAGCCCCTCGAGGGAGGGAAATGAGTTTGCCACTGTTGCCCCTGAATTAGATTTTGAGTTATCAAACCGGGGGGGGGGGGGTTCGGAGTGTTCCCCCACCCGTCCAAGCGAAGAGCGGGGTTTTTCTTTAGCCCCTAGTGCCCCCGGTTTGTCCACATCCACATCAGAAACCCTTCCTCCCCCTTCTCCTGCCCATCCCAAAGCGGCAAGCCCGCGGCGAGTCACTAACGAGTCATCCTCTTCAATTGCAGGACAAGAACCAGGAGGACACAGACGAGGGGGGATGGCCGAGTCAAGCATAACGGCCGCACGGCCAAAACGCACATGCAAGAAACCAGTTTGGTTAAGGGACTTTGTCCCATCTTAGGGGGGAGGGATGTTGTGTACTGAATGTAGTGTATTGAATGTATTTGTAACCACACGAATGGGTACAGGTAACACTGTAACCTTCTGTATGAGGACGCGAGCTAGTGGCCACCGGGGGCAATAGCGAGCGCCCAGCTCACAGGGTTCACATCACTCAAATGCCTTCAGCTGCGCGGGAAAGATTCCCGCGCTCACCTCACCTGGACAAGAAAGGCGTGACCAAGGATGACATCACTATGGACAGCAGCCAATGCCTGTCGAAGAGCCAGATTCAAGTAGATAGCCACCGTATAAAAAGAGCTGTTTGTCCGCCATTACCACATGTTCGTGCTGTACTCCATGCAATAAAGATGTGTTAGGCTAGCTTACAGCCGTTTCCATTGTCTTGATTCCCAAACACTAAAGAATTGTAATGCTAATGTGGAAGTGAATGGAAGAAAACATTTGTAGGAGTTAATAGATAAGTAAGATTTTAAAAAAAAGAATTAAAAAGAGATACAGTGGGTAGAGAAAAAAACATATTGTTATGAAAATAAAAAAGAGCCTTGTGGCAAAAAGAGCAGACACTGCAGCAGGAGAGACATGGTTCTCAAACTATATCAACCACAAATTAATCCATTCATCATTTCCAGGAAGTTGCATTCATGTTTGTTTGATAAACAAGATCTATTCCACAGGAGCTTGTCTTTAAGTGCTTTTTAAAATTCAATGGAAAAGTGCTGACAAGTGTTGTCATGCAGAAATTAATTCTTTCAACACAATCTTCGGTGGCTTCGAATGATTTATACAGTGTAAAGTATTTGGCAAAATTCAAATCCATTTATCCTGCTTAAACAATGGAACAAAAGCATTTAAGTCAACATTCCATTCAGTTCAGCCTCTTCATTACTAGCTTTTAAACCAACAAGTTCACAGCTGTAACATCCTGTTTAAGGTCCTTTAAACTAACACATACAGTATAACTTTTCCCAAATGCTGGGGAAAAAAACCTAATTGAGAAGGTAGCGTCTGCTGCTCCCTTGGCGCTAATTAAACTTTATTCTATTGTGGATTCAAAAATCACATCTATACAACCTTTTAGATTTAAAGACAATCTTAAACTTAATATCCTTAACAGTGGATAGGGATAGATGAGAATTTCATTTGTTTCTGTTTGATAAGAACTGTCCATCAGTCACAAATGTACAGTGGATCCCCGCTTTATGGAATTAATATGTTCTGTAGGGTTTTCCTTAAAGCGATTTCCCATAAGAATGCATTGAAAACCGTGGGGGAAACCTATTCTGTAATATGATTTTATTGTGATTCTCTCTCCCCCCCCCCCCCCCTGAAGTGGACCATCATTTCCTATGGATTTATTTCCTTGAAATGAATTTTCCTGTAGGCGGACCTTTCTTAAAGCAGGGATCCACTGTATTTGTATATAGGTATTTGATTAAAATGACATTTAAAAAGGGAAACAGAATTGTCTACTCAGGCTGAAGGCTTTGAATGCTTAAGAGTTTGGGGTTTAATCTTTTTACCTGCATTCCAGCCATGCTTCTTCTGACTGAATTAAGGTTGACATTTATTTTCTTGGGCTGACTCTTCAGTTGTAATCATGATACAGCTGGCTGGGGCAATACAATTCTTTTCCTAGTTGGAACAGTTGCACAGGCTGAATTTGTGCCAGTGGTTGAGAATTTTGTTTTGTTTTGTTTGATAATAACCTTGCAAAAATGTCCACCTCTCTTCATAAATACAAGAGAAAGAGTTAGAGATTGGGTGGAAAAGGAACATAAGTGAAAGTGAAACTGACAGATTTCAGCATCTTGAATTGTGACAGATCAGTGAGATAGTACCACGAGGATTAGAATCAACTTGAATTCAATGGGACTTACTTCGGAAAAGTAAATACAGGTGTGCGTGCATAATATAGTGACACATTAGAAATACTATTAGAAATACTGTACCCTTCTATTAATTATTAATTCAGACAGAAGGGTCTAGTCTAGGTAAAACCTGCCATGCAAGATTATTCACCAATTTTCAGATAGTTTTTGAAGTACAGTAGAACCATGTATAATGAAAATAATTTGTTCTATGAAGCACTTTGTTATATGATTTTTTTCGTTATACAACTCATGCATTGTACAATGAAAATCCCTATGGGAAAAATCGTACAACGAAAATCTCTATGGAAAAAATCATACAACGGTTTTCCCCATAGAGATTTTCGTTGTACGATTTTCCCCATAGAGATGCATTGTATCATATAACAAATTTTTTTGTCATACAGTGCACAATGGTTCTTTAAAATCCTCTCCATTGTACGATTTTTTTCACTGTAAGAGCTGTAAGAAGCATTTGTTAGACAGGGTTCTACTGTTCATTTAAACTGAGGAGCTCTCAGTTGTCAGTGAAGTACCCTGCACTCACACATTTTCATCTTTTTTTCCCCAAATAATTTTTGTTGATTTTTAACATATAAAAAACAACAACAAAGAATATATATGAAGAAGAAAAAAACAAAAACAAAATATATATACATTAGACAAAAAGGAAATCAACATATATAGAAAGAGGAAAAAAATCAACACTAACATACTCATAAAGTAAGAATAAAGCTGCACTGGATTAAGTATAGACAGTCAAATTCATCCTAAGCCATTTAATAGATTTCTACTTGATTAAGAATTTCTATAATTAAACTAATTTGTTTTTCAAGCAATCATTAAAGATCTTTTTCTTGAAGCAAAGATACAGACTTTCCAATAAAGTACAATAAAATTCAAGTGCTTTATCACCCTAAGTGACTATACAAGGCCCAGGAGGATGCGGTAGGACACACATTTATATTATTTCCAAAAACTGGAATGTTCAGGCACTGGTCTGCTCCCATTATTATTATTTTTACCATAATCGACAAAGGGTTGCCAAATTCGAAAAAATCTGTTCTCTTTTACTATTCCCTTTTTCTTATTCAATTCCCATGTTAATTTATCATTCAGAGCTAACTGCCACATTTCCCTATACCATTCTTCGATCTTTAATGTTAAGTCATTTTTCCAATTCCTCGCTATACATTGCCTCGCCGTTGTCATACATATAGACAACAGTTCTTTTTTTATCCTTATCTAAATATACTTTTCCTGTGTCTGTCAGTAAGGCTAAGTTTGGCCCCAGATTAATGTTTACCCCCATAATTCTGAGAATTTCTTTTCCTATTTTCTCCCAAAATTCCTTTACTATCCTACAACTCCACCACATATGCTCATAAGTTCCCAATTTGTTTTTACATCTCCAACACATTTGACTTTTATTTTTATCTATCTGGTGTAACCGCACTGGGGTCAAATACCATCTCCACAAAATTTTAAAATTATGTTCTTTTATTCTGACAGACATAGCTCTCATGATTCTTTTATTCCATTTCTTTTTCCAATCGAAATCTGTGATGCTAACATTAAGATCTTGCTCCCATATTTTCTTCAATATTTCTTGTGAGTTGATATCTTTGTTTAAAATCCTGTAGATTTTGCTCACCAAACCCTTTATATCCACTTCCCCTCTTCTAATTTTCAATAATATTTCCTCAAAATCAGTGGTATCTCTTTCCAAACTATTTTCTTCCAAATAGACACTATTCCATTTATTTACCTGTAATACCTGTAACCAATTTAAATTCAGCTGTGTATATAACTCCACTTTTTTCTCCTTATCTTTACACGCTTTTACCCAATCTTTCAGCAGAAAAATATTATATTCACCCAAAATTTCCTTGGCTTCTCTATCTAACTTTATCGGGAATTTTTTAAAATCAGCTATTTCTATAATCGGAGATACATCAGGGACTAAATCCTTCTTTACTTTTTTCCAAGTATCAAGTGTTGCTTTCAACATTTTATTTTTGACCCCTACCTTATTCCTCTCTTTATCCAAAAATACTGCTTTGCCAATCTGATTTAATTCCTTCATCTCGATGTCCTACCAAATTAATTTCTCCTTCCTTAACATTTTAACAACATTTCTAATTTGAAAAGCTCTATAATAGTTTTTAAGATTTGGTATGCCCAATCCACCTTCTTTTTGGGATAAATACAGCAAGCCTCTATTGAGTCTAGATCTTCTTCCTCCATTACAATATGCATTAAATAAATTTTGAAAATCTTTAATTTCTTTATCATTTAATTGAATCGGGAGGGCATCAAACAAAAAATTTAATTTTGGAAGTAACATCATCTTACATAGTGCCACTCTACCGAACCAAGACAACCTTAATTTATTATATTGCAAAATTCACACATTTTCATCTTCAGATCTTAACCTACAGCAAGAAAAGAAACAGACGTTCAGGAACCAGTATATGATGAGAGTTTTAACTGGAATGGGATCACAGGGCAAGAAAGCCTGGGAAGTATAGGTGTGGAAAGACTCCGGGATTGGGCTTCCACCTCCCTCAGACTTATAAAAGCTCTCAAACTCCTACATTAACCAGGAAACAATAGTTTGGCAAATGTGTTAGGATGTGTAATGTGAATTGTGGCCAGCAAATGTTTTTGATTCTGATTCCAGCTGTTTCCTAACTTATGTATAACCAATGTAACCAACTCCAATCTGTGAATCTTTTAAACAGTCACAAAACTGATTACCGTAGTTGTTTGCTTTCTAATGCATAACTATAAACAATCATGTCAATCATATAGGTCACAAAAGCAGTCTGTGGAAGGGACTTGTGATTACAGCTACAATAACGCTCAGGATGGGAGTAAAAACCCTCAGGTGAATAACTGCCTGAAATCCATTTATCAGAATATAATAAACCCTTTCATGTGGAATATATAGAGTATTAGGTTTACTATTAGTGTTTGTAGTTTTACTGCAATCTTTTGTATATCCATTCAGGAGAATGCCTCCAACTACTTGGGTAAACCATTTTCTTTCACAGTTTTCTTTCCTTTGCTCTGAAAAAGCAAGGAGTGAACCTGTGACTATTAAGCTTTCTTGGGTAATTCCAGTTCCCAGCTGTCAATCAGTATTAAAACCTGGTAGTTCTCTCACTTTACAATAGATCAAAGTGTAATTTTTGAAAAAACCCATCAATCAATGGGAGGCATTAAACCAGTTTTGATATTCATCTTGGTAGAAATAAGTATGTCAAGTTGGGTTGAGTATTGAATGTGCATGTGTGTTAGGGTTGCATCTTTGAACACAACTCCAACTCCCATCAGAGTCTTGTATGTACATATAAAAAGAAGAAAAACCTATGTGCCTAAAATGAGTGGTCTAATAAAGGTACTACTATCCACCCCTTTCTAAAGTATACTTATATTGCAGGGCTGCAGTGGCTTAGTGGTTAAGACACTGAGCTTGACCACCTGAAGGTCAGCAGGTCAGAAGTTCAAGACCCGAATGCTACATGATGGCGTGAGCTCCCGTCTTCTGTCCCAGCTCCTGCCAACCTAGCAGTTCGAAAGCAAGAAATTGTAAGTAAATAAATAGGTACTGCTTTGGTGGGAAGGTAACAGTGTTCTGTGCACTCTGGTGTCTAGTCATGCCTGCCACATGACCATGGAAATGTCTGCAGATGCAGACAGCACTAGCTCTTTGTAAATTGAGATGAGCACTGCCCACTAGAGTTGGAAATCACTGGTTTTCAAGCAAGGGAGACCTTTACCTTACTTACATCACACCAGAGATGGAGAGCATGTTGCCTTTCAGATGTCGTTGGATTACAGCTCCCATCAATCTCCAGCACTGAGCTCCGCTGGGAAATACTGATGGAACCTGCAGTCAAGTAGCAGGTGGGCAGCCACTAGATATATTTCTGGGTTACTTTAATACATCCACTTTTACTCAAGGTTCCATGAATGCAACGCATCTCCTAGAAATAGATATCATCCTCATATTCCTGTGGCTCTTGACACCTAGACAGAGCTCATGTGTTTTGCATGAAAAGGGTCCCATATTTCATCTTGGGTTTCTCAGGCTGCACAGTGAGACATAAGAACATAAGAACAGCCTTGCTGGAACAGGTCACAGCCCATCCAGTCCAGCATTCTGTCTCACACAATGGCTCACTGTTTGCTTCAGGGTATTCCCAAGCAGATGCCTTCACCTGCTTAGGATTCCCTGGAAATGGCATTGAGAGATATCCTGCCTATGTCTCCAACCCGGAGGTTGTCCTTAGGTATCCATAATTATAGCCATTGATACCCTTGTCTAATCCTTTCTTAAAGCTGTCAAGACTGACAGCTGTCACCACTTCTTCTGGCAGGGAGTTCCATAGACCAGTGATCCTCTGGGTGAAAAAGTACTTTCTCTTACTTGTTTGAGAACTAGTACCCAAAAGTTTCATGGAGTGCCCCCTAGTTCTAGCGTTGTGCGATGGGGAAAACAGTTTTTCCTTATCTGCTTTGTCCACACTGTGCATGATTTTATAAACTTCAATCAGGTCACCTCTTAGACGCCGTCGTTCAAGAGTGAAGAGGCCCAACCGTTGCAGCCTCAGATGGTAAGTAAGGTGCTCCAGTCCCCTAATCATTTTGGTTGCCCTCCTCTGCACTTTTTCCAGCTCTATAATATCCTTTTGGAGGTATGGCGACCAAAAGACTGAGAAAGGGCGTCAGGCAGAATAAGCAGAACTTGGCTACGTTATGACTTTGAGCTACAGTTCTCATCATGCCACTGCCCACATTAGACAAGATTCTGGCAGTTACAAGCCCACAGTAGTAACTTTTTCAAAGCTCTTGCAATAAGACAGTTCTGGGTTGGATGGAATACTAAACGAAGCAAACTCAACAGAGAAGGGCAAGCTACCTTTGGTCTACAATCCCAGATCAACTCAGCTGGCATAGCCAAATTACACACTATATAACAATTTCATATCAGAAATTATTCTGGGTTGAAAGGATTTTTGATGGAGAAATTCTGCTCAGGGGGTGCCCAAATGAGGCTCCTTTCATGTCCCCAAGATCATTCCCCACCAAAGTGGTCCCTATTTATCTATTTGCAATTTCTTGCTTTTGAACTGCAAGGTTGGCAGGAGCTAGGACAGAGATGGGTGCTCAAACCATCATGCAGTACTCAGGTCTTGAATTGCTGACTTGCCAGCCTTCCAGCTAGATGACACACTGGGTAAGGTATTTTGGAAGTACTGTACTGTAGTAATTCAATCAAAGTAAATATTCCCGTCTCTGAATGTCAAACACTTCTATGTTCCCAATTACTTAAATGCTTTTTGAAAAAACACTTTCATATTCTTCTATTTGTTAAAGTGGACTTTAAAAAAATAGCTGCCAGTGGAATATTAATAAAATTCTAAATACAGCCCTGTTGGTATTTTTCAAGTAGATTACTTCAAGGATTTTTTTTTCATTTTGTTCAAATGTTTCACCCACAGGGCAAAAACCTTTATATGTTGAAACTATAAAAATAAGCAAAACAGCTCATTAATTTATATTCCAGGAATGCCGAACAGCCCTCTTGCCATCCGATTGGGTTGGAGAACTTTCGCCCCTTCCAGTGTTATAGATTATTATTCCCATGATGTCTCACTGTTGGCCAGGCTAGGGAGGGGTTATGGAAATTGATGTTTAACACCACATGCAGGTCTATTGGTTCCCCAGTCCTGTCATCCTATAGTCCATCTCGACACTATGCATTTGCTCATCACCAGATGTCAGATGGAAAGAGAGAGAGAGAGAGGATTTTGGTGCAAAATTGTACAGTTCTCCACAAAGGAGAGGATCATTTTGTACCCTGTGAACCTCGCAGGCATTTGGTCCTGTGGGGAAAGGGAGACAAAACTTATCTTTTCTCCTTGCAGTGAAATTGCTCTACATGAAGTTTCTTTATCCTGAGAAATCTCATGGGGAATAACACTGCATTTATCAGATGGGTACAAGATCATTACAATTCCAGCACAAAATGGCATCTTTGGACTCCAGGGTTCATTGGGGAAAATAACAAGCTGTGGTAGCTCTCTCTACAGAACAGCTAGCAAAAAGGAAGTGACAATGAGGGGTTTTGAGACCCAAGGCTCATTTTTGCAAGCCATTGAAAAAAATCTCACTTGTACAAGACTAGATACCACATTGCCAACATACGTTGGATCATGGAAAAAACAGGAATATCAGAAACAAGTCTACTTCTGCTTTACTGACTACACCAAGGCCTTTGACTGTGTGGACCACAACAAAATGTGGCAAGTAATTAAAGAAATGGGAATACTAGAACACCTCACATGCCTCATGAGAAATCTGTACATGAGTCAAGAAGCAACAGTTAGGACAGAACACGGAATGGCAGAGTGGTTTGGAATAGGAAAAGGAGTAAGACAAGGCTGCATTTTATCACTCTGCTTATTCAGCTTATACACAGAGCACATAATGCGCAATGCAGGGATGGAGGAATCACAATATGGGATCAAAATTGCTGGGAGAAACATCAACAATTTGAGATATGCAGACGATACCACCCTAATGGCAGAAAGTGAGGAAGACCTAAAGAATCTCTCGATTGGGCTGAAGGAGGAGAGTGCAAAAGCTGGCTTGAGACTCAATATCAAGAAAACCAAGATAATGGCAACAGGCCCCATCAGTTCCTGGAAAATAGATGGGGAAGAAGTAGAAGCAGTGACAGATTTTACTTTCTTAGGATCTAAGATCACTGCAGATGGGGATTGCAGCCATGAAATAAAAAGTTGACTGATTCTGGGGAGGCAAGCTATGAGAAACCTGGAGAACATAGTGAAAAGTAGAGGCATCACCTTGAAAACAAAAATTCATATAGTCAAAGCGATGGTTTTCCCAGTGGTAATGTATGGGTGTGAGAACTGGACCATTAGAAAAGCTGAACGCAGAAGAATATATGCCTTTGAGTTGTGGTGTTGGAGGAGAGTTCTGAGAGTCCCCTGGACAGCGAGGAGAACAAACAGGTCAATCTTAGAAGAAATCAGGCGACTGCTCTTTGGAAGGTCAAATAGTAAGGATGAGGCTGAAGTACTTTGGACATCAAATGAGAAGAGAGGATTCACCTGAGAAAGCTTTGATACTGGGACAGGTAGAGGGCAAAAGAAGGAGGAGGCGGCCAAAGATGAGATGGCTAGATGGTATTGTAGACACAATGGGCACAGAGCTGGGTGGGTTGAGGAGGATGGTGGGAGGAGTGGACAGGGGTGCCTGGAGGACAATGGTCATTGGGGTCGCAAAGGGTCGGAATCAACTGTGCGACTGAACAACAAACAGGGAAAAAGCCTCCTGAAAAATCAGAAAAAACAATATATACAGTATTCCAAGTAGTTGTCACATCTCCTATTTCTTACAAGTTAGGGCAGTGTATCTGCATCTTTCTTCCTTTCACTTTTGTTTTCCTGTTAGAATCACAGTGCATGAAACACAGTCCAAATATGGCTTCAAAACAACTTCTGCTCTAGCAGTGGATTGCTGGTTGCTAATTTGTTAATCTTTGCAAGCCTTTCACACTATTATTCACAACCTGCATGCAACATAGGATGGTCGGATGATATCAACTTCATCTAATGGAAGCCCCCACAGACTGCCTTAGAACTATGGAAGGTGAACAACGAGCTACCAGATAACTGGGTAGAACCACATGACTCTCTACTGCCTGGCCAAGAAGAACAATGGTCTGTGTGGAAAGCTTTAAACAGACTGTGTGCATGGGTAGGAAGGTCAAGGGCAAATCTGAGAAAGTGGGGTTTTCCTGTAGATGATAGCCTGTGTGAATGCGGAGAGGTACAAACTATCACCCCTATGATACAATGCACATGAATGCCCCTCAACGTGCACTGACCGAAATTGGGAAGATGTCATCTAGCCCTAGCCCTTTAAAATTCTATTTTGGAGTGTATCCCAGATGGGTGTGGTATAATAATAATAATAATAATAATAATAATAATAATAATAATAATAATAATAATAATAATAATAATAATAATAATAATAATAATAATAATAATAATAATAATAATAATAATAATAATAATAATAATAATAATAATAATAATAATAATAATAAATGTGTTAATTTTAGCTGTGTATGTTATTATATGCTGGTGGTGCATCTGACATGAATAAAGAAAGAATGGAGGTGAATTCAATCCAGGGTAGGTGTGGGAATGTATCTGGTTTCTGTCTGGCTGTCTCTGACACATTTTGTAAACATAGGCCTCTTTGTCTGCATGAGAGACAACGCTGGATTTTGGGCATGCGTAGAATAGTGAGAAGAATTCTCCTTATCTCTCCTTATTTGGTTCGGACTTTTCTAATTGGCTGTGGGTGCCTTAAGTTTTGTTTCTGATATACTCTGTTTGAATAAAGAGACGCCATTATTATGCCTTTGTTCAGCCAATACTGCAGTCGTGTGTGTATGCTCTTCTCTCTATCTCTGTTTCCTACTTACTCAGCCTAATGAAGCTGGACTTCATTAAACTGCTTAACTTTTCCTCTGTTTATCTGGGGCTATAAACTGCTGCTAATGAGGCTGATTAGAGATCTTTACATGGATCAGATTCCTACAAGTGGTGCCCCGTGTGAGGCTTTGAACTACAATGAGAGCCTTCTTTGAACTCTGCTTCAGCAATTAACACCTCATAATTGGCGACCGGGGAGGTCTATTGTCACTCACTCACGACCAGAGGAAAGGTCAGTCGAGCGCTCAAAATTCATCCAAAGTCTCTACTTTGGGTCCCACAGGGTGAGTGGAAAAAAATTAATAATGGGGTGCATGCTTGCTTCGCCAGAGAAGGAGTTTTGTAAAGACCTCTCATATATTCTGGATAAGAATGGGCGAAGGGCTGATGAGAAGGAAATACAACAGCTGGTCAAAGCTGTAGGAAAAATCTGTCCTTGGGTTAAATATGATGAATGTTTGGACTTAAGACAATGGAATCAGATTGGGAGAGAAATGCAGAAGCATGATGGGATTTCTGTATCAGTGCAATATATTTGGAGTGAAGTTAGAAACTGCCTTCAAAGACTCACTCCAAAGAATATTCTGTTGTCTCAGCAGCTTGCTGGTCCCCTTCCACAGCTGTTGCCCCCAGCCAAGGGAGAGACTCTGGCAACTGCCCCTCCATCATATGAGAAACAACAGCATGAGCCCCCTGATGGAGGTGGGGGTGGAAAAGGAGATGGGACATTATATCCTGCCTTGCAGCAATCAAGCACTTTTAGCCCTACAAAAGACCTGTTCTCTGCTGCTTTAACTGCAGCTGTGCTGGATGTGGAATCTACTGAGATATATCCAGTGAACAGAGAGGCTATGGCAAATGGGACTGCTGCAATACTGCCTGCCAAGTCTGAAAAACAACTAGTGCCAGCTGATGGGGAACAAATGGTGGGGACCTCATCACAGATTGAAGCTATTAATGCATGCAAAGTGGCAGGAAGCAAGGGGTGTGATTCAAAGAGCAGCACAAGAGATCTCAGCTCACCCCTGAAGCAACCCTCATCACAAAAGCAGGAGAAGCTGAGTAGTAAACTTGATACCTCACGCTTGGGCAGGAATTGGAAGGATGGCCCAGAGAAGGAATGCAGAAAACACAAGCACAAACAGGGGTCTTATTGCAAGTACAAACTAACAGATGCAGTTTGTCATAAAGTTGAGATACAGATGCTGCAAATGAAAGAAGTCCAGAGGAAAAGGGGTGTGGATCCATCCTGTATGGACAGCAGGCTGTTGCAAAAATACAAGGGAGAAGACATACAGTTTTTGGCTGATTTTGAACTGCCCAACCCTCAAACAAAGAGATCCGAGTGGGTTGTCCCAAGTTTCAAGCATCAGGATGGCAGGGAAAGCAACTGGGAATTCTCTGTACTGTTCTTCTGTGTGAAAGCTACTTGCAAATTCTGGAGAAGTTCTTTGTGCCTTCATACCTCATCTGCCTGCCTTAATGCAGATGGGTGTGACTGGAGCAAGAAGGAATGTGTGTTTGCCTGAAAAGCTGAAAAGGGGGGTTGGCTGGGTGCCTTGTGAATTCAGTGAGAAGTAATTTATGGCCTAATTTCAACCTTGCCATGCCAAGAACTGTGCTGGAGAGAAGATAATGTTTATTAACTTGTAATCTGAGAAGAAGAAAGCTTCAATCAACATTTGGACTTTTAATTTGGACATTTTAATTGGACTAAACAGTTTGTGTGGACTCTAAGAAGAATTGGCTTTGTTTGCATTTTAAAACCTGAAAACCTTTTTTAAGCAAAAAATTGTCTACCTGCTCATGCTATGAGTGTGAAATGCTCTAATGATATTTGTACTGTATTTGAGTTACCATTCTATGCTGGTTTTAAGTTATTGAATGCCTCTTTCATTTACACCAGTGAGAGAAGAAAAAATGTAATGCCTTACTCATGTAATTGGGGAGTGAGAAATGCTTGCTAGAATGCAACAGAGACCTCCTTCATGTAAGGAAGAAGAGAAATGTTCATGTTTTGTTCATGCTTAAATGTTTGCTTATTCTCTTGCAGGGGAAAGACCTGTCTTTGCTTATGTTATGTTTTGCCTTATGAAACTGCATATCTCAAGGTACCTTCATAAGTACATGGAAGAGTTTTCAGTACCCTACACATGTATATGGGTTTGTGATATTGCATTTGTGTTATACATCAGGCATGTTTCATGTTTAGTTACATGGTACTAGTAATAACAGGGCATGCTCCTGTTTCTTAGGGGAGTGTCTTCCTAAGCCATTGGTCATTTATTGGCAACAAGGGGATCCTGAGTGGAAGGATTCCTGCTCGAGCGATCCGCCCATGGAGAGAGAAGAAGGTTACTCAGCTCCAGGATGGTGGTTCACCAGTAAACTAAATGTGCTGACATTGTTCTTTTCTTTCTTACTGTGCTTCCAGCTGTAAGAACAATGACTCATGGGGGCAACCCCAACTTTTGGATTCGTCATGCTAACTATATGTTTGAGGTTCATGGTAAGAATGCAACGTTATACTATGAGCATCCACTGGCAGTGTCTCAAATGGCCTTTCTTCCGGCATTGTTCAACACGCCTGAGTTGGTTATTGGACACTTGCGGAACAATTTAACAACACCCGCTGGCGAAACATGACATTCAAGAAATACACTAAAGGACTTTGTTTCTGCTGTCTGAGTTCCGGAGTCTGGAATAGTAAATGGAAGCACTGGACTCAAGCAAAAAGGGTTTTGCGGAATGTAGGCAATTATACGGGTTGTGATGATTATTTTTGGTTATGGGGTAGTTATAACAGTTCTTATAAGCTTAATTATACCTTGTTGAACACTACTATTGAAGATATATATGATGTGTTTCCTATGTTTACTCCTGATTATTCTGCTATAGATAGTGGTTCAATTTGCAATGGATGGCAAATTAAGGATCCCAAAATGTGGTTCTTTTTTAATGGAGTTGCCACGAATTTCCATCCAGGACAATATCAATGTGCAGCATTGGGTTATTTTACCTTACCCGTACAAGTGCAAATGCCGCTTCAGGCAGATGCACGGCGCCGGAGAGCTGCTGCCGGCCCGATGGGTTCTGGTTGCAATGATGAAGTGATAATCGATGTTCAGCTTTCTGATGGTAGCTCCTGGGGGAGAGCTATAGGGGGTGTTATCACTGGAGCACTCACCTTGGGATCATACCCAGGTGTCATTTCCCAGGAGAATAGAAGGTCCATTTTGGGACTCACCTGTAGGCTGGAGAAATCAATCAATGCCACAGGGAGGGTCATACGGGATCTTCAAATGGAAATCACTGAGCTTCATCAAGACCAAATGCAGGACAGACTGGCCATAGATTACCTGTTAGCAAAATCCGGAGGATTTTGTAAACTGGTCGGGAACCAGGGATGTCTGGTAAAATTCCAGGATCTGAATAATACTATTGAGAAAGAACTTCAGAATTTACAGGAGAGCATTTCTAACAATGTACGCACTGATGTTAATCTCTTTGATTGGATGACTTCTTGGTTGCCTGATTTGTCTGTCCTTACACAAGTTTTCTTTTATGGGTTCATTATTATTATCTGCCTTATATCGTTGTGTTTTTGCATTTATTGTATTCCTAATCTTATTTCTATGTGTAACACATGTCCATGGCGTAGAAGGGAGACATCGAGTTTTGCACGACGGCAATTGTACTCAATGAGGTATCATCCTCCGGAACAAAGTACCAGGAGTCAGGAGGGGTACGATGTCCAGGAGGACAGTGATGATGTATATGGAGGAGTAGTTATGGAGTATGATGACATGCAGGGGTATGATTAGCCGTCCCTCTCTCAAATTTAAATGAAAAAGGAGGACATGTGGGAATGTATCTGGTTTCTGTCTGGCTGTCTCTGACACATTTTGTAAACATAGGCCTCTTTGTCTGCATGAGAGACAACGCTGGATTTTGGGCATGCGTAGAATAGTGAGAAGAATTCTCCTTATCTCTCCTTATTTGGTTCGGACTTTTCTAATTGGCTGTGGGTGCCTTAAGTTTTGTTTCTGATATACTCTGTTTGAATAAAGAGACGCCATTATTATGCCTTTGTTCAGCCAATACTGCAGTCGTGTGTGTATGCTCTTCTCTCTATCTCTGTTTCCTACTTACTCAGCCTAATGAAGCTGGACTTCATTAAACTGCTTAACTTTTCCTCTGTTTATCTGGGGCTATAAACTGCTGCTAATGAGGCTGATTAGAGATCTTTACATGGATCAGATTCCTACAGGTAGGTGGAGACTGTTCAGGTCCTGGAGCAGCATCTGGAGGTGATTGGTGGGATATTAGGTTGAAAGTGAATCCCTACATGACATAGGTCATGTTGGTTGGGGCAAATCCAGACCAGTTGGGTGGATCCCTCACTAAATTAGATGAAATCACCCTTCCAATTAGGGCAAGGATCCTCAACCTGTGGCTTGTGGGGCGGATGCAGCCCATTGTGCCATTTCATGTGGCCCCCCACTATCTCCACCACACCTGGAAGTGCCATGGTGGAAGGGTAAAACGGCCGTCCAGCCCCAAAGCTGTCTGAGGGAGCATGATCCAGACCCTGGCTTTAAAAGGTTGAGAACTCCTGATTTAGGGATAGGGTTTGGAATCAGAATTTAATACATATTTAGAATTTGGAATAAGAATTTAGGGATAGGATTTGGAATTCTTGACTCCAATCTTAAGGTGGAAGGGCAAATATGGGCTGCCTTTTATCAATTAAAATGGATTGTCCAGCTCTGCACATATCTGGACATGAGATGCCTAACTACATTGGTCAATGTGTTGGTAATCTTCAGGATTGATTACTGTACTGCTCTCTACATGGTGCTTCCTTTGAATTTGGTACAGAGATTGCAACTGGTGCAGAATGCAGCTTCAGACTGATCTCAGGAGTGCATAGATTTGATCACATTCTCCCAGTTCTGGCAGGTCTGCATTGGCTGCCCATTGTTTACTGTGCCAAATTCAAGGTTTTGGTACTGATATACAAAGCCCTGTATGGTTTGGGACCTTGCTACCTGGTGGAGCTACTCTCCTAAATACTGCCCTGATACTGAGATACTCACAGGCTGAGTTATTGAAGGCAGCCACCCTCAAAGAGGCAAGAGTTTGGATACACATAGGAGTGCCTTTTTAGTGGTGGCCCCTTCAGTATGGAACACATTACCAGCAGAAAATGTCTGGCAGATTTGCTTAATATCTTTAAAGAGCAATTGAAGGGAGACTTTCACTGATTATCTCCATTGATGTGGGGGGGTGGGGTGGGGAGTTTGGTTGGTAGTTTGGGTTTATTTTTCATTTAATTTGAATCCATTGGTTAGTTTACACTGCAGTCAAAAGGGAAAGCAATTAGACATCACTATTTTGTAAATTGAATTCTCACATACTTGTTCTTAAGATTTTCCTTTTGATGGTTGTATTATATTGTTTTTGACCTTTTGTAAACTGCCTGGACTCCTGCCAACCTAGCCGTTTGAAAGCAAGAAGTTACAAGTAGATAAATAGGTACCACTTCGGTGGGAAGGTGAACAGCATTCCTTGCACTCTAGTCATGATTCATGCCTGCCACATGTCCAAGGAAGTATCTGTAAACGCAGACAGCGCTGGCTCTTTGGCTATAAACAGAGATGAGCACTGAACCCTAGAGTCAGATACAATTGGCTTTTGAGCAAGGGTGACCTTTACCTAAACTGCCTGGATTAGTGGTATACACTAGACAGGTGGTATATAAATACTGCAAATAAATAAGTTACTCAAGATCCATGAAGCAAGTACTAGATCCTGCCAAATGGCAGGCTGGCCCTGCTGTTTGGCTTTCATGGTTCTGGTTCATCCAACATGGCACAAGATGACATTTAGAAGCCCTATTGTCAGGTTTACCTCTTGTCTTCTCCCCGATGAGCAAAGTCACACAGAAACAAAAAAAATACTATCATTAGGCTGGCCAAGCCTAGAGCTAAATACTATTATGCTTGGAATGTTAAGAGTTTGCATGCATTGGTTCATTCAGAGAGCAACAGTGTCTCTCATGCCCTACTTAGACCATCAGTTTGTTTGCCCTTTCCTTTCTGGTTGCAGAAGAGGGAGAAGGTTCCAACACAGAACCGTGGAATAATTGTTTAGACACTCTCCAGTTTGGGTTCTGGCATGGACCTAGGACAGAAATGGCTCTGCTAGCCTTGGCTAATAACTGAGGCAGGCTAATAACCAAACCAAACCAACAATTGGAATAGCCGTAGAGACGGCTACAGCAGACTCCATGGCTGCAAACTTTTTCAAACTGGATGCCCAATGAACTAGTTCAGTGATGGTGAACCTTGGCACTCCAGGTGTTTTTGAACTTCCATTCACAGAAGCCCTGATCAGCAGGAGTGCTGACTTGGGCTTCTGGCAATTGAAGTCCAAGAACACCTGGAGTGCCAAGGTTTGCCATCACTGACCTA
This sequence comes from Bradypodion ventrale, assembly GCA_035047345.1. Taxonomy (NCBI): domain Eukaryota; kingdom Metazoa; phylum Chordata; class Lepidosauria; order Squamata; family Chamaeleonidae; genus Bradypodion; species Bradypodion ventrale. The sequence continues at coordinate 66,507,273 of JAWDJE010000001.1, read as the reverse complement.
GTATGTATCTGTCAACCATAGATGACACACCAGTATCAAGACACTGGGGGACCTAGTCCTATGTTCTTCAACTGTAATTTGCAAAGACACATATTTTGGACCAAATCTAATCTTACCAATTCCAGAGAGTGTTTGGGAATGTTTTTAAAATTACAGCAGAATTCATTCTTTCAATGATCTGTCTGTCTGTCTGTCTGTCTGTCTCTTGCAAAAACTCAATGGAAACCAGCTTGGCCATCCTGCTGGGTAAGACCACCTGATGGCAGCTGGTTGCAGACTTTACTGTAACTGCTGTGGCATGTCTCTGTCTAGAATGATAACCTTGGGGAACTGTCTCTCATTTATTTTATGAGATTATGCCTGTCAACTTTATTAGGGGAAGTGGTGGATCTTCTGTGTTAATTACATTTGGGTGCCCCGAGGCCTTTGCAATAGGAGAGATTTTTCTAAAGAATGTAGGAAGTTTAGAATGCAACACATCCTTCCTTCAGATTGTCTTCTCTCCAGTTTTAGGATTAATTACCAAAACATATTATTTAAAACATTAAATAAATAAAGCTATCACTGACCCCACTCTCTTTCTTGGGATATTTCGATGTTTGTTTAGGACTGGAAAAAACTCTTAGTGTCATGAATGACAATAATAAATAATAAATTTGCTTATCTGTATGACCCACCTGGACAAGCTTCATACATTTAATTCCACTTAGCCTTCCTCAGTTTCCCCAAATTTAGAGTTGTCACTGTCCCCCACCCCTTTTCATCCCATTCCTCTTTTTCTTTTGATAAGGACTCCAGTCTAGAAATCCAAAAACTAATACTCCCAGAAAATCAGAAACATCAGATATTGAGATTACAACAGGCAATCCCGCCATACTTTGTCTTTGTTTTGCACACTAACATGGAGATGGGCAGCATTTAATAAAAATATAGTCATTTTGAATCTAAACAACCAATGTTGCATTTCAAAATATTCAGCATTAATCCTTTGGGACATGTTAGCTACACTCTGAAAACATTATCCAACATCAGCCCCACTCCTGACAAAAACAATACCCCTAACAACAATATATATGATAATGCATGTTTAGTGATAATTCAACATGTGTTGGATCTGGGCCGCGAAGCGGGTTGCGCAAGCTGGATCGGAACCGCGAAGCGGCTGTTGGGTCCCGGAGGAGACTGGTCAAGTAACGACACACGAGGCAAGATGGAGCGAAGACCAGTAGTTTAGTGATGACAAATCATGAGTATTTATCATGTTCAGGCTGCATGCACAAGCATAGTGATCCATTGTAACTTCAGGCTTCACACATCATGTTTACACAAGTTAATTGGGGAAGTCTACAGGGGAAGTTCGTTAACTAACTTAATTAACTACAGGGGAAATACATTGTTCCATGTTATCGGAAGTAAACAGGTGGCTAACATTGATTCTAGGGCTTAAAGGAATCCGCAGACGCGAGATTACCTATTGCATGCCTAGCGAGTTAGTCATTACCTCTCCATTGTCCGAATTGCCTGTCAGATCAGCTATTGATGAATTACACTCTATCTAATATTCCGCTCCCCCAATTTCTGTTCCCTCAGGAACTCCCGACAACAATGTGATCACCCATTACCGGGGTTCTGTCAGGGACAGTTGGCCAATTGTGTGCGCGGATCCCACAAACATGCTTTCTTTATACATAATCACAGCAACCTTTAGAGCAGTATTTCCCAACCTTTGATTTTGGATTTCAATTTCCAGAAGCTGAAGTCAATTCCCAAAGCACTGATCAAGCCAATGTACTGACTTAGGCTTCTAGGAATTCAAGTCCCCCTGTGGGGCATGGCCCCACATTGGGAACCACTGTTTTAGAGTAACAACAATCCTATACATATGACAGTATTGTTACGATCCTATAAATAATACAAAAGAAATCTGATATTTCCTAAATATCCTGCAAAGCTATCTGAAGCATCACAGGATTGATTTTATTGAACAGGTGTTATTACATTTTTTTTTTAAAAAAAAGTTAAAATGCAAGGAAAATTGGAGAGCAAAGTGGACTGACTTTTTCTCACCCATACAGTTTCAGAACACACGCTAGTATGGATGAAATGTAGCCATTCATGCACATATGTGAAGAAGTGTCTTATTCAAAGTATAGCATATCACTTGTAGCTCTACTTATAGCTAACAATAAAGAATACTGACTGAGTAGCACTAAGGGTTGCTTATCTGGAATCAGGCCAAACAGTTTCAAAGGAAGGTTGGTGCGGTAGCACTTCTCCCATAAGTAGAAATGAGAAGAGGAAAAGTATCATGAATTGGAGCTGCTTTATTTTTAAAGCTTGCTTCACTTGGTTTCAATCTGATGAAACTGTAATTACCTTGAAGAGTTTTTTAATTGCAGAAACTGGGATGTTGTCTAATGAAGGGCATAGCTTTCTTAAATTGGATTTACAATCTTAAACATTCACAGTATCTATAGTTCAATGATGGCACCAAGAATAAGAACCAGGTCACTTTATTTGATCCAGTCTGCTTTTTGTGAAACAGTTTTTTGGTTTTTTTTAAAAAGGAGACATTGCTGTCATCTTTTAGAAAAATAAATAAATGCTTAGGATGGAAAAATGGTAAGATAGGGATCTCTGCAAGATAGCTCAAGACAGTAACTTCTTCAAGTTCTGTTTCTGAACTACAATAGGGGATGCCAGTGCTTTTTAAGTACTGTACAGCACTGCAGTGCTTTCCTCCATCTGCTACCATTGATAGTGCACACAATGAATAGCGTGATTCACTTGATTATTAGCTTTACCTCCCCCTCCTTCTGCCTTTGATTATGGTTACTTTCCCTGCACTTTTAATTTGTGTGCAGACAGGTACAAAGGCATAACCGGATATACCTGTTATTCGCCAATGACCTGAGAAAGTTTAGTTTATGTTAAGCCTAGGGGTTATGTCAGTGTTTGCACGCAATTCCCCAATAGATTTGCTGCAGGCAATTAGTGGATAGTGGTGTTGGAGGGGAGGTGAAAGGCTTTAAAGTGATATAATTTTTTTCCCATTCTCTTTTAGCCTTTTCAATTTTGCAACTACTGTACCAACTTATTTTCCTCAACATATAGGAACACATGCTGGAGATTCTATTCAGATGTGTATAATTGAAACCTCATTTTGCCAGGGATGTTTTATTGCAATTTGTTAACAGCCACTGAGTAGGCAGCTATCTTGCAGAGAATTTTCCACTTCCACTTTTTCAAGAATAGCTTTTCAAGAACCAGGTATAGTACCTAATAGTAGAGGCTATTGGATGACAATGAAACATATACTATGTTTTGTCATTGTGACACAATAGGCTGATTTTATTTGTTTGTGGCACAAAATCTTAAAGCCTTGGCTTAGATTATTTTACTCAGAGTCGGGGAGGTGGAATCCACAGCGTTTTTACACTTATTCCCACACTAAATCTCTGGGCTTGGCTCCAACTGGCAGTTCCAACTAGGAGTATTGAATCAATGGGATTTACTAAATAATTTATTGAATAGATCTAGTGTGTTTAGGGTAACAAATTAGATTTAGAATCAGGAATATTTATATTTAATTTTTAGAAAATGTTATGTAACTGTCCAAGGAAGATAGCCTGTGTACATCAAAAGACTGTACATTCTTCTAGCAGCATATGTTAACAGCCAAATATCCGCCTATTGTTTTGGATCTGGCACACCAAATTGCTTACTTGAATTATTTTCTGGCTCATCAAATTTTCTTCACTAACTTATAAAATGCTGAAAAACTGAAATACTGTACCATTATCTTCATACTGTGTTTATATGTCAAATGGTTTACAAATAAATTGATAGGTATTTCCAGTTCAACCAGAACAACTAATAAAACAAGGAAGCAAGAATTCAGTGCATTTATCTAGTTCCCTATTAAGAGAGATTCATTAGTAAACAAAATAATTCATTGTAAAAAAAATGTATGCAGAACTGTAGAAATCTCCAAGAAGATACTGTAACTGTATTAGTCTGTTGCAGGAAAAAGCAACAAAGAGTCTACTACCATCTTAAAGACTAACAACACATCATAGGTGTTTGTGGAAAGTAGCCCATTTCTTCAGATATGATGTCAGTACACTATTGACTATCAAAGCTGGACTATAATAAGGATTCAGAAGGGAAACTTTCTTCTTCTGCAGTATCCGAATCTGAATATTAGCAATCATCATGGTAATTAGCCATGATGACTGTCCTGAGAATATAATGCAGTGCCCTTTCATCTGCCTTCTGCATCACAGTGTGACACCCGTACCACTGATCCAGTTCTGTGAGTCACTTTCTGGCCCTGAGCCCTTTTGACATGCAAAGTCCTCATCAGCCCCAGACCAGTATTACCACTAACATTAACAGGCATATGCCAACGGATTGACTAGGATATGATATCATGTATAAAGTTATCTTTGAAAACTGTCTTAAACTTGGGAGACAATGCTACCAGTTGCTCTCTAGACACAATCCCACTATTCCTATATTAAGAAATATCTACGTGAACATTTATCCTTTTCTTTGGGGCATTATTGTGGCCGGTTTGCCTGGCATTTCTTCCAGCATTCACACATGTTGGGTTCCAGAGTAGAACAATTCACTGCAAAGTGTCACTTTTTGAGGTATTATCAAAGGATTCTACTATTTTGCAGCACTCTCTATTTAGCCTGTTGCCAGCATGTGCTGATGGCAGGAATGGGATAAAAGAAAGTAAAGCATCTGTTAGAGCTGCTTCTGGTGTAAAGTTCTGGTATCATTCAGTCTGGGAATGGTCAGGAGAATTGTAAACACACACACACACACTTCAAATCCCATTGGTGATTGCTGCAACACAACAATGATAATCTGGCAAACTCAAAGGGGTGAAATTATACTTACCTTGACAATCCCCAGTTACTGCTGGCAGCAGTAAATTAATCAGTTTCCCCTTGTTGCCATTCTCATTCATTAGATGAGAATCCACTGCATGTTGTCAAGATATTAAATACTCCCCACCCCCCACCCCCATTGTCTGGGGAAAGTTAGAGGAAGAATAATTTCCCCCCTTAAGTTTTGAAGATAATCGCTGTTGTATTGCAGTGATCATATATTGAACTTTGTAAATAAATAAATACATAGAATCCTAGGATAATTGAACTGGAAGGGGCCTATAAGGCCATCTAGTCCAACCAACTGCTCAGTGCAAGAATCCATGTCAAAGCAGATGTGACAGGTGAATGTCTCCAACAACAGAGCACTCACCACCTTCTCAGGTACAATAATTGGTTCCATTGTCATACAGCTCTAACTATTTAGCAGAAATCTGTGCTCCTATAATTTGAGCCCATTATTACGTGTCCTACATTCTGAGATGTTTAAGAATAGATCCAGCCTCCTCTCTTATCTTTCAGTTATTTGAAAAGTGCTATCTGATTATCTTTCAGTTATTTGAAAAGCACCTCAGCCTTCTTTTCTCATGTCCCCAGATAACCAAGAGGACGTGTTTAATGGCACTGAACAGTGGCTGACAAGCTGCTGAATGATAGCAACATAAAAGATTTCTGGAAGAGCAAAATGCCATTTAGATGTGGAGATAATGCCAAACAGCATTTTGTCCCTGCCCCGCCATTCCATACCACACCGGCCTAACATCAGCCAGTGTAAACAGGCCCTTAGTCATGGTGGCTGTTGGTTAGCTTATTGTCACAATTCAAGGGTTCCGATGATTCCCATTTCCACCTTATTTTAGGAAATTACTTTATTTGTGGAAGTAAATTGTGCAAAATCGCAAACTATTTACACTCTAATTCAAACAAAACATCCAGACATAATCCAAGCTTGGCACACATATCAAATACTGTATGCTTAAACAGAAACAGGCTTTTTATAGTCAACTAGCATTTTTTGCCCGGCCTTGCCGGGCAGGTATATTTTGTGTGTTGGTGATTGGGGTTGTTTTTTTGGGGGTACACAGAGGGGGGGGGGGTGGAGCTTTGCATTCAGTCCTTGCCTGTTGGAGAAGGGGGTGGATTTTTGCGACAGGCATGGGCAAGCTGCGGCGAGGCCACCACTGGCCTTTGTCCCCAGGGCCACAGGGAGAAGAGGGGCTAACCCTCCTCCCCGCAACCCTGCAGAACCCGTGGCATGGCCGGCGCAGGCCATCATCCCCAGGGCCACGGGGAGAAGATGGGCTCTCCCTGCTGCCCCGCCAAAGCTGTGTGGGGAGAAGAGGGGCTCCTCCTCCTCTCCACCGAAGCTGTGGTGAGGCCGGCACCGGCCTTTGTCCCAGGGGCCATGGGGATAAGACGGGCTCCACCTCCTCCCTGCTACCCCACCACATTCAGCCCTTGCCTGTCAGAGAAAGCAAGCCCCTTCTCCGACAGGCAAGGGCCAAATGTGGAAGGTGATCATTTCCCTCCGGGAGGTGAAGGCAGAGAACGGAGTTCTGTTCCACCTTTGTCTCCCAGAGGGAAGTGGTTTGCTTCCCTTGTTTGGTGGGGGCCAAAAGCTTTGGGCCCCTGCCCCCCATGGAAGGCGATAGCTTCCCTCCATGAGGCGAAGGCGGAACGGAGTGTCATTCTGCCTTTGTCTCTCGGAGGGAAGTGGATTGTGCGCATCAGCCATTTTTAATGCATGCAAAGGCTGTCCCGCCTCCTCTGTACTCACGTTCTACAGCCTGATTTGCTGAAGGGTGGTGCGGTGTGGAGGACGCTGGGAAGCGTTGTTTCTTTGTTTGTGTTAGTGAGCTGTTTGCCCCACTCTCGGCTTCTGGAGTCTTGCAGCGATGCTCACAGGGTCAAAAGGTAAGTGTGGCTGGCTCGGTACAGGATGGTCGGGATGGGTGTGGCCACACAGGCTGGACACGCACGGCCCAACCCCCTTCTTATAGGTATAGATGATCAATTTGGGTGCCAGTCTTCACACATTTAGAGTAAATATCAAGATTCAACCTTCTTTAAAATAAGGATTGAAACTATGTAAACACAACTTCAAGATTTAAATCCCATATTTCTCCTATGTGTTCATGTACAGTATATTGATTTCCTATGCAGTTAAATCAACCTTAGCTTGGCACACATTTATGATAAAATCATACCTGTCAAGTATCCCGGATTGGCCAGGAAATCTCGTATTTCTGCGCTCGTTCCTTCCCTTTCCCACTGCTGTCTCATATTTGAACGGCAGGGAAAGGGGTTAGTGTGCATCCGTGCCCATCGCAAATGGGCTCTGCGCATGCACAAAGGGGCTCTGCGCATGCACAAAGAAGTTGTTGCTGCGCATGCGCTCCCGGGTTGGAGCAGTTCCTGTATTTTCTGGAGCCACGCTTGACAGGTATGGATAAAATCATAATTTCTCTAAAGTTAAATGTAGTATATAGGAAAAATAAAACTGTGAAGGATAGAGACAGTTGAAAAACTTTTCTTTTGTATAATCTGCCCTTCCTGAATTCAGATTTGAAATTCAGATACATTTTGACATTCAGAATTTAGACTTGGGGAAATGTGAAAAATGCCTACTGAAGGGAAACAGGATGAGAAAGCAACAGAAGACATAAATTGAGTGGAATTTCATCACAGTTCTTAAACAAAAGACTAAATATAACAAAGATGAGCAAAGAGTACATTTTACAGCTGAATAATAATCAAACAGCCAACAGAATGAAGATGAAAAGAGCATTATGGATCAACTTCCTCTTTCTAATCCCATAAATCTGTGCCCTGCTCCATGATTCTGTAAACCAAAATGAAATGTTGCCTGAGGTACATTCTATTATTGAGTATGTAAACAAATGAACAAAAGGGTTTAAAAGAAAAGACTCACAGTTATGTACCCAGAATATATCACTTTCGTAGTAAAACTGAAAAAGGGTCCTTTGAATCCTCTTTCTTCTTCCGTGTCTAGGCCAGACGTGAAACTGCCAAAATGAAGGCACCTTTCAGTGAGTTCATTTTGCAATCCTTTTGCCTGACCTAGTGTGAGAGAGATTAGCCAGTGAGAGAGTTGCCTTGCCTGGGGTAAGCTCAATTGCAGTGCAAAAATACTACAGTCTTCAGGAGGTTCTGTCTGTGTATTCCCCTTTGAATCTTTAAAAGTAAGTGTTCAAAGTCGACCTAAGTGATTTTGCTACCTGAGGCAAAAGAAAGAAAGAAAAAAAAATAAATCCTTTCCCGTTCCGCATACAACAGCAGACTAGACTAGATGATGAATATTTCTTCAATTCAAGTGGTAGGACAGAGTTTTTATCTCATGGTAGACAAAGGGCAAACCTCATAGTACACTGCTGTTCTTTTTTCTCCATCTGAATCAATTTTGTGTAAATAGCAATAGCAATTACACTTGCATACCACCCAATAGCACTAAGTGTTAATTTGCATCCCTCTCCCCAACATGATGGATACTTATTTTACAGACCTCAGAAGGATGGAAGGATGAGTCAACCTTGATCCCCATCAGGGTCAAACTTACAACATCAGCAGTTTTATTTATTTATTTATTTATTGCTGTAGTACACTACACCGTGAGTTGTTAAGATGAAGAAAAAGTACCACCACCACCACTACTACTGGTCCTCCATTACATTCCATGGATAAGGCAGGTTATTTATATAATCAAATCTTCATCTAGAAGAATTATATTAAAAAATAGTTGATGTGAACTTTATTATTGAAGAAGAGAGGACATAATTTGTCACTTGGCCTGTTACATCAGATTCTGTCACCAGGATGCTTGCAATCTATAAAGCTACCACTTCCCCTCTCGAACCTTTCCCATCCTGGTTGGTTAAATCAGCCAGTGAGATAGTGGGCCATGTGCATTGTTAATTGCTCTCAGTGTGAGGGCTATTTGTCCATTTGTTTGAAGGAGGCAATTGTACTATAGACCATTTGGAAGAAGCCAGGGTTGGCAGCCAATGATTTAATGGACTATAGACTTTTTGCCAATGTGCCATTCAAGGGGGAGGTTGTAGAGAGAGTGGTGGTGGATCAGCTGCAGGCATTCCTGGATGAAATGAACTCCCTCGATCCTTTTGTGTCAGGCTTCATGGCACTGAGGCAACCATGGCCACAATGTTGCATGAGTTCTTAAAACAATCTATCAGGGTAAACAAATTATGTTGGTTCTCTTGGATCTTTCAGTACTCTTTGACAATGTCAACCATAGTATCTTCTTGGACAGGTTGTCAGAGCTAGGTACTGAGGTCCAGGCCTAGACCTGGTTCCCGTCCTTTCTGAATGACCGTGTACAGAGAGTGCAACTCCAATTGGACTGAAGATTGAACCAACGTACAGTATACAAAACCTTTCCCTATTTCAATTTCTTCATTGTCAACATTAAAGGGTGTAGTTTTTCTGTAGCCATATTTTTGTTTTCTTAATGTTCAACTGCAATATTAGAGTCTGGGACGTGGACAGCTAGGAAGTACCTCACACACCAGGACCCAGGCCAACTAGGCAACTGGCCAAACAGTAAACATATCACAATCCAAGTCCAAAATCAAACCCAAGGTATACAGGAATACACTGTTGGTCTGGACAGCAGGACATAGTCCAAGAAAGCTTGCGACTGAGAGAGCAGGTGAGGCAGAATACCTTCAGGCGTTGGAGCAGGGCAAGGACAGGATTCAAGGGGAGGATCCAGAGGAGGCATGACAACAGCCCCAGGAACTGGGAACAGGGCAGGAAGTCATTGGTACTAGAAACAAGGCATATCTTCAAAGGGAGGAACCAGGAACATGGTAAGAGATCTTTAGCAGCAGGAGTAAAGACCAAGCCAAGAGATCCAGGAGTCAAGCAACAGCAAATCCAGTAGCCTTTGTTGCTGAGGCAGCTTCTGGAGGAAGAGTCAGTTCTTGCTAAGCCCAGGCTCCCAGGGCCTCTGTTGTGTATGTAACTGTATCACTTTAAGAATGTATGAATGTAACCTGACAATGATCACAATGTAACTCAGCTGTTAAAGGAACGCGAGCTAACTACCCATAGAGGGCAGCTGCGAGTGTTCAGCTCACATGGTTCAAATTCCCCCAATCACCGGCAGCCGTGGGAACCTTCCCGCGCAAGGAACACCTGGAGAAGAAGGGCGTGATTCAGAATGACATTACGCAGGTAGCAGCCAATAAGCTACCATGTAACCCTTTTCAAATGTATTGTTGCAGTATAAAAGGAGCTGTACCTTCGCCATTCCTACATGTTCATCCTGACCATCATGCAATAAAGCTGTGTTTTAGCCCTCACTGCAGCTCCTTCTTTGTCTTCCGTGCAAGACACTAAAGCCTCCTAGTGGAGCCCATCATGGTCCAGATGTAGGAATCGGGGCCGCTAGGACGGCCGCTAGGTCCCGGAGGAGACTGATCAAGGAACGACACGAGGCAATATGGAGCGAGATCAGATCAGTGGTTTATTGAAGGAAAAGCATCATCATATATAGATCAGAAGGCAAGGCAGGAAAAACCGTCATTTGACAGAAAATCACATCACCCATCTACCCGGGTTAATGGGAAATCTCTCTTGGGGAAGTTAATTAACTTGGGCAAACATTGACAGGGGAAACACCATTGTCTAGGGCTTAGACCGGGGTAAATATGGCCACTATTTGCACCAGGGATTACGCTAAACTCGGAGACGAGTGATTGCCTAATATGTAACAGAAGTTAGCGATCGGCTTACTCGGCAGAGCCGTAGGTCAGGTCAGAAGTGGGTGAATCAAACCCTATCATTAATCCACCCCCCCCTAATTTCTGTGCCCGCAGAGCCCACGGGCCAGGAGTTTTCTCGACTGAAGTGGCCTCTGCAAGGGCCGTTCCATGCCCACAGGGCATGGGGAATCCACATCTCCCCTTTTCCTTTTACTTAGGGACCTGACCGGCAACTCTGCGCAAGAGGGGCATCAGCTGATGAGCGGGAATGACGCTTCGGGGTTCCCTCCGGGAGAGACATTTAGATATCAGTGAGGGAATACATTGCGCGAAGCAGCATACTGCTATGCCTAGTAGAATCACCCCCACAATCACTTTGAGCACCGTCTGAAGCCATCCCCACGGGATCCATGACCACAACGAATTCCACAACGAACTTAGCCAAGTTCCCCATGCAGAACCTTCTCTGATGCCCTCGACTATGGTGTGGAGGTCCGTGAGCTGACTCTGCACCTTGCGAGAGTTATCAGTGAGATTGAAGCAACACATACCATGAAAAGATTCGCAACCTAGGTGATGTAACAATAAGAGATAGTCTATAGCTGCTCGATTGTCGAGAATGGCATGGCGAAGCTCTGCCTGCTCCTGGTTGAGCAGCGCTATCGCAGAGGAGGTATGGTTAATGGCTTTGGCTAATCTGCAAGCCAGTCGACCAATTCTCCGAGCGTTGCCGACGGCTAAGCCCGGCACGCCAATTATGCTGACTGCCAATGAAACATATTCGGCTGGGCTCATTACTCTAAAGCTGCTCTCACATGAGCTGTCTAACTGGGTGGTACTAGCGTGTCGTATGGGTGCTGAAACCTCTGTAACATTTGTGCTTGGGGCGACCATATCCTTAGTAGGGAGTAACAGTGTCAAACGACTGATACAACATATAGCATCTGATACATTTGCAGGAATGTAGTTCCAAGTGTACTGGTTACATGTAAAGAACCATCCTGAAGGTAGGGTAACATGAGCATACATTGAACCAAGTGTCTGTGGGTGATTACAAGTCCAGTTGCCGCTGCCAACTTCGAGGCAGCGATGACGAGATCGGCCGACCAAAGCGCAGCCGGACATTCGAGCACAAGTAGAGTTCGGACTGACCGCCACTCGAGGAGTGTGGAGAGTGGCTGCGTCAGCCGGCAAGGTCATGGTGAGCCGCATTTCCCAACGGGCGTATTCTGAAGAAGCCGCTGGGATGTATGGGCTGAAAATCCGTTTCACAAGCCAGTCCCCATCCCTGGGGTGCGCGCCTGGAGTGTGGCACACTGGGATGAGGCAGGTGCTCAAGATTGAGGCAGAACCAATGTCCTGTCTCAGGCAAAAATCGGACTGGTTGACGAGACCCGCCAACCTTTCCCATATATTGTAATGCATCCTGGCAGAGAGGTCTCTGCCTGGCATCAAATCGTTGGCCTTCAATGAGGCGGCCTGAACGCCTCCCGCAGCAAGTAGGGAGAGGGTCAGGATGATGGTGACTGCCACGGAGTTGGCATTGATCTGGGCAAAGACTGCAGCCACGAAGTTCTCCGGTGTCGGCTCCCTCTCCTCGCGTTGGAGGGCGTCCTGGGCCTCATTGCAAAGAGCCTTGATCATCCCCCAGGTGACCTTCGGTGCTGCCATCTGTGGCCGCTTCTTCCGACGGGTCCTCTCGGTCAGAGTGAGGTCCTCCATCTCCGGGATCGGACTCGGGCCGGTCTGGGTCCACGCCATGGGGTTCCAAGTGAGGTTTGACACACCGAGCTGGAACCCAAACGACACCTGTGGGAGACATAACTGCAGCATACCCTCTTCCCCAGGTTACGAGTGGTGCCGGGCCCCTCCAGGAAGGGTCCGGTGGCACCCGGTATCAGACCATCGGTCGCGGGAGAGCTTCCGAACGGCGGAAGTGCTTCTCCTGCGGTGTGCAATCCGAAAAAACATTAAGGTGATCGTACGTGAACAATACCTTATTCAGACAATGTTGTGCCTGAGCCTGTGACTTGGGGAGGGCTAGTGGCTCCCCCCTTTCTGTTTGTTTGTCAATATAGGACTTGAGCGTCCGATTGACTCGTTCCACAATCGCTTGCCCCTGCGGATTGTAAGGAACGCCAAAAGTATGCTGAATGTCCCAGGTGGCCATGAAGGCGGCCAGCTGCCTGGAGCAGTAGGACGGGGCGTTATCGGTTTTCACGTGCCGCGGCTTGCCCATTGCCGCGATGCAGGAAAGGAGGAGCTGCTCGACGTGGGAAGCAGTCTCCCCCTTCTGCGCCATTGCCCAAACGAATTGTGAAAAGGTATCCATGCAAACGTGCATGTACTGCTATCTGCCAAACTGCGGAACGTGCGTGACATCCATTTGTCACACCTGGTTAGCCTCTGTCCCTCGTGGGTTGACCCCCCACAAGGGCCCCCCCGGTGCCCCTGCACAATGCTGGCAAGAGCGAACTATGCCTTGGGCTTGAGAAAGTGGCAGATTGAACTGTCTGGCGAGCGCCTTGGCATTCTGGTGAAAGAATGCATGACTCTGGATTGGAGTAGTGAAAACACCTAACACTGAACGTTGCTGAATTTCCTTTGCCGCCGCATCCGCTCTGCTATTGCCCATGGAAATCGGACCCGGTAGGTCTTGGTGACTTCGGATGTGGGCAATATAGAGCGCTTCTGTGCGGTTTCGCAAATGAAATTGAGCTGTGAGGAACAAACTCAGCAAGTTTTTGTCTATCGCGGGAGTGATGTATGCTCCCGGTAGACTGTGAAGCAAATTCCTGACATACTGGCTATCAGTAATGATGTTTAGGCGCTCTTTGGTGAAGGTGCGCAAAGCAAGGTTCACCGCCGCCAACTCTGCCCGCTGCGCGGACTTCTGTGGAAGAGTTAACAGCGTGCGCCAAGCTTGGCCCTCCTGCCAAGTTAAGACACCATATGTGCGACTCCCATCCGTAAAAACTGTCCTGGCCCCCTGAAGCGGAACCAGCGAGAGCAATTCGAACAAGCTGACTGTCTGCGTTTGAAGCGAGACAAGTCTGGGGTCTTTTGGCAAGTGGTATGCCAAGCATCCGGTGAATCCCTCCAAAGCGATTGGAAGCGAGTCACCGAGCTGCATCAACTGCTGAACCTGTTCTTTGGTGAACGGGACCACGATTTTGGCTAAGTCGTGCCCTGAGATGTCCCTAGCTCTCAGCCTTCCGCGGTAGACCACCGCGGAGACCAATTCCTGGGGAGGAACGATGTTTCGGGAAGAGGTGTTCGGCAAGTACACCCATTCCACGATACTCGCCCCTTTCTCGGAGTCCACTCCTAGGGCTCCGGTGAACATGGATCCTGCCCGAACGATGTACAAGTTCAGGATCGGAGCATATGGCCCCTGAGCAATCCTGTCCACCCACCTTTGGCTGAGAATTTGGTTGACTTTCTCGAGAGCCAAGCGCGCTTCTCGAGAAATATGTATCCGGTCTGCCGGCTGCTTACCTAATGTGAGCAGCGTGAAGAGCGGTTTCAAAAGATCCGTATCCAATCGGAAATACGGTCTGGCCCAATTAATGTTCCCTAAAACCTGCTGCAATTCTACCAAGGTGACTGAGTCTTTCAAGTTGATTTGGGGCAAAACTGGTGCTGCGAAAGAGCGGAGAAGCCGATGACCCAAGTATGAGAAGGGTTCGGTTCTCTGCACTTTCTCTGGGGCAATGAGTAACCCTTTCTCCCCCAGGCTGGCCTGGAGGTCTGAAAACATTTCGCTGCCAAGTTGCGGCACCGCGACCAAGATATCATCCATGAAATGACAAACTAAAGCTGTGGGATGAAGGTTTCAAAACTTTTCCAGTGCGTTGTGAACATAAATTTGGCACAGGGTGGGCGAATTGAGCATGCCCTGTGGCAAAAATTTCCACGCGTAACGCTGCGTGGGCTCACTGTGGTTCACAACCGGCACCGTAAAGGCAAACCTTTCCCGGTCCCTGGGGTCTAAGGGAATCGTGTAAAAACAATCCTTGAGATCTACAACTAGGATCTCCCACCCCTCGGGAATCATATTGGGATTTGGGATGCCGCATTGAAGCGGACCCATTGGCTGTATGCATTTATTGATCTCTCTGAGATCGTGGAGGAGTCGCCACTTCCCTGACTTCTTTTTGATGACAAAAACAGGCGAATTCCAAGGACTAGTGGACTGCTCTATATGTCCTGCGTCTAGCTGCTCTTTAACCAGCTGCTTAAGGGCGACTAATTTCTCTCCCACTACCGGCCATTGTTCCACCCAGACCGGCGTATCGGTGAGCCATTTAAGTGGCAACGCCATTACCCAAAGGTAAGCGTAGCACCGTACTGTTGTAAGATGTCTCGCCCCCAAAGGTTGATGTGCACGTCAAGAATGTGCGGCCGAATTACCGCTGTGCCGTCAGCCTTTGGGATTGTGACTGTCACCCACTCCCGGCTCCTAAACGCTTCCTGAATGCCGCCTACCCCCCACACATCGGAGACTGGCTCAATGGCCCACTCCCGTGGCCACTGGCTTCTGTTTATCACGCTCACATCAGCTCCAGTATCTAACAACCCTGAAAATGATCTTTTATTCAGAAATACCTCAATAACCGGGCGCTGTTTCCACTCAATGTTGGTCTCCACTGTCGCTAAGACCTGGTATCCTTGTACTGCCTCACTGGCACTCGAGCGGTCCTCTGACCGGGACTCTGAGCTGTCCCTGAGCCTTCCCTGGCTATCTGCTGGCGAGTGACAACGAACCATGATCAGTTGCGCTAATGTGTCTCCTTTGTGAATGGTTTGGGGTAAGTGCGTCCAAAGCTGAACTTGGAGAATGCCTGAAAAATTGGAGTCAATGACTCCTGGAATTATAAGAATTCCGCGTGCTCCTGCTACACTGCGGGGCAAAACTAAACCTATAAAGCCCTTGGGCAGTGGACCCATGTACTGGGAGTCCACCAGATAGACCGTGCCTGGCAGGTCGCATGTAACGTCTGCCTGACAAGTCAATTCTAGCCCTGTACTACCCTTGGGGCTGGCCTGTGCCCTCGCAGTGCCTGGAATGTGATCGGAATCTAGTCTAGTTCTGGCGAGCTCTGAATGAGGGAAGCGTCTGTTTGGACCGGGGCCAGAGACATGCCCGCGTTCCGGTTTCCCGAATTCGGGCAGTGCCTGGCCCAATGGTAGCCTTTCTTGCACTTCGGACATGGGGTGTTTGGAGCCTTGGAACGGCCGGAATTTTGACCGCCTCCCTTGGATCGACACTCCCTAGCGAAGTGACTGACCTTGCCACAAGTGTGGCACGCTCCTTGAGTCCTGTTCTTGGGTTTCCTACCCCCTTGCACCGCTGCCGCTAGCAAACCCATTTTATAGGATTCTGTGCCAACGTCGGCGCAACTCTAATTATGCCCATGAGAGTCAAGTCGGGACGATTGCCCAGTGACTGCAAGATTTTACGGCAGTCCAAATTGGCATTATCTTTGGCCAACTTCATCATGAGCTCCTGTTGGGCTTGCTCATTATCGATCTGCCTACTGATCGCTTCCTCTAAGCGATTGATGAAGTCCATGAAGGGCTCCTGGGCTCCCTGCTTAATTGCGGTGTAATTTTTAGCCGCCTTGCCAGTCGCTGGAACCTTGAAGAAAGCCCTAAAGGCAGCCTCGGCTGACATCTGAAGAGTGGCGAGTGGCAAATTGATCTGGGCATTAATGGATTCGAAGGCACCTGAACCATATAACTGGTCAGGAAGTACTGCGCCTCCCATCCTGGCAGCCCTTGTCTGAGCCTCGAGGCGAAACTCGCTGTCCCATATCAAGTACTGGCTGGGGTTGAGCATCATCTGCATGACGGCTTTCCAGTCATGTGGAATGAACATGGTATTCTCGCACACTTGCTGAAGCGTGCCCCTAGTAAACAGACTCTGAAGCCCTGTCTCTGAAATGGCCTTCCGTATAGCCATGAGAAGCTTATACGGGACTGGTGAATGAACTATCTGCTGGGCCCCTGTGAGGGCATCCATTTCCATGCGAATTGGACAAATCTGACTAAGCTCAGCTAGTTCTTCTGCTGGCAATTCCCCCTTCCTAATCTCCTCTTCAATAGTGCGCTGAAGGGGACTCTTGGTAACTCGGGAACCTGTAGCTGTCAGAGAAGCGCCTGCGCTCCTCATTCCACGCATTCCGTCGGTGACGTCTGCAGCTGTCACCGAGGGAAAGCTCCCTATGCTACTCTGCCTAAACTGCAATGACGGATAGAGCGCCGTGGGTGCCGATGGCTCAGCTGGCGCTGGGGGTTCTTTGGCCTCTACCCGGACTGGCTCTATCTCCGCTAAGAGCTTCCTACATTTACTCCATGTGCGAATTACGCCCTCTGGAGCTTTCGGGGGTTGCTGAATGCAGTCTCCTATCTGATCCCAAAGCTGAAGGGTTAACGTACCTGCTTCTGGGTAAAGCAGGCAGTGTTCCCTTAGGTACACCAAAAGTCTCGCTAGCTCCCTGCTGTGAAAACGTAACTGAAATACCCTGGCCAGGATTTTGAACTCCTCTTCATGAGTTCTTTGGCTAGCGGACGGACCTTGTCGCTGAGGACAAGTCCCCATATTACCTGCGGGGTCCTCCGAAGTTTCCTCCTTGGGACGAGTCGACGCGTCTTCGGGCAAGGTAATAGGCTTTGGAGACGATTCTCTGGGTAGAGCTCGGAGCGTGGACTGCTGCCACGGGCCCTCGGTGGCCTCTGCGCTGTCAGGGGTTCACAGCTGACCCTGAGCGGAACGCGTTTCCATGCTGCAAGCCGCCGCGAAAGTCGGGAGTAAGCTGTAGGATGCCTCTTGGTAATGCCTCGTCGCAGGGCCGTCTTCCCGACCGGCTGGCTTACCGGCCGGGCTGCCGCGCTGTCCTCCAGGATGATCGGACGCGGTTCTGGCGTAGAACTGGACCGTGTGATCGCTTACTCTCGGGTAAGATCACGTCGCGGGGTCACCAGATGTAGGAATCGGGGCCGCTAGGACGGCCGTTAGGTCCCGGAGGAGACTGATCAAGGAACGACACGAGGCAATATGGAGCGAGATCAGATCAGTGGTTTAGTGAAGGAAAAGCATCATCATATATAGATCAGAAGGCAAGGCAGGAAAAACCGTCATCTGACAGAAAATCACATCACCCATCTACCCGGGTTAATGGGAAATCTCTCTTGGGGAAGTTAATTAACTTGGGCAAACATTGACAGGGGAAACACCATTGTCTAGGGCTTAGACCGGGGTAAATATGGCCACTATTAGCACCAGGGATTACGCTAAACTCGGAGACGAGTGATTGCCTAATATGTAACAGAAGTTAGCGATCGGCTTACTCGGCAGAGCCGTAGGTCAGGTCAGAAGTGGGTGAATCAAACCCTATCATTAATCCACCCCCCCCCCCTAATTTCTGTGCCCGCAGAGCCCACGGGCCAGGAGTTTTCTCGACTGAAGTGGCCTCTGCAAGGGCCGTTCCATGCCCACAAGGCATGGGGAATCCACATCCAGAACATTCCCCAGGGCTCTCAAGTGAAACTTAGCAACTACAGAAGGATGAGGCTCCAACCCTGCAAGTACCTGAAGTGCTCTTCAGGTTGGAGGTCCAATCCTGTAAGCATCAAAGCTACTTCTTGAAAAACCAACTTGCAAATAACTTAATTGCCTCAGATCCTGATATGCAGTCCTGCTTTGGCACTTCCTTCTTTCTCTTTCACTAAAAGAGTCATTTCAAATTATTGCTGTTTTCTGCCAGTAAGATGATGGCATCTATGTATCTAAAATTACTGATGTTTCTTCCACCAGTTTTCATTCCTGTTTCATCTGAATCTATTCTGGCTTTCCATATAATATGTTTGAGCAACAGATAGAACAGAAAATATAAAATGCATCTTCGTCTGGCATCTCCACCTGTAGGAAACCATTCTGTCTCTTTATGTTCTGTCCTAACAGTCATTTCTTTTACTTACATAGTTTCCCCCATCTCACAGCCCATAGTCCTGCAGAACATTATAAAATATGTAATTTATAATAATTAAAATACCAAATTATAGAACTAAAGTAAAGGAGCAACATAACACATGCACTCTTTGCAGCAAGGTGCCAAAATACATTTTATCTCCATAGTACTGAGCGAACAACTATGGTTTGGTTGTTGCCTAAAACTAAGTTTGCTGGAGACAACCATACACCTCTAGCAAAATATCCCTCCACTGTGGTTCCAGACCAAGAAGGCCCTGTCTCAAATTACCATACAGTGGTACCTCGGATAAAGTCCAAATTGGATAAAGTCCAATTCTGATAAAGTCGTGGTTTTCATGCATACGTGATGCATCGCATTAAGTCCAAAACCACTAAAAATGGATGTTATCCGAGGTATTTGGTATAGGAACCTTGGATAAAGTCCATTTTTGGACGTTATCTGATGCATCACCCATTTGATTTGGATAAAGTCCAAAATCGGATAAAGTCCAAACTTGTGGAATGGAGTTTGGACTTTATCCGAGGTTCTACTGTACTATAAACTCTACCCATCATTCCCAAATCTCATCTAATACTTCACCAGTATGAACATTTTCAAAAAGGCATCTTAGCAAAATAACCTTTTGGTTAATCAGGAAAATGTGTTGCTGGTGTTGTTCTCCTCTGCTCAGGATATAACAGGTTCTATTTGGGAGGTTTGTCTGTCTGTCCAGTTGCCTAATTAAAATTGATCATAGAACTCTGAGATTGCTTTTGTCTTTTGCAATAGGCTGACTCACATGACCAAAGCAGATTTCACTTACTGTTACTTCTGTACTTATGGTACCTGACCAGCCAATCTTTTAAGTAGGTTAAAAAACAATGGAAGTGTGGTGTGAATCTCATGCTCTGGATTCTGTCCAACTGCAAACAACTGGACTAGACTGATTTGTATTTCCCATCCTAAGCCTGTAACCATTATATATGATCAGTTTTGCTTTAATGTTGTGTTACAAGCCACCAGCTTTAGTGAGATAAATAATATTATAACCTGGACCATTCATGACAAGTTACTATTTCTGTGGTTACCTAAATGTCCTCTTTACCTAGGGATGTGGAAGGCCGTTTTGTTGTTGTTGTTGTTGTTTTTGAGTTAAGGCACAGGATCCCACAGCCAATATGTAGGATTCTGGAAGATGCTGTCTAGAGAAGGTAGTGTTTTGATTACGCTTTCCAGAATGTGATCCTGCTGATAGTAACAATGCTGTGCGTAGCATTTTGGGAATTGCAATCTTAAAAAAAAAACCTTCCTGATCTCCCCCCTCCCCCTACCCAAAAAAGGACAGCTAATTGTGAGTAGTAGATCAGGGGCAATATGTTACCAAAACACACCCTTCACATATCTGTAAATCCCTGGTTCCGTTGCCCTGAGTTGATAGCATGCTGTGTTGACCAGCCTGTGAACAAGTCCTGATGTGCCTGCAAAGTCAGTTTGGAAAAGTTTGGAAAAGTGACTGTTCTTTAAGTAAGCTTAAAGAAAACAGTAAAGGAGAAGCCTCACTGGGGGAGCGCAAGATCATCTCTGGGAAGGATCAGGGAGATCCCTTTGGCCAGTGGGTGACATTCTGGCTCCCCGCGACTGACTCCCTCCCCGCTCCCCTGCCCACCCCCGTCGGGTCTTGCGTGCGCTGCGGTGTGTGAGCATCTAATGCGGGGAGGGGGAGGGGGAAGGGGGGAGACAATGGCCAGAGGGTTTTCCACCGGGAGATCACGCAATGCAAACTCGGCACGCAACGGGGAGGTGACACTCAAGGAGAGGATGGGAAACTTGGGCAGCCTCCGGGGATAAATAAGAGAGGAAGGAAGGCTTCCCATCGCCCTACTTCATCGGGGGCGCCTTGGGAGAGCCTCCCCTCGCCTTCCGTGCCGGCGGCGCCTGGCATCCAGGCTGAGCGAGAAGCTCCCCCGGCCCGCGCGTCGCCACCGCCTCCAGGCACGATCGCTCACCTGCTGCCCCGGCCGGGGGCCAGCGCGAGACTTGCCGGTCCTCCTCCAGCTCCTCGTGGACTCTTCCGTTCTCCCAAGTCCGGGAGCCGAAGAGACGCGATGAGCCCCGGGGAGCTGGGAGGGGCTGCTCTGGTGAACCTCAGGTTAGTTGGGTGTGTGGGTGGGAGCTTGGCTTCCACCGCTCCGGTCCATACTTGGGTTTTTTTGGGCTGCCAGGAATCGTGGCGAGGAAAGGAAGACGAGGCGCTTCGCCTCCCACCCGTCCCAAACCAGCAAGCCCTTCTCAAGGGCTTGGTTGCAAAAAAAGAGAGAGAGAGAGAGAGAGAGAGAGAGAGAGAGAGAGAGAAAAGGGGGGGGCAGGGTCTCCTCCACCTTGAACAGGTAGACAGGTGTTATTTCTTCCAGACCAAGGGGGGTACAGGTGAAACTCGGAAAATTAGAATATCGTGCGAATGTCCATTCATTTCACTTAAAAGGTGAAACAAATATATGAGATAGACTCACTACATGTAAAGCGAGATATGTCATGCCTTAATTCGTTATAATTGGGATGATCATCATGGCGCAGAGCATAATCATGAGATTATGTGATGATTATGGGGTACATGAGAATGGGGGGTTGGGGTTTTCATAAACTGTAAGCTATAAGCCATGATAGTGGACCGGGATATTTATGGACCGCATCTCCCCAAGGTATTCCACCCGTCCTACGAGGGCAGATCAGAGAGGCTCTGTGATGGTCCCTTGACGAAAGAAGCACATCTGACTGGGACCAGGAGAAGAAACTTCTCAGTGTCTGCCCTCGGCCCTATGGAACCTGTTACCACCGGAACTGCACCTCCAGACACAACTGCTCCCCTTTATAAAGGCACATAAGACCTGGCTTTGACAGCTGGTATGGGATCCGACTTGTAGTTTAGCTGCCTTGATCTGTCTGAATTTTTGTATCAGTTTGTTTACTTTTTATATTTTTTAGAATGACTTTTATCTTTTAACTTTATTGTCGTATCCTCTTAAGGGGTTATGGAGGGTATTGGAGGGTTTTAGATGTTTTATGATTATTTATGTATTTTATTGTACTTCTTGGGTTTATATGGGTTATGTATTGTATTGTGTACTGTGTATTGTCGAGGTGGCTTGGTTGTAATGTGCCTTTGCCTCTTATTTTGTTAGCCACTCTGGGTGGCGTTCGTGACAGAAGGGCAGGATATAAATAAATAAATAAGCATCCATATTAAAAAGTAAAGCTTGAACTATTTCACTTTGCATGCAATGAGTCTATCTCATATATTTGTTTCACCTTTTAAGTTGCATTACTGAACTGAATGAACATTTGCATGGTATTCTAATTTTCCGAGTTTCACCTGTAATAAAGGGAAAGGTCTCCCTTGCTCCAAAGCCAGTCGCCTCCGAGGGTGTGTGATGCTCATCTCCGTTTACAGCCCAAGAGCCAGCCCTGTGCGTGTTTGCAGACATTTCTGCGGTCATGTGGCTAGCATGACTAGATGCATGAAGGCTGTTGCCTTCCCATCAAAGAGGTACATATTTATCCACTTGCAATTTCTTGCTTTCAAACTGCTAGGTTGGTGGAAGCTGGGACAGATGACAGGAGTCTCACTCCGTCATGCAGCACTTGGGTCTCGAATTGCTGACCTGTCGACTTTCCAGTTGTTAAATTCAGAGTCTTAACCATTAAGCCACCTCAGTCCCTAAGTGGTATAATGCGTAACACATAATAATGAAGAACAATCAAATGTGAAGTCACACCTGTCCTTACATCCATTCATCCTGTCAACTCCTTGTGTGTAATGTCAAACCATTTTCTTTAGGTGGATTCTAAAAACATCTTACTTGCACTCGTACTCATACTCAGTGGCATATGGAAAGCTCTTCCGCCTGCTTTCCAGAACTAGTTGGGGAGGGTAAATTAGTGATATGTGGATGCAAATACAGAATCTAACCTCATTTGCCAAAAGGTCCCGTCCCACCAACCCACCCACCCACCCACGCTACTACCGGTAGTTTTAGAGTGATAATCAATGGTATGACATCCTAGACTCCCTGTACCTATAGGTACCAGCAGAACATTCCAGGAAGCCACTCTGAAATGAAGCACACCATAGTTCTCCAGATGACCTGTCATGTCAAATGCATTGATCCGAATTCTTCTTATTCATCCTGCCACAACTTGCTCCACTGGTTTCAATGGGATTGAAGGTTGCAACTAGTATACATTGACCTGAGAGCAACCTCTCTGATCAGTCATTCTCAATCAGTACATATCAAATTGCACTAAGTGTAAAAATATAATAATAATGTGTAATAATTGTATCACAAGTGTTCCAGTTAAACACACTGAAGTACAGTAAGGCAATTGTTACATGCAGAGCATTAGGTCATAAGGTTATATAACCTTAAGTACAGATATACAGAAACAAATTTCACTGAAATCAGTGAACTTAAATAACAATGATGATGTAAGTAAATCCTTCAGTTCCAGCTACCAATGAACTGCATTCATTTGCTAACTATACATTTTCCAAGTGCGTTTAAACTACGTAAGACTGATCACCAACAAGTAAATGCTATCAGATCATACCTGTCAAGTATCCTGGATTGGCCAGGATTTCCCGTATTTCTCTGCTCATTCCTCCCCTTTCCCACTGCCGCCCCGTATTTGAATGGCCGGGAAAGGGGCTACTGCACACGTGCGCCCATCACAAATGGGCTCTGCGCATGCACAGAGGGGTTCTGCACATGCATAGATGAGTTGTTGCATGCACAGATGGGTTCTGTGCATGCGCAGATGAGTTGTTGCATACGCAGATGGGTTCTGTGCATGCACAGATGAGTTGTTGCGGCGCATGCACACCCGGGCCAGAACAGTTCCTGTATTTCCAGGAGCCGTGCTTGACAGGTATGTATCAGATCAGTAACACATATAGATTGTTGATACTTTTTACATTTTTAAACCACACTCGGTTGTACCCCGTTAAACAGCAATCTTGTTTTGCCAGCTAATCTTTCTCACAATCCTGGACACAATAGAAGCAGAAGTAACACATATAGTGGATTAGTAATTAGTTACATGGAACATGTGTGGCAACAGAGATACATTTCTGTTTGTGTTGACCCTACTCTGGAAAAACATTTTTTCAGAGTTATTTTCTATTCAATCTGGAAGAAAGCAAAGCATAGTTTGTGCTTCAAAGCAAGGAAATGGCGTTTCACCTGAAAATGTTGGGGTGAGGTACTGGTATCATTGCTCAAGAGCATGGATCACCCAGTTTGTGGTGTCAGTAAAGGCTAGTGAACAGAATGGTTGAACTTGGATTCAGGTGCAAATCTTCCTCTTTGGGTGGTCTTGGACAAATTACCAGTTTGATACTGGGTCATGAGGACAAACAAGGTGAGAATTTTAGAACACTTTGCACAATTGAATAGAGAGATAGTATGATGATGATTACCACTATCTATTGTTACTAATGTTTAGATCTAATTTTATTCTCTGTGGATTACTCTGGACACAACACCTGTGTAGAAAATGATTTATTTAAACACACTTATAGTGCAAACCTATGTGGAAGGTCGGCACCTCGGCAGTTTGAGACCTGAGTCCTGCATGACGGTGGGGGGGAGGGGGGGGGCAGCACGCCCGCCGTCAGTCCCAGCTCCTGCCAAACCTAGCAGTTCTACATTTCAAGTAGAGAAACAGGGACCACTTCTGAGGAGGAAAAATATTGTGGGGCATGAAAGGAGCCTCCCCATTCGGGTGTCCCTTGAGCGGAGTTCCCTCAGCAAAAAACCTTTCAACCCAGAAAACCATCTTTGTGTGCTTTGTGTGATTAAATTAAAATTTATTATTTATTTATTTATTTTGTTAAATTTCTATACTGCCCACTCGACCAAGGCCGACTCAAAATAAACCTAACTCTCTCTTCCCCCACCCCAATTTCTCTCCACAGCACGCCCGCTCAGGTCCTGAGGGCAGAAGAGGCACCCTTGTCCTCCTCCTCGGCGCAGGGCCTGCTGCTTCTAGTGGTCTTCTTGCTGGCCGTCTTCCACGCAGCAAAGCACCTGGCGCAGGCCCTGCCGAGGCGCCTCCGCCTCCCAGAGCCTCCAGGCCCTTTTGCCTGGCCGGTGGTGGGCAATGCGGCTCAGCTGGGCCGCACCCCTCACTTGGCCTTTGGGCGACTGGCAGCCAGGTATGGCACTGTCTTCCGGCTGCGCCTGGGCAGCTGGCCGGTGGTGGTGGTGAGCGGCGAGCATGCCATCCGCCAGGCACTGGTCCGCCAGGGTGCTGCCTTTGCCGGCCGCCCTGCCTTCCCCTCCTTCGGCCTGGTGTCCGGAGGGCACAGCTTGGCCTTCGGTGGCTACTCGGCGCTGTGGAAGCTGCAGCGGCGTCTGGCCCATGCCACAGTGCGGGCCCTGTCAGCGCAGCGCCTGCTGGAGCCACCGCTACTAGCCGAACTGCGTGCTGCCGTGGGCCTCCTGGCCGTGGCCTGTGCAGGCGGCACCTTCGTGGACCCGACACGGCCATTGCTGGTGGCCGTGGCCAATGTCATGAGCGCCCTGTGCTTCGGCCGTCGCTATGGCCATGCTGATGCCGAGTTCGGGCACCTGGTGGGGCGCAATGAGCAGTTTGGGCAGGCGGTAGGTGCCGGCAGCCTGGTCGATGTGCTGCCCTGGCTGCAGTGCTTCCCCAACCCAGTGCGCTCCGCCTTCCGTGCCTTCCGTGCCCTCAACCGTGACTTCTACGCCTTCGTGCGCCACACCTTCGTCTGCCATCAACGCAGCCTCCGCCCGGGCGATGCCCTCCGGGACCTCATGGACGCCTTCATCCGCCTCCAGCAGTCCCAGCCCAGCCTGCCCATCGAGCACGTGCCGGCTACCGTCACCGACATCTTCGGCGCCAGCCAGGACACCCTCTCGACCGCCCTGCAGTGGCTTCTCATCTTTCTCATACGGTAAGGAAGGCGAGAGAAAGGAGACACTGGGGAGGGACCTGAAAGTCAGCGCTCAAGTGGACTCTACAAGTGCAAGTGCTCAGGAGTTCTCAACCCTCTGAAAGCCAGGGGCCGGACCATGCTCCCTCAGACAGCTTCAGGAGCTGGATGGACATTTTGCCCTTCCTTCACCACACGGCACTTCCTGGTGTGGTGGAGGTGGTGGGCCCCACATGAAATGGTGTCATGGGCCGCATTTGGCCCACAGGCCGCAGGTTGAGAATCCCTGAAATAGGGCCTCCTGACAACTAGCAATAGCCATGACACTTAATTTTAATTTAATTTAATTTTCACACCGTTATGCTGCCCAATCAGGGAACCCGACTCAGGGCAGCTCACATGGTAAATAAATATACACAATATACAATACACAATATACAAAATTCAACAAAATTCACTCCTATATTGCCCCATGAAGGGACTGTGGTGGGTTAGTGGTTGGTGGTTAAGATGCTGAACCTGATGACTGGAAGGCCAACAGGCCAGCAGTTCTAGACCCGAGTGCTGCATGACAGAGTGAGCTCCTGTTTCTGTCCCAGCTCCAACTTAGCAGTTCAAAAGCAAGGCATTGCAAGTAGATAAAGTGGTGTCGCTGTGGTGGTAAAGGTAACAACATTCCATGCACTCCAGCATTGTCATGCCTGCCAAATGACCACATAAATGTCAGCAGTCACAGATAGTGCTGGCTCTTTGGCTGTAAACAGAAATGAGCACCAAAAACTAGAGTTGGATATGATTGGCTTTCAAACATTGGCGACCTTTACCTTGCCATCCCATCACACTTAATGCACTCTTTGGACAGTTTACAAGTTAATTAGCATGTTACCCCCAACATGCTGGGTACTCATTTTACCGACCTCAGAAGGATGGAGGGCTGAGTCAACCTTGAGTCTCCCCCCTCTCCTGGTCAGGATTGAACTCACAATGTTTTGGCTGCAGCACAGCGTTCCGTGCACTCCAGTGTCTAGTCATGCCTGCCACATGAGCACGGAAACACCTGCAGAAGTAAACAGCGTTGGCTCTTTGGCTTTGAAACAGAGGTGAGCACTGAACCCTAGAGTCAGATACGACTGACTTTTGAACAAGGGAAACCTTTACCTTTACCTTTCAGCAGTTTAACCACTGCTCCACCATGCATGATTGTAAGAGCGGAAGTTTTTTAAAGCCACAAATTAGCTTGCATTTTTAATGGCAAGTCCTTGGCAGCTTAAAGTGGCCTTAGTTTACAAGCCTGGTATTACGTAATAACGTGATGTGGCTAGATGGTATCGTTGACGCAGTGGGCCAAGATCTGGGTGGGCTACAGAGGAAGGCAGATGACAGAGGAGCCTGGTGTGCGGTGGTCCATGGGTTGCAAAGGGTCAGACTCGACTGTGGCTGAACAACAAAATGTGATTTCCACTTTAGTGAAAGGATTTTGTATAACACTGGCCCATGTCAGTTGGCTTGTCCAAATTTTCCAGGTGAGTAATGGTAGTGTTTCATGGATGGAGTTTAAATGCAAACCTGGCCGCTACCATGCTCACCTTGCATTAAGAGTGAGTACTATAAGCTGTTTTCCTTCTCCTCCCATTCAGCCTAATGACATGTGGTAAAAAAAACCCCCAAACTTGCTTCCCTTGTATTGACAGTGTGGTTTGATAAAAGTACTAGCATAGTTTGCCCGGCATTGCCGAGCTGTTATAAACTGTGATCAGCTTTTTTGGTGTTTTTTTTTTGTGGATTAAAAAAGAACAAAGGTTGATACAATTGTTTCAAATTGTTTTATTTAACCAAATAATGTTTTAGTTTGTGATTTTTTTTGTTAATAGTTGTACCGTAGGTAATATTTTTACAAATGTGAAAGTACATGTTTTTTACATTCAATGTTTTTAAACTGTGTTTAGATGTTTTGGGTTTTTATTTGAGTTAAAACTCAACACAGTATGTTATAAATCTTTGTATTTTATTTATTTAACATATGTTTGTTATTTGTGTAAACTTTTGATTTATTGTTATGTTTTTGACTTGTTTTTACTCTTGTGGCCTCTAGGTGGGGCTGATGTGTTTTTGAGTTTTTACTATTCAGCCCTGCAGGTGGGGCTGTTAATGGTTTTGGTTTCGTTTCACGTGTTTTTTCTCGCCTGGACTCTAGGTGGGGCTTCTTCCGGTAAGTATTCTTTGTTTCTTCATTTCTGTTCTGGTCATCATGGAGGGAGGACGTGCTGGTGAATTCTCTGGTTTTCTTTCTTCTGGGTTTTCTTTATTTTGTTTTTGTGGTGGTGGGCTGGGAGGTGTTTCTGTTTGTTCTTTTTTGTTTTGGTTGAGTTTTAGGTTTGTTTAATTGGTTTGGTTATTTCTGGTTTTGTTTAATTTTTCTTATTTTGTTGTTGTTTATTTGTGTAATTCGTTGTTTATTTGTGTAATTTGTGGTGTTTTCATGTTGTAGTTAGATGTTTTGTATGTGCTTTTGTGGTATTGTGGATGTTTCTGTTTGTGTATTTTGTGGTTTACTTTTTTGTTTATTAATGGGTTTTTTTAGTTATTGATTTATTTTTGTTCAATTATTTTTTATTAATTTTGGTGTTTGTTTTTGGTGTTTACTTTAGCGTGAAGAATAGGCTGCCTGTCAGTTCCTCTTTTCCCCATTGCTGCTTCGAATTTTGGTTTTGATGCAGCAATGGGGGAAAGGAGGAGGAGGCAATCAGCCCGTTCTTCTCCCAGGAAGGTTCGTTAGGTAGGTCGGGGGAGAAGGAGGAGGCAGAGAAAAGCTATCTCTGTCTCATGATGGTTCTCTCCTCTCTGTCTCCTTTTTCTCCTGGCTTACCTAACCAGAGATCAGCAGGGAGCGATCTGTAAGGAGTGGTGCTCTTCCTTGCGGATTGCTGGCTGCTGTTTTTGTATTATCTCTGTCAGTAGTACAAAGGCAGCAGCCAGTCATCCGCCAGGGTGGGTGCTTCCCCTGACGAACTGCTGCCTGTTTTGGGTTTTTTCCCCCCACCCTGGCTCAACTTTCCTTGAGGCCGGCAGTGGTCTTGCTGTGTCTTTGGCGGGGTAGTGTGGAGGAGAGGCAGTCCCTCTTCTCCCCGTTCTTCCGGAAAAGAAGGCTGGTGGTTGTCTTGCAGTGGAGTTTTGTGGCTTTTTGTTTTGCGAGGCTGTGAGGCGCTGCGTCCGCCTGGGGTGGACTTGTGTTCCCATTGCATTTTGTAATTTTATTTTTCATGTGCTGGCTTTCTCAGTGTTCTGCACGCTCACAGCATGCAGGACTCTGGGACTTGTAGTTTTGTATTTGTGGTTTGCGTTCATGCGGCGGTTTTTTTCCTGCGGCTCAATTTTAATTGGCCGTACCACATTTCCCAACATTATTTTTGCTCGCGCCTCTCAGCCTGATTGGCTGTGGCACGGCGCAAAGATAGTTGGGAATTGAAGTTCTTTCCCTTTGTTCGCGTTCATGTGGCTCTTGCCCCACTGGAGCATTTCTCAACCCTGCAGTAACCTCCGAACCGGGTTCGGGCAAGTGCAGGAGGCTCAGTACGGGATAGGATGGATGGGTGCAGAAACGTATAGCAAGTTCCAACGGTTAACCCTTGGATTTATAGGTATAGATTGTCCAATTGTGAATAATGTGGCAATTGATCTGTGAGTACAATTTTAAGGTTAGTAACACTGTTTTACCTTGTTGCATCAAGATTTGATAGGTTAAATGTCTTTTGGCAATGTCCTATGCCCATGATGGCGAACCTTGGCACTCCAGATGTTCTTGGACTTCAATTTCCAGAAACCCAAGTCCCCATTAATCTGCACGAATGGGTTTACTGCTATTCATCTGGCCCTTGCTGCCCTCGTTGCTCCTGGAAACAGAAGGAGCAATAAGGGCAGCACGAGCTGGATGAATAGCAGTAAACCCATTCGTGTGGATTCATAGGGGCTTGGGCTTCTGGGAATTGAAGTTTTGGTGTTCAGTAGTCAAGACAACGGAAATAGCCTTTAGTAGGTTAACACATCTTTATTGCATGGTATACAGAATGAACACGAGGTAATGGCGGTGATACAGCTCCTTTTATACAGTGACTAAACATTTGAATGTGGAACCACGGTAGCCTATTGGTTACAGTCGGCGTAACGTCATTTGGGGTCACGCCTTCTTCACCAGGTGTATGTGTGGCGGGAATAGTTCCTGTGGCTGAAGGTAGTTGGGGAATGTGTACCATGTGATCCGAATGCTCGCTGCTGCCATCTTTGGTAGCAAGCTCGCATTCTTATGCAGCTGAGATACATTGTGTTCTATTGCAGATTGCTTAAGGATACATTCTTTCCTGAAGTAGTTACATTCATCTTAAAGGTATAGTGCAGCAGTTACATTCCATACACAACAGAAGTCCAAGAACATCTGGAGTGCCAAGGTTCGCCATCACGGTCCAATGCCATATGGCACAAACATTTTTTGGCATAAGCTTTCATAGGGAGGAGGCTCCTTCATCGGAGGTAGAGAACAAAAGAAAACAACTTATCTCAAGAACATGCATAGAATCTGTCCTGAGCATAGATTTGAAGCCATGTTTTCAGACATAATCCTCTAATTACAAGAACCGAGTGCTGATAGGTCAGATAGTTTGTAGTGTTCTGAGCCAACTTACAACAGGTGGGAATCATGGTAGGACGTGTGCAGCTTTGTAATATTCCGCTGGGAGTGTAGAATGCACACTTAGGAAGTTCAAGTAACCCCTTGGAATGCTCTTGCACTTTCTGCACCCACACTTTCTGTTTTGTGGTGCTGTCCTAGTGTGGTGCTGCAAAACTCTTGGGGGGACTCTTTGTTGCTTGAGTTGCAATATAGACTAAGGAGCATCCTCTGTCCACGCTCTTATAGATTCAAGTTATGAAGCATTGCCCTGCTGCATAAGATTTTAACAGAGTGAAAACTGATTTTCTTCACTCCCTTGGAGAGGCAAATTGAACTGCCCAGTTAGAGAACAAAAACAGTGGCTCACCAATCTCATATTCAACACTGACTTGCTAGTTAGGCATGCTCCTCTTGAGAAGGCTCTCTGGACCCTAGCGTTGGTCATGTAGTGGGAATGTCCTCTTGAAGTGGTGTTCTGCTCAGGTAGCGAAGAGAGGTAGTGATGATTTTCATTGATTTCCACTTGTTACTGATTCCACCCCACCCACCCCCACATTGTTCTGAAGGGTCCCACAACTCCCCAGAGCAGATTTTCTGAGTTTGGGGACAGGGACATAAGAGACGTTAGGAGGACTCTATGAAAATCACCCCATTCTCTCACATCATTAACAAGATTCTGCTGATGGATGTATTCTAATGGAGGTATTTCTTTTCCATTTAAGTGAATACTTCTGCCAGCAAGGAACCCTTCTATTTATGGAAAACAAAGGCTGGATTAAAGACTAGTTAGTATTCATAATTTCTCCTGCCAACCTAGCAGTTCAAAAGCAAGAAATTGCAAGTAGATAAATAGAGACCACTTCACTGGGAAGGTAACAGCACTCCATGTGCTCCGGTGTCTAGTCATGCCTGCCACGTGACCACTGAAACGTCTGCAGAAGCAGACAGCGCTGGCTCTTCAGCTTTGAAACAGAGATGAGCACTGCACCCTAGAGTCGGATACCACTGGCTTTCAAGCAAGGGAAACCTTTCCCTTTACCTTTAGTAGTCATAATTTAAACAAACCATTATATCTAGCTTTCTGCAGTAATTTATATGGTTAGAGTGGAAATATATGTTTTAATGATGTTTTGAAACCAAACGTGTGTTGCATTTAGTGGACTCCCAAATACAAAACTTAGAGTTACATCCTCCATTATATCAAACTGAGAGTTGCAGCCCAGAAAAGTATATTTCCCCACACAAGGTAAAACCTTAATTTCATGACTGTCTCTAGAAAAGGTGGCTCAATAGCTCAGCATACCTGTCAAGTTTTGGATTTGGGAATAAGGGAAATTTCCTGGCAAATAAGGGATACTTGACAGCTATGCTTATCCTGTGCTGCCCTCCAATGGTGGCATTAGGGCATTGCAGTCTAATTAATAAGGGATGATGGCGGGAAAGAGGGTAAAATAAGGGGTTTTCCCGGCCAATAAGGGATACTTGACAGCTATGTAGCTCAGTGGTTTAGGTATCTGGCTGCAGAGCCAGAAGTTGTGAGTTTCATTCTCCACTGTACCTATTGGAAGAAGAGCCAACCTATGTAGTCATGGGCAGGATGCACAGTCCCAGGGTTCTCCTAGAAGAAGAGAATGGTAAACTACTTCTGTGCATTCTCTAATTAGAAAACTGTGGAAAGGGTTGCCGTAAGTCAGAATCAATGTGATGGCATCAATTATTATTTCATGGAGAGATACAGTAGAACCCCGTATAACGATCGACCCATAGAGCAATGAAGTCGCATAGTGATGAGGCTTGGAGGGGGGTGGCAGTTCCGCATAGCGATCGTTCCTATGGGAAAATCCGTACAACGATTTTCCAATGGGAAAAACCGCTTAGTGCCAAACATCGTTGTATGTTTTTTTTCCCATAGGGAAAATCGTTGTACGGATTTTCACATAGGGAAGA
Source organism: Bradypodion ventrale (assembly GCA_035047345.1). Taxonomy (NCBI): domain Eukaryota; kingdom Metazoa; phylum Chordata; class Lepidosauria; order Squamata; family Chamaeleonidae; genus Bradypodion; species Bradypodion ventrale. Next base: position 66,475,090 of record JAWDJE010000001.1, on the reverse strand, counting down.
TTGTACAACAATGAAAACCGCATAGTGATCAGCTATACGGGGTTCTACTGTAAGTGTAAAAATTCTTGGCAACTCCCTTGTATATAGGGCTTCATTGTATCTGTGGCTGACAAACATTTGGCCCTCCAGAAGTTGCTACAGTTCTCAGGACTCTGAGCATTGGTGATTCCGTGTGTGGAATTCAACAACATTTGTAGCAAACTTATCCTGGACAGTACATTTGTAAATAAGAATAGTATCAACACAGTGAACTGTAGCAAAGTTAAATAGCACAGCAGAATGAGTAGATTCCACTTCACCCTTAAAACCCACCACCACCACCATCACCAACACACAGAATTCTTACTCTAGAAAGATAAGACAGCTAGCATTTATTAAAGAAATACATTGAAATAGGAAATATGGTTGGAGCCCTAGTTCTAGCTAAGTGAAGTGGAGGTTCAGAGATTCATAGTTGCCCTGTGCCTTTTTAGAAACAAAGGGAAGGTGTCTTCTTTTCAAAAGAAGGTAAAAAGAGTTTGAGGAGGGAGAGAAATGCCTTCAACAGTCCTAATATACAGGTGAAACTCGGAAAATTAGAATATCATGCAAATGTCCATTCTTTTCACTTAAAAGGTGAAACAAATATATGAGATAGACTCACTACATGCAAAGTGAGATATCTCATGCCTTAATTCGTTATAATTGTGATGATCTGCGTACATGATATTATGTGATGATTATGGGGTACATGAGAGTGGGGTTTTTTGGTTTTTTTTTCATAAGCTGTAAGCCATAAGCATCAATATTATAACAAAGTAAGGCTTGAACTAAGGGTGCAGTGGCTCAAGTGGCTAAGACGTTGACTGGAAGGCGGAAGGTCAGCAGTTTGATTCCCGAGTACTGCAGGACGGAATGAGCTCCCGTCTTTGTCCCAGCTCCTGCCAACCTAGCAGTTTGAAAGCAAGAAATTCAAGTAGATAAATAGGGACCACTTCAGTGGGAAGGTAAACAGCGTTCCGTGCGCTCCAGTGTCTAGTCATGCCTGACACATGATGACCATGAAATGTCTGCAGAAGCAGACAGCGCTGGCTCTTTGGCTTTGAAACAGAGATGAGCACTGAATCCTAGAGTCAGATATGACTGGCTTTCAAGCAAGGGAAACCTTTACTAAGGCTTGAACTATCTCGCTTTGCATGCAATGAGTCTATCTCATATATTTGTTTCACCTTTTAAGTTGTATTACTGAATTTAATGAACATTTGCACGAGATTCTAATTTTCCAGGTTTTACCTGTATGTTGGTCTGTGTTGAAGGTAGACCTGCAGAGATAAAACAGATGATGGACTGTTTGGGAAACCCAAGAAGATTCCCTTCTTTCTCTCTTTCTAACATGCAAACACTTGCATCTTCTTTTGCTTGCGTGTTACATCCTTCCTGGCCCCATTCCTGCCATATTTATGTTCTCCTGGCAAATGTGATTTTTTGGAATGTATGTTTGCTGAAATAACATCTGTTCTAGAAAAGAGTTGTGGGAAGGATTTTTTTTTTAAAAAACGGTGTTGCCATTGTTGTTTTTTATTAGGTACCCTGAGGTGCAAGCAAAACTGCAAGAAGAAATAGATAAAGTCATTGGCCGAGACCGCTTGCCTTGTGCTGAAGACCAGCCCCACTTGCCTTATGTCATGGCGTTCCTTTATGAATCCATGCGCTTCAGCAGCTTTGTGCCTGTTACCATTCCTCACTGCACCACAGTCGACACCACCTTAATGGGCTACTACATCCCCAAAGATACAGTGGTCTTCATCAACCAGTGGTCGGTGAATCATGATCCAGATAAATGGCTGGCCCCAGAGGAGTTCAACCCTGCAAGATTCTTGGATGAGAATGGATCCCTTAACAAAGACCTCACTAGCAGTGTGATGATCTTTTCAGTGGGTAAACGTAGGTGCATTGGAGAAGAATTATCCAAAGTGCAGCTGTTTCTTTTTATTGCTATCTTGGTGCACCAGTGCAATTTCACTGCTAATCCAAAGGAAGATTCAAAAATGGATTTCACCTATGGCTTGACTATTAAACCAAAGCCATTTACACTTTGCCTTACGCTTCGAGATAGCATGGATCTGCTGGATAATGCAGTCAAGAGACTTCAGACAGGAGAAGATTCTGAAAATTGCTTGCCAAATATGTAAGTTCTGAAGTTTGTCTGCAACACTTGTAGGAGGCTCTTGTTCTATCTTCCTTTTTTATATTTAAGGGAAACATATATATTATTTTTTAAATCATATCAGAAGCACACAAAGGTGTGTAAAATGCTGTGGCTGACTGACAAGATGCTGCTGTGTGTTTCAGTCATGTGCCTGGCCATGCATCCAATTAAAGAACCAAGAAGATGTGCTCCAGCATCATCTCTGTTCACCACAGTTAGCTGCAGCAGGTTATGCAGATCTTGAAATAAACATCAATAGGATTTCACTGATTGTGCCTTGTGACACAGTGGTTAAATTGTTGTACTACAGCCAAAAAAAATCCCAAACTGCTGATGTTGTAAGTTTGATCCTGATGAGGGAACGAGGTAGACTCGGCTTTCCATCCTTCTGAGGTTGGCAAAATGAGTACCCAGCAAAATACTAATTACCTTGCAAACTGCCCAGAGTGTGCAGTAAGTGCTATGGGGTGGTATATAAGTGTACTGTAATTGCTATTGCTATTATATCTCTCTTCATGCAGGAAGTCCAACTTCTTCATAAGCATAGATTCCCTATTCTTTCACTTCTTAAAAGGCTGGACTTTGAAGTGAGAGGCATTGAGAAACGGGGCTTATGAACCTATCACAGCTCAGCAAACATTCACTCTTGGGGGAGATGCCATTTTAACCTGTCACTAACTTTTAAAACCATTGGTAATGAAGTTTTAAAATCATTGCTTTTCTAGCTATATATTTCTTTAAAAACTTAAACCACTCCTTAAATAGTGTTATAACCCTGTAACACTAATCTTTGAAACAGTATTGAGACAAGAAGTCTTTCCAGTCACTGCCTTTGTTGTAATAAATTTAATCCCAGTGCCTTGGAAGTATTTGTTTTAAACCAGGGGTGCCCAAACATTTTGGGCCATGGGCCGTACGGGCGCATTTTACTTCCACTTCTGGGAGTGACGAGGGTGGTGCGGGCTGAATGAATTGGTGTCAGGGGGCAGATTTGGTCCACAGGCCATAGTTTGGGCACCCTTGGTTTAAACTGTATTATGATACTACAGTGTTACATTAGTACAACTCATTTAAGTGTTCTTTATGTGTGTTTTCACCTGTGTCTTTCTCTCTCACACACACACTGGAAAATTAACAGGGTGGTAAAATAGAACCCGTCATAAACTTTATAGTGAGTGCAAACTGGACTTCAGGTAACTATTGCTCAGCTGAATTGCATTTGTCCATTCTCAGCCAGTGATATTTATGTTACACCTGCTAATCTGGATGGAACATAAATGAAATGGACATGAAAAGTAGTAGTATAGAATCTTTGGTAGTAAAGAAATTCATTGCTCAATGTTGTTTATAGTTTGCAGGAGAAGAGTGACAATAGTGGCCATGGGCCGACCATGCCCCCTCAAACAGCTGAGCAGGCTGGACTGGTGGTTCCCCCCACCATAAACACTGCTGTAAAATGTGTCCACAGCTGTCATAAACACGTTTATGACAGCCGCAGGCTCATTTATGGCTATTGTAAATGCTTCTGCTTCCGGTGGCGGCGGCGACATGGGCCACATGAAATGGTGCCGTGGGCCATGGGTCATAGGTTGGGAACCCCTGCTATAGGAAATACTTTGTTGCCTTAAACCTTAGTTGTAGTATTTATGTTGGGATCAAACGTTGATTGAAGCTCAGAAAAAACTATCTTCTTCTGTTTTAACTTCTCTCCAGTTCAAATTACAATTTAAACAAACACTTCTTCTCCAGCACAGTTTTTTAAAACAGACACTTCTTCTTGGCATGGCAGGGTGAAAGTAAGCCATAAATTTCTTCTCACTGAATTCACAAGACAACCAGACAACCCCCACCCCCCTCTCAGCCTTTCAGGCAAACACACATTCCTGCATGCTCCGGCCGTCCCCATCTGTACTAAGGCAGGCCGATAAGGTGAAAATCACAGGAAATTTTTGAGGGGTGGTCAGCTCAAAATCAGCCAAAAACTCCTTGTACTTTTGAAGTAGTCTGTTGTCGTTGGAGGCTGAATTTACCCCCCTCCTCCTTTGGGTTTCTGACATCTGCAGTAGCTGATTCTGACAAGCTGCATCTGTTAGTTTGTACTTGCAGGAAAACCCCTCTTTAGGCTGGGGTTTTGTGCGTTCCTCCTCTGGGCAATCCTCCCATTTTTTGGCCATACGTGAGGAAGCAATTTTACTATTCAGCTTCTCCGGCTTTTGTGAAGAGGGTTGCCTCACGGGGGGGCTGAGATCCCCCAAGCTGCTCTTTGAAACAGACTCTTTGCTTTCTGGCACTCTGCATGCATTGCTAGCGTCAATCTGTGATGAGGTTCCCACCATTTGTTCCTCATCAGCTGGCATTTGTGGCTTCTCAGACTCGGCAAGAGCCTCTCTGTTCACTGGACCAGCAGCAACAGTTTCCATATCTAACACATCTGGAGCTAAAGCAGCAGAGAACAGGTCTTTTGTAGGGCTAAAAGGACTTGCTTGCTCCAAGGCAGGATTTAATGCCCCATCTCCATTTCCACCCCCATCTCTATCAGGGGGCTCCTGCTGTTGTGTCCCATATGATGGAGGGACAGTCAGACTCCATATCTTGGCTGGGGGCAAAATCTGTGGCAATTGTAAAGTAAACTCCTGGGAGAACAAAAGATTTTTTGGAGTAAAGTCTTGCCCTTCTTTGGTTTTTGCTCTTTGCCCATCATCCCATTTGAGTAGTCCAATTCCTGGGTGCCAGGGACATTGGCATTTGACTCCCTTAGTGAAGCCTTCTAAACTATTAAGCGTGATGTCTGGACATCCGCTCTCCTTGATGGATCTCTGCAATTCATTTGCATGGGTTCTTGGCCCTGAAGAAACTTCCCCCCCCATACTCACAATTGGGAGCTCGAAAGCTGAGGGAGCTTTTTTTAAAAGTCTTGCACTTCTCAAAAAGCTGTGACGCGTCAGGGGGCTATTCCAGCCGATGAGCAGGGGGTTTGGGATCCGGTAATCACGTCGCGGGTCACCAGATGTAGTGTTTGTGTTGATCAAGGAGACGCGGAGGCTTGATTTCATCCATAGGCATCGGCCAACATTAAAAGCAGTCCGGCTGGACTTTATTAGAAGCAGGACAAAGACATTCCAGAGAGAGCATGTAAGATACTTCCATTGGTTATCTGCGATAACAGGAGACTACTTAATTGGTTAACTATCTGCATGTCTTCCTCGTGCTCACCTTGCTCTAATTGGACAGAAGCTGCGTGATAGCTATGTGCCATCCCTGAACAGTGCAGGGAGGGGGAAAAGCCTTGAGTGAGAAGCCCTAAGTGGGCCTCTTTTAACTGTGCAATACAGATGAGCTAAAGGGAGAATAATTTATGGCCAATGAGTCACAGCAATCGCACCGTGAAACCCCACACTTAGTCTAGTTTGTTTTCAAAGGGTCTTTATTGTAAACATTAAAAAATAAGGTGCATTAGCATCCACATCTCCCTACCAAAGGTAAATGTTGGGATTGTAGTTATAAATGGAAATTGTATTTCAGTGCCTTAATCATCAAATGTTTCTTTTTGCCAATATTCTAAATATGAGATAATTTGTTTACTTAAGGAGTGATTTAAAGAAACCAATTTCATTGTGAAATACAATTCACATTCTTTTGAGTAAGCAGGCTTAATGCATTGCAACTCCTTAGCTTATCTTGATTGGTGTAATGGTTCAAGATATGAGTGAGTTATTTGTTTATTTCTATCAAATATTCTTGAATATCTTCTATATTGAAATAATGTAATGTTTGTAATTAAATAATCAATGAAAATTTACTAACCCAGCTTTTATTGATCAAGTGGCCTGTCTAGAAATAAAAATATTAAGCATATGTATAGATAAATCTTATGGAAAATACAAATCAAGGTTACTTAATTTGAAACATTTAAGACAGGGGTTCCCAACCTTTTCAAGCTGGGCGCTGGGTCATGCTCTCTCTCAGTCAGCTTCAAGGGCTGGATGGCCATTTTGCCCTGCCTGCACGATGGGGGTGGCCATTTTGTCCCAACAGCTCCAGAGGGATAGCCATTTCATTTCTTGAATGCCCTTGGAGGTGTGGGGTGAGGCCACATGAAATGGAGCTGTGGGATCCAGCCCACGGGCCTTAGGATAGATAGAATTCTGTTTATGAAGCCAGGAAGTTTACTTGTAAGAATGACTGCAGGATTGAAGCCCTAAATAGGTTCTAATCCTTTGTAATATAATTAAAGTCTGCACACTGATGAATGGCTGAAGGATTGAAAGCCTGAACAATCTTTAATTTAGGGGGAAAAAACTGAAATTGAATAAAAACAGCAGCTTCCTGCAATTATTCTGTAGGGAGAGGTTTTGGATATTAAGTAGTAGCTGGCCTGCCTTTCCTTTGATCCCAGGTAGCATTTTATAGTAAAGTCATCTTGAATAGGAACCGGTTTTGTAAGGTCATACCTGCTAAGTAGTTCATTTGCCAGAACTGGGTATGAAAGTGGATGTGGATCAGAACCTAATCTCACTGGATTTTATGCATGTTGGCTCTTATTTGATATCAGGATTTGGGTAGCATGTGCCTCAAGATTTGCAGGTGCTGTTGCACGAGGAGCAGGAACTATCTGGCCCTTTAGAAGTTATGGGACTGCTTCTTCCAACAGCACTGGGCAGGCAAAGGTAACAGTGAGAGATGATGTTGCAGTTCAGCAACATCCGGAGTGCTATTCAGCCATGCAAACAATATTTTGTATATTCATCAGTCTTCCATTCCATACTTTTATCATAAAGTTTCCCTTGCTCAAAAGCCAGTCGTATCCGACTCTAGGGTGCAGTGCTCATCTCTATTTCAAAGCCGAAGAGCCAGCGCTGTCTGCTGCTGCAGACATTTCTGTGGCCATGTGGCAGGCATGACTAGACACCGGAGCGCACGGAACACTGTTACCTTCCCACCAAAGTGGTCCCTATTTATCATAACAGAGTGAATTAAGCAGATGTTTAAAAAATATGAGTAGAAGGGGAGTATCCTCAGGTATTTTGTGGACAATAAAACTTGATATTGTGGAACTTAGCCTATTCCTGTGAAATGGTCTGTATTACATGAAATGCAGTATTTTATGCTCAAGTCTACAGTAGATTTGCCATTAGGATAATGTTCATTTTCCCCAATTGTACTTTAAAGGGCGATAAATACTTATATTTCAGACTAGAGAATGTAAGGGTCCAGCAGACAGTTCCCATAACTCAGTGATTAATCTTATTTCAACAAATGCTGGCCAGAATTCTATTACATAAGACGTGTTTGGACGATGGTGTTGTCATTTTGGGATGTTTTTAGTAACTGAAGAGTCCTGTGAAAATTGCAGTTTGGAAGCCATGGGACAAAAGAAGGAAGGCTTCAGTTACTGAAAATCTCCTTTGCTAGAAGAAATTACCAGCATGAACAAATGTTTTGTGGTTAAAAGCTTCTTCCATCCTGCAGTTCCCATATCACGCAATGGACTTCTTCGGTTTTTTCCCCACAAGCTGCAAGACAGAAGGATGAAGCCTTACTGAAAATCTCCTCCTGCTGGTGACATGATCACCCTTCTGCAGGTGTAGCTTCCTTAACAGGCTTTGGGCTGAAGATTGTTATTCTGTTTATCTTACTTTTCATAAAAGCTTTAAAGTATTTTAGCCTGGTAATATGACAGTTATTCATGTCATTGAAATAGAATTGTCTAGATGTATTGATAATTCATTTACATTCTGGTGTATCTGATTACTGTATATTTACATTTTGCTCAGCAGTCATTAGATTGTTTGACACTTTTTTCTTCTAGAATAGCTGACTGTATCCTTGGAATAAAGCTATTATTTTATTGAAACTATTGTGTTTTATACATTTTTGGATTTCTATACCACCTTACTAGTTTACTTTCTCCCAGCTGTAGAAAAAACCAATTTCTTCTCTTCCAGCTAGATAATTCAGGTGCTCTTCCATATGCAACTTGAATTAGAAGTATAGTGCTGCAAGGTGACAGAGTGTGTTTCTTACTCAACTCATTTATCCACTAAATTGCCTGAATGCAGCTTATATTACATCACTGAGCATAGGAAATGGACGAATTAAAACTAAATCAAATTTCAAGTGTAGACGATATAAAATAAACACATAGGTGAGAACTAAATTGATGTACAGTGGTACCTCTGATAAAGTCTGATTCGGATAAAGTCGCGGTTTTCTATGCACATGTGATGCATCACATAAAGTCCAAAACCACTAAAAATGTACGTTATTCGAGGTATTTGGTATAGGAACCTCGGATAAGGCCCATTTTTGGGACGTTATCCGATGCATCAAGTCCAAAAATTGGATAAAGTCAGAGAATAAAGTGGCTTTGTGAAAGCTAGCTGCTAAGGACAGTAGCTTTGCTGGGGGCGGGGGGGGGGGGGGTTGACAGTGTGTCCCCAGGAGTCTTTACCTACATGGCTGTTCTTGAGAAATGCAGGAACATATTTCTTACTTTAATGACTCTCTCCTTTGGGCACAGCAAGTATCAGTTCTTAAAAGTAACCCCATATAGAGAACGGTGAAGTAATCTAGATGTGCCAGAAGAATATGTAGTCATGAAACAATACTAGTATGCCTTCCAGGATTATTGCAAGAATTGTCATTATAATGTATTTAAAGAGTGACAAATATTTAAGGCAATATTATTACTGATAAATGGATACAACAGTATTCCTTGCAATTTGTTTTCTGATGTCACTTTTTAATGTGTTCATGCCCTTTTGAAATGTGTAATACAGGAGTCTGGGCAGCCTGAGACCATCAGTTGGCTTTCCTTAAAGCTTAAATGAGCTGGCAAATGATTCATGACATCCCCAAATGTTTTTATTTCCTGCCATTATGGGAACCTTCTGTATTACTGGACCAGCTCTCTCTCAAATAACAACATTAGTGCGACGGGACGGGTATGTGTCACTAACTGCTACAATCTGTTGAGTGTCAACAGTCGTTTGAGATTAGGGGGTTGTCTGTAGGCAAGTAGAGGTCTGCTACCAAGAGCTTGGGAAAATGAAGTATTCTTATCCAGGATGGGCACTATCCCAAGCTCTTAGTGGCAGACCATTTGTTGGGCTCACAAACAATGTCTATCCCATGTTGCTCTCAAACTATGGAATACATTCCTCTAGAACAGGAGTTTGCTACCTGCAGGCCAGACCCAGACCCTGACACCATTCCATCCGGCCCATGGCGACGACCACTGAAGTGCTGCACATGCGCAAATGCTCCCACCGCCATTTTGTTCAGCCTACAGCACTGTCTGAGGGGGAGTTGTCCAGCCTGTGGCGTGGTAAGGTTGAGAACCCCTGCTCTGGAATGATGATTGGCTTCCTCTTTTGGCTTTCAGAATTATTTTTAAATACATAACTTAATCTTTTTTATAACAACAGATTGTAGCAGAGATGTTTTACAGTTTTATTTTAAAGTTACTATGACCTGACTGTTAACATTTGGCAAAAAGAACAGCGTAACATGTTTTTTTTTAAAGAAGAAATAAATCTCAACCAAGCTGAGAGCAACAACATATCTCACAGAATTAAATTTGATAGTTTTATGTGCTATGTGAGAAAGTAGTTTTGCCAGTCTGCCTAACATCTTCTACCATTCCACTTCAAGTAGATGGCCATAGGTTATGGTACTTGTGTGTGAGAGAGGAAGTCTCTTTCCATTCACAAAATTTCTCTAAAGTCAGAGCCTCTGTATAAGTCTGTACATAAAGAAATGCCACTTAACAATCTGTTTAATCAAATTTCGTTTAGTATTTTAATTTTAGATGTCTCAGGCAATGCCATGTAATGCCAGATTTACAAAGTCTTTATTGTATCACTATTCATAATTCCAGAAATTAAATAATAATCCAAAAGTGCAATTCTTCAACAAAATATACTTAAGAAGAGGAAAAATGAAGGTATGACAATGTACTACTCCTCTTGTCTGTCTATCTGAGATACAATTGTTTAAAGGCATGGACTTAAATCCAATCAAGTCCCAAACGGAACAGTTCCACTGACTTAACAGCTGAATAATAAACTAAAACTTATATAAATAAGTGGGTAGCTTCACCATGTTTACATATCGGTCAGGCCTAGCAAATGGATTTAGGCAATAAAGACTAACTAGCTAACCATTCGTAGCCAAATAAATCCTCTCATTCAGCAGGATATGCAAATGCCAGCAGTGAATTCTGTTCTTGGAGATATCTATCGAAGTTTCAAAAATTAAAACTAGAGGAAAAACATGATTGATTGATTGATTTTTTTAAAAATTTGAATTATTTCCATCATCCTATGTTCTTTGGTATTGTCATCTGAAGATCTTGATTCACAATCTGTTACTTACAAATTGATAGATTAAAATTGCTCATAGGCAGCTTGGAATTTGGAATTGAGCACCTTTTCCACACAACTCATCTCTGGATATGCTATGTGTTAATGTCACACCAAGAAGAAAAAATGACATACAGTAGCTGCATTTTTCTTAGGTTGGTCAAAGAACAATTCCTAGAGCATTGTGCAGTTGTTAATCAGCCTTCCACGTACAACCATACATGGAATCATAATGTCTGTGCACCTCAAATACCCAAGGTGATGGCCAGAATCCTATTCAGGGTTCTGTCCATTTAAATGTGATTGTGTACACCAGTGAAGCAAATTAAAGAGTTGCTGATCAGGTTCCAATTACTTGCCAGCTGAACAGCTTAGCATTTATAAACAGCAACTTGTTAATTAGTGGCAATTTACTGACACAATCTATGCAAATTACTCTTACACAAATCAATAACAGGGTTCTGGCCAATGTGCGTTCATACTAGCATGCAAAACAGTCTTCTTCAACACAGTACACCGGCATCTAACAGCTTCTTGTTCCTAGTCTTGAAGTAACTTGTTTGAAGGCCATGAGCTTAGGTATCTTCAAAATTAAAGTTCCTCCTTTGGAATCATCTTTCCCAGTTTCTCTCATCCTCTCATCATCATCAATGATAAATCCCATTGAATTTGACAGGATAAATGTAAATATGCTTTTAGAACAATAATTCTTCAAAAGAATCAAACATAACTCAACACAAATCTTCTCCATGTTGTCATCACAGCTTTAGCAGTGGAAGTAAAACTTCTAATTCTGTCTCTGCCTCTTTATCCTTAAAGGGGAAAAGGGAAAGAAAAACAAAACACTAAACATATGGAACTACATTAGAAAACACCCACTCCCACATAGAACTGTTGGATCCAATGCCAATTTATGCAGAAAAGAGATTAATTTCAGGGGAACATAACAAGTTCTTTCTTCCTTTTAATCATTACACAAAAGCAACATATATAAGCAAATTAAGGGGTGGGAGTGGGTAGGAAGAAATTCTAAATGTGTTCAATACTGTTCTTTTCCACCTAAATTTGTACACTCTGCATACACCTCTAATAGACATTTAATTAATAATTAAGTGTTTTAATCTTCAAGCTGTTATCTCTGGAGGAAGCTTGAGTGAATGTGGCTGTGGCTCAACATTTGCAAACTATATTTCCCCACTACAGTGGTACCTCACACAATGATGTTAATCCGTTCCATGGGGCTCATTGTTGTACGAAACAATCGCTATACGATGCATGCATCGTATAGCGATTTCCCCTACAGAATGCATTGTACAATGATTTTTTTTTTTTGCGAAGTGGGTTTTCCCATTGAAAAATTGTTGTATGATTTTTTTCCATAGGGAAAAATGTTATGCGGGACACCATTCCCCCCCAAAAAAAACTAACTGTTATACGATTTCGTTGCTATACGGGCTGATTGTTGTATGAGGTTCCACTGTATTTCTAAAACAGTTCTCAACATTTTCAGGTCGCGGGCCTGATCATGCCCCCTGGACAGCTGATCAAGCCAGTCATGTGGTTCCTCCCACCAGAAGCAGAAGTAAAACATGCCCGCATGTGTGCAGAACACATTTATGGCAGCATTTTGCACATGTGCAGGTGCATTTTACTTCCGCTTCCAGAGGGGGTGGGGTCTGGCCCATGGGCCATAGGTTGCGAATGTCTGTTCTAGAATATCAAAACACAGGTACAATATTTCAGAAGACCAGTACACACCATTTGAGGAATGATGCTTGCCTTGACCTTATTTGGTTTCCTTCAGGAAGTCACCTTTGCTCATCAAGCTCAATTCAGAACATTTCAATTGCCAAGCGTGAAGAGAGTCCCTACAAGAACAGGCTGTTTTATTCCCACCTTGAGCCCTTCTTTTTGGTGTGTGTGTCACCTGTCAAGCCTATTATTTAAATTGTCTGTTTTTTTTTTCCAAAGAGAGTTTTGTTTGCAAGGCACTGCTGGTTGCCATGGCATTTACTGGGCTATTCTGGGGTGCTCTGCCCAGTGGTCCTGGGCTCTCAGTTGTCTGAGTTAGATGGAGAGCAGTTGCTCAGAACAGCCACCAGAAAGTGCAGGTACATTTAGACCAGGGGTGCCCAAACTTTTTGGGCCGCGGGCTGGTCATGTGGTTCAGCATGTCGATCATGTGGTTCCCGCCCCTCGGAAGCAAAATGTGCAGGTGCATAACACACTTGCATGCACATTTAACTTCCGCTTCCAGGAACTATGTGGGCAGGACTGATCGGCGCCATGGGCCAGATCTGGCCCATGGGCCGTAGTTTGGGCACCCCTGATTTAAACTTCACCTGGCCTTTTTGCCTTTCTCGCTGGCATATTTTGGCTTTGGAGCAGGCAAAGCAGGAGGGGTATGGGGAGCTTTTCTCCTTGGCTGGAGTGCTGAGGCCGTCCGACACTATACAGGCCCCTGAGAAAACACAGCCAAGGTAGGCCAGACAGGGTCCAGGCTAGACACTACCCCGGAGACTTTCAAAATGTATCAACAAATCTTTTTTTAAAAAAACCCAATCTCAACCAACCTTTTTGCACGACAGTTCCCTGAGTTCTGAGAGATACAGTCCAAAAAAGTAAACTTTGTCCATTGTTAGCTTCATTTGGATAGGCTTTTAAAAGCAATGAGACATAACTAGCCTAGCAAACTAGTGTTAACACCTGGAAAGGAATTTGCAGCAATCATGATATATCTTTGCAAAAATACAGGTGAATCTCGGAAAATTAGAATATTGTGCAAATGTTCATTCAGTTCAGTAATGCAACTTAAAAGCTGAAAAAATATGTGATACACTCATTACATGCAAAGTGAGATATTTCATGCCTTACTTTGTTATAATATTGATGCTTATGGCTTACAGTTTATGAAAACCCCAACCCCCCCCCAATCTCATGTACCCCATAATCATCACATAATCTCATGTATACTGTACGCCATGATCATCACAATTATAACGAATTAAGGCATGACATCTCTCGCTTTGCATGTAGTGAGTCTATCTCATATATTTGTTTCACCTTTTAAGTGAAATGAATGGACATTTGCACGATATTCTAATTTTCTGATTTTCACCTGTACTGTCAGGAACAGGAAGCAGCATCAAATCCATTTCTGCTGAAAATAACCAAGACTCTACCCAGAGTATGCACTATAGAACTATACCTTTCACAATTTAAGTACAAGTAAATTCTCACAAGATACGAATACTCTGACTCAAATAGGTTTTCCTTCTACTCTCTTTTGTTCCCCCATGCATTTGCCACTTATTTTGCATGGAGGGACTTCAGGCTTGGCAAGTGTTAAGCAGCGCTGTAGGGTGCGTGACGACTGAACCCCCTGTGGAAATTCTAAAACACACAACTTCAGACTTAGCGGCAACTCTTGTGATCAACATGACTAATTGTGCTGCGTGCTGCCAAGTTCCTCATTAAAATAAGCACTGCCAGCACGACAGTCATCTGTTGAAACAGCATTTCATAATATTAGTTTTTATCAACTTTATTCATTTTCAACATGTTGTTACAGCCAGCTACGTCAAGGATGTCACAAGCCACCTTCTTCTTTACATGCTGCTGATGGATTTTGCAAGCCTCTCTTTTTCTTTCCCCGCTGTGTTTTTGTTTAGGAAAGTGCAGAAAAGTCCACCAGTTGGTTCTTCTCTGAACTCCTGACTGAATTAATGAGCTGTCCGGGTATTGCCAAAAATGGGATAGAAAGAGCCTTCATCTCCTGACTTACCCTTTAAAAAGTGACATTCCAAGAGCATTTTAAGCCAAAAAAATTTTTTGGAAATGTTGGAAATATTGGGAGAAACAGAAATACAAGGAAGACTTATTTTCATATCAAATCTAACACTTATTTTACTGCCTCGGCAACTTAAAATGGTTCACTGATAACATAGCATACTAAATTGTACTACTTGGCAAACTTATGAAAGGGAAATGGCCAAACGTCATAGTTTTGTATAGGCAGGATTGTGATTGTATTGTATACTAAAAACCTGCAAATTTCTCAACCCTGGGTCTAGGGTCGTAGCCAGGTGTGCAGACCCCTTTTGTCCCCCCAACCTACCAAACCCAGGGAACCAGGGAGAGGGGATCGAATCCACCCCCTCCCAAACACTCAGTTTTTAAAGAGAAGAAACCACTTGCTTTCCTCTCTTTAATGGGGTGTCCTGCGAGGGGGGATCCCCTCTCTGCCAGGTCCCCTGGCTCTGGAAGGGTTGGGGGGACAGACCCCATTTGTCCCCCAACCTACCAAACCCAGGGGCCCAGGGAGAGGGGATCGAATCCATTCCCCTCCCAAACACTCGGTTGTTAAAGGGAAGAAACCGCTTGCTTTCCTCTCTTTAATAACGGGGTGTCCTGCGGGGGGATCCCCTCTCTGCTGGGTCCCCTGGCTCTGGAAGGGTTGGGGGGACAGACCCCTTTTGTCCCCCCAATCTACCAAACCCAGGGGCCCAGGGAGAGGGGATCAAATCCACCCCCTCCCAAACACTCCGTTTTTTAAGAGAAGAAACCGCTTGCTTTCTTTTCTTTAATAATGGGGTATCCTGTGGGGAGGGGGGGAAAATCCTCTCTCTGCTGGGTCCCCTGGCTCTGGAAGGGTTGGGGGGGACAGACCCCTTTTGTCCCCCCAACCTACCAAACCCAGGGGCCCAGGGAGAGGGGATCGAATCCACCCCCTCCCAAACACTCAGTTTTTAAAGAGAAGAAACTGCTTGCTTTCTTCTCTTTAATACCGGGGTGTCCTGTGGAGGGGGGGGGGGGATTTAATTTAATAATTTAATTTAATTGTCAAATTTCTATACTGCCCACTCGACCAAGGCCGACTCAGGGCGGTTCACAATCATAGATAAAACATAAAAACAGAATTAAGAACCCACTCCCTAAAAAGGATCCCCTCTCTGCAGCACCTTTGCCTCCCGGAGAGAAGGAATCTCCATCACGGAGGGGCTTTGCTTCTCTCTGGGTTGGCTGGGAACGGAACCTTCGTCCCCAGCCAACCCAGAGAGAAGCGAGGCCGAGACATAGAAGGGGGGGGCTAGGTGGTGGGGCCGGGGGGTGGTTGGCGTAGTTACCGGGGCCATGCCTCGCCCCCTCCACTCCCTAACCCCCGCCGACTGCGCACTCACCTCCTGGCTCCAGCTAGGTCTTTAAAAGTCTTTCCCTCCCAGCGTTTTTTTTAAAAGTCGGCGCGCCACGCTTTCCCAGCCTCTTCTGCGCTCGCATCCCTCAGCCTGATTGGCTGAGGGGTTGCGCAGTGCAGAGGACTCTGGGAATCATAGTTTTTTTTGTTGGTCGCGTTCGTGGGGCGGCTGCCCCACTGGCGACCACCAAAACCCCGCGGCGCTGAGAAGGCAGGGGTTACGGTGAGTGCGGAGGGCTAGGTCGGGGATGGTTGGGCCTGGTGCGGGAGCCTTTGAACGAACCCAATGGTTAAGGGCTCTTTTTATAGGTATAGATATATGACACATATATATGACATTGTACCCATCCTGAAAAATATTCGCCCACCCACATCTAGAATCCTGGCTATGGCCCTGCCTGGGTCTTGCAATGCATAAACAACGATGTCCTCCCTGACAAGTTATTCACATTAAGATGGAAGCATATATGTAGACCCTGGATCCCCACCTCACCCGAAATCCCTTTTGACTCAAGTTTATCATGACTTCCAGGGGACTGTGGGCAAATCTGCCATTTTTAAGACTCCCTCAGCCTTTCTGATTGGCTGAGGGGTTGCGCAGTGCAGAGGACTCTGGGAATCATAGTTTTTTTTGTTGGTCGCGTTCGTGGGGCGGCTGCCCCACTGGCGACCACCAAAACCCCGCGGCGCTGAGAAGGCAGGGGTTACGGTGAGTGCGGAGGGCTAGGTCAGGGATGGTTGGGCCTGGTGCGGGAGCCTTTGAACGAACCCAATGGTTAAGGGCTCTTTTTATAGGTATAGATATATGACACATATATATGACATTGTACCCATCCTGAAAAATATTCGCCCACCCACATCTAGAATCCTGGCTATGGCCCTGCCTGGGTCTTGCAATGCATAAACAACGATGTCCTCCCTGACAAGTTATTCACATTAAGATGGAAGCATATATGTAGACCCTGGATCCCCACCTCACCCGAAATCCCTTTTGACTCAAGTTTATCATGACTTCCAGGGGACTGTGGGCAAATCTGCCATTTTTAAGACTCCCTCAGCCTTTCTGGGCCCCCAACATCTACCCACATTTTAACTGATATATATTTTTTTGCAACTGGGGGATGAAAGGTGGCTATTCTATTTATAAAAAGCTACTTTTTTTCCCAAAAGATTTTTTTTATATATAGGGGTTTGAGGAACGTCCCTCCAACCTCTAGGAATGGGTGGGTGTGGACCCTGGAAACTCTTGAAATTTCCCCTCCTGGTCTACATTAAATGCAGGATTGGAAAGGGTACCTTGCGAACAAACTAGAACTTGGAACTTGGAAAGGCAACTGTATTCCCTGAACTTGGAAGAGGAACTATTGAAGAAATACCAACAAAAGTATAATAATGATTTGTTACAGACCAAGACCAAGATCATTCATGCTATGATATTCCCTATTATGATATACACATATAAAAAGTGATCATTTAAGAAAGCCGGCAGGATTTTTTTTTATTTACTTGAAATATGGTGTTAGAACAAACTTTATAGATAGGATGGATGACTAGAATTATACATTTCCAGTTTTTTCTATTGCAAGACACCTGAAAATGTGCCAGGGCTGAGGAAATGGAGAATTGGATTTCCTCCGGATGTTTTCCCCCTTTTTATCTGGGTCTTTAGATTTTTAGGCTACCCAAGCTCATTCTAGCAGTCACATACAGTTGACGATATCAAGGAATCAGTCCCAGTTGGGAATCATCTGTACTGCCAATAGCAAAGTAGCCCACAAACTACACTTCAGACTCACCTCTTTGGTGACTGACAGAATTGACAAAGCAGATTCACAACACTGCAGGGCATTGGTCCTTTGGCCAAGATCTTTGTAGCACTGGGGGTGAGGGAATGACAGATAGACAAACAGGCATTTAGTTACTAAAAATATGACTCTGCCATAAAAGAATGGGATAGGAAATGTCAAATTCATTTCAGTTACCTTTGCCATATAGACATAATTCTGCTTAGAATATCTAGGATGGATTTCTTCAGCCTGAACAAGACAAATGAGAAGGAGATGAACCACACCATAGCAAATCAATGTGAAATCAATGTAAGGCTTTTCAAATCCTCCGAGGCATAGGAGAAAAAGGATATGAGACGGGGCAAAAGGTTTTAAACATAACTCTGCTTGTTCCTTTGTTTAAATTCCACTACTTCAAGATGCAGATGGGAAGCCAAAATGTATCTTATTTACATGTATGTATTTTTTTGGGAATAGTAGCCATGCTAGTTTTTGTTTCAAGCATGTCAGAGAATAAACAAAACAAATCCAGAGATGTTGTAGCACTTTGAAGATTAACTGTTATATTTTAATGTTAGCTTTTGTGGATCACGTCCACTGTCTGATGAAGTGGACTTGATCCACGAAAGCTAAGATTAAAATATAAGTCTTCAAAGTGCTACAATGTCTTTGATTTTGTTTTGTTTTAATCTCTGATATGTATATATTTGTTACATTTATATCCTGCCCATTACCTCCAGTAAGCTCAAGAAAGTATACATGGCTCGTCTCCTCCCCTCTTCACCCTGACAAAAACTCTGAGATTTGACAGGTGGACAAAAAGAGACTTACTCATGGTCACCCAATGAATCTCATGGTTCACTGAAAACTAAAACTCAGCTCTTTCATGTCTCAGTGCAACATCTTAACCATGGTATCAGCAGCACGGAGGCTGGGTAGCACAGTTATTGTTCTAATGTTTAGTCCAAGTAGTAATGTTTTAAATTCTGCTGACTGGCCAGAGGCCATGACGTCCATTTTTACATGATTCTTTTAATCAACAAATTCAAGGAAATATATATGTGAAATGGACACTGACTGAGCAGTCTACTGAGATTTAGTTTAGGCAGAGGAAAACAATCATTTTCCTACATGGAGTAAGAGCACTTTAGAAAGGACTCATGCATTTACTGTACTGCTGACGAGAACAACTTACATAAGAACATAAGAACTTCTTCTTCTTCCATGTCTAGGCCAGACTTGAAACTGCCAAAATGAAGGCACCTTTTGGTGAGTTCATTCTGCAGTTCCTTTCGACTGACCTAGTGTGAGAAAGATTAGCTGGCAACATAAGGTTGCCATTACCAGGGTACATCCGATTGTGGTTCAAAAATACCATAATTTTTGAGGAGGCTCTTTCTGTGTTGAGCAATTTTTTTGAACACCAGCCAATGGGTAGGTGGGCCTTTGTTTAAAGAGAAATGTTTTAGGTAGTGGGAAGGGGGGAGGGGAAGGCTAATATCTACCTTAAGAAAATTCTGCAAAGCTTCATGTATTGTTGAAACTGGTGGAGTTCCAAAAAGAGCAGCTGCAACTTTTTTATCAATCCAAGACAACTGAGCTACCTTTGAAAAGCAGAGGAAGAGAAGGTGCAGGGAGGAAACACAGTTGTTTATAGATGGCTGATAAGAAAAAGATAAATGTTATTTTGCAAGCCAAATGTCATAATAAATTGTCTTCAAGAAAAACATGTTTAAAATCACTTGGGGGTGGTGGTGGGATGCTACAGAAATAAACTCAGCATTTCCAGTGGGCTGTTAAGGTGAGGATAATAGGAGTCAGAGTCCAATACACATGGCGGCCATTCAGTTGTGGAAGGATGAAATTGAAGTTCACTGAAGATATAGCTTACATTTAAATAATCACCTGCAGAGCTATCTTGTGCTATTAAAACATGGACCCACTATTGCCAAGACATCAAAAAGCTTGAGCACTTTCACCAACAGAAGCTAAGGTCCATCTTGAACATCAAATGGGATGACTATGTCATCAACATTGCAGTTCTCGAGAAGGAAAATCTAAACAGCATTGAAGCTTCCACCATAGGCTATCATCTTAGATGGATAGGACATGTCTGCCGCATGGACAGTTCCAGGCTTCCTCATCAAATTCTTTATGGGGAACTTAGCTCCAGGACAAGGCCTTGTGGAGCTCCTTTGAAGCGCTGTAAGGACCAGCTGAAACAAACATGAAGGTGTCAGGTATAAACCCCAAAACTTGGGTGGCTGCAGCTCTAGATTGCCCACGTTGGCACTAAACTATCTCTGCTGCCACCAGTCACTTCAAAGGAGAGCACCACAGACATGAAGAGGCTAGGCGATAAACATGAAAGCTTCTTCAAACTCAACTACACCTTCCACCATCTATTCAATGTACAGTGTGTGGTCGCATGATCTATGCCAGGATCAGTTTATGGAGTCACCAGAGACATATTCATCAACTGAGAAAATGACTTCCAGGAAAAATGTATGTTCAGATATGAGTAGCCGCCGCCGATTTGTATAGAAAGGTGGGAAGTAAAATATCATGAACTAGCTCCAACCTGAGTCCCACATAGAGAAGATCGATTGAAATCTATAGGTGAAACTCGGAAAATTAGAATATCGTGCAAACGTTCATTCATTTCACTTAAAAGGTGAAACAATATATGAGATTCAAAAAAGGATCCAGGGGTGATCCAGGAAATTACCGACCTGTCAGTTTGACATGTGTCCCAGGTAAAGTGATGGAAACCATCCTAAAAGATAGAATTAATAGGCGCATAGAAGAGAAGGCGCTGCTAAAGGAGAGCCAACATGGCTTTTGCAAGGGCAAATCATGCCTCACTAATCTGTTGGAATTTTTTGAGAGTGTCAACAAGCATGTGGATAAGGGGGATCCAGTTGACATTGTTTATCTGGACTTTCAGAAGGCTTTTGACAAGGTCCCACACCAAAGGCTCTTGAATAAACTTACCAGTCATGGAATAAAGGGACAGGTCTTGTCCTGGATCAGCAACTGGCTAAGGGACAGGAAACAGAGGGTAGCACTAAATGGACACTTCTCCAAGTGGAGGGAAGTAAAGAGTGGGGTCCCCCAAGGTTCAGTACTGGGACCCCTGCTTTTCAACCTCTTCATAAATGATCTAGAGGTAGGAGTAAAAAGCAAGGTAGCCAAATTTGCTGACGACACTAAATTATACAGGGTAGTGAAAACTGTGAGAGATTGTGAGGAGCTCCAGAGGGATCTCTTGACACTGGGGGAGTGGGCAAAACAGTGGCAAATGAGTTTCAACATTAGTAAGTGCAGAGTGATGCATGTTGGGGCAAAGAACCCCAATTACATTTATAAACTGATGGGGTCTGAACTCTCTGCGACAAACCAGGAAAGGGACCTTGGTGTCCTGGTGGACAACTCAATGAAGGTGTCAACCCAGTGTGCCTCAGCGGTGAAAAAAGCAAACTCAATGCTAGGGATCATTAGGAAGGGTATAGAAAATAAGTCAGCAAGTGTCATTTTGCCTCTTTATAAATCTGTGGTGAGGCCCCATCTGGAATACTGTGTACAGTTCTGGTCGCCATACCTCCAGAAGGATATTATGGAGCTGGAAAAAGTGCAGAGGAGGGCAACCAAAATGATTAGGGGACTGGAACACCTTCCTTACCATCTGAGGCTGCAACAGTTGGGCCTCTTCACTCTTGAACGACGACGTCTAAGAGGTGACCTGATTGAAGTTTATAAAATAATGCACAGTGTGGACAAAGTAGATAAGGAAAAACTGTTTTCCCTATCGCATAACACTAGAACTAGGGGACACTCCATGAAACTTTTGGGTACTAGTTCTCAAACAAATAAGAGAAAGTACTTTTTCACCCAGAGGATTACTGGTCTATGGAACTCCCTGCCAGAAGAAGTGGTGACAGCTGTCAGTCTTGACAGCTTTAAGAAAGGATTAGACAAGTTCATGGAGGACAAGAGTATCAATGGCTATAATTATGGATACTTAAGGACAACCTCCGGGTTGGAGAGATAGGCAGGATATCTCTCAATATCATTTCCAGGGAATCCTAAGCAGGTGAAGGCATCTGCTTGGGAATACCCTGAAGGAAATAGTGAGCCACTGTGTGAGACAGAATGCTGGACTGGATGGGCTGTGGCCTGTTCCAGCAAGGCTGTTCTTATGTTCTTATGAGATAGACTGACTACATGCAAAGCGAGAGATGTCATGCCTTAATTCATTATAATTGTGATGATCATGGCGTACAGCGTACATGAGATTATGGGATGATTATGGGGTACATGGGATTGGGGGTTTGGGGTTTTTGTAAACTGTAAGCCATAAGCATCAATATTATAACAAAGTAAGGCATGAACTATCTCACTTTGCATGTAATGAGTCCATCTCATATATTTGTTTCACCTTTTAAGTTGCATTACTGAACTGAATGAACATTTGCACGATATTCTAATTTTCCGAGTTTCACCTATATAACAATAACAATAATGTTTTTATTTATATCCCGCTTCCCTCAGTCCAATGGACGACTCGAAGTGGCTTACAAAGAATATATATAGAGGTAAGATTGAAGTTATTTTGTGAGCATGGTCCCATTCAATCTAACAGATCTCTTCTAAGGAGGATTACCATCGGAGTTAGCCCTATGGAAATCTAGGACTGTGTAGTTGTTACCAAAATTCCATTGAGTTCAGAGAGGAACAGCCACCCCCCATTGGCTGATATGAACATGCTAATCGCCATCTGGGTTTTTAGTCTATTTGTTTAGTTTATTTGTTATGAAGATTTTAACAATGTGTTTCATGTAATGTTTTAAATTATATGTTGGGGTTTTTTTTATACAGGGTCATGTGCAATTGGATTGTGAGCCTACAGAGTTGCTTTGGTGATTGGGTGGCTATACAAATCTAAACAAACAAATAAACAAACAAACAAAATTGAGTAAAAAGAACTAAAATATAAAGTAAATAGGAAAAAAACTGAGCTACAGAATACAAATGACAGAATACTATCTCAGGTACAATATTTTTACTTCAATTACTATACTTATGTGAATAAAACTCTTCCTTTGCCAAAAAATGTAATATACGTCTACTATAGATCAGAATTTGCTGGTTGAGGCAAACTGGGAATTGTAGTTTAAAAAAAAAACTTTCCCAAGCTTTACTGAAGTCCAAGCCTGAGGAACTTTTGCAAGCACTATAATACTTATCTATTATGTAGATTAGCTCTTAAGGCTCAAATTTAAACGTGGAGATAAACTGTACAGGCTTATTTCATTCATATCTATTAGAAGTACTTTGTGTTACTGTCTTGTCTTGAGTTAGCCTGACAATAATCCTGGTAGAATGAATTTAACCAAGATGATTTAGGAGCAAGCCATTCCCCCCCACCCCCCCACACACACATCCAAACCAAACAAGTGCAATGCGGCATCACATTCACATGGTAAGAGACACCCCTCCAAATAGCGTAATCTTAGTTGTATCTGCTTCAGAAATAAGACCCATAATGTTCAGTGGGACTTATTTCCAGGCAAGTACATACACGATTGCAGCCTAAATGAATTGAATCCCAAAATGGCTTCATTGATTCATTTTTTTAACCCTGTGCAATTAATCAAGTGTAAGGAATACAGCTTCTCTGAATTTTAATAGGTCCCAGGCTTCATTCAATGATTTGCTGAAGGTAAAATTTCCACTCTTAAAACGATGTCTAGATCATACCTGTCAAGTTTTGGATTTGGAAATAATGGAAATTTCCCGGCAAATACGGGATACTTGACAGCTATGCTTATCCTGTGCTGCCCTCCAATGGTGGCAATAGGGCATTGAAGTCTAATTAATAAGGTACGATGGCGGGAAAGTGGGTAAAATAAGGGGTTTTCCCGGCCAATAAGGGATACTTGACAGCTATGGTCTAGATTACTCGATTACATTTTCTTTAGTATTCTGGTTACTTTCTAGTTTAAATAGGAAGTTCTCTTATCTGACCTATCAGAATCTGATATTTTGTCTTAAAACATTGCAGTATCCTACATAAATTTAAAAAGCTTGAAACAGAGCTACTAGTAAAAAATGGCATTTTTATGGTGAAAAGGATCAGAAGAACCTAGCATGTTTATGTCTTGCTTGCTAATGGCTTTTGGGAACAAAAAGAGACTCGTTGGTAGGTTTTTAAAGTCAGATTTATCTCTCTTTCAGAAAGATATAAAATGATTATTATTATTTTTTTAAAAAAATAATGGTTTGACACTGTGAATATTAAATTAATGACCTGCATATTTATTGGAACCTGAAAAATATATTACAATTTCTACTGTTTGTTTTGTCTAAGTCTGCAAGATATTCCACACCAATCCCCTTGACTCTAAAAGGTAACATTTTTAAGAGGAAGAAGGGGGAAAAGCAGGTCAATTAAAAGAAGTGGTTTAAAAAGAAACACACATTCAGAAACAAAGCTCTTAAGCTCCCAGGACCACACTAGTTCATTTTAATTCCATAATTAGTAAGTACCATCCAGATAAACATTCTACTCTTGGCACTTTTCTGAGAAGTAGTTGTATTGGTCTGTCTTGGCAAGAAGATAAACAAATGTACTGTATTGGGGCACCTTTAAGACTAGCAGATTTTTATTTGAGTGTGAGCTTCCATTAATAAAAATCCATATCTTTAAAAAAAACTACAAACAAAATATATTTTAATTCTTTGGTACCAGTGAGTGTGAAAGTCAACATACATCAAGTGCCAGGGAACGATGGCCTGCCAGCAGAATTTTATAAGGAATTCAAAAGACATAATAGTTCCAAAATTGATGAAATTGTATAATTATATATTGGATGGAGGAGACATACTAAATTCATGGCATGAAACCATAATTACCTTAATACCAAAGCCAGGAAAATATTTGGAAAATATTGGATCATGTAGATAAATTTCTTTAATTAACCAAGACACTAAGATCTTTACTGTGATTTTGGCTAACAGGCTCAACAGCATTATGATAAATTACATTGATAAGGATCAAGTTGGCTTTTAAAAAGGAAGATACATGGTAGATTTAACAAGAAGAGTGATAGATTTGTTGGAAATAGTGAATCAAAATAAAGAAAAAATTATGTTGTTATCGTTAGACATATTTAAAGCCTTTGATTCATTACAGTGGATTACAATAAAGACAATGATAGGAAAAATTGGATTTGGAGAAAAAAATAGGAATGTAATAGATCAAATGTACAAAAAAGGACACGCTAAAGTGAGAGTCAATGATACATTAACAGAAAAAATAAATTTAAAAGCTGGAACAAGGCAAGGTTGCCCCCTCTCACCAATATTATTCATCACAGTGCTGTCTGCATTTGCAGATGTTTCCGTGGACATGTGGCAGGCATGACTAGACACCGGAACACGGTGTGAACTGAACACTATTTACCTTCCCACCAAAGTGGTACCTATTTATCTACTTGCAATTTCTTAATTTCGAACTGCTAGGTTGGCAGGAGCTGGGACAGAGATGGGAGCTCACTCTGTCGTGCAGCACTCAGGTATTTAACTGCTGATCTGCCAACCTTCTAGTCATCAAGTTAAGTGTCTTATCCACTAAGCCACCACAGTCCCCATATCACAGGACTAAGCCTGAGCAAATGACTTAAGGCTTACAACATACTTACTTCATAACACCACCTTCCAGCTAGATAATATAAAAATGGATCTTGAGGCTTAAGTGCAACTGCTTTGTCTAGATGTTCCTGTTAAGAAAGAAAATCAAAATGAAGGAAATGCTCTTCCTGTTTTCAGCTGTTTAGCCATTGATTTAAGTTAACAGACAATGTCATGTTTGGCAAGGCATTTCAGAAATATTACAGTTAACTAAAGCCATACATACATTACTAGAAGCCACAAATTTAAACTAATAAATAAACCAAAACAAGCCCCTTTTAAAAGCAGAACCTGTGAACTTCAATCAGTATCAATAAGCACACTTTCCTAATAATCAGGAGTGTAATCTTATGTCAACTAATATTTTTAGCAAGACTTTTACTGATTTCAAAATAAGCAGAATTTTGAACTTCACTGTCAACACTGCATTAACAGGTGCAAGCAGACCTTAGAATATTAACTAGAAAATCAAAAAGTAAATGAAGAAAGTTACTATACAAACACAAAAGAAGTAGACACATCCTCTCTGATCTCATGCTTATTTTAAGGCAAACGGATTTAAGAGCAGTACAAAACCTTACGGTTGCTTCACAGAGACCTGCTTAATTTTTTTTTTAGTTTGAAAGTCCACTCGTGATGTCTGTTAGGAGAATACAAAAATCATCTCATATTCTCTGCAAAAACCTGGTACTGAAACATGCCATCTGGCGGACTTCAGTTTACTCTAAACACAGTCTCTACAACTGTCAGAATGAAGTACTGTAATTTAATAATAACAGCAGCTTCAGAAAGCTACTGAAAACATACCTTAAAGAGATAGCCATTCTTGATTTTGTTCTGTATACTTTCAAACTGAGATGTGTAGCCACACATCACTGCAAACCTTAAAAGAAGCAGCAAGAAAAGGGGAGGGGGGGAGGACCATCAACAATTATAATCACAATAATGCCAGCATTACTGAGACCCTTTTAAAAGAACTGTTCATTATTTTACTATAAAACTCACAACACTGAATTCCTTTTAAGATAGTTTGTACACACATCTTTTAAAAAAATACAGTACTTTCTGCTGTTCTGAACAGTCACTTTATTCATTTGTGTGTTTTTGTAGATCTGCAGTAAAATCCTATTTATTCAGAGGTTCCACTGAATTCAGTAGGATTTTATGCCTAACTAGCAGAGGTGCCTGGCTAGCTGAGTGCCAGTGTTGCCCAGGAAACCCACTGGCCAGGGGTGGGCCTATGATGTGAGCTTGGAGATGACATCACAATCCCCCCTGGTTGGCCTAGCACTGGGGCAGACACAAACCATCCTGTCAAATATACCTCCTTTTGCAGATCAATTTAGGTGGCAAACCCCTCTCCCATGGGCTTCAGGACCCCGACAGTGACCTGCTCATGTGTGCAAGGTACATGTGTGCCAAATTTCATGGGGTTTGGTCAAGGGGTGCGGCAGCCCATTCCAGATACGGTACCCACACCTCTGCTTTATAGGTATAGAATATATAAAACATGCTTAGGATTGTAGCCTTAACTTCAATTACACTGACAAACTAAACTGAAACAATTCAGCTTGGCTGAAAATTGATTCACAGCCAATCTTATGGTTTCATTGGCTTTTAGGGATTACACAGGGGCTGCAATTTGCAGTTCAGCCCATAGCCCTTCCTTCATTCATTTCCACTTCTACCAATCCTTTTATGGTTTGCTGTCAAGACAGTTCATTTTTAAAGGGACATATAGTGTTAGGTATAAGACATCAGCTTTCCAGAATTCTTCATAACATACACAAAAAACATACATATACCATGGAAATATATGTATTGTCCTGTATTTTGGCAAACTTGTTTCTATTTCATAGCAAATTTAGCCCCCCCCCCCCCTTGAGGTGATCTAACACTAAATTAGTATATCAATGTAATGACTCAGCACTACACTCACTTATTCAAAAAGGTTTTTTTTAAAAAAGGAGGACAATTGGAGGACAGATTGTGGGAACACAAGGAGGAAGGTCTTCTCCGTGTCCGCCCTGGTCCTATGGAACCTCCTGCCAACTAAGTTAATGCTCCAGACGGAATTGCTGCCCTTTAGGAAAGGACTTAAAACCTGGCTGGCGGGCCAGGTGTGGGAAGTGGATGGAGGTGTGACCCCTGTCGGCTGGCTGGTTTGAGATCCTCCCTCTTTCCACAGATGGGGTGGGTGGGTTTTTAAATTGGGGATGGCTTTTAAATAACTGATGGGATGGGGAGGTAATTTTAGTGTCTATCATGGGTTTTTAAGGGTTCTTTTGAGGGTTTTAAAATTTTGTCATGTTTTTGTCCCGTTGTAATGCCGCCTAGAGTCGCTCGTTCGAATTAGGCAGCAATATATAAATTTGAATAATAAATAAATAAATAAATGTTCCTAGGTTCCCTAAACATCATGCCTCACATTTCTACATCACCACAATACCACCTGCAGGTGCTACCCCCTCCCCATGCTTTTGCAGAAGGAAACAACTAATCCTATGGAGAAATGTCTACTTGAATTGTTCCTACTTGAAAAAAGTAGAAGCCTTCATTGGGTAGGGGTAAAAAATCAATTTTGGGAACATCAAATTCACCCATTTTATAACTTAAGCAAATCCTGCTTATTTGACCAGCATATAGTTGAAGCTGAACTAATTAAATGAACAAACAAACAAACCCCTCAAAATAAATCTGCAGAAGATGCCTTCAACTGAAGTTCTACTCTGAACAACCTGACATATTTATATACCAACTCAAAAATTCCCCAAAACCTTTCTTAAAATTATTTTATTATTTTATACACATATAAATATAGTTCATTAATACATGTATACTATAATTTATTTTGTGTATTTATTATGTATTTAATGGATTTATATACCACCCATCTGGGATATCTTCCCACTCTGGGAAGTGTACAGCAGTTTTTTTTATAACAGCAACAACAAACCCGAATGACATTTAACAACAACAATTAATCAATGACAACTGATGGCATCCAAAATATAAAACTGATTACTAATTGGCACTGGGGAGAATAGCCTTAAATTCCTCTTTATAAAGTGCAGTTTATTCTCTTATCTATTTCTATACAAATAAAGTTTTGAGGATATTGCTAACACAGTACAGTATTCTGTATTTCCACAGTTATAAACATCAATGGAGGATTATGTATTTGCATAGTACACTCTTATTTAATAGTCTCACATCTAGTCCTGAAAATATAAAACTTAACAGAAGAGACAGTAAAAAAGAAAAATATCTTTCTTTATACAGTATTTATAAATGCTGATTATATCAACAGTTGTTATCTCAAGGAAAGATGAAAAGCTAACAAATTCTACTCCAAAGAAGAAGTTTGCAACATTCATGATTAAAATCTTTATGTTTTCTTTTCTGATTCAAAAAAATATATGAACGATTTAGATGACTCTGAATCAGTTCTTACTTCAGATATTTTTACTATTTTGCCTCCTAGAAATTCCATCCTTCACAAATGCACTAAAGTAGCTTAGGAAAGTGGGAAGACACATTTTTCCACAAAAGTTTCCCTCACAAATGACTAGATCAATGTATTTTTCCCCTAAAGTATTAAGCCAATAATTTAATGTAATTTAATATTTTAATTTGTTCACCGCCTACTCAGGCAAGCCCAACTCAGGGGGGCTTACATAATCTAAAACCCCATAAATAAAAAGCAGTTAAAACCCCCACCCACATTAGAAATCCCACCCATCCTGAGAAGCAGAGAGAGGGTACATCTCATGGTAAAAGCCAGCGACTAGGAGCCACATTGCCCTCAGGGCTCCACACCTGCCCCGCCAGCCAGGTCTTAAGCCCTTTCCTGAAAGGCAGCAGCTCCGTCTGTAACCGTAGCTCTACTGGCAGGAGGTTCCAAAGGGTCGGAGTGAACACAGAAAAGGCCTTTTTTCTTGTGCCAGAGAGGTGGGCCCCCTGGCAGATGGAACAATTAGGGAGCGCCTCCGGTCCGCTCTGGTTGGACAGACAGATGTTCTTAGCATGATGCGGTCTCTTAGGTATCCTAGCCCACTACCATATAGGACTTTAAAGGTCATAACCAGCACCTTGAATTGCACTTGGAGGCAAACTGGTAACCAGTACAGCTCTTGGAGCAGGGGTGAGGCATGGGCATAACAGCCACACCCCATCACTACCTGGGCTGCTGCATTCTGGACCAGCTGCAGCCTCCGAATGGTCGTCAAGGGCAGCCCCATGTAGAGCACATTGCAATAGTCTAGTCTGGAGGTGACCAGGGCACGTGTGACTGTAAGCAAGGAGTCCCTATTCAGGAGTGGGCGCAACTGGCGTATCACATTGAGTTGTGCAAAGGTCCTCCTGGCCACGACTGCCACCTGCTCTTCTAGTAGCAGTCAAGAGTCCAGGAGGACCCCCAAGTTGCGCACTGGGTCTGTCTGGGGCAAAGTAGCCCCATCCAAGACCTAGGATGGCAGCTCCCGGAACAGTGTAGGACCCCGAACCCACAGCCACTCAGTCTTGCTGGGATTCAATTGTAACCTATTGGCCCCCATTCAGACCCCCACAGTTTTCAGACATCCAGATAGGACTTTGACAGCATTGCTGGGGTCCCCACGGACTGAGATGTACAACTGAGTGTCATCCGCGTACTGGTGGTACTGCACCCGGTGGGAATGGATGATTTCACCCAGCGGCTTCATGTAGATGTTAAATAGGAGAGAAGAAAGCACCAAGCCTGAGGCATATTGGAGGGGCCTAGGGCTGGAACTCTCACTCTCCAACCACACCGACTGAGTCCGGCACTCCAGGAATGAGGAGAACCAGGACAACACAGTGCCCTGGATCCCCAATCCTTTGAGCTGTCCCAGAAGGATACTGTGGTCGACGGTATCGAAAGCCACTGAGAGATCAACAATAGCAAGGATAGATGGGATTCCCGTTGACATCAGTTACGCCATGAATCTTGGTGACATTCTCAGTCGTGTCCATGCTGTGGCCTTTTCAGGAAATTAGAAGATTCCAATTTCTCCCTGCCGAGTTCTAAGGATCCCTCGGAGGAAACCTTCAAGGAGCTGCAGAATGGGCCTAAGTGATGATCTAAAACCAGAAAATTGCCACCAGTGAGACTGGAAATGGGTTGATAACATCACTAGAGATCCATAGCGCAACATCTGCTATCCATTGGATAACAGGATTCGGGCATACAATTATTGATATTCCTCTGGCACTAAAGAGATAACTGAAGCAATAATGGAAGATCCTTAAGATGGTTTACATTTCACTGGCTACCAAATCATTCCCCCCCAGAACTGAATCAAGGAGTCTGAAGTGTTTCATAACAGAAAGGGTACTAAAAACTTAATTTTGCGTAAATTGCAGAAATTCAGGCAACATTTTCAGTTCAACTTCTCTCTGGCTCATTAGGTGCTAATCAGATAAACTCAGCATACCATAGCTAAACGGATTGTAGCTAGAAAAGAAAACAATGAAATGCAAACAAGCTAATCCTGGGTTTCACAGAATCTCCAAGTCTGTGCGTGACAAGGAAGAAAGGTGCTGGGTTAAACTAGTTTAAGGGTGATACTTTTACATGTAAAGGACCTTCCAGACAAAGAAAAAGCTGCTTATTTTCCCACTGCAAAAGTCACGCTAACTACAATCTGCCATGCAAAGTATCCTTGTCAGGTCAGGAAGTATGATGTCTTATAAAAGCCCTATAAAATATTGTAGACCTTTGGGGGTGAGGAATCAGAAACCTGTGTTTGTTATAGCTGGCATTTGTTCCAATCATTTCCAATCACATCAAAATTCATCTTGGTATCAAGGTACATATAAACTAAATGTAAGTCACAAGCAAATACCAAAGCCAGAATTCAACTGAAAATATAGGAACAAAAAAGGTTCAATATAAAATACCAAAAATAATGTTTTAATTACATTCTAAATATGCTAGAGAAGGGATTCTCAACCTGTGGCCTGCAGGCGGGATGTGGCCCATGGCACCATTTCATGTGCCCCCCTAACACCTCCACCACACCCAGAAGTGCCATGTGATGGAGGAAGGGCAACATGGCCATCTGGCCCCCAAAGCTGTCTGAGGGAGCATGCCCTGGCCTCCGGCTTAAAAAGGTTGAGAACTCCTGTGCTAGAGCTTACAGCCTGGAAAAGGCACAATTAAAAAGCACTGACTACACATCATTGAAAAAAAGCATTGTTGCCCTTGCCCGAAAGCCAGTTGTAACCGACTCTAAGGTTCAGTGCTCATCTCTGTTTATAGCCAAAGAGCCAGTGCTGTCTGCGTCTGCAGACGTTTCCATGGACATGTGGCAGGCATGGATGGAATGCTGTTTACCTTCCCACTGAAGTAGTACCTATTTATCAACTTGCATTTTCTTGCTTTTGAACTGCTTGGTTGGCAGGAGCTAGAGCAGAGACAGGAGAGCACTCTGCTGTGCAGTACTCGGGTCTTGAACTGCTGACCTTCGAGTCGTCAAGTTTAGCATCTTAACCATTGGGTTGCTATAATCCCGGAGTAAGAATTAACAGGGACAGATCAGTCAGCTAATTGTACATAGGACTGGAGTCTCAAAGGACTGTGAATTATTTCAACCATCAAAAAAGATCTGCAGTGACATGTAATAAAAGAAATGGCCCTAAAAATAGAAAACTGGAAAAAGGAATAGAAAATATTTTACGGAATCTTACAGAACACAACTTTTATTTGGCAATAAAACAGAGATGATCACTGAACCCTAGAATCGGATACAACTGTCTTTCGAGCAAGGTGCATCCTTACCTATTAAGGGTTATTAACAGTTTAAGAGAGAGGGCAGTGACAGGCATGACTAGTAGTTGTGCTCAGGGTCCTTCAAAGATCACTGGTGGGTCATAACTATAAACAGATTAATCTATATGATGGAGAAAAGTTTTCACCTCAGTCGCAATGGGGAATGAAACTAGGGGAATTAGATATGAAAAGGCAAAGAAAAAACTTACAAAGAAAAAATAGTCTCTTCCTCCACCTATTGGTCTAAATTGGAATTTGCAATCAAGTCAGACTTTTCTAAGTTAGATAGCCTTCTGAAGATTACTCAAATACATTAATCCAGGGATGCCCAAACTACAACCCGGGGGCTGAATGCAGCCCCCAACGCCAATTCATTTGGCCTGCGAAGCCCTCATCCCTTATGGAAGCAGAAGTAAAACGTGACGAGGGCTTTGCAGACCAGATGAATTGGCATTGGGGGCTGCATCCGGCCCCAAGGCCATAGTGACCAACCCCCTATACCATGTGATCGGCCCACGGCCCAAATAGTTTGGGCACCACTGCATTAATCTGACATGTGTTCCTCGTTTGTCAGAACCTTAAGGCTCTAATTTACCAGCAAGCAAGACATTTTATAACTCTAGAAAAATAAGAAATAAAACAACATTAAACACAGTTTTACTTGTTGCTCTGCCAATGTGATTTATGCCACCTTTTGCCAAAAATGCCCTTCTGTACTCTACATAGGACAAACAGGACGATCTCTGTGCAAAAGAGTTAATGAACATAAATCAGACATCCTGAATGGCAATACACAGAAACCTGTTTCAAACCATTTCAGTCTACCTGGATACGCTACCCAAGACTTGAAAGTTGCCATCCGAGAACAAAATAAATAAAAGGGTATGAAAGACAGGGAGATCTCTGTGTTAATTACTGGTAATTATACACATTCTTAACTTTATGTATATAGGAATGGAAGACTTCCCTGAAATTGGCTTATACTTAGCCTGATGAAGTGACAAGGCTATGGAGAGGGACTGAGTTTAAGAAAATGTCCTCCAGCACAACAGATCATTTGTCTGTCTGGCTCATTATTCCTTTCACAGACTGAAAGTGGCTCTCAACGATTTTATGGTGGTGGCTTTTCCAGTCCTACTTCAAGCAAGGGATTGGAAGGGGGAATTTCTGCATGCACACATGTACACCTGTCCTTCCACTGAACTATGACCCTTCTCTGCCTTTTGTGTACATTAGGATAAACATAAAAGTTATTCAAATGACCTCGATTCGAGTCCAACTCCCCATCATGCAAACTTACCACTGATGGCTCTCTGCAATGGATGGATCCAGGCTAATAGCATTCTCACCTACATGTTTTCCTACAAAATGTACAATATACAGTTGTTAGCATCATGCATGATCTGACAATAAACCAGACATGGGGAGCACATATTTCTCCAGCTATGAGACAGCATAGTCTGAGACAGCATAGCCAATGGTAAGGGAATTATGAGATCCATAGTCCAACAACATCCCTGACAGAAGTGAGAATAATACATCCTGCAAAGCCAATTTTGAAAACCCAGATTCCTTCTTGGCCTCCCAAATTTTTGGGCATGCCCCCAAAGCTTTGAAATAATAATAAAAGCACTCTAAACATTTTTTAAAAACCAATTTTCCCCCAGAAGTTGACCTCTGGGCAATGTTAGCTTCATTTTTTCCAGAGGTTGACCTCTGGGCAATGCTAGTTTCATAAGCCCCTTTCGGGCTTATGAGAGACTGTGGTGGCAGAAAACTGAACTCCAGACCTCCAATTGTCCACCCAAATCTATAAGCAACATATGACAATTTCTGCAATAAACAAAGCCACATTATTACAAGAATATACTATGCAATATAAAGACGCCAAACACCTTTATAACAGACTAGCATTTTTGCCCAGCCCTGCCGGGCAGGTATAACTTATGTGTTGGTGGTTGAGGTGGTTTTTGGGGGTACACACACAACACAACCATACACGCAACACAACCACACACACACAATACAATCACACAGCACACACAACACAATACACACACACATACACAACACAACCACACACACACAACAGACATTTCCATGGTCATGTGGCAGGCATGACTAGACAACCATACACGCAACACAACCACACACACACAATACAATCACACAGCACACACAACACAACACACACACACATATACACAACACAACCACACACACACAACAGACATTTCCATGGTCATGTGGCAGGCATGACTAGACACTAGAGCGCATGGAATGCTGTTTACCTTCCCACCTAAGTGGCACCTATTTATCTACTTGCAATTTCTTGCTTTCAAACTGCTAGGTTGGCAGGAGCTGGGACAGACAATGGGCACTCACTCCGTCATGCAGCACTCGGGTCTTGAATTGCTGACCTGCCGGCCTTCCAGTCAATATGTTCAGCATCTTACCCACTAAGCCACCATAGTCCCTTACAGGCATAATAGGATCAGCAAAAAGAAAACCAGAGGATCAGGTTAGTACTGTATTATAATTCCCAAAAGGATTTCCCATTCCAACTTTCAGTTATTTGCTCCACTGAGTTATTTGTTCTCCACTGAGAACCAAAATGTATTTTCAGTGAAACTTAAATAATGTTTACTTTCCCATCATATAAGTATTCAGGATCCAGCCCTGCTACATTTTGATTTGAATAACCACATTATTTTAAAATGAAACAGTTTTACTGCTAAGCCAACCTTCAGAAGCATAGTTCTTTTTCTCTTCAACATCTGTAGTTATCGAAAACATGTCTCCATAAGCACGGGCAAGTCTCCAGAGAAAGCTAGTATTATTTCTGTACTGAACAAAAGCAGAATAAAACACATTAGTTTAACTACAACATTTCTTCTGAAATCGATGAATTGTATTAAGTAGAATTATACATTGTTTATTCAGTAAGCAATATATTTTATTCTATTTCAAATGCACACTTGTAATTTAAATTATTTTTATGTATTTTATGCAATTAATGTTACAATTAGACATACTGTACACTGAAGACATTTAAATCAGTAAATCTCAAGTTTGCTGAAGTTACCCAATTTCCATCTCAAAGCTTTCCCAATTTTAATCAATATCAAATTGAGTTTTTCTTCTTCTGCTTGGAAAGCTACATCTACATACTGTATATGCATCACAGAATGTACACATGTGTGGATTTTTGAAACAATTGTATTTTTCATTCATGTTCCTATGCATTTTAAAATTGTACACCACTTTTGTGGTTATACAATCTGCAAAATAGGCTTGCAAATATGTGATTTCCAATCATAAATATAGTTGGGACACGGATTTGATTCCAGGGCTTAAATGTTGAGTAAGGTTTGATAAATCTGTAAACTTCTCTGCAAGCAGAATGAAAACCTTTTGTGCAGTATCGCATTCTTCATTTTTATAAGGACGTTTTATAACCTATTACAGATGAAGATCTAAATAGCTATCTCCTGAGTGTAAACTGAAAGGATCCTCAACATTTTGTCACTTTGGCGTGTTGCACACAAGGAAATCTAAGCTGGGTATTATCAATTGCGTTTTCCCTTTTAAACTATGATATATACTTGAGTATAAGCCGAGTTTAGCCCCAAAAAGGGGACTCGGCTTATACTCGGGTCAACCACCATGATGGTCTGAAGACCGTGCCGGACTGAGATGTGCCAACAATTAAATTAATTTTACCATATTTTCATGTATTTTGATTATTGAAACTCACTAGCAGCTGCTGCATTTCCTACCCTCAGCTTATACTCGGGCCAATCTATTCTCCTGGGTTTTCAGGTCAAAATTAGGTACCTCGGCTTATATTAGGGTCGGCTTATACTCGAGTGCACTTCTACCACTGTTTTAAAAGTAACACAGTTCTTCAGGAAAGATAATAAGTAAAAGATGTGCCTGTCTCCCCACTTTAGTTTCTAGCTTCTCCAAAAATCAAGAGAGATACAAATCAGCACAGTTTTGCCTTGAAGTAAGGCTGCTCTTTCTATTTCAGATAACTTCCCCATTTCAAGGACAGATATTAATGGCTGTTTCAATTATTAAGAAAAGAGAAGCAATCTCTTGCTTTGCTGGATCATGCTGGCAAATCTCCAAAAAAAAGTAATGCTTTGAAAACCAATCCCTCTGTCCCATATCTTGCTGTTCTAAAACAGTGCCGCCTCTGGCCCTTGCGACCTTTTGGATATCACCTCCCAAATGTCCCAGCCAGCATGGCTGATAGTCAGGGATTATGGGAATTGATGCTAAAAACATCTGGAAGGCCAAAAGTGAATGCCAAGACAGGACCAGCCATGCAAGTCATTCATGCAATAATTCATTACAAAACCACACACACACCCTTACAAATATATCTTGTATTCTATAAGCATAGGTTAAGCTAGTTAAAACCCTCCACCCAAACTAAAAACAAAATAATTGAACCAAATTAAGGGGTAGTGAGTCCTTTGCCCCATGCTCTAACAGATGTTCAGCTTGTTCCTTGGCTGCTATCTTATAGTGTTTCTGCTATATTGGAGATACTGGAACAGAGTTTCTTGAGTTTCCTTCCTGGAAAAAAGCAGCATTGATCTGAGCAGAAGCTGCTGCATGGCTTGATTTGCATAGAGCAGTCAGCACAAAGGTGCTCCTATTACTCTTGGGGCACCAAAGAAAGAAGCCACACTTCAGCAACTCCCACATATGGAAGAAGCAGATATTGGTGCACTGGCTTCTGTAAAACAGCATTGCAGAATGTGACTTCCATATCAATTAACTAATGTAGGGGTAACTAATAACAATTTACTAAATACTTTGGTGTGATGCTTGATAGGATACTCTTTTTAACAGCACTGTCTGGAACAATATTATCAGGAAACTCACAAACTATAAATGGGGAACTCAACCATCCATGCTGCATACATCAGCTTTGACCATGAGTGTCTCCACAGCAGAGTATGCTGCTCTAGTACGGAGCGCGCGCACACACGCACACAAAAAAGTTGACATTACTGTTAACGAAGCCATGTGTATAGTGACAGGATGCCTCAAAGCTACACCAGTTAAGAAAGTATACCCTCTTGGTATCGCTCCAACTAAGATAAGGAGAGAGGTAGCAGCAGATGCTGAGAGAATTAAACAGAAGAATAACCCCCGACATCCTCTGAATGAATATGAGCCTCAAGCTCACTGGCTCAGATCCAGGAAGAGCTTTATGGCAAGAACAAACATTCTTGAAGGTACACAAGAGCAAAACCAAATTAGATGGAGGAAGGAGCTCACTGGACAAGGAACAACATTAAAATAGGATACAGCTGAGGCATTCAACCTCCCCTACATCACTTGGAAGCCCCTGAATAGGCTGAGGTTTGGAGTCCCTAAATGCAAGACTAATATGCTCAAGTGGCGGCGGCTGGTGGACAGTAACACACTGTGTGAATGTGGAGAGATACAGAATTCGTCTGATTTACTGGTCTGCCGATTACTGCCAGAAACATGCACCAATGAGGACTTGAGTTCGGCCAACAACAAAGCCAAGAAAGTGGCTTCATTTTGGCAGTACAGGGTTTGATCCAGACGTGAAAGAAGATGTAGGGGTGATCAAACTATTGCCCTCCAGATGTTGTTGGGCTGCAACTAGAAGTATTCCTCACCCAAGGCTATGGTGGCTTAGGACTGATGGGAACTGGAGTCCAACATCTGCATGGCCACATTTTACCCACCTGCATAGCAATGCAGAGACAGTGTTTTGGCTTGAACATGGTTATCTTCTCACCACAGAGCAGTGAACTAAGGACTGATCATAGTTAACCAGAGATGAGAAATTGCTTACAGTGAATATTGAGCACCATGGAGGACGAATGCCAGACATTTTTGAATCAACACATGGATAATCACAGAGCAAAAGATTTCTCATAAGATATGCAACTCCTTCAGTTCTAACACACAAAACCCTCTAAGAAAATGGAGTACAGTGTGCTGAATTGTATGACGGTCATATGAAAACAACATTAACATAACATATGCCCTTTATACCTTTTCCTCATTTTCAAGTAAAAGTCTGAAGCTCTCTCTTTTCTCGTTGTCTGAACCACAATGCAATCTGTCCACATCCTGAAGAAGATTAAACAGATCGGTTTTCTCTTCTGGTGTTGGTAAAGATGTGAAGGAATCGCTCTTTTGTTTTTCATCCTCAGATTCCCCTTCAGTGTCCGTATGAGCTGTAATGTAGCTAAAATATAAAGGAAAACAACTTTTCTAATGCTGTGGACAGCCAGTCCTGTTACAAAAAAATCTTCACTATACCTCCAGGGAAAAGAGCCTGCCTGTGTTGCTATGGGCAAACTGCATAGACTCAAGACACCCTCAAAAGAAGGGGATGATAAACGACTTCTGTGTATTTTCTCACCATAAGTCAGAAGTAACTTGATGGCATACAATTATTATAGCTGACTGGATAACTGTGGGACTCCCCAAAAAGAAGGTGACAAAGGTACTTCTCAATAATCTCTGCCTTAAAAAAATCTGGAAAGGGCCACCAGAAGTCAGAATTGACTTGACAGCACACAATTATTATGTGACATAAAGTTGTATCACACTTATGGCAAGATACTGGAAATGCTAATAGGCTTTTCAAAGTAAGAGATATATAAGGAGTAGTTTTACCAGTGCCTCTCCCTGGTAAGTTTCATGGTCAAGGGAAGATTTGAACTCAGATGTCCTGAGTCTTAGTTGCTTTATGTTAACACATAAAGAAACACACAAATGGGGATTGAACTTCATGTTAAAAGTTTGCCATTTAGAATGTGTTTGTTACATTCCATATCTAACAATAGTGAATGTGTGAAAATTAGTAATAGACACAACCCTCTCACCTCAACATTTCCCTTCCAGGTCCTTGGTTCCCCTCCACCCCATCCCAAAGGAAGAAACTTATGGGTGAGCCAGACAGTCTTACAACCTAGCTTTTGCATTGACTCTCTTATGTGCAGGTGTGGCAGAGCCTCCTAAAGACTGGACAATGAACTTCCAAGAAAACATGAAGGAAAAGTTTGGAGAAACCACAAGTGAGGACCACGGGTTTGGTGCACTGCAGGGGCAGATTGGTCATCTTTTTCTGGTGACTACACAATTTAATTACTGGAACTGACCAATATGTTCCCTACCAGCACCTTTTTGAGACCTTGTCAGGGGGTTCTATTCAGAGAGAGAGGAGCGAGAGAGAGCTCTGTTTTAATCCATTCGCAGTTCATGTGATTGCTGGGAATGGACTAACACAGAGATTCTCAACCTTTTCAAGCCAAGGGCCAGGTCACGCTCCCTCAGACAGCTTCAGGGGCTGGACGGCCATTTTGCCCTGCTCCTGCCTGCCACACATAGCACTTCCTGGTGTGGCAGAGGGAGTGGGGGGCCACATGAAATAGTGTCTTGGGCCACATCCGGGCCCCAGTCCTTAGGTTGAGAACCCCTGGACAAACATCAACATGGCAATTGTCAAAGCTGCCAAGAGTCCTTCCAGTTCAAATGTCTGGGCTAGCATTTATTCTCTTTCTTTCTCCATTGATTCTGCTATAGATATTTTGCTGGAAGGGAACGTGGTTTCCTCCCCTTCTCTTTGTGTGTGTGTGTGTGTGGGGTGTGTGTGTTGTTGTTGCTGTCTGTGGTGTGCAAGAGATGTGGAAAAGGTGAGTGTGGCTGGAAAGCGAATTGCAAATGGGAGACGTGGATCTGTGCATCTCTTTGTTTTTTAATGGGCACAGAAGTCCTGTTAGAGAGATCTGTTGTTTGGAGGCCCATGTATCCTTTCTTTTCTCCCAATCCCCTGGAAACACCATTCATTATGATTAGAACATACAGTACTGTAATTCCTTCTCATCAAAGGAGCAGGAACACTCCATACATTATATTGTTGATAGTGGCCTCTAGTGACTAGATTTGGTAATGCATCTTGGAAATACACATACTGTACAGTGGTACTGTACCTCGTACAACAATTTTAATCTGTTCCATGGGGCTCGTTGTTGTACAAAACAATTGCTATACTATACATGCATCGTATAGCGATTTTCCCTGTGGGATGCATTGTACAACAAATTTTTTTTTTTGCTAAGTGGTTTTTCCATTGAAAAATTGTAGAATTTTTCAATAGGGAAAATTGTTATGCGGGACACCATTTCCCCCCAAAACCTAATTGTTATGCAATTTTGTTGCTATATGGGAAGATTGTTATATGAGGTTCTACTGTACAGTAAAACCTCTGGTTACGACGGAGATCTAGCCAGCACGACTTCCCCACCACCCCTCTCACCTCTCCTTTGACAGAAAGAGAGGGGTGGTGGGAAGTCATGATGGCTGGGCTGCATGGAAGGAGACTTCCTTTCAATGGCGTGCATGCCAAGAGAAAGGCATCTGCATGCCACTTCTGCCATGCATGCCATAGGTTCGCCAGCACCGCTATAGGCAAACATATTTCTGGAATTTTTCATGGAATATATTCAGGACACAGATAACTGAAACTGAATATACTGAACCTACAGATATGGGTGGCCTATAATATTTGATACATTGAAGAGAGAACATATAAAGACAATGAAAAAGATCAAAATGAGTGATACATGAACCTCCTTATATATCTCTCATAAGTGCTTTGCTTGTAGGGCCAAAAGGTGTGGCAATTCAGTTTCAGATTTACGTACACCAGGGCCCAGGGGTGGCCACTATTGGTACTCCAGGTGTTGTTGAACTTCAATTCACAGAAGCCCTGATCAGCAGGTGTGCTAACTTGGGACTTTTGGTAATTGAAGTCCAAGAACATCTGGAGCACCAAGGTTGGCCACCTCTGACTTACACATTTTGAAGCATATCCTATTCTAGTGAAATTGTTTTCTGAAAAGATATCTACCAGCAGATTTAAAGATTCCCACATATGATAGACCAGTGGTGGCGAACCTATGGCACACATGCCAGAGGAGGCACTCGGAGCCCTCTCCATGGGCACCTGTGCAGTCACCCCAGCACAGAGTTTGCCCCACCTCTCTGCCCAGCAGCCCAATGGGAGTGCTTCTTCCATCCCCCAACACAGAGTTCACCCCTCCCCTCTGCCCAGCAGCCCAATGGGAGCACTTTCTCCCTTCCCCAGCACAGAGTTTGCCCTGCCCCTCTGCCCAGCAGCCCAATGGGAGTGTCTCCTTCCTCCCCTGTTGCTGTGTTGGCACTTTGTGATAAATAAGTAGGTTTTGGGTTGCATTTTGGGCACTTGGTCTTTAAAAGGTTCACCATCACTGTGATATTCTGACTACATAGTGGTTATCCTAATGGTGTTCACATAAGATATACCCAACTTGCTGATTGACATAATGCCAA
The DNA here is from genome assembly GCA_035047345.1 of Bradypodion ventrale. Taxonomy (NCBI): domain Eukaryota; kingdom Metazoa; phylum Chordata; class Lepidosauria; order Squamata; family Chamaeleonidae; genus Bradypodion; species Bradypodion ventrale. The sequence continues at coordinate 66,433,698 of JAWDJE010000001.1, read as the reverse complement.
AACACACTTAGTCATGTGCCTTTTCATGCACCTGGCAGAACAACTGAGAAGAACCCTAGTACCTTGTTAAGTAGCTGCTACTAGTCATGGCAAACTACACAAATCTTAAGTGAACATCAGGTTATCCGATCAGGTTATCAGACAGCCCTAACAGATATTTGTAAAACAAACTTAGAGGATGTTCTTTCACCCAAGAAAGTCTTGATCCTGTCATTAAATTCCATGGGCAGAAAAAAGAAACCTCCAAAGATCTGAACATAGCACTTGTGAAACTGGAACAGAATACAACAATGATGCAACTATCAGCAAATCTGTTTGGTGTGGCTATGCATTGCCAATAATGATTTAACAATGAAATCTTTAAGCTGCTTATTTTAAAGCAGGTCTAGGAAATACATCTAGAAGAAAGAATCTTGACTAATGGATCTCTAACAACATCACAAGCTTAGTAAACCATTCTGGGCACACAACGTGCTAAAATTATTAGCCTTCAAAATAACAACACCCAAACCAGCAAAGCAGGTAGTTCTGCTAAGGTTGCACCATTAGCCTATTTATGATACAAAGATTAACACAGGTGCCCTCCAGATAATATTGAACTCCATCTTCCAATGGTCTGCAATGCTGGGAATACAGTAATACTCCGGATAACGCCAAAACTTGGTTCCATAAGTTAGCATTATCTGGTTTTTAGTGTTATCCGATGCATGCATCAGATATCACAAAAAAAAAAAAAAAAGCCAGCTTCCTATGGTGGAAGCCAGGGGCGAGTGCGCCCGCCCACTTTCCCCCAAACCAAATTGGGGATCAGGCGCTTCCCAGGTGGAGAGCAGCCCTGCTGGCTTGGGGGCTTGGATCTCCTCTCGCCTGCCTCCTCGGAAAGGGAGGCAGGTGAGAGGAGATCCAAGGCAAGCCAGGCTAAGCCCACTCGCCCACCCTGCTCACCTTGGCCAGCTCCCTGCTGGCGGCGGGTGGATCTGCGCTCACTCACTGCCGCTGCTGGCAGGGAGCTGGTTGGGTGCTTGACTGGCTCCCTGCCCACAGCGGTGGCGGGTGAGCGCAGAAAAACGATGCATCAGACAACGCTAAAAGTGTTATTTGGTGCAATCCCCCCAAAAAAATAATAATAATAATAATTTGCATGTCGTTATCCAATTTTGGCATTATCCGATGCTGTCGTTATCCGGAGTATTACTGTAGTTCTGTAACATCTGGAGGGTTGCGGATTTTCATTGAAATAAATTGTTCCTTTTTAGTTCTTCCTGTAATTATTGTATGTTCTTACCTACCATAAGAAAACAAATACTGGTGGCTCCACCTTTATTTGCTTTGTTAATCCCTTAATCCTATTAAATTAAGCACTAGAAGCTTATGTATTTCAACTACTCAATATATAGTGCACCAGCATTCAACTTGCACATATACCACCCCATATGATAGTCACATGTATATTTTGCGGTTATAAATTCATGCTAGGCAAAATTTCTGGCATGTGAACAATGTTCTGCTTTCTATTCGACCTTCAGTCATGGTGCAAATAACTAACTAAACCAGTTGCAGGCAGTATCAGCACTGAAAAGTGATACAGGAGCAAGTGAGATCAGTATTAGATAAAACTTAGTTGGCAGAGGTACAAACACTAAAAGAAAAGAGATAGGTTTCACAAAGGGAGATGTATTTCATGTACAGTAGAACCCTGCATAACAAAAAACTCCATTCCATGGAGCTCTTCAGTATGCGGGTTTTTTCCGCTATGCAAATCAAATGGTTGATACCCCACATAACGAAAAAAGTTCGTTATATGGGGTTTTGTTAAGCGAGGTATACCCCGCTTAACGAAAACTCCGTATAACAATTTTTTTAATGCAGAGTATTAAAAATAGCGCACGAACGCTTCATTGCACAATTTTTTTGTTATACAAAGCATTCGTTATGCAGGATTCCACTGTAATACTAGACACCTATCTTCTCATCTCTGGCACAGCTATAAGACATTTACAAGAAGCCTTTGCCTCTGTTTCCAATAACACAGCCTGTTAATTTGCCTGAATCAGGAATTCTACTTCCTTTTAACTATGGTTTATCTCAGGCATGCCCAAACTATGGCCTGTGGGCTGGATACAGCCCCCAAAGCCATTGCATTAGGCTCACGACACCCTCGCCAAACCAGGAAGTGAATACGTACACTTCTGCGCATGTGCGGACATTTCCGTATTCACTTCCTGATTCGGTATGGACGTGCTCGCACACGTGGAGAAGTGTCTGTATTCACTTCCTGGTTTGGCACGAACGCGCTCGTGTATGCGCAGAAGCATCCGCATTCACTTTGTTTTGTTGTAGACGCGCTTGTACTTGTGCAGAAGCGTCCATGCTAAACCAGGGAGTACGGATGTTTTCATGCATGCACAGAAGTGTCCATACCAAACAAGGAAGTGAATGTAGATGCGCATGCACAAACATGCCACCTTCCAGGGTTGTGGTCTGGCCTGCTCAGTTGTTCCAGGGCCGTGGTCAGGCCCCCGGAGCAAAAGGTTTGGGCACCCCTGGTTTATCTGAACAAGCCAGGCTCATAAACCACAATTGGTAATGGGTATGTTTGGGCAAGCTACCTAACTCCAATCTCAGTTTGTCTTGATATGGGTAAAATTAAGACACTCTTAGTTGGAAATAAAAGGGAATGCTTCTGATCACCTTTTGTCAATTGTGTCAGAGAAGTCAAAGGCATAGGTAGTACAAAAGCCAATTTTAATATTTCCAGAAGAAAACGCTTTGAAGTGCTTAATCCAAGGACTGTTCATATTTTAAGAATTCAGAGTTTTACTTAATACGGTACTTATGCCCCTAAAAATAGTGGGTTTTTCATAATGCAAGCATACCTTTATGATTTCTTGTAATACAAAAATAATGTAAATATTATTGTTAAAGATTTGGGTAAAGTGAAATTCTTTGTTAAATACCTACCCGCCTTCGCTTTCTGCCTCTTCAGAACTGGTGTTGTCTGACACCCCTTCCGTTGGCTCAATCTTCCTCTTCTTTGTTGCCCTGTGTAAAGGGCTGGTCCTACGAGTATCAATCTTCCCCTGGAGTTCATCTCGAACAAGCTCTTCCAGTTTTGGAATAGCCTCTTTCAGAAATGTCACCTCCTTTTTAAGTTCATCCATACTGACAAGTAAGCCATTGAGTTTCTCCAGTATCTGAAGCTGTCTTCCTTGCAAGTGCATCACTGTTCCTTGTTCACCAAGACTAGCATAGGAGGAATCTATTACATCAAAGCTCTTTTCTGAATTCAGATAGACGGGAACATTTATGGCTTTCCTGTGTTCCTGTGTCTTGCGATACCAAAGCAGAACCAGTGTTACTCCGGCAGCCCCCGCCATTAGGCCAAATATGAGCCTCTTGTTTTCAGAATGGAACATGTTTTCTTTTTCTGAAATTATACACAATACTAGAGATGTAAAATTTCCAGAAATTTTGAAGCTCGGGAAAAAACCCGTTTTTCCCCTGGGGAAAAAAATGGAAATTTTCGGGAAAATTGAAAATAATCTGATACCATGCATATTTTTTTAGAAATGATTTATAAAATATTTGAACCCGGCCTTATCTTAAAATATTTTATTCATCATGTTAAAATATAACATTCCATAATATATATTTTATTTTTTCAATTTTCCCAATTTTTCCGGGGGGAAAAGGCTTCAGAAAAAAATGGGAAAAAATAGGTTCCCCCCCCCCCCCCGAATTTTTCCGGGCCTTCACATCTCTACACAATACAGAAGAAAAAATGCCATTTAACACTTCCTTTAACACTGTGAAGCTCCAGTTTCCATAATAATGTGGGTTAAAGGGCTAAGGTCAATTCCATTTATAAATCAGTTGTACAAGATACTCTGTCTGGCCAGACATCCGGCTACGGTAATGGAGTAGACCGTACAGCCAGCGACTCAATGCCAAGTGTTGGGCAGGGGTAAATAACCTGACTCCCTAAAAGGACAAACTGCTACGGGAGGATGAGCCTATTTAGGTGGGGTAATGGCCCCCTCAGAAGAGGAAATACCACTGGAAACCATCAAATTGGGCCCAACGGCAAAATGAGCGGAGGAGGAACCACTTCACTATTCTGATTCCCAACAGTCATGGAGGCGGGAGAAGCCATGCCAGATGGACTGACTGTGAAGGTACACCTTGATAATATCCTCAAGGCTGCAGCAGTCCACTGTAGTCCTGGCGTTAAATCTTGCATGTCTCATTTCATATGTGCTGCAGGAGATGGTTCCAAGATCATAGTGTGTGGTTCACTTCATGACAATTAAACAAATTCACGCCAGTGGCATTTTCCCCACCTCCAAGACCAGGGCTTCCTGTACCATGGGGCTGGAAAAACATTTACTGTACTCCAATCAAGTTGCAGCTGGCGACAAGATACCTTAATTAAAAGGTGTTTTGTGTATGTTCATGTGACAACACCAAATATAGCTGTTTTTCTGTATCACTATACTTTCTGTTTGAATTTCCGATATCATGAAATGGCTTAATAAGTGGAGTTGCAAGTAAACCACAGAGAACTTAGTACGGCAACTTCTGAACAAGCGTGCCTTGGGATCAGGTTTTAGATGTCATTTAGCTCTTTTAAACCAATATGGCAACATATTGAATTAATGCACTTGACTTGTTGTTGTTGTTGTTCAGTCGCACAGTCGATTCCGACCCTTTGCGACCCTATAGACCATCCTCCTAAGCCCGACCAGCTCTGTGCCCACTGCGTCCACGATGCCATCTAGCCATCTCATCTTTGGTCGCCCTCTTTTTCTTTTGCCCTCCACCTGTCCCAGTATCAAGGCCTTCTCCAGAGAATCCTTTCTTCTTATTTGATGTCCAAAGTTTAGCTTCATCTTTACTATTTGACCTTCCAATGAGCAGTCAGGGTTGATTTCTTCTAAGATGGACCTATTTGTTCTCCTCGCTGTCCAGGGGACTCTCAAAACTCTCCTGCAACACAACTCATAGGCATATATTCTTCTGCGTTCAGCTTTTCTAATGGTCCAGTTCTCACACCCATACATTAACACTGGGAAAACCATCGCTTTGACTATACGAATTTTTGTTTTCAAGGTGATGCCTCTACTTTTCACTGTTCTCCAGGTTTCTCATAGCTTGCTTCCCCAGAATCAGTTGTCTTTTTATTTCATGGCTACAGTCGCCATCTGCAGTGATCTTAGATCCTAAGAAAGTAAAATCTGTCACTGCTTCTACGTCTTCCCCATCTATTTTCCAGGGACTGATAGGGCCTGTTGCCATTATCTTGGTTTTCTTGATATTGAGTCTCAAGCCCGCTTTTGCACTCTCCTCCTTCAACCCAATCAAGAGATTCTTTAGGTCTTCCTCACTTTCTGCCATTAGGGTGGTATCGTCTGCATATCTCAAACTATTGTTTCTCCCAGCAGTTTTAATCCCATATTGTGATTCCTCCATCCCTGCATTGTGCATTATGTGCTCTGTGTATAAGTTGAATAAGCAGGGTAATAAAATGCAGCCTTGTCTTACTCCTTTTCCTATTCCCCATTTGAATCCATCTTAATGGAGGTCAGCAGCTTCATCAATACTGGCCTGGTGCTGAGGAAGACTTTGTGTATTAAAAGGGCTCAGGACTAGAAAGTGACTTGCAGAACTGGATCAGTGGTATGGGTCATGGGTGTCAAGCTACGATGCAGAAGGCAAATGGAAGGCAACTGCATTATATTGTTCCCAGGGCAATCTTCATGGCTGATCTTCATGGTGAGAGCCAATATACAGACTTTGATGCGGCACTTGAAAAAGAAGTCACGCTTGTCTTTTTTGGCTCTGGTAACCGATACGCCAAAGCATCCTGTGACATTTTAAGGCAGGGGTGCCCAAATTACAGTCCGGGGGCTGGATCAGGCCACCCAACACCAATTCATCTGGCCTGCAAAGCCCTCGTCACTCCTGGAAGCAGAAGTAAAACGCGCCCGTTTTACTTCCACTTCCGGGAGCGACGCGGGCTTCACGGGGCGGATGAGTTGGCATCAGGGGCCGGATCCAGTCCTTGGGCCATAGTGACCAGCCCCCTGAACCACATGACCGGCCCACAGGCCAAAAAGTTTGGGCACCCCTGTTTTAAAGGCTACCCACTAATCATCACTGAAATTAGTGAGAGTTGCACTAAAGCAGACCTTCACCCTGCTGTTTTGCTAAAACACACTTAATCGCTGGACAAACTTTTCCAGACTAGAGTCCACTTCGACTACAGCCCGCGGGTTAACCATTACACTGCCAAGGGAGTCTTCCTCGCCTACGCTAGAAAGCCTAATCTTTACACAGGAGCGACACTCCAGCCAATCCCCGAATGTAAGCCAGCGGCTGCTAAGTGTAAAACAGCGCTAAGACCCAGCTGGGCTTTACACTTAGCAGCCGCTGGCTTTCGGGGACTGGCCGAAACCACCCCCTGGACGGTCGCCCTGCAAGCCGCCGGGAGGAAGCAACCCCGGGTGAAACCAGAACATGAGCGCGTCCTAGAGGAGCCCACGAGGGGAGGGAGTGGAGGGGACTCACCACAGCCGCAGCAGGAGGAAGAGGATACCGAAACCGGGAGAGGGGGCAGCGCCTAGCTTTGCATCCCCGCGCGCACCCCCTTCGCTCCTGAGCAAATGGTACGCCCTGCCTTCCAGCAGGCTTCGAAGGACGCGGGCTTCTTTCCGCTCGGACTCGGAGCTGTCCTAGCGCACAAGCCTTGGCCAGCCGCTTCGGTGGGCAGGGGCTGGGGGCGGGGCCAACGTCCAAGGGCCGCCTCCGCCAGCTGATACCCGGATGCAGATGGGCGGGGCCGTGGGAGGTGGGGGCGGGGCTCTCTAGTTGGACAGAGTTTGGTTCGGATCTCCTGGGATTCCTAGGGACTCTCTTTTATTCATTATGCAGAGGAGGGTCGTCATCTGTGCTTACTGGTTCTATTTCCGCCTCCCCCATTATATATATATATATATATATATATATATATATATATATATATATATATATATATATATATATATATATATATATATATATATATATATATATATATATATATATATATATATAATAAGTAAATAAATAATATAAATAAGTAGATAAATAAATTTATTTTTTTAAAACATTATTTTTTAAAAAATAAAACATACATATTTATTTACTTATTTATATTATTTATTTATTGCATTTCTATGCCACCCACTTGGGTGGTATCCCACTCTGGGTGGTGTACAAACAGATAACAACAGAACAGACAGCAAATCAAAACAAACAGCCGACAAATACGTCATAAACTAAATTAAACTAAGGTAAAATAAAGTAGCATACATATAAATCATACCAGAGAGTAAACAAAACAAAAAGACAGAAAAAAAGTGGCACTTTCAAGACTCACTGCTGTATTTTAATGTGAGCTTTCATAGATAAAACCCACTTCGACATACATTAGAGTGAGACTTCATTGCATTAATTTATATGTATCAGGTACATTATACATATCAGATACATTCTTACTCTTGAGGATGTTTTCTAGTCACAGCTGTCCGTTATCCCGTTCTTTGGCTGCCATGTACATTTGGCTTGATGATTGAATAGAGGTACAAAAATCTTTAATGATTTTAGTTTTTTCACTGCCAACATTAAAGTTCTATTTTTCATCTGTGGTCATGAATTGTGTGAGTGTGTGTTCCTAATATTCAGTGGTTAGATTACATTTGATTTATGTGACTTGTATGCCTGCTTTTGGATTTTCTTTTCCACCTTCATTAAAAGGCGTAATCAAGTCGTTGCTATTCTCTGCCTGTAATATGGTATCATTGACAGTACTGTATCTTACATTATTGATGTACCAGAGGTGCAGGCTGGTTTCAGAAGAGGCAGGGGGACGGGACCAGAGACCACATTGCCAACTTACGTTGGATCATGGAGAAAACAAAAGAATATCAGAAACAAGTTTAATTCTGCTTCATTGACTACACCAAGGCCTTTGACTGTGTGGACCACAACAAAATATGGCAAGTAATTAATGAGATGGGAATACCAGAACATCTCATATGCCTCATGAGAAATCTATACATGAGTCAAGAAGCAACAGTTAGGACAGAGCATGGAATGATGGAGTGGTTTGGAATAGGAAAAGGAGTAAGACAAGGCTGCATTTTGTCACCCTGCTTATTCAATTTATACACAGAGCACATAATGCACAATGCAGGGATGGAGGAATCACAATATGGGATCAAAATTGCTGGGAGAAACATCAACAGTTTGAGATATGCAGATGATACCACCCTAATGGCAGAAAGGGAGGAAGATTTAAAGAAGCTCTTGATTAGGTTGAAAGAAGAGAGTGCACAAGCTGGTTTGAGACTCAATATTAAGAAAACTAAGATAATGGTAACAGGCCCTATCAGTCCCTTGAAAATAGATGGGGAAGAAGTAGAAGCAGTGACAGATTTTACTTTCCTCGGATCTAAGATCACTGCAGATGGGGATTGCAGTCATGAAATAAAAAGGAGACTGATTCTTGGGAGACAAGATATGAGAAACCTGTGGAACATAGTTAAAATAGAGACATCTCACTGCAAACAAAAGTCCGCACAGTCAAAGCAATGGTATTCCTGGTGGTAATGTATGGTTGCTAGAGCTGGACCATTAGAAAGGCTAAGCGCAGAAGAATAGATGCCTTTGAGATGTGGTGTTGGAGGAGAGTTTTGAGAGTCCCTTGGACAGCGAGGAGAACGAATAGGTCAATCTTAGAAGAAATCAACCCTGACTGCTCATTAGAAGGTCAAATAGTAAAGATGAAGTTGAAGTATTTTGGACATCAAATGAGAAGGGAGGACTCACTTGAGAGGGCCTTGATGCTGGGAAAGGTGGAGGGCAAAAGAAGAAGGGGATGGCCAAAGATGAGATGGCTAGATGGTATTGTGGATGCAGTGGGCACAGAGCTGGGTGGGCTCAGGAGGATGGTAGAGGATAGAGGTACCTGGAAGGCAATGGTCCATGGGGTCGCAAAGAGTCGGAGACGACTGTGCGACTGAACAACAACAACAGCTTTTTGTATGTATTCTGGAAACAGACTGAACAGATAGGGAGATAAAACACACCCTTCTTTCAGCCTTTAGTAGGAAAACTTTCTGTTTATCCTTTCTCTATTGCAACAGTATCTTATCCAGAGTATAGATTACATTGCAGGACAATTAAAAACGCTGAGTAAGATATTGTTGCAATAGAATACACTCATTTCTAGCTGTTCTGCATTCATCTCTAATCGTATCTCTGGTATCAACCAACAGTTCTTGCTTCAGTCACTTGATTCTAGTAATATAAATGTGTTCTATCTGTGGACATGTTTCGTGTTCAGGGAATGAAGAAGCAGATGAGTGAAGTAGTGAAATTCAGCTCTTTGAACACAGTTTGGATGGGGCAAAACTCGGACTTATATACACTATAAAGAGTAACAGTAACAATAATACAGCAAGCCCATTGGCTAACAGAGTGTGCACATTTTCGATCCACTTATTTGCATAAGAATAGATACATGAGAAAAGATACATTCCGCTCCTGTCAGAAAACACAGTAAACATACACAACATTCTTCCCCTCTAGGTAAAAACAAAATCCTTTAACCAGGATGGCGGTCTAGTTTTCCTTCTCGGTTGGATGCTTGGCTGAGCCGGCTCAGGGGCGACCCGACTGGAGTGAGGGATTGACTAGAGGGAGAGGATTGTAAACCCAAATTAAAGCCCCATTTGTCAGATGGAGGAGCAGCGGATCGCTCAAAACCAAAATCTAATTCTGTGGATGAATAAGACAACTCAGGGTCCCTCTTGTGTGTACTAAGAGTGGAGGGAGACTCCAAACAAAATTGGTCATCATCAATAAAGGAATCCAGAGTGCTAGGCTGGGACAGTGTAGGGGTACACATGGCCGGAATAGGGGAGCATTCCACAAATTCCCCTTGAAATTGGTTCCTAGAAGACACTTCTGGGTCAAAGTTGGCTGGCTGCTGACTATTACCTCTGCTCCCTGGGTTTAAAAGGGTGGGGGCCAGCCCTAGCATTGAGTGTCTGTATTCGTCTTGTAGGTCCAGTACTCTGGGTCTCAATTGATCCGGGTGCCTCCTCCAGACCAGACCAGTGGCTGTTTCAATTCTGTAAGAAACAGGACCAGTCAGATCGATCACAAACCCGGGCACCCATGAAGGACCACCAGCTGCATAATTGCGGCAATGTACAGGGTCTCCGGACAAGAAACCCTTCTGGTGTTGGATTGCTAGATTTGTGCCTTTGTCCTCTACCCTAGAGGGATCCAATCTGTCCAGCAAGGATGACAGTTTCCTTCACTGGAGCAATTCAGCAGGGGACAGCCCTGAGGCAAGGGGGGTGAGCCTATATGTGAAAAGAAACTGGCATAACTGGAGCTCCAAATCCCCTTCACCCATACGCCGAAATGCATTTTTAGTTGTGTGCACCTGCTGCTCTATCTGGCCATTGGTGGCTGGGTGGAATGGGGCGGCAGTGATGTGCCTAATTGCATTCCTTTCCATGAAGGATTGGAATTCTGCAGATGTGAACGTGGACCCGTTGTTGGACACCAGCACATCTGGAAGTCCAAATGTGGCAAACAGCCTTCTTAGGTGCATTATCATGGTGGCTGAAGTGGTATTAGGCACCCTGATCACTTCCAGACACTTAGAGAATGAATCCACAACCCACAAAAATAGGGCACCCCTAAATGGACCTGCAAAATCTATGTGCAACCTGGACCATGGGCCCCGAGCAGAATCCCATTCTCAAGAGGGAAGGTGGGATTGCTCTGGGCAAGAGGATTGACAACTGGCACAAGTGCTGACCATTTGCTCTATGTCTTGGTCCAGTTGAGGCCAACAAAAGTAGCTATGGGCAAGGGCTTTGGAACGGAAAATTCCAGGGTGACTTGTGTGAAGTAGATGTAAAACCTTTTTCCTGAGAGTGACAGGAATGACCACCCACTGGCTCCATAGAAGGCAACCTCGTTCCACGATTGCCAATGCCTCCCTGTCTGTCTGAGCGTAATTTTTCTCAGGCTTTGAGAGTGAACGGGAATAGAATGCTACGGGGGCTTCCCTCCCATTAGTACATGGCATAACACAGCTCCACCTCCACAGGGGGATGCATCACACACAAGTACAACTTCCTTGTTAGGATCAAAATGAGTTAATACAGCATCCGAAGGTAGCAGCCTTTTAAATTCTAGGAACGCTTTCTCCTGGCACTGAACCCCAAAAACTCAACCTCTGTTTCGAAAAAAACGCATTTGTCTTTTCTCAGTCGCAGCCCCGCTTTTTCGAACACAGTCAGTACTTTATCCAATCTCTTTGCCAGTTCGGCCTCACTCCCCCCTGTAATCAACACGTCATCAAAATAAGGCAACACCCCCTCCAGCCCCTTCAGGAGGCGTTCCACAAGCGACTGAAAAAGGCCGGGTGCCGAGTTCACGCCGAACTGTAAACGCGACACCTGGAACGCCCCTTTATGTGTGACTATTGTTTGTGCCGCTGCCGTGGCGGGCGTTACAGGGAGTTGCTGATAGGCTTGTGCTAAATCGAGTTTAGCGAAACACTTTCCCCCATTCAGCCTGGCCAGAAGGTGGCTGACCACCGGCACCGGGTATGCATTGGGGCGGATCGCCTTGTTAATTGTACACTTATAATCAACACAAATGCGCACCTCCCCGTTAGCCTTTAGCGCTGTTACAATTGGAGTTTCCCACTCCGCGGAATCAACAGGCACAAGAATCCCCTGGCCCACCAGTTTGTCCAGTTCCGCCTCTATTTTGTCCTTTAGTGCGAACGGCACCCTGCGCGGTTTGAGTCTTATCGGGCGGACCTCCGGGTCTAGGTCGAAGGCTACGGGGGGTCCCTTGAACTTTCCCAGTCCTTTTTTAAAAACGGCGGGGTGCGCGTCCAATACCGCTTGTATTGGATCTACCCCCACGGCATGCACCCCCCCTATGAACAAACCTAAAGGCTGAAACCACTGCGTCCCTAGGAGGCTACAACTTCCCCCTTTGAGAACAACTAGGGGAAGTTCCGCAGAATGTCTCTTAAAACGGACCCGAAATTTCCCGACCCCCAACACTGGAATGCTGTTCCCCTGTACGTCTCGTAGCGTGGACCTCAACGTTTTAAGTTTGGGCCGCACTTGGGGGTCGATTTTCAAGAATTCTCTCTGGGGAATTATAGAATAGGAGGACCCCGAGTCAATTTCCATCCTAATAGGGGCCCCTTGTACTAGTACCTCAACGAAATAATGGGGCTGTCCCGCGGACACGCTGAACACGGGAGCGTCGTCCTCGCTGTCGTCCGAGATGCGGCCCACGCCGTCCTGCTTCCTCGTGGTCCGGGCGCCATCTTTGGACCTCGCTGGACGGTCCGGTCTGGTCGAACGGTCTTGTGAATGCCTCCGGCCCTCTTTCCGCTTCCTGCACGCCCTGGCGATGTGCCCCCGACGGCCGCAGGTGTAGCACTCGGTTTTCCTGAATGGGCACCTCACGCGCTCATGGGCCGCTCCGCAACCATCGCAGCGGCGCCCTCCTTTTCTGACTTTCTGGACCTCCTCGCCGTCGCTGCCTTCCGTAGACGACTTCGAGGCCCGTCGGGTTGCGTGCACCGACTGTCCGGACTTTCCGTGCACCGAATTCTCCGCTTTGCCGGCCCTAGGACGCCACTCACGCCACTGGTGCATCTCGTCTACTCCAGCATTCGTGGATTCCGCGGCTTCCGCGGCCTCTACAACCTCTGTCAGCGTGGGTGGTGGCTCCTTGTTCATCAGGCTGCGCTGCACCTCCTTGTCCTTCAGGCCACACAGAACTCCGTCCCTGAGGGCCATCTCTAGATTGTCCCATCTGCAGGGGGTGGCGGCTATTCTCAAGGCTGTTACGAAGGCCTCAACCGACTCGTCCGGCGCTTGGACTCGCCTCCAAAACGCGCTCCGAGCGGGAAACATTGCCCTCGAGGGTCGGAAACGCTCACGCAGCAGTTTCATGATGTCATCGGCTTTGAAATCGCTCACCTTCTTCGGTGCAATGATGCCCACCAGCGTTCGCTTGGTTTCCATCCCAAGCATTCGGGTGAGGATGGCCCTCTTCCTTTCCTCGTCGTCTTCTTTGACTTTGAGTTCCACCAGTGCCGCCTGGAAGTCCATTTCAAAAAGCTCCCAGTCTTGCGGTTTGGTGATGTTGAACCCGCTCTGTGCCCTGGCTCCTTGGGAATCCATAATCCCACCTTCGTCGCCAATTTAGTGTATGAGAACTAAGACACAGGACACAGCCTCGGGCTGGGTTAACTCAGGTTTATTGCATGGTGGACAGAGGGAACATGAGGTAATGGCGGATCAATAGCTCTTTATATACAGTAGTAATACATTTGAACGTGGTTCCACGATAGCCCATTGGCTACTGTCTGCGTGACGTCATTGCTGGTCACGCCCTTCTTGTCCAGGTGTAGGTGGTGGCGGGAAACTTCCGCGCTGTGGCTCTTTGATGAGTTTGGACCAAGAGAGCTTGGACGCTCGCTGCTGCCAGCTGGTGGTCATTAGCTCGCGTCCTATTACAGGGTTTATAGTGATACAACTGAAGGTTACATTGTTACCCGTAGGCAAGGTTACATTGGTTAAGATACATTGTTATCCCATGTAGGAGGTTACACCATTGAACACAACAGGGTCCCTCTTGTGTGTACTAAGAGTGGAGGGAGACTCCAAACAAAATTGGTCATCATCAATAAAGGAATCCAGAGTGCTAGGCTGGGACAGTGTAGGGGTACACATGGCCGGAATAGGGGAGCATTCCACAAATTCCCCTTGAAATTGGTTCCTAGAAGACACTTCTGGGTCAAAGTTGGCTGGCTGCTGACTATTACCTCTGCTCCCTGGGTTTAAAAGGGTGGGGGCCAACCCTAGCATTGAGTGTCTGTATTCGTCTTGTAGGTCCAGTACTCTGGGTCTCAATTGATCCGGGTGCCTCCTCCAGACCAGACCAGTGGCTGTTTCAATTCTGTAAGAAACAGGACCAGTCAGATCGATCACAAACCCGGGCACCCATGAAGGACCACCAGCTGCATAATTGCGGCAATGTACAGGGTCTCCGGACAAGAAACCCTTCTGGTGTTGGATTGCTAGATTTGTGCCTTTGTCCTCTACCCTAGAGGGATCCAATCTGTCCAGCAAGGATGACAGTTTCCTTCACTGGAGCAATTCAGCAGGGGACAGCCCTGAGGCAAGGGGGGTGAGCCTATATGTGAAAAGAAACTGGCATAACTGGAGCTCCAAATCCCCTTCACCCATACGCCGAAATGCATTTTTAGTTGTGTGCACCTGCTGCTCTATCTGGCCATTGGTGGCTGGGTGGAATGGGGCGGCAGTGATGTGCCTAATTGCATTCCTTTCCATGAAGGATTGGAATTCTGCAGATGTGAACGTGGACCCGTTGTTGGACACCAGCACATCTGGAAGTCCAAATGCGGCAAACAGCCTTCTTAGGTGCATTATCATGGTGGCTGAAGTGGTATTAGGCACCCTGATCACTTCCAGACACTTAGAGAATGAATCCACAACCCACAAAAATAGGGCACCCCTAAATGGACCTGCAAAATCTATGTGCAACCTGGACCATGGGCCCCGAGCAGAATCCCATTCTCAAGAGGGAAGGTGGGATTGCTCTGGGCAAGAGGATTGACAACTGGCACAAGTGCTGACCATTTGCTCTATGTCTTGGTCCAGTTGAGGCCAACAAAAGTAGCTATGGGCAAGGGCTTTGGAACGGAAAATTCCAGGGTGACTTGTGTGAAGTAGATGTAAAACCTTTTTCCTGAGAGTGACAGGAATGACCACCCACTGGCTCCATAGAAGGCAACCTCGTTCCACGATTGCCAATGCCTCCCTGTCTGTCTGAGCGTAATTTTTCTCAGGCTTTGAGAGTGAACGGGAATAGAATGCTACGGGGGCTTCCCTCCCATTAGTACATGGCATAACACAGCTCCACCTCCACAGGGGGATGCATCACACACAAGTACAACTTCCTTGTTAGGATCAAAATGAGTTAATACAGCATCCGAAGGTAGCAGCCTTTTAAATTCTAGGAACGCTTTCTCCTGGCAATGGCCCCAGTGTCAAACAGTATCTTTCTTAAGAAGCCAATGTAATGGTTCGGCAACTGAGCTTTTCAATGGAGAAAAGTGTGATAGAAGTTTAACAATCCTAGAAATGATTGCAATTCGGCTTTAAATTTTGGCCTGGGTGCATTTCGCATGGCCACCACCTTGGAGTCAGAGGGCATGATACCTTGGGGTGTAATTTGGTACCCCAGGAACTCCACTTCCTGCACCAAAAACACACATTTGTCTCTTCTGAGACGTAGACCTGCCCTTTCGAATCGTGAGAGGACTCGATTGAGCCTGGCTGCTGGTTCGACGGTGTCATTAGCGATGATCAGGACATCATCAAAATATGGCAGGACACAGGGCAAACCTTTTAAAATACGTTCTACAAGAGATTGAAATATTCTGGGGCCGCATTCACCCTGAATTGTAGTTGAGTTACCTTAAATGCCCCCCTATGCGTTACTATGGTCTGGGCTATGGCAGCAGCAGGAGACACAGTCAATTGTTGGTAAGCCTGGGCAAGGTCAAGTTTTGTGAAGCAATTTCCTCCATGCAAGGAGGCAAGAAGGTGGCTTACCACGGGCACAGGATATGCGTCCGGACAAATAGCTTTATTGATGGTACAGTTGTAGTCAGCGCAGATCCTGACCCCACCATTACTTTTCAAAGCAGTCACTATTGGTGTCTCCCACTCTGCGGAGTCCACCGGCACTAGGATGCCCTGCCCCACCAGTTTGTCCAGCTTGGCTTCTATCTTCTCCTTTAAAACAAAGGGTACCCGGCATGGCTTCATCCGGATGGGCTGGATGGGTCGGTCAAGCTCAAAGTCCACAGGGGGTCCTTTGTACAACCCTAAACCCTTTTTGAACACCTCAGGATGTGCAGCACAAACATCCCAGATTGGGTCAGCATCTATTGCATGAATGCCAGAAAGCCAGATTCCCAGGTGCCTAAATCATTGGGTCCCAATAAGACAGTTAGTGCCCTGCTTAACTACAACCAATGGCAAGGAGGTGCGAATGTTTTTGAATTTGACCAGGAAATTTCCCACCCCCAGGACTGGAATCTGGCAACCTTGCACATCCCGGAGGGAAGTTTTAAAAGATTTGAGCTTGGGCCAAGAGGCAGCGGGAATTCTCAAAAACTCCCGCTGTGGGATTGTGGAAAAGGTAGTACCTGAATCCACCTCCATCTTGAAGGGGACGTCCTGCAGGCTCAGGTCTGTGAAGAAATGCTCGCTGACGATGCCCACTTGGCACGGCTCAGGCTCTGGTGACACTTTGCCGGTGGACGTTTTGTGGTGATGACTCTTCTTGGACTCAGGTTCTGGAGTAC
Organism: Bradypodion ventrale; assembly: GCA_035047345.1. Lineage (NCBI taxonomy): Eukaryota > Metazoa > Chordata > Lepidosauria > Squamata > Chamaeleonidae > Bradypodion > Bradypodion ventrale. The sequence goes on along the minus strand of JAWDJE010000001.1, from coordinate 66,417,200 downwards.
TTTGCTTTCACTGTCAGCATACTTTAGCAATGTGCCCTTATTGCTTGCAGTTGTGGCATTCTGCAGTACGGAAGGGGCACTTCCTGCGGTCATGCCGGGCTCTGCAGCCATCACATTTGCAAAGGAATTTCTTCTCCCGATCGTCACGGTGCTCTCGGTGCTTTCGTCGGACCGCTCGGACCTCTCCCTCTGCATCGCTGGACTCTGATGAAGAAGTGGAACTAGGCAAAGCTGAGGAGGATGAAGATGAATTTTGCTGAGCTTGCACAGCTGAGTCGGTGGCACTGGTGGTGGAGTGGCAGTGCCGGAAAAGCTTAATGCCGGACTGTACGGCCTCAGATGCTACCGCCTCTTCTAGGACAGCCTTGAAAAAGCAGATGAGTGAAGTAGTGAAATTCAGCTCTTTAATAGTGGTGTTTGAACACAGTTTGGATGGGGCAAAACTCTGACTTATAAACACTATAAACAGTAACAGTAACAATAATACAGCAAGCCCATTGGCTAACAGAGTGTGATTCTGCTACTGTTTTTCTTCAGCATAGCTCTCTTTTTTTGTATTAACAATGTATGTCTATACCACAGCCTGCTCTGGGTATAGTTTGGCAGAAAGAATACAACTTCTCTACTACTTGGGACTATGTACTTTATTTGATTTATCTAATGGCTGCCCATTGTTACTCTTGTGCACAGTTGACTGTTTGGCTGCTGAAGCACATATTTACAATAAACATTTGGATTCACAGAATTCTGTGAGTTTATCCTTTTGCTTCACTTCTGACTTCTCTTGGGCCAAATTCTCCAACAATATATGCTTCTGTTTTATTTCTACCTTTGAGTTGCAGCCATCTATTATTATCAGCATAGCATATTTTGCCTGACCTTGCCGAGCAGTTTGTGTGTGTGTGTGTTGTATTGTAAAGGCAAGTGTGGGCGGCTCGGTACAGGATAGTGTGGACGGGTACAGGCGCATTTGCCGGATTCCAACGATTAACGTCCCTCCTTATAGGTAAAGATTTCCACTTCTTCAGTTATGTTTGAAGCATAGCCTCAATTGTGGTTTTATTGGTAGGTTTTCAAAAAAGTTTATTATTCACTTTTACTGTATATTATAGTGCTTAATTGCTTGTGCTACATCTTACCTCATCTCACCATTTCCCCCCCAGAATTTAGTCATTTCTAGAATTAAACACTTTATAATTGTCTGAATGAAATGCACTGAACAAGTCAATTTTAGTTCACTCACAAAAAATATTGTGATGTTTACCAGTAAATGTTCTTTTACTTGCTTTATGGCTTCAGGTTTACTTTGATTCAAGTGTGAGGCTACATCAGATTTTCCTTTTGAATATGTGCACATTCAGCTTTAATCTAGTTCCTTTGTTAGCAACAGTGCTATTCCTGCTTATCCTTTGCCTTTCCCTCCTAGCTGATTAAATGCTTTCCAACCTGGGAGTCTCATCTTGCAACACTATCTCTTGTTTCATTTTGGACTGTCTCATCATAGAGTTTTCAAGGTAAGAAAGGTTCAGCAGTGGTTTACTATTGTCTTCTTCTGTACAGTGTTAACAAGAGTTAGCTTGAGGGTCACTGCCATTGCCTATGAAAGATCCTGTGCCAGTTTCACCTTCCACTACTGCTACTGCTCAGAAACTGTCATTCAGGAATTTCTCCAAACCAATCTATTAAAGCTATCAATTCTGTTCTGCTTGTACGAGTATACTCCTGAGATGAATGGATGCATCTTTTTCTGGTGTCTCACTTTTGCCTATACTTCCAGGGATGACCCTGTCAAGTATCCAGACGCACAACAGGATTTGGTTTCCTTATAGCAATCCTCTCAGCTCTCTGACATACTTAGGTTCCCTCCCTCGCCACATTAAGAACAGCATCCAGGAGGGACCGTACCCTTTTTTAAAGTGTCCCCCACTTATACATAGTGCTTCACAGACATGTATGAAATTGCTCTGCACATTTATGGTTGCTTTATGTAATACACTTTTGTCCCTGTATTTCTGTATTTTGTCAACTTGAGTTACTAGAGATAATTTGTAGCCTTCTGCAACTTCTGCTTCCCCTTCCGTAGGTAAAGGTAAAGATAAAGGTTGCCCTTGCTTGAAAGCCAGTCATATCCAACTCTAGGGTTCAGTGCTCATCTCCATTTATAGCCAAAGAGCCAGCGCTGTCTGCATCTGCAGACGTTCCTGTGGACATGTGGCAGGCATGACTAGAGTGAACGGAATCTTGTTACCTTCCCACCAAAGTAGTACCTATTTATCTACTTGCAATTTCTTACTTTCAAACTGCTAGGTTGGCAGGAGCTGGGACAGAGACGAGAGCTCACTCCATCATGCAGTACTCAGGACTTGCACTGCTGACTTTCTGATCTTTCAGGCATCAAGTTCAGACTCTTAACCACTAAGCCACCACAGTCCCTATTCCTCTCCCCTAAGCCCCCTGTAAATTAACTCTGCAATGCTACACACAGATGTATTCAGAAATAAGTCCCATTAAGTTTAAGGGATGCACTTTCCTGTAATAAAACTAAGTGCATTCCCTTCAACTCAATAGGACTTGCTTTTGAAAAGATTAGGTAGGATTGTGTTGTATATTTCCCAAGGGTGATGGTACAGTTTGTGCTGAATAAACTGAAGTAACTTTGTTTTATAGCTGTTATGCAATTGCTAGTTGAACATTATCCTTGGGAAGTGACCTTTTATTGCTTGTTTGAAGATAGCATAATGTCATTCAAAAATGAAGAGGTTTTTTAAAAAAATGTATGTAGTTTAAAACCTTTGCTAAATAAATTCAAAGAAGCCCAAATCTTTTCTGCATTAGCACACTCACCAAACATATAATGAGAGACACAGACTTATATGGCTGCACACTTAAAATAAGGACTGCAGTGGCTTACTGGTTAAGATGCTGAACTTGATGACTGGAAGGTCAGCAGGTCAGCAGTTCGAGACCAGAGTGCTGCATGAAAGAGTGAGTGCCCATCGTCTGTCCCAGCTCCTGCCAAACTTGCATTTCAAAGGTAAGAAATTGCAAGTAGATAAATAGGTACCACTTCGATGGGAAGGTAAACAGCACTCCGGTCTTTAGTCATGCCTGCCACATGTCCATGGGAATATCTGCAAACCCAGTCAATGTAGTGTTTATTTGAATGCAATTTATGCCCTACCATGTCTTCAAAAGAAGATCTGGTAAATGGTTGAGATAATGCTACTGAAGCATATTGGGGGGGGGGGGGGGGGCTGGTATAAATATTTTAATTGGTTCTGATTTTTACCTATATATCATATATGTCCATAGTTTTAAATTGTGCAACACTCTGCTATGAATAAAAAAATAAAGAGGCAGAGAAAGTTGTAGCCACCAGTTTTTAAATCAATATAATCCATGCGAAATTCAACAATTCAGATAACTTGTTTTTTGGAAATTTAGTACAATTTGGTAGATTCTTTACCAAAACAGCCCCAACCATAAGGTTGTAAAGAATTCTTATTATAAATGTATTACAGTATCCATTGCAAAATGTACAGTATGTGGTCTCTGGCCATTAGAAGACAGTTTCTATTTGTTTCTGTCACCTTTTAGAAAATATGAGCTACAATATCCAAGTACTATGTCATGACAGACAGCAGAGAAAGATAAACATTTGCTAAGACCAACTTTTCTCTGCTACATTTCCAAATTTTCAGGCATGTGCCTTTCAAACTGAGTTCTATTAATGCTTGTTGTTTTATATAGAGCACTGAATAATTAGGTTAAGAAGATTTATTTGCTTGACCAATTTATATGGCCTCTGCTATTACCTCCCCCCAACCCCCCACCCACCCACCCACATTCTGACCTATCTTTGATATATTCTATGTGCAATAGCTTTCTGGAACTTACAGGAAAGATGAAATACAAATAGTTAAGAAACAAACATTCAGTTTTTTGGATGCCATGTGGATTGAGCAGGGAGCTTTACCCCAAAATTGGAGCAGGAGGGCTACTATTATGTACTGCCGATATTCAAATGTTGCCAGCTTACACTACAGAACATGAGGACAAATCATCATTCCCCAAAGACTTTACAATCAAAAATTCAGCATAACATTCTAGCACCATCCATGAGGTGACAGAGAAAAGGGGAAGAGATTAATACAGAAATGAGCAAGAGTCCTACAGCTAGTGTGCTTCTGAAAGGTGGTGAGTGAGGATTTGAGTGTCAGAAACGTGGCCCCAGTGAACATGCAACTCAGTGGGTGAGTTTGGGCCAATCACATTCTCTCATCTTGCCTACCTTGCAGGGTAGTTGCAAAGACAGAGGGGTATGAAGGGAGACTTGTATATTGCCTTGAGATCAGTGGAGAAAGATCAGATATAAATACAGTGGAATCTCAGTTAACATAATTAATGCATTCTCTGGGATGTTTCTTACATCGAAAATCACTTTAACTGAATTTCCCAGGAATGTATTGAATGCAATTCCCCATATGATTGCATTGAAAACCAAAATACTTTAACCAAATCATGGTTTCCCATAGGAATGCATTGAAAACCAATTAATCCGTTGAGGGGGGGGGATTTGTAAACTGAGCCACTATTTTCTATGGATTTCCTTTTGTTATGAGATTTTTATGTTAACTGAGCCATTTGTTAACTGAGGTTCTAGTGTATAACAAAATAAAAGGGATGTATATAGATAGTAATTACACATGCTTAAACTTATTTAGAACACGGGTTGAAATGGTAAATGAAGGTATAGTGCAGTGATAGATCTCTGTGCTGCGGCTGCTGCCGCCACCACATCTTCTTCGAGGGAGATACAAGTGTTCTGGCACTTCTAGCGGCCTCCACTGGTGTTATTTGGTGTTCTTATAATATATCTCTGTTGTTATCTCTCCACTGTCCTTGGGGTATTCCTTGCGTAAGGTATGGAATTCCAAGACATACTCTCCAAATGGGAAAAATTTGTTGTCACTCCAACAGCCTTCCTCAGACATCTCATTTTCATGGTGATCAACTTTCATTTATGTTTCGTTATTAGTGTCCATGTTTGGCACTAGTAACATAAGGTGGGAATGGATAACCTTTGTATGAGGAGTTTATTTGTGCCGGTTGGTATTGCCTTATGTTGTAAGAGCAGAGCTAACTGTCCCAATATTTAGTTTGCCTTACTGCACTGTATCTTTTTGTCCATTTTGCCATCTTCAGTAAATGTTGTTTCTAGGTATTTGAACTCTGCGACTTGCTTTATACCTGTTCTCTCTATTTTGATATTTAAAGTATGCTGTATCCTTCCAATTGCCATTACCTTTATTGATTCTCCTATTATTTATCTTATGCAGGTTGACAAGGTTTTTTGTTTTTGTTTTTAACATTGACAACAAAAGTGTTCTCTCCTGCTCTAAATTGCTAAGATTAATAGAGAATGGAGTAGTCTGCCATGTTTTTGTGTGTAGAAAGGGTGCGAGCTTTACATGTTCAGTTCTAAAACTCAAATTCCTGGATCTGGGATCATTTGAGTGTACATTTTTTTGGTATCCAGCTCTAATAAGTTGTTTGGGGGCTGCTGGAAAAGAAAAGGAGGAATTGCTAAAGTTCATCCACCATTGCCATAGATCATATGGTAGAAGAATCTGAAATATGTTCTGTGCCACCACATCAAATGTTTTTCTGGGAGGCAGTTTCAGATAGCAAATGAGAAAGTGTAGAGTCATCTGGAAAGCAAGAGACCTTTCAACAACTGAAGGAAATGGTGCTGGAGGAGTGAAGGTCGTAGACAAAGATTTACTATTGGAGTATGGGATAGAGAGATCAGGAGGGCAAGGGCTTCGGAGGACTCTGACATTTATGCTGGATCCAAGAACGGAGGGAGAAATTAATGTAGAAATGGGGATGGGGGAGGGCAAGGGGCAGAGCAGAGTATTCAGAGAGTTGAGAGATGTGAAATTTGGGACAAGTTTACATAAAGCTGTGGAGGAGACCAAGGCGAGACAACAGAAGAATAGAGTGAAAGAGGCAGCTGTGATCGAGCCAAGAGACATCATAAAATGACCCAGACACCTTAGAAAGTCATTGCCTATAGCTTCAGTGGGTACTAAAGCCAATGATGAGCAGTAGTAGTCCTGGTTGTCCTTTCTCAGGGCCAGGAATTGTAGAAAGGCTGCTATTCACAGGTCAACTCTGAGGATTCCTCAAAGCAAAGCACAGAGGCCTGGTCATGTCCAGGTCTGTGTCCCCATGGGGAATTCTGGTGTGTTCTTGTCCACCCGGAAAGCCTTCCTATCTTTAGTGCAATGCATTTTTATTACTCAGAGGATAGATCGTATTTCAGGTATTCCTGTTGTCCCTAAACATCATGGTCCAATTGCCTATGTCATCATAACACTGCACATATATAGGAACCCTCCTGCCATTTTGCAGAACAAAAAGCAAAGCAACCACACTTATATACTGCCCAATATGCTTAGTGGACTCTCTGGGTGGTTTACAAGTTAATTAGCATTTTGCCCCCAACATGCTGGGTACTCATTTTACCAACCTCTGAAGGATGGAAGGCTGAGTCAACCTTAAGTCTTGGCCAGGATAGAACCCACAACCTTTTGATTGCAGTACAGGAGTACAACTGCTCACTTGGGGAAAAGCTCCTTTAAAAAGTAAAAGCCACTAATAGGAAAAAAAAGACCACATTGGGAGCAAGAAAGGCTGGACTAATTGGAATTGTACTTTAGATTATGCGATCAATAAACATTTTTAATGTTTGATATTTGACTGTGTAGTTGCAGCCTATGTTGGTTGTTCTAACACATCCTATAAGCTGTCTTGAATCCTGCAGGGGAGCAAAATGAGATAATAAAAGAACAAACAAGCACAACATGTAATTACACGTTTCATGTAGTACCTATATAGTTTGACCCTGAAAAAAATCTGGCTAAAGTTAAAACTATATGAGTGGTAAGAATACTCTAGCTTGGAATTACAATGCTGATGCTGCAAAGCTGTAAGGGTACTTTAGAGGTAGTAATAGGAATAAATCCTGCCTATTTATTTATTGCCTGTATGTCAGTTACTCTAGAAGTGTTTTTTGGCAAGGAAGAAGAATTTAAAAACTTTTAAAATAAAATAAATCATGGCAAACACTTTGGGGAAAAGTATTTCCAGTTCTTTTTGCAATTTATTGCCCAAAGGTTATTTAGTAATTTTCCAGAAGTGTAATGAATCTAGAATATGGGGTTCTTTCTTGGATTGTATTATTGTTCTAATTGCCCATTTGCATCCTGCTAATCAAGACAGAAAAGTCTCTTAACAGGATGTTTTGAATAGGTTCATCGGTCTGGGGTCTGGTGCCTGTTTCTGCTGATTGAAGATTTTGACTGTATCCACATGGCGGCAGTCTTGCTGCAACATTCAGCAGTATAATAATTTCATGTCAGAAATTATTTCGGGTTGAAAGGATTTTTGCTGGAGAAACACCACTCCCGGAACACCCGAATGAGGCTCCTTTTATGTCGGCAAGATCTTTTCCCACCCAAGTGGTCCCTATTTATCTACTTGCAATTTCTTGCTTTCAAACTGCTAGGTTGGCAGGAGCTGGTACAGATCATAGCTGTCAACCGCGGCTCTGGCGAATCCGGGACCTGCACAGACCGGGTTTGCGCAGGTCACGTTGTACGCATGCGCGTGGAGGGCTACACCGCTTGCCTAGCCTTCTACGCACGCGGCGTAGCCTTCTGCGCATGCGTGGAAGGGAGCTACGGAAGTGTAGAGCCTTTCCACGCATGCGTGCAACGTGACCTGCGCAGATGGGCTGCACAGTGCCTCCTTTCCCACGCTGCCAAAATCCAGGGTTTCGGCAGCATGGAGCAGGAAAGGGCAAAAATTGACGCCGAAAACCGGGAAATCCTGGCCAATCCGGGAAGGTTGACAGGTATGGTACAGATGTCGGGCGCTCAATCCATCATGCAGTACCTGGGTCACGAACTGTTGACTTGCTGGCCTTCCAGCTAACAAGGCGAGCTTCTTAACCACTAAGTCACTGCACCCTATTCAGCAGTACCACCCCTTTATTGTATGTTTCCCTGGGGTTTTCCTTCCTTTACTCCCTTATGGTTTCTTAAGGGATGATATATCCTTAAAACACAGGTTTAGGAGATGTTTTCACCTCACATTTTACAGCAGGGAAATACATCCTTTCCTCCAAAAAGGAGAGAAAAAGATTTGGATGCACGATGGAGTGAACTCCCATCATCTGACCCAGCTCCTGCCAGACTCGCAGTTTGAAAGCAAGAAATTGAAAGTAGATAAATAGGTACCGCTTTGGCAGGAAAGGTGACAGTGTTCCGTGTGGTCCGGTGTTTAGTCATGCCTGCCACATGACCACAGAAACATCTGCATGCACAGACAGCACTGGCTCTTTGGCTGAGATGAGCTAGAGCAGCAGTGATGGCTAACCTTTTAGACACCAAGAGCCCAAACTGCAACCTAAAAGACACTTATTTATCACAAAGTGCCAACACGGCAACAGAGGAGGGAGGAAACGATCCCATTGGGCTGCTGGGCAGAGGGGCAGGGTGAACTCTGTGCTGGGGGGAGGGAGGGACCACTCTGATTGGTCTGCTGGGCAGAGGGGAGGGGTGAACTTTGTGTTGGGGTGACCACACGGGTGCCCACAGAGAGGGCTCCGAGTGCCACCTCTGCACACGTGCCATAGGTTCGCCACCACTGACCTAGAGTCAGCTATGACTAGTTTTCGAGCAAAGTTGACCTTTTCCTCACCCAGTCAAGTGAAGAAAAGAGACTTAATCGCAAGTTCTTTTTCCTGTCTGGTAAGCATAATTTTACCAGGTGACCATTTCTTGTAAAGTCATCCAAAGCAATTATTTTGGAGGGAAAGCGTAACACTGAGCAGTTGCTTTGGAGGGGAAGGGGAGTTCACAAATAAGTGCTACCTGCTGAAGAATCACCCACATGAGTGCAAATAGACCACTGACTCAGCTCCTTGTTTATAGAAAAACATAGAACCAATCTCAGGTGAGCATCAGCTGCCAACGGATGAGAAATAGAAGCAAGGCAGGGAAATAAAAATGATTCCATTGTTGGTTTCAGCTATCAGGAAACAAGTTTTTCACGAGTAGGACTTCTTGCCCACAGGTGATTGGTTCCTGCTTCTGAGCTGCCGCCCTCCTAGCTAAGCAACCCAGGATATTAGACTTGTGTAAATAAGGTAGCAGATCTCGGATACATCAACCAAGGGATGGTGGACTCATCATCTCATCCCCAACAAGACAGCATGGAGAGTTGGACTACTACCTCACACAGCTGTTGTCGGGACATGGCTGCTTCAAAGTCTACAAACACCAATTTAGGCTGGATGATGATGCTTCATGCCCCGTGTGCCAGCCCGTGCAGGAAGATGTGAAGCATGTGTTGTTAGAGAGTGTTGTGTATGGAATAGTATGGAATGTAACTGCTACGTTATGCCTTTAAGTTAAATGTAACTGGTTCTACAGGAAATGTATACTTTAGCCATTTGTAAAGAACACATTGTATCCAGCTGCTATTGGAATGCAAGCTTGCTCCCAGGGATGGGAGCAGCGAGCATTCAACTCACATGGTGCAAATTCCCCAATCATGCACAGCTGCGGTAAACCTTCCCGCCACGGACACACCTGGTCAAGAAGGGCAGGACTCCGGATGACGTCACGCCGACAGTAGCCAATAGGTTACCGTGCACCCAGATTCAAATGTATAGTGACTGTATAAAAGGAGTTGTGTTGCCACCATTACCTCGTGTTTGAACTGTACATCATGCAATAAAGTTGTGTTAGCCAGCATATGGCTGCTTCTATCATCTTGCTTCCCTGAACACCAAAGAGAGTTTGGATGGGTCGGCCCAATAACTCCAAGATTGATCATTTATAATCAAAATATTATAAATGATCACTGGGGGAGTGTCAACAAGCATGTTGAGAGTGTCAACAAGCATGTGGATAAGGGGGATCCAGTTGACATTGTTTATCTGGACTTTCAGAAGGCTTTTGACAAGGTCCCACACCAAAGGCTCTTGAATAAACTTACCAGTCGTGGAATAAGGGGACAGGTCTTGTCCTGGGTCAGCAACTGGCTAAGGGACAGGAAACAGAGGGTAGCACTAAATGGACACCTCCAAGTGGAGGGAAGTAAAGAGTGGGGTCACCCAAGGTTCAGTACTGGGACCCCTGCTTTTCAACCTCTTCATAAATGATCTAGAGGTAGGAGTAAAAACCAAGGTAGCCAAATTTGCTGATGACACTAAATTATACAGGGTAGTGAAAACTGTGAGAGATTGTGAGGAGCTCCAGAGGGATCTCTTCACACTGGTGGAGTGGGCAAAATAGTGGCAAATGAGTTTCAACATTAGTAAGTGCAGAGTGATGCATGTTGGGGCAAAACACCCCAATTACATTTATAAACTGATGGGGTCTGAACTCTCTGCGACAAACCAGGAAAGGGACCTTGGTGTCCTGGTAGACAACTCAATGAAGGTGTCAACCCAGTGTGCCTCAGCAGTGAAAAAAGCAAACTCAATGTTAGGGATCATTAGGAAGGGTATAGAAAATAAGTCAGCAAGTGTCATTTTGCCTCTTTATAAATCTATGGTGAGGCCCCATCTGGAATACTGTGTACAGTTCTGGTCGCCATACCTCCAGAAGGATATTATGGAGTTGGAGAAAGTGCAGAGGAGGGCAACCAGAATGATTAGGGGACTGGAACACCTTCCTTACCATCTGAGGCTGCAATGGTTGGGCCTCTTCACTCTTGAACGACGGCGTCTAAGAGGTGACCTGATTGAAGTTTATAAAATCATGCACGGTGTGGACAAAGTAGATAAGGAAACACTGTTTTCCCTATCGCATAACACTAGAACTAGGGGACACTCGATGAAACTTTTGGGTACTAGTTCTCAAACAAATAAGAGAAAGTACTTTTTCACCTAGAGGATCACTGGTCTATGGAACTCCCTGCCAGAAGAAGTGGTGACAGCTGTCAGTCTTGACAGCTTTAAGAAAGGATTAGACAAGTTCATGGAGGACAAGGGTATCAATGGCTATAATTATGGATACTTAAGAACAACCTTGGGGTTGGAGAGATAGGCAGGATATCTCTCAATGCCATTTCCAGGGAATCCTAAGCAGGTGAAGGCATCTCCTTGGGAATACCCTGAAGAAAATGGTGAGCCACTGTGTGAGACAGAATGCTGGACTGGATGGGCTGTGGCCTGTTCCAGCAAGGCTGTTCTTATGTTCTTATATTTTATTCCCACTGCCCACATGGTGGTCAGTGGCTGTCTCAAGGGTCAGGGATGGAAGAAGGGTCAGAGGTAAGTGAGAGTCCTTTAATAGGGTTAGGTGAGGTCAGAGGAACAGGGGCCGGACGAGTAGGGTTACATGAGCAAAACATTATGGTACATGTGGTTCGGGGCAGTATGAGATTACATCTGACAAAACCCCTTCTAATATCACACGAACTGAATGTGATGTGGGTAGGATTGGTGGTTCCTCATTCACTAAGACATAGGTTATCAAACAGGTATTCGTGCTGAGCTGACGGGAGTGGCTTGGTCAGAATGTCTTCTATCTGTTCCTTCGTATCACAGTGTGTCAGTTCTATAAAGCCCTTTTCTATCAGTTCCCTCACATTCCTGCACTTGATATCTATGTGTTGGGATTTTTGTTTCACAGATTCTCCCTTTGCTATGTCTATGGCTGCTTGGCTATCTTCGTGAATGGTGATGGGAAGTTTAGGTTTTCCCCAGATGAGGGATATCATGCAAAACGGGAAATTCTACAGAGGTATTTTCGACGACAGCTGTTTCCAGAAGATATCATCGGTGAGGTGCTGTGTAGGGAGACTACCTGGGTTGTGATGTCTAATTATGCGGCTGGGGTCATATTAGAACTTAGACATGTGGAGAAACTGAGAAGAGGGCAGCCAGAGAAATAGAGGAGGAGGGCAAGTAGCCAAATTGGAGAAGGGTTTTTAACAGTTTGGTGTATTAGAACCAAGACACAGGACACAGCCTCGGGCTGGGTTAACTCAGGTTTATTGCATGGTGGACAGAGGGAACATAAGGTAATGGCGGATCAATGGCTCTTTATATACAGTAGTAACACATTTGAACGTGGTTCCATGATAGCCCATTGGCTACTGTCTGCGTGACGTCATTGCTGGTCACGCCCTTCTTCTCCAGGTGTAGGTGGTGGCGGGAAAACTTCCCGCGCTGTTGCCTTTGATGAGTTTGGACCAAGAGAGCTTGGACGCTCGCTGCTGCCAGCTGGTGGTCATTAGCTCGCGTCCGATTACAGGGTTTATGTGATACAGCTGAAGGTTACATTGTTACCCGTTGGCAAGGTTACATTGGTTAAGATACATTGTTATCCATGTAGAAGATTACTCCATTAGAACACAACACTCCTCCCCCCTAGGATGAGACGAAGTCTCGAACTCAACACTCCCCCCCCCCCTAGGATGAGACGAAGTCTCTCAGCCAAGATGGCTTATTTCGAACACGCTGGGGTCTCGATGCGGGCTGCCTTTCCCCGGGTTTGCTACCTTCTCTTTGTCCCCTGTTTTCCTGTCCTGTAATTGGAGAGGGAGACTCGTTAGTGACTTGCCGCGGCTCCGCGGCATTGTTGGGAGGTGTGTGCTTTATTAGGGAAGAACCGGGGGCACTGGGGGCTAACGAAAAACCCCTCTTCTCGCTTGGATGGGTGGGGGAAAACTCCCGAAAACCCCCCCGGCTCGCAAAATCAAAATCAGGATTAAATTCGGGGGCAGCGGTCGCGAACTCCTCTCCCCCTTCCCCGGCCCCTGATAGAGCTGGCGTATCAAAGGGGTATGAGTCGGGGCCGCTGCTTTCCCCCCTTGTTTGGGACTGTTGTCCGTTGCTGTCTCCCCCTTGGGCTAAACGGGTGGGGGAGAACCCTAACGCTGAATCCTGTTGCTGAGCCCCACTGACCGGCCCCCCACTCACTCGGTGCCTAAGTTGGTCCGCGTGCCTCCTCCAGAGGAGACCGGTGCTAGTCTCGACCCGGTACGACACTGGCCCCGTCTGTTCCACAACCGTCCCTGGTACCCAGGCTGGACCTGCGCTGGCGTAGTTCCTGCAATGCACAGGATCGCCGACGGCGAAACCTTTCGAGACTGCCAACCCTATGTTTTTTCCTTTGTCCTCGACTCTCGTCGGGTCTAGCCTAGACAGGATCGTGGTCAGTTTTCGCCGCATCAGCAGCTCTGCCGGCGAGTAACCTGACGCTAGGGGGGTCACCCTATATGCTAATAAAAACTGACATACTTGGTGATTTAGGTCCCCTGGGCCCATGCGCCGCAGCGCATCCTTTGTTGTACGCACCAGCCGTTCCACTTGGCCATTCGTGGCCGGGTGAAACGGCGCGGATGTGACATGCCGAATGGCGTTTGCCTCCATGAATGCCCTGAACTCAGCGGAGGTGAAACAACTAGCGTTATCGCTGACCAAAGTGTCGGGTAGACCGAACGTGGAAAAGACTCTCCTTAGCTGGCTAATTGTAGTGGCGGAGGACGTGCTCTTTACTGGGATAACCTCCAGCCACTTGGAGAACGCATCCACCACCAGGAGAAACATGGTTCCTCGGAACGGGCCAGCGAAGTCTACGTGCACCCTGGACCATGGCTCCCTTGCTGCGTCCCATTCCCTATGCGGGAGGCGGGCCGCCTCCGGTCGGGAGCCCTGGCATGCCTCACAAGTGCCGACCATATGCTCAATGTCCGCGTCCAGCTGTGGCCACCAGAAGTAACTCCGGGCCAGCGCCTTGGAACGGACGATGCCCGGGTGGCTTACGTGCAGCAGTTCGAGTACCCTCGATCGCAGGGACGTAGGAACCACCACCCGTTGACCCCACAAAAGGCACCCCCTCTCTAGGGACAACTCTATTTTTTTTCGAAAAAATGGGTCGAATTCCGTACCTGGGGATGACGTCGGCCACCCCTTCTGTAGCCATGAGCTAACTTTCTCTAGCGTTCTGTCCTTGCCTGTCGCCCTAGCAATGTCGGCCGGTACTATTGGGGGTGAGTCTAAAACCTCTATTAACAAAACCTGGTGATCTCTCTCCGCCCTTTCCTTTTGGGCGCCCGACAAGGGCAAAGGAGACCTCGAGAGTGCGTCTGCATGGCTGATCTCCTTCCCGGGCCGGTATTCCAACTCATGTTGGTATGCGTTGAGAAAGATAGCCCACCGCAGCATTCTCGGGGACAGGATCTGTGGCGTGGGCTTATTTGCAGTGAAAATTCCTAACAGGGGCTTGTGGTCAGTCATGATTTTGAACGGCCGACCATACAGAAAATCGTGAAATTTTTTGGTTCCCGCTACTATCGCTAATGCCTCCCTGTCGGTCTGTGCGTAATTACGCTCTGCTTGGGACAGGGACCTTGAATAAAACGCTATCGGGGCCTCCCTTCCGTCGTCTAACACGTGGCAAAGCACCGCCCCCACCCCCACCGGGGATGCGTCGCAGACTAAGACCACTGGCCGTTTGGGGTCGAAATGCGTCAGGATTGCCTCAGATGTTAGGAGCTGCTTCAACTCTTTAAACGCCCTCTCTTGCTCATCACCCCACATCCATGTTTCCTCTTTTTTTAGCACCCGATGGAGCGGCTTGGCCACGGACGCCTTCCGTGGAAGGAAGGTATGGTAAAAATTGAGGAGCCCCAGAAATGATTGTAGCTCGGTTTTGGATGTGGGGCGAGGGGCGTTCTTGATGGCGGCTACTTTGGCTTTGGACGGCTTAATACCCTCTGGCGTGACCCGAAACCCTAAAAACTCAACCTCAGTCTCGAAAAAGACGCATTTGTCTTTTCTCAGTCGCAGCCCCGCTTTCTCGAACACAGTCAGTACTTTATCCAATCTCTTTGCCAGTTCAGCCTCACTCCCCCCTGTTATCAACACATCATCAAAATAAGGCAACACCCCCTCCAGCCCCTTCAGGAGGCGTTCCACAAGCAACTGAAAAAGACCGGGTGCCGAGTTCACGCCGAACTGTAAACGCGACACCTGGAACGCCCCTTTGTGTGTGACTATCGTTTGTGCCGCGGCCGTGGCGGGAGTTACAGGGAGTTGCTGATAGGCTTGTGCCAAATCGAGTTTAGCGAAACACTTTCCCCCATTCAGCCTGGCCAGAAGGTGGCTGACCACCGGCACCGGGTATGCATTAGGGCGGTTCGCCTTATTAATTGTACACTTATAATCAGCGCAAATGCGCACCTCCCCGTTAGCCTTCAGCGCGGTCACAATTGGAGTTTCCCACTCCGCGGAATCAACAGGAATAAGAATCCCCTGGCCCACCAGTTTGTCCAGTTCCGCCTCTATTTTGTCCTTTAATGCGAATGGCACCCTGCGCGGTTTGAGTCTTATCGGGCGGACCTCTGTGTCTAGGTCGAAGGCTACAGGGGGTCCCTTGAACTTTCCAAGTCCTTTTTCGAAAACGGCGGGATGCGCGTCGCACACCGCTTGTATTGGATCCACCCCCACTGTATGCACTCCCCCTATGAACAACCCTAGGGGCTGAAACCACTGCGTCCCTAGGAGGCTACAACTTCCCCCCTTAAGGACAACTAGGGGCAGTTCCGCAGAATGTCTCTTAAAGCTGACCCGAAATTTCCCGACCCCCAACACCGGAATGCTGTTTCCCTGTACGTCTCGCAACGTGGACCTCAGCGTTTTAAGCTTGGGCCGCACGTGGGGGTCGATTTTCAAGAACTCTTTCTGGGGAATTATAGAGTAAGAGGACCCCGAGTCAATTTCCATCCTGATAGGGGCCCCTTGTACTAGTACCTCAACGAAGTAATGGGACTGTCCCGCGGACACGCTGAACACGGGGGCATCGTCCTCGCTGTCGTCCGAGATGCGGCCCACGCCGTCCTGCTTCCTCGTGGTCTGGGCGCCATCTTTGGACCTCGCTGGACGGTCCGGTCTGGTCGAACGGTCTTGTGACTGCCTCCGGCCCTCCTTCCGTTTTCTGCATGCCTTGGCGATGTGCCCCCGGCGACCGCAGGTGTAACACTCAGCTTTTCTGAATGGGCACCTCGCGCGCTCATGGGCTGCTCTGCAACCATCGCAGCGGCGCCCTCCTTTTCGGACCTTCTGGACCTCCTCGCCGTCGCTACCTTCTGTGGACGACTTCGAGGCTCGTCGGGTTGCGTGCACCGACTGCCCGGACCTCCCGTGCACCGAATTTTCCGCTTTTCCGGCTCTTTTTTTTTTTTTTTTTTTAACCAATAATAATCACCCTGTGTATATATACAATGCCCGGAGAGTTTATTTTCTACTCAGTTCCAGAAGCTTCTTTGTGATGGTACTGGTCCTGAACTATCACTTGCCATAATAGAGTGATCCACAAACGGTTTCCATATATTCCAGAATCTATTCTCTTTTAAGTTATCTCTTTTGACTTTAATCTCCCATGTCAATTTATCATTCAGTGCTAAACTCCACATTTCTTTATACCATTCTCCAATCTGTATATCTATATCGTTTTTCCAATTTCTAGCTATACATTGTCTACCTGTTGTCAATATGATTTCCAATAGTTCTTTTTCCTCCTTATTTAAACCCAAACCTTCCACATTCGTTAAAAGAATGGTACCGGACACCAACTTAACACTTTTACCCAATATTTCATCACACTCATTTTCTATTCTTGCCCAGAAATCCCTTATTTTTTTACAGCTCCACCACATATGTTCATATGTTCCGTCATATTCTTTACATCTCCAACATAACTTATCTCTTTTGTTATCCATCTGGTAAAGTCTTAATGGTGTCAGGTACCATTGCCACAACATTTTGAAATTATGTTCTTTAATTCTTACAGACATTGTTCTCATAATTCTCTTTTTCCATTTGTTTTTCCATTCAATCTCCCCAATTTTTATATTCAAGTTTTGTTCCCACTTCCGTTTCAAGTCCTCCTGTGGATCTGCACCTCTATTCAATATATTGTAAAGCTTGCTTACAAGACCTTTAGTACTGCTTTCCCCTTTTCTAATCTTCCTTACCAATTCCTCAAATTCTGTATATACTCTATCTATCCCTATTTCTTTTTTATATTTTTTATTCCAATTATCCACCTTTAACTTCTGAAACCAGTTCAAATTTAAAATCTCAAACATTTTTTTCCGCTCGTCATCAACTTCACATGCTTTTAACCAATCCTTCAATAACAACCTCCCATTTTTATCCAATATTTCCATTTTTTCTTTATCTAATTTTATTGGGAAACACATCATATCAGTCAATTCCAAAATTGGAGAGAGATTCGGAACCATATCTTTTTTTACCTTCTTCCATACCTCCATGAGACCTTTCATCATAGTATTGTTTGACCTTTTCACCTTATCCTTCATTCCCAAGAAAATCAAGTTTCCAATATTTCTGTACTCTTTCATTTCCAATTGTTCCCAAATCACCTTTTCTCTTGCCAAGATCTTCACAACATTCCTGACTTGAAATGCTCGATAATATACTAGCAAATTAGGCATACCCAGACCCCCTTTTTTCTGAGACATATACCATAGTTTCTTTGGAAGCCTAGATTTTTTTCCTCCATTACAGAACCCATTAAACATTTTTTGAAACTCATTAATTTCTTTCTCTTTTAAATGGATCGCTAGTGTATCAAATAGAAAATTAATCTTTGGTAACAATATCATTTTACACATAGCAATCCTTCCGAACCATGACAGCTTTAACTTCTGGAGTTCTTGTATTTTATTCTTAAATTCAATTCTCAAGCTGTCGTAGTTCAATCGTTTAAGATCTTCTAATTTATTTGAAATGATTATCCCTAAATACTTCAGCTTCTCTTTAACTTGTATGTTAAGTGTCGACACCGTCCTACCCATCTCGCTCACTTTCAAATTACACAACATCAATTCAGACTTATCCCAGTTTATCTTTAATCCAGTTATAGCTTGAAATATTTGTAAATGATCTTTAATCCTATCCATTACCTGTTCCGGGTGCTTCACCATAAGCAATGTATCGTCTGCGTACATACTCACTTTATTACCCATAATCCCTTCTATATTTGAATCTTCCCTTATACTTTTAGCTAAAATCTCCATTGCCATTATGAACAAGATAGGAGATAAAGGACAACCCTGCCTAGTGCCCGCCTCTAGCTTTACCAAGTCCGTTAGCTCCTCATTCACTCTAACCTTAGCATTTCCTTTTTGATATAGTAAATCTATAACCCTATTAAATTTATCCCCAAACCCATATTTTCTAACTATTTCCTTAATTGAAGACCACTGCAGTGAATCGAATGCCTTAAAAATATCCAATGATAGTAGTCCCACTTTTTCCTTTGTTTGATTGACATTGTCTATTAAATCTAATACCCTTCTAGTCAAATCCGCCATGTGTCGTCCTTTTAAAAACCCAACTTGATCAACCTCTATATATTCCCCCATAAAACTATTTAAACGATTAGCCAATATTGCTGTGAAGATCTTCGCATCTTGGTTTATAAGCGAAATTGGTCTGTACGAATCCACTCTTTCCAAATTCTTTCCAGGTTTTGGCAAAAGAACAATTGTGGTGTTATACCATGAGGTCGGAATTGATCCTCCATCCAATATATAATTGTATAATTTCACCAATTTCGGAACCACTACCTCTTTGAATTCTTTATAGAACTCTGTTGATAATCCATCATCCCCCGGGGCTTTCCCTATCTTCAATCCACTTATTACCCCCCTAACCTCTTTATCAGTTATTTTTTCCTCCATTTTCTCCCTGTGCTCTTGTTTTATCCCATTTCCTAACTGCCTCTCCAATATCTTCTTAAGCTTTTCTTTATCTATTTCTTTTTTTGCATATAGCTCCTGGTAAAATTCTCTAACTATTTTACATTTATCGCTATTCTTATTGCACCTTGAACCTTGCCTATCCACTAACACCCCAATTTCTCTCTTTTCCCTTTTAACCTTAGCTGCCCTTGCTAATAATTTTGAGTTCTTATTACTAAATTCAAAATATTCCCTATTTAGATAAATCAAATCTCGTTTAACTTTGTCTATATCTTTACCCATTACTTCTGCCTTAAGTCCTTGTAGTTTCAAAAAAATTTTTTTATCCTTACTATTTGCGTGTTCTACCTGTAATTGTTTTATTTCCCTTTCTTTTTCTATGTACTCTGCTTTATTCTTTTTATATTTAAAACTTGCCAATTTTATGCTTTCACCCCTAAATACCGACTTCATGGTATCCCACACAACGTTAAAATTAACCTCATTATTATCGTTCCATTGCCAACTTTCTTTCCAGCTTTCCATAATTAACTCTTTACTCTTCTGATCTTTGAACAAATTAGGATCGTACCTCCAATTTCTGACTCTTTGAGTATTTTTTTGTACTTTCAGTTCCAAATATACTTTAGCATGATCCGATTCCTTAATAATCCCAATTTCCGTGCCTTCTATATCCCCAATTAAATTTTCCGAAAGAAAAACATAATCTATTCTCGAATAGGTCCCATGCACGTGAGAAAAAAATGAATATGCTCTTTCTAAACCTTTAAACTCTCTCCACGAGTCCTTCAAACCCGTAACTTTCATCCAATTATCCATCACCTTCCCTTTCACACCAGTTCCACTTCTAGCTATATTTGTGCAATCTAATCCTGACCTAATCAAATTAAAATCACCAGCCACAATAGTTTTAGCAACATTTTCCAACTCCACTATTTTCCGAATTTTTTCGAGAAACACTGTTTGGTGGTCATTCGGAGCATAAATATTTACCAACAAGATTTCCTCATCCTCCAATTTTCCTCTTAACAACAAGTACCTACCCTCCTGATCAACAATCTTTTTTGTGATTTCAAATCCTAACTTTCTAGAAATCATGGTTGCCACCCCTCTTGCTTTAGATGTTCCAAACGCCATCTCATAGTGTTGCATCCAACCTAAAAAAAGTTTATTCGTATCTTTTGACTTCTGATGTGTCTCCTGTAAAAACAAAATATCTGGTCTATCTTTTTTCAACGCCAATTCCAACCTCCGTCTCTTGAGAACAGAACCTGTACCTTTCACATTCCATGATATTATTTTAATACTTCCCATATCCAATTTCTTCTTCCAACTTTAAACTCTCCATCGGGCGTGCCACCAACAACCCTACCACCATACCACTACATATAACACACATTTTCACTCTCCCCACCTTCCAACGAAAAGTCGCCTCTGTCAACCAAAGAGGGGAGAGGGGGGACCTGCAAGACGTGCCCTACTGCCGGCGCTATGCGCTATTTGCCCATTCTACCTCTATTAAGTACTTAAGCTTGCTACTATCCAGATCTCATTGTTCCTTGCCTATCTCCTCTTCCACCATAATCAAAGACAGCTCCTCCTCCTCCTCCCCTCGCTGAGGTGTTCCACCTGTTGCCCCGCCAGCTTCCTCCCTCCCTTGTTCCCTTCCCAAAGCTCCAGAATCCATCATTTCCTTCTTAAGATTTTTCCATTCTTCTGAATCTGCTTGTACCAATCCCAACATACTCAAATATTCCAATGGGTTAGTGCCTTCATCAATAACTTGCATTCTTTTTTCATAAAAAAAGCGCAATTGTTGTGGAAATCTCCAATTATACCTTATGTTTTTACTCCTCAACAATTTAGTAACAGGCCTCATCTTATACCTCCATGTTCTTTCTTTTAATGAAATATCATTATAGACTTCAACCTCTGAACCATCAAATTTCAACGCATCAGAACCTGCTCTTTTCAGATGAGCCATTACTTTTAGTTTATCTGCCCAATTTGCAAATTTAACCAGCACATTTCTTTGTGCCATTCTCCCTCTTCTTGGACCCACCCGGAACACACTTCCTAAATCCTCCTGAACAAATTCCTTCCCCATTTTTAGTCCATTTAACCACTGAACCACCCTCTCTCTTAACAAATCCGGAGTCCGTTCCGGTACCTGACGGATCAGAATATTCTGCTTTCTCATCAAATCTTCCACAACATCAATCCTCATTTCTTGTTCCAGCATTTTTAGCTTACTGTCCCGCACCACCTCCTGGGTCCCTTTTACTTCACTCTTTACAGTATCCACCTCAATTTGAACCACTTTCAGCATTCCCGCAAATTTATTCAAATTTAAATCCATTTTTTTTGTATAATCATTCAATGTTGACATCATCTTTTCTTGCCCTTTAATTATTTCATTTCTATCTTTCACCCTTGAAGCCTCACTTTTCTCGAATTTTTGCATCAATTTACCCATTTCCACCATAATTTGCGTCTGGTCCATTGGCACTGTAGACATAGATGATGGTTGAGCAGATTCACCCACTGTTGTTTTTCCAGTCGTCTTAGACTTTACAACTTGTTCTTCCTCCTTCGCTTTTCCTCTTGTAACTTTTTCCATAATAATCCACTGTATTTCAAACCCAATGTTGCAGATCGCTGTAACAGTTTGTCAATATAGTAAGGCTTACAACACTGCAGTCATTGGTTCCACAGTTACAGCAGGAAAGTTCTTATGTCAGCAGAAGGTACCAAAATACTGTAATCCACAACGATGAAACTAAAGGAAACAACTCTCCAAGCAGGCAGATTAAAAAAAAAAAAAAAATTTTATTGACCACAACAGATCGTTTCCCCCAAAGCCAGCGGTCCAAACAAACGTCTTCCAGCCACAGAAAAAAAACAGGCTTCAGAGAAACAGTTAGCCCAGTTGTTGAGGGGGGGGGGGGCTCAGGAGGAAAAGAAAAATCCAGCTTCTGAGGGGTTGGGGTGATGAGCAAGATATTCCTCAATCCACACGGTAAAGAAACCAGCAATCAAAGCCACACATTCCTCCCTTTGAGATGGGTATTTAAAGCATCATTCTCCAGCGAGTGCCTTAACTTTTAAGTGAGAAAAGGCCCCCCCTCTTCCCCCTCTTCCTGCAAGGAGCAGACAGCTTAAGCAAAAGAAAGAAAAAAAAAACTCCCACAGTTTCTCCAATATTCCAGCCCAGAGATGAGAGAGAGAGAGAAAAAACAAAAATTAATCCACCTTTGTTGATATCAAAACGTGGCACGGTCCTCTGGAGTATAGAAAAAAATCACAACCCTCGCACAGTCACTTTCGTTTTCCCTGACCGTCGCCATTTCAAGCCTCCACCTTTTCCATTTCAAAGACTCAGCTCTCTTTTTTTTTCTTTAAAAAAAAAAAAAAAAAAAAGATCCCAACTGGTTTTATAGCTTGCAACTGAGAATGTAGCTCCCCACAGGCACTTACATGCAAATTACTTCACACTCAGGCTCCTCTTGCCCCTTTCAAAACCGATTCCAAACGCTTCTCCACAATCTTGCTGATCCCGTTCCTCAGCTCCAGCAGAAAAGCCGCGACTGCCGCCGTAGCTTCCACCGCCAGAGAATCTCTCGAACTTCGATCAGCCAGCCCCAAAAGCTCACCAAACTTTCCACGGAGACAGGCAAGGATCTTATCTTTAGGCTTTGCCACTTTAAATTTTTTCTGTTCTGCTCCTTCCCATTGTTTACCACTTTGTTGAGCGCGAGCGTCCGAAACTAGATGTTACACAGCGGCCATCTTAGCCAGCCCCCCGCTTTTCCGGCTCTAGGACGCCACTCCCGCCACTGGTGCGTTTCGTCCACTCCAGCATTCGTGGCTTCCGCGGCTTCCGCGGCCTCTACAACTTCTGCCAGCGTGGGTGGTGGCTCCTTGTTCATCAAGCTGCGCTGCACCTCCTTGTCCTTCAGGCCACACAGAACTCCGTCCCTGAGGGCCATCTCTAGGTTGTCCCATCTGCAGGGGACGGCGGCTATTCTCATGGCTGTTACGAATGCCTCAACCGACTCGTCCGGCGCTTGAACTCGCCTCCAAAACGCGCTCCGAGCGGGAAACATTGCCCTCGAGGGTCGGAAACGCTCACGCAGCAGCTTCATGATGTCCTCGGCTTTGAAATCGCTCACCTTCTTCGGTGCAATGATGCCCACCAGCGTTCGCTTGGTTTCTATCCCAAGCATTCTGGTGAGGATGGCCCTCTTCCTCTCCTCGTCGTCTTCTTTGACTTTGAGTTCCACCAGTGCCGCCTGGAAGTCCATCTCAAAAAGCTCCCAGTCTTGCGGTTTGGTGATGTTGAACCCGCTCTGTGCCCTGGCTCCTTGGGGATCCATCATCCCACCTTCGTCGCCAATTTGGTGTATTAGAACCAAGACACAGGACACAGCCTCGGGCTGGGTTAACTCAGGTTTATTGCATGGTGGACAGAGGGAACATAAGGTAATGGCGGATCAATGGCTCTTTATATACAGTAGTAACACATTTGAACGTGGTTCCATGATAGCCCATTGGCTACTGTCTGCGTGACGTCATTGCTGGTCACGCCCTTCTTGTCCAGGTGTAGGTGGTGGCGGGAAAACTTCCCGCGCTGTTGCCTTTGATGAGTTTGGACCAAGAGAGCTTGGACGCTCGCTGCTGCCAGCTGGTGGTCATTAGCTCGCGTCCGATTACAGGGTTTATGTGATACAGCTGAAGGTTACATTGTTACCCGTTGGCAAGGTTACATTGGTTAAGATACATTGTTATCCATGTAGAAGATTACTCCATTAGAACACAACAAACAGCCAGTCTGCCCCCTGCGAAGTAATGCCTGACGGCGGTTGCACAGAGTGGCGAGGCGTAATGGGAGGTGGTTTTAGTGGGTACAAATCCTCCACAGTGTCTTTGAAGATTTCCATCTGCTCTAATAAAACATCAAGATCAACACCAACACCAACACCCCCCCACCCCACCCCCCACACCCCCCCCCCACACAGAGGCTTCAATCCATTAATGTCCACTAAGTTTCTATCAACTGGCTTCTGCCAGATTCATCAGCCAACATCAAATAGTGTTCAGTCAGAGAAATCTACCAGGCTTGAGGCTCAACATACACCTTCCACTTAGCAAGCTTTCACTACTGAAATTGCCTTCTCATTCCTTCCCCTGAACAACCCGTTGTGCTCAGCTGGATTGCTTCCTTGATTTCCTCTTTCTCCTGTCACAGCTCTGCTCTTCATTTTTCATCACTCTTTCCTCAGCAAGTAGTAGCCCTGCCAAGGATCAGCCGTCACCAGCTCCTCCTGCTGCTGCTGCCGCTGCTGTTGGTATTAGTAATATTCCTGATACTCCAGCTGCTGCTACTGGTCTTACTGCAAATCCTGTACTTACTAAGAACTCACACACCCTCTTTAGCCATCGATCAAAGGCCCAGTGGCTTGAGCAAACAAGATATAGCATGGGCTCCAGGGGTTGGCAAAGGTCTTAGTGCTATCACTGATCGCTGGAGATTGTCAACCGAACCAAACACACGTACATCTGCCTTTCTAATATTTATTTATTTATTTAGTCCATCATTTTTTATCCCAGTTATCAACTTCAGTTTTTTTATGTGCTCAAGAAAGTATGGATTTGGAGAGGGAGAAAGAAGTATGAGGGGTTCTTAGGAAAATGTAGAGAATGTGTCATTTCAAACCTGTACAGTTTTAAACATACACCTGACCAACATTTTCAGTTTTTCTCCATGATTACAGGGCAAATGTAATGGGGGAAAGGTGGGATATAAATACATTAAATAAATATATTCCTGGAACTGATACATATGTTTGCCATTGGCTTATATGACCATGAGAACGACCACCATCTTAGATTTTGGATTTTAGATTTTCAGATTTTAGTGTTATGGATGTTTTGACAATGGGTTTTTTAATTGGGTTTTTATTTCTTTAGTGTAACGGTTTTTAACGATAGCGGACCATTTTATTGTGATTGTGGGTTATGAATTGTGAGCTGCCCAGAGTCGCTATGGCGATAGGTGCAGCCATACAAATATAGATAGATAGATACTGTAGATAGATACTGTAGATAGATAG
The DNA here is from genome assembly GCA_035047345.1 of Bradypodion ventrale. Taxonomy (NCBI): domain Eukaryota; kingdom Metazoa; phylum Chordata; class Lepidosauria; order Squamata; family Chamaeleonidae; genus Bradypodion; species Bradypodion ventrale. The sequence continues at coordinate 66,392,268 of JAWDJE010000001.1, read as the reverse complement.
ATAGATAGATAGATAGATAGATAGATAGATAGATAGATAGATAGATAGATAGATAGATAGATCCTCACCCCATAAAAATCTCCAGTAGATGGGACTTCATGGTACTGGTTCATCCTTGTACGTTACTTGATAAAGATAATCAATTTGGTTTCTGTAACTGTAAATCAAGCAATTGGAATCTCTTGAGAGTTTTAGTTATTTGTAGTCCTGTATAACAAGGTATTGGAGATGAGAGGATGGCAGAAAGTTATGTGACAGAAAATTATGTCAAAAAGGCTCTGTGTGGCTTTATTGTGGGATGTCTGAGTTTTGCATCCTTTGCTTTCCTATTCAAATTCTTTACTGTTCAGTTCAGAACAGTTGAATTCATGTCTCCTAAGACTCATCATGTGCATGATGATGGGAAGCCAAAACACTATGTGTTACAATTATATTTTTTTGCCTGGTTTTAACTTTATATTTATGTATTGTTAACCACCCAAAGTAGTCCATGTACTAAATTGGGCAGTATAAAAATGCTAATAATAAATCAATTATGCCAGATCTATACCTATAAAATGGTGCGTTAACTGTTGGAATGTGACAAAGGATGCTGCACCAGGCCCCACTAGCCCGTAATGGCCCTCCGTTCACTCACCTGAACCTGGTTCGCAGGTAACTGTCGGGTTGAAATTTTCGACCCGGGGGCAGGAGCCCCCCAGTCGCAAAAAAAAAAAAAGGGAACTTCAATTCCCAACGTTCCTTGCGCCGCGCCGTGCCAGAGCCAATCAAACTGAGCTGTGTGGCAAAAGGAACGTTCGGAAACGTGCCGCGGCCAATCAAAAAAAAAAGCCGCAGGAAAAAAACCGCCACAGTAAGCAAACACGCTCAAGCAAAACTACAAGCCCCAGCGTCCTGCACACCATTAGCGTGCCGAACGCTGAGGCAGCCTGCGCGCGGAAAATAAAAGTTAAAAAAACCCCGCCACCGCTGCCCTTCTTCCCCACGGGCCAGCCAGCATGGCCCGCGGGGAGAAAAAGGGAACCCCCCGCCACCGCTGCCCTTCTTCCACAAGGGCCAGCCAGCATGGCCCGTGTTGAAGAAAGCAAAGAAAGCACCACCACCACCATTGCCCTTCCTTTCCACGGGCCAGCCAGCATGGCCCGTGGGAAAGAAAGCCACCCCCGCCATTGCCCTTCCTTCCCACGGGCCAGCCAGGATGTCCTGTGGGAAAGAAAGCCCCCCCCACCAATGCCCTTCCTTCCCATGGGCCAGCCAGCATGGCCCGCGGGAAAGAAAGCCACCACCCCTGAAAAAGTAAACACAAAACAAAAACAATCAAAAACACTCAAAAATCCAAAAAGGAAACACAAAATCAGCCAAAAACAAACAAGAAAAAAAACACAGACCCCCCAAAAAAAATCCAAACCACCCCCCCCCAAAAAAAAACCCAGAGAGCTTACCAAAAGATGTCTTCTATCCATGAGGACCAGAACTCAAATGAGAAAATAATAAAAAAAACTTACCTGAAGCGACACCCAGAGGACAGAGAGGAAGAAAAGCTCACCACCCCCACCCAGAGGCCAAAAGAGAAAAAACATTCAAAAATATTGAAAATAATAAGATTAATTCCAAAATTAATCAAATAAGTTATAAAAACATTAAAAAATAATCACACTAATCTCAAAAAATACCCAGAACTCACTTTTCACTCAAAAAAACCAAAAGAAAAAAGAAAAAATGCGTAAAAATAAAGATTTAAAAAACCAAAAATAAATTTTAAACTAAATAAAATAAAATAAAATAAAATTTGCATAAACATAAAACAAAAACCTTCAAAAACCAATATAAAGAGCCAAGCACGCAAAAAAAAAAAAAAACAACAACGAAAAACACTGGGAGCGCAAGTCCGCTGCAGGCGGACGCAGCACCTCGAAGCCACAAAATCACAAAACCTTACAACACCATTTAAAACAGCCCAGCACCATTGGTTCAAGAAAAAAAAATGAAACCCTTTACTATCCAACACAATTTTAAAAAGCCCGGCACCGCCGGGCAAAATATGCTAGTGAGTTATATGGGGACTCAGTTTAACCCTACTAGCATCCCATTTACTCTCTTGGGGTACACAGAAAGAGCCTCCTCAAAGATTTTGAAAATTTTGATTCACAATTGGGCCTACCCCAGGCAATGGAAACCTTGTGCCAGCTAATCTTTCTCACACTAGATCAGGCGAAAGGAACTATGGAATGGATTCACCAAAATGTACATAAGAACATAAGAACATAAGAACAGCCTTGCTGGAACAGGCCACAGCCCATCCAGTCCAGCATTCTGTCTCACACAGTGGCTCACCATTTCCTTCAGGGTATTCCCAAGCAGATGCCTTCACCTGCTTAGGATTCCCTGGAAATGGCATTGAGAGATATCCTGCCTATCTCTCCAACCCGGAGGTTGTCCTTAGGTAGCCATAATTATAGCCATTGATAGCCTTGTCCTCCATGAACTTGTCTAATCCTTTCTTAAAGCTGTCAAGACTGACAGCTGTCACCACTTCTTCTGGCAGGGAGTTCCATAGACCAGTAATCCTCTGGGTGAAAAAGTACTTTCTCTTATTTGTTTGAGAACTAGTACCCAAAAGTTTCATGGAGTGTCCCCTAGTTCTAGTGTTGTGCGATAGGGAAAACAGTTTTTCCTTATCTACTTTGTCCACACCGTGCATGATTTTATAAACTTCAATCAGGTCACCTCTTAGACGCCGTCGTTCAAGAGTGAAGAGGCCCAACCGTTGCAGCCTCAGATGGTAAGGAAGGTGTTCCAGTCCCCTAATCATTCTGGTTGCCCTCCTCTGTACTTTCTCCAACTCCATAATATCCTTCTGGAGGTATGGCGACCAGAACTGTACACAATATTCCAGATGGGGCCTCACCATAGATTTATAAAGAGGCAAAATGACACTTGCTGACTTATTTTCTATACCCTTCCTAATGATCCCTAACATTGAGTTTGCTTTTTTCACTGCTGAGGCACACTGGGTTGACACCTTCATTGAGCTGTCCACCAGGACACCAAGGTCCCTTTCCTGGTTTGTCGCAGAGAGTTCAGACCCCATCAGTTTATAAATGTAATTGGGGTTTTTTGCCCCAACATGCATCACTCTGCACTTACTGATGTTGAAGCTCATTTGCCACTGTTTTGCCCACTCCCCCAGTGTCAAGAGATCCCTCTGGAGCTCTTCACAATCTCTCACAGTTTTCACTACCCTGTATAATTTATAATGTATACCCCCGGTTCGCGTCCCCAGTGCTGCTACTCTGCAAAGCTAGCTAGCTCCCTGGAGGCTCATCGCGGGCAGAGACCCCCGCCCGCAGCTTTGGTGCAAATGGGGGGGGAGAGGGGGCTTACTAGGCTTGGCTTAATTTTACCCCTTTTTTGGGGGCATGCAGGTAGGGGGCAAAGCCTCGCCATCGCGAGGAGGCTACCCGCGGCCAGGAACAGCCGCGGGACCACCCCAGCCGGGGGTGAGGAGGACCGGGCAGGCGGCGGGAGGGGTCGCGATCCTCCACCACCGCCACCACGAGGAGCCTACCGGCGGCCAGGAGCAGCCGCGGGACCACGCCAGCCGGGGGTGAGGAGGACCGGGCAGGCGGCGGGAGGGGTCGCGATCCTCCACCGCCGCCATCGCGAGGAGGCTACCCGCGGCCAGGAACAGCCGCGGGACCACCCCAGCCGGGGGTGAGGAGGACCGGGCAGGCGGCGGGAGGGGTCGCGATCCTCCACCGCCGCCACCACGAGGAGGCTACCCGCGGCCAGGAGCAGCCGCGGGACCACGCCAGCCGGGGGTGAGGAGGACCGGGCAGGCGGCGGGAGGGGTCGCGATCCTCCACCGCCGCCATTGCGAGGAGGCTACCCGCGGCCAGGAACAGCCGCGGGACCACCCCAGCCGGGGGTGAGGAGGACCGGGCAGGCGGCGGGAGGGGTCGCGATCCTCCACCGCCGCCACCACGAGGAGGCTACCCGCGGCCAGGAGCAGCCACGGGACCACCACAGCCGGGGGTGAGGAGGACCGGGCAGGCGGCGGGAGGGGTCGCGATCCTCCACCGCCGCCACCACGAGGAGGCTACCGGCGGCCAGGAGCAGCCGCGGGACCATGCCAGCCGGGGGTGAGGAGGACCGGGCAGGCGGCGGGAGGGGTCGCGATCCTCCACCGCCGTCATCGCGAGGAGGCTACCCGCGGACAGGAGCAGCCGCGAGACCACCCCAGCCGGGGGTGAGGAAGACCAAGCAGGCGGAGGGAAAAGTCACCATCCACCACTGCCGCCAGAGGCAGAGGAAGAGGAACAGCTGACCCACGGGGGAAAACATCCACTGCTCGCCACTGCGATGTCCCTGGAGCAAGGGGCCCAGAGACAACAACCCCACCTGGGGACTGAGGACACAAGGATAAGTAGCTGATGTGAAAAATGTAGCTGACTTAATATAGCAACTGACATAGAGACTTTACACTGACTTAATATAGCAATTAACATAGAGACTGTGTTTTAGAGTGTGATAATTATGCATGATAATATGTTGTTTAAACTGTTTTAAACTTTTAAAACTTTGATATGATGTATGATGCGAGGAAAAAAATGGCGTAGAAACCGGCAAACCACGCCACAAAGCTTGCCAAGAGAACCCTATGGACCAAAACAAAAGGCAAAACAAAAGGGCAGGCTAGGTGATACAGGATGCTTAACACCTCAGAGGGGAGAAAGGGGAGGGACAGGAAGGAGGGAGGAGGAATGCAATGTTGCAAGGAGCAATACTGCATGGGGACATGGAATGTGAGATCAATGAACCAAGGTAAACTAGAAGTGGTAAAAAATGAGATGGAAAGAATAAACATTGACATCTTGGGAATCAGTGAGCTAAAATGGACATCTACTACTGTGGACAAGAAAACCTTAGAAGACATGGAGTAGCCATAATTGTCAATAAAAGAGTGAGAAGAGCAGTAATGGGATACAACCTCAAAAATGACAGAATGATGTCAGTAAGATTTCAGGGCAAACCCTTCAATGTTACTGTGATCCAAATATACGCACCAACCACGGGTGCAGATGAAGCCACAGTGGACCAGTTCTATGAGGACTTACAACACCTCATAGAACAAACACCAAGAAATGATGTCCAAATTATTTTAGGAGACTGGAATGCCAAAGTAGGCAATCAAAAAGTGGAGGGAATAACAGGCAAGTTCGGTCTTGGAGCACAGAATGAAGCAGGGCAAAGATTGATAGAGTTCTGCCAAGAGAACGCACTGGTCATAGCAAACACTCTCTTCCAGCAACACAAGAGGCGACTTTACACATGGACATCACCAGATGGCCAACACCGAAACCAGATTGATTACATACTCTGCAGTCAAAGATGGAGAACCTCCATACAGTCAGCAAAAACAAGACCTGGAGCAGACTGTGGCTCAGATCACAACCTACTGATTGCAAAATTCAGGCTTAGACTAAAGAAAATAGGGAAAACAAAGAGACCAGACAGATATCACCTAGATAGCTTCCCTAAAGAATACACGGTGGAGGTGATGAACAGATTCAATGGCTTAGACTCAATAGATAGAGTGCCAGAAGAATTATGGACAGAGATGAGGGACATCATGCAGGAAGCAGCAAAGAAAACCATACCAAAAGAAAAGAAGAATAAGAAAGCAAAGTGGTTGTCTGATGAGGCTCTTAAAATAGCAGAGGAAAGAAGGAATGCAAAAGTCAAAGGAGAAAGAAAAAAATACAATCTTTTGAACACAGAATTTCAAAGAAAAGCAAGGAGAGATAAGGAAAACTACCTAAAAGAACAGTGCAAAGAAATGGAGGAAAACAACAAAAGAGGCAGAACCAGAGACCTTTTCAAAAAAATCCAGGAAATCAAGGGAACATTTAAAGCAAAAATGAACATGATAAGGGACAAAGACGGAAAGGAGCTAGCTGATGCAGAAGAAATTAAGAAAAGATGGAAAGAGTACACAGAGGAACTCTACAAAAAGGAACTCAACACTCCTGATAGTCACAATGATGAAGAAATTGAACCTGAGCCAGACATCCTGGAGAGTGAAGTCAGAAAGGCCCTAAAGAGCACTGCAAACAACAAAGCTAGTGGAGATGATGGCATCCCAGTTGAATTTTTCAAAGCTCTAGGAGATGATGGCATCAAATTACTGCATTCAATATGCCAGCAGATTTGGAAAACAAAACAGTGGCCACAGGACTGGAAAAGATCAGTATATGTTCCAATCCCAAAAAAGGGCAATGCCAAAGAATGCTCAAATTATCGAACAATTGCGCTCATCCCACATGCCAGCAAGGTGATGCTCAAGATAATACAGGATAGACTTCAGCAGCATGTGGAAAGAGAACTACCAGAGGTGCAGGCTGGGTTCAGAAGAGGCAGGGGGACTAGAGACCACATTGCCAACATACGCTGGATCATGGAGAAAACAAAGGAATACCAGAAACAAGTTTACTTTTGCTTTATTGACTACACTAAGGCATTTGATTGTGTGGATCACAACAAGATGTGGCAAGTGATTAAAGAGATGGGAATACCAGAGCATCTCATATGTCTCCTGAGAAATCTGTACAGGAACCAAGAAGCAACAGTTAGGACAGAACACGGAATGACAGAGTGGTTTTGTTGTGTACTGAATGTAGTGTATTGAATGTATTTGTAACCACACGAATGGGTACAGGTAACACTGTAACCTTCTGTATGAGGACGCGAGCTAGTGGCCACCGGGGGCAATAGCGAGCGCCCAGCTCACAGGGTTCACATTACTCAAATGCCTTCAGCTGCGCGGGAAAGATTCCCGCGCTCACCTCACCTGGACAAGAAAGGCGTGACCAAGGATGACGTCACTTGGACAGCAGCCAATGCCTGTCGAAGAGCCAGATTCAAGTAGATAGCCACCGTATAAAAAGAGCTGTTTGTCCGCCATTACCTCATGTTCGTACTGTACTTTATGCAATAAAGATGTGTTAGGCTAGCTTACAGCCGTGTCCATTGTCTTGATTCCCAAACACTAAATTGGCGACGAAGGTGGGATATGGATTCCCACGGGGACAAGACAATAGCTCAGAAGCCAGTTTTCGACGTGACCCATCCCGAGCGATGGGACTGGTTCGAAATGCATTTTAAGAGTACAGTGGCGTATGCGGGCATCACCGACGCTGGGAAGAAGAGGGGTCTTCTCATCACGATGCTCGGGTTCCACGCCGTGCAAGCGCTGATGGATCTGGTGGCACCACGAGAGGTGGACCAGGTTTCGGTGACGGAAATACTGGCGGTTCTGCGTAACCACTTCAAGCCCAAGGTGTCCTTCTTCTCTGCCAGGGCAACCTTCCTGAGGAGGGACCAAAAGCCGGGTGAGTCAATATCCGAGTATGCAGCGGCCCTCCGCGTCTTGGCAACCCCATGCGAATGGCGGGAAATTCTAGACGTGGCCCTGAGGGACAGGATGCTCTGCGGGATGAGAGACGGGGAGACCCAGAGGAAGCTCATGAACCGTGGCCACGACCTCACTTTTAAAGAGGTACTACAAGAGGCTCTAGCAGCTGAATCCACGTGGGCCGGGTACAAGCTTCTCAAGGCAAAGCCCCCACCAGTCGAGGCAGCTGCATCCGCCGTCCAGGCGGCCTGGAGGGCGACCCCTGCCCCACGCTCGCCCACATCCTCAGAGACTTCTGCCACCCCAGGCTCCAGCGAAGATGAGGGGGTTCGGAAGGTCAGGAAAGGGCTGAGCGAGAAGAAGGGGAAAGGGGGGCGGCGCTGCGATGGGTGCGGAGCGTCCCACGAGCAGAGCAAGTGTCCATTCCGAAAAGCTGAGTGCCACAACTGTGGGCGGAAGGGCCACATCGCCAGGGTCTGCAAGCAACGCCGGGGAGAGAGTAAGCGCGCCACGTGCAGCCGGGATGGCGTCGGCAGAGTCGGCGATGGCGGCGACGAACCAGAGGGGAACCACGTGTGTCTGCGAGTGCATGCGGAAGACGACGTGGCCGTCCACAGCGTGCCTCTAGGGCAACCACGCTTTTATGCTGAGGTACTGTTGCAAGGGGTTCCTGTTAAGATGGAGATAGACTCGGGGTCTGTTTACTCCCTCATTTCCCATAAGGAATTTTTGCGAATTCCCCCCAAGGAGCGACCCAAACTCAAGGAGATGGGGGCGAACTTAAAAGATGTACAGGGAAATGTGATTCCAGTATTGGGGATTGGGGACTTCGAGACTCGGTACAAGGGACTCCGAAGGAAACTCCCCCTGGTAGTTCTAAAGAATGGGGGGTGTAATCTTTTGGGGACACAATGGTTCAAACCCCTGGACATCTTCATAGGCGGCGTCCATGCCATCGGGGGGAATGAGATTCAGGCAGTGTGCGACGCACATGCAGAGGTATTCAAGAAGGGACTCGGGAAGTACAAGGGGCCCCCAGTTTCCTTCGACCTGGACCCGGAGGTCCGCCCAATGAGACTAAAACCACGTCGGGTTCCTTTCGCCCTAAAGGACAAAATTGAAGCGGAACTGGACAAATTAGTGGGGCAAGGGATTTTAGTGCCGGTGGACTCTGCAGAGTGGGAGACTCCTATTGTTACAGTGTTGAAAGCAAATGGGGAAGTGCGAATTTGCGCTGACTACAAGTGTACAATTAACAAGGCGATCCGCCCTAATGCCTATCCGGTGCCGGTAGTTAGCCATCTGCTGGCCACTTTACATGGGGGAAAAGTTTTTGCTAAACTAGATCTGGCGCAGGCGTATCAGCAGCTTCCAGTAACCCCAGCCACAGCTGCTGTGCAGACCATTGTAACTCACAAGGGGGCATTCAAGGTAACGCGCCTACAGTTTGGCGTGAACTCGGCGCCGGGGTTATTTCAGTCGCTTGTGGAACGGTTGCTAAAGAAATTACCAGGGGTCTTGCCATTTTTCGATGATATCTTGATCTCTGGGGAGAGCGAATCAGAACTGGCCCAGAGACTAGATAGGGTCCTTACAGCCTTCGAATCCGCGGGGTTGAGGCTGCGGAGGGACAAATGTGTGTTTCTGGCCAGGGAGGTGGAGTTTCTGGGGTTCCGCATAACCTCTGCGGGGGTGAAACCCGCTGAGTCTAAAGTCGCAGCTATTCAAAACGCCCCTCGCCCCACCGCGAAACCGGAGCTGCAGTCCTTTCTGGGGCTGCTGAATTTTTACCATTCCTTCCTGCCCAGAAAAGCGACGATTGCAGAGCCCCTGCATGCGTTGCTGAAGAAGGATGCGGTTTGGCGGTGGGGGGAGAAACAGGAGCGGGCTTTCAGGGAACTCAAGCAGCTTCTCTCTTCGGAGGCTATTCTAACCCACTTCGACCCAAAGAAGCCGGTAGTCTTGGTCTGCGACGCCTCACCAGTGGGGGTGGGGGCGGTCCTGTGCCACGTGCTAGAGGGGGGGCGAGAAGCCCCAGTTGCATTCTACTCGAGATCTTTGTCCAAGGCTGAACGAAATTACGCCCAAACAGATAGGGAGACACTTGCCATTGTTGCAGGGACAAAGAAGTTCCATGATTTTTTGTATGGTCGCCCTTTCACCATTGTAACCGATCACAAGCCGCTGTTGGGTATTTTCACCTCAGACAAGCCCACTCCACAGATCCTCTCCCCCAGGATGCTTAGGTGGGCGATTTTTCTGAATGCATACAGGGGGGCGTTAGAGTACCGCCCCGGAAAAGAGATAAGCCACGCGGACGCCCTCTCAAGGTCTCCTCTGCCCCACCTGGGGGACCCAAAGAGTGAGGTAGAACAGGATAGCCAAGTCCTCCTCATTGAAGCCCTCGATGCCCCCCCCATTTTGCCCAAGGAAATTGCTGCCGAAACGGCCAAGGATAAAACGTTAGCCCTTGTGAGATCCTGGGTACAGAAGAGGTGGCCCACAGCTCCTCCCGCAGACGAGTTTGCGGCATTTTTCAGGAAGAGGGTTGAGTTGTCCGCAGAAAGGGGGTGTCTGTTGTGGGGGGAGAGGGTGGTGGTTCCACAGGCACTAAGAGCGAGGGTGCTACGGCTTTTACATGTCAGCCACCCAGGGATGGTGCGCTCTAAGGCGCTGGCCAGGAGCTACTTCTGGTGGCCTCAGCTAGACGCAGACATTGAACACATGGTGAACACCTGCGAAAGTTGCCAGAGCTCTAGGCCTGAGGAGTCCCGCCTTCCACACAGAGAATGGGACACAGCTAGGGGACCGTGGTCCCGCCTCCACATAGACTTCGCAGGGCCATTCAGGGGTTCATTTTTTCTGCTGGTGGTGGACGCATACTCCAAGTGGTTAGAGGTAATTCCAATGCGCAACACCTCATCAGCTGGGACCATAAAGCAGCTGCGCAAACTGATATGCACGTTCGGGATACCTGACGTCATAATCAGTGACAATGCGAGCTGCTTCACGTCAGCCGAGTTCCAGGCGTTCTTAGAGTCCAACGCCATTCGGCACATCACCTCAGCCCCTTTTCACCCTGCTACAAATGGCCAGGCGGAACGTCTGGTGCGCACAATGAAGGAAGGGCTGCGGCGCATGGGTCCCGGGGATCTGGACCGGCAGCTCTGTCAGTTTCTGTTGGCATATCGAGTGACGCCATTGGCGTCGGGATACTCTCCCGCGGAACTCCTCATGAAGAGGAAGTTACACTCATTATTAACTAGATTGGATCCCACCCGGGTCGAGGATAGAGGAAGGAATATTGAGCACAGCCCCACCAAGAATTTCCAGATAGGAGAGCCTGTTCATTGCAGAAACTACGCCACCACAGGGCCAGCATGGGTGCCGGGGGTGGTCATTAATCAAACAGGACCAGTCTCATTCTGTGTCGAGACCAACACGGGTCTCCTCTGGAGAAGGCACGCTGACCAGCTTAGGCACCGAGTGGTAGGGGGGCCGGACAGAGGGGATCAGCAGCAACATTCAGCGTTAGGGTTCTCCTCCACCCGTTTAGACCAAGGGGGAGAAAATGGAGGGCAACAGTCCCAAACAGGGGGGGGAAGCTTAGGGTCAAACTCATATCCTTTTCATACGCCAGCTCTATCCAGTCCCTTGAAAGAGAGGAACGAGTTTGCCCCTGTAGTTCTACCCAGCCCCTCGAGGGAGGGAAATGAGTTTGCCACTGTTGCCCCTGAATTAGATTTTGAGTTATCAAACCGGGGGGGTTTTTCGGAGTGTTCCCCCACCCGTCCAAACGAAGAGCGGGGTTTTTCTTTAGCCCCTAGTGCCCCCGGTTTGTCCACATCCACATCAGAAACCCTTCCTCCCCCCTCTCCTGCCCATCCCAAAGCGGCAAGCCCGCGGCGAGTCACTAACGAGTCATCCTCTCCAATTGCAGGACAAGCACCAGGAGGACACAGACGAGGGGGGATGGCCGAGTCAAGCATAACGGCTGCACGGCCAAAACGCACATGCAAGAAACCACTTTGGTTAGGGGACTTTGTCCCATCTTAGGGGGGAGGGATGTTGTGTACTGAATGTAGTGTATTGAATGTATTTGTAACCACACGAATGGGTACAGGTAACACTGTAACCTTCTGTATGAGGACGCGAGCTAGTGGCCACCGGGGGCAATAGCGAGCGCCCAGCTCACAGGGTTCACATTACTCAAATGCCTTCAGCTGCGCGGGAAAGATTCCCGCGCTCACCTCACCTGGACAAGAAAGGCGTGACCAAGGATGACGTCACTTGGACAGCAGCCAATGCCTGTCGAAGAGCCAGATTCAAGTAGATAGCCACCGTATAAAAAGAGCTGTTTGTCCGCCATTACCTCATGTTCGTACTGTACTTTATGCAATAAAGATGTGTTAGGCTAGCTTACAGCCGTGTCCATTGTCTTGATTCCCAAACACTAAAGGTTTGGAATAGGAAAAGGAGTAAGACAAGGCTGCATTTTGTCACCCTGCTTATTCAACTTATACACAGAGCACATAATGCGCAAGGCAGGGATGGAGGAATCACAATATGGGATCAAAATTGCTGGGAGAAACATCAACAATCTGAGATATGCAGACGACACCACCTTAATGGCAGAAAGTGAGGAAGACCTAAAGAATCTCTTGATTGGTGTGAAGGAAGAGAGTGCAAAAGCTGGCTTGAGACTCAATATCAAGAAAACCAAGATAATGGCAACAGGCCCGATCAGTTCCTGGAAAATAGATGGGAAAGAAGTAGAAGCAGTGACAGATTTTACATTCTTAGGATCTAAGATCTCTGCAGATGGAGATTGCAGCCATGAAATAAAAAGGCGACTGATTCTTGGGAGACAAGCCATGAGAAACCTGTGGAACATAGTGAAAAGCAGAGACATCACCTTGAAAACAAAAATTAGAATAGTCAAAGCAATGGTATTCCCAGTGGTAATGTACGGATGTACATTTTAGGAAAGCTGAACGCAGAAGAATAGATGCCTTTGAAATGTGGTGCTGGAGGAGAGTTTTGAGGGTACCCTGGACAGCGAGGAGAACAAATAGGTCAATCTTAGAAGAAATCAACACTGACTGCTCATTGGAAGGTCAAATAGTAAAGATGAGGCTAAAGTACTTTGGGCATCAAATGAGAAGGGAGGATTCACTTGAGAAGGCAATTATGCTGGGAAAGGTGGAGGGCAAAAGAAGAAGGGGGAGGCCAAGGATGAGATGGATAGATGGTATTGTAGACACAGTGGGCACAGAACTGGGAGGTCTGAGGGGGATGGTGGAGGACAGAGGCGCCTGGAGAACGATGGTCCATAGGGTCGCAAAGGGTCGGAATCGACTGTGCGACTGAACAACAACAACAAGTATAATTTAGTGTCGTCAGCAAATTTGGCTACCTTGCTTTTTAGACTTGTCAAGTGAATGTAGATTCACTTTGGCAGTTTCACGTCTGGCCTAGACATGGAAGAAGAGAATTCCCCCACTCACTTTAAAAAAAAATTAAAAACAATAACTCAAAATGTATCTTGTGTCTTCTGAGTTTTATGAGAGGAATTCTGCCACATGGCCCTCAAACACCCAGGAAAAAAAATATTTTTAAATAAATGTTCACAGTGATGGGTGGGTGCAGGAAGGATTTTTCAGTTTCAAAAAAAAAAAAAAAAGGAAAAACTTAGTTGTGTAAGGAAATATCGGGGAGGATCTCACAGGAATGGTTATAGCCTTTTTAAAGTCCAGGGATGGCCGTATGTGGATCCCAGACACTAGGGGTTGCTCATTCTCTAGTCTGCTAAAAAGAGCTTGATTCTGAATGGATTAAATCAAAATATTGTATTGGATGAAGTGTACTAATGTCAATGGTCAGAGCATACCAATACTGTCTAATTAAGGCGAGGCAGAGCAAGGAATATGTAATAAATGAAAATTGCAAAGTACAGATTTACTGTGGTATTTGGCCAGAGGAGAGGAAATAGAAATTCACCATTGCTCTCCGTTTGGTTGTCAGCAAGCAAACTCTTCTTTCATGCCTATTTATACAACATGAAAATATCAGTTCATAGTGACCATATCTGCAGCACTTGAGTCACAACAACTTGTGGCATGCTTTGTAAAACATAGGTTATAGCTTTGTATTCTTTGGGGGTGGGGGGTGGGGGAGTGCAGCCCCCTCTTAATATGGTTAATTTAATAGGAAACAGAAATATTTAGTAGAGCCGAATTACAACCTGTATAGTCTTACCGCTTACCTGAATGGCTTTAAAACAGGGGTTCCCAACCTTTCCAAGCCAGGGGCCAGGTCACTCTCAGTCAGCTTTGAGGGCCGGATGGCTATTTTGCCCTGCCTGCATGATGGGGCTGCCATTTTGTCCCAACAGCTTCAAAGGGGATGGTCATTTTGTTTTTCAAATGCCCTTGGAAGGGTGGGAGCCACATGAAATGTCACTGTGGGCCAGATCCAGCCCATGGGCCTTAGGTTGGGAACTCCTGCTTTAAGAGGAGAGTGATTAGAAATTAAGGATTTCTAATTGAATAGTCTCTTATATAGCCACCAAGGTATAACTTGTAGGATTCTTTGAAGGGACAACCATGACAGATCAAGTGACATTAAAAAGTAATATGGATTTTAACAGCCTCACCAAAACAACAACAACAAACAAACAAACAAACCAAGTGTCAATGTTGATTGCGTTTGCAAGGCCTCGGTGGGCCGGGCATGTGTGCCGCTTCAAAGATGACAGGTGGACGAAAGCTATCATATAGTGTATACTACTTGACATAAAGTGATCACTAGGAAAGCCAGCAACCAGATGGGACGACCAGTTCAGGGCAAAGTTCAGGAGGCTCTGGATGCGACTGGCACGGGATTAGAAACAATGGAAGATGATGCTTCAATCTGTCACATCAACCTGACATGAGAAACACAGATCAACCAAATAACCAAATAAGTATGGATTTTTAAAAAGTACTGTACAGGCATTTTCATTAATAGCCATGAGGCTACAACTAAGATATTATCAGGAGTCCTGCTTTCTTTTCAAATCCATCGCCATCATCTGAGCAAGTTGACCCATCTATGCATTAACCAGAAAGAGGTTATGCACCACTTTAAGAAAACAGAAGAGGAAACTGATTTGCATAATGTGTGCATAACAGTGTTATATCCAGGATGCCTTTTTAAATCAGTTTTCCCAAATAATTGTCACCTCCCTACACAAACACTCAAACACACAAACACCAGTTTTAATTTTTACTTGCTTGATCGTGTCAGAGATTACTCTGGGTTGAAAGTATTTTTAGGGGACACCCGGATGAGGCTCCTTTCATGTCCCCAAATGCAGCTCTTGGGTATCGAAATCCAACCTTCCAGTATCCTATTTCTAGAATAGGACTGGAGAAACCACTGTCCCTGGAGAGAACAAGTGAGTTGGCAGAGGAAGGAAATGTGCCTATAAGTTATAATTTGAAGCTGGTTTTGCAGCCTCCACCTCCACTGTAAGCCATATCCATTTTGGCAGACTTTGAATCTTAGGGCTTTGTGCTTTGGGGAAATGCTTTCAACCAAGGATTACAGCACACAGAACAGTTCTGAAGCTGTGTTTCTACTGCCAAGGCTATTTTAACAGCCGCCATCTCTCCTTTGGCACTCTACTTTTCTGGCAAAAAAGGTGAACTGCTGTTCCTGGAAGCCTCAATGGGTGGCAACTGATAGTTGCCTCTACTAAAAAAGTCATGGAGTCCCATTGAAGCCTTCAGTGCCTGCAAAAGTCAAGATTTCAAAATTTTAAAAGGATTTCTTTCTTTCTTTACTTTTTTTTATTTCTCAGCACTGTTGGTGCATGAGGTAGACAAAAAGGTGAAACCTAAAAATTAGAAGTCAAGTCCTAAAAATTTGCAGCTGAGATGGCTTGTTAGCTTGTTTACACAATCACTTAGTTTTGAATTTCAGAAAACAAGTTAGCAGCTATCAGCAATTGTTATAATCTGGTAGCCAAAGGTTTTAGAACAACTGTAATTGCCAAAAATAATATGCGGAGGAGGATGATCTCATCTTGCTTCCAAATTTTTTAAATTTCTTGCCTTCATGTTTGGTATTTTGCAATTTTTTGGACTTTTGTTACTTTTGAGGTTGCTTGTTGATAGAAGTGAAATTCTATAAGCTTTTTTCTTTTTTGTTTATCTAGAAATATAATATCTGGCTTGTTAAAAAGATATATTTAATTCATGGTAACTTGCTTGTCCTAATGCACTTTTGCAATTTTGTTTTCTAAAACTTGGAAGTAGCTGAAATTATTAATATGGAGAAAAAGATGTGAGTGACCTGGAATATTTATTGGCATTGGCATTGACGCTGGCATCGGCGTCAAAAATAATTGCCCCCTGGAGGCACCAAAATTGCTCACCTCTGCTTTAAACAAATAATATAAGTATATTATCAACATGTTTCCCTTACTGTACATGATCTTGGGAAAGAGCAACACTGATAAAATCCTTCTTTTTATGAATGTTAATAATCAGGGCCCCTAGTTATCAATATTCAGTATTGTTTAGTCAGATACATTATCTGGGAAATGCTTAGAATGATATCTGTCAGATTATTCATATTGACATAAACATTTATTTGTCTATCTTGATGGTATTTTTGTTTACCATATGTTATAGTTTTTTTTATATTTCATTATTTGCTACCATGAGTATTACTCCCCCCCCCCCCTCATTCCTTCTGTTTATGATCCATGACTAGCTAGTACTATTCTAGTAACATCAGGACCCAGGACAGTTTCTACTATTAAGCTAGGCAACAAACATTTTAATCAGTGGCACGCCTGTATAATTTACACCGAAGGCAAGAACCAGAAGGCATTTCAGTGGTACCAGCCATTGTATTGTCTCTTGGGGTGTCCCAGGGACATCTAATTAACAATAGTCCTTGACTGCAACTTGTATCTGAGAATGCATTTCCCCCTCTGTTATGTATGTTAACTATGTTTTCTGACAGGAGCAGGATGTATCTTTTCTCATGTATCTACTCTTATGTAAATAAGTGGATCGAAAATGTGCACACTCTGTTAGCCAATGGGCTTGTTGTATTATTGTTACTGCTTATAGGAGCGGAATGTATCTTTTCTCATGTATCTATTCTTATGCAAATAAGTGGATCAAAAATGTGCACACTCTGTTAGCTAGTGGGTTTGTTGTATTATTGTTACTGTTTATAGTGTATATAAGTCAGAGTTTTGCCCCATCCAAACTGTGTTCTAACCCCACTGTTAAAGAGCTGAATTTCACTACTTCACTCATCTGTTTTTTCATTCCCTGAACACAAAACCCTCTGAATCAGGAAAAATGTCACTGGCATGAATTTGTTTAAGGTGGATCCCATCTTCGCACTGGGTGGTGTGAAAGAACTGAATTAGCATTGAAAGAGTTCAGGCTTCTGTGATGTCAGTTGAACAACAGGCCAGCACAGCTTCTTCAGTATGTTAGAACATCCTGTCTCTAACAGCTTTATTCCATAGACTCAACATTTTTCATTGTTCCAAACTGGTAATAAGGATTCTTTACTTCAACTCTGAGTCTCTACGAGTGTTCTGCCACTTGCCCGCACAGACATTCTCCCATGTGCTACTCCTTTTTCAATGACTTTGTGAGTCCTTTCACCTCTTTTCCCCACCATGCTTGACCAGGGAGCAACCTTCAGTGATACAGGTGGCAACAATGGTGTTTGAGAAGAATAGCCTCAAACCTCCACAGACCCATTATAGTAGAGCCACATGTCTTCATTTGCAGAACACAGACTCTTCTTTGAAATGCTCCAAGAGAACAGTCCTCCTTTGAAGGTGACCTCTAATTTGAAAGCTTGTCCAGTCCAAGTCCAATTTGAAGATTCATGATGATGATGTATGAATAGCCAAACTAGAGGTTTTTTTAAATGGGTCAGTTTTTAAACTAACATCAAAGGACAGAAAATTATTAGCTATTTTGTTTATTACCATGTTTAATTTTACTTTTAATGGGAAGCCCATATGTACGTTGGGCCTCAGGTATCAATATGTATCGAATCATCTCTGTTGAGGCTTCAGTCTTTTCTTTTCCTTTCTTTTCTTGGATTTTGCCATCCACAGGGAGGAGAAAAATATTCACATAATCAAATCTTAATGTACAATTACATGTATTTGTAATTTTGTGTTGACACCTGTAAATCAGCCAAAGCTCAGGTATATAAAGTACAGCTTTACAGGCATCAAGAGCCACACTAGCCTAAACTTGTTTGGGTATTTTAATTATGGATGAGGCATTTTAAGAGAGTAGGTAATTTTAAAGCCAGTTTAGATAATTCTTCATTGAGTTTCACTTGCCCTGTAGTTGCAATTAAGTAAACAGAATGGTTAAACTGGTCTTCAGTTTAATAAACCTTATGAGTAATATGCCCAAGAAATAAGTCTGGTGTCTACAAAACAGTTAAGTGTCAGTAAGATTCCAAATGATTAGAAATAACAACAGTGCTTTAAAATGTAATCTATTGTGTCCTCTTAACATAGGTTTATGGCTACTGGATAGCTCAGTGTTGTAGGTATCTGGTTGTGGTGATGGTGATGGTGATGATTCCTCTTCTTCTTCCCTGTCTAGGTGTTGTGTCCAAGTATTATTTATTAAAAATATGTTTTGCTTAGTGTTTAAGCCCAAGCTGCACCAAGTGGCAAAACCAGGAGTGCGCCTTTTTCGTGTGGCGCCAAATTCAAATAACTGTCTGTAACAAAGCTGATTCGTCGCTTCGTATTTTGCCGTCTCTCCAGAGGTCCGCTGAAATGTATCCAATAGTGTAACTGCCATTCTCACTGTATATAAGCAAGCCACCTTGTGCATATTCCCCAGTCCGATTTCCTGAGCTGATAATAAATTGTTTGTGTTTGACCCAATCCTGCTGGTCAGAGTGCTTCTTAGCACTGGACCCAACACTAGGCCAGATGTGAAACTGCCAAAATGGAGACACTTTTTGGTGAGTTCATTCTGCAATTCCTTTCGCCTGAACTAGTGTGAGGAAGATTAGCCAGCAACACAAGGTTGCTGTTACCAGTGTACGCCCGTATATAGGAATCTGAAATACCATAGCATTGATCTCCCTTCACTTTGATGTTTGTCTTGATGTTATCCAAGACATTTTCGGATATTACTGTGCTTCTGGAGTTGTATATAAAAGTACGCCATGAGGAGGAGATTCCAGAATTCATTGACTGAAATCCTGTTCCTTAGCATAGTTTAGTTACACTGAATTACTGGGCATTTGGCAAGTCATCTTGATTCAATGGGTCTACTGTAGTTCCAACTAATGACACTAAAGTAATTCACAGCTAGAGTAGGCCTATTTAGTAAATTGAACATGGAGTTGGTTCATCAAATCCCCACTGATTCAAAGGAATTTTAATGGAACTCAGTATGCAAACTTATAGCATCTCAGCCACAGAATCACAGAGATGGACAGAACTTCATAAGCCTTATAGGTTGTTCCTTTTCAATGCAGAAAGCATAAGAGGTGGAACAATCCCAATAAATGTAGGTCCTGCAGCATCTACAACCATATTTGCTTCCTTTGCTGAACTGCTCTTACTGTGAACAACAGTAAAGGTATCGATTCTACCTCAGGGACTGAAAAACATATTTGGCCCAACTGGGCTTTTGTGAACAGCAGCAGTTCACTAAATGTTATGCTATGCTCACATATTAACATTCAAAATGCCATAGGGATCTTCCAAAATGTAGAGTTGGGTAGAACTTTCACTGGTCCAGCAAAATATATAAAAATAAATAAATAAAAGGTTACTCTTCAAGCCCTTCACCAGGCTGATCTGTAGGAGCTGCTTAAGTTCCAGAAATGGAAACTGTTGCATTAATTGCTTTTTAAATCCATATCAGTAGAAGGGCTGTGTAATAAAAGACAAATCAATGTAAATGCTGAATGCTTGTAGACCCTTTGTCTGTATAAATTGAGATACCCAATTGATCCTGAATCCCCAGAGGTGCAACTTAGTGATCCCAGGCTCAGGCTATTTCTCAAAGCTTGCAACCTCTCCATTTAGGTTTAAATAACTACAGTTCCCATGCTTATAAGATTTGGTCAGGATGAGTTTTGAATTTTTCTGCTGCTCCATCACCCCCTCTCTCTTGAAAGCTTGTTCTTTCTACTTTTTCCCCTAGAAGTATTTTGGTGGTCACATAAATGTATTGCTCAACCTGCTTTTTTATTCTACATTTTTTTAAAAAATAATATCTGTTGATGTTTTTGCTGGAATGAATACCCTACTAGCTCACTTGTTTTCTAGAAAAATGTTACCACTAAGAGGATTCCTCCTAATTTCCTGCTGAACTCTCACTAGAACTTAACCCCACTAATTCCTGATACAGTATTTGTCTTTTGTAAAAAAAAAAAACTACTAACTGAGTATACTGAATCATCTTGGATATCCACTGAACATATGTGCTTAAGGTATACTGAATTACCTTTCCAGGCTGCAGAAACTACACAATAACAATAGCAATTACACTTATATACCCTCACATAATGCTTAGAGTACTCTCTGGGCTGTTCACAAGGTAATTAGGATTTTGCCCCTAACACAGTGATGGGATTCAATTTTTTTTTACTATCTACTCTGTGAGTGTGGTATGGTGGGTGTGGCCAGAGGAAAACCCTGTATTGCACCCATATTAGGACTACTGTACTTTATTTTAAAACTTGGATGGGCAGGGCCAGCCAGAATCTCTGCTACTGATTCTGGCCAACTGGTGTGAACCTGCTGAATCCCACCACAATCCTAACATGATGGGTACTTGTTATGTATGCATGTACAATGTCTCTTTAAATGTATGAATGTAACCAGCCACAATCACAATGTATCTCAGCTGCTAAGGAACGCGAGCAAGCCGCCCATAGAGGGCAGCTGCGAGCGTTCAGTCTCACATGGTCCACATTCCCCAAATCACGAACAGCCGCGGGAGATTCCCCGCATGACAAAGGACTACAGAAAACAACTACAAGAAGAGAGGCGTGACCTGGGCGAGGCCACGCCGGTAGCAGCCAATGAGCTACCGTGCAACCAGATTCAAATCTATTATGTACTGTATATAATGAGATGTACCTCCACCATTACCACATGTTCATACTGACCATCAATGAATAAACCTGTGTTAGTCCTTCCTGCGACTCCTTCTTTGTCTCCTGTGCAAGACACCAAAGTACTCATTTTACCATCCTCAGAAGGATGGAAGGATGAGTCAACCTTGTCAGGATCAAATGCACAACACCAGCAGTTTTGGCTGCAATACAGCTGTTTAACCACTGTACCACCAGGACTCCTTAATGTTCAAGATAACAACTGGAAATCATCGATTATGTAGGGGAAGGATTGCCAAGTTAGGAGTACCATTTTGGTAATGCAGACCAGAGCCAGTTGTGTCTTCTCAATAGTTCAAGCACATTTCAAAATTACTCTTTGAAGTGTTTATGTTTATTTTCTTTCTGGACTGTACCTTCCAAAATCTCTCAGTCTCCCATGGATTTTGGGAGTTCTGGTATAAAACAGATGTTTCCAAGCTCTGCTCTGCTCAATATCTGCCTTAGGCACTTTGGTAATATGTACTTCCCTAATGGATGCTTGCATCCTTTTTCTAGGTGTTAGCAAAATGGTCAAGTACAGTAATGCACTGCAGCAGGTTCTGTCAGGTTCTGCAGAACCGTTAACAGAAATTCCCCCAGGCCACACCCACTTGGTTGGCCATGCCCACCTCCATAGTCCACAATGCAGGATATTTGGCCCTGCCCACAGATTTGGCCCCACCCACAGATTTGGCCAGCCCACAGAGTAGGTAGTTTGTTTGTTTTTGCAGTGCATCACTGCTCAAGTAATGGTGGGTCACATGATGCTGCCTTTATATCTTCTCAAAAATGTCTACATTATTTAAAAGAAAGTCACTAGGATCGCTGTCAGCACTGTTTCTTTCCACCAGCTTTGTGTTTCTATGTTTACTTAGTTCCATATAGTTTTATGACTGGGTCTTGAAACTGATACCACATGTTCAAACACTCAGTGGCTACAAATAAATGTGAATATTTCTAATTGCAAACTGAAAGAGGTTGTCACTTTTTAAAATTGGTGTCACTATATGTGATTGTGGAGAGATACAGAATCCAGCTCATTTACTGGTCTGCTGATTGCTGACAGAGTCATGCACCAATGAGGACTTGGGTTTGCGCAACAACAAAGCGAAGAAAGTGGCTTCAGTTTGGCAGGACACAAATCCACTTCATCAGACATAAGAGTGAGACTTCATGTCATCAATTTATGCACATCAGGTAAAGAGGCACACAACGGTTGGCTAGCAGAACTGATAACTTTACAAATCAGTGTGGCTCTTTACAACTGGTAATAACGGAAAATCCCTGATTGGTATTCATATTTGCTGTGAAGTTTGGCCCCATTGAGTTTCAAATGGCTAAGTTGCAAACAACCATAGATCTTCGTTTATTACCAGTAGTAAAAAAGCCCATTGTTTTGTATACTTACCTGTTATTCTAGCCAACCACTGTGTACCTCTGATGTGTACTACCTGATGTGTATAAATTGATGCCACAAAGTCTCACTCTTATGTCTGGACTTGATCCATGAAAGCTAACATCAAAATACAAGAGTTAGTCTTTAAGGTGCTAAGTCTTAAGGTGTCTTTTTGTTTTGTTTACTCTTTGATATGCTTGCACAGACAAACATGGATACTATTTCAATCATTTTAAGAGTGTTCATACTGCTCAGTTGCTGGGCTTCACATATTTTCAAATATTTTAGCACCATATTTTATATACTGTAATATACTTTTCAAGAGTATACAGAACATAGTTTTATTATGGCATCACTTTATTTGCAGTAGTGTTCTGTCTTACTGTTATGACTTGCACAGACAGTCAATAATTGCAGGTTAGATTTACAGAAACTAAAATAGTTCTGAATTGTGTTTAACATGCACACATATAAAACCCAAGGAAAATATACAAAATGTTTAGTTTAGTTTGAAAATATGCAGTTATTCTCTATGGGCATTTTCAGAGGAGGACAATTCTGTGAAATGTCATTTAGCATTCGACAACTGGAAGGTTGGAGTTAGATTCCCAAGTACTGCATGACGGAGTGAGCTCTAGTCTCTGTCCCAGCTCCTGCCAGCCCAGCAGTTTGAAAGCAAGAAATTGCAAGTAGATAAATAGGTACCAACTCAGTGGGAAAAGATCTTAGGGACATGAAAGGAGCCACATTCAGGTGTCCACTGAGTGGAGTTTCTCCAGCAAAAATCCTTTCAATCCAGAATAATTTCTGACACAAAATTATTATTATTTTGGCATTTTCACATCTGGCCTAGACATGGAAGAAGAAGACAATTTGTTAGTTCCTGGTTCTTGGTGTGAGAAAACTTGTTAAGCAAGTTGAATGGTGCAATTGAGTTTTTAAAATACAAAACCATATTTATGTGATAGGAAAGTTTAAAGTATTGTGTATACTTATGGTGGATCTATACCTATAAATCCAGACGTTAACCGTTGGAATTTGCTATACGCTTCCACACCCATCCACATTATCCCGTACCGAGCTTCCCGCACTCGCCCGAACCTGGCCCGCAGAGTACTGCCGGGTTGCCAAAGCCACCAGTGAGGCAAGAGCCCCACGAACGTGAACAAAGGGAAACAACTTCAATTCCCAATGTCCTCTGTGCCGCGCTGCACCTCAGCCAATCAGGCTGAGAGGCACGAACAAAAAGAACATTGGGAAATGCGGTGCGCCCAATTGAAATCGAGCCGCAGGGAAAAAACTGCCGCACAAACGCAAAGAAAACAACAAAAAAACTCCAAGTCCCAACGTCCTACGCGCTGTGAGCACTTCAGCCAATCAGGCTGAAGTGCATGAGCGCAAAGAAGGCTGAAAAAACCTGCATGTGAAAAATAAAATAAAACATGCCAGCCTCCTGCAACAGGAGTGCAAGTCCACCACAGGCGGACACAGTGCCTCACGGCCTCACAAAACAAAAAGCCACAACAACCCATGGCGAGACCACCGCTGGCCTTCTTTCCCAGAGCAACGGGGAGAAGAGGGACTCCCTCTCCTCCTCGCTACCCCGCCGAAGACACGGC
This sequence comes from Bradypodion ventrale, assembly GCA_035047345.1. Lineage (NCBI taxonomy): Eukaryota > Metazoa > Chordata > Lepidosauria > Squamata > Chamaeleonidae > Bradypodion > Bradypodion ventrale. The sequence goes on along the minus strand of JAWDJE010000001.1, from coordinate 66,368,669 downwards.
GAGACCACCGCCAGCCTCAAGGTCAGTTGAGCCAGGGTGGAAAAAATACCAGCAGCAGGCAGCAGTTCGTCAGGGGAAGCACACTCCCTGGCGAATGACTGGCTGCTGCCTTTGTACTTCCAACACCACTGTTTCAAGAACTAACATGAAACAGCGGTGGAGGTAATACAAAAGCAGCAGCCAGCAATCCGCAAGGAAGAGCACCACCCCTTACGGATCGATGCCTGCCGATCTCCTGTTAGATAAGCCAGGAGAAAAAGGAGACAGAGCGGAGAGAACCATCGTCAGGCAGATACCTCTTTTCTGCCTCCTTCTCCCCCGACCTACTTAATGAACCTTACCGGACAAAGAGCTAGCTGACTGCCGGCTCCTCCTTTTCCCCATTGCAGCATCAAACCCAAAATTCGAAGCAGCAATAAGGAAAAGAGGAACTGACAGGCAGCCCATTCTTCACACAATAATACACAACAACAACAAAACCAAACATTCACCAAAAACGCCAAACACCAAAATTAATAAAACAAAAATAAACAATTTTTTTTAAAATGCATTAATAAACAAAAAAGTAAACAACAAAATCCACAAACAAAAACATTCACAATACCAGAAAAGCACAGAAAAAACACCTAACTACAACATGAAAATACCTAACTCTAACAACACAACTACCACAAATTACACAAATAAACACCAATGAAATCACAAAAATTAAACAAACCAGAAATAAACAAACCAATTAAACAAATCTAAAACCCAACCAAACCACAAAAGAACAAACAGAAACACCTCCCAGCCCACCACCACAAAAACAAAACAAAGAAAGAACCCAGAAGAAAGAAAATCAGAGAACTCACCAGCACGTCCTCCCTCCACAAGACCGGAACAGAAATGAAGAAACAAAGACTACTTACTGGAAAAAGCCCCACCTAGAGGCCAGGAGAGAAAAAAACAAGTGAAACAAAAAAAAAGGATCCAACACTATTACTAACAGCCCCGCCTGCAGGCCGGAAGAGTAAAAACAAGTCAATAAGATTCAAAGCAGCCCTCTTGCTAACAGCCCCACCTAGAGGACACAAGATTAAAAACAACTCAAAAAAATAACAATAAATCTAAAGTTTACAGAATAAAAAAATATGTTAAATAAAAACAAAATAAGCATTTGTAGCATCCTCTGTTTATTTTTTACTCAACCCCCCCCAAACAAAACAAAACATCTAAATACAGTTTATACCAGCCCGGCAATGCCGGGCAACCTATGCTAGTTTCTTATATTATAACGACAACAGTGACTGAATGATTTCCCTCCTCTTTGTTCTGATATATGACTACCTTATATTCCTTTCCTAGGGTTTATGGCTTGTCATCTCTCCTGGCCATCTGTTTTTGCACTTAAAGGGAGAAAAAACCCTGGAGACATTCGAGAGGAGACAGTTTTTCTTGCACAGTATATATTCTATATATAATATATAGAATGTTTATATACCGGTTCAGTTCGTCTTACTTTGTCAAATTCTTTTTTTGTTGAAAATCCTATTAAGAGATGCTCTGACCTTCACAGAACTAAATTCTTTGAAGGAAGAGTTAACTTACACGATATCACAAAAAAACTTTAGTAAAGATTGTAAAATCTTTACTTGTCGTGGAGGACTCAACACCTCCTGCCCGTGCTGCTGCCTCCACCACAGCCCAATCAGGGCTCTTCCTCTTCCTCCTCACTCACTCCCTGGCCAAGGCGAGGGTACTGAGGCCGGTTCTTGCCCAGCAGTGAGGCAAAGAAGAGAAGGGGACCGGAGGGGGGTAGGAGGGGGAGGTGTTTGGGTGTGGTGTGGTGGGGAGGTGGGCGGGACCCACCATTTCTACTAACACACACACCCTGGCAATCCGGTGTGATCTGGTCAGTGCCCATCACTGAAGGGGTCTCAAACATTTGATATGATGAGACAGCCCTATCAACCTGATTGCCCTATTACTGCAAAAGTTGGATGGATGCAACTTATAAGTCACCATCCTTGGCCTATGGTTTGTGGGTATTTAACAAAATATTAGAAATGGCATCACATGCAAGAGAAGTGTGTTTTTCAAAAGGAAAGAGAAGGCAGATAGCAGGGATCAAGGGGCTGAATGTATACCAGATCTCAGTTGAAAGTATATGCAGTTCAAGAGACATTGCCCGAAGGTCTCAGTTTTGTTGAGATAATAGCAATCTTGCATCCACTAACACTGGGTATCAGTTGGAGGGGCTATTACAGCCTAATGTGATTATCCTTTGGCACTTATTTGATTCATCAAGTTCTCTTCTTGTTTCTGGCATTTTGAGACAAGCCCCTACCTTCCCCCATCACTTTGTTTTCTTGCTTCTGTTTTGTTGTTGAAAAATCCTTCTGGCAGGCCAGGGACTGAAAAAGGAGATAACAAGTAATCTGATTCTTTAGAGCAGGGGTCCTCAACCTTTTAAAGCTGTGGGCCAGTTCATACCCCCTCAAACTGTTGAGGGGCTGGACTGGTGGTCCTGCCACTGTCGCCACTTTTGGTGGTGGCGGCACAGCAGCAGCAGTAGTGGTGGTGTGGTATGGTGGGGGCCTGAGTCCCTCACTCCCCACCACCACCAGTGGCAGCAAGACTGCCCCTAGCCCCACCACTCCTCCCCTACCACCTGTGGTGGCAGGGGACTACCCCAAGCCACACACCACTCCTCCCACACCACCACCACTGCCCACCTTGAGCCAAACACCATTCCCCCCCACCACTGCTGCCACCAACAATCACCCTGAGCCACAAACAACTCCCCACACATACTATTTCCCTGCTTACCAGCCTGGAGGAGCTGCATGGTGTGGGTGAAGGAGGCACCCAGGCTGTCCTTCTTGCCCATGCTAGGTCAGTGTGACCTCTGGGAAAGTCACACTCGGCCAGAACGGCCCCTGGGAAAGACACAGCCGGCCAAGTGCGTCCACCAGGAAAGCCGCGCTCGACCAAAGCAGTCCCTGGGAAAGACATGGGCGGCCTTGTGCAGCTGCTGCTTCCACCTCCTCCTCAATCTTTGTCCCCTCTGCTTGGCTTGGCATGTCCCTAATGGTGTTCCATAGCAGGGCAGATGTTGTAAACCTTACAACATTCACCCTGCTACAGACCACCGTTAGGGACACACCAAGCCAAGCAGAGGGGACAAGGATTGAGGTGGTTGCAGCGGCAGAAGCAGCAGCTGGAGTGAGGCCAGGGCCCGGATAATTTGGTGCCACGGACTTGATCCAGCCTGTGGGCTGTAGGTTGAGAATCCCTGCTTTAGAGACTGTAAAGTACTGTAATTGCAGCTTCCAGACGTCTGTTTTCAAATGTGTTCAGATAACATAATGTGCTGTTTTGATTCTTATGGTAATGATGAGGCAACCATGTTGTGTCCAATTGTACACATTAATTAGAATCAGAGATAATCACAGGACTGTTGCATAAAGCTACAGGTGAGTAAGCCCAACTCAATCTTTTGGGATACTGGAACTTACCTCTGACTAAGAACATAGGATTGTACTATACATTTTGTGTAATTGCAGAGTTTTTCCTAATGCATTATTTCCTTTGACACAACGGCTGCTGTAAGCAAAAACAAGCAGCAACATCACTGTAAAATATAGGCCAAAATCTTCTTGTGTAGCATAGTAAATCACAGCAGAGAAGGCCCACTGAGTCAATGGGGATTTGATGAGTTAACTATTTTTAAAGTTCTATTGAAACTGGCCGTGGTTTAGATATCTGGCTGCAGAGCCAAGAGTTGAGAGTTTGTTCCTCACTCTGCTTTCAGGGAGAAGAGTCTCCTTCTTTTGTAGTTGTGGACAAGCTAAACAGTCCCAGGGCATTTCCCCATAGAAGGGAATGGTAAACTACATCTGTGTATTCACTACCTAGAAAACCCTGGAAAGGGTCACCATAAGTCAGAGCTGACTTAGGTAAAGGTAAATGTCACCCTTGCTCAAAAGTGAGTCATATCCAACTCTAGGGTTCAGTGCTCATCTCTGTTTATAGTGAAAGAGCCAGTGCTGTCTGCATCTGCAGACATTTCTATGGACATGTGGTAGGCATGACTAGACACCAGAGTGCATGGAACGCTGTTTACCTTCCCACTGAAGGGGTACCTATTTATCTACTTGCAACTTCTTGCTTTCAAACTGGCAGGAGCTGGGACAGAGACGGAAGCTCACTCTGTCATGCAGCATTCGGGTCTTCAACTGCTGACCTGCCGACCTTCCAGTCATGAAGTTCAACATCTTAACCACTAAGCCACACAGTCCCATCAGAGTTGACTTAATAGCCTGCAATTATTAAGTTCCATTGATTCTAACAGACCTGCTCCAACTGCAAAGTATAGATACACATTTAAATAGTAACAGATTTGCCTTTGAGTTAGCACTGTTGAAATCAATTTGCAGTTGAAATGGCACTAATTAAAAAGTATCCAGTGCACATAATTACACAGTACTGTAGCTGACTTAGCATAAGATATTTATGTGGTCCGTGAGTAGGGAAAGCCTGCATAAATAGTCTAAAACTACAAATTGCTGGAGGATTCTAAATGTTCTCATTCTGCTCTGTAGCATATTTCGTTCATCTGACACAAGCCTTCCTTGCTTTTATTCTTGAGGGGGAGAGGCACCTTCTTGTTTCATATTTAATTTGCACCTATTTTGCTGTTACACATTAAAGTGATGGAGACATAGGTCTGCTTTGGTTTTAGGATCTCTGCCTGCAACCAGCCATCTGGGATATCTCATGTTGGTCCTTGCTGTGTAGACAGAACGGAGGTGTGCAGAACTGGTTCAAAACCAGCATTTCTGCCCTCCATTAACCTGAAGTAGCTTGTCAGTGACTTCAGGGGAAGAGAAGGGCCTTTTGAACTTCAACTTCTTTGAAAGCACCTTCCCAAGGAATTAGTAAGCAAAGTGACTTAATGGCCATTTATTATGTGGGTGGCTGAATGGGCAGATATGGATTCCCCGTGCCCCACAGGACACGGGATAGACCAGAGACCACTGCGGTGAGACAGGCTCCCGACCAGTGGGCTCACCGGTCGCCAAATTAAGGGGGGTGAATAAAGTATAGGGTTTGATTCACCCAATTAAGGTGACCTGACCCGCGACTCTGCCGAGTAAGCAGATAGCTGATTCATGAACCATAATGACTCATCTCCCGGTTTGGGGAAATCCCTGGTGCAAACAAGCCATGTTTGCCCCTGCCTAAGCCCCAAGACAATGGTCAATCTTGTTCCCTGTTTACCCGAGTTAATTAACTTCCCCTTTGAAGGGTTTCCCATTAACATGTGTCAACGCATGAGGTAATGCCTTGCCAGAGGACAGTTTGCCACCGTTGCACTTTTTCCCTATAAATGATTCTGCCTTTGACCAATAAAGTGTCTGATCGATCCAGCAGCTTGTCTCGTGTCGTTACTTGATCAGTCCTCCTCCGGGACCTTCCGGCCCCCAGCGGCCCCGATTCCTACATCTGGTGACCCCCGACGTGATGTTACTCGCGAGTAAGAGGACCCCCGGAGAGGTCTACTCGTGAGTAACGATCCACGCAGTCCGGTTCAACGCCTGAACCGCGACCCGTTGCCCCGGAGGACTGCGCAGCACTCTGGTCGGCAGCCAGCCGGACAGAGGAGTGGCCGCGGCGAGGCATTCCTAAGAGACTTTCCTACCTACCTTTTTCCCGGCTTTGGGGAGGTTCGCGAAGGGAAAAACGCGTTCCGGTCAGGGCAGGCTGTGAGCCCCTGACATTGCAGTGGCCGCCGAGGGCCCGGGACAGGACGATCCACGCTCCGACAGCTACCCCAGACACTCGTCGCCAGAACTGTTACCTGTAAAAGGACGCGTCGACTCTCGGCCCGAGGAGGAAACTTCGAGGGACCCATCACAGGTAATATGGGAACTTGCTCTCATAGACCAAGTCCGTCCGCTAGCCAAAGAACTCGAGAGGAGGAGTTCAGAATCCTGGCCAGGGTTTTTAAGTTGCGATTTCACAGCGGAGAGCTAGCGAGACTTTTGGCGTACCTCAGGGGACACTGCCTACTTTACCCAGAAGTAGGTACGTTAACCTTGAAGCTCTGGGATCAGATAGGAGACTGCATCCAGCAGCCCCCCAAAGCGCCCGGCAGGGTAGTCAGCACATGGAAAAAGTGTAGAGGACTCTTAGAGCAGATCGAGCCAGCCCGGACAGAGGCCCTAGAACCCCCGTTAGAAGAGCCCTCAGGCCAGCCAGTCCACCCGGCTGCGCCCACGGCGCTCTGTCCGTCATTCAGCTATCAGCATAGCAGCGAGGGAAGCCTTCCCCCGGTGACAGCTGCAGACGTCACCGAAGGAACGCAAGGAATGAGGAGCGCAGGCGTTCCTCTGACAGCGCCAGCTTCCCTAGTTGTAAAGAATGCCCTTCAGCGCACAGCAGAGATAGAGCTCAAGAAGGGGGAATTGTCAGCAGAACAACTAGCTGAGCTTAGACAGATTTGTCCCATCCGCTTAGAGATGGACGCGCTCACAGGCGCGCAACAGGTAGTGCATTCCCCAGTCCCGTACAAGCTTCTCATGGCTTTACGGAAAGCAATCTCAGAGACAGGGCTCCAAAGTCGTTTTACTAGGGGCACGCTTCAGCAAGCGTGCGAGACCACCATGTGGATTCCTCACGACTGGAAAGCCGTCATGAGGATGATGCTAACCCCTAGCCAGTACATGATCTGGGACAGCGAGTACCGGCTCGAGGCACAGGCCAGAGCCGCGAGAATGGGAGGCGCGGTAATCGCTGAGCAGCTATATGGCTCAGGTGCCTTTGAGGCCATTAACGCCCAAATCAACTTGCCTCTCGCCACTCTCGAAATGTCCGCTGAAGCCGCCTATAGGGCGTACTTCAAGATCCCAGCATCTGGCAAAGCGGCTAAGAATTATACCGCTATCAAGCAGGGAGCCCAGGAACCCTACATGGACTTCATCAATCGCCTGGAAGAAGCCATCACCAGGCAGATTGACAATGAGCAAGCCCAGCAAGAGCTCTTGATCAAGTTAGCCAAGGACAATGCCAACTTGGACTGCCGTAGGATTTTGCAGTCCCTAGGCAATCGTCCTGACCTGACACTGACAGACATGATCAGAGCCTGTTCTGACGTCGGCACGGACTCCTACAAGATGAGTCTGCTGGCGGCAGCAGTGCAGGGGGGAAAGAGATCTCACCCCAAGGGAAAGACCAGGGGAACTTGTTACACTTGTGGCAAGGTCGGGCACTTCGCTAAAGAATGCCGATCCAAGGGAGGCGGACAAAGGTCCAGCCAGTCCACAGCCCCGAAAACCCCATGTCCAAAGTGCAAGAAAGGCTATCATTGGGCCAAGTTTTGTCCGAGTTCGGGAAACCGGAACACGGGCATGTCTCTGGCCCCAGTCCAAACAGAGACTTCTCTCATTCCCCAGAATCCGGACTTCCCAGAGCTGGACTAGGTTCCAGGCACATTCCAGGCACTACGAGGGCACAGGCCAGCCCCAAGGGTAGCACAGGGCTAGAATTGACTTGTCAGGCAGACGTTACATGCGACCTGCCAGGCACAGTCTATCTGGTCGATTCCCAGTACATGGGTCCCCTGCCCAGAGGCTTTTTAGGTTTAGTTTTGCCCCGTAGTGTAGCTGGAGCACGCGGAATTTTCATAATTCCAGGAGTCGTTGACTCGAATTTTTCAGGCGTTCTCCAGGTCCAACTCTGGACACACCTGCCCCAGACCATTCACAAGGGAGATTCCTTAGCGCAACTGATCATGGTTCCTTGTCACTCGCCAGCAGGCAGCCAGGGGAGGCTCAGTGACAGCTCAGAGCCCGGCTCAGCAGACCGCTTGAGCGCGGTTGAGGCAGTGCAAGGATACCAGGTCTTAGCGACAGTGGAGACCAACATTGAGTGGAAGCAGCGCCCCGTTATCGAGGTATTTTTGAACAAAAGGGTGTTCTCAGGCCTCCTCGATACCGGAGCTGATGTGTCCGTGATAAGCAGGAGCCAGTGGCCGAGGGAGTGGGCCATTGAGCCGGTCTCCGATGTGTGGGGGGTAGGTGGCGTTCAGGAAGCGTTTAGGAGCAGAGAGTGGGTAGAAGTCACCATCCCAGGGGCTGACGGCACGGCGGTAGTTCGGCCGCACATTCTTGACGTGCACGTCAACCTTTGGGGGCGAGACATTCTCCAGCAGTACGGTGCCACCCTTACCTTCGGGTAATGGCGTTGCCACTTAAATGGCTCACCGATACTCCGGTCTGGGTAGAACAATGGCCGGTTGTGGGAGAGAAACTGGTTGCCCTCAAGCAGCTAGTGAAGGAACAGCTAGACGCAGGACATATAGAGCAGTCCACTAGTCCCTGGAATTCGCCAGTTTTTGTAATTAAGAAGAAGTCGGGGAAGTGGCGACTCCTCCACGATCTCAGAGAGATCAATAAATGTATTCAGCCCATGGGTCCGCTTCAGTGCGGCATCCCGAATCCAAATATGATTCCCGAGGGGTGGGAGATCCTAGTTGTAGATCTCAAGGATTGCTTCTATACAATCCCCTTAGACCCCCGGGACCGGGAAAGGTTCGCCTTTACAGTGCCGGTTGTGAACCACGGAGAACCCACGCAGCGTTACGCGTGGAAATTTTTGCCACAGGGCATGCTCAATTCGCCCACCCTGTGCCAAATTTATGTTCACAACGCGCTGGCAAAGTTTCGAAGCCTTTACCCTAAAGCTATTGTGTGTCACTTCATGGATGATATCCTAGTGGCGTTGCCGCAACTCGGCAGCGCAGTGTTTTCCGACCTCCAGGCCAGCCTGGGGGACAAGGGTCTACTCATAGCCCCGGAGAAGGTGCAGAAAACCGAGCCCTTTTCATACTTGGGTCATCGGCTTCTCCGTTCTTTTGCCGCACCGGTTTTACCCCAGATAGTTTTACAGGACTCAGTCACCCTGGTAGAGTTACAGCAGATTTTAGGGAATATTAATTGGGCCAGACCGTATTTCCGATTGGATACGGATCTCTTAAAGCCGCTCTTCTCGCTGCTAACTTTAGGTAAGCAGCCGGCAGACCGGATAAAAATCTCTCGAGACGCGCGCTTGGCGCTCGAGAAAGTGAACCAAGTTCTCAGCCAGAGGTGGGTGGATAGGATCGCCCAGGGGCCTTACACCCCGATCCTGAATTTGTACATCGTACGGTCGGGATCCATGTTCACTGGGGCGTTAGGCGTAGACTCAGAGAAGGGAGCTAAAATTGTGGAGTGGGTTTATTTGCCTAACACATCACCACGGAACATCGTTCCGCCCCAAGAGCTGGTTTCCGCGGTGATTTACCGCGGCAGGCTGAGAGCTAGGGACATTTCAGGAAATGATTTGGCCAAAATTATGGTTCCTTTCACCAAGGAACAAATTCACCAGTTAATGCAGCTAGGTGACTCGCTTCCGATAGCCTTGGAAGGTTTCACTGGGAGTTTAGCGTACCACTTGCCCAAGGACCCTAGACTCGTTTCCCTACAGACAGGAACAGTCAGCTTGTTCGAGTTGCTCTCGCTGGTCCCGCTTCAGGGGGCCAGGACAGTTTTCACAGACGGAGGTCGCACCTATGGTGTTTTGACCTGGCAGGAGGGCGAAGCTTGGCACACGCTGCTAACTCTTCCACAGAAGTCCGCTCAGCGGGCGGAGTTGGCAGCCGTGAACCTTGCCTTGCGCACCTTCGCCCAGGAGCGTTTGAATATTATTACTGACAGCCTGTACGTAAGGAATTTGTTGCACAGTCTACCGGGAGCTTACATCACTCCCGCGATAGACAAGAATTTACTAAGTCTGTTTCTCACCGCTCAATTTCATTTGCGTAACCGCACGGAGCCGCTTTATATTGCCCACATCCGAAGTCACCAAGACCTACCGGGTCCAATTTCCGCGGGCAATAGCAGAGCGGACGCGGCCGCAAAGGAAATTCAGCAACGTTCAGTTTTGGGAGTTTTCACTACTCCAATCCAAAGTCATGCTTTTTTTCACCAAAATGCCAAGGCACTCGCCAGACAGTTCAATCTGCCGCTTTCTCAAGCCCAGGGTATAGTCCGCTCTTGCCAGCATTGCGCAGGGGCGCCGGGGGGGCCCTCGTGGGGGGTCAACCCACGGGGGACGGAGGCCAACCAGGTATGGCAGATGGACGTCACGCATGTGCCGCAGTTTGGCAGATGGCAATACATGCACGTCTGCATAGACACCTTTTCCCAGTTCGTTTGGGCCACGGCGCAGAAAGGGGAGACGGCTACCCACGTGGAGCAGCACCTCCTTTCCTGCATCGCGGCGATGGGCAAGCCACGGCATGTGAAAACGGATAACGCACCGTCCTACTGCTCTAGGCAGTTGGCCGCCTTCATGGCGACTTGGGACATCAAGCACACTTTTGGAATCCCCTACAATCCGCAAGGGCAGGCGATTGTAGAGCGTGTCAATCGGACGCTAAAGTCCTATCTTGACAAACAAATAGAAAGGGGGGAACCTCCTGCCCTCCCCAAGTCACAAGGAGCAGCACAGTTTTGCTTAAACAAGGTTTTGTTCACATATAATCACCTTAATGTTTTTTCGGATTGCACGCCGCAGGAGAGGCATTTCCGCCGTTCGGAAGCTCTCCCGCGACCAATGGTCCGGTACCGAGTGCCACCGGACCCCACTTGGAGGGGGCCGGTGCCGCTCGTCACCTGGGGGAGAGGGTATGCTGCAGTTATGTCTCCTACAGGTGTCATCTGGATCCCAGCTCGGTGTGTCAAACCCCACACGGAACCGCATGGCGTGGAACCAGACCGACCCGAGTCCGATACCGGAGATGAAGGACCTCACCCTGCACGAGAGGATCCGTCGGAGGAGGCGACAGCCGATCCCCAAAGTCACCTGGGGGATGGTCAAGGTTCTTTGCCATGACGCTCAGGACGCCGTCCAGCGCGAGGGGAAGGAACCGACGCCGGAGAACCTCACAGCAGCAGTCTTGGCCCAGATTCACGCCAACACCGTGGCGATCTCCATAGTCCTGGCCCTCTCCCTGCTTTTGGGGGGAGGCGCCCAGGCAGCCTCAATCCAGGCCGACGGTTTGTCGCCTGGTGAAGACCTGTCTACACGAATGCAGTACAACTTGTGGGAAAGGTTGGCGGGTCTCGTCAACCAGTCCGATTTTTGCTTACAGCAGGACGTTGGTTCTGCATCCATGCTCAGCACCTGTCTCATCTCGGAGTGCCATACCCCGGACGAGCACACCGAGGACGGTGCTTGGTTGCGAAAAGCATCCTTTGCCCCTCACTCTCCTACCGCCTTCTCGGCATATGCACGCTGGGGGGGACAGCAACTTACCCCAACCTTGCCGGCTGATGCAGCCACCCTCCATACCCCTCGGGTGGCGGTCAGCCCGAGCGCCGCCTGTACCCGCATGACCGGTTGCACCGCAGACGGTCAGGCACGGCGCCGCTGTATTGACCCTGGCGTTGCCAACTGGACTTGCAGTAAACCGGAGACCCTCATCTCATTGTACGCTCATGTCACCCTGCCCTCAGGGTGGTTCTTTACCTGCAACCAGCACACCTGGAACTACATCCCTGCCAATCTGTCGGACTCAATGTGTTGCATTAGTCGCTTGACACTTGTACTCCCCACCAGGGACATGATTGCCCCACGTTCTAGTGACACAAATGTATCCCATGTGAATGTTTCCCCGCTCATTCGGCACACACGCACAACCCAGTTAGACAGCTCTTGTGACAGCAGCATCAGAGTAATGAGTCCCGCTGAGTATGTTTCCCTATCCGTCAGTTTGATCGGCGTGCCGGGGTTGGCCACCGGCAACGCACGGAGAATTGGTCATTTGGCCTGCGGTTTAGCTAAAACCATCAATCATACCTCCTCAGCGATAGCGCTCCTTAATCAAGAGCAGGTGGAACTCCGCCAAGCTGTTCTTGATAATCGAGCGGCTATCGACTACCTCCTTTTATTGCACCACCTGGGGTGCGAATCTGTCCATGGGATGTGCTGTTTTAACCTTACTGACAACTCCCGGAAAATACAAAACCAGATCAAGGACCTGCATTCCCTTGTTGCAGGCATTACGGAAGGCTCCGCGTGGGGAGCCTGGTGGAATTCCCTATGGAATTGGATGTGGTCATGGATCCCCTGGGGGTGGCTACAGACGGTGCTTCAGATAGTGGTGGGAATAGCCATACTAGGCATTACGCTCTGTTGCTTTGCTCAGTGTATTCCCTCGCTGATCTCCAAGTGCCGCCCCAGAGGGAAATCCCGTGACGTCATCCCAGCTCAACAGCTGATGCCTATCTTGCGTAAGGTCGCCGGTCAGGTTCTTAAATAGAAAATAAAGGGGAGATATGGATTCCCCGTGCCCCACAGGACACGGGATAGACCAGAGACCACTGCGGTGAGACAGGCTCCCGACCAGTGGGCTCACCGGTCGCCAAATTAAGGGGGGTGAATAAAGTATAGGGTTTGATTCACCCAATTAAGGTGACCTGACCCGCGACTCTGCCGAGTAAGCAGATAGCTGATTCATGAACCATAATGACTCATCTCCCGGTTTGGGGAAATCCCTGGTGCAAACAAGCCATGTTTGCCCCTGCCTAAGCCCCAAGACAATGGTCAATCTTGTTCCCTGTTTACCCGAGTTAATTAACTTCCCCTTTGAAGGGTTTCCCATTAACATGTGTCAACGCATGAGGTAATGCCTTGCCAGAGGACAGTTTGCCACCGTTGCACTTTTTCCCTATAAATGATTCTGCCTTTGACCAATAAAGTGTCTGATCGATCCAGCAGCTTGTCTCGTGTCGTTACTTGATCAGTCCTCCTCCGGGACCTTCCGGCCCCCAGCGGCCCCGATTCCTACAGGCAGAGTCGCCAAAGAACGTCTGGCAGCTGACCCTGTGAGTTAATAACCGCCTCTGCAAAGATCAAAGGAAGCTCATCTGTAACTAGCTGTCACACATGACAATTTACTTCTTTCTTGTCTAATGTTCTAACCTGTGTAAGTGATTTATTACTCCTGCAGAGTGATTTACCGTCATAGTTCCACTGTTCCATAGCTAGGGAATAAATGGAAGGATGTGTGGATAGATGTTTGGTACAACACTAGTGTTGGTTTGTCATGGCCTATAGATTGTAGGTCCCCACAAAGCACAGTTTCATATAAGATTCATTGCATCTTAATAATGTACATGTGTTTCTCTCATGGCTGAGGAACTGAAGGAGCTCCTGATTATGAAACTGCATGTATTTTCATAGAAAGAAGGATTCAAGGCTTAAAACTGGAGCTTTCCCCTTTTGCAGATCAATGAAACTTCCTTTTTAGGAAGATACTCCTTTTTGAAGCCATTCCACACTGAGCCATTCCATACTGAGCAGTGGGAAGATAGTCCTTTGGGAGCTACTTTTGAATTCTAGATGGTGTCAGCATATCATTATACATTTTCTTCTCAAAAATAGCTTTCCAAGATACTATTAAAGACTACTGGAGCTCCACTTTACAGAGATAAAGTCATGTATTTGCCTCCTTTTTCCAAAGGGAAAAACTATGTTACTATAGTAAAACCTCGCATAAAGAATGCCTCGCTTAGAGACTAACTCATTTAAAGAGCAGAATTTTATCTGAATGGTTGCCTCGCTTAACAACTAAAACCAACCAAAAACTCACTTAACAACTAAATTGGGGTTCACAATCCCCCCTTCCAGAAGTTACAATTGGTCACTTACAATGGTGCTTCGCTTAAAGAGCAAACGCGCTTAAAGAGCAATCCCGTGGAACACATTATGCTCTTTAAGCGAGGTACCGCTGTACTGTATCTGTAAAACATAGTATCATAGAAACTAAATAATGCCATACTATTTAGAAACTAAAAGCATGCCTTTGTGCATGAGCAATTATAACTGCACCAAAGCCTGTGCTTACTTTCTGATGACCAATCACAAAACAAAGTCTGCAATCAGCTGCTTCTCAGTAATTAAGGAAATCCTGCTGCTAACACTGTATTGTCCAGTTTGCCACCTCTTCTTGAGTGGTTTGCTCCTAATGCAGCACTTCGCCACAGAAAATAATGACAGAATGGGACAGGGAAAGAGGCACAAAGAATATTAAGACTTCTAAACAAATGGCTCCTAATTCTTTTCCTCCCTAATTTTTTCTTTTCCTGGCAATAAAAATGTAGAAAAGGTAGTGGCAATATAGAGGAGGATTATGAGGTGAAGACAATGTCTGGATTTCCTGTGTTCTTGTTCAGTTGCACAGTTGGGTCTGACCCTTTGTGACTGACCCATGGAACACAGCATGCAAGACTTCTCTGTCATCAACCATGCTCTGCAGTCTGCCAAGATCCACGCCCACCATATCAACAACACTATTTTTGCCATCTCATCCTATGCTGCCACTTCTCCCTTTGCCTTCCACCTTTCCCAGCATCAGGGCCTTCCCCAGTGAGCCCTCTCTTTGCACTTGGTGGCCAAAAGTATTTGAGCTTCAGCATCTGTCCTGCCAAGGAGTAGTTAGGTTTGATTTCCTTTAGGATTGACTGATTTGATCAGTCCAGTCTCAAGAGTCTTCTCCAGCAGCACAGTTCAAAGGTGTCTATTCTTCTGCACACAGCCTTCTTTATGATCCAGCTCCCAAAGCCATACATTACTACTGGGAAGACCATTGCTTTAACTATGTAGACTTTTGTCAGCATGGTAATGTCTCTACTTTTTAAAAAGCTGCCTAGGTTTGCCACAACTTGCCTTCCAAGTTGCAGTCATCTGCAGTGCTCTTGGATCTCAAGAAAGTAGAGTTTCATAATTTACAGGTCCACTCACAGACATGCCAGGGCAATGAAAGGGTTTCAGATCTTATAGGTCCAAGGCCAACCCAATGTCCATTTGGGGGTCTGCCATTGTTGTAGACATGAGTATCAATTCTGCAGTTTTGGAGCTCCTTAATGTTGGAGAGGAGTTCCAGGCTGGAAGCGCTATTTTAGTGGTGGAGCAACATCTCCACGCTGCACCCCACATCCCATTAGGCAGGCAATACAAATTAGTGTAGGAGAGATGTGATTCTAGCAGACCAATGCTGTTGAGAAATATTTCAGAGGAATTTTGGCTGTTTCTTATCAAAGACAATCTGGCAAGGGGAGGGAAACTGCATAATTATTATTATTATTTTTATTTTTAAAAAATCTGAACAGCAGGAACTCTCAGTCTGGAAATATTTTTGGAGTGATGTGCCATCTTTACCTGCATGCTATTCAGTTCCAGGTGGTGTGGTCATAATTGAAAATAAGAATTCCCTAATAAACCACATAGAGAACAATTCCTTATGTGTACCACATGGTAAGCTGATTTATATTGTTTTGACTGAATTTCACCTTGAATGAAAGCTACTCATTTTGGAAACATCTGGTGCTCAGAACACACACAGCTTTAGCAAACAACAGTTCTTTCAATTTTTGTGGCTTCCACAGTTTGATCCCTTCTTGCCAATCTTCAGGAACCCAAAGAGTTTGCCACAGTCTAAACCAATCTCATACTTTTTCCTTGTGGCTGTTTACGTGACCAACTTGACTAGGCTGAACTGTCCTTTTAAAATATATATGGCATGTGCTGTATCCTAACCACTCATTCCCTTTTCTTTGACCTGCCCTTTGTGGGGAGGATGGAATGTTAAATATTTCTTGTGGGTCTGCCCAGCCTTGTCCTTTATTTAAACTTACTTACTCTCCTATTTCCCTTTTCTGGGGCACTTTTAAAGATATTTGCTTTCCTGTTCTAAATCACAGAGCTTTGGCAGAGTGTAGTGTTGGAAAATTAGTCCCTGCGATCTTTGAATTTACAAGTATTTCATATAACATGAAGCCATTGAATGGACGTGCTAATGCAGGCTATTGAAACCATGAAGTAGTTTGCTGGTAACAAGTACCTGATTTATAAAAGCAGATACGTTTTGGATAGAGGGAAGAAAATATTTACGGAAATTGTTTGTTTATATGCCACCTTTCTCCCAGAATTGGGACCCAAGGACACTATAAAACTGTAACATATTAAAATACAATAAAATAGCAAACAATAAAATTGAATTTCAATTAAAACTTTTAAAGTAAACTAAAATAGTAGTACTAGTCTATATAACTAAAATGAAGGTGTCGCGCTGTATATTACCAATACACAGTGTGACACCTGCACCCCCACCTGGACAACGGCAGCCCTGCCTACCTCGTACTCCAGGTGTGTCTGGCGCGGGGTACCAGCAGCATGATCTGGGAGCCATCACCCCAAAAAGGGGGCATGAAGAGAGTTTCCCCAGTGCCCGGGGGCATGGCACCGAGGCCTGCACTGCGCCTGCCCAGAAATCCAGCACGCATGCACGGTGTGCGCATGCCCACAAGGCAGTGGGGACAGCGCCAGGCTGGATATATGACCTTGCGCCTGCCCCCAGAAGCCAGAGATGTCGAGGACCTGGACCATGCCACCACTCCGGGAATGCCACCACTCTGAGGACGCCGAGGAGAGGAGACAGGAGACTACAATGACCCGGACCACGTTCACACACTGAGGAGGAGAGGAGATGGGAGCTGACGCCGAAAAGCCAGACCACACCGAGGAGACGCCGCCCGGAAGAGGAGAGCTGTCAAGGAGCCAGTCCACGCCGCCATGCTGAGGAGATGCTGCATGGAGGAGGAGGTAAGATGAGAGCTGCAGGACCACCCCAGCCACCGAGGAGACGGGCCCCACTGCAACGCCGAGGATGCCACCCGTGAGAGGCGAGGAGATGGGAGCCGAAGGAGCAGCAGCAGGTAGGCCTTCCAGGGAAAGGGTGGTGGCAGCCCTGGTGGGGCCCACAGGGGGCCAGCAGGTGAGGGAGGAAGACTGGCTTCACTTTTTGGGGTGGGGCAGTCATGTACGAGGAGGCCCGGAGGGGAGCAGGGCCCCCAAGCTGGGGGGCATGCACACACGGGGTAGAACACGGGGGGCACATGTGGGACACGGCCTGGCAGGATGAAAGTGGGAAAAGGTTTCACCCAGGGGGCATGTGAGGGGCATGTGCACGCACCTGTGCATGTGGGGGCAGGGGCATTCAGGAGAGGGGGGACATTGCCAGGGGGCAGCGCACAAGGGACAATGCGGGGGGGGGAAACCATAGCAGCAAGGCCGCTGCAGGCGGCCGCTGCACCTGCCACAGCACCACAGGGCAAGGCAAAGCCACCGCACAGAGGGCAGGTAAGGCCCAGCAAAGCGGGTACCTCTGCTAGTTTAACTTTAAAAAAGAACAACCAGCCCATCTGCAGGGAAAATGCAATTTCTTAACTGTCAAAGGCCTGCTTAAATGATAAAATCTTCACTGCCCCTGGAAAGAGACCCTCCCCTCTCTTGGCAAACAGTTCCAAAGCCCAGGTGCAGCCACTGAGAAGGCCATCTCTAAAGTCCCCAACAGATGGAATTCTGAAAGTGGTGGAATCACGAAAAGGGCCTTTCCTGCATATCATAAACTCCAGGAAGATTTGTTTAGG
Source organism: Bradypodion ventrale (assembly GCA_035047345.1). NCBI lineage: Eukaryota > Metazoa > Chordata > Lepidosauria > Squamata > Chamaeleonidae > Bradypodion > Bradypodion ventrale. Next base: position 66,351,150 of record JAWDJE010000001.1, on the reverse strand, counting down.
AGATTATGGTCTATCAGATAGCCTGGACCCAAGTCATATAGATCATAATCAGCACCTTCAATTGTGCCTGGAAACAGATTGGTAACCAGAAAAACTGATTGAGAGACAGAGTTATTTATTTGCCATTACTCACCACCATTAGCAATCTGGCTGCACTGTTTTAGTCCAGCTGTTGTTTTTTTAACACACTTCAAAAGCAGTTCTATACAAGGCACATTGTGGTAATCCACACGGGACTACACCATGTGTCACTGTAGCCAAGCCACACATTTCCAGGAATGGGTGCAACTAGAACACCAGGTTTAGTTGTGCAAACGTGATTTTTCAGGGGCAATGTAATATCATCCCTCTCAGTTTATGTCCTTAGTCCTTGAACTGCCTTTCAACTATCTAGGAGCACTTTTGTCTTGCCTGGATTAAGCTTCTACTTGTTTTACCTCATTCAGATCATGATTGACTCCAGATGCTGGTTTAGCACTTAAATAGTTACTTTATATTTTGATGGAAAAGAAATATCAAGCTGGGTATTATCATGTCAGACTCTAGGGGTGTAGGCAGCTGGCATGAACATCAAGACTCAGGGCAACCAGGTAACAGGCCATACCGTAACTGTATCTTAGTTCCAAGTGCAAATGTGAGTGAAGCCAGAGATGCTGGATTGGTCCAGACAACAAAAGCATAGTCTAAACAAGTCAGAAGACAGGAGATCTGGATAACTGTTATGTATGTACAATGCCACATGTTCATCCTGATCATCAACCAATAAACCTGTGTTAGTCCTTACTGCGACTCCTTCTTTGTCTTCTGTGCAAGACACTAAAATAACAGACACAACAGAGAACCCTTGGGGGACTGGAACAAGGCAGAGAAAGAATTCTAGGAACAAAGCACAATAGCAGTCCACAGGAACCAGACAGAACTCTTCTGAATCAGGAACAAGGCAGGAAATCTTCTAGAAACCAGGAACAAGGCAAGGGATTTTCAGAACCAGGCACAAGAAAGAGAGCCTAGAGCCAAGCAAATGCAAGTCTCCTGATCTCCATTGCTAAGGTAGCTTCTGAGAGGAAGGACCAGTTCTTATATAGCTAGGCCACCCCGGGTCTCCAGGTGGAGCCTATGAAGGTCCGGAACCTTCTCACCAGGGCTCTCAGGTGGGGTTTAGCAATTGCAGCAGGGTAAGGGTCCAGTCCTGAAGGACTTAGCACAGCTGCTCCCAGGCTGAGGGCTCCAGACTTGCAGGGCTTAGAGGAGAAGCTACAAATCCTGACACATCAGCATTTTTGTGGCAAAAAAACCCTCCAAAGCCCGAGATGTCTCACAGAGGTTTCAAGTTTATATTGAATAACAAAGGCCCTGTTGAGCCTCTCAGCGCCATCTTCTGGGATCAGTCTTCCAGGAAGAAGCAGAACCACTGTAAAATATTGCTACCACGTCTCATCTCACATAAATGGCCTCAAAGGATTTTGTGGTTGATGGTGTTGAAAGCTGCTGAGAAGTCTAGCACAACGAACAGGGACACATTTCACCTATCCCGTTTCCATTACAGTTCACCCAAGGCAACCCAAGGTGATTCTGTTCCAAAGCAGACCCTGAGGCCAACACGCATTAAACTGTAAGCCGTGCAACATGGCCATCGTTCCTATTAATGGGGTGGATATCTTTGCTAGAGAGGTAGCTTGGAAATAATAAGCTACTGACAAATTAATTTATTTTCCCAACAACTAGGGTATAAATACATTACCTTATTAGTGTAAGTGACTGATGAAATGGCAACAGTTTAATTGTATTTTTAACTTATTTTTTTATATTTATATTCCTTCTTTTCTCCCCAATAAGCGTTGAGTGATAATTTCAGGGTTCTCCTCTGCTCCATCACGTCATCACAACAACTTAACGAGGTAGTTCAGGCTGAAAGAATGTGACTGGCCTGAGATCATGTAGGGAGTTTCATGAGCAAGGGGGGATTTAAACCCAGGGATCCCAAGTCCTAGGCAGATATACTAATCACTACACCACACTGGTTCTGGTAGTGCAATTTTAGCTTATCAGTTACTTTGATAGGTTTTATTTTATTTTAATTAATTTATTTATTTATTAAATTTATATCCCGTCCTACTCAACCCAAGGGTGACTCAGGGTGGCTTAATGTGGCTGTGGCCTCACTGTATGGAGGCAATACATGGTTTCTAATGTATATGCCAGACAATACTGTTTAACATTTATTATGTTAAAAATGGGTTTAACTAGAAGGTTTAAAAAACAACAGCACTAAAGAAGAAGTCTGTTTGGGGCAAATAACGAGAAACTAAAAATAATATTTTAATGTAGAACTGTTTTCTTACTATGAATGACTAAGGTCCATATCTCATGACAATGTAGAAATAAAAGTGTCTCCTTTAACATGTAACAGTCTGTTTCACAAGTGTGTGGTATTGGTCTATATATTACAAAAGTGGTAATCACAAAAGTGGTTAAAGTCCACCGGACTTTTTCGGAATTACAAGCTTCCTCAGACCAATAATTCTGTACAATCTGTAAAGATAAATTGCAATCTAAACAAGCTGCTCAGATTTATCTAACACATATTTACAACACTATATACCGTATTTTTGGGACCATAAGACACACTTTTTCTCCCCCAAAAGTGGGGGGGGGGGGGAATGAGGGTGCATCTTTTAGTCCAAATGCTGGTCTTCAGCCAGCTGTGGCTGTTGTAAAAAAATTCATGGAAATTCTTAATATTTATTTATTTATTTATTTATAATTTACATTTATAGCCACCCACTTATTGTGGCAACTCAGGGCAGTTTACAAATTAGTGCAACAAATAACAGTAAAATAACAATAGACAACAGAAAAAACAAACAAAATGAAATAGTCACAGTCCTCCCCACTGAACCGTTGTTGGGGGCTGGGTCAGCGGCAAAGTCCCTCCCGGAAGTTGATGGGTGTCCAGGGTCAGCGATCAACGGCAGCATCCTCGTCCGCCTGCACAGCTGGGGTGGTATCTTCGGCCACCCACAGGGCCGGGGCAGCATCTTCGGCCGTCCGCTCCACCAGGACAGCCCTTTATCCCCCTGGACAGCTGGCGGGAGTCCATTGTAGACAGTGGTGTCCTTGACCGACCACACAGTTGTGTAAGCTATAGTCATTTTGTTAATTCTTCTCTTTGTCTCCATTTTTAATGCCAACAAAGGTTTCATCATCATCATCATCATCATCATCATCATCATCATCATCATAATAATAATAATAATAATAATAATAATAATAATAATAATAATAATAATAATAATAATAATAATAATAATAATAAATTTTTCTGGTGACCACAAGAAAATAATGTTTTTATCTCACGTAGGGAAACATTTACACATATTTATAAAATATATAGCAAACACATGTGACAGAATTATGTGGATTTCATCTCTTTGCTTAGGTATGTATGACAGTAAAAATACAACCATTTTATTCAACACTAGCAAGGGTACCCGGACTTCGTCCTGGGCAGTCTGGGGGTGTGGTTGTTGGGTGAGCTACAGGGGTATTTGCGGCCTTCCCCCCGCTCCACTCCTGGTGTCCTGCATGCCTTTTGCCGCCGCTGTGGACGGGTGTGGGTGGTTTCCCCGCGGGCCTGAACATGGTTGCAGCCATTGTGGTTTGGGCTGGAGCTGGGACGGCACACGCATCCCTTCCTCTCTGTGTGTCTCTGTCTAGCTCTATCTTTCTGTCACACTCTATCTATGTTTCTCTTTCTGTGTGTTTCTCTCTCTGTGTCAGTCACACACACACACACACTCACTCACACACACACACACACACACACACACACACACACACACACAGAGTGGGGGAGTGGGACATACAGGATCAGTTCCAGGGGTGTTTGAAGGCCTGCTGGAATGTACTTTACATCTCTTCCTTATATGTTAAGAAGATTATCTCAGGAATTCCAGGACCTTTCCCTATCAGTCATTCACTCTCAACTAATCACAGTCCAACATGCAAATCAGCTCTTTCCAACATTCTATTTCCAGGCCTTGTTGTTAACCTGCCGTTTTTTTCTCCCAAGGCACCTTGGGAGTTGTAGTTCCCATTCTGTTTCCCATTTTGTGGGGTGCAAGCCCCACTCTCGGCCTCCGGACCTTTGTGGGGCTGATTTCAGTGGTGTTAGGTAGGTGTGTACGAAGCATTACAGGATAGGCTCCAGGAGTGTGGGAGCCTTTCCCGTACACGTACCTTACATCTCTTCTTTATAGGTTAAGACAGAATGTTTGAGGTAATATATATCAGATAAGAGCAGAAGTAGCTTATGGGCTGAATGATTGAAGAACTCTTGTGGACCACATCTGGCCAGTGGACTGCTATAAAAGCTACTTCTCACATAGCTGTTTACTCTGAAAGTTGTCCAATGAATGTCTAATCTGTCTACCTATAGCTAGAAATGCCCTTATATATCAATTTCTACAAATGTCACAGTTCTTCCAACAGATTTCCCCCTCTTCTTTTTGTTAGAAAATATAGTTGAGATAGAAAACTCAGTACTGATTTTTAGCACACTTTCAAAGAAATGAATCCCCCCCCCCATTTCCAAGCTTTTAGCCAAACATTGTGAGAACAGATGGAGGTTTAAAGCGTGTTCAAACTCCATCTGACTAATCTATAATAAGAGATCTTGAGATTTTTAAAAACCCTATTCTCACTGACAAGATACACACTACAGATATATAAACAAAAGCTGTAGATGTATGCTTGCATATCCTAATCTCTCTTTGAACATAAGACTGAAAAATAATAAAAAATGCAAAGAATGCAGGAGGGAGGCGATACCTTTATTTGGATTACTAAAAAAAAGTTGCAAGCTTTTGAGATCAAAAAATCTCTTCATCAGGCAGGCATAAAATTTAAAAACAATGCCTTGAAAGTGAGGTTAGGAACTAGGAGTGGTGTCTAATCCATATAAATTATTGTAAAAAAATAAATAGAAGATGATTTCATTCCTGGTTCATTCATTCACAGTACAAACAAAAACAGAACTTGGTCATGCTGTACAGTCAACTGACTTGGGTTCAGAAGGCTAGATTGACTCCACAAGCCACTAGTGCTTTACTTGACTGATGTAACAGGACTGTATTTGGGAAAAGATAAATATATTATCCTATATCATTCCTCAGTAGAGATATTTCCTTTAGGAGCCCATGTAATTTAGGGCTAAACAGCCTAAACTATTAATGAAACCAACTTCATTGTTACAAATGGCACGTCCTTTAGAGGTACATAAGGCTTATTTATCTTGCCACATGTTCTGTAGCTTGCAAGTTCTAACTGAGCTTGCTTTTGTTTAATGACCAATTTCATTTTGATTGGGAGTTAAAAATGGACTTTATTTGTGAGATGATGGCATTGACACTGAAGCTTTGAAGGAATTTGTTTCTGAAAGGATAAGTGCCATGAATACAGAGAATAGGGTCTCTTGCTGTCCTCTCTTCTCCCAAGAGGTTTTAACACTACCTCACTTGAATTAGAGACATCACTCCATACCTTGCAGGGTGGGAGTGGAATCAAGGAATGCTCTCTGCCCTTGCCTGATTTCCTGCTTGCCAATCTTAACAACAACTGCTGTATTTTTTTAGCTGTAGCACGGAAGACATATTGCTGTGTTGTATTCTCTTATGTTATTCCTATTGATGGAGGCTGGATATCCATTATTAGGCATCTTCTTCTTCTTTAAGTAGTGGCTCAAGTAGTTAAGACATTAATTGGGAGGTGGAAGGTCAGCATTTCAAAAAACCGAGTACTGCATGATGGAATGAGCACCCATCTTTGTCCAAGTTCCTGCCAGCCTAGCAGTTCGAAAGCAAGAAATTGCAAGTAGATAAATAGGGAGCACTTCTGTGGGAAGGTAAACAGCGTTCTGTGCATTTCAGTGTCTAGGCATGCCTGCCACATGTCCACGGAAATGTCTGCAAATGCAGACAGTGTTGACTCTTCAGCTATAAACAGAGATGAACACTACTGAACCCTAGAGTCGGATACGTCTGGCTTTCAAGCAAGGGTGAGCTTTACCTTTACCTCTTTTTTAAGTACCATATCCAATTCTGAATATTGGCTATCCTCATGCCAATTGTCCATGAAGTCTGTCCTGAAAATATAATGCAGTGGCCTTTCATCTGCATTCTGCATCTGCCCCAGCCCTGTGGAACCTCTTACCACCCGAACTGCATCTCCAGTCGGAATTACTCCCTTTAAGAAAAATGCTAAAGACTTGGCTATGCCAGCGGGTGTGGGGCATGACTGGCTCCACTACTCAATCCCGCTGGTTTGTTTAGCCTGTGTGGGGGATTCTTCTTGTCCTGGTTATCCTGTTTTAATGTGGGTGAGGGTATTTTTAATGATAAATTGTTAGTTTTATGTGTTTTTAACTCTGATTTTAGTTGGGGGGTTTTAGGCAATGTTTTTAGCTGCTAATGTTGTAATTGGTTTTTGTATTGTATTTTCCCCTCTGTTGTTAGTCGCCCTGAGTGGTGCTTGCACCAGGAGGGCAGGGTACAAACAAACAAACAAACAAACAAACAAATAAATAATGACACCTGTATTACTGATCCAGTTCCGTGAGTCAGTTTCTGGTCCTGAACCCTTTTGTTACACAAAGTCCTCATTGGCTCCAGGCCAGTATTTATTAAGCTGCTGCCCTCCATCAAGATGGATTCAAGTGAGATTTAATCCATTTAGGAACCATCACCCTTCCATGTGGACTTTGGCACCCAAGGCCGCTAGTCCTCAGGGTTGTCAGGTCAGTTATCTGCCACACCTGACGAGCCGTGTTGAGTTGCTGACAGCATAATCTACTCTATTAACATAGTAGGATAACCTGGCCAGACTTGTATTACTTGTATTATTACGGGTAAAGGAGTGATTTTACCCTTGTTATAAAATCATATTCAAGTGTACTTAGGGTTCCTAGGTCACCAGCGTCTCATCCCCTAAAATTTCATGACCGAGCTATTAAACCTAGATTCTCACAATGCTGTACAAGGTGCATCTACCATCAACAACAGCAAACAGTGTGTGCATTTGTACAAGGTAGACAATGTATGAATTTAAAGGGTGACATGTGAATTCCTGTAACACCAACAACTCTAGAACATGCAGGTTAACTGAAAAGACCAGATTGTTTCTGAGCATGTTTGAATGACATATCCTAAAAACTGTGAGAATGCAAGCGCGGCGCCAAAATGGCCGCCGCGCCCTTTGCGGGCCCCCCCCCACAGGACAGAGAATCCGGGTAGTTAGGGGCGTGGCCAGCTCCCTTATAAAAGGGGTGGCCACGAGGCAGCCGAGCTGCCATTTTACCTCAGCGACGGAGCGGAGAAGTCTTTTCCCCTGTGTCTCCGTCGCTCTTGAGCCTACCGGGAAGCCTTTTGGGTAGCGATTCTGCCTTGCCGGCTTCCCTTTGCTTCGGTGGAAATGCCTTCGAAGAAGAAGGCAGCTTCGAGTGCGGCTCGCGCGGTTAGGAGGCGCAACCCAGGTCGGAGGACCGCGGTGCTGCCTCCTCAGCAGCCGCCTTTGCCCGCCCCTGCCGGGGCCGGCGGAATGGGGTCTATTGCCCCTTCGCCCGGAGTGGGCAACCAGAGTGCGGGCGCGGAGGGGGTTCCGGCCCGCGGCCCGCGAGCGGTGGACACCGCTCCTCCACCTGCCCATCCTGTTCGGCCTACTCCTCTTGGGTCGCCCCCCTGCCTTGGCAGGTTTCTCCACCGACCCTGCCGGGCTTTGGTGCTGGCCAATGGCCATATTCGGGTCCTGGGTACAGGGGCCTGTACCCACGCATGGACCAGGCGGGCCAGCCGGCCCTTCGCCCCAGGTTAACGTGGAAGTCAGGCGGGGGCCCCCCCTCCTTTGGGGTTCCTTTTGAGGCGCTGTCTTCAGGAGGACAACAGCCGACAGGGAGGGTTGAGCTGCTGCAGGCGCGTGGCGCGGTTTCGGCCACTGCCTCGCAGCTCCCCAGCCAGCAGCCAGGTGCAGGTTCTCCGGGGATGAGCTCTACGTCGGTCGTGAGCTCCGACGCCCCCAGTGGGCCGGAACCCCCGGTGGGGGCGGCCCGCGGGGGTGCAGCATGTGAGTATACGGTGTAAGCGAGTACATCCACACACATTCCCAATATGGGGTGGGGCTTTCCAATCGCCTTGGCCTCGCGCGGGTGGTGCGGCGGTGCACCCGCTGACGCCTCACCCGGCGATGACAGCTAACACCCAGGGCCCCGTGGTGGGGGTTGTTCCCTACCCTTAGGGGAATGTTTTGGGTGGCCGGGTTGGTCCAAGCCCCTATTCCTTACCGATGAGTGACCACTTGGCACAGGCCGCCAGAGAGTAAATTTGGCGGGGGGAGTACGTGGATATCTTCTCATTCCTAAACAGTGTGCCCACCAAGGAGAGAGGGAGGGGCAGAATGAGAAGGATAGTGGCAGGCACGTTGTCGCAAGCCACCAAGTATGTGGGCCAAATGGTTGCCGGCCTGCATCGTATGCATGGCGGTGTACCTTAGGGCATGGCCGGATTTGGCAATTCCGATGGTCCAGTATTTGGACAACGCCTACCGGGCGATGATTTACTTTCCGGGCCCAGCGTGGTTGGCTTGTGACGAGGGATGCCGTAGGCGGATTTCCCCGCACCCCGAGATTAGGCGGGATGAGCCAGGCTGTGGCTTTTGTACGTGACGCCCACGCGCCCTGCACCCGGGGAGATATACCATTGTGGGCATGCGGTTCAGCGGGCGGCCCCAGCACAGGTCACCTGCCAGGGGGCGGGGCGGGGGGTTCCAGCCCGCCGGCTGTGCTGGACTTTTTGTCCAATGGCTCCTCTAAGGGGAAGACTTGCAAATACAGACAGGAGTGTCCCACCTGTGTTGGGCCCCATGCGGCCTCTGCCTGTCCCAGGCCTAGAAGGATGCGGGGCAGAGGGTGGGGCAGACAGGGGGCTTGCAAGACTGCCGCAGATGGATCTAGTTCACCGAAGGGCTCCCTCCCCATTTAAGGTGGACATGTTGGAGCGTTGGCTCACATGGTGCCTGAAGGGGGAGGATGCGGGTATCCTTCAGGGTTCTAGGCAGGGGTTCCGGATCCCTTTCATGGGTAATAGGTCCCCTCAGGATGCCCCCAATCTTTTATCCCTTAAGGGGAGGGAGGAGGTGGCTGCTGCCAGCTTTGACGAAAGGGTCTATGCGGGCAGGGTCGTTGGCATTGTCCCGCACCCCCGTCCTGGGGAGCATATTGTTCAATGATGCCATGCCTTTTGGCTATTCCTTTGGGGCTCGGTATTCGAGCGTTTCACCATTTTCCTAGATTGCGCTTTTGTCCGCAGGTCAGGGTCCCGGTCTGTAGCCCATTCCCTGGATGGTTTTATTCGGGGCTGAACGGGGCTGGGACACGTACCCACGTCTCCTCAACACATTTCAGACGCTAATGGAGGAACTTGGTGTCCCTTTAGCGCCCGAAAAGACCGAGGGCCCATCTCCACAGCTAGTATTCCTGGGGTGGAGAGTAACACGATAGCGCAGGATTCTAGGTTGCAGCAGGATAAGGTGTCAAGGCTAGTGGCCCTTGTCTCGGTCTTGCTGGCCGGGCGCATGGCATCACTGAGGGAACTTCTGGTGCTACATGGTCACCCCAGTTTCGCTGGCAGGGTCGTCGCACCGGGCAGGGCATTTGCTCTGCGCTGGTGCGACGCCATGGCGGGATTATCCAGGCCCCATCACAGGCTCAGATTTACCCAGGGTATCGGGGCAGACGTGCTTGTCTGGCCATAGATCCAGAGGTAGTTCAACGGGGTGTCATTTTGGGGTCTGATTTCCTGGCTCCCCCCTTGCTTTCAGATGCGGTCCGATGCCTCATGATTCCTGGGTTTCTGGGATGTACTTCAATTGGAAGTGGGCCTATGGTGGGTGGCCACCATCCTGGGCAGGCAAAGGGTTGCCTGCATGGTCTCACGTATCTGGAATGTTTCCCTATCCTGGGTGCTTTGATGCTATGGGGCAAGAGGTGGGCCAACTCGGTTGTGCAACTTGGGCATGGCAACGCGGCTGTTTTCCGCATCGTCACCGCACAGGATTCCAAATCGCCCGGGGTTATGGAGCTAGTTAGTTGGTTTGTGTTATGCAACCTGTGCCTCAACGTTCCCTTCAGGGCCAGGCATGTCCCAAGGGTTGATAATGATATTGCTGCTGCTTTGTCCCGCCTGCAGATCTCCCGGTTCCGTGCCTCGGCCCCCGGATGCGGAGGAATTTCCCTCGCCACTCCCGGATGTGAGATGGACCGTTGGCAAGGAGAGGTGAACCGGGCGATGGGCCTGTCACTAGCGCCATGCATGAGTAAGGCGTATCACCACGCATTTAGTTCCTTTAGAGTATTATGTACCCGATTCTGACTGCCAGGAACCTGGCCTTTTCCAGTAGCCCATGTTCTGCGGTTCACGATTTACCTGTATCCCCAGGGCCTTGCACCATGCACCATAGCATCTCAGCTGTCGGGTTGGCTTTTATGGCCAAGGTGGGAGGTCGTGTGGACAGCACCAATGACTTCCGGGTGAGACATGTTGGGAGGGGTGGGTGCGCGTGCCCGGGCGTTTCCCGGGCGACCGCCACCCCATTTACCCAGGGGTTTTTTGACCCAGTTGGCCCGGGGCTGGCCTGGCCTCTGTTTTGATAGATGAGGCAGCCCACTTCATGCGGCTACAACGGTGGCCTTTTTGGAGTCCTCCGCGTCGGCGAGCTTGAGATGCTGAGTAAGGCGGATGCAAGAGTTTCCCAGGGTTTTTACCCAATTGGCCCGGGGCTGGCCTGGCCTCAGTTTTAAGAAATGAGGCAGCCCACTTTATGCGGCTACAACGGTGGCCTTTTTGGAGCCCTCCGCATCGGCGAGCTTGAGATGCTGAGTAAGGCGGATGCAAGATTTTCCCAGGGTTTTTACCCAATTGGCCCGGGGCTGGCCTGGCCTCTGTTTTGGAAATGAGGCAGCCCACTTCATGCGGCTACAACGTGGCCTTTTTGGAGCGCTCCGCGACAGCGAGCTTGAGATGCTGTATAAGGCGGATGCAAGTGTAGGGCACTGGAACTCGAGGATGTCTATATTGCCAAAGACTGGGCCCAGTTGAGGATACGCTCCTCTAAGACAGATCAGCATGGCGTAGGCAGTGGTGTAAGACTGCTACGGTGTTCTTTGGCAGACATCTGTCCGGTTGGTGCCCTACAGGAATTCCTGGCACTGCGTGGCAGGCACCACGGCCCGTTTTTCTGTCACCAAGATGGGTCTCCCCTTACTAAATTTCAGTTTTGAAAGGTGACAGCCAGAGCCCTCACCAGGGTGGGCCTACCAGGTGCCCGTTATGGCACACATTCATTCCGTATTGGTGCAGCCTCTACAGCAGCTGCTTTTGGGTACTCTGGGGCTGACATACGCAGCATGGGGAGGTGGGGCTCGCAATGTTTTCAGTTTTATGTGCGCCCACTCCTGCCATGAGTACCAATCCAGTCACCTTACCGCCTTTTTTCTCAATTTTCTTATAGACCCTGGGTGTCGTATTACACCGGTGACAGTATGGCTGGTGGGCCACAGCTATGTGCACAGGGCAGCGCGTTACGCTGCGGCGACAGAGTGGACCCCGACTGGGACTGGGTGAACACGCCAGTCTCGCATGGCATGATAAGCCTGGGATGTTATGGCGGGGGCTGCGGCCTTTCCCTTTTCTGGCCTGAGTGCTGACCCGCCTGACATTCTCATCATCTACCTTGGGGGCAATGATTTGTGCCAGGTCACCGGCTTATCGCTCAAGCATGCGATTTGCGAGGACCTCGCCTACTTGCATTATGTCTGGCCTGCCACAACCCTAGTTTGGTGGACATTATCCCGCGCCTTTCTATAGAGGGGGCGTTCACCTCCTGGCCCTTGACCGTGCTAGGCGCACGGTCAACGGGGCGGTGGCGCGGTTTCTTGCTGACAGGGCTTGGGGACGGGTCAGTCATCACCCCGATATTAGTCTACAAAATTATGACTTGTACGCAGGGGATGGGGTCCATCTGTCGCGAGGAGGTATGGACCTCCTGTTAGGTGATTGGCGAGCAGGCCTGTTGACCGAGCTGACGGTCTGGGTGGGGGCGTCAGGTCTTCTTTGAAGCCCCTCCGTGTGGCGGGTAGCACTGGTAAGGTAAACAGTATGACCCACAAGTATCCGGCAGGTTCGCAATTGACTGGACAACACTAGACAGGAATAAATTAGTTAAACGTTGTCCGGTCAACGACGAATCAGGCGATGGGGTGATGACGATTGCTAACCAGCATGCATCACCCCTGTGATTTCACGGATACGCGTCAGAGGGTGGGGTCATGAGTTAGTTATTGACTACGGTCAACAATTTGTTTGTTGTCAACAAACAAATTGATACAAATTGATACATTGTAACCAATTGCCGTTGGCAATTTTGGGGTGGTACCTTACCAGTGTTACTTCGGCCTGCTTGCCTTAGGAATTATGATTGGTCGTTTTACCAATACAAATTTATAATTCGGACTAGGGCATTGAATCAATAAATGTGGCCCTATGCTGTTATCCACTTTCAATGTTGTCTGTGTCCGTTATTGGGGGGGTGCGCCTGCAATGCAAGCGCGGCGCCAAAATGGCCACCGCGCCCTTTGCGGGCCCCCCCCACAGGACAGAGAATCCGGGTAGTTAGGGGCGTGGCCAGCTCCCTTATAAAAGGGGTGGCCACGAGGCAGCCGAGCTGCCATTTTACCTCAGCGACGGAGCGGAGAAGTCTTTTCCCCTCCACCCCCTCCCTAGTTAACAGTGTGATATTTTGGTCGCTTCGGGGCCGGGTGGGAATTTTTGGCTGGGACCCATATTGGCTTCCGGGTCCTGGCTTTTTTGCCCATCCCACACTGTTGCTATGGTTTGATATAGGGGTCTTTCTGTGTTCCTAATGTTGACTTTGGTCACATTGGCGGGTAGCACTGGTAAGGTAAACAGTATGACCCACAAGTATCCGGCAGGTTCGCAATTGACTGGACAACACTAGACAGGAATAAATTAGTTAAACGTTGTCCGGTCAACGACGAATCAGGCGATGGGGTGATGACGATTGCTAACCAGCATGCATCACCCCTGTGATTTCACGGATACGCGTCAGAGGGTGGGGTCATGAGTTAGTTATTGACTACGGTCAACAATTTGTTTGTTGTCAACAAACAAATTGATACAAATTGATACATTGTAACCAATTGCCGTTGGCAATTTTGGGGTGGTACCTTACCAGTGTTACTTCGGCCTGCTTGCCTTAGGAATTATGATTGGTCGTTTTACCAATACAAATTTATAATTCGGACTAGGGCATTGAATCAATAAATGTGGCCCTATGCTGTTATCCACTTTCAATGTTGTCTGTGTCCGTTATTGGGGGGGTGCGCCTGCAATGAATACCAAAATTTAGGGGTGCCAGAATGGCAGCATTCATTTACTGAGCTGTCAGCCCAAAATCAAAGTCCCAAACTTCAAGACCCGCAGCAGGGCAATCCTATGCAGCATGGCTATGTGGCCTCCTTCATGGAGACTGGATCTAGTTTGTTTTATCCATCCCCTTTTGTGTTGGGAGCAGAACTCAAAAAGACTACTTCTCCAGTAACTGTTAACTTTGGGTGTTTGGTGTCTTGCAATGAGGACAATAGAAGGAGCTGTAACAAGGCTAAACACAACTTTATTGCATGATGGTCAGGGTGAACATGAGGTAATGGCAGACAAAACAGCTCTATTTATAGTACACTGTACATTTGAATATCCCGGTGTGGTAGCTCATTGGCTACTGTCCGCGTGACATCATAGATCATCATGCCCATCTTCTCCAGGTGCGGTGTGGCGGGAAGGTTTCCCACTCTTCAGGTATTCGGAGAATCTGTACCATGTGAGTCGGATGCTCGCTACTGCCACCTGTGGCCACTTAGCTCGCATCTTTATACAGCTTACTACAATGTGTCTCTGATTAGATACAATTGGATACATTGACTGGTTACACTCTGTTAAAGGGAACCTTGTAACATTCATTCAATACATAACACCCCTCCCCCTAGGTGAGGACGAAGTCCTTCAGCCATTGAGGCTTCCCGCATGTTCGCTTTGGGCGAGTGGCGGCCGCACTTGGGGCCGGGGTCCCTGCACACTCTTGATTACTCTGCCCTCATCCTGCAATGGGAGAGTGATTGGCTGTGAGTTCTGAGCCGGGGATTGGGGAGGTCTAGGTGTGGGAGTAAACTCCAGGGATGTGGAACCGGGGGCTCCAGGGACTAAAGAAAAACCCCGCTCTTCACTCGGACGGGTGGGGGACCACTCCAAAAAATCCCTCCGGTTTCCTAACTCAAAATCTAACTCTTCGAAATCCCCCTCTTCCAAGTTGTTCCTGTTACCCGGGGGGTCAAAAGGATGTGGACTTGTGTCATTTGCCTCCCCCCTGTGGTCTGCGTCTCCCCCTTGGGATAAGCGGGTGGGGGAGAACCCTAACGCTGAATGCTCCGCTTGGTCACTCATGTCTTGCCTTCCTACTATCCTACCCCTGAGCTGGTCGGCAAACCTCCTCCAGAGGAGTCCTGTGCTTGTCTCGACATTGTAGGAGACTGGCCCCGTTTGCCCGACCACTACTCCAGGCACCCAGTTAGGTCTGCTGGCCATGTAGTTTTGGCAATGCACTGCCTCACCAATCTCGAAACTCTTGGTGCTCCCTGTTTCTATATTTCTATCCGTGTCCTCCACCATGGTTGGGTCTAACCTCGAGAGGATCATGGCAGGTTTCCTCCACATAAGGAGTTCGGCGGGCGACAGACCCGATGCTAAGGGGGTTACATGATACCTTAATAGGAATTGGTAAAGTTGCAAGTTCAACTCCCCGGGGCCCATCCCGCAGGCCCAGAAGGAGCCTGTCTTGCAGCACCTCGCTCAGGGACGCTCCCCACCGGCAAGGCATGGCAGCCACCATCAGAGCTGCCACGAAATCAGCCATGGACTCACCAGCCCGCTGGCACCGCTGCTGAAAGGCCAGCCTTGCCGGGAACACCGACACTTTCAGGCAAAAGTGCTTCCTCAGCTCGGTGAGGATCTCGTCTAGGGGTACCTCCCTGA
This sequence comes from Bradypodion ventrale, assembly GCA_035047345.1. Lineage (NCBI taxonomy): Eukaryota > Metazoa > Chordata > Lepidosauria > Squamata > Chamaeleonidae > Bradypodion > Bradypodion ventrale. The sequence goes on along the minus strand of JAWDJE010000001.1, from coordinate 66,336,001 downwards.
GCTGCCTTGGCGTCAGGAGGTTCATTGCCAGCTCTAGCGTTTCCAGGCCGCACTGGGCCAGCAGGAATGCCTGGTGCTGGGCTTCCTCCTTGATGCCCTCGAGGTCCATCGCATATAGGAACTGCTGCTCGTAGAGTTCCCATTTCTCTTGCTTCGTGGTGTCGAAGGGCGCGATGTTCACTTTTCGGGACATCATCCCATCCTCGTCGCCAATTTGGTGTCTTGCAATGAGGACAATAGAAGGAGCCGTAACAAGGCTAAACACAACTTTATTGCATGATGGTCAGGGTGAACATGAGGTAATGGCGGACAAAACAGCTCTATTTATAGTACACTGTACATTTGAATATCCCGGTGTGGTAGCTCATTGGCTACTGTCCGCATGATGTCATAGATCGTCACGCCCATCTTCTCCAGGTGCGGTGTGGTGGGAAGGTTTCCCGCTCTTCAGGTATTCGGGGAATCTGTACCATGTGAGCCGGATGCTCGCTACTGCCACCTGTGGCCACTTAGCTCGCATCCTTATACAGCTTGCTACAATGTGTCTCTGATTAGATACAATTGGATACATTGACTGGTTACACTCTGTTAAAGGGAACCTTGCAACATTCATTCAATACATAACAGGGTGTGTTCAAAGGGAAAAGCAATGGCAAAATTGCTGGGAAGATACTGGGAGCTGTAAAACCCAAACTTCATCATGTTTCTAAGCTGGGTCCTAATATGTCCCAGTTATATACCTTCACAAAATCAGAGCTTAGATAATTTACATTTGAGACTGCAGCTCCAAGCATCCTGCCCCCAAGAGTGGTCACTGGCCATGTGTGCCAGGATATTATGGAGATTGCCGTCCCAAAAGTAAATTTTCCAAGCTCATGAGTGTCTTTTTAGTGGAAAGATGGTATGTATTAATGTAATAAAACCAAGGAAAGGAATACTTTACCATGAGAATAGATACAGTTGGGGCATAAGTTGCTCATTCATACAGCATATTTGGATGTGGTTTGTTTTCAAGTCCAGTTTCCCTTCCAACTGACTGGCATTCTTCCAACTGACTGGTTTTTCCAGGATACTTAAGAGACTGCATCACCCCAAGGTTTTCGACCCATCCTATGAGAGCGGACCATAGGGGCTCCCAAGTGGTCCCATCAGCTTGGGAGGCACATCTTACTGGGACTAGGAGGAGAGCCTTCTTGACATCTGCTCCAGCCCTATGAAACTTCCTGCCACTTGAACTGCGCCTCCAGGTAGAGTTGCTCCCCTTCAGGAAGGCCATAAAAACGTGGCTATGCCAGCTGGTGTGGGGTACAACTGGTACCACAACTCAGCCCTGTTGGCTTATTTAGCCCTGCCTGTTTTTTTTTATTCTTGCCTGGGTGCCCCTCTTTTTATGGGGATTGGGGAGGTTTTATGGACGTTTTTCGAGAATTTTATAGTACAGTATTTGGTTTTAATTAGTATTGGTATGGGTTTTAACTGATGTTGTGAGCCGCCTTGGGTCGCTTAGGTGAAAAAGGTGATTATATAAAAACAATAAATAAATAAATTCTTTGCCCCTGATGGAGAAGCTGCACTGACGGGAGTGTGACTAACCAAAAGCTAGGAAAGAGAAAATGAGAGCAACTGGTGTGGACAGCTGCATTTCAGAGAGACCTTTGGGAATCTATAGCTTTTATGTAGGGACAAAAATCAAGCCAAAACTTCAACCCACTTTTATTTTGAACTCTCTCTTGCTGCCAAGTTCACTAAAGAACAAAAACAAAGTTTGTCCTTCCCAGTGATTAAGGTTTGAGACCAGATGCTGAGCACCTCCTGTGGTGTGGTATGAAGCTCGGCATGACACAGAAAGCATTGAAGAAGTAGCTGAGTTTCCTTGTAGCCTTGGGTGAGCATGAAAACAATTGTTTGCAATGAGGGATGCACACTAGATCTCTATGTATCCAGCTCTTTTAACCTATAAAGAAAGAAGATGCTGGCAACCTAGAAGGCCATCACACTAGAGCCATTCAAAAGCTGTTTGGGGTAAAAGTTTTTCCAAAAAGTAAAGTATCCAAATGTTGATTTAAACATCGTGGCCATATGCTGTTGTTTTTCCTTCTGTACTGGAACATGCAGCTGGCAACACAAAATCTATAAATTCAGCTTGTTACAGATACAAAATCTTCAAATGGGAACTTTGGAAGCTGTACTTGTTTATACAGATTATTTACAAGGAAGTAAAGGTTTATTGATACACTGGATATGTTTAGTTGTCTCAAGGTTTACATTGCACATGGTTAGTTTTCTCTCCTCATTCTACTCCTTCTGATGAGATTTACGTCTGAGTAAACATGCTTACTATAGGGATTTGTTTCTTCTCCTCTTTCCATTTCCTGAATGCTCTGTGACTCAAAGTTTTCAAAATATTTTTTGAATATTAAATATTTTAAAATATCAAAAAAAATTGAAAAATGATTGCTGGATTTCTATAGCTATTTTACTAGAGTAGGGCTAACCTGGCAGCTTTTCCTGAGAGTCCTTTGTCTTCAATGCCCAGAGTTAATCTCAATGAACCCTATTGGAAATTATCTTTTTCTGCAGAATTGTTGCCGTTGTTGTTTTAGTACATTAATGCTGAATTGAAAGTTTTCAATCCAAGTGATTCTTGCTGCCTAGACTCTACTCCATTCAGAGTGAAACAAAGCAACAAACATCTACAGAAGACGATTAAAGAATTTGTGACAGCCAGTTTCTCTCTCTCTCTCTCTCATGGCTGGTCCCAATTTAAACCTTGTGTCCCATCTAGGCAGCAAGAAAAAAAAATCTGATATCGTCAATGAATAGTTGAGAACAAAAAAGGGGAACAACTCTAGCCCTAAGAGAGTGGTTCCTGTGTTTTTGATGTAGAAGAATTTCTCATCCCATTCCATCTTGACCACCACCTCATTTAATCACAGTGCCATCAAATGCTGTCAGTCAGACAATGCTTTGCTTTAGAGAAAAGCTGGCTTTTGAAATGGTTTCTCTAGCCATCTGCAGGCTTCCACCACCCACCACAGAGTAAGAAGGTTGATATAATCCAAATATAGATTTAGCAAGATCCAAAGAGTGAAACAAAATCAAACTCTAAAATATAAACAAAGTCTCTACATTTTGGCAATGTGTGTTCAGTGATTATGTTTGATGAATATCTTTTAAACTGCCTCTTCTTAGAAGATGGTTTATCACTTAATCTCCTTCAGTTCAAAGGCAGTTTTCAGAGGTTTTGCTGTGGAATCCAAGACATACAAATATATTTATAGGTTGAACTGGCTATCATAATCCTTGTGTTTGTTGTGCAATCCACTTCCCTCGTGTTTCCTTTAGTACATTATTTTAAGGCAGGGGTGCCCAAACTACGGCCTGGGGGCTGAATCTATCCACTGACACCAATTCATCCAGCCCACAAAGCCCTCATTGCTCCTGGGAGTGATGCTCATTTTACCACATCCTGGGAGTGATGAGGGCTTCGTGGGCCAGATGAATTGGTATTGGGGGCTGGATCCAGCTCCCAGGCCATAGTGTCTGGCCCCCTGAACCATGTGACTGGCCTGTGGCCCAAAAAGTTTCGGCAACCCTGTTTTAAGGTTTAACATTGTAACTTGCATTTGAATGTTTCTGTGGATGAGGGCTGGCATCCTATTGCTAGTCTCAACTAAAGTAGATGTGATTGAGTACTTATGATTTACATAAATGTTGTCTTACCATTTAAATATTGAGTTTTCTCTATTCTTGGCTGGCACTAGCAATACAATAGTAACTGAATATTTTTAGCAACTGCATAATAGTGTGTCTACTACAGATCATCTCAATGTATTTCAATGAAATCCTTCTATACATTCAGGTCCAAGTTAGCAAGTGTTGAGTAATCAACTATTGTATATGCACATGTGACTATCCCCCAAATTCCCTCCCTCCAGAACCTGTGTACACTTCATGGTATTTGCATAGCTGTGTGTTGATTGGGTTGGAACAAACTTAGTCATACTGTACTTAGAAGAGATCCAATGAAATCAGTGGAATCTATTTCAGCCATGAGTAACTTTACTACACTGCTCCTGGAATTATTTATAGCAAGCTGTTTTCTGGCACAAACTTTTATGGACCGCAGTCCATTTGATCAGATGTGTGGAATGTAAACTCAGTACATACATGTTTCAGTAGTGGGAAATGTGGTAAAAGGAGCATACAGGTGATACAAGACATGCCCAGAATCCTATTAGTGATTTACAGGTGCATAAGGGAAATCACACAAGTCATGATGGCAGATTGCTATTGATCAACCAGGTGTTGCCTATGTTCCTGGATGTACAGCATCCTTTCATATTTGGATGTACATAGCAAATGTATTCTAGCCTATGATTATTATCTTAATGATGGCAGTTTCACAGTCATTGGAAGGTGAACAAAGTATAATCCCCAGGGTATCTCAGAGGCTAAGAGAATTCAGAGATGCAATTACTTTTTTAGGCTCCTGGTATATTACAAAATGAAGAAATGCCAGAACAGGGTTACAGAAATTGTGGTATATTTGGTTAACATCTGTGTGGTGCAAGTCAATTCTGAGTTATGGTGACTCTTTTAAGGATTTGCTGGGTGGAGAAAACTCAGGTAGTTTACCATTTTCTTCTTCTTACTCAAGGCCACAGAGGCTGGCTCTTCTGGGATTCACAGTGGGGAATTGAACTCCCAATCTCTGTCTTTGCAGCTTAATTTACTGAGCTATCCAGCTAATTTGAGAACATCCATACCACCACCACCACCACTGAGAGCTAGAATCACTGGTCTGTATTACAAGGAGACAGTATCTTGCAAAATGGGTGGATGATCTTACATATTAAACTGACAAAGTAATATTTTCCAAAGGAAACAACCAGCTTTGTTAGTATGTAAATATCACAGTTACATAGAAAATATCACAGTTACATAGTGAAAAGTAGAGACATCTCACTGCAAACAAAGGTCCACATAGTCAAAGCAATGGTATTTCCGGTGGTAATGTATATCTGTGAGAGCTGGACCAATAGAAAGGCTGAGCGCAGAAAAATAGATGCCTTTGAGATGTGGTGCTGGAGGAGAGTTTTGAGAGTCCCCTGGACAGCGAGGAGAACAAATAGGTCAATCTTAGAAGAGATTAGCCCTGAGTGCTCCTTAGAAGGACAAATAACAAAGCTGAAGCTGAAGTGTTTTTGGACATCAAATGAGAAGAGAGGATTCACTTGAGAAGGCCTTGATGCTGGGGAAGGTGGAGAGCAAAAGAAGAAGAAGGGGATGGCCAAAGATGAGATGGCTAGATGGTATTGTAGACACAATGGGCACGAGGCTGTGCGGATTAAGGAGGATGGTGGTGTACAGGGATGCCTGGAGAGCAATGGTCCATGGGGTCGCAAAGAGTCGGAGTTGACTGTGTGACTGAAAAACAAATAGAAAGCTTTATCAAAGGAAGTCAGATATAGGCTGAAAATCGGGATAAACAATGGTGAGAGCAGTACAACACAGGAATCAACTGCCTCAAGAGGTGGTGAGTGCTCTAATACTGGAAGCATTCAAGAGAGAATTGAGAGATTTTGAATCCTACATTGTGCCGGACTGTGGTGGCTTAGTGGTTACGATGCTGAACTTGATGACTGGAAGGTCAGCAGGTCAGCAGTTCAAGACCCGAGTACTGCATGACAGCATGAGCACCCATCTCTGTCCCAGCTCCTGCCAACCTAGCAATTCTAAAGCAAAAAACTGCAAGTAGATAAATAGGTACTATTTCAGTGGGAAGGTAAACAGTGCTCCGTGCACTCCGGTCTCTAGTCATGCCTGCCACATGCCCACAGAAACATCTGCAAACCCAGACAGCGCTGGCTATAAACAGATATGAAGACTGAACCCTAGAGTCGGATATGACTGGCTATCGAGCAAGGGCAACCTTTACCTTTACCCATTGAGCAGGGGGTTGGACTCGATGGCCTAAAAGGCCCCTCCCAACTCAGTGATTCTATGATCAGCTAGAATAGAGATAGTCTTAGCCATGATGATCAGCATCTTAAATTGCGCTTTGTTTCTGTCCATCCCGCACCATACAGATTCTGCTGAAAACACTCATCTGTCAGAAGGTGTTCATAACATAGAAGGCCAACTTTTCAACACCACACAAAAGACATACTTTAGGCTCTCCGGCCCACTTTACACATTGTAGTCTCTCTGGCACACTAGAAAAGCTGGAATGCAATCTGGAAACATTTATAGGATATCAAAATGGAAATGCCGCTCACTGTATTTCATTCAATAGGAAAGTCTTTAAACCAAGCAGATTTGTAAAATATGTTTGTCATACTGTACGTGGGGGAAAAACATCAAAATCCCTGCAGTAATGTTGATTGAAGTTAATATGAATTCAGAATGCAGAAGGGAGAATGTCATTTATCTGGTGCCAGTTTGCATTCTCCATTCTTTAAGTTCTGTGCTGGATTACAGGCTTAGAAATTTTTCTGTTTGGTCATAATGCTATGGGGATTCTGGGAGCTGTGGTCCAAAAATATTAGCATTCCCATGTTCTGGGGTGCAATGCAGATGCAACAAAGGCAATGAGGGACTAGTGACATCTTAGAGGGGGCATCAGATTTTGGCCCAAATCTTATTTCCTGGTGTAGTAAATTGCACTAGAGTCAGCCACTGATCAATGAGAATTTGGTGAATCAGCTTCTCACTAAATTCCATTAATTAAAATATATCTACTCTACCTGCAATTTGCTGTCTTAAAGTTAGAGCCTATCCAAACAGGTTTCTTCTTCTTCCATGTCTAGGTCAGACATGAAACTGCCAAAATGAAGCCACCTTTTGGTGAATTCATTCTGCAGTTCCTTTTGTCAGGATCGGCCGTGAGGGGAGGGGAGACAGGGTTTGGTGAGACGGTGTCAGCACCTGCCGAAATTCATTCCCCCAGGATGAGGGCTATTTTATCTCCCACAGCCTCAATTCCAGCCCTGTAGCTAATGGGTCAGCCTTCCCCTGGGTCGGCCGCTCCTAACCTTCCAGTCCCGATTTCCAAACGATGAGATGTGGAAGATTTGAGTGTGGTAGCGTTTTAGAAGTAAAATGGTGGTTAGTTGGCTTGTTGGTAAGCAAAGTCCAAATTCCTTGGAAATAAGACCTAGGACAGTCTTATGCATTTATTTGAATAATAGGCAAAGCATTGTCCATAAGGCAAAATACTGCTCCAAAAAAGCAAAGCATAGTAAAACTTAAGAATAACTTCTGGTCAAGCAAAACCAAAATGAAGTATCCCATTGTTGTGTTCTAATGGTTTTCCCTCCACATGGATTACAATGTATCGGAGCCAATGTAACCTTGCCTATAGCAACAATGTAACCGTCAGCTGTATCATAGAAACCCTGTAATAGGACGCGAGCTAATGACCACCAGCTGGCAGCAGCGAGCGTCCAAGCTCTCTTGGTCCGAACTCATCAAAGGCAACAGCGCGGGAAGCTTTCCCGCCACTACCTACACCTGGACAAGAAGGGCGTGACTCGCAATGACGTCACGCAGGCAGTAGCCAATGGGCTACCATGGCACCACGTTCAAATGTATTACTGCTGTATAAAAAGAGCTATCGATCCGCCATCACCTCATGTTCCCTCTGTCCACGATGCAATAAACCTGAGTTAACCCAGCCCGAGGCTGTGTCCTGTGTCTTGGTCTTCATACACCAAATTGGCGACGAAGGTGGGATCATGGATCCCCAAGGAGCAGCCAGGGCACAGAGCGGGTTCAACATCACCAAACCGCAAGACTGGGAGCTGTTGGAGATGGACTTCCAGGCGGCGCTGGTGGAACTCAAAGTCAAGGAAGACGATGAGGAGCGGAAGAGGGCCATCCTCACCAGAATGCTCGGGGTGGAAACCAAGCGGACGCTGGTGGGCATCATCGCTCCGAAGAAGGTGAGCCATTTTAAGGCGGACGACATCATGAAGCTGCTACGGGAGCGCTTCCAACCCTCGAGGGCGATGTTTCCCGCTCGGAGCGCGTTTTGGAGGCAAGTCCAAGCGCCGGACGAGTCGGTTGAGGCATTCGTGGCCGCCATGAGGGTAGCCGCCGTCCCCTGCAAATGGGGCGACATCCTAGACATGGCCCTCAGGGACGGCATGCTGTGTGGCCTGAAAGACAAGGAGGTGCAGCGCAGCTTGATGAACAAGGAGCCGCCACCCACGCTGGCAGAGGTCGTCGAGGCCGCCGAAGCCGCGGAGTCCACGAATGCTGGAGTAGACGAGATGCACCAGTGGCGTGAGTGGCGTCCCAGGGCCGGCAAAGCAGAAAATTCGGTGCACGGGAAGTCCGGACAATCGGTGCACGCAACTCGGCGGGCCTCAAAATCGTCCTCGGAAGGCAGCGACGGCGAGGAGGTCCAGAAGGTCCGAAAAGGGGGGCGCCGCTGCGATGGTTGCGGGGCGGCCCACGAACGCGCGAGATGCCCATTTAGAAAGGCTGAATGTTACACCTGCGGCCGTCGGGGGCACATTGCCAAGGCATGCAGAAAAAGAAAGGAGGGCCGGAGGCAGTCACCAGACCGTTCGACCAGACCGGACCGTCCCGCGAGGCCCAAAGATGGCGCCCAGACCACGAGGAAGAAGGACGGCGTGGGCCGCGTCTCGGACGGCAGCGAAGATGACGCCCCGGTGTTCAGCGTGTCCACGGGACAGTCCCATTACTTCGTTGAGGTACTAATACAAGGGGCCCCTATCAGGATGGAAATTGACTCAGGGTCCTCCTATTCCATAATCCCCCAGAAAGAGTTCTTGAAAATCGACCCCCACGTGCGGCCCAAACTTAAAACATTGAGGTCCACGCTACGAGATGTACAGGGAAACAGCATTCCGGTATTGGGGGTCGGGAAATTTCGGGTTAATTTCAAGAGACATTCTGCGGAACTGCCCCTAGTTGTCCTCAAGGGGGGAAGTTGTAGCCTCCTTGGGACACAGTGGTTTCAGCCTTTAGGCCTGTTCATAGGGGGAGTACATTCGGTGGGGGGGGATCCAATACAAGCGGTGTGCGACGCGCATCCCGACGTTTTTAAAAAAGGACTGGGAAAATTCAAGGGACCCCCTGTAGCCTTCGACTTAGACCCGGAGGTCCGCCCGATAAGACTCAAACCGCGCAGGGTGCCCTTCGTACTAAAGGACAAAATAGAGGCGGAACTGGACAAATTGGTGGGCCAGGGGATTCTTATTCCTGTTGATTCCGCGGAGTGGGAAACTCCAATTGTAACAGCTCTGAAGGCTAACGGGGAGGTGCGCATTTGCGCTGATTATAAGTGTACAATTAACAAGGCGATCCGCCCTAATGCATACCCGGTGCCGGTGGTCAGCCACCTTTTGGCCAGGCTAAATGGGGGAAAGTGTTTCGCTAAGCTCGATCTAGCACAAGCCTATCAGCAACTCCCCGTAACTCCCGCCACGGCCGCGGCCCAAACGATAGTCACACATAAAGGAGCGTTCCAGGTGTCGCGTTTACAGTTCGGCGTGAACTCGGCACCCGGCCTTTTTCAGTCGCTTGTGGAACGCCTCCTGAAGGGGCTGGAGGGGGTGTTGCCTTATTTTGATGACGTGTTGATAACAGGGGGGAGTGAGGCCGAACTGGCAAAAAGATTGGACAAAGTACTAACTGTGTTCGAGAAAGCGGGGCTGAGGCTGAGGAAGGACAAATGTGTCTTTTTCGAAACCGAGGTCGAGTTTTTAGGGTTCCGAATCACACCCGAGGGTATTAGGCCATCCAAATCCAAAGTGGCAGCCATCAAGAAGGCCCCTCGCCCCACATCCAAAACCGAGCTACAGTCATTCCTGGGGCTCCTCAATTTTTACCATACATTCCTTCCGCGGAAAGCGTCCGTAGCCGAACCGCTTCATCGGTTGCTTAAAAAGGAGGAGACATGGATGTGGGGTGACGAGCACGAGAGGGCATTCAAAGAGCTAAAGCAACTCTTGACTTCTGACGCAATTCTAACGCATTTCGACCCCAAACGGCCGGTGGTATTAGTCTGCGATGCATCACCGGTGGGGGTGGGGGCGGTGCTTTGCCACGTGTTGGATGACGGAAGGGAGGCCCCGGTTGCGTTTTATTCAAGGTCCCTGTCCCAAGCAGAGCGAAATTACGCACAAACCGACAGGGAGGCATTAGCCATAGTAGCGGGGACCAAAAAGTTCCACGATTTTCTGTATGGCCGCCCGTTTAAAATTGTAACGGATCACAAGCCCCTGTTAGGGATCTTCACGGCAAGCAAGCCCACGCCGCAGATCCTATCCCCAAGAATGCTGCGTTGGGCTATCTTTCTCAACGCATACCAACACGAGTTGGAGTACCGGCCCGGAAAGGAGATCAGCCATGCTGATGCACTGTCGAGATCCCCTTTGCCCCTGTCGGATGACCAAAAGGCTAGAGTAGACAGAGACCGCCAGGTGTTGCTAATCGAGGTCTTGGACGCACCCCCACTAGTACCAGCCGATATTGCTAGGGCGACAGGCAAGGACAAAACGCTGGAAAAAGTTAGCTCATGGGTACAGAAGGGGTGGCCGGCATCGTCCCCGAGCACGGAATTCGACACATTCTTTCGGAAAAAGCTAGAGCTGTCCCTAGAAAGGGGGTGCCTGTTGTGGGGCCAACGGGTGGTGGTCCCTACATCCATGCGGCCGAGGGTGCTCAAACTGCTGCACGTCAGCCACCCGGGGATCGTTCGTTCGAAAGCGCTGGCCCGCAGTTATTTTTGGTGGCCACAACTGGACGCGGACATTGAGCACATGGTCGGCACTTGTGAGGCATGTCAGGGATCCCGTCCAGAGGAGGCTCGCCTCCCGCATAGGGAATGGGACGCAGCAAGGGGGCCGTGGTCCAGAGTACACATAGATTTCGCTGGCCCATTCCAAGGAACCATGTTTCTCCTGGTGGTGGATGCGTTCTCCAAGTGGCTGGAGGTTATCCCAGTAAAGAGCACGTCCTCCGCCACGACAATTAGCCAGCTACGGAGAGTCTTTTCCACGTTCGGTTTACCCGACACGTTAGTCAGCGATAACGCGAGTTGCTTCACCTCCTCAGAGTTCGGAGCATTCATGGCGGCAAACGCAATTCGGCATGTCACATCCGCACCGTTTCACCCGGCCACGAATGGCCAAGTGGAACGGTTGGTGCGTACAACAAAGGATGCGCTTCGGCGCATGGGCCCGGGGGACCTAAATCACCAAGTATGTCAGTTCTTATTAGCGTATAGGGTGACCCCCTTAGCGTCAGGTTACTCGCCGGCAGAGCTCTTGATGCGGCGAAAACTGACCACGATTCTGTCCAGGCTAGACCCGACGAGAGTCGAGGAGAAGGGAAAAAACATAGGGCTGGCAGTCTCGAAAGGATTCGCCGCCGGCGACCCTGTTCACTGTAGAAACTATGCCAGCGCAGGGCCAGCCTGGGTGCCGGGGACGGTAGTAGAACAGACGGGGCCAGTGTCGTACCGGGTCGAGACCAGCACAGGTCTCCTCTGGAGGAGGCACGCGGACCAGCTGAGGCACCGAGTGAGCGTACCAGACAGTGGGGCTCATCAACAGGATTCAGCGTTAGGGTTCTCCCCCACCCGCTTAGCCCAAGGGGGAGACATCAGCGGACAACAGTCCCAAGCAAGGGGGGAAGGAAGAAGCAGCGGCCCCGACTCATATCCTTTTGATAAACCAGTTCCATCAGAGGCCGGGGAAGGGGGAGAGGAATTCGCGACCGCTGTCCCCGAATGTAATTTTGGTTTTGGTTTTGCGAGCCGGGGGGGTTTTCAGGAGTGTTCCCCCACCCATCCAAGCGAGAAGAGGGGTTTTTCGTTAGTCCCCAGTGCCCCCGGTTCTTCCCTAAGAGAGAGCACACCTCCCAACAACGCCGCGGAGCCGCGGCAAGTCACTAACGAGTCTCCCTCTCCAATTACAGGGCAGGAAACCAGGGGACAAAGAGAAGGTAGCAAACCCGGGCAAAGGCAGCCCGCATCGAGACCCCAGCGTGTTCGAAATAAGCCATCTTGGCTGAGAGACTTTGTCTCCTAGGGGGGGAGTGTGTTTGAGTGGGGGCTCGAGACTTTGTCTCATCCTAGGGGGGAGGGGTGTTGTGTTCTAATGGTTTTCCCTCCACATGGATTACAATGTATCGGAGCCAATGTAACCTTGCCTATAGCAACAATGTAACCGTCAGCTGTATCATAGAAACCCTGTAATAGGACGCGAGCTAATGACCACCAGCTGGCAGCAGCGAGCGTCCAAGCTCTCTTGGTCCGAACTCATCAAAGGCAACAGCGCGGGAAGCTTTCCCGCCACTACCTACACCTGGACAAGAAGGGCGTGACTCGCAATGACGTCACGCAGGCAGTAGCCAATGGGCTACCATGGCACCACGTTCAAATGTATTACTGCTGTATAAAAAGAGCTATCGATCCGCCATCACCTCATGTTCCCTCTGTCCACGATGCAATAAACCTGAGTTAACCCAGCCCGAGGCTGTGTCCTGTGTCTTGGTCTTCATACACCAAACCCATTCATGGGTAAAATCTAAACTATCGAGCTTCTAAACCTCTCTATCACTATCCTGTTTCTAAGCGCAATGTCCTACCTAGCATTTTAACTGGAAAACAAAAACAGCGATATTTCTAAGTATAGCTAGGCAAGCTATAAAATAATCCTCAAAGTCCAAAGAAGCTGGGAAAATGGCAAAGTATCAATACTGGAAATTAATCATAGTCCAGTCTCTGAAAAATAGACTTAGTCCCAAGACCCCCTGCCATTATCTTCTAAGGGACAGCCTTCAGAGGCCGCATCTCGCTTCAGATGTCCATGCCCAGTCCCTTAGGAATGTGTTCCTTCCAACTTCAAAGGCTTCCGCAGCACTTCCAAAAGTCCTCTCTATCTCGTCTTTGACTGCCCTTTTTATAGGGTTTTACAAGGTGATTTGCATCTGTTTTCCCACGGTAAAGTGATGCCCTTGGGATTAGATCGTTATCTAGGGATTACCCCTCCCTCAACATCAAGGTCACCCTGCCCCTACTCTCAAGGTCAAGGCTGCCCTTCCCCCACTCATAGGTAAGTAAACCCTTGGGGTCAAAGTGTGTGAACCTGCATGAGGTGTCTCTGGGTAAATTCTTCTCCTAATAATTAAGTGAGCCGCTAGAGGCTCTGTTTAAACTTGGCACCATGCCATCTTCTTCAGGAACTCTAAATAATAACAGGTTGAAACAGTTTCGTTTCTTCACAGCAAAACTTAGCAGACTAAGCAAATCACATCGGCACATTCGTGTCTTTGTTTAAATGGTAAAAATCATTCAGATTCTCATTACACCTTTTGTCTGTCCAAATGTGAGAAAGACTAGCCTGCAACACAAGTGGCTTCTAACAATGATGTTTATGTGTTGTCTCCCATATCACAGGTCTTATGGTCTCAGTTCCAGTTTTGCAGGAATGTGAGCTGGATGGGTAGTATTGTATTCATGTCCCAGTTGCATCTGGTTGGCCACTGGGAGGACAAAATGCTGCACTAGACAGGCTTTCATTAACATCTAGTACAGCTCTTCTTGTCTTATATTAATACATATCAATAATTCTGGCTGAAATCCTGTTACACAGCTCCATGTTGCTCACGTGGAATGATGTCATCATCAGTGGCAAATTTCCAAAATCACTGATTAAAGGTGATTTGGGGGTCCATGCCATTTGTACACAAGTTGTGTGCTCTCTGAAATCCACAAAAGTAATCTTTTAATCAGCGCAATTTGCCACTGCTAATGACATCATCCCTGCTACATATGCAAGTCTGTGCAACAGGATTTCAGGCACCTTTTGCTTCAGAAAGGTACACATTTTTAGTAAAATTCGGGCAGTGCTTGTTGTTATCATTGATAAATTACTTAAATGCTTTCCAGTATCTTTCTATAATAACTTACTGTTCTTAGGTTTTAAAACATTGTTTATTTTAATACTATAAGCCACCTTGGGTTCTCTTGAGGAGAAAATCAGATATACATCTTCTTCAGTGGTGGGCTCCAAAAAAATTACTACCACACTGTGGGCATGGTATGGTGGGCATGGCCAGGGGGAAAGCCCCGTGTTGCACCTGAATTAGGAGTATTTTATTTCAAAACTTGGATGGGTGTGGCCAGCCAAAATTTCTGCTACTGGTTCTGGTGAACTAGTGTGAACCTGTTGATGCCTACCACTGATCTTCTTCATAAGAATCCATTGGTCTTGTTTGTTCTCTTTTATTAAAGAAAAGAAATGAAACTTAAAAGAATGCAATTTAGTCTGTAACCATCCAGGGGGAGCATATCCACAGCAGCAGTTCATTTTTGATCATTTAATGATTGTGCATTTTACTGAAAAGTTGGTAGGAAGCGGGGAAGCAAAACAGCTAAGGCTGCCTCCGTATTAAACCTTTCTAGCAGTGCTGAACCTATGCTCTAGCACAGAACTGACCGGACATTTAGTACAGAGTATTCTATTTTAAATTTCTACCTCCATAGCTGAGATTCCTTGTATATTATGTCACAGCATTCTGACATATTATTTACTCACAGATAAGTCAAACATGGTAACGGGCCCCTATAACTTTAATTAGAAGTGTTCTTATTGCCATTTCTGTCACTAGCTGCTTTCTGTTCAAATGCAGTCATAGAAATTCTGACATGTTTTCCCCAGATTAATCAATTCTTGTTCTTTCTGGATCTTCACAGATTGCAAAGGCACTGAAAGCAAGACATAATATCTCTTTATTCTGATGATGTAAGCCCTGTTCCAATATAATCAGTACATTTTCCTCTACTTTCACTTACTGGTTTACATTTTTTCATGAAAAAGTGGGCTTCTTTTTGAGTTGTTTTGGGGGCAAAGTTGTCAGTTTCATGTCTGACCAAGAGGAGGAAGAAGAACAAGAAGAATGACAACAAGAAGAAATGGAAATAGTAGTAGTGGGACAGTGGATAGTTTTAGTGGGGTAATTTGTTTTAATGGGGTTGTTCTTGTTTTAAGGGTTTTAAGATTGTATGCCGCCCAGAGTCTTTGTGAGTTGGGCGGCTATATAAACATGAATATAAATAAATAAATAAAATAAAAATATTAGAGGCCCCTAGAAACGAGTTGATGAAATACAAAACTGCAATAGAGAAGTAAATGTATGGTTATTTCATTCCTAGGGTCTCAAAGAGTAGCATTTTTCAAAGATATGTCTTTTGTAATCCAATTCAGAAACAAATCCTGGTAAGCCAGACTAAGTCTCCTTCAATATGGACAGATATGTACTTGAACCCAGTACATATGGAATGGGAGTATATAAATGTAAAACAACAAGGGGTACACAGCCCAAGGGGAAGAGATAAAACATACAAATGTAACATATTAAAATGAAATTTAAGTGGCATATATGTTCTTGGTGTTCCAGGAAACTGCAAATGCCAACTGACCTGAGACTGTGCCATTACCAATGTCCATGTGCAGCCCATGCATAGAAGAAACCAATGAATTCATGATGGTAGGGGCATATGAACCACACTTATTCCTCTGCTGAAATAGACACTGTAGTGTCACAGTGCATTTAGGCCCATTCAGGCAGCAATTGTTAATTCTCAGGCAGACCCATGGGCAGCTCAGGTACCCCCATCCTCCCCACAACCATCAGCTTGGAGCACAACTCACAAAGAGGATAAAGAAGATTCCATATAACATAGTGGTGCACCGACACAGCTTCCTGAAGAAGAATTCTGCATAGTACATATGCAGCCCTTGGTGAAGATTAATCAGTTCCCGATCCTTACTTTGGTGAGAAGTCAAAAGGATGGAGTGGTGACCATCTCTCCTTCTTATGGTAGGTGGGTGGACTAGAGAGTGAAATCTTCTCCACTCAGGTCTCTCAGCCTGAAGGCCACTCGACCACCCAACCATGCCAGTCAAAGGCTGCCACCCAGTGTAAGCTCCTAATGATTGGTCCCCCAGAATTCCAGTTGCCTAAGTGAGCTGCTGTGCTGGTTGAAAATTCAGGTTCCCAGGTAAGTATCATCCCCTCCTTCTGGAGTCAAAATTCACTATTTATCTTTTAGGGAAAGTCTCTTTTGCCAAACAACCATGGGAAGATGATTGTCCTTCCTGAGGCACATTGTGGGTTTTGCCGAAGAGTAGAATTCTTCAAATGTTTTCAGTCCCAAGGTTAATCTAGCACATCACAGCTGATAGAAGCACATAATTCAGAGTCTAATATGGAATCTGAGCAAGTAATTCTAGCCCTCTGAAAACAGCTGGGTCAACATATTAACAATGAATCATCAATTCTGCCTCAGAGTTCTCTTGTGTTAATGAAAACATCTGTGTCTTTCTAAATCTACTATTTACAAGGCTTTACTCCTGGCTCATGTGATGGCTACTATGAAATAAAAATAATGTATGGGACTGCAGTGGCTTAGTGGTTAAGATGCTGAAGTTGATAACTGGAAGGTCGGCAAGTCAGCCGTTCGAGACCCAAGTGCTGTATGAAAGACTGAATTCCCATCTCCCCCATCCCCTGCCAACCTAGCAATTTGAAAGCAGGATATTGCAAGTAGATAAATAGGTGCCACTTTGGTGGGAAGGTAAACAGCATTCCATGCACTCTGGTGTCCAGTCATGTCTACCACATGTCAACAGATGAGCACTGAACCCTAGAGTCAGATATGACTGGCTTTCAAGAAAGGGTGACCTAATAGCAATATTTGAAACTACTGATATTATAGCGTGTGTGCTTATATTGTTGACAGATACAGAGAGACAGAGAGTGGTAGTTGAGCTACTCAGTGATCACTTGTCATTCCAAGTGAATCTCAAGGCCCTTGGGCAAGTCAACATTTTTATAACTTAATGGGAGTAGAAAGATGATAGTTATCATATTTGGAAATGACACAAAACTACAAGGGATAGACAGTGCAAATGAAAGATATTCAGGATTTTAAAAGATCTTGACCAGGCTGAAGGAAGATGAAATTCAAGTGGCATGGATGTAGATATTAGCATGTAGGTGCAAAAAAGAGGGGAGGGGGGAAATCAAAGATATGTGTGCCTGATGGAGCAGACCTCGCTCAACCAAATTACCTGTGAAAATAGCCCTAGCATTTTCATGGCTGATAAGATGATAATGAACAAACTGTGCTATGCGGTGTCACTAAAAATGCTAATGGAGCCTTAGTCTGTATAAGCAAACATAGTCATGGAAAATAATCGTACATTCCTATTCCTTATTAGGCAGTCCACATTTTGGAATACTGTGACCAGGTCTGGGTTGTGCATTTTAATAATACACTTTGCTGTGGAGGAGGTATTTGAGCAGGTATGGGATGACAGTCTGTCAGAAGGGCTGTAGCTGTTCCACACATTGGCCATGGCCTTGGCTAGATTAGGGATAGGTATGGTAAGGAATCTGGAAGCTGCTCTCCCCCACCCCAGGAGTATGTGGACAGCTGGACTTTGCTCATTCTGGGTTAGATTCATCTCCTTTAAACTATTTCGTTTTTTCTGTGGAATGAAAGAAACTGTATGGAAAGTCAGTTAAAACATTGTCATCAATTTATTAAATGTCTGCCCCCTTTTCCCTCTGTCATGCTAGCTGGGGAGTTTTACAGCAACACAGCTGGAGAGCACCAGATTGGAAAAGGCTGCAAAAGGTGATCACAGTATCCCAAGGCATTCTGGACTGTCTGCTTTACTGGACATCCATGTCAGGGAAATTTATTGGAAACCCCACTACCAGGAACTCATGGAATTTCCTGCCATTTTTTTATGAGTTCTGCTCTCCTCCTGGATGTAAAATTATTGTACTTGAAAGTAAAATTGCTTTGGCCCATTGAAGTGCTGCAGGTAAATACTTGTCCCCAAACTATGGCATTTTTCAAAAATGTAATAAAGTATATATAGATTTTTTTTTGGGGGGGGGAAGACTGAAACATTGTTTAAAAAACCCAGCAATTCATTAATAGTTACATATCATAACAGGAGTAACTGCAAGCTAAATAATTCTTTATAGGGCTTTTCATAAGTTGTGTATTGCTTGCTAAATTGGACTCTGTAACTTAGAGGGACTGCAGTGGCTTAGTGGTTAAGACGCTGAGCTTGATGTCTGGAAGGTCGGCAGGTCAGCAGTTTGAGACCCGAGTACTGCACAATGGAGTGAGCTCATGTCTCTGTCCCAGTTGCCAACCTAGCTGTTCAAAAGCAAGACATTGCAAGTAGATAAATAGGTACCACTTTGGTGGGAAGGCAAACAGCATTCCATGAACTCTTGCGTCTAATCATGCCTGCCACATGTCCATGGAAATGTCTGCAAACTCAGACAGTGCTGGCTCTTTGGCTATAAACAGAGGTAAGCACTGAACCCTAGAGTCAGATATGACTGTTTTTTGAACAAGGGCAACCTTTACTTTTACCTTTATCTTTACCTTATGCATAGCAAGGCAGTTGCCTCAGACAACAAATCCTGGATGGTATACTGGGCACAAAGGGTGTCAGGCCCTTAGCCATTCTCCTCTGCTGGAAAATAGAACTGTATAAGACCAAACTGATGTTCACCAACTAGCAACTAAACACAGAACAAAACATGGTGGGATAAAAGATGCAGAAATCAGTAAAAGCACACCCATACTAAATTCATTGTTCGTCACCCTTAGATTCAGTTGCCGTTCTGATTTGGAACTGGAAACTGAGGATGTCGTCTTGTTCCTTACCTCAGGCAAAAGGTATTTTGGGCTGTTTCTGATGCCTTGGGCAATTTAAGAGCATGTAATTGCTCAATTCTCAGGGGTGTATGATAAATTAAGATGTTGTATTTGTGTGTTCTACTTTCTGTTCTTTTGGGAAGCGAAACAAAGAAGTCCCAATCTAAAATAGAAGGAAAAGAAGACAGGCAAGAGCTCTTCCAACCAAATTTGAGTCTGGTAAATGAACTGGGTTTGCCAGCTGTCACAGCCTAAGTGTTATATTGGAGGGCCTAGCATATCGTGGCACAAACTCCCCCTCCCCCCAAACACATATTGTTAATACCACAAATCCCTCATCCACTGTATATCCTCAGTGATGATCTACAGTTATCCTCATTTCCCCCCACTCATAGTAATATGGATTACAGTTGGGAGCCAGGAATGCTATTCTCCCCCACTTTCTAGGTTGACAGCTTCCTACGGGTGTGCCAGGGAATCCTGTTATTCCTTGGAAGTTTATCAGTAACAGTAGGAAACTAGGGAAGCGGGATAATTTGAAGTATGTTCAAGATTTTGGGTAAAACTATAACTCCACTTTTTACAGCAGGCTGTAATACAACCTAGCACACACACACACACACACACACACACACACACACACACACACACACACACACACACACACACACACACACACACACACACACACACACACACACACACACACACACACACACACACACTCCTCCCAAGAAAACACAAGAGTTCTGTGGCAACAGGACACAATTCTTTGGCATATAATTCAAGATGGAAAGGTTTTCTCCAAGCACAACATGCTTGATGGAGACTCAAATCTCCTCCCTTAGTGGAGACTGGAAACAGGGCCAGGGGGAGGGGGGGAGGTCCACTCACTCTTTTGTTTACCAAGTTTCCTTTGAAAATAAGGAATATTTGTAGTTCAGATGATTCTGGTTTCTATAATGCAAGAGAAAACAGCATGTACTGTTAACATGCCTGTGACGCATCTTAAAAGTTCAAAGTGAAGAATACATTCTTGTGGTTATTCCTACAGTCTCTCACTCTCTCTGCAAATGTGATTCTTAATAAAGTAAAGGAACACTCCTTGCTTCAGTTTGTTTTGTTTTTAAGGTAGAACCATAGAACTACACAGCCTCAGGCATGGTCTAAAGACCAATGATGTAGCAACCTTATTGATGTTACACAAGTATGGGTCTAGTTAGGGCCTGTGTGGAAGTTCTGTCTGGAAAACCCCTATCTCTCCTGCCTTGATTGTATCTGCTTTCTCATGATGGAAATCAATTCTGGGGTTTTTCCTACCAACAGGCCTTCCACAGCCAGAGCAGGCACTTCAATGTACATAACAGATAGTCTTCCTCATACAGGGTCTAAGCAGATTAATTATAGTCATAGAGATTCTAAATTTCGGAATATCTCATCATTAAGATACCTTAGTGACAACAATTAACTTTTCCAGAATGTTGTCACTTCAGCAATGCATTATTTGCAACCACAGTGAGCAATGATAATATTGTCTCTTACACTGTGAAGAAGACATGGATTAATCTGAAATGTATAATAATTGATGCCATTCTTGCTTTTAAAAAATGTTTTACTTATTCTTACATTTATATTCCTCTCTTCCACTAAAAGGTAGCACTCAAGGTGGCTTACAAACTTCTTAAAAGAATAAAAACAGAAAATGTCGTAGTCAAGGAAGAACAGCACCGGTCCTTTGAGAAATCTATTTTCCAAAAGGTACTATAGAGGGAAATCCTGTAATTCTGTATCTTAGGCTTCTTCTTCTGTGCCTAGGTCAGACGTGAAACTGTGTTTAATGAGGCCACCTTTTGGTGAATTCATTCAGTAGTTCCTTCCACCTGACCCAGTGTGAGAAAGATTAGCTAGCACAACGAAGTTGCCGTTGCCCAGAGTATGCCCAATTATGGTTCAAAAATACCACAATCTTTGAGGAGGCTCTTTCTGTGCAAACAAACAAGGAAATCCATCTATCCATTTCAGTGGTGATATTTTACAACTAAAATCCATTTCAATGAGGATATTTTACAATTTACAAAAATTACAAATTAATTTTTACAAATTAACTGGATGTTCCTGAACAGACCAGCTATATTACTAGATGCCATGAATCATTGTTTAATGAAGGGATTTATTCCCAGGTCATTTGAAAAAAAAATGCTTCAGAGCAATAAAATCATAGCAAACTATAGTCTTTCAGCTGCAGCAATGGAGGACTCTCCCACCCACCTGGCTCCGGGCTCCCCCACCCCCCCAGAGAGGGATAAAGGCTGCCACAGCCCAGGTGGTTGAGCCCAGGTGTTGGGTCCCTTCTTCATCCCGCCACTGGATTTCCTTGTGGCTGGGGTGAAGAAGTTGCTGTGGCAACGGGACCCTCCACCACTGTCGGTGTCTGGGCCCCACCCTGGGGCACAAAGGCTGCTACAGCGGCGTATGGCAGGACTTCGCTGCCACCGCCCCCTCAGATTTGCCAGCGGCCGGAATGGAGAGGCCGCTGTATATTATATTATAATGTGTTGTTTTTGTAGATTAAATTTTGTATACTGTTTTATTGTGTATATTTACTTTGCATGTTGTTGATTTGTGTTGTGATTTTTGTGAGCCACACCTAGTCAGCGTATGCTGAGTGGGCGGCATATAAATTGAATAAATCAAATCAAATCAATAGAAACAGCGCTGCTGCCGCTGCCGCCGCCATACAGTGGGTGGGGTTGAGTTTGCGAGATTTTTGTGTACTGTTTTGAAGTATTTTTGAAGTGTTTTTATGATGACTTGATATTTTGCAATTGTGATTGGGGATTTCTTGAAATGTTTTTGAAATGTTTTTTGATATTTTGTAATTGTGATATATTGTTTCTTTGTTAGCCACCCAGAGTCGCTTTGTGAGTGGGGTGGCATATAAATTTAATAATAATAATAATAATAATAATAATAATAATAATAATAATAATAATAATAATAATAATAATAATAATAATAATAATAATAATAATAAACAGATATGGTGGCTCAAGTTGACCTACTGCAGGACTATTTTCTGTGTTTACTGTAGATCCTTTCCAATCTAACTTCTGCCTGGGCTTGTTGGTTGGAGGTTTTATACATACAAGGGACTGTGTGGCAAAAATGCTATGTTGGATTTCTTGGACCTCTCTCTGCCTTTTTATTTCACTTTATTTAGTTTCATTTATAAGCCACCTTTGTCTCCATGACAGACTGAAGTTGGTTCACAAGTTTGTCAACCACACCACTATTCTGGATGTGTTTTGGAGGTGTAATATTGTAATGACTGTAAGTCTTCCTGTGATCTTTTCTGTAGTGATGAATCTAGAAGTTGGTGTTAGCATCACCGTCTGGAGATGCAGCTCAATTGGCAGGAGGTTCCAAAGGGGCCGGAGTAGACACTGAGAGAAGGCCCTCCTCTGGTACTAGAGAGACGAAGGGGAAAAGAAATGGAGAGAAATTAAGAGACGTTGATAGAGCTTTTTTCATGCATAATTTTCAAGGTTGCAGCATGGGACATAAACACATATCCAGCATCTTCAAAATCAGTAAAAAGCCATCAACAGATTTCATTCTACACTAGATCACTATGTCTTTGTCTAGGCCTGTCTAATGTTGTAATACGACTCTATTTGTGTGGGTTTTCCCAAGGGGGTAATCAATTTAAAGATCAGGAACTGGCTGGAAAGGGGTTTATTTTAAAGACCCTTGTGGGGGTTGTTTATTTTGAATGGATTTTGGTCAGAGATTATTTGGCATTGTTTTGGTGTGTGTAATCATCTCTGTCAGGAGGGAATGAATGGACAAGCAGGTGAGACACAGATGAGAGTTAAAGGTGCTGTGAGTGGGAAAGTTTGAAGAAGCTAAAGCAGGAGTTCCCAACCTAACGCCCATGGCACCATTTCATGTGGCTCCCACCCCTCCAAGGGCATTCAAGAAACAAAAATGGCCTCCCATTTGAAGCTGTTGGGACAAAATGGCCACCCCATCATGCAGGCAGGGCAAAATGGCCATCCAACCCCCAAAGATGACTGAGAGAGCATGATCCGGCCACCAGCTTGAAAAAGTTGGGAACCCCTGAGCTAAAGAATCCAGAGGGAGATAGAAGCTTCTTGACACTTTGACACTTCAGGATTCAGGAAGGGATAAAGATTTTTAATATTTATTTTTTAAAAAAAACATTTTAAAAACATCATATTGCATAAGCACTTAAGCTATGTAGTGCTGCAATTGAAATCATTTAAAGCAAAACTTACATGTTCTGGTACCACACCACCACCTCAGGCACCACACTGATGCTCTGCTGATTTAAAATAAAATGTTCAACTGCAGCAGTGTTTATTCACTATCCCACTTAGAAATATATTTTTTAAAAATATTAAAGCTATTTCTGCCCTCCCCCACACCCATCCTGGATTGCTGAAATGTCAAATCACTTGTAAATCTGTGATTTGAAATCCCATATAGTCCCCATGACTACTGTTTATTTGTTTGTTTATTTACCACTCAATTAGGAAGTATACATATTAATAGAATACAACAAACACTAAGACAAACCCTCCCAACCATCAAACAACAATGCAATTAAAGTAGACATTTATAACTATGGGTGCACTATGAGTCACTGAGAGGATATGGTGCACAGTTTACAGTCGGATTAAGCATTCTCCCATTAGGATGCACACATTAACACAAAGAACACGTGAGAATAAAAAAAACCCACCTCCTAATTGATCTCTGCAGTATAGAGGAGCCCTCTGTCCCTAAGTCTGTCTGTCTGTCTGTCTGTCTGTTTCTCTCTCTCTCTCATACACACTCACAGACTTTTTGGATGCTTAACTTATTCTATCTATCCTGTGTCTGGATGGGAGTTTATATAAGAGAGAGATGGGAAATTGAAGCCTTTTGAGTTTCTAGATCAGGGGTTCCCAACCTACGGCCCACGAGCCATACCCAGCCTGTAATGCCATCCCATCTGGCCTGTCGCCACCTCTGCTGTACCTGGAAGTGGAAGTGGGTGCATTTACATCAACCGTAAAACATGCATGTGCAAACGTGGAAGTGGGCACATTTACAACAGGTGTAAATACGCCCTCTTCCAGAGGGCCATGGCCTAGCCTGCTCAGTTGTCCGTGGGCATGGTCAGGCCCATGGTGTAAAAAGGTTGGTCACCTCTGTTCTAGATTATATTATTCTATTAGGCTTAATAAATTAATATACTTTCTGCAGTCATTCTCCAAGTAATTTAGAACCTAAGCAAACAGAATTACTCAAAAAAGAAAAAAATTTTTTGTTCCTTTCTAAATGACAAGGTTGTGATAGTTGAACTCTCCATCAGACATGAGAAGTCTGAAACCAAAATGAGACTAAGACTGCACTTCTGTGTAGACATTACATGTCTATCTGGGAGTTAGTTCCACTAAACTCAATGCAACCTATAAATAAACATTCACATAACTCGAACTCATGAATCGCAAGCAGAGTAAAAACTTTGTGTTGTCTCCAGATGGAGTAATGCTTAGAGAAGACCTATTGAAATCACTGGGCTTTGTATTACAAATAATGGAAAAATTCAATCGATTGGAAGAAGAACACCTATTTGGCCACCATGGAGTGCTATGCTCTGTCAACATAGTACTCTGCATAATCTGCTGGGCAAGTTGAACAACCCGTGGAAATGAATGAGGTTTTATTCTTGTGGGGGGTTTCTGGTGCAAACATGGTCTATTCATTTCATGCAGCAGTGCAAGTAGATCCAACTGCTTACATTGTTGCATGAAATGAATAGACCAAGAGGATAGTGGCCTAGGCCAAGTCCATTTACATGTGTGGAATGTTGTTGTGGAGATGTCTACCAATGTGCGGACTCCTTGCTGAATAACAACTCCAAGATATCCAAGGTAATAAGGTTCCACTAAGTTTTAATGCTGAAGAAGATATTTACTTGTCTGCAGTGGTGGGATTCAACGTTTTTTACTATCTACTCTGTGAGTATGGTATGGTGGGCATGGCCAGGCAGGGGGAAAGCCCTGCATTGCACCCGAATTAGAACTACTTTATTTCAAAACTTGGATGGGCAGGGCCAGCCAGAATTTCTGCTACCGGTTCTGGAAAACTGGGGGGAACCCTGCTGAATCCCATCACTGGTTGTCTGTAAATTAGTCTTACCTTCTAAGAAAAGAGAAAAAGAGGAAGTCAGCAAAGTTTCTGGCTACCATCTGCTTTTGTGATAAAAAAAATAAATAAATCAGTAAATGACTTATAGACTGTGGTGTTTGCCTGTGCTCCTAGCAAGCCAAGGCACTTATTTCCATGACAAAGGCACTGTTACAGAGACCATGGCATCCCTCTGAGATTGGTGAGGTGTTTGTGCTACCTGTTCATGAGAAACTGAGATGGCTGAAATCTTTCAAGTGAGTTGGGAATGTGCCTTTGTAATTAGCAGGTTGTGCCTTTTCTGGAGCAATGGATGTAATTGTTGCCAAAGAGGCTTCTGCCAAACTAGTAGAGGTGCTAAGGAAAGACCACAAATCCTCTGCTCCCTCTCCAGTCTGGTTGTGGGGTTTCCCCCCCTGATGATAGATGGTGCCCATCTGGAAAGCCTGTTGAAAACAGATGTGCCGGACTATGGCCAGCAAACCCTCTTTGTCTATCACTTTCCAGGGTGCAGTTTCTTATTGGTTCAACAATACATCAGTATATTACACTGTTCTTTGATCACAGTGCACAGTGTGGAGAGCTTCCTGCCCAGGTGTTCTGATGGAGGGAGCATCAACGCTCTCAGTCCCTTCATACCTCCATCAACAAACATAGTCTATGGAGGCAGCTTGGAAGCTTAACAGAACTTAAGGGAATTGCTGAACTATTCATACATTCACACACACACACACACACACACACACACACACACACACACACACACACACACACACACACACAAGAGAGAGAGAGAGATGTTAATTTTAATACATTGCATATTTTATCCCCAATTCACTGCAAGAATACCCCCATGCCTGAATAATAGATGGGGGCAGGGGATAATTTTTGGTGAGAGGGAAAGATAAATGAATCTAGATGAGCATTTTATTTGTACACCAGGAGTCCATGCATTGGTAGACACCAGGAACTGTAAGACAGCAAGAAACCCCCCCAATAAACATACAATTTAAAGGAATGTTTCCATAATAGAATAGAACATTGAAAGATAAAGAGTGTGGCTTCTTTATAAATTCCCCCGCCTGTTCCTCTGGCCATAATAATAGTATTGAGTAACATTCTAGCAATTTCCACAAACTAGTCATGTTGGTCTGTTGTAGAAAGCTATCAATGAATAGTGTGGCATCTGTAAAACTAACAGCTCGATTATGTAGCCCACTTCTTTGGATTCTAAAGCGCAGAAGCCTATTGCTCTTGTAAATTGATGTCAGTACTATGGCATAAATCACCCTGGCAAATTGTTACTTGAGGAATCCAAGTGGTGGCTTCTTAACTAGCAGTAAATGGTTGCCAGGATTTACCTTGTTAAACTTATGCTGGCATTAATAAGCAACAGGATTTTGTCCAAGATGTGATATATGCTGCACTCAGTTATTATGAAATTATACAAGCACTGCCCAACAAGCACTCATTTTAATTAAGTACATTTCCTGTCCTTAGAGAATCCACACCTGAAGATAAAAAAGTACTGTACAGTTAAATATTAATATATATTTATTATAGAATTTAATGTAATACTATTTATTTATTCATCTCTCTATTGTTTAGCATGCCTATATATTAATAAACTTGCTTTCTGTGCTGTGCAGCCCAGAGGTCTGGTCTACTGAGATCTGTGTAGACCTGTCGTTCAACAGGAGAGACCTTTTATGCCCACAATGTGTTTGGGCCAGCCCTCCATCCGAACATTGCTTCCTCTACCATGCTAGAAGCCTGGTCTACAAAACCCTGAGTAGACCTGCACTGCTTCAGTCAGGCCTGATATACAGATTACCTTTTCTGTGCTCTGGAAGTTGGGAGGCCTAGTCTACGTGGAATCATAGATTTGGAAGGGACTGTCCAACCTCCAGTAACTATGCAAAGGATTGCCTGCAGCAAAAGACATACTAGCCTTTTTAGTGGTAAGCTTGGAATAGAATAAATATTTTAGCAAAATGTGTGTGAGTGAATGGAATTTACATTACTCTTCAAGCATTAGTCATGCCTTAGAAGGATATAATACACATTTCTTAATTGGCCACAAAACATCTCATTCTAGGCTTCTTGCAATGACAGCAGGAGAAAAATTCATAAAAAGAAGCTATGTGTTGCTTCCTCCTAGATACAGTTATATATTTAATTAGATAAATAAATAAATAAATTCCTCCTAGATCCCCCCTCTTTTTATTTATTTATTTAGTATACTGTATCAGGAAGTGACATAGCACTGTCCAATCCTAGATGCAGAAAGTGAAATGCTGAAGTCCCTTTTAGTAAACCACTAGCAGAGGTTGCCCGGCATTGCCGGGCTGTTTTAAATGGTGTTGGAAGGTTTTATGTTGTTGTTGTGGTTAATGTTTGTAAAGAAGAGGTTAGTCTATAATTGAAATTTTTAAATTTTTTATTTATACACATTTTTTTTGGCAGGCTGTTATAAACTGTGATCAGTTTTGCTTGGTGTTTTGGTTTTGTGGATTAAAAAAGAACAAAGGATGATATACTTTTTTAAAAAATTGTTTAATCAAATAATGTTTTAGTATGTATTTTTTAATAGTTGTACCATAAGTAATAATTTTAAAAATGTGAAAGTACATGTTTTTTACAATAAATGTTTTAAAACTGTGTTTAAATGTTTTTGGTTTTTATTTGAGTTAAAATTCAGCACAGGATTTTTGAATAGTTTTTATTTTATTTTATTGACATATGTTTGTGATTTGTGTAAAATTGTGATTTTGTGTTATGTTTTTGACTTGTTTTTATTCTTGGGGCCTTTTGTGTGGGGCTGTTATGTCTTTTTCAATTGTTTTTACTATTGTGGCTAGCAGGTGGGGCTGGTAGGGGTTATCTTGTATTTTGATTGTTTTTCTCTCTTGTGGCCTCTGGGTGGAGCTTCTTCCGATAAGTAGTCTCTTTCTTTATTCATTTCTTTTCCGGTGGTCGTAGAATGAGGTTGTGTGGTGGTGAGTTGGCTGTTTTTCTTTATTTGGGGGGGGGGGTTGGATTTTGTGGTGTTTGGCTGGGTGCTGTGTGTGTTTGGAAATTTTTGTTTTTGTTTACTTTGTATTGTTTTTTGGTGTTATTTTTGGTTGTTTTTGTTTTTTTTTGATGTTTTTGATTGTTTTTTGTTTTTTTAAAGGAATTTTTATTTAAATATTTTATTTATTTTTTAAGGTTTTTGTTGTTGTTGTGGCTTTGGGGGGGATCGGAGAGGTGGTTTCCCCCCAAAACACTCCGTTTTTAAAGAGAAGTAACTGCTTGGTTTCTTCTCTTTAATAATGGGGTGTCCTATGGGGGGATCCCCTCTCTGTCGTGTCCCCTGGCTCTGGAAGGGTTGGGGGGACAGACCCCTTTCCCCCCCCCAAACCTTCCAGACTCATGGGACCCAGGAGAGGGGATTGAATCCAGCCCACACTCTGATATTAAAAGGGAAATCTCAATTGGTGTTTCCCCTTTAATATTAGTGTGTGTGTGGGTGTTTGTGATCCCCCTCACCGCTGGCTTCCTTGGGTTTGGGAGGGTTGGGGGGACAAAAGGGGTCTGTCTCCCCAACCCTTCCAGACCCAGGAGAGCCATCAGAGAGGGGGATTCCCCCCAAAAAAACCTCCATTTTAAAAGAGAAGTAACCGCTTGGTTTCTTCTCTTTAATATGGTGTGTGTGTGTGTGTGTGTGTGTGTGTGTGTGTGTGTGTGTGTGTGTGTGTGTTTGGAGGGGAATCTCCTCTCTGCCAGGTCCCCTGGGGTCAGGAGGGTTGGGGAGACAGACCCCTTTTGTCCCCCCAACCCTCCCAACCCCAGGGGAGCCAGTAGAGAGGGGGAGCACAACCCCCGCACCCAGTGATATTAAAGGGGAAACTCTGATCGGGAGCTTCAGGCGCCATTGGGGAGGGGGGCTTTGGTTCCCATAGCTTGGCCTCGCTGAAAGCGAAACCCTTTTGCGGTAAGTAAAGTCAGCGGATGGAGCTCCATCCGATGGCTTTGCTTACCTGGGAATGGGTTCACTTTCAGGGGGGGCAGTGCCTTTTCCCCCTTGATCCCCCCTGTTTTTGTTGTTGTTTTTCTGTGAGGCGCTGTGTCCGGCTGTGGCGGACCTGCGCTCCCGGTGTGTTTTTTTCCCACTCACCAGCTTCCTCAGTGTTCTGCGTGCTCATGGCGCGCAGGACGCTGGGGCTTGTAGTTTGGCGTTTGCGGCTTGTGCGTCTCCCCCCCCCCGTTTTCTTGTGGTTTCCTTTTGATTGACCGTGGTGCGCTTCCGAACGTTCCTTTTGCTCACGCCTCTCAGCCTGATTGGCTCTGGTGCAGCGCGGTGCAAGGAATGTTGGGAAATGAAGTTGTTTCCCTTTTTCACGTTTGTGGGGCTCTTCCCACTGGCACATTTCTCAATCCTTCATTGACCTGCGGACCCAGTTCGGGCATGTGCACGAATGGTCGGTGCAGACGAGTAGGGCCTGGCTTAGGATCTGAAGTTCCAATGGTTAACGCTTGATTTTATAGGTTAAGATGTTGCATCTAGTCTTCTGCAGCTTCCCTCCCCCCGACTTCAACACAATTGGAAGCTTCAATACAATGTCTATTACTGCAGAAACATACAACTTCCTTTGGAAATTGCTAAGTTCTCCCTCCTCCAAAGAACCAAGATTTTTTTTAAAAATAATAATAATAGAATCATAGAATTGGAAGAGGCCTTTAAGGCTATTGAGTCCAACTCCCTGCCCAATGCAGAAATCCAAATCAAGTTATATCTGACAGATGTTTGTCTAATTTTCTCTTGAATGCCTCCAGCATGGGAGCACTCACCACTTTCCGAGGTAATTGGCTAAATTTATGTACTTCTCTAACAGTTAGGAGTTTTATCTTGATATTCAACCAAACTAGCTTCCTATAACCTGAGACCATTATTATGTGTCCTGCACCCTGGATTTATTTATTTATTTGTTTGTTTAGATCTGTATAGTTGCCCAATCGCCCAAGCAACACCGGGTGGATCACAATCCAATTGCACGTGACCCTGTATAAAAGACCCAACATACAGATCCTACCCTCCTCTGTATGACAAGCTTTCAAGTACAGTAAAACCCCGGTTTATAAACGCCTCGGTTAAAGTTTGCCGCAGTTTACAACAGCAAATCCTATGGAAATGCTGTCTTGGTTTATGAATTTTTAATGTTTTTTTTTGTTTTTTGTTTTGTTTACAACAATCAATTCAGGACTCTCTCTCCCCTCCCCCCATGTATTTCTTTGTTTACAAAGAAGGCTATCGGAACGGATCTCAATCTTAAACCGGAGTTTTACTGTAATTGAAAAGTGCTATCACATTTCTACTCACTCTTCTTTTCCCAAGGCTAAAAATCCTTTCAGTCTTTCTTCATACGGTTTGGTTTCCAATTCCCTGATCATCTTTGTTGTCCTTGTCTGAGACTTTTCCAGTTTGTCCACATCTTTCTTACAGAACGTCAGGGACTGCAGTGGCTCAAGTGGCTAAGACACTGACTGGGAGGTGGAAGGTCAGCAGTTCAATTCCCGAGTACTGCAGGATGGAATGAGCTCCCGTCTTTGTCCCAGCTCCTTCCAACCTAGCAATTTGAAAGCAAGAAATTGCAAGTACATAAATATGGACCACTTCGGTGGGAAGGTAACAGCGCTCTGTGCACTCCGGTGTCTAGTCATGCCTGCCACATGACCACAGAAACATCTGCAGAAGCAGACAGCGATGGCTCTTCGGTTTTGAAACAGAGATGAGCACTGAACCCCAGAGTCAGATATGACTGGCTTTTGAGCAATGGAAACCTTTACCTTTACTGTCAACAACTCCTCAAGAGAGAGCAAAAAAGCATGGGATGACACAGATGTAGCACTGTTTCTACCAAGACAAACATTACATCATCTGGATGGTGAGAAACTACTGAAACCATCAGACAAACCAGTCTTTTACACCATTTCTTTTTCTTCTTTTGCCATATCCAAATCCAAATATTGGTGATCATCATGGCAATCAGCCATGAAGACTGTCCTGAGAATATAACACAGTGGCCTTTCATCTGCCTTCCGTATTGCAGCATGACAACCATACATGGATGCAGCTCTGCAAGTCACTTTCAGGTCCTGAGCCATTTTGGCACACAAAGTTGTCTTCAGCCCCAGGCAAGTATTGATGAAGCTGCTGCCCTCCATCAAGATGGATTCAAGTGGGATTTAATCCACTTGGGACCATCACCCTTCCCTGTGGAGTTCAGCACCCAAGCCATTAGTCCTCAGGGTTGTCAGATTAGTTAGCCACCACATGACACTTGGAGTTGAGTCACTGGCAGTATGTTTATACTCTATTACCATGGCAAGATAATCTGGCCAGACTGTCAACAGCATTTGGAAAAGCCTTGAAAAGTACACAGAAAGATGGTTTTTTTTCGTCATGTGGGAGAAGTGGAAATCAGTTGCCTATTTAATTGGAGTGTATTAATTAAAGGGCTAAAACATGTCATCCTGCAGATACTATCGTCTAACCTGCTCCCAATGCAGCCAATGGTTAGGGATAATGGGTGTGTTGGATGGGAAATGCCTAGATGGCCACCAGTTCCCCATTCTTTGTTGAAGCTGTGCTTCTACTTTGTGTTCGACCTGTATTATATAATTAAATGTAAATATTATAGCATGCTAACAACAGAGTAACGATCTTGTTCCAAAGGAAGCAAAATGTAGATACTCCTCACTCCTGCAACTTCTCTGTATATGAAGAAGTTGGGTAACTATATCATTATATTTAAATGGTTATTATAAGATGCATGAGGATAATTTTGAGTGATGGAAAATATTTGGGTTTTTGAGCACAGCTTCCAGAAATCCTCAGCCACCAGGGCCCCAAAACAAACATTCTTCATCTCTGGCAGTTATTATGTGAAATAGGCAAAAAATTTAGACAGCTGTAGAGAAGCCAATGTTGATAAGTACCTCTGAGTTAGAAAATTCATGCCTCATTCCTTCAAGGCCATTTTTTGGCTGATACTTGGCTGAAAAACAGCTTTAATGGTCTTATTAATTTAATCACAATGGGATAAATATTGGCTACAAAAGAGTGAGACAACAAATCGCTGGGCTTCCTTACTTAGCAGAAATGGTGGGAAAATTGATAACTTTTCACCTTCTGCAAAGATAACAAACATTTCCTTCAGTCTAGATTCCCTAGGACAGCCCAGATGGAATTGGAGATGATGGAGAACATGTCCCTATGAGTGTATTGCTGTTTCTTACTCTAAACATTACAATCTATCCATTAAGATGTTTTAAATAAAATAAATAAACAGATGGCTGACTCAGGTTCACACATATCCTGCATTTAGCCAGTGTTCACCACATCAGGCTTCAGCTAGCAGATATTTCAAGCTCAGCCTTCTCCTAGCTCACAGAAGGAACGTGAGACCTGCTTGTGAAATCTGAGCTCAACAGGCAGAACCACATTAGGTGCCTTTCCTGTATCCTTTACTATGAGCACTAACTTGTAACAAGCAGAGCTCATGTAAAATGATTCTTCACTGGCCGACATCCACACCCAGCTGACTAAAGCATTTCCTAATTAGGTTATACTCAATCTTTATAATGGCCTGTTAGTAATAGATGTGGTACTAAAGGGTAATCTCTGTTGATATTATTCACTTCCCAAGAATGTAGGGCAGGAACTGCTCTGCTGCCTCAGAAGAAGAACAATGGGAGAGACGCTGACCAATAACGTGAGAATATAAAACTGTGTTATACTCTCTGGCCTCTGCAATGTCTTCCAAACAGTTAATAACAATAGCAATAGCAATACCAATAGCAGTGACTATGACAATACTACTACTACTACTACTACTACTACTACTACTACTACTACTACTACTAATAATAATAATAATAATAATAATAATATGGTGGTGGTGATTATGATAATGATGGAAGGATTTATCTTGGCAGCTCAGGAACAAGTTTTGCCAACAAATTGCATGAAGAGAGCACGTAACCAACAATAGCAAATGCCGGCTTTGTAATGAAAAGGATGAAACTGTAGATCATCAGATCAGTGGATGCAGCAAAATTTCACAGACTGATTATTTGTAATAAATCTATGGTGAGGCCCCGTCTGGAATACTGTGTACATTTCTGGTTGCCATACCTCCAGAAGGATATTATGGAGCTGGAAAAAGTGCAGAGGAGGGCAACCAGAATGATTAGGGGACTGGAACACCTTCCTTACCATCTGAGGTTGCAATGGTTGGGCCTCTTCACTCTTGAACGACGGCATCTAAGAGGTGACCTGATTGAAGTTTATAAAATCATGCATGGCATGGACAAAGTAGATAAGGAAAACTGTTTTCCCTATTGAAAAACACTAGATCTAGGGGGCACTCCATGAAACCTTTGGGTACTAATTCTCAAACAAATAAGAGAAAGTACTTTTTCACCCAGAGGATCACTGGTCTATGGAACTCCCTGCCAGAAGTGGTGACAGCTGTCAGTCTTGACAGCTTTAAGAAAGGATTAGACAAGTTCATGGAGGACAAGGGTATCGATGGCTATAATTATGGATACCTACAGACAACCGGGTTGGAGAGATAGGCAGGATCTCTCTCAATGCCATTTCCAGGGAATCCTAAGCAGGTGAAGGCATCTCCTTGGGAATAATACCCTGAAGCAAATGGTGAGCCACTGTCTGAGACAGAATGCTGGACTGGATGGGCTGTTCTTATGTTCTTAATGCCATAACAGGGTTGCAAAAATGATCCATTGTCAGAAGTTTGGATTTGAATGCAGAGAAAGTTCTAAAAAATGAGAGAGTCAAGATCCTGTGGGTCTTTAAAATTCAAACAGACAGACATTTGCCTCACAACACACCTGATATAACTGTTATGGAAAAGAAGGTGGTCTAGTTTATTGCTATTGCTATACCAGGAGATGCAAGAATTGAAGACAAAAGTTGAACGTCTATGGAGAAAGAAATTTGCTGTTGTTCCCATAGTGATCAGAGCCCTTGGAGCAATACCTAAAGGTCTCCCTAAATATTTGGAATTTTTGGACTTACCAGACTTGAACATCCTGACTCTCTAAAAAAAAAAACTCTACTAAGAACTGCATATACACTCAGACGTTACCTTAACAGTTATTTGGTCCTTGGTTAGGGCTTGAACTGTTAATCTTATTCCAGTCCGTGACTGTGAATCAAATTGTTGATTTGTAAATAATAATAATAATAATAATAATAATAATAATAATAATAATAATAATAATAATAATAATAATAATAATAATAATAATAATAGAATAACAAGGTCTAGTTTATTGACATTTCCATACCAAGAGACACATGAATTAAAGACAAACAACTGAAGAAAATTACAAAATATTGTGATCTGCAAATCAAAGTCGAGCATCTATGGAGGAAGAGGTCTGTTGTAGTAGTGATCGGAGCTCTTGGAGCAATACCTAAAAGACTCCCTAGATATTTGGAAATTTTAGACTTATTGGACTTGAACATCCTAACTCTATAAAAGACAACTCTACTAGGAACTGCATACTGTATATTCTTAGATGATACCTTAACAGTTCTTAGGTCCTTGGTTAGGGCTTGAACTGTTAATTTTATTCCAGTCCTCAACTGTGAATCAAATGGTTGATTTGTATCCAATAATAATACATCTGAGTATATAAGAACTGTTACAGTAACATCTGAGTATTATTTTGCAAGTTTAGTCACAGGCATATTTGCAAAATAATACTGTACTCAGACGTTACCTTAACAGTTCTTAGGTTCTTGGTTAGATTTGTATCCAAATATCATCATCATCATCGTGTAGCAGCAGTAGCATGCTCACACTGAAATGTCAATGAAGCAATGAAGAAGTAGAATTGCCCACTGCACTAAATTCAGTAGTTACAAATGGCTTCCTCTTACATTTTTGATAAGGAAAGCAAACTCAGATATAAATAATTGTGGGCTAAACCCCAAAAATATTTGTGTTCCAAATTAAAGACAGCAAAGGGCCTGTTATTCATTCCAGATACAGATTGCCTTCAATTACTCTGTTGACACTGCACATTCCTCTCAACACCTTAAAGAGCTGGAGTCCTACCTTATTAAAGATAAGTGCATTTTTATTATGCTTTCTAAATTTAACCACAAGAAAATAGTCTGCTTAATGTGGCTGGATCATGTCTTTCCCTGAGCTCATCCTTAACTTTTATCTCAGTCAAGCATCCTTCCCCAGTGTGGTGCCTTCCTAGTGTGTTGGGGCTACATCTCATAATATAACAAACTGTGGGATTGTGGGAGCTATTCTTCAACAAATGGTTGAGAAGACTGCAGTGAAGGAAGTCACTATGGTGGCAAGTCTAATTGAGCCATTGAGCCAAACACTGACCTGTCTAGGTCAGTGATGATGAACCTTGGCACTCCAGATGTTCTCGAACTTCAATTCCCAGAAGCCCTGATCAGCAGGAGTGCTGGCTTGGGCTTCTAGTAATAGAAGTCCAAGAACAGCTGGGGTGCCAAGGTTAGCCACCAGGGATCTAAGTACTGGATGAACCTGCCATTTCAGCCTGGGAGAAAAGGGATTGTACCAAACTCATCTTGCTCAATAGTCACTTCTATTTAATTTTCTTGGGACATCAGCTTTTCCTACATTTGATTCTCCCCCTCCCCCAATGTTAAAACTTTTGAACCATAGCACAAACGTGAAAACTAATTTTAAAAAACCCAAGAGGAGAAGAAAGGCAAACGTAAAACAGGTAAGGAGAGGACAGAGAAGACAATAACTATTCCTGTGTTCTGCTTTTTAAAAAAATGTTATCACTGTTGCGCCACAGAATGATAACAAAAAATAATGCAGTTAGAAAACACTGCAGCAAAAATGTGAATGTTTGAGAATGGCAGTCAGGTAAAACAATGGGTGGAAGAGAAAACAAATTGGACAGGACAGGAAGATCACTGAAATAGTCAAAGGGTCAGCCATTTGTTGGGAATGAGTGAGACCTCAGGGAACAATTCCAGATGTGTATTGATTGACAGGAGTAATGGAACAACACAATACATCCAGCAACAAACATCATTGGTGGATTTCAATACTGGGATGTTATCTTCAAATCTAGAATAAAACTGATTGGAATTATCCTGAGTGACCCCAGAAGAGCTGAAGGCAATAACAGATAACAATAACTAAGACAAGCCCTTAGTTTTCATTTAAGTGCACTCTAAACACTGAGGATAAGCTTCCCTTTGGACAAGGGGCACAGAGAAAGAGCCTCCTTGAAGATTGTGATATTTTTGAACCACAGTTGCGTGTTTCCTAGTAACAGCAACCTCATGTTGCCAGCTAATCTTTCTCACACTAGGTCAAGTGAACGGAACTGCAAAATGGACTCACCAAGGGGTGCCTTCATTTTGGCAGTTTCACACCTGACCTAGACACAGAAGAAGAACTTGCAAAAGCCCTCTTTCTTCCCTATAGTAACTAAAAGGAAGTTAACATGATCAACATCAGGAAGTTTCAGGAGGGTAATGGTGCTATACTTAGATTTTAAAAAATGGATGTAGAGTTTCCAAATAGTCTTCAAGCTGTGATTTAAGTATACAGTTTAATATCCCATTGAGAAGGTTTTTCTCAGTATTCATAACTAACCGCATATATTTAGACTAATATGTAATGATTTCAAATATTAAAGGAATGTAGATTAAATCCAGATCAGTATTTTCTCTTTTATAAAAAGCAACAGTCTATAGCTATCTCATGGATGAATTGTAATTTTTACACACAGCCCAAGGATTCCAGCTGTGTGATAGTACTGTTGGTATGGCTCCACAGCCCCCTTTCTCCCATGGTTAGATTTTATTAGCTCATCTTTTTCTTTTCATACATACATTCCAGTTCTATAACTGGGGACAACAATGAAAATTTCATCAAGCCAAATAGTCCCTGGCTAGGTGGGAATATTCTACTATTCCCTATAGTACTATTGAACTACTATTGAACTACTGTACTATTTAACTATTTCTTAGCTATTTAGTACTATAGTAATATTTTACTATTCCCCATAGTACAGGGACTGTGTTGGCTTAGTGGTTAAGACACTGAACTTGACAACTGGATGGTCGGCAAGTCAGCAGTTCGAGACCCGAGTGCTACACAATGGAGTAAGCTCCCATCATTTCTGTCCCAGCTCCTGCCAATCTAACAGTTTGAAAGGAAGAAATCACAAGTAGATAAATAGGTACCACTTTGTTGGGAAGGTAAACAGTGTTCTGTGCACTCTTGTGTCTAGTCATGCCTGCCACATGTCCACTGAAACATCTGCATATGTAAACAGTGCTAGCTCTTTGGCTATAAATGGAGAAGAGAACTGCACCCTAGAGTCCGATACAACTGGGTTTTGATCAAAGGATATCTTTACCTTTACCTATAGCTTGACTTGTTTCACTGAGCAGCGAACACTTAAGAACATATTTCACTTAAGAACATATTTCAGGTTTCCAGGTGTCGGCCCTATTTTTATGGAGCCAGCTTTTCACAGAATAGAAAGAATACTTCACATTTCATGATTCCAGCATCAAACAAATAAATAAATCATTTCCACCTTTTCCCAGTCTTTCCAATGAGTTGCATGCAAGGTTTTGCTGTGAAACTGCTTTCACCACCATATGTACCCTTTGCTTTTGTTCATGATGACTCGGGTCTTATGACAGAGAATTAATTTGGATCTACAAAGAACCAGTCAACTGCATTTAGAAAGAAGGCATGAGACTTTTTAATCAAGCCAGGTGTAGTCAGCGAGTGATGCATTGTTACCTCAGCTAAGTTGTTATAATATACTGTATAGCAGGCACATCTAAAATACATATTTAATGTTCAAAAATATCTCCCTAAGAAGTTAGGAATTGTTTGAAGTTCTGAGCATAGATATTAGAAATATCAACAAGAAGTCCACATATATTGCACTTCTGATGTATCATGAGAGGCATCAATAGACTGTTCTACACAAAGAGGTTTCAGATGTTATTAGAAATATTGATTTTCTAAATCAGGGGTTTACAACCTTTTTGGGCCATGGGATGGAGCAGGCTGGTCATGTGGCTCCTCCCACCCAGAATCAGAAGTAAAATGCACCAATGCATGTGCAGAATGCTGCATGCGTCATTTGCGGCAGCATTTTTCACATGACCAGGCACATTTTATTTTTGCTTCTGGGAGTGGTGAGGGCCAGATCTGGCCCATAGGCTGTAGGTTGGGAACCCCTGTTCTAAATTATGAGTGCCTCAATTTTCCATTTGTTGTACAGTACTTCCAAAGCAGTATCTGATACAAACTCTCAGAGAGACAAAGACACGTGTGTGGATTAGTTTGAGGCTATAATTCATCTATTAGGTAGGTAACTATTTTAAGTTCCACTATGTTTTACCCATTTGATTTGAGTTTGGAATGTTGACTTCTCTCTCAAGTTCATCCACCTCACAGAATTATTGTGTTGGTAAAGTAGGTAGGAGAACAATGTTGAACTCACTGACACAAAGACAGGATATAACTAGTAAATAATATTTGACTACAATATTTGACAAGGCTGCATTCTGTCACCCTGCTTAGTCAACTTATACACAGAGCACATAATGCACAATGCAGGGATGGAGGAATCACAATATGGGATCAAAATTGCTGAGAGAAACATCAACAATCTGAGATATGCAGACGACACCACCCTAATGGCAGAAAGTGAGGAAGACCTAAAGAATCTCTTGATCGGTTTGAAGGAAGAGAGTGCAAAAGCTGGCTTGAGACTCAATATCAAGAAAACCAAGATAATGGCAACAGGCCCGATCAGTTCCTGGAAAATAGACGGGGAAGAAGTAGAAGCAGTGACAGATTTTACTTTCTTAGGATCTAAGATCACTGCAGATGGAGATTGCAGCCATGAAATAAAGAGGCGGCTGATTCTAGGGAGACAAGCCATGAGAAACCTGGGGAACATAGTGAAAAGCAGAGACATCACCTTGAAAACAAAAATTAGAATAGTCAAAGCAATGGTATTCCCAGTGGTAATGTACGGATGTGAGAGCTGGACAATTAGGAAAGCTGAACGCAGAAGAATAGATGCCTTTGAAATGTGGTGTTGGAGGAGAGTTTTGAGGGTACCTTGGACAGCGAGGAGAACAAATAGGTCAATCTTAGAAGAAATCAACACTGACTGCTCATTGGAAGGTCAAATAGTAAAGATGAGGCTAAAGTACTTTGGGCATCAAATGAGAAGGGAGGATTCACTTGAGAAGGCCGTGATGTTGGGAAAGGTGGAGGGCAAAAGAAGAAGGGGGAGGCCAAGGATGAGATGGATAGATGGTATTGTAGACACAATGGGCACAGAACTGGGAGGACTGAGGGGGATGGTGGAGGACAGAGGCACCTGGAGAACGATGGTCCATAGGGTCGCAAAGAGTCGGAATCGACTGTGCGACTGAACAACAAAAATGTATGATGCTATCTATATATACTGTTGATTCTTTGATAGTTTGGGGTTAGAACTTTTACTTCAAACATATAAACAAAATAAACATGGAACTTTCTCCAGATATTTCATCTCTGTAAACTATACAATCATCCTGATGGAGGGCAGCAGCTCCATCAATACTGGCCTGGGGCTGGGGAGGACGTTGTGTGCCAAAAGGACTCAGGACCAAAAAGTGACTCACAGAGCTGGATCAGTGATACGGGTGTCATGCTGCAATGCGGAAGACAGGCATTATATACATAGGTCAGTCTTCATGGCTGATCGCTATGATGATCGCCAATATTCAGAATCAGATATGGCACAAGAAGAAGAAACTATACAATGTATGCTTATGTCTAATGTTCATGCTGCACACAACTATACTGTATGTGAATAATTATCAAAATACTTAATTTAAACAACGTCTATAACTTACAGTAATATTTTTTAATCAATTCTTATTTGTTACTAGTCTTTCATTGCCAAATGTAACATCCGTGAAAAATGAGCCTTTAATAAAACTGTCAAAAGTGTAGCATTAAGCCCAGGTGGCTGCCAAGAGAAATGCTTGAGAGGATGTTGGTGGAAGAAATGAGACAATGATGGGTTTAAAAATATTCATGATATTTGTAAAGGTTTTTAACAGTATTTATGGATTACCTACTCAGTAACCTGTTACATAGTTAAACAGTTGCTTCCATTGTTCTCTATCTTATGTTCAAGATACTGTAACTCTTCTTAAATTGATACATTATTACATTTATTTGCATTTTTGAATGGCTTGGACTTCTCTAAATGCATATGGATACACTTACTAGTCTTAAATCTTGATTCAATATTAGTTATGTTACTCCAGTGAATCCTCCTTCAGCCACGAAAGGAGCCTCCAATAAATAGGGGAAAAGTTTTTTTAAAAACTCCCAACAGGTACCAAGCATCTTCCAGCCAAGCCACTTGCTGAGCCAAGACTGTCTATTATTCAAATGGAAAATATATGACAATACGAAGAGAACAAGTAGGGAACAAGTTTTTGTACACTAACTGTGATGTGCACTAACCATCTACACAAAGTGGGATAATCATGAATGCTCTGAAGAATGTGCCTAACACAATGACATAAAGGAACAACAAAATGTTAAAAGGAGAGGGATGAAGCAGTCTGTATCAAAACAAGTGTGGATACCATAAGATAATTCATACCACACAGCACTAAGAATTATCCTAATAGCTAGCTCTGTATCTGTTTGGACAGGCTCTTAGTTAGGTAGAAGTTGGGAACTCCTCTGTCATATCTCCTAGGAGAAGAACCAGCCTACATAGGCTTGGGCAAGCTGCATGATCAACCCCAGAAGAAGGCAATGGTGAACCACTTTTGAATACTCAGAACATCCTGGAAATGGTTGCTGTTAAGATTATCATTTGTGTGGGATAGCAGAATGCATGTAAGCGTAACGCAAGTGGAGAAGTGTGCCAAAGGACTGCCCACACACAAAGAAGACGGCAGTGTTTTTCAACAAAAATAAACAGCTTTACTTTCTCGTGCAAACATAAATATAGATAGAGTTGCTGCAAAAACATATGTACACAAAGGAAATAGTCTTTGCCTCAGCAGCAAGGACTGTGAAGTCTTTCAAGGTTCTTTGAGAGGCTGATTAGAAACTTGCAGATTGCTTACTTTCTTTGTAGTTAGTTGAACAACAAAACAGTTCTTTCATAGCAGTTCAGAAGGAATAGAAGCCGAGAAACCAGTTCGGCTTCAGTACACTGGTAAAGGCAGTTCAGCATTCAAGTACAGTAATACCTCATACAACGTCCGCTTCATACAACGTCGGATCCATACAATGTCGCCCAATTCTGGGGGGAAAGGTGCCTCATACAACATTGCCGGACGTTGTATGAGGTATTAGAGTTTCTGCAGGAGTTTGGACTTGCAGCTTGGAGGCCCCACGAAGTTTGACCAGCAGCCGGCCGGAGGAGGCGGGGAAAGAAAGAACTCGCTGCACTTGGGGCTCGCCTCTCCATGGCCCCAAAAGCGGATCCCCGCCTCCAATGGACCCCACCGATGCCGGGGCTGGGAGGCCCCATGGAGTTTGACTGGCAGCCAGCCGGAGGAGGCGGGGAAGAAAGAACTCGCCGGAGAGATGAGCCCCAAGTGCGGTGAGTTCTTTCTTTCTCACCGCACTTGGGGCTCATCTTTCCGGCGAGTTCTTTCTTCCCCACCTCCTCCAGCCAGCTGCCGGCCGAACTCCGTTGGAGGCGGGGAAGAAAGAACTCACCAGAGAGACGAGTTCTTTCTTCCCTGCCTCCTCCAGCCGGCTGCTGGTCGAACTCTGTTGGAGGCGGGGAAGAAAGAACTCGCCAGAGAGACGAGTTCTTTCTTCCCCGCCTCCTCTGGCCGGCTGCCAGTCAAACTCCGTTGGAGGCAGGGAAGAAAGAACTCGATGGAGAGACGAGTTCTTTCTTCCCTGCCTCCTCTGGCTGGCTGCCGGTCGAACTCCATTGGAGGCGGGGAAGAAAGAACTCACCGGAGAGACGAGTTTTTTTCCCACCTCCTTCGGACGGCTGCCAGTCGAATTCCGTTGGAGGCAGGGAAGAAAGAACTCACCGGAGAGACAAGTTCTTTCTTCCCCACTTCCTCTGGCCAGCTGCTGGTCGAACTCTGTTGGAGGCGGGGAAGAAAGAACTCGCCAGAGAGACGAGTTCTTTCTTCCCTGCCTCCTCCGGCTGGCTGCCGGTTGAACTCCGATGGAGGTGGGGAAGAAAGAACTTGCCAGAGAGACGAGTTCTTTCTTCCCCGCTTCCTCCGCCTGGCTGCTGGTCGAACTCTACTGGAGGCGGGGAAGAAAGAACTCGCTGAAGAGATGAGTCCTTTTTTTCCCACCTCCTTTGGACGGCTGCCGGTCGAACTCCATTGGAGGCGGGGAAGAAAGAACTCGCCGGAGAGATGAGTTCTTTCTTCCCCGTCTCCTCCGGCCGGCTGCCGGTCGACCTCCGTTGGAGGCGGGGAAGAAAGAACTCGCTGGAGAGATGAGTTCTTTCTTCCCTGCTTCCTCCGGCCAGCTGCCGGTCGAACTCCGTTGGAGGTGGGGAAGAAAGAACTCGCCGGAGAGATGAGCCCCAAGTGCGGCGAGTTCTTTCTTTCCCCACCTCCAACGGAGTTCGACTGGCAGATGGCCCTGCAGTATGTGCTGTTACACTGTATCTCTATGGGAACGACATTATACAGTTACATACAATCATCCTATGCCCGTAATGGTGAACCTTGGCACTCCAGATGTTCTTGGACTTTAATTCCCAGAAGCCCAAGCACCCTGTGAAACCACACGAATGGGTTTACTGCGATTCATCCGGCCCACGCTGCCCTCGTCGCTCCTGAAAGTGGAAGTAAAACATGTCCATATGTCATTATAAGTGTTGTGACTTGATTTGTCTATAACAAAAGTTCTATTTTCTCATGAAAGAGACTTCAGTGTTTCTGCCTAATTCTCAAAGACCTTTAGTGTTTCTTTTGTGTGTGTTTTTGTTTTGGGGTTTTGTTTTTGTTTTGGTAACTTATTCTAACAATGCAAGGTGGCTAAAGGTCCTGAATTTTTTCCCCTTTTGTATTGTACCTCCGTTTCTCTCCACACAACTTCCTTGTTGTTCAAACCTCCTGATCTGAGAAAACTTTGCAGAAGGAGTTGAATTATGACATTTTATTTACCTCAGTTGACGTGTGGGTAACTGGTGGCAAAAGGATTGCCATTTGTCATGAAGATATCTGTAAAAGGAAAGACAAGGCATGCACATAAACTTCCCAGACATGTCCTAACTAAGTAGAATGGGGTAGCCAACCTACGGCCTGTGGGCAGGACCCAGCCCATGGCACAATTTCGTGTCTCCCTAACCATTACCAAAAGTGGAAGCGGCGCATTTATGACAGCTGTAAAACATGTCCATCCATGTATAAATGTGCCCACGTTGCCATAAACACAGCCATAAATGAACCCATGGCTGTCATAAATGCATTTACAACAGCTGTGGATGTATTTTACAGCAGCATTTATGGCAGGAGGAACCACGTCACCAGCCCGCTCAGCTGTCCGAGGCGTGTGGTCTGGCCTGCAGCATGAAAAGGTTGGGAACCCCTGAAGTAGAACATAAGAACCCTAAACATCACCTATCATTCTTCAACATTTCTCCTGCATTGAGC
Organism: Bradypodion ventrale; assembly: GCA_035047345.1. Lineage (NCBI taxonomy): Eukaryota > Metazoa > Chordata > Lepidosauria > Squamata > Chamaeleonidae > Bradypodion > Bradypodion ventrale. Next base: position 66,292,349 of record JAWDJE010000001.1, on the reverse strand, counting down.
AAAGGTCAAATTTATATTTATGGGATCTGTGTCAACTATGGCATCTGAGTTGAAATGGATGCAATGATTTTATCTACCAAGAGTCTTGCAATATTTTTAAATAATAAACTGTTGAGTAATCCCCATTCTCTTCTTGTGGACAGAACGTAACAAGTTCTTGACTGCTTAATACAACTTCTCTGGACACTTTTATATAGATAAAGTGGTGGCAGAGAAGAAATACTGTATGTTTCAGACCATAAGACGCACCCAGTTTTTAAAGCAGGAAAACAAGAAAAAATATTCTGAACCATATAGTACTGTATTTGCACCACCAACCAGTGGTGGTGCTGCAGGGGAATAGGGCAGGCAAGCCAATTACACTGAGGCAGGAAGTGATGCTCTAGCCTAGCCTCTTGTTCTCCCTGAAACCAGGAAGCATGGCTTCCTCCTCCATTTTGACCACATGGAGCACAGACAAAGGCAAGAAAGGTAAATGAAACCCTTTCATTTTATGCACAGGTTTAGTTTTCCACTGAAATGCATTGGGAACATACAAACAGAAAAGTTTTAGAATACTGTACAAGAAATTGATTTCCAATGCATTTAAATGGGATATTGTGATTTGTGCCCTCACGTGGTCACCTGTGGTAATGGACCACCAAACATATGTTTTTTCTTTCCCCAGCCCTTCTTTCCCCGGAACAGCTGTGGCGGCAGTGGCGGAGGTCTTCGGCCAGCCGCGGCTGTTGTAAAATATCCTTTTACAACAGCCTTGCTGGACAGCATTCAGAATATAAGACGCACCCTTATTCCTCCCTCCCTTTTTTTTGGGGGGGGGGGGGAGTGCATCTTATCGTCCAAAAATACAGTACTTTTTCACACACCACCACCACCAAAGAGAGGGCCTTCCAATAGGCTCTAGCCTGCATTCATTTAGATTACCAAGTTTTCTGCCAACATCTTGTTACTCTCTAACCCACTATGAGGTGGAACCCTAGGGGGTTTGTGGCTCATTGCCCTCCAAGGCCCATACCTGGAGTTCCAGATAACAAGTAATTCTGTCGACTGGGGAGTCATAGAGGAACAAAAGGAGGCTTGAAGGACAGGAGCCTTTCCAATAGAGAGGGACAGAGAGATTGATGCCAGAGAAGCAGACAGGTTGAAGTTGTATATAGAGTAGAGGAACCTTTGAGAAAGTGAGAAGAGGAAGGGTCAGAGGACCCAGAGAAGATAAATGACTCCCTAGTAGAGGCAGTGTTAGAAAAGATCTTAGAAGAGTCAGTGGAAGACTGGGCAGAGTGTGAAGAAGATACCTCAAAGCGGAACTGGGAATTGGGATGGGTCAGCCGGCTCCAGAGGAGGAACCTCCCTTGCCTCCCAAATAGACTTATGTCTTCAAAGAGAATCCATGGACAGGAGAGCTGGCACACCTAAGAGTGTGTGCTGCCACCTACTCCCATTGCCAGCAGGACATAACATTTTTATGACTCAGGGCATGGTATGGAAAGAATAGCCCTTCCCCAGAGACTCAAAACAAAAATGTAACCGGCCTCTCATTTTGTTAAACACTGTTTAAAAGAGATTTTGTCTTTTCCATGTGAACTTAGGTCTTCTGCAGAGGTGGGGAAATAATTAAGATGATCTTTGTCTGAGAGGGTGAAGATTTGATCTTATTGCAATCCAGAGGACTCTCAAGAGTCTCCTGCAGCACCACAGTTCAAAGATGTCTATTCTTCTGTGCTCAGCCTTCCTTATAGTCCAGCTCACACCCATACATTACTATGGGAAGACCAACATATTGTTGCTGTTCAGTCTCATAGTCAAGTCCGACCATTCTCATGCAAAGCCAGGAAACTATGAGAGGGAGACCTGACTGACTCTGTAGGGCAGGGGTACCCAAACTATGGCCTGTGGGCTGGATCCGGCCCCAATGCCAATTCGCCCGGCCTGCGTCGCCCTCGTCACTCCCAGAAGCAGAAGTAAAACATGTCCATACTTCCACTTCCGGGAACGATGAGGGCCGGATGAATTGGCATGGGAGGGCATAGTTTGGGCACCCCTGCTTTAAGCAGAGAAAATAGCCATTTGAAAATCTATATCGTCCAGTTGCAAAACAGATTGCAAGGAGTGTTTTTACTTCCACTTCCGATGGGATGAACCCTGTGACCCGCCCGCTGAACCACACGGCCAGGCCACTGAACCACATGACCGGCCAGCAGCCCAAAAAAGTTTGGGGCCCTTTAGTGTATGGGACCAAAGACAACAGAACAGCCGAAGGGTTGGCTTAACACAGGTTTATTGCATGATGATCCGGTGGAACATGAGGTAATGGCGGTGATACATCTCAATATATACAGTAGCATCATACATTTGAATCTTGTAGCACGGTAGCTCATTGGCTGCTACCGGCGTGGCCTCGCCCAGGCACGCCTCTCTTCAGTAGTTCTTTCTCCTCCTGATTAATGCGGGGAAGGTTTTCCCGCGGCTGTCCGTGATTGAGCAATGTGAACCATGTGAGACTGAACGCTCGCAGCTGCCCTCTATGGGCTGCTTGCTCGCGTTCCTTTACAGCTGAGATACATTGTATTTGGAGTGGTTACATTCTTATCTTTCCAGTACAGTGAACATGCATACATAACATCCCTCCCCCCTAGGATGGGACGAAGTCCCGCAACCATTGTGGCTTGCCGCACGTGCGCTTGGGGCGTGCATGCGCCTGACCTAGTACAGGAGAGCCTGTGATCCCTGGCTCCGTGGGTGCTTGTCCTGCAACGGAAGACGGGGATTCGTTAGTGGCTCCGTGGGGCGTCCGTGCCTGCCTTGCGCTGGGGGATGGGAATGGAATGAACAGCTGGGAAGTGAACCCCTGCCTGTTGCCTGCGGACCCTGGGGACCCTCCCATTACGAATCTCGGGACCGATGAGGATGCCCTCGTGGTCCTGCTGCCTCCTGCTATCCATTCGGGGGATCTTGAGACTGTGGTGGGCGGATTTGCCTTCGCCTCCTGTCTTGGGGGTGTTGGTCTCCGGGGACCTGGCGCTATGTTACACTCTAACTCGCAGGGGTTGGGACTGGACGTACCAGGGGCTGAACTGAAACCCCTCTTTTCGCTAGGACGGGTGGGGGACCACTCCGCTAACTCCCCCTGGTACGGAAAATCAAAATCTAATTCGCTTGGGGGATCTGAGTCTGGGGGAAGATTCCTCGAGATATGTATGAGTTCGGGGCCCTTTCCTTCCGCCGAGAACTCCCGCATGATATCTGCAAGGACAGATTCCCTTTCCTCCCCCCTTGGTGGGGACCCATGGCCCCTTTTCCCTCCCCCTTGGGCTAAACGGGTGGGGGAGTACCCTAACGTTGAATCGTGGTTTCCTCCGTTCGCGTCCTCCTCTCCGGGGACCCTGCGCCTGAGCTGGTCCGCGTGTCGCCTCCACAGGAGGCCTGTACTGGTCTCCACGCGGTATGAAACGGGGCCGGTCTGTTCTATTACAGTGCCTGGCACCCAGGCTGGCCCCGCGCTGGCGTAGTTCCTGCAATGCACAGGGGCACCTACGCTGAAACTCTTTGTGGGTTCCATCCCTACGTTCCGCCCATTGTCCTCTACCCTCGTGGGGTCTAGTCTGGAGATTACCGTGGCCAGCTTCCTGCGCATTAACAGTTCCGCGGGGGAGTACCCTGACGCCAATGGGGTGACCCTGTACCGTAGCAGGAATTGGCACACTTGTAGGTCGAGATCCCCGGGACCCATGCACTGCAGTGCGTCCTTTGTGGTGCGCACGAGGCGCTCTACTTGGCCGTTGGTGGCTGGGTGGAACGGGGCGGAGGTGATGTGCCGAATGGCGTTGAGATCCATGAATGCCCTGAACTCGGTGGACGTGAAACAGCTAGCGTTATCGCTGACGAGGGTGTCGGGTAAACCGAACGTGGAAAAGACCCTCCGTAACTGTTTAATTGTTGTGGCCGAGGAGGTGCTCGAGACTGAAATGACCTCCAACCACTTGGAGAACGCATCCACCACAAGGAGGAAAAGTGCTCCCCTGAACGGGCCAGCAAAGTCTACGTGTACCCGGGACCAGGGCCCCCTTGCTGCGTCCCACTCCCTATGTGGTAAACGAGCCTCTTCCGGCCTGGAGCTTTGGCACGCTTCGCAAGTGCCGACCATGTGCTCGATGTCGGCGTCTAGCTGGGGCCACCAAAAGTAACTGCGGGCTAGTGCCTTTGAGCGGACGATCCCCGGGTGGCTGACGTGCAGTAGTTTAAGCACCCTCGGCCGGAGGGACGTGGGGATCACTACCCGCTGTCCCCACAAAAGGCAACCCCTCTCTAGGGACAACTCTAATTTTTTCTTGAAAAATGTGTCGAATTCCGCTGCTGGGGAAGACACGGGCCACCCTTTCTGCACCCAGGAGCTAACTGTCGCTAACGTTTTGTCCTTGCCGGTCGCTTTGGCGATGTCGGCCGGTACTACCGGGGGGGAGTCTAGGACCTCTATCATTAAGACCTGGTGGTCCTTCTCTTCCTCGCCCACGTGGCAGCAATCCCGGGGAATGGGGGACCTCGATAGGGCATCCGCGTGGCTGATCTCCTTCCCGGGCCGGTACACCAACGCGTGCTGATACGCGTTGAGAAAAATGGCCCACCTGAGCATTCTCGGGGACAGGATTTGTGGTGTGGGCTTATCTGCGGTGAAGATGCCTAGTAAGGGCTTATGGTCAGTCACTATGGTGAAGGGGCGGCCATACACAAAATCATGAAATTTCTTGGTGCCCGCAATTATCGCTAACGCTTCCCTGTCTGTCTGGGCGTAGTTTCTCTCCGCTTGGGACAAGGACCTGGAGTAGAACGCTATCGGGGCCTCCCTCCCGTTTTCCAGCACGTGGCATAACACCGCCCCCACCCCCACCGGGGATGCATTGCATATCAGGACCACCGGGCGTTTGGGATTGAAGTGGGTCAGTACGGCATCGGATGCCAGGAGTCGTTTCAGGTCATTGAAAGCCTTCTCATGGTCGTCGCCCCACTTCCATGCCTCGTCCTTTTTTAACAACTTGTGTAGCGGTTCCGCCACGGCTGCCTTCCGAGGAAGGAAGGAGTGGTAGAAGTTGAGCAGTCCGAGGAACGACTGCAGCTCGGGCTTGGAGGTGGGGCGAGGGGCCTTCTTGATGGCGGCCACCTTGGATTGGGACGGCCTTATTCCCTCGGGAGTAACACGGAACCCTAGGAACTCAACCTCCGTTGCGAAGAAAACGCATTTGTCTTTCCGCAACCGCAACCCCGCTTTTTCGAATATTGCCAGGACCTTTCCCAACCTTTTTGCCAATTCAGCCCGGCTCCCCCCTGTTATCAATACATCATCAAAGTAGGGTAACACCCCCTCCAACCCCTTCAGGAGGCGTTCCACGAGTGACTGGAAGATCCCGGGCGCCGAATTCACGCCGAACTGGAGGCGCGTCACCTGGAACGCCCCTTTGTGGGTGACTATGGTCTGCGCAGCAGCTGCGGCGGGGGTCACCGGGAGTTGCTGGTAGGCTTGGGCCAGGTCGAGTTTAGCGAAGCACCTCCCCCCATGTAACCTGGCCAGTAAGTGGCTGACTACCGGCACCGGATACGCATTAGGGCGAATCGCCTTATTGATGGTGCACTTGTAATCAGCGCATATGCGGACCTCCCCGTTGGCCTTGAGCGCTGTTACAATTGGAGTTTCCCACTCCGCAGAATCAACAGGAACAAGAATCCCCTGGCCCACCAATTTGTCCAGCTCCACCTCTATCTTGTCCTTTAGTGCGAAAGGCACTCTGCGCGGCTTTAGCCTGATTGGTCGTACTCCCGGGTCCAGGTCGAAAGTCACCGGGGGGCCCTTGAATTTCCCCAGTCCCTTTTTGAAAACCTCGGGGTGCGCGTCACACACGCTCTGTATTGGATCAGTCCCGGCGGCGTGTACTCCAACGGTGTGCACCCCCCCAATGAATAAACCCAGGGGCTGGAACCATTGAGTCCCGAGGAGGCTGCAATTACCTCCCTTGAGGACGACTAGGGGGAGCGTTGCGGCGTGCTTTTTGAATTGGACCTGGAACTTCCCAACCCCCAACACCGGAATGCGGTTCCCTTGCACGTCCTTCAGCGTGGACCTCAACGCTTTGAGTTTGGGCCGCACGTGGGGGGCAATTTTCAGGAACTCTCCCTGGGAGATGATAGAGTAAGAAGAACCCGAGTCCACCTCCATCCTAACAGGGGCCCCTTGAATTACTACCTCAACGAAGTATCGGGGGTGTCCCGCGGACACGCTGAACACCGGGGCGTCGTCCTCGCTGTCGTCGGAGATGCGCCCTACGCCGTCCTGCCTCCACGTGGTCCGGGTGCCGTCCTTGGGCCTCGTGGTGCGGCTCTCGTCCTTGGGCCTCGTGGTGCAGCTCTGCCTCGCCGAGCGGTCTGGCGAACTCCTCCTGGTCTCGCGCCGTGTCCTGCAGACCTTGGCGATGTGCCCGCGCCGGCCGCAGTTGTGGCACTCGGCCTTGCGGAACGGGCATTTGGCACGGGCGTGGGTGGCGCCGCAGCCGTCGCAGCGCCGGCCTTCCTTCTGGACCTTCCGGACGTCCTCGTCGTCGCCGCTTTCCGTGGACGAGTTTGAAACTCGCCGGGCCGCGCGCACCGAGCTCTCTGCCTTGGCAGCTTTCGGGCGCCAGTCCTGGAGCTCTTGCACCCCGGCCATCGTGGCTTCCGCGGCTTGTGCCGCGTCTAGGACTTGTTGCAGCGTGGGGGGTGGCTCCTGTTTCATCAGCGCGCGCTGAGTTTCGGTGTCCCTCAGGCCGCAGAGCAGGCAGTCCCGGAGGGTGACTTCTGGGGTCTCCCACTTGCATGGGCCGGCGGCCAGTCGCAGGGCCGCTGCGAACTCGGCGACCGATTCCCCGGGCGCTTGGACTCGCCTCCAGAACGCGCTCCGAGCGGGGAACATCGCTATCGCGGGCCGGAGGTGGGCGCGTAGCACCGCCAGGAGCTCCTTAGCTTTGAAGTCGCTCACCCTCCTCGGCGCGATCAGGTCCACCAAGGTCCGCTTGGTCTCGTGCCCGAGCATGCGGACGAAGATGGCCCTCTTCTTGTCCTCATCTGAAACTTCGAGCTCCACCAGCGCTCCATTGAAGTCTATCTCAAACAGCTCCAAGTCTCCCGGCTTCTTGATCTCGTAGCCGGCGCATGTCTTGGTCCCGTGGGCAGCCATTATCCCACCTTCGTCGCCAGTTTAGTGTATGGGACCAAAGACAACAGAACAGCCGAAGGGTTGGCTTAACACAGGTTTATTGCATGATGATCCGGTGGAACATGAGGTAATGGCGGTGATACATCTCAATATATACAGTAGCATCATACATTTGAATCTTGTAGCACGGTAGCTCATTGGCTGCTACCGGCGTGGCCTCGCCCAGGCACGCCTCTCTTCAGTAGTTCTTTCTCCTCCTGATTAATGCGGGGAAGGTTTTCCCGCGGCTGTCCGTGATTGAGCAATGTGAACCATGTGAGACTGAACGCTCGCAGCTGCCCTCTATGGGCTGCTTGCTCGCGTTCCTTTACAGCTGAGATACATTGTATTTGGAGTGGTTACATTCTTATCTTTCCAGTACAGTGAACATGCATACATAACAGGCCCTCTGCCGTAGGGGCACCACAGGCAATGACTACTGCACCTGCTCCCCCTTCCCCACCCAGCTTGGCCTGCTGCTGCTGCACAAGGAAGGAACCCAAGCAACCAGATGTTGGGATGGCTGGCCACAAGGAAGACATGCAGAGGCAACCCTGCGGTGAAGTCCAGCCCCGACCAGAGTCAGGGGTACATATTTTTACCCTGTCTTGGGGTCATGACATGTGCCTAGGGCATTCCTGCCACCCCTATACAGAAGGCTTGCATACGTGGTCAGCTACAATGCCTGCTCTTGGACATTGCCCTGTGGTTAATGGACAGCCCGCAGATAATTGCCTTGGGCTGGTGAAACCCATTGTTCCTGCCCTAATCTCGGGGTCTATGTGTATTGACTCCGGGTATCTAACTTGTCCCCTGTTTGCCCCGACTTGTTTTGCCCTGCTCTATTTGCCCTTAGTCTCGGTTAAGATTCATCTCTAACTAGCCCGCTTTATCTTCCCAATTTCCCCTCCAGCCGGGCCCAGGTGATTCCCGGGTCTGTCGCCGCCGAGGGAACCCCTGGGGAGAGGTTTAATTGCCAATTATTCCCGCGGGTAACCCACAACCAAGAGACATTGACCCCCCCCCATCTCATTGACCCTTTTGCCCGCCTAATGTTGGGGTGGGGGGGGCTCCCTGTTTCCCTATCGACGTTGCCTGCCGGAACAAACCAGCCCTGGAGGAAGATCCGTACAGCGCCAGCCTCTCCCTCCCTCTGATGTGGGGGAAGAGGGGGGCCCTGGGGAGAGACCCTCTTGCCCCGCTGCCGACCTCCCGCCTGTCTCCAGGGCCGCGCACGGGCTTCCCCTCCTCGCTCGTCTCTCCGTTAGGGGGCGACGCGCCACAGCCGCCTGGGAGGCGGGCGAGTAGCAGGAGGGGGCGGGGCGGGGCGGGGGCGGGGCGAGGGGGGGCAGGCCCTGGCGCGGCGGCTGACAGGCGGTCACAGGTGCGGCGGCGGCGGCGGCGGCGGCGGCGGCCGCCTCTGAGTCACCCCGGCCCGAGAGAAAGAGAGAGAGAGGCGCCTGCCTGGGCGCCCCAACCAGCGGCTGCCCCCTTGTCCCTCCTCCTCCTCCTCCTCCTCCCTGCCCTGCCTGTGGAGGTGGCGGCTCCACCAGCCGTGAGCCCAGCAGCAGCAGCAGCCGCGGCGGCGCGCGCACAAGGGAAGAAGAAGACCCGCGCCGCGCCTCAGTCCGGCCCCTCATCCCGTAAGTCCCTGCTTTGGCTGCCCGGCCTCGGAGCGGCTCATGGAGCCCCCTCCTTACCGCGAACCTCCTCCCCCCCCTTATGGTTATTGTTGTTGTTGCCTCCTCTGCTCGCCTTGGGCAGGAGGGAGGCGCAGCCGGAGGGGTGGGGGTGGGGTGGGGAGAGAGACGAGACGACCCCCCCCAGCGACGGAGGGGGGGCCGCCTCCTCAGCGCGGCTTCTCTGAGGGGAGACTGGCCTGAAGTGAAGGCTGCTGGCGCCTGGGCACTGTGACGCCCTTTTGGCGCGTGGGCTTGCCTGGGGGGAGGGGGGGAGGGAGCGGGCACGCGGGGGGGGGGCGCCACTAGCCACCCACCCCTCAACAGCAGCGGCTGGAGAGGGCAACAGCCGCCGCCGCCACCACCCCGCTTTGTGCGCAGCGCCTCCGCCGCCGCCGGGAGAGGAAGGGCAGGGCGGGGATGGGTGTGGGTGTGGGGGAGAGGGAGACCCCCATGGTGGGGGTCGAGAGGGGAGAGAGAGAGAGAGAGGCTCTGGAAAGGAGCGGCCCGGGCCGAAAATAGGCACGACTTTCAGTGTCGCCTAGCAGGGCCCCCCGTGCGTGGAGAGGAGGAGACCCGTCCGACCCCCGGTGGCACTGCGAAGATGGACCCACGGGCGTGTTGTTGGGGATGATTCCGGGCAGTGGCTGTTCGTGGCTTTTTCTTTTGGTTCGGGCGAGGCAGCTCGGTCCCCTCAGCAGGGAAGGGAGGAGGGAAGGACCGCAGAGCGGGTGGCGCGCCTGGGTCTTAACGGGCAGGGCGACTTTCTCCCGAAGCCCCCTTTCTACGAAGCAGAGGGAGAGAGGAGGGGGGGGAGAGCAAGCGAGCGAGAGACAGACAGACACACACACATACACACACACAGAGAGAGAGACACAGACAGACACACAGAGAGAGAGACACACAGACACACACACACACCAGATCCCCTCTCCGCTCTGCAGTGCGTTTGCCACCGATGTCAGTAGCCGCCTGGGGAAGCAGGGTCCATTTGACAATCAGGAGGTAGACAGCTCAACCTATCCTCTCTGAGATCCATCCAGGGCACTGCATTTGGTATTTATTGTGCTTTTTATCCCACCCTTATGTCAAACCACTTCTATCAGTGCACTAAATGCTCACAATAATCTTGTGGAGTAGTTCAGGCTGAAAACAGGCAAGTCAAAGGTCATTCAGTGCACTGCATCGTGTCGTCACCCCCCACCCCCCCAAGGGTGTAAGAATCATGTCCTCCCTCCTTTACTTTTGACAAGAGTGTCAGGCTGATCCTTGGTCATTCCTTACCCACCACTTACTGCTGCCTTTCAGAAATGCCATTCTTCCTTTTTGGTTTCCCTTCTGGCACTGATAGAGTTGAATCATCTTGTATAGTGCTGGGTAGCTTTAGATCTTTGCTCTGAGTTAGGCTTGATGCAATGAGTACTGTTATTTCCTCAGCCTTATGTTTAAACTAAGAAAGTGACAATGGTGATTCAGGTGACAAAGGTGAGCTTGGAAAAGTTGCTTTGACTCAGAAACTGGCCAGGTCGAGTGGAGAGTTCAGGGACTTGTCATCCAACAAAGGAACTTTTACTGATCATTTGTAATCAATCTACCATTGACAAATATCAAGCTATGCCCCCTGTCCCCCTTCTATATAGTTTAACCTTGGGAGAATGAACAAAATTCTCTTACATAGATCCCCCATAAGTATGAGTAAAGTGTAAGTCCACAGCATATGTCCATGTTATAATTTCTTAGAATATATTAAGAAGGAGTGTGCATTGTTAAGCTTTCCCCAGATTTCTTTCACTGTAATTATATATTTTCCTGACTCTTTGGCTGTTTCTCCTAACCCTGGTGTCCAGTTGACTTTTTATGTGAATATTACATCTTTATTCTAGCAGTCTTTCCCTTACTATATCTTTTTTGCTGTGTGTTCCCTTTTTTACTTTTCTTTAAACAGTTCCCTTCTGGACAGGCCTATCTTCAGAAATAGATGTCTGCTCAAACATTAATTTATTGTCTTATTAAGCAGACATCACATTAAATGCCTCAAAGGAGAGAAGACTGTGTTTAAAAAAACTAGACTAAGACCAAGATCTAAAACCTTTCAGGCACACTATGGGTTGCCCTTACTTGTGGACATATTTGTTCAGTTGAATTTGTTGACTTTTCCCCCAGATGTACTATGGAGGCAGATATTAATTTGAGAAAACATGTGGAATAGAAAGGAGTGTTGCCTTAAATTTGCGGTGCTCACTCTGCTCTTTCTACAGTCTCTTTAATTAGTTTATTGCTTACTTCTCTGTTTGCTGTTCTTTCAATCACACTTTTGTACAGGAAGAATAAATTGAGCTGCACCTGCAAAATGGGCTAGAACAGTGATGGCGAACCTTTTAGAGATCAAGTGCCCAAACAGAGGGGCGGGGCAAACTCTATGCTGGGTGGGTGGGTGGAGGAAGCACTTCCATTGGGTTGCCTGGCAGAGGGGTGGGGTGAACTCTGTGCTGGGGGAAGGAGGAAGCCCTTCCATTCGGCTTCTGGGCAGAGCGAACTCTGTGCTGGGGGAGGGGGAAGTGCTCCCATTGGGCTGCTGAACAGAGGGGCGGGGAGAACTCTGTGCTGGGGCAATGACACTCATGCCAACAGAGAGGACTCTTAAGTGCCCCCTCTGGCATGTGTGGCATAGGTTCGCCATCACTGGGTTAGAATATTAATGTAAAACTTGAATTAGATAGAACACATACATTTGATTTCTCTTCCATGTTTTCCCTCACTTTAAACATTGTGTGCAGTATAAATAAGGAGTTCTTATTTATTATTTATTTATTTATTTGGATTTGTATGCTGCCCTCTCACCCAAGGGTGACTCATGGCGGTGGCAACAACATAGGTCTTATACAAATACCTCTTAAAAATTCAATTAAAACTATTAAAAACCATCCAAATTTAAAAGATACCCATCCCTTCCGACCCAACAGTAAAAGGGACATATAACTCTTAACAGAGCCAACGAGCGGGAGTCAGCGCCACGTCGGCCCCCCATACTTGCCCTGCCAGCCAGGTTTTAAGCCCTTTCCTAAAGGGCAGCAATTCTGTCTGCAGCCGTAGGTCTACTGGGAGGAGGTTCCACAGGGTCGGGGTGGACACGAAGAAGGCCCTCCTCCTTGTGCTAGAGAGGCAAGCCCCTCTAGCCGATGGAACACAGAGGGAGCCCCTCCGGTCTGCTCTGGTAGGATGGGCAGACTCTTTTGGGGCGATTTGGTCTCTTAGGTAACCTGGCCCACTACCATGAAGGACTTTAAAGGGTAAGAAGCATCTTCCTGGGGCAGAACAGAGACCCAGCCTTCTGGCTCTGAGAATAGCCAGCCTTTGGCCCCTGGGAAGCTTTGCAGGGGAGCTTGAGTAACATTGACATCCTCAGCAGTTTGATCTTTGTGGTTATCTTGCATCATAGCAAGGTTTGGAGCAGTTACTGTTTTGAGACTACAACTTCAAAAATATCTCATCCACAATAAGCAGTGGCTATGTAAGCTGGGGTGGGGGACTGTGGTGGCTTAGTGGTTAAGACACTGAACTTAATGACTGAAAGGTCAGCAGTTTGAGATCCGAGTGCTACATGATGGAATGAGCTCCCATTGTCCCAACTCCTGCCAACCTAGCAGTTTGAAAGCAAGATATTTCAACCTAGCAGTTTGAAAGCAGATAAATAGGTACTGCTTTGGCAGGAAAGATAGCAGCATTCCATGCACTCTGGTGTCTAGTCATGCCTGCCACATGGCCACAGAAATGTCTGCCGATATAGGCAGCACTGGCTCTTTGGCTGTAAATGGAAATGAGCACTTCACCCTAGAGCCAGATACGACTAGCTTTCGAGCAAGGAAGACCTTTACCTTTACCGATGCTAGCTGAAGAATTTGCTCAAAATTAAAACTGTTCTAAGCTGTGCTACTGAATGTTTGAAACTATTCCTACATGAATGTGTGTATTCCTTGTTTGAATCTGCCAAGCTAGTAGTGGTCACATTTATGTGTTTCTTTCTTGTTTGTTAGATCTGTAACCATGGATTTAGGGTGGATAATTGTAGTGCTTATTCTGTTCTATTCAATGAATCCATCTATTTCTCTTACCACAAGAAGCCAATGTGGATAATTTGTATTTGGGCTCAGACTTAGATAAGTTTTCTGAGGAAGATGTTCTCAAGGTTAAAGGGCAGCTGACTGAGTGTGAGGACTGGATTCAGCACACAGAATGAACATTTAAGAGACCTTAACGTATGACCTTAACGTATGTGGTGCACTGTAGAAATGGTCTTTAAAGATAGTATGGGGTAGAGGCCTTGTGTCCCTATAGATGTTTCTGGCCATCATCCATGACCATTTCCCTTTGTGGCTGACAGAGGTCAGAGTTCAGCAGCTGATGAGAATTGAAATTTTATGGATTTATTTGATCCTGCAGCATTTAGGCCCTGGGCATAACCTAAGTTTTGTTGTGGAATAAGTCGTTCTGACTCAGCTTCTGAATGTCATGTATGAAAATCATCACTGTCCTTAAAAATCATCTGATTTTGCATGCAACTAGCTTTAGTCCCATGCTCTGTATGAATTCTTAGCTCTTTCAGATACTGTGTGTTTTACTATGTTAATTACAGCCGAAATATAGCAATTAAGTTGTCAGGGTGTCATCTTATCAAGAGTGTGTTAATTTCATTCATTTCACTTCCTTCTGGCAATTCCCTTACAATCACTCACTATTCTTGACAGTTTAGCAGTAGGGCTTCCGTTTATAGAAAGATGGCAAATGTATTTAGTGTAGTTGGGGGAAGGGTGTTTAGTTGGATGCAGCTAAATAGGGGAGAGGTTTGAAGTACAGTAATAACATATCTGGCAGGTGGAGGGTTCTGGGTTTTGAAAGAGATCTTTGGATAATGTGTGCGTATCAAGATTAGAGTCATTAATTGAACTTACTGTTCCATAATTCATCAGTGTCCCCTATGTGTATGTGTGCCAGTTTCAGGATTTCCAAAAAGAATCATAAAGAGCTTCCAATGTGCCTTGTGGAAAAATCGTGGCATTGAACTTTAGTGGGAGGATAGTCAAAACTGAAGTAATCAATGTTGCTTACTAACCAGTTCCTAGCCATTTAAATTTTCTGATGTTTAGAATTAAAATATGTTTGCCTTGAATGGGGATCATCCATTCACAAGATGCCATGTTCATTCTCATGTTGTAATTTTGAAATTCAGCACTCTTGACATCAGGAAACCAAGAGGCCTGTACAATAAATGCTTCTTAAAGCATGTTGTAGTGATAGTCTCACATTCTGCATGCTTTTTTACAAGTGTAACACAGAAAACAGAGGAGAGGAGTAGCAGTTGTAAAGACAGGGATGCACGAAAATGCTGAATGAATCCAGGCTGAGGGAAATTGCATTGTATCTCCATTACCACGTATATCTGTTCTGTTTCATTCTTAAATATCATGACTTCTTTCAAGGAGTCCTGGCAATTGTGTTGAGAGTTGTAGAGAGCATCCCATACAATGACAAAAACCAGGCAGGGGCATGTTGGCTACCCTAAAAGAGTGCTGGACAGGGAGTGAATAGGGTGTCTAACCCTAAAAAATTATATATGTTCCCAATCACCTTCTAATTTCAACTCCCCTCTGGGGATTTGAAGCAAGAACCTCCTGCTTACAAGGCAAAATTTCAACTTCTAAGCCACAGTGGCTGCACTATCAACAAAACCGCTTTTGGTAATCTTATAACAGAGAACTCTATGTTAACCAGAGGATATCATTGTTTTAAAAATCAGGTTTAAAGAGAAATCCTTAGTGGATAAGTTGTTACTGTTTTTGACTATGCCCAAAAGGTGCTGAGTTTGATTCCCGCTCAGGACTTAATTTTTTTTAAAAAAAATTATTATTATAAATATAATTCAAATAATAATAATAAAATTACTGTTCCATGTTGCATCCTTTCTTCAAACAAAGGGTCTCTTCTGAAGCAGAGTTTGATTCCCATTTAGGGCTTCTACAGCCCAGATTTTAAAAGCAATGATATCCTCTCAGGTTAACATAGAGTTCTCTGTTATAAAGTTGCCAAAAGCAGCTCTATTGGTAGTGCAGCCACCATGGCTTAGAGGTTGAAATTTTGCCTTCTAAACAGGAGGTTGGGTTCGATTTCCCAGGAAGGATGGTAGGAACATGTATCACTGCCAGAGACAAGGTGGGAGGAAGGCGCCCATCCTGCCCTGCCAGTGTTGCCGCCCCGCCCCTGCTCCCCCTTGAATTAAGCCCTGTGCAGTGCTGGCTTGGCTTCTCCTTTCCCTCCCTTTGGTTAATAAAAATAAAATAAAATAAAAATAAAATTCTGCCAGCAGGGGCAGAGATTGCTGGGGTGGAGTGGGACATTTCCCGATTTCCTAATACCCCAGCATGCCACTGTAACTAGGGTTGTTTTTGGAAAAAGAAATTACTTGAAGCCACATTATGTCAGAAGTGTAGATGTATCCAAAGAAACTACTAAAGTATCAATTTAATACCGAGTTTGATCCTTAGTGTGCATCTTTCCCCCCTTCTCTTTCAGGAAAAATTGAAACATGATCAGGTATGTCTGGATGAACCAGAGGTCAAACACTATGGATATAACCTTGAGTTATGTAAGGGGAGACACCACCACCTCTGGTTCTACTCCTTGTTATACCCCCCCCCTTTTTTTGATTTTTTTGATAGAAATCTTGAGGTTAGTCTAGGACAGTGATGGTGAACTTTTTAGAGACTGAGTGCCCAATCAGAGGGGTGAGGCAAACTCTGTGCTGGAAGGAGGAACCACTCCCATTGGGCCGCTGAGCAGAGGAGGGGGGAATTCTGTGTTGGGGGGAGGGAGGAAGCATTCCCATTGGGTTGCTGGGCAGAGGGATGTGACAAACTCTGTGCTGGGGTGACGGGGCACATGCCAACAGAGAGGGCTATGAGTGGCCCCTCTGGCATGCATGCCATAGGTTCGCCACCAATGGTCTAGGACAGTGATGGTGAACCTTGGCACTCCATCTGTTCTTGAACTTCAATTCCCAGAAGCCTTGATCAGCAGGAGTGCTGACTTGGGCTTCTGGTAATTGAAGTCCAAGAACACATGGAGTGCCAAGGTTCACCATCACAGATCTAGAGCTATTTCAGCAGGGGTTTGCAGAAGTGGCCATTTAAGATCACAGCTCTCAGAATCCCTGCCAGATTCTGGGATCTTCAGTGCAGAAACCCTTTTACCAAGTCCTGAAATTTCAGAGACTGTTCTCCAGTCTCAGAAATGTAAAGCATCGACCATCTTAGCTTAGTAACAATTGAGCCAAGGATTCAGGCAATGCTCTTATCACAGGAAAACAGAATATGTTAGACCATTGCACTCTTATACTTACATTGGGTCCTACATTTTACTGCCAGCAGTGCAAATTGTAGAAGACTGTAAGCACCTCTCGTAACTGTCACAGATTGCCTTATAGACATTCAGAGGAATGAGAATTGTTCTTCATCAGAACAGAGGGAAACGGGTTTTCTAGCTTTAAGGGCAGGGATGTCTTTCTTTATTCTGCATCAGCTGCTGCTTCAGCTCTGGGAGTAGGTGGGTCCTTCTGTGACTCTCCATCATTTCATATGACAGGGTTTATTACAACAGGAGATGAAAGAGTAAAATAGTTTGTAATTCTTTTAAAGCTTGGGAGGCTCTTGATTGAAGGAGTGATGAAGGCAGGATAATTAACATGAACCTAGAAACATTTATTTGGAAGCTGTCTCTGCTTACTTCCCTCTTTTCAAAATAAGTGTGCTTGAGAAGGCAGACTTTGATTATTTTCTCCTTAATTTCCTAGTTAGCCTTTTTCTTCCAAACATACTGGTGTGTTTTTAAGAGTAGGAAAGTGCTATTGGTTTGAGTACAGTATTAGAAACCTCTCAATTAGGCCTGACAGATATACAGGGTGGCCTGTAAGACCCTAGGTAAAGGTTTCCCTTGCTTGAAAGCCAGTCATATCCAACTCTAGGGTTCAGTGCTCATCTCTGTTTTAAAGCTGAAGAGCCAGTGCTGTCTGTTTCTGCAGACGTTTCCGTGGCCATGTGGCAGACATGACTAGACACTGGAGTGCACGGAACACTGTTTACCTTCCCACCGAAGTAGTCTCTATTTATCCATAGTACAGTACTTGCAATTTCTTGCTTTCGAACTGCTAGGTTGGCAGGAGCTGGGACCAAGACGGGAGCTCATTCCGTCCTGCAGTACTCGGAAATTGAACTGCTGACCTCCGGCCTGCTGTCAATGTCTTAGCCACTTGAGCCACTGCAGTCCCACCCATCCATATATTTTATGTATCCAGTGTATCTGTGTGCTGTCCCTCATTCTCACTGCATAATATCATGTGATGCAATGTTCTGTGAGACATTACCGTCAATGTAGCTTAAATTGACCATACAGCATTTCTCTGGGGAAAAACAAAAAAATTAATAATACATGCATAATTGAATATAACATATGGACAGGTAGGGGCTTATGGGCCACCCTGTGCAATGTTGGCTTTCTCTCAGACATGGTTAAGAGGCTGGGAGTTGGGTGGGAGGGTATTATACTTCCTCTTCTTAGCCTCTCTCTTTCATGGAACCAATTTTTCTTACCCCAACTGAATCACAATCAAGAGAAAGAATAGCACTGTGTGCACAGTAGGGAAATAACTAATACAAGTGTTACCCAGGGTTTAAGCTAACTGGCTCCCTTTTTATCTGCTTTTCACTTTGCATTAGAATCAGTTTCAAACCCACAGTTCAAATCCTAAACAGAGCTCTTGGCTAATATTAAATAAATTTACTGCCAGGGCCTACATATCCCTTAATTAAGTTGAGAGCAGAAACAAGGACTTTGTTTCAGAGAGGGCTGCGGAAAGGCGTTTACATATCCCATGGCGCAGAAAACCTCTTGAACATGATTAAGAGGTGGCCATCAATATCTGAGTTTTCAGAAAGAACTCGAGGGCAAATTGATGATGTTACTCCAGTGAGTAATAGAATCACTGGAGATGTAAAAGGTTTTAATGTGTGTTTTGGTCTATTCAGAGAAAAATGTAGTTGTTTCCTTGAGATTATTTTCACTTGGGTTGTTATGTGGAACAAGTAAGTCCCATTGCTCTCTAGAGTACTGGCTTCCAAGAAATTGTGTTTAGGGTGATAGTGTCTTGTCTTCATTTCTCAGTCTTTTGATCCTGAACAAATTTACCCATATGTGACTTTCACTAATTCCACTCTACAGTGTCTTGTTTTGATTTACAGGCATCAGGCAGTTAAGAACGTGACTACTTTAAACCTCATCTGCTGTTGAGTATTAGTAAATTATCACTGCCCGAGAGTATAGTGATGTATTTTGCTGGCAGAGCAAAACCATCTTCTACAAGGCAATTCTAAAAGGGGAGATATACCCAAACAAAAATGTGTAACTCTAAAACTAGACTTCAGATTAGCATTAAATGTGGCACAGACATAGCCAACAATCTACTCTTGCGATGTGTCTAATTTGGAGAGGTCTGACTGAAGCAGCAGAGTCTGAAAAAACCCTACATAGTTTTTCTAATCTGCATTTTGTGGGGTGAACATGGCACCATCAGTTTACCTGAGAAGTTAAACATGTGCCTGTCTTGTTTCTCTGTTGTATGTGTTGCACTTACTCACACCTTTCCCAAACCTTTTCATTAAGTCCAAAACCACCTTTGAAAATGTTTTGATACAGAGTGACTATAGCCACATCCCAGCTGTTCTTTGTTTTAATCTTTTCCCAGCAACCACAATACAGATTGCCATGACCCGGGGGAGAGGTGTCTCACAAGGTATTAGGGGGTCCCCAGACTTGGGGTACCCATGCAGGGAGATCCCTCTAGGTTCAGTGGCCTGCCTACCCTGAGAACACCCTCCCTTGCTCCCTTTAACTGGGAATGGGAAAGATGGCACTTCTGCACCTTAAGCAGGAATGTGGTAGCAAGTATGGTAGCAAGGCTGAGTAACAGTCCATTATATTGTCACCTGCCCACACACACACAGAGTGGACTTGGCCCTGGGAAGCTGCCCTGCTCAAAGATAGCTTTTACCTTCAAAGGCTGGGATGCCCCAGCAGATAATATTCCCAGGCTGATGATTGAAGCAGGTGTTCCTCCCTTTCGGATCACCGTGGCAACCTTATCTCCCCCAAAGTAAATGTCCCTTTGAGAAAGGTTGCACCTCAAAGCTGAGCCGGTATGAAGATGTAGCCTTTAGCTTGGCCCCAGTCCCTTATCCTGGCTCCTCTCTGCTCCGCAAAATTACTCCCTCCTGGTTCAAAGACGAGGCTTTCTCAATGTCTTTGAGGCTTTTTATTGAAGAATAATAATCACCCAAATAATTTCCAGGATATACATCAAAGCAATAATCTATTCTACTCTAACTTAACGAACTAAGAAAATAAGAAAATAGCTAACTTCACTAAGAAAGCATTTCTTCTCTATGGGCTTGAAAGCCCTCATTAGGATATCTTCCCTATGAGTCCATGATGCTGGTGTGAAAGGATGTAGGCTGGCACCTACTTCCAATTGGTGCTGCTGAACACTCAAATTTTGGGGTTTAAATATGTTTTTGGGGTCCTCATACCCCTCCTCCAGAATGTTAAACATGTGAGATTACCTCATTGTTTTGACTAAGTGTTGTTTACTCAAACAGGTGTTAATGATGTAACCAAATTTCCAGACATGAGATGATGTAACCTCAAATTCTCAGGTGTCTGTGCAGGTGTTGTTGTCATTCTGTCCCCAGATGTTGGATGTCCCATAATCCACTTCTATGTGAAAGTCACCTTTCCCCTTTCTAGTAAAGGGGATTGACCAATTGGAAAGGGTGGTGGATGATTGACCAATTGCTATCTTGGGAATCCCCCTTGTTATGCAAGTGTGAGTTCCCTCACAGGTGTCTAAGTGATTGGCATTGCTACTTAGCAACCTAAATACTTAGTGATGTGTTATTGTGTGGAATGTGTTTGGTATGCAGATGGCATCAGTGTCTTCCTTTGAGAGTTAGCTATTCTCAAACCTACAGAGAATATACTATATGAATCTTAACACCTAATAAATGTAAAGAAAATTAAAATATGAAATCATCTCTTGTGATTATCATGACACAGATCATGTGCTCACTAAGTATAATTCTATGTGAGAGACGTTTCTATTAGAATTTGTGTGAAGTAGCTTGACTGGTGCTTATTGGGGTTGTGAACATTCAGACTGGCCTTTGCTATGTAAAGCTTGACATTTTTTCCCCCACTGACAATCCAGCCACGGTATTGTACAGCAATATATAGCCATATCCTTACAATTTTTTTCATACAGAAGCACAATATCGCATATCCATAAACCATAGGTTTTTGCAAGATTTGCATTTATTCTTACCACCAGGCAGATAGTATTGGAGATGAAGCCAACCAGTGATCAGAAATGTCTCCTCAGGATGATAAGCATGGAAGAAGGAGATTGAAATATATCAGTTACAAAAATTAGCATTAGATATACAAATGCACACCAAAGTGCTAAGAAAGATTTCTTTTAGGAGAATGTATTGGCTAAGATTTATTTTTATGCTGAGATGAATTTGTGTATTATATGCTATGCTGCATGAGCAATGTTAGCTATATGTTAACAATCTAAGTTGTACAAAAATATATTGCTATATTTTCTCTTTCAATATTTATGCCAAAATAAGTAGTAATTGAATACCAGAAAAGAATACATATTAGCAATTATATCACTTTCCAAAGAGGAACCATGTTAGTTTGTTTCACAATGATGGCAAAATTAAAGGGGAGAAGATTATGAAGGAATATTTTGGCACCTTAAAGACTAATTGATGTTTTTCAGTGTGAGCTTTCATGAATCAAAATTCACTTCCTCAGACACTGTATCTAAAGATTTTGATCAACAAAATGTCATACTTGAAGAAGACCTGTAGTCTTTGAGATGCCAAAATATTATCCATTAATTACCATTAACGTATATTTAATTTGAAAAAATGGAACAAATGTAATTATCATAGTTTTATTTGTTAGTTTAGTTATGTACAGTACTGCCCTACATCCAGTGGGCCTAAGACAAGGAATCTGTTTTTTCTCTTTCTTCACTTCACCCTCACAAGGGGCTGTGTTGGCTTAGTGGTTAAGAAGCTCGCCTTGTTAGCTAGAAGGCTGGCAAGTTGGCAGTTCGAGACCTGAGTACTGCATGATGGATTGAGCACCCGTACCTGTCCCAGCTCTTGGGGACATGAAAGGATCCTCATTTGGGTGTCCCCTGAGCGGAGTTTCTCCAGCAAATTTCATTTCAACCCAGAATAATTTCTGACACAAAATTATTATTATCATCCTCACAATGGCCTTTTAAAGTAGTTCAGACTGATTGAAATGTGAATTTTGTGGTTCAACAGGCAATAGAACCTGAATCTCCCAAATCTTGTCAGATACTATAACTGCTAGACCTGCTCCCTGGCTCAAAGAATTATGAGAATTGTTTGGCAATACAGTATCTTGCACATACCTGTCAAGTATCCCGGATTGGCTGGGAAATCCCGTATTTTGGCGCTTGTTCATCCCCTTTCTCCGCACCATCCCGTATTTAGAACGGTGGGGAAAGGGGTTACTGCGCATGTGTGCATGTGCAGAACCCATCTGCGCATGCACAAACGTGTTCTGTGCATACACAAAGGGGTTATGCGCATGCAGAATGGAGTTTTTCCTGCACATGAGCACCTAGGCCAGAGCAGTTCCCGTATTTTCCGGAGCGGTGTTTGACGGGTATGATCTTACAGAAACGTATACATTTCAGTTCCTGAGGGGAAGGTATGACATTTCAGCTGGTATAATTCTGTTTAGATACAGGGCATTGGCTTCCTTTTGTATTCTAGTGGCTTTGACCTATAAAGCCTTAATGGCTTTAGCTCTTAACACACAATTTTCTCCATCTTTCCATTGTGAACTTCATGGCCACTCAACAGCATCTTCTTGACTGTGCCATTCAAGAAACTGTGCCAGTTTCACTCAAGCAAAGAACACACATTTATTTTCGGTGGATGAAAATCTGGTTTCTTCTTAAAAGACCCAGCCAAGTGCAAAACTGGAATTTTAGATAGAACTGGAGGAAGAGTGACTTCTTTAGGCTTCAGGGAATGAGAAAAAATCCTGTTAAATACGTGGTTAATTTCTTTACTATCAAGGAAGTTTTCTTCCCTGCTTTTCTGGCTTTCTTTGATGTATGCTTGATTTTGAAAAGTAAGAGAACTAGAATTGAACATTCTGCACACCATTCCCCTGCCCATATAATCCTTCCTTTTTAACCCTCTTTGGAGGCGAAGGAGAGAGAGGACCCAGCATTAGTATTTCATGCCTTCTGCCTCTGGTATCTTCCAGATCCTTCCATATTGTCAGGTTGCTTTGAGGAAGCTTGTGTTCTTCAACATTTTCCTTGTTACACAGGCTGCTGAGGCACAAAATCCACTAGGACTAGAATTCTGATAATTGGAATAGTTTAGCATGTATCTGATACATATAACCAAACCCTCTGCTTATTTGGCCTTGACAGGAGTTCTCAGATGTCACTCTCCATTAGCAGTCCATAGCAAAATTGGCATTTTATATGCATTTTGTAAACTGCCTTGTGTTCAACAGGAGGAGCAATTCCCTTCTCTCCATGGATGCCTCATAGGTTGTTTCCACTGCAGTAATTAGATCTCATCTAGGACAGAGTTAATTTAGAGGAAAATCACGTGAAATTGCTCACCACAATTAGTTTTTTAATGACTATTTTGCATTTGATATCACCGCCTGCTTGACATAAAATTGAATTAGCATCCAAGGTAATGTGGTTTAACTTAGATTTCTTAACTCCCTTTAATTCAGTTTATTCTCTGAGGCAGTGAATAAGCTAGAGGTTCTTCTTTCAAGTCCTGATCAAACCCTGGACTGCCAAAATGAAGCCACTTTCTTCGCTGTGAAAGACAGAAACATGTAGTAGTATTTTTGTTTACGATTTTCAGCATGAACATTCTGTATATACCATGAACTGTCTGTTTCCAGTTAGCAGATGTCAAGAATTGCGAATCAAGATGAGAAGAAAGCATGTAGCCAATGTTACTAATGATAAACTCCCAGTAGGGAGTTGTCTTTGCTGTCAGTTTGCCATTAAGATTTTCAGATTCTGATAGTAAGTCCACTTCTGAGGCAATATAGAGTGCATTTTTTACAAAAATATTTTCCCCCAATAAAATTGTGCATAATTTTGCTAACAAATTTAGAGCTGATTATGAGCTTCCACCTTGGCTTATTCTTACATCTACCACCAACAAGGTCACTGTTGCAAGACCTGACTTTCACAGACAATCATCATTTGAAAGTAGCCAATCACACAACTTCATCCCCTCATTGACCTTGTGTTGGCATTGACATGCTGCTAATGTGACTTTTTGAATATTTAAAGTTGCGTGCAAAATCACAAAATTTTGTGTAGAACAATAGTTTCCATGACTTGTGCTGGATGTGAGAACGACAAGATGACATTGGTGTATATTGTAGGTGTCACACAAAAGGTTGTTGGCATAGTGTGCCTTCAAATATAACACATGTGATTCAAAACTAAATCAAGACCCTTTGCTGCCTTGGACAAAACACAGAAGATGACAGCTTTCCTTACACACTTTGTGTTTGAAAACTGACTGTTGAATCTTACATCAGCTATAAGTGGATTCAGTTCTTTAGAAAGAGTCCAGTTTATGGATATGGGATCCTGTGCTTCTATATCCAGGATCTGAAACACCAGAAAATGACCCAATATTGCTGTGCAATATTTCCCCCACATTGCCAGCACAAAAAAAGGATGCTAAACTTTACATAGCAAAAAACAATCTGAATGTTGCCAACACCAATCAGGATAATCTACAGGACAACCTATTGTACTCACTATCATTAATAAAGACAGCCTGGCTCCATTTTTCATCAGTTTAGCACTTTTCACTGAAACACAAAGTAATTGTCAAGGCTATTTTCAGTGTTCTCTTGGTATCTATTGCTTGGAAGCAAAAGTAATCAAAATGCCTAGATTGACTGTGTGAATTCAAGCACATATCTACATATCTGTGCAGCTGGAAAGTATTAGATTGTTAATCCGCAAGGAATTTACATGAATGTGGAGTACTTTGCTCTATGCAACCTGGTGCATAGCACTCCCAGCCATCTGTATTAAGAAAGAAATCTCAGCCATGTTCTTCAGGGACAGTGCTCTTTTACGCTGAAAAGTGAAATGTAATGTATCCAGAATTAAGCAAACGCTAAAGAAAAGATATGGATCTTTTTCAAAGTATCTCATTTTAAATCATTGGCAGTATCCATATTCAAAAACAAGAGCAATAGCAAAGATCAAGTTCAAATGGTACTATGCTTCTTCTGGAAAGAAAAGGAAAATTCCTGATACAGATGAGAAGAAATATAAATCTCTCTGTTATAGCACTTGATGATCATTCGTATTTTCAGAACAATAGATAACAAGATAACCTGTTGAAAAATATCCCTGATAGTTGCTTCGTGGGACAATGAGAAGTACTGTACTTAATTGATGAAAAAAGGAGTCAGGTTCTGGGATTTTCCTTTGTTTGATGTATCTTTGTGAATGGTAGAAAGCACAAGATGGTATCCTGTAGACCACCTTGATTGCTGACATTTGTATTGTCAACATTCAAGCTTTCCTATCCTATGTAAGGTTTGCCATCTTTATTCCTGCTGGTAATGTGGGCATCTAAGACGCTGGCTGGAAGACGGGAGGTAAGCAGTTCGATTCCTGAGTACTGCAGGATGGAATGAGCTCCCGTCTTTGTCCCTGCTTCTGCCAACCTAGCAGTTCGAAAGCAAGAACTTTCAAGTAGATAAATAGAGACCACTTTGGTGAGAAGGTAAACAACATTCAGTGTGCTCCGGTATCTAGTCATGCCTGCCACATGACCACGGAAATGTCTGCAGAAGCAGACAGCGCTGGCTCTTTGGCTTTGAAACAGAGATGAGAACTGAACGTTAGAGTCGGATACGACTGGCTTTTGAGCAAGGATGACCGCTTTCAAGCAAGGGTGACGTTTACCTTTAATGTGGGCAAAAAACAAAGATACATACATATCCTTTAATCTCTCAGGTAAACTAATGTTGCCTTGCCAGCTACACAGAGTGCAAAATAGAAAGCTATCTTCTAAACCCTTCCCTTGGGGTAGGCAAGCTGAGGAAGAAAATCTATACATGCCTAAAAGCTCTATGGACATGTTGCCGGCATGTTTTTCAAAAGATGTCCTCTTGTCTTTTGAAATCAAAAAAGGGTGGGCAAGGAACAGGGCCATGGTCAGGGGGGCAAAAACCCTCCTGAGCTAACAGCCCACCCCTCCCAACACACCCAGTGATGCCAATGTTATATATGTGAGTGTGACATTGTTGCCCCTCCTGAATTTTTTTTTACACACACACACACAAATCTAGACTCCTGGCTACGGCCCTGGCAGGGAATTAATGAAGATTGTCATTGGGAACCAAGGTCAAAATCATACTGTGTGAAAGAAAGGCAGTGAAGAAATGGGGCAGGGAATCAACCAATTTGAAGTGTAGGGTTAGATGAGAGCCTTGAAGATACCAGAGACCATCAGAAAAGCAGGTTAGTGAGTGCTTAACCAAGTAATGCCTGAACTCTCACTACAGCAAAAATGGGTAAACTGAGACTATTTTACCATGCACGCGCGCGTAATGAGAATACAGAACTGGTCAGAAAAGACAATACTGGTGGTGATGACTTAACATGAGAAAGACTGACTCAGTAAAGGAAGCCATTGCTGTTAGTTTGCAAGACCTAAGAGGAACTTACTGAAAAAGACAATAGTGCTAGAAAGAGAGAATGGCCTAACATGATACTCAATAAGGGAAGACAGTGTTGTGGTTTTGCAAGATCTGAGCGGAGCTGTTAATTATAGATTTGTTTCCTTTTATTTATTTTTTAAAAATTTTTTTAATTTTTTAAAATATTTTATTTAAATAATTAAATATTGACAAAGGAAAACAAAACAAATAAAGAATACATAACAAGTAACAACAAAAAATACAAAACTATTAGTAGATATACATATTTGTCTTTGAAGTTATTTATACAGTTTAATACTTTTTAACCTAATATTGTTTATGTATTCCTTTATAATCAATCATCTAATGGTTCTACTAATATTTTGTTATTTAATACATTTTATAACTTACATAACACCCGTGTGATATTTACATTTGTCTTGGAGGCTGAAAATACTTATGATTATACACTGGATTTCCAAAAAGCTAATTGGTCGGCTACAGGCGCACAGTCATTTCCTTTTTGTATTGCATATTCTATGAAAGTTTTCCAAATTGTAAAAAAAATATTCTCTTTAACAATTCCCTTTTTAAAATTCATTTCCCAAGTTAATTTATCATTTAATGCCATTGTCCACATCTCCTTATACCATTTCTTAATTTCTGGAGTAGTTTCACATTTCCATTTTCGTGCCTTACACTGCCTTGCGGTTTACACCATAATTGAGATAAGATCTTTTTTATATACATCAATATTTAAATCTTCAACGTCAGTTAGTAATGCAATACTAGCTCTTAAGTTAAATTTTGAATCAATTATACCTTTAATTTCATTTTTTACTGTTGACCAGAAAAGTTTTAGTTCACTGCAGTCCCACCACATATGTGTATAGGTACCTTTCTCATTTCTACATCTCCAACATTTTGACAATTTTTGATTTATCCATTTGTTGTAAACGAATTGGTGTTAAATACCATTTCCAGAGCATTTTAAAATTATGCTCCTTAACCCTCACTGATAACGTCTTCATGATCCTTCTTCACCATATTCTTCTCCAGTTTTCTTTACTTATTTCTATATTCAGATCTTGTTCCCATAATGCTTTTAAAATTTCTTGTGATTTTTCATCTGAATTTATTAATTTGTATAATTTATTCACTAGTCCCTTAATTTTTACCACTCCTAATCTTATACTAAACAATAGATCTTCAAATTTTGTATTTTTCCTGTTTAGATTATCATCTGTCATGTACTTTCTATTCCAATTATCTACAGAAATGATTTGGAGCCAATTCAATTTTAATTGCTTATATATATATATATACAATTTTTTCCTTTTATCTTTGCAAATCCTGATCCAATCTTTCAACTTTGATGCTGCATTATTATTGATGACTTCCTCTGGTCTTCTACTCATTTCTATTGGAAAGTTTCTGATATCTTTTAATTCTATAATAGGAGATGTATTAGGAGCTAATTTCTTTTTCATCTCAGTCCATGTTTTCATTGTTGCCTTTAAAAGTTTATTCTCTGAACTAATAGTTACTTTATTTCTATCCAAAAAAGCTGCTCTTCCTATACCTTTTAGTTCTTGCATTTCTATTTTTCCCCATATAAGTTCCTCTTTAGCTATTAATTTACATAGATTTCTCACTTGAAATGCCTTATAATAATTTTGGATATTAGGAAGTCCTAATCCTTCTTTTTGACTCAAATACTATAAACTTTTTGTAATTCTAGGTCTTTTACCCCCATTACAATATTTATTTATCAAATTCTGAAACACCTTCAAATCTTTTTCTTTCATTTGAATTGGTAAACTGTCGGATAGAAAATTAATTTTGGCCAATAGCTTCATTTTTCCCAGAGCGATTCTGCCAGGTAAACTAATGTTGCCTTGCCAGCTACACAGAGTGCAAAATAGAAAGCTATCTTCCAAACCTTTCCCTTGGGGCAGGCAAGCT
The DNA here is from genome assembly GCA_035047345.1 of Bradypodion ventrale. Classification (NCBI taxonomy): domain Eukaryota; kingdom Metazoa; phylum Chordata; class Lepidosauria; order Squamata; family Chamaeleonidae; genus Bradypodion; species Bradypodion ventrale. Next base: position 66,264,614 of record JAWDJE010000001.1, on the reverse strand, counting down.
GAGGAAGAAAAGCTATACATGCCTAAAAGCATGTTGCCCGCATGTTTTTCAAAAGATGTCCTCTTGCCTTTTGAAATCAAAAAAGGGTGGGCAAGGAACAGGGCCGTGGTCAGGGGGGCAAAAACCCTCCTGAGCTAACAGCCCACCCCTCCCAACACACCCCGTGATGCCAATGTTATATATGTGAGTGTGACATTGTTGCCCCTCCTGAAAAAAATTCACACACACACACACAAATCTAGACTCCTGGCTACAGCCCTGGCAGGGAAATAATGAAGATTGTCATTGGGAACCAAGGTCAAAATCATACTGTGTGAAAGAAAGGCAGTGAAGAAATGGGGCAGGGAATCAACCAATTTGAAGTGTAGGGTTAGATGAGAGCCTTGAAGATACCAGAGACCATCAGAAAATCAGGTTAGTGAGTGCTTAACCAAGTAAAGCCTGAATTCTCACTACAGCAAAAATGGGTAAACTGAGACTATTTTACCATGCATGCACGAGTAATGAGAATACAGAACTGGTCAGAAAATATATTATTGGTGGTGATGACTTAACATGAGAAAGATTGACTCAGTAAAGGAAGCTGTTAGTTTGCAAGACCTAAGAGGAACTTACTGAAAAAGACAATAGTGCTAGGAAGAGAGAATGACCTAACATAATACTCAATAAGGGAAGCCAGTGTTGTGGGTTTGCATGATCTGAGCGGAGCTGTTAATCATAGATTTGGTTCCTGGCATTTCAGGTTAAATGGATCAGGTATCAGGCATGGAAAAAAGAGATCTCCCTGAATTCCTGCAGAGCATCTGTCAAGCAGTTTATGAACATTCATACTAGATCATGGGACCAGTTGGTCTCTACCCTTGGCATGCCGTGTGTTTCAGACTTCAGTTCCATGAAGCCTGACCATTCCTTGGCAGTAAACTGAAAGTATCCCAAGGACCAAAGAGGAGGATTATCTCAATGTGGAGTTTTCAAGGTAAGAAATTCAGTAATGCTTTACTGTTGCCTTCTTCTGCACCATACTAACAAAAGTTAGTGGAGTGTCATTGCCATTGTATGTGAAAGATCTTCCACTAGAGTCTTCTTCCACAACTGCTGCTGCCCAGTTGCTGTTCTCTGGGAGTGTCTCCACTCTCCTCACTATTGCATTTGTCATGTTAATGTTACCTCTGAAGAGGATAGATGCAACTTAACCTGGTGTCTCAGCTTGGACCGGTCTGCATCGGCTGACCCTGCTAGGAATTCAGATTCATAATGGAGTCTAGCCTTCTGACCGTATTGCCCTCAGCTTCTTTAACATACTTAAATCCCCTAATTGCACTAAGTTATGTATTCATGAGCAACTCAGTCAAAGGACTGAGAAGGTCAAAGGACAAATACAAACAGTCCTGCTGCTCGTGATGTATCTGGAGTAAATCCCAAAGGAAGCTTAATGTCTGACATGCACAGATGTAAAAAGGAAAGTCCAGTGCTGTATGACACATCCAATTGTAACATGAAATGTGAGAAGTGTGATTCAAGGTAAATTGGAAATTGTAATGGAAGTATGGTAAAACCCTGACTTACATATGCCTCGAGTCACATAAAATTTGACTTACATAATGATTTTTGCACTAAAACCGTGTCCCGATTTACATAAATGTCCCGATTCACACAACACAATTTCCTATGGATTTGCTTCGAGTTACATAAAAATTCATTTTTTCTCATGGGGTTGCTTCGAGTTACATAAATATTATTTTCCTATTGGTTTGCTTTGAGTTAAGTCAAAAAATCATTTTTCCTATGGGTTTGCTTCGAGTTATGTAAAAAAAACTGAATAACATAAAAGCCTACAGAACAGACTTTTTATGTAAGTAGGGGTTTTACTATAATGGGTCATTCAAATATTGCAGTAATTGGTATGAGTGAACTCAAATGAAGTGGATTGGAATGTTCTCAGTCAGATGACTACAAAGTGTTTAATTTAGAAAATGACAAACACTGAAGAAACTAAGTAGCTCTAATCCTGAGATAAAATATAGCACAGGCAGTTATGGCATATAACATAAGGTATGAAAAAATAGCAGAAATTAAATTTCTTGGATAATCTATCAACATTAACACTATTCATGCTAGTAATCATAGATGACTGAAATGCAAAAGTAGGAAACAAAGCAGAACTAAATGCTGTTGCAAGATTTGGCCTAGGTAAAATAAAGGAAGAGAATAACTCATAGAATTCTGTGAAGCCAATAATCTGTTTATCTGAAATATATGCTTCAAGCAACAAAACATACAACTACACACATGGCCATCACCATATGGCCAGTATAGAAATCAAACAGACTGCATATTTATAAGCAGGAGATGGGAAAGTTTTTCAATTATACTTTGCACCATGATTTTTTTAGCGTTCTTTTGCAACTTCACTCTAATGTTTGAAATTTACTATTTGAAGTATCTCAATCTCCATCTTTTTGTCAAAGTAAGACCAGGAGCAGATAGGCATCTAGACCTTTGTGGGGCAGGAACTCAACATTAACAACTTAAGTTTTTGGAAAGTATTGAATATGGTCAGCAGTCCAAAGAAGAAGAAAATGGGGAAAATACTTTGCACACTAAGATCTTTCCTTTTTCATAAACATTCCTGACGTTCCCAGTACAAACTTTTATACAAATACTGTAGAAAAAGCAAGATCCACCTTCAAAAAAATGTGACACTTGTTATGCAGTAGAGATCTAACTCTCACTACAAACATCCGAATAGTGAGATGTTACATATTCCTAGTGTTGCTATATGGAGTTGAAGCTTGGACACTGACTAAAACATCTCAAAAGAGAATCAAAGCTTTTGAAATGTGTATCAGACAGCTGCTAAGGATATCATGGGTTGATTATGTGATGTAGAAGTATTGGATAAAGAACAAGAACTCTTTAAGACCATCAAGCAAAGAAAGGTCCAATGCCTTGGCCATATCTTGAGGAACAACATAAAGTATAAAATACTCCAACTCGCTCTGCAAGGAAAGATCCCTGGGAAGAGAGGCCCTGGACATAGATGGACTTCGTGGCTGAAGAACCTGAGAGACTGGTGTGGCATGTCCTTGGAAGAACTGTTCCAAAGAGTTAAAAACAGAAAGACCATGACCATAATGATAGCCAATATCTGAAATGGATATGGCAGCTGAAGCAGCAGCAGCACACTAAGAAGTAATATGTAGGTTATTATGAATGCAACTGATGATGGATTAAAATGCTTGTTATTTCGGAAGAGATTCATTTTATAACTGAGCTATTACAGATAGCCCTTCTGTAGAGAATAGAATTGGTTTCACCATTTCAGCTGTTTTTCTTTTTAAAAAAAGTTAGGGGGAGTTTATTTACAAGTTTTGTCTAAAAAGCATCTTATTTACTTATCCTGGATTTATTTCAAGAAAAACTTTAATAGGCCACACTTCAATAGACTACATAATGAGAAATGCCAAGTGTACCTTCACTGTTGAATTTGATGGAGTAGTCCTACTATTTTCACAATCTGCTTTTAGTATCATAATAGTTTTGCTCTACAAAATATATACTTACAAATTCCATTTGGCCAAGTAGTACCCAGAGAACCATACATTGTAAGTGAAGAATATTGATTGAAAGGGGAAACATGATTAAGTGCAATTTTCAGCTTCCTGCTTAGTAGTTGCTCAAAGAAAAATATGTTTCAGGTGAAGGATTAGATTCTCCTCCTCAGTATTGTGTCCCAATCCAGATTAGGCTCTCCTGCGGCTGTTTTGAGAAGAAACCTATATTGAGAAATCCAGTCATAGATATCTAATTGCTCCATTAACAGTCTTTCTTTCCACATATGATCAAAAAAGGATCTCTTTTATGGTACTCTGCTAAGAAGTGATATACAGTATAGTGATATATCATTGGTACAACAGAAGATGGATTAAAATGTTTGTTATTTCAGATGGGATCCATATTTTCTCAGTACTTAATCTTGTTTTATCGACTGTTGCACTGCAATTTTCAGCCTGTCTTGAGAGTTCTGCATTCATAGATGCTTTTTCAAAGCCCTAAAAGATGGTGGAATCAAATTACTGCATTCGATATGCCAGCAGATTTGGAAAACAAAACAGTGGCCACAGGATTGGAAAAGATCAGTATACGTTCCAATCCCAAAAAAGGGCAATGCCAATGAATGTTCAAATTATCGAACAATTACACTCATCCCACACGCCAGCAAGGTGATGCTCAAAATAATACAGGATAGACTTCAGCAGCATGTGGAGAGAGAACTACCAGAGGTGCAGGCTGGGTTCAGAAGAGGCAGGGGGACCCGAGACCACATTGCCAACATACATTGGATCATGGAGAAAACAAAGGAATATCAGAAAAGTCTACTTCTGTTTTATTGACTACACCAAGGCATTTGACTATGTGGACCACAACAAAATGTGGCAAGTAATTAAAGAGATGGGAATACCAGAACACCTCATATGCCTCATGAGAAATTTGTACATGAAACAAGAAGCAACAGTTAGGACAGAACACGGAATGACAGAGTGGTTTGGAATAGGAAAAGGAGTAAGACAAGGCTGCATTTTGTCACCCTGCTTATTCAACTTATACACAGAGCATATAATGTGCAATGCAGGGATGGAGGAATCACAATATGGGATCGAAATTGCTGGCAGAAACATCAACAATTTGAGATATGCAGACGATACCACCTTAATGGCAGAAAGTGAGAAAGACCTAAAAAATCTCTTGATTGGGCTGAAGGAGGAGAGTGCAAAAGCTGGCTTGAGACTCAATATCAAGAAAACCAAGATAATGGCAACAAGCCCCATCAGTTCCTGAAAAATAGATGGGGAAGAAGTTTAAGCAGTGACAGATTTTACTTTCTTAGGATCTAAGATCACTGCAGATGGTGACTGCAGCCATCAAATAAAAAGACAACTGATTCTTGGGAGACAAGCTATGAGAAACCTGGGGAATATAGTGAAAAGCAGAGAATCACCTTGAAAACAAAAATTAGAATAGTCAAAGTAATGGTTTTCCCAGTGGTAATGTATGGGTGTGAGAGCTGGACCATTAGGAAAGCTGAGCGCAGAAGAATAGATGCCTTTGAAATGTGGTGTTGGAGGAGAGTTTGGAGAGTCCCCTGGATAGCGAGAAGAACAAATATGTCAATATTAGAAGAAATCAACCCTGACTGCTCCTTAAAAGGTCAAATAGTAAAGATGAAGCTAAAGTACTTTGGACATCAAATGAGAAGAGAGGATTCACTTGAGAAGGAATTGATGCTGGGAAAGGTGGAGGGCAAAAGAAAAAGATGGCGTCCAAAGATGAGATGGCTAGATGGCATCATGGATGCAGTGGGCACAGAGCTGGGCGGGCAGTGGAGGATGGTGGAGGACAGAGGTGCCTGGAGGGCGGTGGTCTATAGAGTCGCAAAGGGCTGAAATTGACTGCAACTGAACAACAACAACAACATAATGTTTATATTGACATTGTAATTGCACTGTTAGAATGCATATTGGGTAACAAAACTGAATGAAATAAAGGTAAAGGTCACCTTTGCTCAAAGGTCAGTCATATCTGACTCTAGGGTTCAGTACTCATCTCTGTTTATAGACGTTTCTGTGGACATGTGGCAGGCATGCCTCAACACTGAATGCATGGAACACTGTTTACCTTCTCACCAAAGTGGTCCCTATTTATCTACTTGCAATTTCTTGCTTTCAAACTGCTAGGTTAGCAGGAGCTGGGACAGAGATGGGAGCTCACTCCATCATGCAGTACCCAGGAATCGAACTCCAACCTTCCAGTCAGCAAGTTCAGCGTCTTAACCACTTGAGCCACTGAAATAAACTATAGTGTTAAATACAAAAATCTAAATGTGGCAGTTACTTTTCTGTGCAGTACGGTGCAAAAACATCCATTAAAGACTGCTGTTTCTCATTATATTTGAATAATTCATGGAATGAAAGATAATCCCATTTCAACCCATTTTAGGACAAGAAATGCAATTTAGAGCAGTGCTAGCAAAATTAGACTTAACCCAGTTTATCTATCGAAGGCTTTAATGCTAGTAATGCAACTAGATTAAGCCCAGGGTTGGGATTGGTCTGTTAGGACCCAGATTACTGGAAAACACAATGTCTCCCAGGGACTGTGATGTGGGATGTAGAGTCTTCTAAGAAATGCTTTTTGCCTGGGACGGTTGATTGGCATGCTACCAGTATCTGATATGTGATATAAAATTGTTCCCTGTTTCAAGAGGCCTGTCCAAATATTAGGATCATCTTCTGAAGCAGTCTCTAAGTTTTGTATTCCAGATGTGCTGGCATAGAATACTGATCATTGTTGGCCAGTATGACAGGTGGCTATACTGTCTGGGGATTATGGGGGTTCTGAGATAGAGGGCACTAAATAGGGGAAAGTGGTTTTGACACTTTCCTCCTGATGCCCTTGCCTTCAGAGGTTTTAGAGAGTGGTAATCAGGAAAGGGTCTGCAGTGGCTTAGTGGTTAAGATGCTGAACTTGACAACTGGAGGTTTGGCAGCTCAGCAGTTTGAGACTCAAGTGCTGCATGACAGAGTGAGCTCCTGTCTTTGTCCCAGCTCCTGCCAACATAGCAGTTCGAAAGCAAGAAATTGCAAGTAGATAAATAGGTACCCCTTCAGTGGGAAGGTAACAGCATTCCATGCACTCCGGTGTCTAGTCATGCCTGCCACATGACCACAGAAATATCTGCAGATGCAGACAGCACTAGCTCTTTGGCTGTAAATGGAGATGGGCACCGCATCCTAGATTTGGATACAACTGGCTTTTAGATAACCCTTCATCAGCAAAGGGAATTCCTTAATTCTTTGCATGTGATTGTTGAAATTTCATCTCACTTAATTTTCAGATTAACTTCGAGTTAGCTGCAGTGCTGTTTTAAATGCTCTCAGGAAGGGTAACCTGGTGCTGCATGTAGGGACACAATTTCAGGATACATAGGTTATGGTGATATCAGCTAAGCTAACAAATTGAAATATCAATAAATTAACTTTGCTGATGATCAGACATTGATGGCAAGTACAGCTAAGAAATTATAGCAATGCCTAATATCCATGAACCAAGAATGCAAGATAAATAATATGAGAATCAGTAAAGAGAAGAGTGAGGTAATGGCATTTGGAAGGAAACAGCATAGTTTAAATATCAAAATAGAGGGAACAAGTATAAAATAGGTGGCAGAGTTCAAATATGTAGGAACAACATTAATTGAAGATGGTAAAATGGACAAAGAGATTAATATATCATAGAGTAAGGCAAATCAAATATTGAGACAGTTTGCTCTACTCCTACAACATAAGGCAGTACTGAGCAGCACAAAGAAATATCTCATGCAAAGCATATTCATTCCCATCTTATATTACCAGTGCCAAACATGGATACTTACAGCAAAACATAAATGAAAGTTGGTCACCATGGAAATGAGATGTCTGAGGAAGGCTGTTGGATTGACTAGAAGGGATAAAATAAGGAATGAGGTTATAAGGGAAAGAATTGGAACACAACCAATCTTGCACTACATACAGAGACAACAAATAAAGTGGTTTGTCCATTTGGAGAGAATGTCTTGAAATCCCATACCACACAAGGCTTATGTGAAAAGAGAAGAAGGACAAAGACCATGAGGCTGTTAGAGGGTTTCCAAAGGTTCGGGCCAAAGACCCCAGTACTCATTCATTTGCCTTTATAGTTCTTTATTTCCACTGGCCGCATGGCGGTCAGTGATGATCAGTGGTCAGGATAGGAGAGAGGGGTCGTCGGGTAGGTGAGGGTCCTTTAATAGGGTTAGGTGAGGTCAGAGGAGGTCAGAGGGGGTAGGGTTACACGAGCGGTGCATTACGGTACATGTAGTTCATGGCAGTATGATATCACCCCTGACAAAACCCCTTCTGAGATCATACGGACAGAACGTGATGTGATTTGGATTTGTTGTTCTCCTACTCACTAAGACGTAGGCCATTTAGCAAATAACTGCGTTGGGCTAATGGGAGTGGTTTGGTCAGGATGTCCGCTATCTGTTCTTGAGTTTTACAATGTATCAGGTCTATGAAGCCTCCCCCTATGAGTTCCCTTACTTTTCTGTACTTGATATCAATGTGTCGGGATCGCCTGGCTAAACATTCGGCCCTTGCCATGTCTATGGCTGCCTTGTTGTCCTCGTGAATGACAATGGGAAGGCTGGGTTTTTCCCAGATGAGGGAGATTAGCTCGTTTATCCAGATCAGGTCATCTGCTGCGTTAGACAGACAGACGTACTCTGCTTCAGCGGTGGAGGAGGAGACCAGTTTTTGTTTTTCAGTGCGCCAATATATGGGGCTGCCATTCAGCATCACCATGTAGCCGGATGTACTTCTTCTGGTCTTTGTACATCCGGCCCAGTCGGCATCAGCATAGCATGAAATGTTTATCCTGTCATTTATTTGAGTGGTCAGCAGTAACTTTTTGTCCATGGTACCCTTCAAGTACCTCAACAGCCTTTTGACGGCCACCCAATGGTGGGTCCTTGGGTTGCCGGAGTGACGTGAAAGAAGGTTCACTGCCAACGAGATGTCCGGTCTGGTCCAGTTGGCGATGTGCAAGAGTGATCCGATGATGGATCTGTAGAGTGTGATGTCCTCGAATGGTTCTCCCTCCTTGTGGGAGTTTTTTTACAAAATCCGTCTGCATGGGGGTCCCACATGGGTGGGCGTCGGACATATTACACTTGTTAAGGAGCTCGATTATCTTCTCCTTCTGAGAGATGGCAAAGCCGTCCGTTATCCTTGACACTTGTACCCCTAGGTATTTGTTCACTTTTCCTAGACTCTTCGGTGAGAACTCGTTTTGTAGGCCTTTGGCGAACTCATCGCATCTAGACTTGCTTTTCCCAAAGTACAACAGGTCGTCGACGTAAACCAGAACCTTTTCTACCCCTTCTGGAGATTTTCTTAAGAAGACACATTTGTCGTCTCTAACTGGAGAGAAGTTCAATTTCTTCATGGTTTCAGCTAGGCACTCGTACCATCTTCTGCCAGATTGCTTGAGTCCGTAAAGGCTCTTGTTTAGCAGCCATGTTTCTCCACTGCTGCATCCAAAACCGGGTGGATCCCTGACGTATATCTCCTTATCCAGTTGTGCGTGTAGGTACGCTGTCTGTACATCGAATTGATATACTTGTTCTCCAAGTATTGTTGCCATTACTAATGCGGCCTTAACACTTTCTGGTTTCACCGTTGGAGAATATGTGTCCTCGTAGTCATCTGGGTATCGTTGAGTGAAACCTTGGGCCACTAGTCTGGCCTTGTACAGGATCTGTTCGTCCTCTAGCTGTTTTACCTTGAATACCCACTTTGTTCCCACCGTCTTTTGTCCTTCAGGTACCCTTGCAGGTGTATATACGTTGAGGTCTTCGAGACTTTCCATTTCCTTCTCCATGGCCGCCCTACACTTGTCCTGTTCTTCAGGTGGTAGCTCTGCTATGTCTTCGTAGCTCGCTGGTGTTTCAGGGTAGGTCTCCATACTCAGAACATAATCCTCCAGTCTTCTCGGGGTTTGGTTCTTGGTCAACCTGGTTGACCTTCTAGGCGCTTCTTTTGTGGGACTTGGGGATTCGATGTCTCCTGCGTCTGTGGTGCCTGTGCGTGCTCCTTGTGTTTCAGACTTGCCACATATTGTATCTCCTGGTTGGTCAGGCCTTGCCATGGACAGTGCTGCCTTGACCCCTTCATGCTCTGGGTCGCTCATCAATACTTCATTTGCGTGTATCTTGCCCCAGTTCGCGGTGCTCGTGGAATGTGGCTGATCTTGAAACTACCAGCCTCTGGTTGTGGTCTATGAACCGGTACGCCTTTGAACCTGGCTCATAGCCTAGGAACCTTAGCCTTCTGGTTATCTTGTCCCCTTTCTTTCTAAGTTGCTTGGGTATGTGCACGTCTGCAGGTACGCCGAAGACATGGAGGTGCGCCAGCTTGGGTTTTCGGTTGTACATTGCCTCGTAGGGTGTCTTACCGAGAACACTAGACCACAGCCTGTTTAACGTGTAGTTGGAGTACAGCAGCGCCTCTCCCCAATATGAGAAGCTTAGACCTGCGTCTTCTATCGCACATCTGGTCATGGTTTGTAGTACCCCATTTCTTCTCTCAGCCACCCCATTTTGGAAGGCTGAGAATGGTGCAGTCTTGAAGTGCAGCATCCCCTTCTCCTTTATCCATTCTTCAAACTCTTTTGACAGGAATTCCGAACCTCTGTCCGTCATCATTTGCTTCACGTTCACGTTGTGTTGAGTCCACACCCTTGTGTGGAATTCCTTAAACTTGCTGAACGCCTCGTCCTTACTATTAAGCGTGTATACGTAACCGTACCTGCTGAAGTCGTCAACTATTGTTAGGAAAAATCTCTTCTGGCCTATTGATCTTCTAAGAGGCCCTACCAAGTCGAGGTGTACGAGCTGGAATGGGTGGTCTGACTTCCTGGCCGAAGTTTTTGGTCGTGGCTCAGTTTTGGGCTTCGAGCTCTTGCATACAGAACAGTCCAGGTAGTTCTTGCAGCTTTTGACCTTCAGTCCCTCTGAGCATTCCAACATTTTCTTGACGGTGGGAAAATCTATGTATCCTAACTTTCTGTGTAGTAAGTGTGCACACTCATCATGGTCTGGTTTCCCTATGGTTATCCTTGGTGTTTTTTTCTTCGTTCCGTTGACCTTTCCATCCCTGGTGGAGTTGTAGAGGTCATCCGCTTCCCCTTCTGGTCCTTCATTTTGGTGTTCCTCGGGTTCATCTGATGTGCTTTCCTGTGCTGCTTCTTCTTCATTACTGTCGAGCAATCCTATGGTGACTTGTCTCTCTTCGTCTTCCCCTGCAATGAAGTATGGTAGTCCGCCTATGATTTCCACTCTTCCAATTTCCTTTCCCCTTCTTTCAATGGATGCTTTCTTGTTTCCGAAGATTATTCTCAGGTCTGGGTCCTCTGTGAGTCTAGTAGTGGCCAAAACATTGTATGGAATGCGTGGGGCATAAAGGACGTTTTGGACCAGCCCAATTTCAGGGATGTGTATGTCGCCTTTACCTTCTACCTTAGCGTGTGCCTGATTGGCAACCTTGATGCTAAAAGAGTCTTCTTCAAAAGAATCAAATATCTCTCTGTGGCATGATGTGTGTGTGGTGGCCCCGGAATCGATCAGCCAGCGTTGCGGGCGGGTGCCCGTGGGCCTGGTTGTCCCATGGCGTCTACTTCCTTTGCTGTGTTTCACTGCATTTATAGAATCAGGCTCATGTCTCTCTTGGTCTCTTTGGGGCCTAGGGCGCCTGCCTGGACTGGGTGATCTCCACCGTCTATTATCTCTATCCTCGTTGTCTCTCAGTTTGCTTGGGTACTCATCTCGTGACTCGCGTCTCGGCCTCGGTGTGTCATCATGGCGTGTTCGGTCATATGAAGGGCTGTATCTCGCATCCCTCCTGTCTTTGGCATATCTTGGGCAGTCCCTTTTAATATGTCTTCTGGAACCACATGTGTAGCATTCCCGTGTTGGGCTGGTTTGCTCTGTGAATACTGCCCTCCTGTGTGGCCTGTCTTCCCTACGTGTTGTGGGTTCTGTGAAAACTACCCTTTTGTGTGGCTTATTCTCCCTGCGTATGGCGGCCCTGTCTCTCCTGAGGTTGTCTTCGGCTATAAGTTTCCTGGTGACATAGTCCAGTGTGACATTGTCACCGCTGGTGTTGTCTAATTGGGTCAGGAAGTCGTCCCAACTTGGGTCGAAAGAATTGTAGATGATGCTGATTAGGTGCTGTTCAGTAACGGTTTCGCCCCTTCTTATGAGATCAGACCTCATGTTGCCTAATCTCATCAGATGCTCACCCATGCTATCTCCCTCTTTAATCTTGTATGTGTACAGCTCCCTCAGCAGTAAGCACGTTGTGCTCCTGTTCTTGCAATAAAACATGTTATACAATTTCCCCCAAACATCATAGACAGTTGACTCACTTGGAATACACCGATACATAGTTGCATCTATGGTACCCAAAAGCAGGCAAAATGCCCTGTGATGCAGTCTGTCCACTTCCATGGACCATGGCTTCTTTGGTGGGTCTTGAATTAGGTGTAAAGCCCCCTCCCTCATTAAAAGTACCTGAAATTGTTGGTTCCAGTCCATAAAGTTCTTCCCAGTCATGCCGAGGGTTGGGAAGTTATTTGGCAGTTGGCTCTGTTGGGCTTGGTTGCTTGAATAGTTCTGGTGTCCTGGGCTGCCTTTAAACTGGCAGAAGGGTATGGGAACACAAATTGTTGGTTTTGAAAGTCCCGCCTGTTCCCTTTTTGGTTGCCTGTAGGGGGAGCCCGTTCTCCTCTCGGTGCTTGGCTGGTCTGTTGGGGCTTGTACTTCTCCTTCTTCGCCAGCGGGGGAGCTCTGCTGCCTTATCTGCGTCTGCACAGAGCTCATTCATCGTTGGTCTTTGAGGTGGGCGGATCTCCGTTCCGGAGGTGCTGCTTGCCTTGGCTGGAGCCTCGCTGGGAGTGCAGCTCCGTTGCTGGGGCTGCTTTCCTGGTTGGGAGGCCAGGCGGAGTCGTAGGAGGGATGTCGCCTTCTTTGTTGGGCCGGGGGAGTTCCGTAGTGCCAGGACTCCGCCTCCTCAGATCGTGGCCTGGCGTGGGGGTCTGCATCATCCTCGGAGCCTCTCCCGCGGTCAGGTCGGATGGGCAAAAGATCTCGGTAGGTTTCTGCTTCTCTCATTTCCCTTGCTTGTGTTCTCAGTTCCCCATGCCCCTCGCGTCTGCTTTGGCCTTTTGTCATGGGGGAGGCCTCTGCCCCCCCCCTTGAGACTCAGCCATGCTGCTGGCGGTGTCCCTTTTAGGCACTTGTCTTCCTCTTGGGGTTTCCCACTCCCCTTATATTGTCTGGGAGCTGAGGATTGGCATAGCCCATGTTTCTGGGGTCCGTGCATCCATCCTCCCGGGTCCCAGGGTCCCTTCCTTTTTTTGTATTGCCGACCCGCTTGGGTTGTCCCTGGGTATCGTTAGCCCGATGGGGTTTCCCACCAGATGGTTTGAATCTGAGGCCACTATCTGTAATTGGTCGGCCAGATTTGGGATCGGCATTGTGTCTGGTGTTCCCGCCACGGAGGTCCCCGGGGTGGAGCTTACCGCGCTGTCGTTGGAATGTTCGCCTCCGTCGTTTATCAGGGCCAGTAGCTCTGCCATGGAGATTGTCTCTTTCCCGGAGATTATTTTCTGGAGCTCGGTTACCTGGATCGTGTGCGGGTCATCTCCGGTTTTGGATCCATCTTTGAGCCCCTTGGGTTTGGCCTGCATCTTGCCCCCCCCCTTTTGCTCGTCTGGGTCTTCCGTTTGGTCATTTTTGCTTTCTGGGGTTAGTTATGGGCAAAACCAAACCTCTGCTACCACTTGTTAGAGGGTTTCTGAAGGTTCGGCCCAAAGACCCCAGTACTCATTCATTTGCCTTTATAGTTCTTTATTTCCACTGGCCGCATGGCGGTCAGTGATGATCAGTGGTCAGGATAGGAGAGAGGGGTCGTCGGGTAGGTGAGGGTCCTTTAATAGGGTTAGGTGAGGTCAGAGGAGGTCAGAGGGGGTAGGGTTACACGAGCGGTGCATTACGGTACATGTAGTTCATGGCAGTATGATATCACCCCTGACAGAGGCAGATCCAGAGGAAGGCGGAGAGATAACATCAAAGACATATTACAAGAACACCAAATGACATCAGCGGAGCTGGCAGAAGTGCCAGACAAGAACCTTGTATTACCCACGACACCCAAAGCAGTAAAAGGAGGAAGAAGAGAAGAAACTGATATCAGAACAGGTTGATTTTTCTTCTCAAAGATTTGTACTCATCTCTCAAATCTGATACAACTAGACATATCTACCTAAGCCCTAAAGTTGGAGAAAGAAAGCTGGAATACAAATATGATAGGTAGGTAGGTAGGTATTGCTCTTGTAAACATTTTTCCTTTGTTAAATTTTTAGCCTCCCCCCCAGCAAATGATACTTAAAGTGGGTACATAAAGCATGAAGTAATGTACTAAGAGTTAAATCTTTATCAGTTAAATTCATGTCCTGCATTTTCTCTACTAGTTCAAGATGATGGAGTGCATGGTTTTTGTTCTCTATCCTTAAAATAGTTTTGTGAGGTGTATCAGACTAAAATAAAATGATTGGTCAAATAACACCCATTGAGTTTCATAGTTCCTTAGGAGTAGAACCAGTATCACCCAGGTCCCAATTCACCACTACATCACACTAGAATATAATTGCAATAGAGTTCTTGAACCACTCTTCAGAGGTAGCTTCTGGGAAAACATCTTAACAGATTATGGGCTATTGTAGTCAGTTTTGCTTTCTCAGGCCCTAATTTTTAGTTCATTATCTGATGAAATTTATGAGTCTCAAATAGTTTATTTTTTTAATTATAATTTTTAGAATTATATATAGGAATGCTGGCATTAAGATAATTAGCAATTCCACAGGGCTACTGGGAGATCTTTAAACTCAGTTAACCTCAGCTAATTTAAAATACATTAAAAGTGTTTAAGTCCTATTCTTTCACTCAATCTTTGTGCAATAGTCTTAGCATGTAGCCAGGAGACAAAAAAATTAGGGAGGAACCTTTTCTTAACTTACCATAGTAAATCAACTCAGTTAACCAGAATAAACCAATTCCTGATACATTAGTTATGGGAATTACAGGCCAAATCAGTTTGATGTTTTGTCAGTTGATAGTTGTCTGAGCCTAAAAACCTGTGGTACCTTTTACTGTTTTGTTTGGCTCAAGACTAAAGGAGGGAGTTTTTGCTTTGAGGACTCTACCAAAATTAAGCAGTTTTATGTGTTTGCCATGAAATTCCTATCTAGGCACACCCAAGATTAAATATTTGATTGGAAACATCTTGTTGTCTGTTTGAGACTAACTAAATTTTTAACATTAAAAATAAATGTTTTTCCAATTTATATTGTATTTTTCAGAGGTCTATATATCAAATTAAAACAATCAGAGTTATAATTCTGTAAAAATGGAAAGAAATATTAAAATGCTTCTTTTCATTAGGTAGCATGAACAGAATTTCCACATTCATCTCCGTTGTCACTTCACTAGAATGCATGAGGAAATTAACATTTATTGAGACATCCTTTGTTTAGTCATCTACAGTTATCTGCTGATATGGAGCCCAATCTTGTGTTTATGTACACTACTTGGACATTAGTTAGTGAGACTTACTCGTAAGTTAATGTATCCATAGGTAAGCTTATTCATGATTGTAGCCTTGGATGAGCATCCTCTGTGACAAGAATGGCCAACCTTGGCACTCCAGGTGTTCTTGGGTTTCAATTACCAGAAGCCCAAGTCACCACTCCTGCTGATCAGAGCTTCTGGGAATTGAAGTCCAAGAACATCTGGAATGCCAAGGTTCGCCATCACTGCTTCTATATTGTGTTTCCCAACCCTTGGTTTTGGACTTCAATTCCCAGAAACCTAAGTCAATTCTCCAAAGCACTGATCAGCCAATGTACTGACTTTGGCTTCTGGGAATTGAAGTCCCCCTGTGAGAAGTGTGTACAGATGGGGTAGAGATGGGTAGATCTCTTAGGTCCACTTTCTCCCATATCAAACTTCATGAATTTTGGTAAATCCTTATCTTAAAAAACAAACAAACACTTGGAATGTAATTTTTATCTAACTTTATGGATAACCGTATCTGTCATTTTAATTTTTTCACATATAAAATTTTCTGACTTTTGAAAATAACTGGTTTTAAAAATGAGCTGAACTGAAATGTCCATCCATTATTGAAGCCAGGGCAGAGGATGTGCTATTGGGGATGAGAAGCAGAATTATTCTGCCATTTTCTATGTATTGGAGGGTATTTTTTTAAGCAGGTGAAGCAAACACCCCTTTTGTCATGCATTGTAGCTGCTGTTTGCCAGTTCATTGAGCAAATCTATACCTATAAATCTGTGTGTTAACCGTTGGAATGTGACAAAGAATCCTGCACCTGGCCCTACTAGCCCATACCGAGCATTCGTGCACTTGCCCGACCGGGGTTCGCAGGTAACTGTCGGGTTGAGAAATGTGACAGTGGGGCAGGAGACCCACGAATGCACTCAAAGAAAAAGGACTTCACGTCCCAACGTTCCTTGTGCCATGCCGCGCCACAGCCAATCAGGCTGAAAGGTGCGAGCAAAAGGAATGTTCAGAAATGCGCCGGGACCAATCAAAATCAAGCCACAGAAAAAAACCGCTGCACAAATAGTTACCAGAAACCCAAAACTACAAGCCCCAGAGTCCTGTGTGCCATGAGCACGCAGAACGCTGAGAAGGCCGCCGCACGAAAAATAAAAATACAAACCGAAGTACTTCACAGCCACACAAAACAAACAAGCGGCCTGAAGTGGTGCTGGAGTTCCCGTGGCTCGGCCAGTGAGGCCAGGCCACAGAAAGGGAAGCCCACCCCCCAATGCCACCTGAAGCAGTGCTGGGGTTCCCGCAACCCGGCCTCGCTGGCCAGGCTGCGGAAAGAAAACCCCACACACACACAACCCCAAAAAACCCCACCAAAATTAACAATAACTATTTTAAAAAACAAAAATAACAAAAAACACAAACACAAACACCAACAAATAAACAAAACCACTAATAAAACACCTAACTATAAAACTAAAAAACCACAAATAACACAAGCAAAAAAGAAAAAATAAAGAAAACCAGAAATAACTAAACCTAAAACTAAACCAAAACAAAAAATAACAAAAAGAAACACCACCACCACTAAACCTAAAAAATCCAAACACCCTAAATAAATAAAACCAGCCAACTCACCAGCACACGTCTTCCCTCCACGATGGCCGGAACAGAAATGAACAAACAAAGACAACTTACCAGAAGAAGCACCACCCAGAGGCCAGAAGAGAAAAAACACCTGAAATGAAACCAAAACCCCTAGCAGCCCCACCTGCAGGGCACAATCGCAAAAACAACTCAAAAAGACTCAACAGCCCCACCCAGAAGCCACAAGAGTAAAAACAAGTCAAAAACATAACAAAATATCACAATTTCACATAAGTCACAAATAAAACCTAACCAAAATAAAAACATTTCTAAAATCCTGTGTTGAGTTTTAACTCAAATAAAGACCCAAAACATCTAAACACAGCTTAAAAACATTATATGTAAAAAAAATGTACTTTCACATTTTTAAAAATTATTACCTATGTTAACACTATTAAAATAAAATACACATAATAAAACATTATTTGGTTAAATAAAAAAATTGAAAAAAATATAGCATCTTTTGTTCTTTTTAAAATCCATAAAAAAGCTGATCACAGTTTATAACAGCCCGTGTGTATAAATAAACATTTTAAAAATGAAAATTACAGACTAAGATTGCAGAGAGACTCAATGAATTCTTTGCTTCAGTATTCACTGAAGAAGACAGAGACCACATGCCCAAAACAGAGCCTATCTTCGTAGGGAGGGAAACCGAAGAATTAAGCCAGATAGAAATAACCAGGGAGGAGGTCCTTGCATGTCTTATTAAACTAAACACTAACAAATCACCAGGACCAGATGGCATCCATCCACGAGTTCTCAGGGAACTTAAAGATGAAATTGCTGATCTCCTAGCCAAAATATATAATCTTTCCCTCTAATCAGGCTTTGTGCCTGATGACTGGAAGGTAGCGAATGTAACACCAATTTTCAAAAAAGGATCCAGGGATGATCCAGGAAATTACCGACCTGTCAGTTTGACATGTGTCCCAGGTAAAGTGATGGAAACCATCCTAAAAGATAGAATTAATAGGCACATAGAAGAGAAGGCGCTGCTAAAGGAGAGCCAACATGGCTTTTACAAGGGCAAATCATGCCTCACTAATCTGTTGGAATTTTTTGAGAGTGTCAACAAGCATGTGGATAAGGGGGATCCAGTTGACATTGTTTATCTGGACTTTCAGAAGGCTTTTGACATGGTCCCACACCAAAGGCTCTTGAATAAACTTACCAGTCATGGAATAAAGGGACAGGTCTTGTCCTGGATCAGCAACTGGCTAAGGGACAGGAAACAGAGGGTAGCACTCAATAGACACTTCTCCAAGTGGAGGGAAGTAAAGAGTGGGGTCCCCCAAGGTTCAGTACTGGGACCCCTGCTTTTCAACCTCTTCATAAATGATCTAGAGGTAGGAGTAAAAAGCAAGGTAGCCAAATTTGCTGACGACACTAAATTATACAGGGTAGTGAAAACTGTGAGAGATTGTGAGGAGCTCCAGAGGGATCTCTTGACACTGGAGGAGTGGGCAAAACAGTGGCAAATGAGCTTCAACATTAGTAAGTACAGAGTGATGCATGTTGGGGCAAAGAACCCCAATTACATTTATAAACTGATGGGGTCTGAACTCTCTGCAACAAACCAGGAAAGGGACCTTGGTGTCCTGGTGGACAACTCAATGAAGGTGTCAACCCAGTGTGCCTCAGCAGTGAAAAAAGCAAACTCAATGCTAGGGATCATTAGGAAGGATATAGAAAATAAGTCAGCAAGTGTCATTTTGCCTCTTTATAAATCTATGGTGAGGCCCTATCTGGAATACTGTGTACATTTCTGGTCGCCATACCTCCAGAAGGATATTATGGAGCTGGAAAAAGTGCAGAGGAGGGCAACCAGAATGATTAGGGGACTGGAACACCTTCCTTACCATCTGAGGCTGCAACGGTTGGGCCTCTTCACTCTTGAACGATGACGTTTAAGAGGTGACCTGATTGAAGTTTATAAAATCATGCATGGTGTGGACAAAGTAGATAAGGAAAAACTGTTTTCCCTATCGCATAACACTAGAACTAGGGGACACTCCATGAAACTTTTGGGTACTAGTTCTCAAACAAATAAGAGAAAGTACTTTTTCACCCAGAGGATTACTGGTCTATGGAACTCCCTGCCAGAAGAAGTGGTGATAGCTGTCAGTCTTGACAGCTTTAAGAAAGGATTAGACAAGTTCATGGAGGACAAGGGTATCAATGGCTATAATTATGGATACTTAAGGACAACCTCCGGGTGGGAGAGATAGGCAGGATATCTCTCAATGCCATTTCCAGGGAATCCTAAGCAGGTGAAGGCATCTCCTTGGGAATACCCTGAAGGAAATGGTGAGCCACTGTGTGAGACAGAATGCTGGACTGGATGGGCTGTAGCCTGTTCCAGCAAGGCTGTTCTTATGTTCTTATGACTAACCTCTTCTTTACAAACATTAACAAAAAAAGACCCTTCCAACACAATTTGAAACAGCCCGGCACTGCCGAGGAAACTCTGCTAGTGCTCTTATAAATCCAGCTCTCAGAGATTAATGAAGAGCACAAATGGACCAATCACAGAATGCAGTTTCTCTACAAAAAGCCCAATTTTACATGTTATTGCTTAAAAACAGTTTAATAAGACATGTCAATTGGGGCGGCTATACAAATTGAATAAATAAATAAATAAATATTGTTATTTTTATTTCTCATTGTACTTTTCTCACAAAGAGTTCCAATTTACAGAAAACATGGTTATGACATGCATAAAATACAGTTACCACTTTAATAAAACACTACATATGCACAATTAAAAATCATTCTCAAGATCACAAACAGACTGATAAAAAGTAATAAAGCTATCAGGAAGAATAGCGTCTTGAACCAATGAAGAATTTGACTATCCCTCTGTAACTATGCACAAATAATTTCAGTCTTGGCAAGCACCTAAGTCCAAACCCTGATTTTATGGAGGACAATCAGACCTCCATCAGCCAGAATGCCACCACCAACATGCCCTATAAAACTCTAAGGACTTCCAGCATGAAGGGCATCATGAGTTTATCTCTTCAGTATTGGCTCAGGTGCCCCTTGAAACATTTTAATGTCCCAGTGGTCCTTTTCATGTTTGTTTAAACCTGAAAAGCCTGTAGCATGGATGACTTCAGTCATAGGTTGGTAGGGCCACACCTTAAAGACATCACTGTCCCAGGGTGTCTCCTTTGTTAACAAAAGGAGTGTTCTTGGTATGCTAGAATAAACAATTATCTGCTGAATAAACCTGCAGCATCGTGTCTTTGAGAGGAACATTTGTTTTGGACAAGGACTTCTTAGAATGTGAAGGTGAGGACCACTTACGCATTACCATAAAGAGGGTTCAGAGTGGTAGAATATTTGTTTATACTAGTTTTCTTTTAATATCAGTAGAAGCAAAGTGTATCTCACCATAGCAGATCTTTGTGAACTATGTGATGGGGTGTGGGTGCTATGCCCATGCCTCACCCTGTTGCGGGAGCTGCATTGGCTACCAGTGTGCCTCCAGGTGCATTTCAAGGTGCTGGTGATTACCTTTAAAGCCCTATATGGTAGTGGGCCAAGGTACTTAAGAGACCGCAAAACCCCAAGGTTTTGTATTGCCTCTGCAAATGACAACAACAGAAGCCATATTGGGCAGTCTGGTTGCCATTTTGTTTCCTTCACAGTGCCCCTCCATGGCTAATTTCATGCCTAGTTTCTGTACTGTACTGTATTATGAGAAACAGCCGCTCCACAAAATACATGGTGGATAATATTTTGAAATAGTGTTGCAAAATGACCTGTTACTGGAGGCACAGAAAGGAGAGTCGTTTTCTTTAACATTTTGGAAGGCTGATTGAAGAGATATTCCCTCCCTGTTGCAGTCGCTTGTAGTAAAGTTGCCAAACCATTCTTTCCCCTGGTACTCCTATAGCAGACATGAGAGACAGAAAGTTGTGTTTGGCTGTAGAGGGAAAATTGAACTAAAGCAGAGTTTGTCCTCAAATATCCCCAAGTGTTTTATTTGCCCATGAAAGAGGGCTTCAGTTTGGGTTTTTTTTTCATAGGGGGCCTTTAAGATTTCTTTTGATTATATATATTTTTACCCATAATTTACTATAACATTGCAAAGTGCTGCATTTGTTTCTCCTTCCTGTTACACGTTTTACTGTCCTTTGGAGCTTCTTCAGCTATTCATACTTTCTAATCTGAAGGAATCGCCACAGGAGATCCTCTACTCGGTTTTAACTGAGGTTTGGGGAGCTGAGTGTTTGTGAAGCAGGAGCTGATATAGAAAAATATTTAGCATGAAAGTCAAGGGATACCTGTAGCTTATCCTTATCCACCTTGTAAATACGGTAAGCACAAGAATGCTGATCGTGACTGCGATTTTTCAAAAAAAAAATCAAAGGGATTGTTTTTATTATTATAGCATCTTGATTGAACATTGTTGAAATGTTTTAGAGAGAGTTTTTTGTCTTTAAACCAGGATTGGGAATTGGGAAGTCCTTCAAATAGATGTCACCTTCAAATAGAGGACTGCTTTATATGAAGAGACGCATGGCTGTCCTGCAGCTGGGAGACAGGAATTATCTTATGCTACATGCACCATTTCTGCTGTCATCTTTACATTTAAAGGGATACTTACTTGAGATCAGTTTAGGCTTCCCCAGGCAGGCACATTTTAATGCATGGGATTACATCTCTGGATTGAGGTGACCTGAACCATATAATCTGATATCTGACATCAGACTGGAGAAATCTGGATTAAGACCATTTTAGTGCAATCTGAAGGAACTGCAGTGGCTTAGTGGTTAAGACACTGAGTTTGATGACCAGAAAGTCAGCAGGTCAACAGTTCAAGACCCAGGTGCTGTGCGGCAGAGAGAGTGCCTATCATCTGTCCCATCTCCTGCCAACCTAGCAGTTCAAAATGAAGAAATTACAAGTAGATAAATGGCTGTAAACAGAGAAGAGCACTGAACCCTAGAGTCGGACATGACTGGCTTTTATGCAAGGGAGACCTTTAATGCAATCTGAATGATTTATTATTTGTTGCCCAACCTAGTGGTGAATCTCTAAGGCTACAGTATTGTTGTGTATGTAACTTAAATATTGCTTTAAAGAGTTTGTAATTATTATTGTGGGATCGGGGTGATCCTCCATTTTGTCTTCTTCGTGGTACTAAGCTATTGCAGGACTTGCATTCCTGCCCTTTCTAACGAGACATGCAAAGCCTCTCCAGTCTCTGGTCACCCCATGATCACCCCACTACTCCCCCACCCAATCCTGTTGTTTCCCGCCCAAATGTATCCATTGTATATTGTATATAAAGTGCTGCTGCGTCATTGCTGTTCATGTTCGGTTTGCTTACAATAAAGTTGTGTTTGGCCCTGTTATGCTGGCTGCTTCTCTTCAATTCCCGAACATCAAAATTATATATTAAGTTAAGGTGGACTTTTGGTGACAGACACACCTACTTTTTCTTTTAAACATTTGTAGTGGCATACCTAAGCATGGTCTCTTGCCTTGCCTACCTGGAGGGATATCACTCTGTATTTTTATGGTGGGCAATGTAGAACTGGACCAAATGTCTTCCCCAGCCAACTGCTGACAAGGAGATCGATTTGGGGGAAATGTTTCTCCATTCCATTTTTCGTCCTGCAAAATAAGAATTCCATAGTAACTATATCATGCCTTTTATCACTGTTTTAAGGGTAAACATAATAAAAAATGTCAAAAAAATGTTGTGTGCTAATAATCAAATATTATTGTTTTTGTTAGTCATTGTATGTGAGTTTTGTTCCAGCTTTCATTCAGAATAGGGAGCAGCTTCATTTTATCCATCTCTTGGAAAATGGCCAACCCTTTTCTCTACCTCATGAAAAGTGAGCTGGCAGCAATAATTTGGAATTGGCTATTAACTTCCCAAAGGATCTCTCTGACAATTTGCATGATTATGTGAGGGCAACAACCTTCATTCTCATCAGAGGTAGTTTATCTGGGAATTCAAGAGTTTGATAGTTTTTAACTGCTGACATTTGGAAAGATAGCGGTCACTGCTAACAACTCATTTAATTTCCAATACACCATGCACTGAGTAGGCTCTGGTATGCTTTCCAGTCACCTTGGAATTCCAGGATACTGAGGCTCAGCAGGAGGGTTAGTGTTGTGGTTATGGTTAGGGGGTTGGAATTCATGCACATTTTTTTGTATTTCCTCATCTCATTGAGAATTCCAGTGCCTCTCCCCATACGGTACACAAATAGAGACAATGACGTTATGCCACTTCTGCTTCTCAGCATCAAAGGTCACACAAAAATGGCATGTGGCTTTTGTTGTTGTTGTTGCGACTCAGTGCTTGGCATTAGATGGGGTAAAAAAAGGTATCCCAGTAGCAAAAAAACAATACATATGTCCATATTGCTTTTTTTGTCATGTATATAAACAATACCAGGCAAAATGTTGGGGGCATAGTTTATAAGTGTGTGGTGTGTGGTTGGTTGTTGTTGCTGTTCAGTCACACAGTCGATTCCGACCCTTTGCGACCCCATGGACCATTTTCCTCCAGGCACCTCTGTCCTCCACCATCCTCCTCAGCCCACCCAGCTCTGTGTCCATTGTGTCCACAATACCATCTAGCCATCTCATCTTTGGATGCCCCCTTCTTCTCTTGCCCTCCACCTTTCCCAGCATCAAGGCCTTCTCAAGTGAGTCCTCCCTTCTCATTTGATGTCCAAAGTACTTTAGCTTCATCTTCACTATTTGTCCCTCCAATGAACAGTCAGGGTTGATTTCTTCTAATATTGACCTATTTGTTCTCTTTGCTGTCCAGGGGACTCTCCTCCAACACCACATTTCAAAGGCATCTATTCTTGTTACAGAATGCCTGCCCTTTATGTCTATGTGAACTCTGCAGCAAAATGTGAATTTGGGGAACTAAAATGTCCTGTTGTCATGCATAGAGGCAGTAAAAGAGTTCCATATGAGACCATTTAGAACAGTGTTTCCCAACCTTTGTTTTGGGGGCTTCAATTCCCAGAAGCCTAAGTCAATTCCTCAAAGCACTGATCAGCCAATGTACTGACTTAGGCTTCTGAGAATTGAAGTCCTCCTGTGGGGCATGGGCCCCATGTTTGGAGCCACTGATTTAGAACATCTGTGGCTGATGGATTTTCACACCCTGTGTGGCCTTGGGCAAGCTGCACAATCACAGAATGCACAAAAGGAGAGACTGGTAAATCTCAACTGAGTAATTAATACCTAGAAAACCCTGAGAAGGGTCACCATAAGCCAAAACCCATGTGATATCCATAGTTATTTATTACTAAGCTGTCAGTGCTCAGTAACTCTGTCACATAATGTCAAAGGCATCTATATGATGTGGCTGAATCAACAGACAAAAACACCTTCTGCAGAGAAGGTGCTTCTGGACATTAATTTGCAAGGATTTCAATGGATACTTTGTAAAAAGTATGTTCAATTGAAATGAATGGTATTAGCACTCATGTTTGGTTTACCTTGTGTAGTGTAATGGATAGTGATAGACTACGATTCAGAAGACCTGGGTTTGAATTCCCACTCAGCCCTTAGAAATCACATGTGTCTGGAGCCTGTGAAACTATTCCTTAAACATTTCACATACTATGTAAGCCAGGGGCGCCCAAACTACGGCCCACGGGCCCAATTAGGCCCCTGCATATCATTAATGCGGCCCACATTGAGCACCCGGGCTCACTGCGGACCGCCCCCACTGCCTGACATCAACAGCGGCGGCAGTGATTGCGCTTTGTCCTGGCTGCTCCAAGCAGCCTCTTGCCAAAGAAGCCTTTGCCAAAGCTGATCACTGTGTTGGGGAAATCTTCAGAGTCTCCTCTGTTTCAAAATCCGCGGCGCTAGGAGAGCCCCGTGGTGCACCCAGGATGACGTCACTGCAGCGCACCAGGTTTACCCTTCCAGCACCACAGATTTTGAAACAGAGGAGGCTCTGAAGATTTACCCAATGCGGCAATCAGCTTTGGCAAAGGCTGCAGAGGGGATGGGACTGACCCAGAGGCTGCTCGGAGCAGCCTGGACAAAGCGTGATTGCCACCTCTGCCGCCGCTGACATAAAAACTGTCAGCAGCAGGAACAGCCTGCCTACGGCCCCCGCAGCTGTGTGTCGGGAGCGGGATGGGCACCACTGATGTAAGCCCTATTAGAGTTACTATGAGTTGGTTCCTACCTGATGAAACACAACACACAGTCATGTTCAGGTTCCACTCCTCTGATCTTATGCTGGCTTTTTAGATGCCCAATACTTTTTTTTACTTTGCTTTGAATATAAGTAAAGACACATGCCCAAAAATTGTAAAAGAGGAAAATAGAATGATTCCCTCTGTCCATCAGCCACAGATGTTCTAAATCTAGATCTACTTTATATAAAAGCAAGTGAGTGCTTGTTTAAACATTGTCCCACTGACTTCACAAGGCCATGGTTTGAAAACAAGGGCTAGATAGTCCTATGCCCTCCTGCAAAGAGAAAGAATAACCAATGTTTTAATTGTTTTAAAAAGTCTTCTACTGTTTTAGTGAATGGTGTTACTCATCCAAACACAATACAGTACATCTCCTAGGTTATTTTCAAACAATTCCTACTTTTATACACCCAGTTCAGTCTTGTAACCATAGGCAGAATCTGTGGCAATGAGACAAAACACAAGTGTTACTTTTAAAAAGTTCACATGTGAATGAGGGAGGTTGATTCCATTCTTGCCATGTCTCTCAACCCAGTCAAAGGTGAAAGTAATAGCCAGAACTGCAGAATGTCACAGCCACCTAGGCTAGAAAACTTGCCTTTGACATGCTGATAGGAAAATGCCACAGTAGAAAATAAGCTGACCTTATTACCTCACTGTGGATATTGCTTCGTGACAATAAACATGGCTATAAGGCAGGAGTTCTCAACCTTTTAAAGCTGGGGCCCGGGTCATGCTCCCTCAGACAGCTTCAGGGGCTGGACAGCCATTTTGCCCTTCCTCCACCACATGGCACTTCCTGGTGTGGTGGAGGTTGTAGAGGGCCACATGAAATGGTGCCATGGGCTACATCTGGGCTACGGGCCACAGGTTGAGAATTGCTGCCCCAGAACATGTCATCATCTGCTACTCGTATCTAAGCATACCTTTTTCTAAGAGTCATTTTTACCGGGAAAAGTGCCACAGGCGTAAATTTGTTTAAGGTGGATCCCAGTTTGCCATGAAGTGACCTACACACTGATATTGCTTAGTGACAATAAACATGGCTATAAGACAGGAGTTCTCAACCTTTTTAAAGTTGGGGGGCGGGTCACAATCCCTCAGACATCTTTGGGGGCTGGATGGCCATTTTGCCCTTCCTCTACCACATGGCACTTCCTGGTGTGGTAGAGGCGAGGGGGCACATGAAATGGTGCCATGGCCCACATCCGGCCCATGGGCAACAGGTTGAGAATCCCTGCTATAAGAAGTAGTTGAGCAAATATGTTTCACTGACTTCCCTGGTTGATTTTTTTTTTTAGAGTAGGGCATATTCATTTTGATACCTTGAGCCTTTTAATGCAAACTTTACTTTTGGGATGGCCCATGTACCATATGATGCATTGTTGCTGTTGCCATTGCCATGTGGCATGCAGGGATGGGAGGTGATCAGAAATGGAAATGGTTACCTTTGGCAACTACCATGCTCAGATTGCTCCAGCCATGTCTAGGTGTGTCAAATCATTACACTTATAATACAGGGAAGCTATCTGATTGTCTCTCATTCCAAATTTATTTAGTGTATGGCATTTGTACACATTGAGTCAACATATAACACCAGGAGGCATATTGCACCAGGAGTCACCCTTTAAAAATCTTCTCTATTGCCCACATATGTTCTAAGGGTACATTGTTGTATAATATGTGCAGTGCCCCACACTCACATGCTTGTGATGGTAGTTTTTGCAAAAAGTCTGCGCATCTACCGTGCCTTGCACATATGCTATTAAGGCTAGTCCATATCTTGTGAGGTTGATCAAAACCGGGTGGTGTTTCAGTTACACATTGAAAATTCTGGTACTGGTATGTCACTTTTTCCAACCAATCTCTTCTCCATGAGTCCTGCAGGTTGAACTCTTCATTGCCTCCAATAGTGGCGCTGGATAAATGTGGATGTCTTGAGCAGAGTCTGTTGATATCCAGGTCTAATATGTCAGAATTTACTGGTAGTTCTGGATTCTGAACTATTTTGTGGTATTGTACTCTCTTAAAAGAGCATTTTTCCTGCAAAGTTCTGGCAGAGGAATGTTACTTAATGTTGAAAGCCAGTAAGTAGGTTTGGACCTAATTGTTTCAGATATAATGTGCATGGTGTTATTTAGCTGCAACTCAACCTTGCTTACATGGGCGCTGCTTAACCAAACAGGAGCGCAGTATTCTGCTGCAGAGTAAACTAGACTTAATGCAGAAGTTCTTAAAGTAGTGGCTGAGGATCCCCAAGTTGTGCTGCATAATTTCTGTGTGATATTTTTCCTTGTTCTAATTTTTGCTGCAGTTTTTAGGAGGTGTGATTTAAATGCCAAAGTACGATCTAGAGCAGTGATGGTGAAACCCAAGTCAGCACTCCTGCTGATTAGGGCTTCTGGGAATTGAAGTTCAAGAACACCTGGAATGCCAAGGTTTGACATCACTGATCTAGGGTGATGCCCAGATACTTAGGCTCTTTATTACTTTGGTGTATGAAAACCAAGACACAGGACACAGCCTCGGGCTGGGTTAACTCAGGTTTATTACATGGTGGTCAGAGGGAACATGAGGTAATGGCGGATCAATAGCTCTTTATATACGGTAGTAACACATTTGAACGTGGCTCCAGGATAGCCCATTGGCTACTGTCTGCGTGACGTCATTGCTGGTCACGCCCTTCTTGTCCAGGTGTAGGTGGTGGCGGGAGACTTCCCGCGCTGTTGCCTTTTGATGAGTTTGGACCGAGAGAGCCTGGACGCTCGCTGCTGCCAGCTGGTGGTCATTAGCTCGCGTCCTATTACAGGGTTTATGTGATACAGCTGAAGGTTACATTGTTACCCGTTGGCAAGGTTACATTGGCTAAGATACATTGTTATCCATGTAGAAGATCACTCCATTAGAACACAACACCCCTCCCCCCTAGGATGAGACGAAGTCTCGAACTCAACACTCCCCCCCCCTAGGACGAGACGAAGTCTCTCAGCCAAGATGGCTTATTTCGAACACGCTGGGGTCTCGCTGTGGGCTGCCTTTCCCCGGGTTTGCTACCTTCTCTTTGTCCCCTGGTTTCCTGTCCTGTAATTGGAGAGGGAGACTCGTTAGTGACTTGCCGCGGCTCCGCGGCGTTGTTGGGAGGTGTGTGCTTTATTGGGGAAGAACCGGGGGCACTGAGAGCTAACGAAAAACCCCTCTTCTCGCTTGGATGGGTGGGGGAACACTCCCGAAAACCCCCCCGGCTCGCAAAATCAAAATCAGAATTAAATTCGGGGGCAGCGGTCGCGAACTCCTCTCCCCCTTCCCCGGCCTCTGATAGAGCTGGCGTATCAAAAGGGTATGAGTCGGGGCCGCTGCTTTCCCCCCTTGTTTGGGACTGTTGTCCGTTGCTGTCTCCCCCTTGGGCTAAACGGGTGGGGGAGAACCCTAACGCTGAATCCTGTTGCTGAGCCCCACTGACCGGCCCCCCACTCACTCGGTGCCTAAGTTGGTCCGCGTGCCTCCTCCAGAGGAGACCGGTGCTAGTCTCGACCCGGTACGACACTGGCCCCGTCTGTTCCACAACCGTCCCTGGTACCCAGGCTGGACCTGCGCTGGCGTAGTTCCTGCAGTGAACAGGATCGCCGACGGCGAAACCTTTCGAGACTGCCAACCCTATGTTTTTTCCTTTGTCCTCGACTCTCGTCGGGTCTAGCCTGGACAGGATCGTGGTCAGTTTTCGCCGCATCAACAGCTCTGCCGGCGAGTAACCTGACGCTAAGGGGGTCACCCTATACGCTAATAAAAACTGACATACTTGGTGATTTAGGTCCCCCGGGCCCATGCGCCGCAGCGCATCCTTTGTTGTCCGCACCAGCCGTTCCACTTGGCCATTCGTGGCCGGGTGAAACGGCGCGGATGTGACATGCCGAATGGCGTTTGCCTCCATGAATGCCCTGAACTCAGCGGAGGTGAAACAACTAGCGTTATCGCTGACCAAAGTGTCGGGTAAACCGAACGTGGAAAAGACTCTCCTAAGTTGGCTAATTGTAGTGGCGGAGGACGTGCTCTTTACTGGGATAACCTCCAGCCACTTGGAGAACGCATCTACCACCAGGAGAAAAATGGTTCCTCGGAACGGGCCAGCGAAGTCTACGTGCACCCTGGACCATGGCCCCCTTGCTGCGTCCCATTCCCTATGCGGGAGGCGGGCCGCCTCCGGTCGGGAGCCCTGGCATGCCTCACAAGTGCCGACCATGTGCTCAATGTCCGCGTCCAGCTGTGGCCACCAGAAGTAACTCCGGGCCAGCGCCTTGGAACGGACGATGCCCGGGTGGCCGATGTGCAGCATTTTTAGCACCCTCGGACGCAGGGACGTAGGGACCACCACCCGCTGGCCCCACAAAAGGCACCCCCTCTCCAGGGACAACTCTAATTTTTTTCGAAAAAATGGGTCGAATTCCGTACCCGGGGATGACGCCGGCCACCCCTTCTGTACCCATGAGCTAACTTTCTCCAGTGTTCTATCCTTGCCTGTCGCCCTGGCAATGTCGGCTGGTACGATTGGGGGTGAATCTAAAACCTCTATTAACAAGACCTGGTGGTCACTCTCTGCCCTTGCCTGCTGGACGCCCGACAAGGGCAAAGGAGACCTTGAGAGTGCGTCTGCATGGCTGATCTCCTTCCCGGGCCGGTATTCCAACTCATGTTGGTATGCGTTGAGAAAGATAGCCCACCGAAGCATTCTTGGGGACAGGATCTGTGGCGTGGGCTTATTTGCGGTGAAAATTCCCAACAAGGGCTTGTGGTCAGTCACGATTTTGAATGGCCGACCATACAGAAAATCGTGAAATGTTTTGGTTCCCGCTACTATCGCTAATGCCTCCCTGTCGGTCTGTGCGTAATTACGCTCTGCTTGGGACAGGGACCTTGAATAAAACGCTATCGGGGCCTCCCTTCCGTCGTCCAACACGTGGCAAAGCACCGCCCCCACCCCCACCGGGGATGCGTCGCAGACTAAGACCACTGGCCGTTTGGGGTCGAAGTGCGTCAGGATTGCCTCAGATGTTAGGAGCTGCTTCAACTCTTTAAACGCCCTCTCTTGCTCGTCACCCCACATCCATGTTTCCTCCTTTTTTAGCAAACGATGGAGTGGCTCGGCCACGGACGCCTTCCGTGGAAGGAAGGTATGGTAAAAATTGAGGAGCCCCAGAAATGACTGTAGCTCCGTTTTGGATGTGGGGCGAGGGGCGTTCTTGATGGCGGCTACTTTGGACTTGGACGGCTTAATACCCTCTGGCGTGACCCGAAACCCTAAAAACTCAACCTCAGTTTCGAAAAAGACGCATTTGTCTTTTCTCAGCCGCAGCCCCACTTTCTCGAACACCGTCAGTACTTTATCCAATCTCTTTGCCAGTTCGGCCTCACTCCCCCCTGTTATCAACACGTCATCAAAATAAGGCAACACCCCCTCCAGCCCCTTCAGGAGGCGTTCCACAAGCGACTGAAAAAGGCCGGGTGCCGAGTTCACGCCGAACTGTAAACGCGACACCTGGAACGCCCCTTTATGTGTGACTATTGTTTGTGCCGCGGCCGTGGCGGGAGTTACAGGGAGTTGCTGATAGGCTTGTGCCAAATCGAGTTTAGCAAAACACTTTCCCCCATTCAGCCTGGCCAGAAGGTGGCTGACCACCGGCACCGGGTATGCATTAGGGCGGATCGCCTTGTTAATTGTACACTTATAATCAGCGCAAATGCGCACCTCCCCGTTAGCCTTCAGAGCGGTTACAATTGGAGTTTCCCACTCCGCGGAATCGACAGGAAT
The DNA here is from genome assembly GCA_035047345.1 of Bradypodion ventrale. Taxonomy (NCBI): domain Eukaryota; kingdom Metazoa; phylum Chordata; class Lepidosauria; order Squamata; family Chamaeleonidae; genus Bradypodion; species Bradypodion ventrale. Next base: position 66,233,746 of record JAWDJE010000001.1, on the reverse strand, counting down.
AAGAATTCCCTGGCCCACCAGTTTGTCCAGTTCCGCCTCTATTTTGTCCTTTAGTGCGAATGGCACCCTGCGCGGTTTGAGTCTTATCGGGCGGACCTCCGGGTCTAGGTCGAAGGCTACAGGGGGTCCCTTGAACTTTCCAAGTCCTTTCTTAAAGACGGCGGGATGCGCGTCGCACACCGCTTGTATTGGATCCCCCCCCACTGTATGAACTCCCCCTATGAACAAACCTAAGGGCTGGAACCACTGCGTCCCTAGGAGGCTGCAATTTCCCCCCTTAAGGACAACTAGGGGCAGTTCTGCAGAATGTCTCTTAAAGCTGACCCGAAATTTCCCGACCCCCAACACTGGAATGCTGTTCCCCTGTACGTCTCGCAGCGTGGACCTCAGCGTTTTAAGTTTGGGCCGCACGTGGGGGTCGATTTTCAAAAACTCTTTCTGGGGAATTATGGAATAGGAGGACCCCGAGTCGATTTCCATCATGATAGGGGCCCCTTGTACTAATACCTCAACGAAGTAATGAGACTGTCCCGCGGACACGCTGAACACGGGAGCGTCGTCCTCGCTGTCGCCCGAGATGCGGCCCACGCCGTCCTGCTTCCTCGTGGTCTGGGCGCCATCTTTGGACCTCGCTGGACGGTCCGGTCTGGTCGAACGGTCTTGCGACTGCCTCCGGCCCTCCTTCCGCTTTCTGCATGCCTTGGCGATGTGCCCCCGACGACCGCAGGTGTAACACTCGGTTTTTCTGAATGGGCACCTCGCGCGCTCATGGGCCGCTCCGCAACCATCGCAGCGGCGCCCCCCTTTTCGGACCTTCTGGACCTCCTCGCCGTCGCTGCCTTCCGTGGACGACTTCGAGGCCCGTCGGGTTGCGTGCACCGACTGTCCGGACTTTCCGTGCACCGAATTTTCCGCTTTGCCGGCTCTAGGACGCCACTCACGCCACTGGTGCATCTCGTCCACTCCCGCATTCGTGGATTCCGCGGCTTCCGCGGCCTCTACAACCTCTGCCAGCGTGGGTGGTGGCTCCTTGTTCATTAAGCTGCGCTGCACCTCCTTGTCCTTCAGGCCACACAGGACTCCGTCCCTGAGGGCCATCTCTAGGTTGTCCCATCTGCAGGGGGCGGCGGCTATTCTCATGGCTGTTACGAATGCCTCAACCGACTCGTCCGGCGCTTGGACTCGCCTCCAAAACGCGCTCCGAGCGGGAAACATTGCCCTCGAGGGTCGGAAACGCTCACGCAGCAGCTTCATGATGTCATCGGCTTTGAAATCGCTCACCTTCTTCGGTGCAATGATGCCCACCAGCGTTCGCTTGGTTTCTATCCCAAGCATTCTGGTGAGGATGGCCCTCTTTCTTTCCTCGTCGTCTTCTTTGACTTTGAGTTCCACCAGTGCCGCCTGGAAGTCCATCTCAAAAAGCTCCCAGTCTTGCGGTGTGGTGATGTTGAACCCGCTCTGTGCCCTGGCTCCTTGGGAATCCATAATCCCATCCTCGTCGCCAATTTGGTGTATGAAAACCAAGACACAGGACACAGCCTCGGGCTGGGTTAACTCAGGTTTATTACATGGTGGTCAGAGGGAACATGAGGTAATGGCGGATCAATAGCTCTTTATATACGGTAGTAACACATTTGAACGTGGCTCCAGGATAGCCCATTGGCTACTGTCTGCGTGACATCATTGCTGGTCACGCCCTTCTTGTCCAGGTGTAGGTGGTGGCGGGAGACTTCCCGCGCTGTTGCCTTTTGATGAGTTTGGACCGAGAGAGCCTGGACGCTCGCTGCTGCCAGCTGGTGGTCATTAGCTCGCGTCCTATTACAGGGTTTATGTGATACAGCTGAAGGTTACATTGTTACCCGTCGGCAAGGTTACATTGGCTAAGATACATTGTTATCCATGTAGAAGATCACTCCATTAGAACACAACAATTACGACCAAGGTGTTTCCCATCCATGTATACTGTCAATTCTCTATGTGCTAATTTATTATTCAGATGAAAACAAGCAGCTTCTGTCTTGGTGACATTTGGTTTAAGGCACCATCTACGGAAGTAATTTGTCATTATGGAGATATTAGTTGTAAGGATCTCTTCTGAGGCCTCAAACGACCTATGCCTGGTAGCTATCTCACAGTCATACATGAACTTCCTGCTTTGTGTAGCTCGGGATTCTCAACCTTTTCAAGCTGTGGGCCGAGTCATACTCCCTCAGACAGCTGAGCAGGCTGGATGGTCATTTTGTCCTGCCTGGATGATGGGAGTGGCCATTTTAGGCAGCCATTTTGTCCCAACAGCTTCAAAGGGGTGGCCATTTTGTTTCTCCCTGGAAGGAGGGAGGGAGGTGCCAATCATCAACAGAGGGTTCAAGACCCCCCCCTCCCCTACCTGACTGACACTAATGAGATTAATTGCCTCCTCGGGGAAAGGGTGAATGGGGCTTTTTAATGAGGCTAGTCCTTCCTTGCGGGGCTGTATTTCCTTGTTTGAATAAAGAACTCTGGGTGGATGCCGTCAAAGCCTGGTGCCTTTCTGGGTTTCATGTTCATTATAGCCCTTTCGACTTCATCAACTGAAATGTCTTGTGAGTATACTGTATCCTCACATTTAGCATTTCAAAGGGAATTAAGTTCCTATTTGATTTGTTTTGTTGTTTCTTTATGGCTTTTCCCTTTTGACATAGCTATAATACGGGGTGCTATGTGATTTGGGTCAATTATTGCATTTTCTCCTATTATATGACTTCCACCTCCCAATTTACGTAACAACGACCAAGCTTTCCTGCTAGAAGTTTTAAAATCGGTCTTCCTGGAGTTTCCATCCACCTTTTCCATCTTGCAGCATCTAGGTCTTTTGCCTTAAGTCTGGAGGGGAGGGGTCGGTCTGAGTTTAATTTTGTGTATTGTTCTTTTTGGCTTTTTCTTAGGGTATTATTTGAAATCTTGATTGTGTGGTGTATGTGATATTTTTGGAATCTTTGCACTGTTGTATTTTGTATTTTTATTGTATTGCATTTCTATTGTATTATATTATTGATGTGCTGTTAGCCGCCCTGAGTCGGCGTAAGCTGAGTAGGGCGGGATATAAATAAAAATCTATCTATCTATCTATCTAGCTATCTAGCTATCTATCTATTAGCTCATCAGCCACTTCTCAATCACCAGTTCTTTGGAATTCTTCGTACAATTCTTCATTTGTATCATCCCATCCTGCTACATATTCTTTCTGGTAGCCTCTGGGGATATGCTCCTTTGCAGTGCTGATAATTGCTCCTATAAACCTCTCATAGTTGTTGGAAGCAGGAGGGATCCATCCAAGTACTCTGTCTAGATCAGTGATGGGCAGTCTAGCCTCTCCAGCTGTTCTTGAACTTCAATTCCCAGAAACCCTGACCAGCTGGTGTGTTGACTTGGGCTTCTGGGAATTGAAGTCCAAGAACAGCTGGAGGGCCAAGACTGCCTATCTCTGGTCTAGATCTTCAGAGAAAGCCATCCAATTCACTTTTTGAAAATTCCAGCATGGTCGAGGAATGCATGTTATTAATGGGATACTTATTCCAATCTCTACCAGTATTGGTTGGTGTTGACTGTGTGGAAAATCTGGCCAAATATTTTGAGTTGCCATAATTCAGTTGAGCTTTTCATCCACAGTTATGAAAGATAAATCGGGGTCATATTCCTGTCTCCATGCTGCTGACTTAAATGAGCCCCGGTCTTTAGCATCAAAAACTAGGTGCATATTATTCTCTTCAGCCCATCTTACCAGGATTTCCCCATTTACATTTGGGCAATACCCATAGAGGAAAATTCCTATGCACCATGTTCCCTGCCTCTTCAGAAAAGCCCCTCATCTTCCAACAGTTCTTCTGAAGACCAATCTCCAACATGACCCCACTGAAAATGGGTACTGCTGTCCCCTAGTACAGAGGACAGAATACCACAGGCACCCATCATGTGACAATCACGCATTGTAAACAGAATTGTTCACATTTACCTTGCCCTTAATAGGAGGTGGCACATGTGAGCAGACTGGGCTGCATCTGATTTTAACCAGTGACTTCAGCCTTCTGACCAACAGAATGTTTAGCGGTGCAGCCTTCACTCTTGGGAAACAAATCACATTTAGACTTTTATTGCTGGTAAACAATAAAGTTCATATTTATGGCACCAATGGATTGAAAGAGAGGAAGATTATAGAAACCCTAGTTCTAGTTAAGTACATAAGAACATAAGAACATAAGAACAGCCTTGCTGGAACAGGCCACAGCCCATCCAGTCCAGCATTCTGTCTCACACAGTGGCTCACCATTTCCTTCAGGGTATTCCCAAGCAGATGCCTGCTTAGGATTCCCTGGAAATGATATTGAGAGATATCCTGCCTATCTCTCCAACCCGCAGGTTGTCCTTAAGTATACAACAGGACAGGCCAAAAGGTTTCTTCTATTAAGGGACAATGTGAGAAAGGACAATGTGTTTCAGTCTAGATTGAAGGAAGGTCAGAGAAGGTAACACATACTCTAGAACAGGGGTGCCCAAACTTTTTGGGCCTGGGTCCTGACCACCCCCCTGGAACAGCTGAGCAGGCCAGACCATGCCCCTGTAACAGGGTGCGTTTGTGCATGTGTGGCCATTTTACTTCCTGGTTTGGCACGGACGCTTCTGCGCATGTGTGAAAAGTGGCCATTTTACTTCCTGGTTTGGCGCGGATGCTTCTGTGCATGTGTAGAAGCAGCCAAAATTACTTCCTAGTTTCATGCGGATGCTTCTGTGCATGCGTGAAAGTGGCCACTTTACTTTGCAGAAGCATCTATGCCAAACCAGGAAGTAAAATGGCCACCTTTCACACATGCACAGAAGCATCCATATTTACTTCCTGTTTTGGCAAAGGCGTTGTGGGCCTGTTGGAATGCCTTTGGGGGCTGTATCCGGCCCACAGGCCATAGCTTGGGCATGCCTGCTCTAGAATCCCACATGCATCCCATGCAAAAACATGCTTCTTTACTGCAACTTTCATTGCCCTTTGTTTTCTCCACCAGAGCAGAAATTATGCTTCATCAAAGGGTGGCAGTGTGTGAACAAGAAAGTACATATAACTTATGGGTGAACCAGCTGTTCACCTTTCTTCTACGTATATAAAACAGTGCCCTAACTGATTCTATGAGTGTTTTATGTCGTATCTTTGTAGTTTTATGATACCAAGGTTTCTTTCTTCATAAGTTTGTGTACCCACACTAGTCATTGCCACGTGTGGAACTGGGAAATTATATCTAAAGAGAATTACACAATACTCTTACAGTATTAGCCTCCTGTCTGTCTTGGCTAAAATGTTGCCAGTAATGGCAGTGCAAATATTTACAGTGGGTTCAGTTGATGAACAAATATTTCTGTTGGACTGGTAGGCACCATAAAGCCATATTTTCCAGAAGTAAATCTAGACCGAGTTTGAACTGGGTAAAATGAACAAGACACAAGTCCTCTGTGGGAGTTCAACTCTACCTTTTCCAAAACAAAAATTATAGCAAGCTTTGCTTTTCACATCCATCAACCATGTTTTAAAATACTCCCTTATTACACTAACTAATTAACTGCACACAAATCCTTCATCTTGTGCAAGAGACCATGCCCAAGTGAGGGATGGGCAGAAGGTAGATTTGGATCTATTTGTAGATTTCTGGGTTATTGAGAGTAGATTGGTAAGGATGTCTGATGTCATATTTATTCAGCATTGAATAGTTGAAGCAAAGTAAGCCTCCCTGTCACATGCATGGCCACACTCAAATTTTACTGCTCAAACTGCAAGAACTTGGAGTGAATTTTCATGTGGAAAGACTATGAGCTATGCTTAGTTTTGGTACTGAAAACAATTTCTGAACTCTTTAATGCTAAGTTTATGACTTTAATACCAGACTCCAAGTGGTGGATCGCAGTCTTAAAATAGGTGATAGGTAAAAACATGCTATTTACTTTTGTGCAATTAACAGTTCAAAAAAAATACAAAATGCTCAAAATCTAGATCTTGTCCAAGAATGTATTGAGGGATCTTTCATTGTATAGCATTTGTCCTATCATTATATGTTATAAAATGAGAATGCTCAGTCCTGTTATAGGAACATAGTATTCAAAATACTTGTTAAAATTCATATTCTACACCAATAGATATTATCTAAATCATAATGCTCTGATTGAATTAGATTTAGAATGGCTCTGAGGGAGGAGAAGCCACAATTTGTCATATCAGATGAATTGAACAGACGGCTGAATTGGTATGCATTCACTATAATTAAAAGATGCTCCCTAGGAAGGTCTTTTTAAGAGAGTTGAACTATGTGACTCTGATTTGCATTTTTTTTGCTCTGTTGTATCAAGATGCATATGAGGGAATTTTTTTCGTTCACACATTATGAACTCAACTGAACTGAGGTCTGAATTTGTCATTTCTGCAATAATTGAACAAACATTTTCAAAGAGAAATCCTTTTTAATATGGTTAAATTAACTTGAGAACATGATGCCAGGACCATTGTTTTGGGATTCGTACATGTGATAATTTTAAATGAAACAAGGGCTGGAGAGGTAAGGGGAATGGATAGAGTATAAAACAGGAGGTCTTTCCAGCTAACATTTCTTTGTGCCTCTTTTCCAGAGACTACACTCTGCTACCACTACGGAATCTTCTGTTGGATTGCAAAGATAATGGAAGGTAAGTTTTTACCTCAGAATGTCTTCGATATTTAATAAATGGAGCTGGTGGAATATAATATAACTATCTAATATCACTAGCAAGCAATCTAGCCAGAGACTGTGGTACCTTAATGGTTAAGATGCTGAACTTGATGACTGGAAGGTCGGCACACATCAGCAGTTCGAAACCCAAGGGCTGCATGATGGAGTGAGTTCCCGTCTCTGCCCCAGCTCCTGCCAACCTGTTGTTGTTCAGTCACACAGTCGACTCCGACCCTTTGCGATCCCATGGACCATTTTCCTCCAAGCGCCTCTGTCCTCCACCATCCCCCTCAGCCCTCCCAGCTCTGTGCCCATTGTGTCTACAATATCATCTAGCCATCTCATCCTTGGCCTCCCCCTTCTTCTTTTGCCCTCCACCTTTCCCAACATCAATGCCTTCTCAAGTGAATCCTCCCTTCTCATTTGATGTCCAAAGTATTTTAGCTTCATCTTTACTATTTGACCTTCCAATGAGCAGTCAGGGTTAATTTCTTCTAAGATTGACCTATTTGTTCTCCTCGCTGTCCAGGGGACTCTCAAAACCCTCCTCCAACACCACATTTCAAAGGCATCTATTCTTCTGCGTTCAGCCTTCCTAATTGTCCAGCTCTCACATCCATACATTACTACTGGGAAAACCATTGCTTTGACTATTCTAATTTTTGTTTGCAATGTGATGTCTCTGCTTTTCACTATGTTCCCCAGGTTTCTCATCGCTTGTCTCCCAAGAATCAGTCGCCTTTTTATTTCATGGCTGCAATCCCCATCTGCAGTGATCTTTGATCCTAAGAAAGTAAAATCTGTCACTGCTTCTACTTCTTCCCCATCTATTTTCCAGGAACTGATGGGGCCTGTTGCCATTATCTTGGTTTTCTTGATATTGAGTCTCAAGCCAGCTTTTGCACTCTCCTCCTTCAGCCCAATCAAGAGATTCTTTAGGTCTTCCTCACTGCCAACCTAGCCGTTTGAAAGCAAGAAATTGCAAGTAGATAAATAGGTACCACTTCGGTGGGAAGATAAACAGCATTCCGTGCACTAGTGTCTAGTCATGCCTGTCACATGTCCATAGAAACATCTGCAGACACAAACAGCACTGGCTTTTTGGCTCTAAATGGAGATGAGCACTGTACCCTAGAGTTGAATATGACTGGCTTTCGAGCAAGGGTGACCTTTGCCTTTACCTTTACCTAGCCTAAGCGCACCTTCTTATTTAAATTAAGAATTTAAATAGTATTCTCAACTTTTAACTTATTTCCATAACATTGTTTCTACCATGTCTCCCCACCCCCCATTAAAATTGTAGGGGGCAGGGGGTGGGATATAGCTTCTGAGACATAATGACTGGAAACCTATTGGCACTCACATAAAATCAGCATAGAAAACTGTGATTTACAGCTTCTAATTGTCTAAGGTGCCAGGACATGTTTCAGTTGCACAATCAGCCATGTGCATACCTGTCAAGTATCCCGGATTGGCTGGGAAATCCCATATATTGGCGCACGTTCCTCCCCTTTCCCGACGCTGTCCTGCATTTAGAACAGCAGGAAAAGGGGTTAGTGAGCATACATGCACACGTAGAACCCATCTGCGCATATGCAAACGTGTTCTGCGCATGCACAAAAGGGGTTCTGCGCATGCCCAATCGAGTTTTTCTTGCACTTGCACACCCAGGCCGGAACAGTTCCCGCATTTTCTGGAGCGGTGCTTGACGGGTATGGCCATGTGACCAAGATGCACCTTGCCAGTTCGCTGCACATTACACAAATACACATTCTGTTTATTAGAATAGGTTTTCCAATGGACCCTGAAAGTAGCATGTCCTAATAGTGTTGCAGTCCAAGAGATTCCATCCTGCCCCTCACTCATTTTAAACCTTACAACGACTTGCACTATGTAATATGTTTGATTTTCTATACTGTATATGTACATTTGTGGCTTCTACACATCATTTCATTTCATGCAGCTCCCCAGCCTCCCCTGCTCTCCCTGTTAGTCTTTCCCTCACTCTTGGAAAATCTGTGATATTTTTAAAGCTATCCTTGTTAATGTCTACTGCCCTATTTTGTTCAGGGGGATGCAAGGGGTTTGCTGAGGAAGATTTTAGCCACTCTGGGAATTAAAAAAAATAATTTGTACCTTTTAGGCATATTAGTGATTAAAAGTATTTAATTGTGCTTATTCATTGCTGTTTTTAAAAAGTAACTTGCTGCAATTTTATTTTACTTTCCCTGGAAAAGATAGGTTTTGTAGAAGAGTGGCATAAAACTTAACATTCCTGCCAAAATTTCCATAAAATTCCTTTAAAACCACTTTAAAAGTTACTTAAAAGAACTTTTAAAGTAGCCTGTAAACTTCACTCATCACACTAATAATGTGGCTTTGTTGCTACTCTTTGTGTTACTTTTGGAAAGTAACCATTTCCAAACACTTGCTTTGAAAGGCAACTTGTTACCTGCTGTGTACAGAAGGGGTGGGAAACTAATTAAAGGTAACTATGTTGTCTATAACTCTGTAAAGCTAAAGTTAGTTCTGCCTTATCCATAGAACTTTATGGGAGGCCAAGAAGTTGTTGACTCAATGTAGTTTCCGTCTTCTTCTTCGCTTCCTTTTTTACCTCATCGAGTGTCAGGAGAGATGCAAGGTTCTTGTTTTGGCACTTCTAGCGGCCTCCACCAATGTTATTTGGTGTTCTTGTAATATGTCTTTGATGTTCTCTCTCCACCTTCCTCTGGGTCTGCCTTGTGGTCTTTGTCCTTCTCCTCTTTCCGCATATTCCTTGTAAGGTATGGAATTCCAAGACATTCTCTCCAAATGGGCAAATGAGCAAACTTTATTTGTTGTCTCTGCATGTAGTGTGAGATTGGTTGTGTTCCAATCCTTTCCCTTATAACCTCATTCCTGATTTTATCACTTCTAGTCACCCCAGTAGCCTTCCTCAGTCATCTCATTTCCATGGTGATCAGGTTGTTTTTTTTAGTGGCACTGGTAACACAAGGTGGGAATGAATCTGCTTTGTTCCCAACTGTGCCTTCCGGGTGTAAAACCAAGAGGAATTTAAAACAGGATAACTACATAATCCCTTTTCCATGGTGAAGTACCTTCTTTTAAAATAAATTAGCAAGAGAAATAGTTCCTTGGTTTTCAGAAAATACTGTCGTCTGGTTGGAGTCTTTAACAACACTGCAGTTCCGAAGGCAAAAAGACTGCACACTCAAAGATTTTAGAATACTTTCTGAGTTTTATAAGATACAAATGTATGCCCTAATTTTTCATAAAAGTTATGATAAAGGCAAATCTGAAATGATTGTATTTTACAGGTGTATAAAAATATAGCCACAAACATGAATTTTTGATAGCCTTTTTCTTTCCTTTTTAAGTGCAATAATTGTAAAAATAATAATTAGTTGGATACAAGTAGCATTAAAATAGTTAAAACATTGGAAAGAATTGTCTGGGTAATTAACTTTATTACTTTGTCTTATAGCTAATAAATGCTTGTTTTAATGCACTATAAGTTAAATAAATAACTCCAATCTAGCTATAATGCAAGAGATTAACTGTTGTTCAAGTCTTTTCCAGTTTTTAATTTTTTTCCATATATTTCCTTAACAAGCATGCATGCTTATCCAGTTGTTAGACCATTGTTCCATTTAAATGAATGTGTCCACCTCATTCTCCTTGCTAACCTCATAAGAACATAAGAACAGCCTTGCTGGAGCAGGCCACAGCCCATCCAGTCCAGCATTCTGTCACACACGGTGGCTCACCATTTGCTTCAGGATATTCTCAAGCAGATGCCTTCACCTGTTTAGGATTCCCTGGAAATGGCATTGAGAGATATCCTGCCTATTTCTCCAACCCAGAGGTTGTCCTTAGGTATCCATAATTATAGCCATTGATACTCTTGTCCTCCATGAACTTGTCTAATCCTTTCTTAAAGCTGTCAAGACTGACAGCTGTCACCACTTCTTCTGGCAGGGAGTTCCATAGACCAGTGATCCTCTGGGTGAAAAAGTACTTTCTCTTATTTGTTTGAGAACTAGTACACAAAGGTTTCATGGAGTGTCCCCTAGTTCTAGTGTTATGCGATAGGGAAAACAGTTTTTCCTTATCTACTTTGTCCACACCGTGCATGATTTTATAAACTTCAACCAGGTCACCTCTTAGACACCGTCGTTCAAGAGTGAAGAGGTCCAACTGTTGCAGCCTCAGATGGTAAGGAAGGTGTTCCAGTCCCCTAATCATTCTGGTTGCCCTCCTCTGCACTTTCTCCAACTCCATAATATCCTTCTGGTGGTATGGCGATCAGAACTGTACACAGTATTCCAGATGGGGCCTCACTATAGATTTATAAAGAGGCAAAATGACCCTTGCTGACTTATTTTCTATATGCTTCCTAATGATCCCTAGCATCGATCCCAACCTCATCTTTGTTTAAATTGATTCTTGAAATCAGTCTACTGTGCCCGAAGGCTACAATTCAGGGTGCTGCACAGGCACACACCTGATTGCAGTCTCCCTTAAAGTGACGGCCATCCCCAATAATCAGAAGCCCTATGAATAGACCAAAAAGTCCAGCTTGGATACAGATCAAAGTTGAAACTGGAGCATATTTCCCTGTACATTGTGAGATTGTTGGAAATAGATTACACTGGAGGATCCACGTGTTTCTCTTGTGATCACACACACCCAGTCTGCAAAAACTATTTGTGCTCCTTGAGATGATGATATGCTAAGAACAGTAAGGTCGGAGGCCACAGTTCAAGCATCTGTGGAGGTCCTTGCTTTGTGAATTGTGCTCCCCTCCTGATCCACTTCTGAAACTGTCCCACCCTTGAATCCTCCAGATGTTGAATTATGGATCCCATAATCCCAAATCAAAACATCCAAAGGAAGCCAGGTTGAGACAGGTTCAACTAGAGCCATGATGGTGAACCTTGGCACTCCAGATGTTCTTGGACTTCAATTCCCAGAAGCCCAAGCCCCTGTGAATCCACACAAAGGGGTTTACTGTGATTCATCCAACACGTGCTGCCCTTGTCGCTCCCGGAAGCTGGAAGTAAAACAGGTGTATGGGCGCATTTTACCTCCGCTTCCGGGAGCGACAAGGGCGGCACGGGCCGGATGAATCGCAGTAAACCCCTTCGTGTGGATTCACAGGTGCTTGGGCTTCCGGGAATTGAAGTCCAAGAATATCTGGAGTGCCAAGGTTCATCATCACAAAACTAGGATATATATACCCAATCTAGCAATAGACAGTGCAGTGGCATGTGTATCCCCCCCCCCCCCGCAGTGAAGCAATTTTAACCCCCAAGCCATTCTGAACAGAGTAGATATCTTGCTAGTTTATCTCTGAATTAGGGTTTGTGAAATTATGCAACTAAGTTGGGAGGGCACCTGAGGGCACTGTTTGAACCCATTGCCCAGCTTTGCCCTAACACTTGCAGACATGTGTGTGAAAACAATTTCAGCTTTGATCTTTCCAGCTACACACACAAAGACATTCTGGCCTCACATTTTCAGAGCCCTACAAGGATATGTTTATAAACCTCTCTCTTTTTTTTCAATATTGAAGGATCTTTTTGGTACTGATGTTCAAAAGCTTCTGGAATGTCCAAAAGAAATGGACTTTTCCTGGCAAAGAGGTAGAAGTTGGTTAATAAAATAAGGAAAGGGAGCTTATTAAGTGAGTTGTGTTTGGCAACCGTATCTAAGGAGCTCTTGGCTTCAAAAACGTACCAAGTCAGGAAAAAGGTTAGTTAGCAGTTGTTAGATGAATCCTTTTATCCTGCTTAATGAAGGGAAACAACATCATCAAGCTAATCTCCATGCTGGAACTGTCAAGAGCACTATTAATTGTTTTTGCAAATATGAGATTGAATGAACCGTGAACAACCAGTTAATAATAACCTATTTTATTTCTCATGCAGTTTTCTGAGGAAGGAAGCGGGCATTCTTTACAGCCTTTGCAGAGTAACCTGCTTAACTCTGAGGAAGAAATTCAGATTACAGTTCTCTGGCTTCTAAAATCAATTTCCTAGAAGGAATCTACAGTTGTGTAATTTGTAAGTGACACAGAAGTAAACAATGCAACAAAGCTAACACAAAAGCGTTTGCTGGAGAAGGACAACTCAGACTTGTGGACAACTTTTTATTCTTTCTTTCTTACCTCCACCAACAACCCCCTTTTACAAACTTTTGCCCCTGCACTTACTGCCAAAAGATGCCAGCCAAAACGCCCATCTACCTGAAAGCCGACAACAATAAGAAAGGGAAGAAATTCAAGCTGAGGGACATTTTGTCCCCTGATATGATCAGCCCACCTTTGGGGGATTTTCGCCACACAATTCATATTGGGAAAGAAGGACAGCATGACGTCTTTGGGGACATCTCTTTTTTGCAAGGAAATTATGAGCTCTTACCTGGGAATGAGGGAGAAACTGCGAGCCAGTGTGAAGGCCACAGTGAATTCCTGCGGGCAAACAGCACCTCAGACTCTGTGTTTACCGAAACGCCTTCTCCGGTGCTGAAAAATGCCATATCACTTCCTGCCATTGGTGGTTCTCAAGCCCTCACACTGCCCTTGTTGTCACCGGTGACATTTAGTTCAAAGCCGGACTCTTTGGGCCCATTAAGGAATCCCAGGCATAGCTGTGAGCCTGTAATGGAAGAAAAGTTGCAGGAGAAAAGCAAACACTTGGCGAATGGGAAAATGTACAAAGATGACATCACATGGGAGCGGAGCGTCCCGACATCACATTGTACAAATGGAAGAGGCAGACATTCATCCAGCCTTTCAGAACAATACACTGCATGGCAAACAGAGGAGTTCCTTGACAATGGCCGTCGTTCATGTGATTTATCTAAAACACAGCCTAAACCAGAAGATCCCCTTTCAGATCTGGAGGCTCCCCTCCTTTCTTTGAAACTTGACCTTGGACCTTCACTTTTGGATGAAGTGCTCAGTGTAATGGACAAAAACAAATCATAGACTTTGATACTCTTTCCCCCTACTCACAACAACACAGGTCGAAATGTATGGGCACCATCCATGAAAGTTAAACAGTTACAGCTGCAATCCTATGCATATTTCTCTGGAATGAACTCAGTGGATGTTCAGTGAATTTCTGCTTTATAGCATTGGGTGCAAAATCCAGTAGTATTAGTGGGAGTGTTAAACACATGTTTAAATCTCCTTCACAAATAAATGGGATTTAGAGATGCTTAACTTTGGATGGATTGTGCCTTCTGTTTATATACGCAGAATCAGTTCTCTTTGCAGTTGACAGGTTTTCTTTAAAAAAAACAACACAAATGACTTTAAACTATTTTTCTACACAGTTTCTGCATTTTTAACATGACAGATGTCTCATAACGAAGACATATTTTAGCATTACAATTTTCAGCTAAATTAAAATGTTTTCTAGGAACCAAGGGGTGTTGCCAATGTAATATTTGGATGTGTTCTTTAATTCAATTCATTTTCAGAAACCTTTGGGTTTGCATGTGTGCCAGATTTATGAAGGGAAGGTAAAATGTTAATTAGTCCAATCCATATTACCTAATATGTAACTTCTCTCTTTCCCAGATTAATAGTGGTAGTTTTTTTTAAAAAAAAATAGCAATATTTTCATTCTGGCTGCACTGTTATTGTTGAGTGTTATGCATAGTTCTGTGCTCAAATGGGAATAGCTCCCCCCAACTGTTCAACTGTTAGGGGACAGTGGTGGTTTAGTGGTTAAGCACTGAACTTGATGACTGGAAGGTTGGCAGGTCAGCAGTTCGAAACCTGAGCACTGCATGACGGAGTGAGCTTCTGTCTCTGTCCCAGTTCTTGCCTACCTAGCAGTTTGAAAGCAAGACATTGCAAGTAAATAAATAGATACCACTTCGGTGGGAAGGTAAACAGTGTTCTGTGCATTCTGGTGTTTAGTAATGCCTGCCACATATCCATGGAAACGTCTACAGACACAGACAGTGCTGGCTCTTTGGCCATAAACAGAGATGAACACTGATTTGGATATGACTGGCTTTCGAGTGAGACCAAGGGCGACCTGTTCAGTTGTTTTGGAAAAGATATATAACCATACAAACTCGTGCCATTGAAGATGCTTAGAGCCATTCATCAGAGATCTTAATTGTTACCAGAAACAGATCAAGGAAAACTGACCTTTTTAAAATGTGAACTCCTGCTCCCAGAATCCTCAACTAACAGCATCGCTGGCCATGCTGGTTGTGGGATTCTTAACTTGTAGTATAAGATAGTAAGTTTCCCAAGCTCTGACTGCAACATGCATGCAGTCCTATTCAATCCAATCTAAAAAGTAGAAAGGGGTACATTGTATGAGGAAAAAATCTGTTTTTATGCACATTCAACTTTTTACTGCAAGTTCTATACACATGCGTGCTGGCATGCATGCGCACGCGTATACACATATACATGGTTGTGACAGACAGTTTTCATTGGACAGGGGTTTTTTTTGAGAGCCTTTGTACAAAACTGTATATTTATGCACATTTTCAGAAAAAATATGTATTTGATCTTTTTAAAGCTTTGCTCCTTCAGTTCTTGACATTGACACACAAATATTTAAAGTTTGGCAATTCATTGTTTTATGGTTTGGAGGGAAAGCACCGGCTTCTCACAATGCTCACGGGCAAGTTGCGCTGCAGCAAACGATATGACAGAGAATATAGAGATTGTCCCTGCTTTTATGTAGATACTTTGTGCAATACAATAAAGAATAGATGTGGAAAATATGGAAAGTGTTTTTGTAACTGCATCACAAATTATAAAGTGATGGAGGAGGGCCTTCTCCATGGGCCTTCTCTGTGTCCGCTCCGGCCCTATGGAACCTCCTGCCAACAGAGTTATGGATGCAGATGGAATTGCTGCCCTTTAGGGAAGAACTGAAAACCTGGCTGGCAGGACAGGTGTAGGACACCGATGGAGGGGTGACCCCTGCCTGCTGGCTTGTATAATTAAGATTTCTCCCTCTTAATGGATAGGATGGGGTGAGTGGGTAAATTATTGCAAATTTTTAATGGGGTCTTTAAGGGTTTTTAGTTAGTTGATGTTGTTTTTAATTGTTGTTAGCCACCCAGAGTCATTGCTGAGTTGAGCAGGAATAGAAATTTGAAGGAATAAATAAATAAATAAATAAAGTAGAGGTTTATTTTGAGGCACTGAAGATCATTTGCCATCTATTCCCATTACATTTTAGTAGCACTGTGTTCTAGTGGTGTCGTGAGAAGCATAATCTTCTCACTTTAATTAAGATTACTGATCCATGTACAGGCTCCGGCTCCTAAGAAATGACTTTTGCAAAGTCTACCTTTTTAAAATTACAACATTACACTATGTAAAGTTTTCACATTGGTGTTAACATCATGGGACTGCAGGAATTCAAATACCTTCCCAGACCCTTCTCTCTTTCCTTCTTTCCTAGGGATAGAAGGAGTCTAAATGTCCTTGTGTAATTCAGTCCTAAGAGCCAGTGTAGTATATCAGCTGTTTGCAATGTTGTGATTAGATTTTGCAAAAAGAAAGTTGATCTTGCAAAAGTCATTTATTATGATTCCTATGGTATTGCAATAAGGATATAGAGCTCTCACATGAAATGTTTATCCCTGAACATCAGTGGAGTAAGCAGATTTGTTTACCAATAGTTAGGGACCTACATTAACATGAAGGTGGCACCTCTTTTAGTGATCACAGCAGACATATTGATAAAGGTCTCCTTGTATAATGAGCACAGGAAGGAAGGAAGGAAGGAAGGGACCTACTTAGTCCTCCCATGTGTCTGTAGAACCCCAACATTCTTCTTTAGCACTGCAAAGCTTTAATGCTATTTTAATGAAAAAGAAATAGGCTCCTTTTCCCACAACAACTGTCACTTTTTGTGTGTGAATCAGGGCCTTACCACAGTTGCAGTATTCTAAGCAACGTTAGCTTAGTTAATTTCTGATCCATGAGTGTGCTATTAAACATATGTGACATATGAACTTGATGGTATTCATCACCAGTTCAGGGGCATTCGTGAATCTTTTCTGTTTTGTTCTTAGCCTGTGCAATTGTGTCGTCCCCATGCTGCTTTGAAAAAGGATCTCAAGTCAAGCCTCTTAACAGCTCATCTGGCCTAGCTGATTGGCATCGCCAATTAAAAAAACCAAGTTAAAACATTCGTCATCTAATCTGTTGATGTGAGGATCGGTAGGATTCTCAAAACTACAACAGGCATCTACTCCATTCTGTCTGACAGAGAATGCTTTGGGTTTATCTTGGCTGGAGCCAAGCTGAGGGAAGCCTCCCTGAAGTTCAAAGAAGGTGGTCTGTGGTTATAATGCTCGGCTGTAGTGGCTCTGATTTCAGAGCAGTAGAAAGCAAGGGCTAGGCATTCAGAAAGCACAGATGAATTCAATAAGGGTGAACTTTCCACCTTTTTGTCGAGTCAGCAAATATACGTTTGGAAGCTGTTGGGGGGTGGGTGATGGAGAATGGCTCCATCGCTCTCTAGTAAGGGTAGCTTTTGAGTATCCTGCATATGCAGTTTTCCAGGACCTGCACTGACCAAAAGTCTGATATTCTTGGCTAAATAAAGCTTTCTAGGTTCGAGGCATTCTCATATGTTACCTTTAAGAAAATGCTATTCTTTGGAAATGAATCTCCCACTCGGGAAATATATCAGCTAATTTTACAATTAAGAATATATCCTTCTGTGTTTTGTGTCCTGGGATTATTCCCCTTGCTCCTTCAGTTGGCTTTCGTTGAACAGCAATCTCTCTTTCCCTTGAGCTCACCAAATGAGAATGCCGAGTTTATGAGATCCTGGCTGTTTTCACAGCAGTAGACTACTCCTGGGAAAATTATCAGCAGAAAGCAGATATAATGCTGTTCTGAAACCAAAAGATGAAGGCAAAATTATTGATAAAACTTAGCGGCTAATAGAAACATCATTTTTAGAATTTTCTGGCTTTAACTATGGGGAAGGATCCAAAACAATTAAACACTCTTCCATCTCACTGGTTTCTGTAGAGGAGTTGATTTTGTAAACCATTCCTGATTAAAATAGTTGGGTTAAAAATACGTAGCTTTAGATTGTGCTTTTTTGTCTTTTAAGCACAGAACTGGTGTTGGGCTGGAACCTGGGGGGTCCATACTCTAGTTTCCATTGAGCCATGGAACTCAACCATGATATCTTGGGCCAGTCTTTTTATCTCTCCCTCTCCTTCTCTCACAAGGTTATTGAGAGGATAAAGTAGGGACAAAGAGTCATATACACTGTCTTGAGCTTAGCTGGAAAAAAAGAGTATAGAGAGAAAGTAGTTAAATTTAACTAAATCTGCAATTCTTCATCCAACTTTACGGAAAACTAGGTGTTAAAAATTTAATGCAGGGGTGCCCAAACTACAGCCCGTGGGCCGGATCCAGCCCCCAACCCCAATTCATCCGGCCCTGCTGCCCTCATCACTCCCAGAAACAGAAGTAAAATGTGCCCATATGGGTGATTTTGCTTCCACTTCCAGGAGTAACAAGGGTGGTGTGGGTCAGATGAATTGGCATCAGGGGCCAGATCCAGCCCATGGGCTTTAGTTTGGGCACCCTTGGTTTAAGCAGAGAAAATGGCAGCTTAAAATCTATCTCATCCTGTTGCAAAACAGATTGCAAGGTGTGTTTTACTTCCGCTTCCAGTGGGAGGAACCATATGACTGGCTCACTGAACCATGTGACTGGCCTGCAGCCTGAAAAGTTTGGGCACCCCTGTTTCAATGCATTGAATTGGCAGCCCCATGTAGAGCAATGCACTCTACATGGGGCTGCCCTTGACAACCATTTGGAGGCTGCAGTTGGTCCAGAATGCAGCAGCCCAGGTGGTGATGGGGCACGGGCATTATGCCCATGCCTCACCATTACTTTGGGAGCTGCACTGGTTACCAGTTTGCCTCCGGGTGCAGTTCAAGGTGCTGGTTTTGACCTTTAAAGCTCTTCATGGTAGTGGGCCAGGATACCTTAGAGACCGCATCATCCCAAGAGTGTCCGCCCATCCAACCAGAGCGGACCGGAGGGGCTCCCTAATTGTCCCATCTGCCAGAGGGGCTCATCTCTCTGGCACACGAAGGAGCGCCTTTTCCATGTCCGCACCGGCCTTGTGGAACCTCCTAACTGTAGAGTTGCGGGAGCAGACAGAGCTGCTACCTTTCAGAAAAGACCTAAAAACCTGGTTGGTGGGGCAGGTGTGGGGCCCAGATGGAAGGATGGTCCCCGCCTGTCTATACCTATAAATCCGAGCATTAACCGTTGGATTGTGACAAAGGCTCCCACACCCGGCCATACTAGCCCTACCGAGCCTCCTGCACTCACCCGAACCCGGTCTGGAGGTTACTGCAGGTTTGAGAAATGCACCAGTGGGGCAAGAGCCCCACGAACGCAAACAAAGAAAAAGGACTTCAATTCCCAACGTTCTTTGCACCACAGCCAATCAGGCTGAGAGGCGCGAGCAAAAAGAATGTTGGGAAACGCGTCGTGGCCAATTGAAATCGAGCCGCATTAAAAAAAACTGCCGCACGAATGCAAACCTCAAACTCAAAACTACAAGTCCCAATGTCCTGCGCACCTTGGGCACGCCGAACACTGAGAAAGCCAGCGCGCAAAAAATGTAAACTTACAAAAAGCAACGGGAGCACAATGGGAACCATGCTGCCCACCCGCCTCACCTCCGTGTCCCCCCAGTTCCTGTACCCCACCCCACTTACCTTCGCCCCCCACTGAAAGTGAACCAATTCCCAGGGAAGCAAAGGAAGCGAACGAGGCTCTGGTCACTGCCTTTACTTCCCGAGGAAGTGTTTCACTTTCAACGGGGGGGCAAATGCACCAGTACCTCCCCTTCTTGAAAGCGAACCAATTCCCAGGGAAACAAAGGCAACGAATGAGGCTCCAGTCGCTGCCTTTACTTCCCAAGGAAATGTTTCACTTTCAAGGGGGGGAAAGGTACTGGTGCATTTGTCCCCCCCCCCTTGAAAGCGAACCAATTCCCCGGGAAGCAAAGGCAGCGAACAAGGCTCCGGTTGCTGCCTTTACTTCCCAAGGAAGTGTTTCGCTTTCAATGTGGGGGGAGGGGGCAAATGCACCAGTACTCCCCCCCCATTGAAAGTGAACCAATTCCCAGGAAAGCAAAGGCAGCAAATGAGGCTCCGGTCACTGCCCTCGCCTCCTGGAGGTACTCACCCAGGCGCAGCCTCCGACCTCAACTGCAGCCTCATCTCTCTCTCTCACTCACTCACACACACAGATACACATACACCTACTGGGCTGCACATTTCAAACCTGCCCAATGTGTGTGTGCACGCACACCAAAACTACCCCTAACCACCAACATACAGAATAAACAAGGCAAAGTAACCAACAAAAACAAACACCAAAACTATTTAAAAATAATAAAACAAAAATAAATCAATAATTAAAAAAATAAACAAAAAGAAATAAACCACAAAATACACAAACAAAAAGATCCACAATTACGCAAAACCACATACAAAGCATCTAACTACAACATGAAAAAACCACTAATTACACAAAGAAACAACAACTAATTACACAAATAAACAACAAAGAAATAAAACAAATTAAACACGACCAGAAATAATCAAACCAATTAAACCAACCTAAAACTAAACCAAAACAAAAAAGGACAAACAGAAACACCTCCCAGCCCATCACCACAAGAGCAAAACAAAGAAAAAACCCAGAAGAAAGAAAACCAGACAACTCACCAGCACGTCCTCCCTCCACGATGACCGGAACAGAAATGAAGAAACAAAGAGTCTACTTACCGGAAGAAGCCCCACCCAGAGGCCAGGAGAGAAAAAACACATGAAATGAAAGCAAAACCCCTAGCAGCCCCACCTGCAGGGCAGAATAGTAAAAACAATTCAAAAAGACTCAACAGCCCCACCTAGAGGCCATAAGAGTAAAAACAAGTCAAAAACATAACAATAAATCACTATTTTACACAAATCACAAACATATGTCAAAATAAATAAATAAAAAGATTTCTAAAATCCTGTGTTGAGTTTTAACTCAAATAAAAACCCAAAACATCTAAACACAGTTTAAAAACATTGAATGCAAAAAACATGTACTTTCACATTTTTTTAAATATTACCTATGGTACACCTATTTTTTAAAAACCCCACAAACTAAAACATTATTTGGTTAAATAAAACAATTTGAAAAAATTATATCATCCTTTGTTCTTTTTTTAATCCACAAAAAAAAACCCAAAAAAAGCTGATCATAGTTTATAACAGCCCGGCATCGCCGGGCAAACTATGCTAGTTGGCTTATAAAATAAGCCCCCATTTCTTTTAATTGTTCAATGCAGGCAGTTTTAATGTGGGTATTTTTTTAAAGATGAACATGGTAGGTGGGTGGTTATGTTGGATTTTTAATGGTTTAATTGTTTTTATGTATGTTTTAACTTGTTGTGAGCTGCCCTGAGTCGGGTTTACCTGATTGGGCGGCATAGAAATCTGAATTTAAAATAAAAAATTAAAATTAAAATACCCTATATTGGCAGCTCTGATGATCCCAGAAGCTAAGTTTGAAAAGTTACTTTTGTCTGCTTCTAGTCCAGAAAGGAGCTCCCAAGCTTTGCCCGGGTGATAGATTTTCCTCCCATTTGGGCTTCCAAAAGTCATTTTGTGATGGAAGCCATCAAGTACATACCTGGTAAATAAATGCATAAATTGACCCAATTACATTCACAAAGCTTTATAATGATTTCCTTCCACTGGTGATAGGGGTGGGGAGGAGAAATCTCACAGATACCCAGGCCACATTTTCAAGTATCTAGCAACTGGCTATCTTGTTTAGCCTATTGAGCCTTGGGCCTTGAGCTCAGAATTTGCTGAGACCATTTTAGGCAGAGAGGGAAGGATGCAGAGTGTAGGTTGAAGGGGAAGAGCCTGAGTTCTGGACAGTTCTTTTCTTATTTGTTAATATTTATAAGTGATATCTTTTCAGTATATTTTTGGGAAGAAAAAGTTACAGGCATCACCAATGAGATGCAGCAACAGTAGTCTAGGAAAATAGGATATTCCTTGTGCTCATCAGCAAATTCGCAGTGCAGTTCTTCTGAATAAGAAGAATTAACTGGCTGCACACTGCACACTACATTAAAAATAATGTAATTTTTAAAAACACTGATCCTCTATTTATTTTATTTGATTTATTAGGATATTTATATCCTGCTCTTCTGATGCAAACTGAATAGATACATAAACTACATATTTACACTCTACTTTCCCAATATTCAGTAGTTTGAATAGCTTTGTCATTTGCTTGAAACAAATCCTTGATATCACATGGTTCAGGTAAGTCGCCAAAGGTTAGCAGATGTTCAAAGTCTTGTCTCTCGCCACAGTCACATTGTTCGCCACCACTGTCAATGTGGCCCCGCCTCTTGAGGTTTGTTTTGCATTATGTCACCCTAGTTCTCAGCCAATTCAGTGTCTTCTATGTCCCATATTGGAGATGGTAACCTACTGTTGGCAACAGAGCAAGTGGCAACAAAAACAGCAAAAGTGTTGCAGGAAAATCAGAGGCGGGAGGAGATAGATACATATTTTTGCAGGCTGATACTATTGGTATCTCCTAACCCTACTGTGCTGTCAATGCTGGTTTCTCAGCTTGTTTGCTTTCCTGGAAGTTTCTGAAAGGGTCACCACCATCTCAGTTGGCAAAATGATGTGTGTCCTCCCCCCATCCATCTGCCACAGCCAGAAAGGGTAGACGACAGGCAAGCAAGAGTGGAGGCACATGGTGACAGAAGGCAGCAAGAGCCTCAAATTGTAATACAGGGGATAGGGACGGAGCAGTGGGGGAGGGCTAGGGTCTAAATATAGGGTGCAATCAGCAAACCCAGGACTTTGTACCACCTGGGACAGCTGCCTCACTGAGCCTAATGAGTGCCTCATTCTGCTTAATGATCAAGATGGCCCTGCTGGGAAAACTCTTTGGAATTTTTTTAAAACCATCACTTTTATCCCAGTGGTCCAGTGATTTCACTTTAAGGAGCAACATAATTGACTCAACTGACATAAGCTTGACAGCCTACAGCAGTGATAGTGAACCTTTGCACTCCAGCTGTTCTTGGACTTCAATTCCTAGAAGCCCAAGTCCCTGTGAATCCACACAAATGGGTTTATTGGCACCCCAACCCAGGTGTTCTTGGACATCAATTCCCAGAAGTCCAAGTCTTTGTGAATCCACACAAATAGATTTACTGTGCATGCATGAAGTACACCCATTCATGTGAATTCACAGAGACTTGGGTTTCTGGAAATTGAAGTCCAAGAACACCTGGGGTGCCAAGGTTCACCATCATGGGCCTACAGTGTTACAAAGTGAATCTGTAGATGAACAAACCTTAGTGCCGTAAAAGATGTTCCCTAGAAAAAATTTTATGATATATTTTCATTGCTTCATTCACGTAATTTTATTGGTGGTCAAGACATCCTTGTCTCCCGTTTTTGCCTTATTCCTTTGTATTTATTTTGCCCTTTCCATCTTTTTCCTTAGTACAGAAAACCAGTTAAGTAGGAAAGATGGAATTTGCACAATATAGTTTGACTTGTACCAATAGGAACCATTCCAGACAGTGCTTTTCTCAGGCCACTACTTGGCTTTGTACATTGAATGTTATGGTGCATGACACTGTATCACATTGGCAGTCCTCTCCTGCCCTCCCCACCCCATCCTGCCACCTCTGTTAAAGAAACAAACAAACAAAAGGTAGAATAGCTAGCTGTACAATATTTTCAGAGGGTATCATGAGGCAGCCTCCACCTGAAAATGCCTTGAGAGTCATCACTCTGGAAGCACCTCTAATGTTTAGAACACCGGTGCCCAAACTTTTCAGTCCATGGGTCAGTCATGTGATTCAGCAGGCCAGTCACATGGTTCAGCAGGCCAGTCATGTGGTTCCTCCCACCAGAAGCAGAAGTGAAATGTGCCTTGGAATCTGTTTTGCAACAGGATGAGATAGATTTTAAGCTGCCATTTTCTCTGCTTAAACCAGGCATGCCCAAATTATTGCCCACAGGTCATATCGGGGCCCCAATGCCAATTCATCTGGCCCATGCCACTCTCATCACTCCTGGAAGTGGAAGTAAAACACGCCATACTGGAGCGATGAGGGCTGCTTGGGCCAGATGAATTGCTGTCAGAGGCCAGATCTGGCCCACGGGCAGTGGTGGGCATCAGCAGGTTCGCATCAGTTCACCAGAACCAGTAGCAGAAATTCTGGCTAGCCCTGTCCATCCAAGTTTTGAAATAAAGTAGCCCTAATTTGGGTCCAATGCAGGGCTTTCCCCCTGGCCATGCCCACCATACCATGCCCACAGTGTGGTAGTAATTTTTTTTGGAGCCCACCACTGCCCACGGGCCCTAGTTTGGGCACCCCTGGTTTAGAAAGATGCTAACATACAGACTACCTAGTAAGCAGACACACTCTGGGTGCATGTTTACATCACAAAGATCCTACTTTGTGTTTCTGCTGCAGACTCACTTTGGGATTAATTTAAAACCTACTCTCATCAAGCCTCCATTCTAGAGTCTATTTTCAATGAATATGTGAGATAAAAATAAAACAAAGCACCACTCAGCACATTCCAAGATAACTGGGATGAAGGCCTGTTTTCAATGGAACTAGCTAAGGGCAAAATGCTTCCTTGGGGAGGTAATCCACCTGATCTGCATAACATTTTTGAAAGATCTTGTCCAATGTGTTAGTATGTACAGGGTAGAATCCGAATGCCAGCAATCTGCAGCCTTAGCAGATGCTACTGTGGCATGTAAATATTTAATACATACAGTATTGATCTAGCTTCTTCTGCCATATCCTAATCTGAATATTGGCAATCCTCATGGCGATCAGCCATGAAGACTGTCCTGAGAATGTAATGCAGTGGCCTTTCATCTGCCTTCTGCATTGCAGCGTAACACCCGTACCACTGTTCTAGTTCCATGAGTCACTTTCTGGTCCTGAGCATTTTTGGCACACAAAGTCCTCCTCAGCCCCAGGCAGATATGGATGAAGCTGCTGCCCTCCATCAAGATGGATTCAAGTGGGATTTAATCCACTAGGGGACCAACACCCTTCCCCGAGGTCCTCAGCACTTAAGGCTGTTAGTCCTCAAGGTTGACAAGTTAGTTAACCACCTCTTAACACTCAGCATTGAGTCGCTAGCAGTATGGTCTACTCTAGTACCATAGCAGGATAACCTGGCCAGACTTCAATATTGATCTATGCAGACAAAAATTATATTTAAACATGATTGCATCTGTGTACAGGGGTAAGTACATTGGCTTTCTCACATGTAAATTGGGCTTTTAAAAAGCAGGCAGATTTCAAATAGATATGTGCCCCAGAACTTTATCTGCCCCTGGAGTTTAGCTTCAGAGTGATAATGTAAATTAATTCACTTGATTGAAGTAGCTTTGGCAAGCTAACCCAGTTTTGGATAGAAAGAGAGAGAGAGAGAGAGTATGTGTGTGTGTGTGTGTGTTTGGATGGATGGATGGATGGATGGTTTATACCCCACACATCTAGGATATTTTTACACTCTGGGCAGTTTACAACACAATACCCACACATTAAAAAAAAATACCAGAAACAAAAAAAACACTATAGGTATGTCCTTCCTGTCTTTCCCTATTCCATAAATCTCTCTGAACTTTATTCCAGTTCAGGGAGAGGAGAGGAAAGGCTATTGACTCTGAAATGATGCAGACAGCCTGTGTGAATGCATGCAAATCTCTTTCCTAGACATTAGGAGCAGAAGTATGCAGATGAGTGGTTTTAGACTATAGCTCCCAGAATTGCCATCCAAAATTCTGGGAGCTATTCTTCTAGAAAATACTTATCTGCACAACTCTAGTTGGGTTAATTGGAACGCCACTAGTATCGAGTTTTAATTTAATTTAATTTTAATTTAATTATCACATTTATATACCGCTCACTCGGCCAAAGCCAACTCAGGGCAGCTCACAATAAAAGTTAAAAACACAAGTTAAAAACAGTTAAAACAGTTAAAACTACCCACCCCCTAAAAACAAGGGCTGCAGGATCCAAAGGCACCATGGGGAAGAGTTCTTCTACACCAACCACCCAATGGCGGTTACCCTTCCACCTGCACCCCACACTTGTCCCGCCAGCCAGGTTTTAAGATCTTTTCTGAAAGGCAGCAATTCCGTCCGAAGACGTAGCTCTGTTGGCAGGAGGTTCCAGAGGGCCGGTGCAGACACGGAGAAGGCTCTCCTCCTTGTGCCAGAGAGGCGAGCCCCTCTGGCTGATGGAACAATTAGAGAGCCCCTCCGGTCCGCTCTGGTTGGACGGACAGACGTCCTCAGGGCGATGCGGTCTCTTAGGTAACCCGGCCCACTACCATATAGGGCTTTAAAGGTCAAAACCAGCACCTTGAATTGCACCCGGAGACAAACTGGCAACCAGTGCAGCTCCCGGAGCAGTGGCAAAGCACGGGCATAACGCCCACATCCCATCACCACCCGGGCAAATTAGCTAATTAGCTAAGTCTCTCCACTTCCTAAGGGAAATATATTATGTTCTTATGGTGATCATGGCACCCCCGCCATGATCGCCAGGCCCCCAGTGGCACCACAGAGTCCTCTCAAGCACCAGACACCACCATCCCCAGCCTCCAGGCACCAACCAAGCGCCAAAGAAGAGGACCAATTGGCAGAAGGGAAGAAGGCAGAGGAGGAAAACCAGGGGGCAAGACTCAGAGCCCCATGCAAAGGATAAGTAGCTGATATGCAGAAATGTAGATGACTTAATATCGTAACTCACATAAAGACTTTATACGGACTTAATATAGCAACTGACATAGAGACTGTGTTTTAAAGTGTGATAACATGCATGATAATATGTTGGTTAAAATGTTCTAAACTTTTAAAACTGTGATAAAGTGTATGAGGGGAGAAAAATGGCGTAGAAACCGGCAAACCATGCCATAAAGCTTGCCAAGAGAACCCTATTGACCAAAACAAAAGGCAAAACAAAGGAGCAGTTTAGATGATACAGGATGCTTAGCACCACAGAGTGGAGGAAGGGGAGGGACAAGAAAGGGGGAGGAGAAATATAGTGTTGCAAGGAACAATACTGCATAGGGACATGGAATGTGAGATCAATGAACCAAGGTAAACTGGAAGTGGTAAAAAAATGAGATGGAAAGAATAAGCATTGACATCTTGGGAATCAGTGAGCTAAAATGGACAGGGATGGGTGAATTCAGCTCTGGAAACCATCATATCTACTATTGTGGACAAGAAAACTTTAGAATAAATGGAATAGCCATAACTGTCAATAAAAGAGTGAGAAAAGCAGTAATGGGATACAATCTCAAAAATGACAGAATGATGTCAGTCAGAATTCAAGCCAAACCTTTCAATTTCACTGTGATCCAAATATATGCACCAACCACTGGTGCAGATGAAGCCACAGTGGATCAGTTTTATGAGGACCTAGAACATCTCATAGTACAGACACCAAGAAATGATGTCCAAATTATATTAGGAAACTGGAATGCCAAAGTAGGAAATCAAAAAGTGGAGGGAATAACAGGCAAGTTTGGTCTTGGAGTACAGAATGAAGCAGGGCAAAGATTGATAGAGTTCTGCCAAGAGAACACACTGGTCATAGCAAACACTCTCTTCCAGCAACACAAGAGGCGACTTTACACATGGACATCACCAGATGGCCAACACCAAAACCAAATTGACTACATACTCTGCAGCCAAAGATGGAGAACCTCCATACAGTCAGCAAAAATGAGACCTGGAGCAGACTGTGGCTCAGATCACAACCTACTGATCGCAAAATTCAGGCTTAGACTAAAGAAAATAGGGAAAACAAGAAGACCAGACAGATATCACCTAGACAGCATCCCTAAAGAATACACGGTGGAGGTGATGAACAGATATAATGGCCTAGACTCGATAGACAGAGTGCCAGAAGAATTATGGACAATGTTGAGGGACATCGTGCAGGAAGCAGCAAAGAAAAACATACCAAAAGAAAAGAAGCGTAAGAAAGCAAAGTGGTTGTCTGATGAGGCTCTTAAAATAGCAGAGGAAAGAAGGAATGCAAAAGTCAAGAGAAAGGAAAAAATACAATCATTTGAACACAGAATTTCAAAGAAAAGCAAGGAGAGATAAGAAAAACTACCTAAAAGAGTGCAAAGAAATGGAGGAAAACAACAAAAGAGGCAGAACTAGAGATCTTTTCAAAAAAATTGGGGAAATCAAGGGAACATTTAAAGCAAAAATGACCATGATAAGGGACAAAGACGGAAAGGAGCTAGCTGATGCAGAAGAGATTAAGAAAAGATGGAAAGAGTACACAGAGGAATTCTACAAAAAGGACCTCAACACTCCTGATAATCACAATGATGAAAATATTGAACGAGCCAGACATCCTGGAGAGCAAAGACATAAAGGCCCTAAAGAGCACTGCAAACAACAAAGCTAGTGGAGATGATGGTACCCCAGTGGAATTTTTCAAAGCTCTAAAAGATGATGGCGTCAAATTACTGCATTCAATATGCCAGCAGATTTGGAAAACAAAACAGTGGCCACAGGATTGGGAAAGATCAGTATACATCCCAATCCCAAAAAAGGGCAATGCCAAAGAATGTTCAAATTGCCGAACAATTGCACTCATCCCACACGCCAGCAAGGTGATGCTCAAGATAATACAGGATAGACTTCAGCAGCATGTGGAGAGAGAATTGCCAGAGGTGCAGGCTGGCTTCAGAAGAGGCAGGGGGACTAGCGACCACATTGCCAACATACGTTGGATCATGGAGAAAACAAAGGAATACCAGAAACAAGTTTACTTTTGTTTTATTGACTACACTAAGGCATTTGACTGTGTGGACCACAACAAGATGTGGCATTAAAAAGATGGGAATACCAGAGCATCTCATATGCCTCCTGAGAAATCTGTACATGAACCAAGAAGCAACAGTTAGGACAGAGCACGGAAAGACAGAGTGGTTTGGAATAGGAAAAGGAGTAAGACAAGGCTGTATTTTGTCACCCTGCTTATTCAACTTATACACAGAGCACATAATGTGTAATGCAGGGATGGAGGAATCACAATATGGGATTAAAATTGCTGGGAGAAACATCAACAATCTGAGATATGCAGACGATACCACCCTAATGGCAGAAAGTGAGGAAGACCTAAAGAATCTCTTGGTTGGGCTAAAGGAGGAGAGTGCAAAAGCTGGCTTGTGACTCAATATCAAGAAAACCAAGATAATGGCAACAGGTCCGATGAGTTCCTGGAAAATAGATGGGGAAGAAGTAGAAGCAGTGACAGATTTTACATTCTTAGGATCAAAGATCACTGCGGATGGGGATTGCAGCCATGAAATAAAAAGACGACTGATTCTTGGGAGACAAGCCATGAGAAACCTGGGGAACATAGTGAAAAGCAGAGATATCACATTGCAAACAAAAATTAGAATAGTCAAAGCAATGGTATTCCCAGTGGTAATGTACGGATGCGAGAGCTGGACAATTAGGAAAGCTGAACGCAGAAGAATAGATGCCTTTGAAATGTGGTGTTGGAGGAGAGTTTTGAGAGTACCCTGGACAGCGAGGAGAACAAATAGGTCAATCTTAGAAGAAATCAACCCTGACTGCTCGTGGAAGGTCAAATAGTAAAGATGAAGCTAAAGTACTTTGGACATAAAATGAGAAAGGAGGATTCACTTGAGAAGGCCTTGATGTTGGGAAAGGTGGAGGGCAAAAGAAGAAGGGGGAGGCCAAGGATGAGATGGCTGGATGGTATTGTAGACAAAGTGGGCACAGAACTGGGAGTGCTGAGGGGGATGGTGGAGGACAGAGGCGCCTGGAGAACAATGGTCCATAGGGCCGCAAAGGGTTGGAATCGACTGTGTGACTGAACAACAACAATGGTATTAATGGATAGAGAGATGGACAAAGATTCAGGAGGCCTGGATTCAAATTCCTGCTCAGCTATGGAAACCCACTGGGGGAGTCGTCGGCTGCACCTCGTATCCGAGAATGCATTTTTTACTGAAGCAGGAGAAATGCCATTGGCATGAAGGTAGATCCCAGCTTGCCATGAAGTGATCCACACACTGTCATCATGGAGCCATCTCCTGCAGCATGTATGAAATGAGACATGCAGAATTTAACAATGGGACTGCAATGGACTGCTGCAGCCTTGAGGATATTATCAAGGTGCGCCTTCACAGCCAGTCCATCTGGCATGGCCTCTTCTGCCTCCATGACTGTTGGGAATGTTTATGTTTATTGGATTTATACCCCGCTCTACTCAGGCACAAGGCCGACTCAGAGT
This sequence comes from Bradypodion ventrale, assembly GCA_035047345.1. Lineage (NCBI taxonomy): Eukaryota > Metazoa > Chordata > Lepidosauria > Squamata > Chamaeleonidae > Bradypodion > Bradypodion ventrale. Next base: position 66,203,616 of record JAWDJE010000001.1, on the reverse strand, counting down.
TCCTCCTCCGTTCATTTTGCTGTTGGGGCCAAGATGATGGTTTCCAGTGGCATTTCCTCCACTGAGGGGACATCACCCCACCTAAAGGGGCTCATCCACCCATAGTCATTGGCTCCTTTATGGAGTCATGTTATTTACCACCAGCCAACACTCGGCATTGAGTCACTAGCTGTAACAGTCTGATAGGGAAATGGTGGTGTACTGGGTGCTGAGTTCAAATCTAGAAGAGTGTAGTAGTTAACTATGAGCGACAGCGGAGGTGCCCGTTTAATTTTCTCCTTTACACCCAGTCAATAATAGCAGAGACTCAGTTGAATGGTGCAAAACATAAACAACTTTTACTCAGCAGAGGTGGTGATGAAAAGAACATAAACAGTAGTATCTTATCTGTGAACAACTATGCAAACAAACTTAGTCTTTCAGTTTCACAGTAAGTACTTGCACACAGCAAAATCTCCTGCTGCAGGCTAGCTCTTCCCTGGCTCGGCTTGCAGAGTATGGCAAACAAATTCAGTCCCGGTTTGCTCAAGTATTTACAGTCTTTAACAAAGCACTCTCTCTGTCCTGGAGAGTAAACATATGGCAATCAGTAAGGCTATGCTGGCACACTTTCTCTGTCCTAGAAAGCCAACATATAGCCAGCAGCTTCTCCCCTTTCAGGTATGCAAAAACAGTACCCTAGGAAGATTACTTAAAACAGTCCTTCTTGCTGTAATCCAATTCACAAGCTATTTGCATAAGAGCTTCAGGTAACACAGTTCAGCAGAACTTCAGTACAGCTTCATGGCATAAGTCCAAGAGCATTAGTCCATGTGCAGCAGCATGGCAACTAGGTTAATTCTTGAGCATTCGGGCAGCATGGCTACAAGATCAAGATCTAGAGCATTCAGGCAGCGTGGCTACCAGATTAAATCCAGAGCATTCAGGCAGCGTGGCTACAAGATTAAATCCAGAGCAAAGAAGCAAACTACTCGGCTCTATTTTATGCAGTGACAAATGCTGATTCATTCCATCATTACCATCACCTGTCCACAGTTCAGTAAGTTACTCTTAAAGCTGTAGTACCACATATCATGTATTATTTACAATACCAGGGTGTTCCCCATGACATCCCTAACACAGTCTACTCCATTACCATAGCGGGATGTCTGGCCAGACTATTACTGGGGAAGTGGAACTGGTAAAAACACTCCTTAAATATCTCACTTACTTTGAAATCTCTTTTAGGGTCACTATAAGTCCGTTCTCACTTGATGGCACATCATTAACTAACTAAGCATCTTCACAGTGACTTTTTGCATGTCTATTTTGATTGTAAACCCAGTCAGAAAGCAACAAGTTTATGGAACCTAAGGGAAGTATATGATGTTCTTAAACTATTGCCAAGCACTCATGAATCCCCAAAGATATTTATATTTCATCTTTTCATAGAGGGAGCAGGGGTGAGAACAGATCATCTTCCCATGTTTGGACAGCAGTGAGCACATGGAAGCAAATGCTGACATAATCTCAGTGATAAATAATAAAATAACAGGTGCCAGACAGTGGTCTATTGGAAACAGTGTCATGCTTTACTTGGCAGTTGCACAAAAACAGATGTCAGGGGAAGATCAAATTTAGGGCAATTCAATTAAGTAGAACAGGTGTCTCCAGACCACCATGAATTTCACTGTCTGGTTAAGACACACTAGCATTATTCTGGGCAATGTTCCCTATCTGATCAAGGGACATTGGGCAAAGTATCTGGAACAACCTTAATGTACTTAACAAACTCTTCCACTCTGGGTATGTACTTCTTCAGGAAAGTTATGTTGGGAATCTGCATTGTTACAAAATAAGTTGCTGGCTCACAGACAAAGGCTTCCTCCCCAAATGTGAGGAGCATGAATACATTCACCACCTTCCAGAGCAATGACATCATCCTGTGATCCTTTCACTCTGGTAGCACCACTACATTCCAACTCAAAGAAAGAAAAACCTGCTTTCATGTCACCAGTCATACAATGGTTCTGTTTGAGCTGTACCTTGGCAGATTGAACCTAGGTAGGTAGGAAACTGTGGCTACAGTCTCTGAACCAGCAAACCTGTAGAGCATACCAAAATCCATGGTGAAAGTACAGTGCTGTTACTTCACACCAGAGCTTGGGATTGTTAGTAAAACTAATTAACACTAGTTGAAGAACTTGTTAGCATTAATCATTGTAATGGAATTTGTTAAATTTAAAATAAATGTTTTAGAAAAATATTTTCTCTTTTTTTGCTTCTAAAAAAACAACTACAATTCTTTAAAATGGCCAAACATATCTGCCGACTCCATTGTTCCTGAACAATTCTGCCGACTCCATTGTTCCTAACATGAAATATTAATAGTTGCTCAGTCCATTAAGCTCACTGGTTTTGATGCTTCAGAGCAGTGTAGCCTGGAAATTGGCTATACATGGCAAGGTGTTCTTAATGATAGCACCCCAATTATGGAATGCCATTTCATTAAAGTTACAGCTTTCTCTACACTCTTGTCTTTCATGTGCCAGTCAAAACATACATATTTATGAAACCTTTGGGAGAATATGCAAGCACTTGACTTGTTCTTTATGCTACTACTGTACTTGTTTGCATTGTCCTTACTGTATTCTGGAGAAGGAGGAAGAGACAGAAGAAGATGGAAGAAGAAGACAGAAGAAGAAACAAAGAAGAAGACAGTGAACTAGCTAAAGAGAGTCCTTAACATCTTGTTTTAAAATTTAATGAACAGGTGATTCATACATTTTCTTCACCTTTCCCTTATCTATACAATTAAGGGGTTTTCTTAAGTCAAGAAGTTGTATCAAATACTAATTTGAACTCATGACTACAGTTTCCTTATTCCAAGTCTTATTTGGTTTTTTTGTGCTACTGAATTAAAAAGAAATCTAAGATTTGATTGCTGAACCCTATCATTTAGATATCAGGTCTATAGAAATGTGGGAGGAGAGGCGCACGTTTGTTCCATTTTATTTTTAGAAGAATTTCCAAAATTTCACAAATTCTTCATGTTTAGAATATAAGAAAACTTGCAGGGGGGGATCAAATGTGGGGTAAAGTAGCAATGAACTATTTGTTTATTCAAGTTTTTAAATGTTAATCCCTGTGTATGAATGGATTTTGCCCAAGAGGCTCCTTATTTTAACACCCGTAGGATCATCAGGTACAACATGGTTCTCTCCATGATGGAAATAGGTGTATCTATTAAATCAAGCCTGTTTGTTTGTTACTTTTCTCCACATAAATCTGTACAATAATATTTATTTATTTAATTTATATCCCACCAACAATAGGTGCTAAGCACTACTCTGGGCAGCACACAATAAGAACAAAAGACCAAACAATAAGGAAATGGTTAAGTAAAATAAGAACAAATACAATGAAATAACATAGTATAGAAAGAAAAAACTATATACTATAACAATTTGCAAACCATGATGGGCTATTCTAATGAAAGTTCGTAAGGAATTCCATAATGTGGGCACCACAGCTGAAATAGCTCTCTATCTCTTGCGGTAGCTTTTAATAAGGTTAAAATGCTATACAAAACTATATGGGAGTGGGGAAAATTAAATATAAATCAAGATTATAATCAAAATTTAAAATATTGAAAAATTTAATGATATCTAAATGTTTTAACAGAGCATTCCCTATCATGTGTTGCTTAAAACGCTGATTGGAAAGGAAGGTCTTTGCCTGACAACAGAAGTCAAGACGGAAAGAATTAATCTGGATTCTCTGGGTGGTTTCAAAATCTGGGAGTTACCACTGAGAAGGCCCTTTCTCGTGTCCTCTCTCAATGAGCTTGAGATAGCGATGGGACTGAGAGAAGGATCTCTTCAGAAGATCTTAGGAGAACATCTTCCACAGAAGTTCCTATGGGATGATACAATGCTTCATATAGCTTGGAGCCAAACTTTACAAGGCTTTATATAAGTAATAACCGACATTTTGAATTGAGCCTGGGATAAGGAAGTGACATGTTCCCCATAACCAGTGCCAGTTAACAGTCTAACTGCAACACTTTGTGCCAGCTGATGTTTCTGAACACTCTTCAAAGGCAGCCCCTCATAAAGCACATTGCAGTGATCCAGAAGAGGTGTAATTAAGGCATTTCCACTGTGGCCAGATTACCTGTAGATGTCTCAAAGAACAGGGACATCTGGTTTGGTTCAGTATGATTCTGAAGAAATTGCCTGTGTTTCTTGACACATTTTTTTTAGGACAAAAAGTGTCTGAAGGTTAAAGAAACCAAATGCAGGGCAAATGCACAGACTTTCCCATCTCAAATGCTTCCATCAGATGGAATGAGGCTGTGCCTCAAGCCATTGATTTAGCATGACATGACAACTCTATTATTTGCTCATCTTGTTGCCAGTGATGGGGAACACAGCTCAGATTTTCTGCCTCTGGTGCCAAAATAACTACCCCAACCTGGGTTTTTGTGTTCCTTGGCATAAGTGGAGCAGAGTCATAATATCCTGTTTCACTTCAGGCAGCAAAAAATCTTGGGCTAGCTTTGCTGTTTAATATCCTAGCAATATCCTGTTTAGTAACCTTGAAAACATTTTTGATTACTATAAATACCTCATTATTGCAAACTGAGTAATGAAGTGAGAAAAAAACCAGCATTCATTAGTGACAGTGCTGAGTGACAGAATGATTGAATTTCACTATTCCACCCCCTCCCTGCTAGCTGAGTAACAGGAGGCTGTGGAGAATTTATGAAATATAGAGTACCAGAAATATGCCTCCTCTTGCAAATGTTATTCATGATAGATAAAGAAATAATAGAAGCCAGTCTTTCCTTGTAAGAAACAGACACTGCAGGGATTATAGTCTCGTCGACAGAAAGGAAGAACAGAATAACTAGTAGGTTAATTATTGAAACTAATTGCTTCATATCCAGCATACATTGTTCTTGTTCAAACAATGAAGACTAGAAATGGTCCCAGTAATAAGTTTCCTCCAAGAACAACTGAAGTGGCACGGCTGCTGCATACTCAGAAGTGTTGCCCCAGAACTAAATATTTACAAGGTTGGTAGTTTTCATCTACTTCTTTGTTGTTGTTCAGTTGCACAGTCGATTCCGACCCTTTCCAACCCTATGGACCATTGCCTTCCAGGCACCTCTGTCCTCCACCATCCTCCTAAGCCCACCTAGCTCTGTGCCCACTGCGTCTACCACACCATCCATCCATCTCTTTGGATGCCCCCTTCTTCTTTTGCCCTCCACCTTTCCCAGCATCAAGGCCTTCTCAAGTGAGTCCTCCCTTCTCATTTGGTGTCCAAAGTATTTAAGCTTCATCTTCACAATTTTTCACCCTGCTTATTCAACTTATACACAGAGCACATAATGCGCAAGGCAGGGATGGAGGAATCACAATATGGGATCAAAATTGCTGGGAGAAACATCAACAATCTGAGATATGCAGACGACACCACCTTAATGGCAGAAAGTGAGGAAGACCTAAAGAATCTCTTGATCGGTGTGAAGGAAGAGAGTGCAAAAGCTGGCTTGAGACTCAATATCAAGAAAACCAAGATAATGGCAACAGGCCCGATCAGTTCCTGGAAAATAGATGGGGAAGAAGTAGAAGCAGTGACAGATTTTACATTCTTAGGATCTAAGATCTCTGCAGATGGAGATTGCAGCCATGAAATAAAAAGGCGACTGATTCTTGGGAGACAAGCCATGAGAAACCTGGGGAACATAGTGAAAAGCAGAGACATCACCTTGAAAACAAAAATTAGAATAGTCAAAGCAATGGTATTCCCAGTGGTAATGTACGGATGTGAGAGCTGGACAATTAGGAAAGCTGAACGCAGAAGAATAGATGCCTTTGAAATGTGGTGCTGGAGGAGAGTTTTGAAGGTACCCTGGACAGCGAGGAGAACAAATAGGTCAATCTTAGAAGAAATCAACACTGACTGCTCATTGGAAGGTCTTTTTATTTCATGGCTGCAGTCACCATCTGCAGTGAGCTTCGCTCCTAAGAAGGTAAAATCTGTCACTGCTTCTACTTCTTCCCCATCTCTTTTCCAGGAACTGATGGGGCCTATTGCCATTATCTTGGTTTTCTTGATATTTAGTCTCAAGCCAGCTTTTGCACTCTCCTCCTTCAGCCCAATCAAGAGATTCTTCCTCACTTTCTACCATTAGGGTGGTATCGTCTGCATATCTCAAATTGTTGATGTTCCTCCCAGCAATTTTGATCCCATATTGTGATTCCTCCATCCCTGCATTGTGCATTATGTGTTCTGTGTATAGATTGAATAAGTAGGGTGACAAAATGCAACCTTGTCTTACTTACATCTGCTTCTAGTTGAGGGACATTCTCTTTAGGGACGGGTACACCACCACCTCTATCAAAGTAACAGGTATCACCCTCCTGACATAAGAAGTACTCACCACTCCCGATTCTGGGCACCACACTTTAAGAAAGATACAAATAAATTAGAGGAAGTACAGAAAAGGGCAACAAGGATAATCAGAGGGCTAGAACCCAAGCCATATGAGGAAAGACTGAAGGAACTGGGTATGTTTTCCCTTGAGAAAAAGGACTAAGATGGGATATGATAGCAGTTTTTAAATACCTGAAAGGTAACCATAAAGAGGAAGGGCAGGATCTGTTCTCAAGCATCCCAGCATGCAGGACACGTAATAATGGCCTGAAACTACAGGAAGCCAGATATAGGCTGAATATTGGGAAAATCTTCTTAACAGTTAGAGCAGTGCGACAGTGGAACCAACGTCCTCAAGAGGTGGTGAGTGCTCCAACAGTGGAAAGCATTCAAGAGAGAATTGGACAACCATCTGTCATACCGGCTTTGATTTGGATTCTTGCAACAAGCAGGGGGATTGGACTCGATGGCCTAAAACCGCGATGGCGAACCTTGGCACTTCAGATGTTCTTAGGCTTCAATTCCCAGAAGCCCAAGCCCCTGTAAATCCACATGAAGGGGTTTACTGTGATTCATCCAGCCTGTGCCGCCCTCATAACTCCCGGAAGCAGAAGTAAAACATGCCCGTGCAGAGGAAGGGTTAACCCAGAAGAGTCTTAACTGTACGGGTGCATTTTACTTTCACTTCCGGGAGCGACGAGGGTGGTGTGGGCTGGATGAATTGCAGTAAACCCCTTCGTGTGGTTTCATGGGGGCTTGGGCTTCTGGGAATTGAAGCCCAAGAACATCTGGAGTGCCAATGTTCACCATCACAGGCCTAAAAGGCCCCTACCATCTCCGTTATTCTATGATTCTATTCTCAGCATGCATCTCGTTTTTAAGGATGCTTGTGATTAGAGCGGTGGCAGCTCATAGAAATCACTGTGAAGAATTTGTAGGTGGAATAGCCATGGATAGGTAGTACTTCTTAGCCCAGGCCACTTTAAAGTGTTGTTGTGAAGCTAATTGGTATACCCTTGACTGTTTGGAAAGGGGTGTGATGCAAATATTTAAAACACATGCCACAAGAGATGCCTCTCCTTTCTACCTGCTATTGCCTTGAACATTCAGTTTCCATCACCACATTTTCCAAACTTCTATCCGTCTCCAACACTAAAAGTTGAATGACTCTGAAATGTTTATTTATTATTTATCAAATTTACACCTCCCTTTCCTGTGGAAAAAAGTATCCAATAGACTAGCCATCGTTATATCAATACTATATGGATTTATCATCATTGTCATTGTCACTATAGGAATACCAGCAGGCAGTACTACCAGTATTGCCGTATACGGCCTGGAGCTGACAGGGGACCTGCCGCCACCGGCAGGGCCCCTGCCAGGGTTTGCACAATAGGATTGGGGGGGGGGGGCAATAGTATGGGGCCCAGAACTTTCTGATGGTAGCCCTGCCAGCAGGCGCCATACTACAACAGCTTCAGGAAAGGCTCTTCAATAGGAAAGTAAAGATTCTGGATGGGAGGGTTTAGTGTCTCGCACGGAAGACAAAGAAGGAGTCGCAATAAGGACTAACACAGGTTTATTCTTGGATGGCCAGGGTGAACATGTGGTAATGGCGGAGGTACATCACATTATATACAGTAACGAAACACATTTGAATCTGGTTGCACGGTGGCTCATTGGCTGCCACCGTTGGGGGCGTCGACTTGAGGCACGCCCCCCCTTCTTCTGTAGTTCTTCATGCGGAGAAGTTCCCGCGGCTGTCCGTGATTTGGGGATTGAACCATGTGAGTATGAACGCTCGCATCCGCCCTCAATGGGCGGTTCGCTCGCGTTCCTTTAGCAGCTGTGATACATTGTGATATGGGGCTGGTTACATTCAATTACTTAAAGCAACAGTGTCCTTGCATACACAACATCCCTCCCCCCTAGGATGGGACGAAGTCCCTTAACCATTGTGGCTTCCCGCACGTGCGCCTGGGGCGTGTGTCAGCTTGCCCTAACACAGGGGAGCCCGTGGCTCCTGGTCCCGCGCGGTCTTGTCCTGCAATGTAAGGTGGGGACTCGTTAGTGGTTCTGTGATGAGGCTGCGGTGACCTTGCCTGTGGGGACGGGAATGGAATGAACAGTTGGGAAGTGAACCCTTGCCTACCGCCTGCAGGCCCCGGGGACCCCCCTAGCACGAACTTCGGGACTGACGATGAGACCCTCGTGGACCCGCTGTCTCCCGCTGCCTGTTCGGGGGTCTGGGGACTTGCGGCTGGCGAGATTCCGCTGGCTGCCTGTCTTTGCGGCGCTTGTCTCTTGGGGGCCGGGACTATGGTGTACTCTAGCATGCCCGCGTTGCGGGGACTGAAGGTACCAGGGGCTGAACTGAAACCCCTCTTCTCGCTAGGACGGGTGGGGGACCACTCCGCTAACTCCCCCTGGTACGAAAAATCATAGTCAAACTCGTGCTCCTGGTCATAGTCGGGGACAAACTGATTCCTCTCTTTAATTTCGCCCTCGTGCGCCTCCGTGTCTCCCCCTTGGGTAATGCGGGTGGGGGAGGACCCTAACGCTGATTTCCCCTCACTGGTGACCCTTCTTCGGAGCTGGTCGGCGTGCCATCTCCACAGTAGCCCTGAGCTAGTCTCTACCCTGTAGGACACTGGTCCTGTCTGCTCGATGACCGACCCCGGTACCCACGCCGGCCCTGAGGCCGCGTAGTTCCTACAGTAAACCGGGTCCCCTGTGGCAAAGTTCTTGGAGTTCCCCCCCCAAAAAAATTTATATTTCTCCCCTCATCCTCCACCCTGGACGGATCCATCCGGTCAAACAGCGTTGCCGGGTGTCTCTTCATAAGCAGCTCGGCTGGGGAGAATCCTGAAGCTAAGGGGGTGGTCCTGTAGCTGATTAGGAACTGGCACAGGTGTAGGTTCAGGTCGCCGGGGCCCATGCGCCGCAGTGCGTCTTTCGTAGTGCGCACTTGGCGCTCTACCTGACTGTTTGTGGCGGGGTGGAATGGGGCAGCCGTGATGTGCCTGATTGCGTTCCTCTCCATGAAGGTTTGGAACTCGGTCGACGTGAAGCAACTTGCGTTGTCGCTCACGAGGACGTCTGGCAGGCCGAAACACGCAAAGAGTTTACGCAACTGCTTTATCGTTGTCGCGGAGGAAGTGCTGCTCACGGGGATTACCTCCAACCACTTGGAGTAGGAGTCGACAACCAGTAGGAACGTTGCCCCACGGAAGGGCCCCGCGAAGTCGACATGGATACGGGACCACGGTCCGCGGGCCGTGTCCCACTCTCTATGGGGTAGCCGGGGCTCCTCGGGCCGGGAGCTCTGGCAGCTCTCGCACGTGCCCACTAGGCGCTCTATGTCCGCGTCTATCTGTGGCCACCAAAAGAAGCTTCTAGCTAGGGCCTTGGACCGCACGATCCCTGGGTGGCTGGTGTGCAGTAGCTTCAGCACCCTTGCCCTTAACTTTTCTGGGATAACCACCCGCTGGCCCCAGAGTAGACAGCCCCTTTCCAGGGAAAGTTCTACCCTGCACCTACAGAACGGCTTGAACGGTTCCTCTGGGGGAGTAGTGGGCCACCCTTTCCTCACCCATGAGCTAACTTGGGCTAGGATCTTGTCGGCCGCCGTGGCTTTGGCGAGGTCGGCCGGAACAATGGGGGGTGAGTCGAGGGACTCAATTAACATAACCTGGTGGTCCTGCTCTACCTCGCATGCCGGGTCCCCCATGCTAGGGAGGGGAGACCGGGACAGTGCATCTGCGTGGGAGATCTCCTTACCTGGGCGGTAGACTAACTCGTACTGATAGGCGTTGAGGAATATGGCCCAACGCAACATCCTGGGGGACAGTATTTGGGGAGTGGGTTTGCCGGTAGTGAAGATTCCCAGAAGCGGCTTATGATCCGTCACTACCGTAAACTCGCGGCCGTATAGAAAATCATGGAATTTTTTGGTCCCTGCAATTATGGCCAGGGCCTCCCTATCCGTTTGCACGTAGTTGCGCTCAGCCTTTGAAAGGGACCTAGAGTAATATGCCACCGGGGCCTCCCGCCCGCTCTCTAACACGTGGCACAGGACCGCCCCCACCCCCACCGGGGACGCATCACATACTAGTACTACTGGCTTCCTTGGGTCAAAATGTGTTAGGACCGCGTCTGAGGAGAGGAGTGATTTCAGTTCTCGGAAAGCTTTCTCTTGTTTATCCCCCCACCGCCAAACCGCGTCCTTTTTTAGTAAGGCGTGCAGTGGCTCCGCAACCGATGCTTTCCTCGGCAGGAATGAATGATAAAAGTTAAGGAGCCCCAGGAACGACTGCAGCTCCGGCTTTGCGGTGGGGCGAGGGGCGTTCTGTACGGCCGCAACCTTGGACTCTGAGGGTCTGATCCCTTCTGGGGTTACTTTGAAACCTAGGAATTCAACCTCCCTCGCAAAAAACACACACTTGTCCTTCCTTAGGCGAAGCCCCGCTTTCTCGAAAACCGAGAGAACCCTATCTAGTCTTTTCGCTAGTTCTACCTCGCTCCCCGCTGTTATCAGCACATCGTCGAAGTATGGTAGAACTCCTGGAAGCCCCTTTAAAAGGCGTTCCACGAGGGACTGAAAGATCCCGGGGGCCGAGTTCACGCCGAACTGAAGGCGCGTTACCTTAAATGCCCCCTTGTGTGTCACGATGGTCTACGCAGCGGCAGCGGCCGGGGTCACTGAGAGTTGCTGGTAGGCTTGGGCCAGGTCTAACTTGGCAAAACACCTCCCCCCATGAAGTGTGGCCAGCAGGTGGCTGACCACGGGTACCGGGTATGCATTTGGCCGAATGGCCTTATTAATCGTACATTTATAGTCTGCACAAATCCTGACCTCCCCGTTTGATTTAAGGGCCGTTACAATCGGCGTCTCCCACTCGGCCGAATCAACTGGAACCAAAATCCCTTGCCCCACCAATTTGTCCAGTTCCGCCTCGATTTTGTCCTTGGGTGCGAAAGGCACCCTCCTTGGCTTAAGGCGGATGGGCCGGATTTCTGGGTCCAACTCGAATGAAACTGGGGGCCCCCTGTAAGTACCGAGCCCCTTTTTGAAAACGTCCGGGTGTGCATTGCAAACGTCCTGCATTGGGTCAGTCTCAGTGGCGTGGATGCCGGACAGTTCTATTCCCAGGGGAGCAAACCACTGCGTTCCTAGGAGGCAACACTGCCCCCCCTTGAGGACCACTAGGGGCAGTCTTTCGGAGAAATTCTTGAACTTCACCTTGAACTTCCCCACCCCCAACACCGGGATCCCATTTCCCTGAACGTCCCGCAAATGGGACCGCATGGCCCGCAGCTTGGGCCGAGCCTCTGGGGGAATGCGCATGTACTCCCTCTGGGACAGTATAGAGTAGGACGACCCTGAGTCTATCTCCATTTTTACGGGGCGCCCCTGCAACTGTACCTCCACGTAGAACCGCCGGTGCTCCAGGGCCACGCGGCGTACGCCGTCCTCGCCGTGGATGGTGGAAACCTTCCTGGAACCGGCCGCCTTCCGCTGGTGGTGCTGGGGATGACTGGAGCCGCCTTTGTCCTCGGTTCGCCCGCGCCTGCATACTCGGGCGATGTGTCCCTTTCGACCGCAGTTGTGGCACTCGGCCTTGCGGAAAGGACACCTCGTGCGGTCGTGGGCCGCGCCACAGCCGTCGCAGCGGCGGTCTTGCCGCTCTCGGTGTTGCCGCCGCTCCCCACGCTTCCGTACCTTCTGGACGCCGTCGTCGTCGCTGGTGTAGGAATCTGCCGTTGCGGAGGAGTCGTCGGAGGTTTCTGGAGTGCCGGCGGGCGACTTCGGTGCCCGCCAGGCTGCCCTCGCCGGAGTCCGCCGGGCCGCTTGGACAGGGGACTTGGCCCGCTCGGACGTTGTGCCACGGGCCTTGAACACCTTGACCCCGCTCCTGGCCGCCTCAGCCGCTTGCGCCTCTCGCAACACCTCATTGAACGAGAGGTGCTCGTCGCGGGACATGAGCTTCCGTTGCAGCTCTTCGTCCCGCAGGCCGCACAGCAGGCGGTCTCGCAGGGCCTGGTTCAGATCGTCCCACTTGCAGTGCACAGCCGCCAGCCTGAGGGCCGCTGCGTAGTCGGACACGGACTCGCCTGGGCGCTGGTCTCGCCGGTGGAATGCGACCCGGGCCGGAAAAATCGACACTGGGGGCTGGAAGTGTGCCCTCAGCAGCTCCAGGAGTTGGTCGATTGGCACGGCTTCGACCTTCTTAGGCGCCACCAAGTTCATTAGGATGCGCAGCGTGGCCGGTCCCACCTGGACCAGGAAGTGGGAGCGTATCAACGCGTCGTCGTCGACGCCGGCTGCTTCCATTGCGTGCCGAAACTGGCACTCGTAGAGCTCCCACTGCTCAGGCTCGCTGACGTCGAACTGGTACGTCTTGACTCTGGGATTCGCCATGATCCCATCCTCGTCGCCAATTTAGTGTCTCGCACGGAAGACAAAGAAGGAGTCGCAATAAGGACTAACACAGGTTTATTCTTGGATGGCCAGGGTGAACATGTGGTAATGGCGGAGGTACATCACATTATATACAGTAACGAAACACATTTGAATCTGGTTGCACGGTGGCTCATTGGCTGCCACCGTTGGGGGCGTCGACTTGAGGCACGCCCCCCCTTCTTCTGTAGTTCTTCATGCGGAGAAGTTCCCGCGGCTGTCCGTGATTTGGGGATTGAACCATGTGAGTATGAACGCTCGCATCCGCCCTCAATGGGCGGTTCGCTCGCGTTCCTTTAGCAGCTGTGATACATTGTGATATGGGGCTGGTTACATTCAATTACTTAAAGCAACAGTGTCCTTGCATACACAACAGAGGGCTAATTGGTTTCAGAGCTAAGCAACCTGAGGAGAAGGTGACTATGCACCAGTACTCTGGAAACCTTCCATTCACCGTGGCTGCTGCTGCTCCCAGATATTAGCCCAAAATGCAGACTAAACATTTGCACCCTGTTTTGTGCTGCCAGCTGACAAATGAAGGTAATTAATGAGCAGCTACAAGCTACAAGAGTCTGGAAACTTGCAAGGCTTGTCAACTTTAATGCATACTGCTGACGCCAGAGTATAGATTCAAGTGCCTTAGGGCTGCTATGTAATCTTGCACAGACTGTGCACTTTTATACTGTGGACTTCTCCCAATTATTTCTTGTATTTTTCTTTTCTAGCTCCTCTGTGTAAGATCATCCCCTTGACCAATTCTTGCTGGCAGGCAGGAGATAGGAAGAAATATCACCACCATAGACAACACTGCAGAAGCAGCTGGCAATGGGATTAGATGCTTGTCAGGATCATATGCAGGTTGTCAGTTCTTTAAAATCTCTTCTGATGGATCGTAACAACGTGGTTTGTCAGCTACAGTACAATCTGTTGCATCTGTTGTACTGCTTAGCAAGGCCTTTTGGGAAACTACCAGAACAAATCAAATGGCTTCCAAACACGGTCATAAAAGAGAGGCCCACAGTACTTCCAGGAATTGGGTGGTAAAATGTCATCAGACCTGGGGGATTTTTCCCAGCCTGACATAAGACCCCTGTTGGATAACACAAAAGGATCATTTTATATATTATCCTGACTGTTATCCTGAACAATTTTAGACTCAGATGCCCTCCAACTTGTTGAGTATTCTAGTGCAGGCATTCACAACCTATGGCCCATGGGCCAGACCCAGACCCCAACACCAATTCATCCGGCCCCCAACACCCTTGCCGCTCCCAGAACCAGAAGCAAAATGCATTCTACACATGTGCAGAACATTCTGTGCATGCATGGAACATGTTTTACTTCTGCTTCCAGGTGAGAGAGACCATGTGACCAGCCCAATCAGCTGTCCATGAGGTGTGGCCAGGCCCCTGGCCTGAAAACATTGAGAATCGCTGTTCTAGTGCAACCCCAGCATGCAGTGACTAGAAAGGGGGGTGGGATTGCCTAACCTAAAGGAAGTTGTTTTGCGCTGTTTGCCTGTAATTACAATTAGAAAGGTTTTTTCCTGCCTCAGAGATCACTTGACCCTATTTGAACATGTTATGGCCTTTGTTTTGCTCTGGCCTTTCTCTCTCTTGCTTTTTGCTTTGAAAGAGGAAAGATGTCCTTTTGAGCTCCTCCATCTTCCAGTCCAAATGGCTAGAACAGGGGTAGGTGTTGTGTTCTAAGGGTTTTACCTTCCACATGGATTACAATGTATCTGAACCTTGCCTATAGCAACAATGTAACCTTCAGCTGTATCATATGAACCCTGAATGAGGACGCGAGCTAATGTCCACCAGCTGGCAGCAGCGAGCGTCCAAGCTCTATTGGTCCGATCTCATCAAAGGCAGCAGCGCGGGAAGCTTTCCCGCCACTACCTACACCTGGACAAGAAGGGCGTGACTCGCAATGACGTCACGCAGGCAGTAGCCAATGGGCTACAATGGCACCACGTTCAAATGTATTACCACTGTATATAAAGAGCTATCGATCCGCCATTACCTCATGTTCCCTCTGTCCACGATGCAATAAACCTGAGTTAACCCAGCCCGAGGCTGTGTCCTGTGTCTTGGTTTTCATACACCAAATTGGCGACGAAGGTGGGATTATGGATCCCCAAAGTGCCAGGACACAGAGCGGGTTCAATATTACCAAGCCGCAAGACTGGACCATCTTTAACATGGATTTCAAGGCGGCATTGGTGGAACTCAAAGTCAAAGACGACGAGGAAAGGAAGAGGGCCATCCTCACCCGAATGCTGGGTGTAGAGACCAAGCGGACGCTGGTGGGCATGATCGAACCGAAGACGTTGGACGACTTCAAAACCGACGACATACTGAAGTTGCTGCGTGAGCGTTTCCAACCCTCAAAGGCAATGTTTCCTGCTAGGAGTGCGTTTTGGAGGCGAGTCCAAGCGCCGGATGAGTCGGTAGAGGCGTTCGTGGAGGCCCTGAGGGTAGCCGCCGTTCCCTGCAAGTGGGACAACCTGGAGATGATCATGAGGGACGTAGTGCTGTGTGGCCTGAAGGACAAGGAAGTGCAGCGCCGCCTGATGAACAGCGAGCCGCCACCCACGTTGGCCGAGGTCGTAGAGACCGCGGAATCCGCGGAGTCCACGAATGCGGGAGTGGACGAAATACACGAGTGGCGTGAGTGGCGTCCTAGGGCCAGCAAAGCGGAAAGCTCGGTGCGTGGCAAGTCAGGACAGCCGGTGCACGCGACTCGACGAACCTCGAGGTCCTCTACAGATGGCAGCGACGGCGAAGAGGTACAGAAAGTCCGGAAAGGGGGGCGCCGCTGCGATGGTTGCGGGGCGGCCCACGAGCGTGCGAAGTGCCCTTTCAGGAAAGCCGAATGTTACAGCTGTGGCCGGCGCGGGCACATCGCCAGGGCATGCAGAAATCGGAAAGAGGGCCGGAGGCAGTCGAAAGACCGTTCGGCCAGACCGGACCGTCCAGCGAGACCCCAAGATGGCGCCCGACCCACGAGGAAGCAGGACGGCGTGGGCCGCGTCTCGGACGGCAGTGAGGACGACACTGTGTTCAGCGTGTCCGCGGGACAAAACCATTACTTCATTGAGGTAATAGTACAAGGGGCCCCCGTTAGGATGGAGATTGACTCGGGGTCCTATTATTCCATAATTCCCCAGAAAGAGTTCTTGAAGATCGACCCCCAAGCGCGGCCCAAGCTTAAGACTCTGAGGTCCACGCTACGAGACGTACAAGGGAACAGCATTCCAGTGCTGGGGGTCGGGAAATTTCGGGTTCACTATAAAAGACATTCCGCAGAACTCCCGTTAGTCGTTCTCAAAGGGGGGAATTGTAGCCTCCTAGGGACGCAGTGGTTTCAGCCCTTGGGTTTGTTCATAGGGGGGGTGCATGCCGTGGGCGCGGATCCGATACAAGCGGTGTGTGACGCGCACCCCACCGTGTTTGAAAAAGGACTTGGAAAGTTCAAGGGACCCCCTGTAGCCTTCGACCTAGACCCGGAGGTCCGCCCGATAAGACTCAAACCGCGCAGGGTGCCTTTCGCACTAAAGGACAAAATAGAGGCGGAACTGGACAAATTGGTGGGCCAGGGGATTCTTATTCCTGTTGATTCCGCGGAGTGGGAAACTCCAATCGTAACAGCACTGAAGGCTAACGGGGAAGTGCGCATTTGCGCTGATTATAAATGTACAATTAACAAGGCGATTCGCCCTAATGCATATCCGGTGCCAGTGGTCAGCCACCTTTTGGCCAGGCTAAATGGGGGAAAGTGTTTCGCTAAGCTCGATCTGGCACAAGCCTATCAGCAACTCCCCGTAACTCCCGCCACGGCCGCGGCACAAACGATAGTCACACATAAAGGAGCGTTCCAGGTGTCGCGGTTACAGTTCGGCGTGAACTCGGCACCCGGCCTTTTTCAGTCGCTTGTGGAACGCCTCCTGAAGGGGCTGGAGGGGGTGTTGCCTTATTTTGATGACGTATTGATAACAGGGGGGAGTGAGGCCGAACTGGCAAAGAGATTGGATAAAGTGCTAACTGTGTTCGAGAAAGCGGGGCTGAGACTGAGGAAGGACAAATGTGTTTTTTTCGAAACCGAGGTCGAATTCTTAGGGTTTCGGATCACACCTGAGGGTATTAAGCCGTCCAAATCCAAGGTAGCAGCCATTAAGAAGGCCCCACGAACCCCCAATAGTACCAGCCGATATAGCCAGGGCGACAGGCAAGGACAGAACGCTGGCGAAAGTCAGCTCATGGGTGCAGAAAGGGTGGCCAGCATCGTCCCCAAGCAAGGAATTCGACCCATTCTTTCGGAAGAAGCTAGAGTTGTCCCTAGAAAGGGGGTGCCTGTTGTGGGGCCAACGGGTGGTGGTCCCAACACCCATGCGGCCGAGGGTTCTCAAACTGCTGCACGTCAGCCACCCGGGCATCGTTCGCTCAAAAGCGCTGGCCCGCAGTTACTTTTGGTGGCCACAGCTGGACGAGGACATTGAGCACATGGTCGGCACTTGTGAGGCGTGCCAGGGGTCCCGACCAGAGGCGGCCCGGCTTCCGCATAGGGAATGGGACACAGCAAGGGGGCCATGGTCCAGAGTGCACGTAGATTTCGCTGGCCCTTTCCGAGGAACCATGTTTCTCCTGGTGGTGGATGCATTCTCAAAGTGGCTGGAGGTCATTCCGGTAAAGAGCACATCCTCCACCACTACAATTAACCAACTGCGGAGAGTCTTTTCAACGTTCGGGTTACCCGACACTTTAGTCAGCGATAACGCGAGTTGCTTCACCTCCTCAGAGTTCGGGGCATTCATGGAGGCGAATGCCATTCGGCATGTCACGTCCGCGCCGTTTCACCCGGCCACGAATGGCCAAGTGGAACGGTTGGTGCGTACAACGAAGGAGGCGCTTCGGCGCATGGGCCCCGGGGACCTGAACCACCAAGTATGTCAGTTCTTACTAGCGTATAGGGTGACCCCCTTAGCGTCAGGTTACTCGCCGGCAGAGCTATTGATGCGGCGGAAACTGACTACACTCCTGTCCAGGCTGGACCCCACAAGAATTGAGGATAAGGGAAAAAACGTGGGGCTGGCAGTCTCGAAAGGGTTCGCCGCCGGCGACCCTGTCCATTGCAGGAACTATGCCAGCGCGGGGCCAGCCTGGGTGCCGGGGACGGTTGTAGAACAGACGGGGCCAGTGTCGTACCGAGTCGAAACCCACACCGGTCTCCTCTGGAGGAGACACGCAGACCAACTGAGGCACCGAGTCAGTGGGCCAGTCAGTGAGGATCCCCAACAAGATTCAGCGTTAGGGTTCTCCCCCACCCGCGTAACCCAAGGGGGAGACAGCAGCGGACAACAGTCCCAAGCAAGGGGGGAAGGAAGAAGCAGCGGCCCCGACTCATATCCTTTTGATAAACCAGTTCCGTCAGAGGCCGGGGAAGGGGGAGAGGAGTTCGCGACCGCTGCCCCCGAATGGACTTTAGATTTTGATTTAGCGAGCCGGGGGGGTTTTCAGGAGTGTTCCCCCACCCATCCAAGCGAGAAGAGGGGGTTTTCGTTAGCCCCCAGTGCCCCCGGTTCCTCCCTAAATAAGAGCACACCTCCCAACAACGCCGCAGAGCCGCGGCAAGTCACTAACGAGTCTCCCTCTCAAATTACAGGACAGGAAACCAGGGGACAAAGAGAAGGTAGCAAACCCGGGGAGAGGCAGCCCGCATCGAGACCCCAGCGTGTTCGAAACAAGCCATCTTGGCTGAGAGATTTTGTCTCCTAGGAGGGGGAGTGTCTGGAAGCATGGGCTCGAGACGTTGTCTCGTCCTAGGGGGGAGGGATGTTGTGTTCTAAGGGTTTTACCTTCCACATGGATTACAATGTATCTGAACCTTGCCTATAGCAACAATGTAACCTTCAGCTGTATCATATGAACCCTGAATGAGGACGCGAGCTAATGTCCACCAGCTGGCAGCAGCGAGCGTCCAAGCTCTATTGGTCCGATCTCATCAAAGGCAGCAGCGCGGGAAGCTTTCCCGCCACTACCTACACCTGGACAAGAAGGGCGTGACTCGCAATGACGTCACGCAGGCAGTAGCCAATGGGCTACAATGGCACCACGTTCAAATGTATTACCACTGTATATAAAGAGCTATCGATCCGCCATTACCTCATGTTCCCTCTGTCCACGATGCAATAAACCTGAGTTAACCCAGCCCGAGGCTGTGTCCTGTGTCTTGGTTTTCATACACCAAAGTAGGCAACCTATGGCCAATGCGCTGGATCCGGCCCACAGCACCAAATAATCAGGCCCCTGCCCTCACTCCAGCCATCACCACCGGAATTGGCCACAGACTCATTTATGGCAGCTGTGAACAGGGGGACCACCAGTCCGGCCCCATCAACTGTCTGAGGGAACATGACCTGGCCCCCGACTTTAAAAGGTTGGCAACCCCTGGGCTAGAAGAAAGACTTTACTTTTTTCTTTCTAAACCAACCTCATCAAGACTCCTGAGCACATGTATCTTCTGACCTAATTTTGTGAGTAAATGATATTTTTCTTTCTCTCAAGTATCTAGTCCAAGTGTGTTTATTAGCTGGACTAAAAAGGGTGAACTGTGAGACTTGCATTCAAATGTAAAATTGTCTAAAAACCTGCCCCACTTTGCTGTGCAGCTGCTACAACTAATTTAACACAACTCACCTTTCATTCCTGTGTATGTGAGCTGAAGATGCTCACAGCATTCCCCCACTGTTATGCTTATATTTGTCAATATATCTCTTCAGCTTTTCTTCTCCCTAGAACAATAACTTCCTGATTTTTTCCCCTAGCAAGCAATGTGTTTGCTTGGATTATAGACTACCAATGATCTAATATGGTCTCAGTTTAAATATAGCTTAGGGCAGTGATGCACTGTGGAAATGTTTACTACCCACTTGGTGGGTGTGGCTATCTGTGGGCATGGCTATCTGTGGGTGTGGCCTCAACCCCCAGCCCCCCAGCCCCCCCAAGGGAAAAAAAGAAACCTATCTTGTTCTCTTTCTTCACGGAGAAGAGAAAGAGGAGGGAGGAGTCCTGGAGCAGCGGCACTGCTGGGAGGTGAGCAGGGCAAGTTGGTGGGCTGTTGCTGGCTGGGCTCCCCTTCCCAGCGCTGCCGGAAACACGTCCCATTTGCCTTGCCCAGGGCCGAAGGCGCAAGGGAAGTTTTAGTGTATGAGAACCAAGACACAGGAACAGCTGAAGGATTGGCTTAACACATCTTTATTGCATGGTGGTCCGGGGGAACATGTGGTAATGGTGGACGAACAGCTCAATATATATAGTGGCTATACATTTGAATGTGGCTCCACGATAGCCCATTGGCTACCGCCCGCGTGACATCATCCCTAGTCAAGCCCTTCTTGTCCAGGTGAGGTAGTGGTGGGAATCTTCCTGCGTTGGCGTTCTTGAGTAATTGGGACCATATGAGCTGGACGCTCGCTATTGCCACCTAGTGGTTACTAGCTCGCGTCCTATTACAGAGGGTTACAGTGTTACAGTTGATGGGTGTTACATTGTTGCAAAGGCATCGTATTAGGAACACAACAGAAGTGCAGAGATGAAAGTGTGCCTTCAGCCCTGGGCGAGGCAAATGGGACGCGTTTCCGGTGGTGCTGGGAGGGGGAGGCCAAGATGTGGGCGTGGCCGGCCAAGTGGGCATGGCCTGGAATTTCTACTACCAGTTCACTAGAACCGGTGAGAACCGGCCACAGTATATATCTGTCAACCTTCCCGGATTGGCCGGGAGTTCCCAATTTTCGGCGCCGATTTGTGCCATTTCCCGCAGCTGCCAAAACCCTGGAATTGTCAGCGGGGGGCGGGGAGAGGTACTGCGCATCCCTGCTGCGCAGATCGCCTTCTATGCATGCGTAGAAGGTGATCTGCGCAGAACCGTTATGCGCAGGTCCCGTATTTTCCGGAGCCGCGGTTGACAGGTATGCCACAGTACCACACTGGCTTAAGGGAAACTACTGAAAGGTTTATCTTTTGGATTGTTATATAAAGTTCTTCAGGACCAGAGAGATCACCAAATGTCCTCCTGCTGAGGTGCATTTCTAACTACTGAACACTTTACAACAGATATGGCATTTTATTTATATAAAAGCTAGATAGGCTGTGATATGGCTGAGTAGTACAGTAAATCATAGTTGAATTACTCCCATTGATTCCGTGGAATTTACAGAGGAGTTGCCTCCACAAATCTCCACTGATGCCAGTTGCAACTCACTTTGTTAAGCAGAAGAGCTACTGCCAGCAAATGCTACTACCTGGATATTCAGCCAATGGTATCAAATGCAGATTTGCTTGTGCATATTGGATTTGAGGCCCATAGACCGTATTCAGGCAGACATGATTTCCTGAATGGGTGCCTTGACTCATTTGTGCATGAGTGGACTAACTGTGTTTTGTACTGTTGTCACAGTCTCTGAGAGGATTAAGTGCAGACACAGAAACAGAAATAGAGCAGAGAACATAGAGAATTCATTCACACAGACTAAATTTTAGTTAATTTCTGGCATTTCCATTCTGCTTTATTCCAAGAAGTTGTGCATGGTGCTTTTTCTGCAGGTTATTTTCCCTCTCAACAACCCTATGAGGATGGTTAGGTTAAGGAACTCATCCAGGAAATTTCAAGGCAGGGCAAACAAATGCGCAGAGCTGTACTTGATTCTAATCCAATATTTATGTTTGCTTATGCATTCGCTCAAAACATTTATACCTGTTTCAGAGATCTCAACAACAGAAGTTGGCCATTTGAAACAATTTTACAGTATAACAATACAATATTAAATCATTACATTATTAATAGAGCTGCTAATTCTGCAGCAAAAAAAAAAGTAACAGTAGAGAGCAGCAACAATATTCAGATGCCAGAGAGCTCCAATTTGAATGGCAGTGAGGAATTCAGGGTTTAAAACATAAATTAAAAACATTAATTATTTAAGAAACGAATTTAGTAAGAAAGCATGTTAGAGCTCAAATACCTATTTGAAAATGAGCTGATTTTTTATCATCTTGTAGAAGACCAATGGGACTGCGGTGGGTCAAGATCAGCAGGTCAGCAGTTTGAGACCCGAGTGCTGCACGACGTAGTGATCTCCCATCTCTGTCCCAGCCCCTGTCAACTTAGCAGTTCGAAAGCAAGAAATTGCAAGTAGATACAGTAAATAGGTACCACTTTGGTGGGATGATAAACACCATGTGCTCCAGTGTCTAGCTGTGCCTGACACATGACCACAGAGACATCTGCAAACGCAAAGAGTGCTGGCTCTTTGAGTTGGCTCTTAGAGTTGTATACGACTGGCTGTCAAGCAAGGACGAGCTTTACCTTTACCTAAACGAAACAGGACTTATTATGATCTCATTATCTGATTCTCCACCTTTGGAGAATGAAGCCATGGAGTCAAATAAAGTACACAACAAGCGATTAGGAAGTGGCCTCAGAAGTGACACTCTAGTGTAAATTTGCAGATTTTTATATGTGTTGACATATTCCTTCACAAAGCGATGTATACAATGTATGCATAAGCACAGCCATCTTAGAATTATTTGATAGCCTCTAGTTAAGTTGTTTACAGCTAGCTTGCTGAGGAACACACCCAAAAGGGTCTTATCTGAAATAAGCATCCATGTTTACCACTGAACATGTTAGAATGTATGTCATTGTATATGTTTAGTGTATGAGAACTAAGACACAGGACACAGCCTCGGGCTGGGTTAACTCAGGTTTATTGCATGGTGGACAGAGGGAACATGAGGTAATGGCGGATCAATAGCTCTTTAAATACAGTAGTAATACATTTGAACGTGGTTCCACGATAGCCCATTGGCTACTGTCTGCGTGACGTCATTGCTGGTCACGCCCTTCTTGTCCAGGTGTAGGTGGTGGCGGGAAACTTCCCGCGCTGTGGCTCTTTGATGAGTTTGGACCAAGAGAGCTTGGACGCTCGCTGCTGCCAGCTGGTGGTCATTAGCTCGCGTCCTATTACAGGGTCTATAGTGATACAACTGAAGGTTACATTGTTACCCGTAGGCAAGGTTACATTGGTTAAGATACATTGTTATCCCATGTAGGAGGTTACACCATTGAACACAACACTCCTCCCCCCTAGGATGAGACGAAGTCTCGAACTCAACACTCCTCCCCCCTAGGATGAGACGAAGTCTCTCAGCCAAGATGGCTTATTTCGAACACGCTGGGGTCTCGATGCGGGCTGCCTTTCCCCTGGTTTGCTACCTTCTCTTTGTCCCCTGGTTTCCTGTCCTGTAATTGGAGAGGGAGACTTGTTAGTGACTTGCCGCGGCTCTGCGGCGTTGTTGGGAGGTGTGTGCTTTATTTGGGAAGGACCGGGGGCACTGGGGGCTAACGAAAAACCCCTCTTCTCGCTTGGATGGGTGGGGGAACACTCCCAAAAACCCCCCCGGCTCGCAAAATCAAAATCGGAATCAAGTTCGGGGACAGCGGTCGCAAACTCCTCTCCCCCAAATTCGGGGACAGCGGTCGCAAACTCCTCTCCCCCTTCCCCAGGCTCTGATAGAGCTGGCGTATCCAAAGGATATGAGTCGGGGCCGCCGCTGCTTTCCCCCCTTGTTTGGGACAGTTGTCCGTCGTTGTCTCCCCCTTGGGCTAAACGGGTGGGGGAGGACCCTAACGCTGAATTCTGTAGCTGAGCCCCACTGACCGGCCCCTCACTCACTCGATGCCTAAGTTGGTCCGCGTGCCTCCTCCAGAGGAGACCGGTGTTAGTCTCTACCCGATAAGATACTGGTCCCGTCTGTTCCATAACCGTCCCTGGTACCCAGGCTGGACCAGCGTTGGCGTAGTTCCTGCAGTGTACGGGATCGCCGACGGCGAAACCTTTCGAGACCGCTAACCCTATGTTCTTCCCTTTGTCCTCGACCCTCGTCGGGTCTAACCTGGACAGGATCGTGGTCAGTTTCCGCCGCATCAGCAGCTCTGCCGGCGAGTAACCTGATGCTAAGGGGGTCACCCTATACGCTAATAAAAACTGGCATACTTGGTGATTTAGGTCCCCCGGGCCCATGCGCCGCAGCGCATCCTTTGTTGTACGCACCAGCCGTTCCACTTAGCCATTCGTGGCCGGGTGAAACGGCGCGGATGTGACATGCCGAATGGCGTTTGCCTCCATGAATGCCCTGAACTCAGCGGACGTGAAACAACTAGCGTTATCGCTGACCAGAGTGTCGGGTAAACCGAACGTGGAAAAGACTCTCCTTAGCTGGCTAATTGTAGTGGCGGAGGACGTGCTCTTTACTGGGATAACCTCCAGCCACTTGGAGAACGCATCCACCACCAAGAGGAAAATGGTTCCTCGGAACGGGCCAGCGAAATCTACGTGCACTCTGGACCATGGCCCCCGTGCTGCGTCCCATTCCCTATGCGGGAGACGGGCCGCCTCCGGTCGGGAGCCCTGGCAAGCCTCGCAAGTGCCAACCATGTGCTCTATGTCTGCGTCCAGCTGTGGCCACCAGAAGTAGCTCCGGGCCAGCGCCTTGGAACGGACGATGCCCGGGTGGCTGACGTGCAGCAGTCTGAGCACCCTCGGTCGTAGGGACGTAGGGACCACCACCCGTTGGCCCCACAAAAGGCACCCCCTCTCTAGGGACAACTCTATCTTTTTCCTAAAAAATGGGTCGAATTCCGTACCTGGGGATGACGCCGGCCACCCCTTCTGTACCCATGAGCTAACTTTCTCCAGCGTTCTATCCTTGCCTGTCGCCCTGGCAATGTCGGCTGGTACTATTGGGGGTGAATCTAAGACCTCTATTAGCAATACCTGGTGGTCTCTCTCTACCCGTGCCTTTTGGTCGCCCGACAAGGGCAAAGGAGACCTTGAGAGTGCGTCTGCATGGCTGATCTCCTTCCCGGGCCGGTATTCCAACTCATGTTGGTATGCGTTGAGAAAGATAGCCCACCGCAGCATCCTCGGGGACAGGATCTGTGGCGTGGGCTTATTTGCAGTGAAAATTCCTAACAGGGGCTTGTGATCGGTCACGATTTTGAACGGGCGACCATACAGAAAATCGTGAAATTTTTTGGTTCCCGCTACTATCGCTAGTGCCTCCCTGTCGGTCTGTGCGTAATTCCGCTCTGCTTGGGACAGGGACCTTGAATAAAACGCTATCGGGGCCTCTTTTCCGTCGTCCAACACGTGGCAAAGCACCGCCCCCACCCCCACCGGGGATGCGTCACAGACTAAAACCACTGGCCGTTTGGGATCGAAATGCGTTAGGATTGCCTCGGATGTTAGGAGTTGCTTCAACTCTTTGAACGCCCTCTCTTGCTCGTCACCCCACACCCATGTTTCCTCTTTTTTTAGCAACCGATGGAGCGGTTCGGCCACCGACGCCTTCCGTGGAAGGAAGGTGTGGTAAAAATTGAGGAGCCCCAGGAATGACTGTAGCTCGGTTTTGGATGTGGGGCGAGGAGCCTTCTTTATGGCGGCTACTTTGGATTTGGACGGCTTAATTCCCTCGGGTGTGACTCTGAACCCCAAAAACTCAACCTCTGTTTCGAAAAAAACGCATTTGTCTTTTCTCAGTCGCAGCCCCGCTTTCTCGAACACAGTCAGTACTTTATCCAATCTCTTTGCCAGTTCGGCCTCACTCCCCCCCTGTAATCAACACGTCATCAAAATAAGGCAACACCCCCTCCAGCCCCTTCAGGAGGCGTTCCACAAGCGACTGAAAAAGGCCGGGTGCCGAGTTCACGCCGAACTGTAAACGCGACACCTGGAACGCCCCTTTATGTGTGACTATTGTTTGTGCCGCTGCCGTGGCAGGCGTTACAGGGAGTTGCTGATAGGCTTGTGCTAAATCGAGTTTAGCGAAACACTTTCCCCCATTCAGCCTGGCCAGAAGGTGGCTGACCACCGGCACCGGGTATGCATTGGGGCGGATCGCCTTGTTAATTGTACACTTATAATCAGCACAAATGCGCACCTCCCCGTTAGCCTTTAGCGCTGTTACAATTGGAGTTTCCCACTCCGCGGAATCAACAGGCACAAGAATCCCCTGGCCCACCAGCTTGTCCAGTTCCGCCTCTATTTTGTCCTTTAGTGCGAACGGTACCCTGCGCGGTTTGAGTCTTATCGGGCGGACCTCCGGGTCTAGGTCGAAGGCTACGGGGGGTCCCTTGAACTTTCCCAGTCCTTTTTTAAAAACGGCGGGGTGCGCGTCCAATACCGCTTGTATTGAATCTACCCCCACGGCATGCACCCCCCCTATGAACAAACCTAAAGGCTGAAACCACTGTGTCCCTAGGAGGCTACAACTTCCCCCTTTGAGGACAACTAGGGGAAGTTCCGCAGAATGTCTCTTAAAACGGACCCGAAATTTCCCGACCCCCAACACTGGAATGTTGTTCCCCTGTACGTCTCGTAGCGTGGACCTCAACGTTTTAAGTTTGGGCCGCACTTGGGGGTCGATTTTCAAGAACTCTCTCTGGGGAATTATAGAATAGGAGGACCCCGAGTCAATTTCCATCCTAATAGGGGCCCCTTGTACTAGTACCTCAACGAAATAATGGGGCTGTCCCGCGGACACGCTGAACACGGGAGCGTCGTCCTCGCTGTCGTCCGAGATGCGGCCCACGCCGTCCTGCTTCCTCGTGGTCCGGGCGCCATCTTTGGACCTCGCTGGACGGTCCGGTCTGGTCGAACGGTCTTGTGAATGCCTCCGGCCCTCTTTCCGCTTCCTGCACGCCCTGGCGATGTGCCCCCGACGGCCGCAGGTGTAGCACTCGGTTTTCCTGAATGGGCACCTCGCGCGCTCATGGGCCGCTCCACAACCATCGCAGCGGCGCCCTCCTTTTCTAACTTTCTGGACCTCCTCGCCGTCGCTGCCTTCCGTAGACGACTTCGAGGCCCGTCGGGTTGCGTGCACCGACTGTCCGGACTTTCCGTGCACCGAATTCTCCGCTTTGCCGGCCCTCGGACGCCACTCACGCCACTGGTGCATCTCGTCTACTCCAGCATTCGTGGATTCCGCGGCTTCCGCGGCCTCTACAACCTCTGTCAGCGTGGGTGGTGGCTCCTTGTTCATCAGGCTGCGCTGCACCTCCTTGTCCTTCAAGCCGCACAGAACTCCGTCCCTGAGGGCCATCTCTAGATTGTCCCATCTGCAGGGGGCGGCGGCTATTCTCAAGGCTGTTACGAAAGCCTCAACCGACTCGTCCGGCGCTTGGACTCGCCTCCAAAACGCGCTCCGAGCGGGAAACATTGCCCTCGAGGGTCGGAAACGCTCACGCAGCAGTTTCATGATGTCATCGGCTTTGAAATCGCTCACCTTCTTCGGTGCAATGATGCCCACCAGCGTTCGCTTGGTTTCCATCCCAAGCATTCGGGTGAGGATGGCCCTCTTCCTTTCCTCGTCGTCTTCTTTGACTTTGAGTTCCACCAGTGCCGCCTGGAAGTCCATTTCAAAAAGCTCCCAGTCTTGCGGTTTGGTGATGTTGAACCCGCTCTGTGCCCTG
Organism: Bradypodion ventrale; assembly: GCA_035047345.1. Taxonomy (NCBI): domain Eukaryota; kingdom Metazoa; phylum Chordata; class Lepidosauria; order Squamata; family Chamaeleonidae; genus Bradypodion; species Bradypodion ventrale. The sequence continues at coordinate 66,176,201 of JAWDJE010000001.1, read as the reverse complement.
GCTCCTTGGGAATCCATGATCCCACCTTCGTCGCCAATTTAGTGTATGAGAACTAAGACACAGGACACAGCCTCGGGCTGGGTTAACTCAGGTTTATTGCATGGTGGACAGAGGGAACATGAGGTAATGGCGGATCAATAGCTCTTTAAATACAGTAGTAATACATTTGAACGTGGTTCCACGATAGCCCATTGGCTACTGTCTGCGTGACGTCATTGCTGGTCACGCCCTTCTTGTCCAGGTGTAGGTGGTGGCGGGAAACTTCCCGCGCTGTGGCTCTTTGATGAGTTTGGACCAAGAGAGCTTGGACGCTCGCTGCTGCCAGCTGGTGGTCATTAGCTCGCGTCCTATTACAGGGTCTATAGTGATACAACTGAAGGTTACATTGTTACCCGTAGGCAAGGTTACATTGGTTAAGATACATTGTTATCCCATGTAGGAGGTTACACCATTGAACACAACAATATGTAAGTTAGAATGTACATGACAGACATGGAGATCAAGATAAAGTGTGAAACGCCTAATGCCCTGGGAGACCATCTGGACTGAAGACACGTGTGCGAGGCTTTGTGAAAAGTATAAAAAGCTGACTATCTTTGCTGGGGGTCCTTGGATCTGATGGATCCAAGACCATGCATATATGCATTATTATGACGTACCATGATCATGTGTAATTGTATTTTGTTGTACTTTGACAGAAAAACTTAGATAAAATTCTCTCTTTCCATTTCAACCTCTCTGGCTGAGTTATTTACTTAAAAGCCGTTTACTTCTTGGAAAGTGGAAGTGACAGAAGTGTAACTTGATGTAGTTCTCAAGGCTCTCATGAAAAAAAAAGACTGTTTTGTGCACATCTCTCCTGGCCTGAACTGACTACACATTACATCCTAGAAGCCCCATGGTTTCAGTTGTGCTGTTGGAGTTAATGAAGGTCATAGCTAAGTTTGCACCTTGAACTAACAAGCTTCCCTTACCAAAGGTGGTTCTAGTTACTCAGTTGCAGTCCCAGTTCTATTTAAGGGCTGAAACATAACTGATGTGCAACTTCACAGCTAAGAAAATTAGGAGGTGTTTAAATGTTATTATCCAACCTTTGAAATATGTTCTACTAGGCTGCTGTGTTTGCACAGTAAACAAACAGAAGCCTGTGATTTCCTCTAGTCATCAAAACACAAGCCAGCTAATTTGCAACTTGCTAAGCGTGGAAGAATGTTAAAAGTTAATCACCCATCCTTTACTGCTGACTCAACCCAACTTCATTACAAAGTTGCCTTTCTTGAAGGTATAGCCCAGGGATTCTCAACCTGCAGCCCATGGGCCAGATGTGACCCGTGGCACCATTTCATGTGCCCCCCCCCCACTGCCTCCACCACACCCAGAAGCAGTGGTGGGCATCAGCAGATTCACACCAGTTCACTGGAACCAGTAGCAGAAATTCTGGCTGGCCCCGCCCATCCAAGTTTTGAAATAAAGTAGCCCTAATTCGGGTGCAACACAGGGCTTTTCCCCTGGCCACGGCCACCATACCACGCCCACAGTGTGGTAGCAAATTTTTTTGGAGCCCACCACTGCCCGGAAGTGCCATGCGGTGGACAAAGAGCAAAATGGCCGTCTGGCCCCCCAAGCTGTTTGAGGGAGCATGATCTGGCCTCTGTCTTAAAAAGGCCGAGAACTCCTGGTTTAGGCCCTCAGGCTCAGATAGCTGTTGTTACAGTTGTCTAATGCTGAGATTCTTGACAAGAAAGACCAATGTGAGTTCACAGGAACTGTTCAGAGTTTACCTGGAACCAGAACATTTCCATGATTGATTTTGCTTATCTCATGTAGCCAAAAAGCAGCTTCATTGAACTATTTCATTAGGAGAAATTGCCATTTTCTGTATTATGGTCAGAAAAATTATATGCTGGGGCCCTGAGAAAATTCCTTTCTCTCTCCCCCCCACCCCCACCCCCACCCCAGCACGTGTCCCACTATGGTTATTCTTCCCTCAAAATAGATGATTGTGGGAAAGGATGTGTCATTTTCTGTTTTCTTGATTTACTTCAAATCTCAGAGTTCTCCATTTGGAAAGTTTCATCTGCCATACCCACACCTCCCAGCAAGCACCTGAACAACTTTTCTTTTCCAGCTAGGCTGGAGTTCAGTTGGTCCAAGGCCATGAAATCTTCTAGTCTGACCTTTCTCCAGGTGTTCACAATGTAGATGTGGCTCTGGCAGATGGAACTTCCAGAATGAAGAATTCTGGGATTTGGAGTTAAAAGAAAGAAAGAAAAAGAATCTCACTTGTCTACTGTGGAAGACCATGGCTGTTATGAACCTTCCTTCATCACATTTTGTTTGGTTGGTTTCTGTCTGAAAAGCCATGTTATGGAGAAAGTAACTCTGTCTACCCATGCAACCTTAGCCCAGTGCCACCAGTTTGATCAGTCTGTGATAAAATTTCAAGTGCAATGTAGCTAAATGCTAGTCTGAGATATATTGAAGGAGTCTGGGTGTGGCCTGTACAATGAGACTTACTAGGCAATGCAGTGGTGTTAGATTTTTACTACCGAGCCAAGTGATGGGCAGTCTTGGCCCTCCAGCTGTTCTTGAACTTCAATTCCCAGAAATCCTGACCAGTTGGTGTGTTGACTTGGGCTTCTGGAAATTGAAGTCCAAGAACAGCTGGAGGGCCAAGACTGCCCATCTCTGACCTAGCCCATAAACTTAACTGGAAGTAGAAGGTTTTGCTCACTCTGCATTTTAAGGCAGTGTAAGTCCCCACAGTATGCTCACAGCTATATCATACAGATATTATTGCTAGTGGCAGCAGTATTTAAGACCCTGCTCATAGCTCTCAGTTATGTTCAGCCCTTAACAGAGATGATGATGATGATAATAATAATAACGATAATAACAACAACAACAACAATAACAACAATAATAACAACAACAACAACAACAACAACAACAACAATTACTATTATTATTATTATTATTATTATTATTATTATTATTATTATTATTATTATTATTATTATTATTATTATTATTATTATTATTTATATCCCACACTTTCTCAGCCGAGGCTGACTCAAGGTGGCAGTTACAACATATCCAACAACATACAGTATAATAATACAACAATAGAGAAACACAAAAATATATTCAGTAAATAATCAATACTCGATAATAAACACAAAATTAATCACAATGAAAAATATTAAATTAAATAAAGTTACAATGGCAATAACAAAAACCCAGTATAGACAAGAGTTCAGAGTCCAGCTCACACTCCCTGAAAAGTCCAGAGTTCAGCGCTGCAAACGGGACCAAAGGTCCATGTCCAGGTGGCTAAGTGTCCCCAGAAGGCAAAACACTGTCCTTTCCAGGGTTCCTCCAAATGGGCACCTGCCTCCCATTCCCGGGCTGAGTGGAGAGGGCCCCGGGAAGAGGCAGCGCATTGGCGGTGAAGCTCCAGGTCATCTCCCTTTTGAGCCCTCCGGGCGGGCAGGATTCAAAGGGCGGGGAGACGCATCTGCCTCCCATTCCCAGGCCTGGCTTCTTTCCTTCCATGAAAGTACTTTGCAAGGGAAGCCTTTCTTTTTTTTCTTTTGGGTAGCTTGCAGATTGAGTCCAGGCAACTTGCTCACAGTCCATCTCTTTGTGTGTGTGTGTGTGTGTGTGTGTGTGTGTGTGTGTGTGTGTGTGTGTGTGTGTGTGTGTGTGTGACTGGATTATACTTTATTATTACAGTATATTAAGTTGAAATGTGTCAAATGGGTTAAGTGACAGGGGTATCTAAGCATATGATAATGTAAGTCAGTGAGCAGAGAACCCTTTCATTATGAGCTATTTTAGGTCTGGCTCTGTGTTGCCAGAAGGAGTTGTAACAGCTCCATATCACATGAAATTAGGCAGGTTATGCACAGGGCAAGTTGGTGTGTAAAAAAGAGCACATTTTTTATTAAGACGTCTGCAGTGTAACGAATGCTAGAAAAAGAACTGTGATAGAGGGATACATTAGAGGTTAGAAATCTACATTATTTCACTCTTAGATGTCCTCAATTACATCCATACAACCTTGTTTCCCCGAATATAAGACACTGTCTTATACATTTTTTAAACTCCAAAATTAGCACAAGGTCTTATTTTTAGGGGATGTCTTATTTTTCCATGAAGAAGAATACCAGTCTCGATCGCGCTTCCCCACTCACAACCAAGGGACGCTTCCCTTGGTTGTGAGTGGGGAAGCGCGATTGAGACTGGCCTCAGCTGTGAGGCGGCCGGCATGGCCCATAAGAAGGGCTGCCACATCAGAGTCTGAATCCCACTATCACCAGGGGAAACTTCTCTTGGTTTTGAGCGGGGAGGCAATCGAGACTCCGATGCAGCAGGCTTTCTTATGGGCCACGCCGGCCGCCTTACAGCCAGGAGGTAAAGAGGTCTTATTTTTGAATGGGGCCTTATATTTCAATGGCAGGGGAAAAAGGGGTGTGTGTCCTATTATGGGAGGAGGTCTTATATTCGGGGAAACAGGGTAGGGCATGTTAAATAGTAACTAGCCTCCACAGTAGATAGTTGCCCATAAGGCCATTTCCTCAAATCATTGACATTCATTGCCTGCTGTACTAGAATGACTAATATCACTGGGTTTGATTTTCATGTAATAAACATGTGAGTGTGATGGGCAGATTAATAGAACTGTGTCCTAAAGACATCCCCACTAAACACAAATCTGCCACAGTGGGACATATGCCATGCTTAAGGGAGTTGATAAACACATCTTCATAGGAAAGGATTAGCCCTTTCTATGCAAAGGAAGCCATTATAAAACCTTTGTTAAAGAAACCTGCCTTTGACCCATTCTTTTCTTGATGGATTATATTCCAGTCTCAAATTTACTATTTCTGGTTAAAGTACAGTAGTTGAGAAGGCAGTGACACTCCAGCTGCAAACCTTTCTGAATGTTACTGATTATTCTAGGCTCATTTCAGCGGGCCTTTCAAGCTAGGATATGGAACTGTTTTGGTTAACTTGGAAGTTGACCTCACCAGGGCATTGGATAAAGGGAACACAACCTTCTCAATCCTTCTAGAGACTATCTTAATTAAGGGTGCCCAAACATTTCAGGCCGTGGTCCAGTTACATACTTCAGGGAGCCAGTCACTACAGCCCGGGGGCGGGGGCGGATCCAGCCCCTGATGCCAATTCATCCGGCCCTGAAGCCCTCATTGCTCCTGGAAGCAGACGTAAAACACGCCCATACGGGCGCATTTTATGTCCACTTCCAGGAGCGATGAAGGCTTCGTGGGGTGGATGAATTGGCATCAGGGGCATACCTGTCAAGTTTTGGATTTGAAAATAAGGGAAATTTCCTGGAGAAAACGGGAAACTTCACAGCTATGCTTATCCTGTGCAGCCCTCCAGTGGTGGCATTAAGGCATCACATTCTTCCTAAAACAGGAGGATGCTGGGAAAGAGGGTAAAATACCGGAGGTTCCCAGCCAATACGGGACACTTGACAGCTATGGTCAGGGGGCAGATCCGGCCCCCGAGCCATAGTTTCGGCACCCCTGGTCTAGATAGATTATCCTGTCGATCTGTTTTACTGAAGAGGCAACTTTATTTCTCTGGTGGTGCAGTGGTTAAACTACTATACTGTAACCAAAAGTTTGTGAGTTCCAGCCTGGCCAGGACTCAAGCTTGATTAAGCCTTCCATCTGTCCTAGGAGTACCCAGCATGTTGGGGGCAAAATGCTAATTAACTTGTGAACCACCCAGAGAGTGCACTAAGAACCATGGGTGTGGTACATAAGTGTGATTGCTTTGCTCTGCTTTTTCCTTTCTTGTTTTAAGAATAGAATTATTTTTATTTGTACAGTAAAATTTCGCATAAAGAGCACTTCATTTAGAGACTAACTCACTTAAAGAGCAGAATTGTCTCTGAATGGTCACCTCGCTTAACAACGAAAACCAACTAAAAACTCGCTTAACAACTAAAACGGGGTTCCACCCACCCACCCCACCAGAAGTCACAATTGGTCACTTACACTGGTGTTTCACTTAAAGAGCAAACTCGTTTAAAGAGCAATCCCATGGAACACATTATGCTCTTTAAGTAAGGTACCACTGTAGGTAGAATAATTAAGAATCTGTTATATAAATCTGCTTTAGCTTAGTATTATTAGGTTTCAGATCCATAATGCTGTGCTAGTGGATGCTTATTAGGGCAAAGGTGTTTTCTCCACTCTGTCCTGGAGAGCCCTCTGCCCCGTGCGCCCCAGACCCCACCAAGGTGCTGCTTGACAGGGTTTCCCAGCCGTCTGGAACAAATTTTGAGAGTCCCTGGATGGTGGCAGTGGAGAGGAAAGGTTGTTCCATTCCTAGCTCTGCTGACCAAAACAATTCCATCACTGAAATTATTCTTTTGGATCCTAGCCCTGAACAATTACTGGCTTGAAATGAGTTGTTGAACTCTGCATTTTTACACACAGTTTCATTGTTCTTCCTTTTTTCAAGGAGCTACTGAATTAACCACTAAAAAGACAAAAACAAGCAAATAGAATATGACAGAAAGCCTGACTCTCCATGACCAATAAGAGACAATACAACTATACAGCTCCATTCATTATTGAGATAATGCATGGGAAGAAAAAAGGACAAAACTCAATGGCTGAGTAGGATTAAAAATGAAATTTGAGGTCCATTTAAGGTAAATTCCCGTTTAATATTAGTACATTTCCCCCTCATTCCCTCTGAATCACCCCAAAACTGTTTTGGAGCCTCTTCCAACCCTTGGGGATGTATTCTGGGACATTTCTGGGACTGTAGGAAAGAATCTGTTCTATTAGTTGTTAGGATACTGAATATAGTCAACATGAAACACAGTATTAACATGATGAGACTTTCTTTGATGTTTAGACAACACAATTTAAAATAGAAACTGCATACTCATAACCAAAATCATTTGGATAATATCATTTCCCCAAAGCAAAGACCGAGAGAATAGTCTGCTGGTATTTTAATATCAAGGCTACCAAAGCAAAACATAATAGCATTTTAAATGTTCAAAAATGCAGGTAATAAAATATTTGAGTTTGGCCTCTGATTGATATTGTTATAGTACTGCTGCCAGACAAAATCCTTTGGCACAGCAAATTAGAAATTTCCTCAAGATTATAGCTGTTTAATGGGTTAATGCTCCTGAGGATGCTCTTTTAGAAAAGTTGGTCATAAGTTGTTTAGGGCATTTGGGAGCCAATAATAATACCATGAACCTGGTTTTGTGGCCAGTGAAGCTCTGTCAGTACAGATGCTATCTCTTCATAGCAGGATATGCAGAAAGAGCCTCCTTGAAGATTATCATATTTTTGAACCACAATCAAGCATGCCCGGGCAACTGGAACCTTGTTGGGCTGGCTAATCTTTCTCACACATGGTCAGGCGAAAGAAACTATGGGATGTATTCACCAAAAGCTTCACCAAAATTCACCAAAAGGCTTCATTTGGGCAGTTTAAAGTCTGACCTAGACACAAAAGAAGAAGAATCTCTTTGTCATAGATCTCCCATCAAATGATGGGAGTGGTTTGTGCCTTTGCATCTCTAAGAACTCTGGACAGAAGTCTTCAAGGGGTACATAGAAAAAGTCTGGGTGGCAACCCTGCTGGCTAATCTTTCTAACACCAGATCAAACCAAAGGAACTGAAGCAAAGAATAACATTAAAGGAGGATATAGCTGAGGAAGTCAACCTTCCATATGTCACTTGGAGGACCCTGAACAGGCTGAAGGTCGAAGTGCCTAAATGTAAGAACAACATGCTCAAGTGGGGACTGATGGTGGATAACAACATGCTCTGTGAACATGAAGAGATACAGAACCCAGCTCAATAACTGCTCTGCTGACTACTACCAAAAACATGAAGACTTAATTTTGGCCAATGACAAAGGCAAGAAAGTGACTTCATTTTGGTAATCCAAAGTTTTATCTGGACATGAAAGAAGCAGCAGTCTTCAAGCAAGGATGTGTTTATCATTCACTGGATACACCTGGTCAACATTCTTGATTTGTCCACATTTTCAGGCCACAAGAAATCCCTTTGAGATGGATTTGACTGTGTGCATTGTAACCCTTACCAAGGTCAGCCTTGTAACCCTTAGCAGGTTAGATTGTTATGAAGACAGACACTTTGTATATTGCATTGAACGAAATCTAGTAGTTAGCTAGTAAAGCTAGACGAGTCCCATTGAATCAATGGAATATAGATAGGAGCTGACTCACCAAATGTCCACTGAATCAGTGGACCTTCTCTAGTTATGACTTACTATCAGATTTCAATATACAAAGACAGCCATGTGATCCATACATAAAATAAAATGCAGGAGGGAGGTGATGCCTTTATAGGATTATGTTAAAAAATAAAACATTGCGAGCTCAGATTTCAGCCACAGTGTAGGATCAGAGCTTCCCACTCTGCTCACAAAATGCAGATGAAGATGGCAGAGGCACTTATTTAGACCTGGATCTATCTAATCAGAGGAAGCAGGGGTAGGGGGACACACATTGTTAAAAGCAGGAGTACTCAACCTTTTAAAGCTAGGGGCCGGGTCATGCTCCCTCAGACAGCTTTGGGGGCCAGATGGCCATTTTGCTCTTCCTCCACCACATGGAACTTCCTGGTGTGGTGGAGACAGTGGTGGTGGGGGGAGCGACATGAAATGGTGCCGTGGTTGAGAAGCCCTGGTTTAAAGAAAAGGAGAATATCAGACAAACTTCAGGGAGGTTAGTAAGAGCTTTAACACCTCAAATACCAACTGTTTTTGTTGTTGGCAAACCTGAGCTCCTCATATCCCCTTTATACATGACTGGGAGAAATCTTAGTAGGCATGTCAAGATATAGTACACAGGTATAAAAAAAAAAACTCAGCCTCAATTTTATTGAGTTTATCTGAAAGTTGTCTCAATTACTTCCCTTCCCTCATTCTTATCAGTTTGTAAGATCATTTTTCTTTCCAGCATGGAATTTTTATCCATTTCCCATAAATATTTTCTCTAAAAATGCTTATTGCTAAAGTTGCATATTGTAATTCTATGCATTTAAATTCTTTTGCATTTAAAATATCTGCATAATTTCATGCAAATGAAATATATTTCATATAATTTCATGCATATGAAATATACCATAAGCCTTGCAAAACATGCAAGATTCTAAAGCCAAAGGGGCATTTTCTCTCACAGTGAGTCTCTGGAAATGTGAAAGGAGTGATTCTGATGAGAATTTTTAAATTCCCAAGATTCTTTCCCATCCCTAACGTATAATTTTAGTCTCAAGGAAATCAGTATAGTAACGGCCATGTAGTCCATATAACCTAAATGATCAGTCAGTACTTTGTCCAAAACACTGTCTAAAGGCCATATTCTGTGTATGCTTAATTTTAGCACCAACCCATGCCATTATCATTTGGAATGTTGGAGTAAAACCTGAGAAAAATAATGCAAACCATTTTATGTGATGTTCTATAGAAGGCACTCAATATACAGTCAAAATAGTAGAACGTGCTGGAGAAAGCTGAAAAAGCCTCCCAACCCTGCCCAAGGCTTGGCCTCATATCGTTTTCCCATTGGTTTAATTGCTCTCGCACAAACACACACTTGTGTGAAGTAATTCACAAAGCATTTGCAGTTTTTCATGTTGTCTTTGCTAGGACTACAGCCCATTTCTCCCTACTTTTTTCTGGTATGGAAACATTAGGCTTGAAGCATTGAACTTCCTGACTAGTGTTCTGATGCATGGAGCGCTTTTACAGCTGTCAAAAATTGCACTCTGAAACGAGTATTTGCCACAAAGGTTCACAATGAAGCAAGTGTTTCTGGTGAAGTAATCTGTTTGTATAGGATAGCTCCATGTATCAGTCAAGTGGCCTTTGGCCTAGCCACCAGGACAAGCTCTGCTCTCTATAGCTCACAGTACCTGTCAAAAGGCTGTTGCTAGAGCAACTGGATGCTCTCGTGAGATAGACTTTGCGTTGCGAGGCAACTGAACCGTAAAGTCTGTCGCCATTGGCTATTTTTCATGAGGCTAACAAAGTAAATCTCTTCTTCATTTATTTTTATTTTTTTTGCAAGGAAAGGGGCTTTATCAACATTATTAACTTTAGCTAAACATAATCAGCAATGACTACATAATCAGATTGTCAGTGAGGTGACTGTGAATATGCCTGTTCAGCAAGGGCAGAGGAGTATTAAAAGGTTTCCCGGTATATCCCTCCAAATGAGAAACTAAGCTAAGCAAGGTTCTGAATAGGAAGCCAGGTTTGGAAGAGACTTATCTAATGGTGCCTCCTCCAAATAATGCTTATTTTCTTTTTGTGTTAAGCATATTGGGTGCTTATTGACAGGCTGGTTATGATGGAGGTAAAAAACTAAAATAGTGCCTTATCACATACTTATGGTCCCTTCTTAAATCTTTTTAAAAAGTTAACAATGAGAATTAACACTGCATGTGTAACCCCACAGAAAATAGCAAAATTGTGCAAATATCTCACTCATAGGAGAAAAGCGAGAAGAATCTCTTCTTCCAAAGTAGCCCTGCCTGGTCTCAGGGCACTGGCCAAAGTCTCAGGAAAGGTCTAAACTCTCCCAGAAATTTATTGGCCTGGAAATAAACCTCAGGATGAGTAATACTGGAAGAGGAGGAAGTTTGGACTTTATTAGTGCCATAAGTTTAAAGTCTGGACACCAATTTCCACCAGTCTCCAGGTTTTGTAGATTTTATATTTGTTTTTACATAGTAAATGGCACAGTGGGGGGGGGGGGGGGTAATGTTGCTATGTTTTTAAGGGGTTTAAATTGTTTTATATTGGTTTTAACTTGTGTACACCGCCCAGAGTCCATTGGATAGGGTGGTATATAAATCTATTAAATTAAATTAAGTAAATTATTCACTATTAGGATTTTTCAACCTTGGGCTTTCCAGACATTCTTGGACTTCAATTCGCAGAAGCCCTGATCAGCAGGTGTACTGACCTGGGCTTCTGGTAATTAAAGTCAAAGACCATGTGCCTCCGGGTGCAATTCAAGGCCCTAGTGGTGGGTATCAGCAGGTTTGCACCAGTTCACCAAAACCGATAGCAGAAATTCTGGCTAGCCCCACCTATCCAAGTTTTGAAATAAATTATTGTAGTCCTAATTCAGGTGCAATGCAGGGCTTTCCCCCTGGCCATGCCCACCATACCACAGTGTGGTAGTAAATTTTTTTGGAGCCCACCACTGCCTACATGGTAGTGGACCAGGGGATATGGGTTGCTTCTGTGTTTATCAAGGCCTCACTGATAATAGGCTGCATAAATATGTACATGGACTTTGCTCATTAAATGTACAGCACTTACAGGGGAATGGCTCGAAAGTGAACTAATAACTCAATTTGGAACCAGTTGTACAAGTTCTTTTAAAATGTAAATTCTGAATAAATTAATTGGAGGGTTTCTGGACATATACAGTGTGATCTATAATCTATGTACTTTAGAATGGTACCATTAAATCATTGGTTCTTGAGTAAATTGGTTGTGGCTTACATGTGTCATTCATTATTATACAATGTCCTATTCATTTACTTCAATTCCTATTTAGTCTTATTACTGGGGCTTAAGTCTAGCATGAAATTTATTAAACAAGTGCCAGTTCTTTCTCAGAGGAAATGAGAAGACAGAGAAAAATATGAACTACAGTATAACGCATATACATAATTTAAAGAGTGGTATTTGTGCAGAACATTTTGCTTTTCAGAGACCATGTGAGACAAGCAAGCTGTTGAATTTTTTGGAATAGTAGCCATGTTAGTCTGTGGTTCAGGCATATCAGAAAACAAATACAAAAATAAAATAAAAACACTGCAGCACTTTAAAGAGTTACTATATTTTCACTGTGAGCTTTCGTGGATCAAGTCCACTTCTCCAGACAAAGGAGTAAAATTTCCAGGTATGGTTTATTTACACCAGATACAGAGGTAAAAAGTGTTGCGATGAGCCACGAATCGGGGCCCTCTGGTGCAGAGATGGCCTAATGAGGCTTGGAGTGACTGGCCGCAAGGAAAAACACGGGAGACGAAGCGTGCGGTGAAGTCCAGTCCTGATACAAATCGGATGGCACTTTTATTAGGCTCACGCGCAGGCTCCATGCCTAAGGAGCATGAACCCACATCACAGAAGGCTGACACAAATGTGGCAGTTCTGGTGGGTAAAGATAACATCTGCCTCCGGCCATTGTCCAGTGATTAATGGACAAACCCGCAGCTATCTAAGATCTGGGTTGGCGAAACCCTATTGTTCTAGCCCTATCTCGAAGGTCAGTTAAACTGCCTACGGGTCTCTAACTTCCTTTCCCGTTGACTCAGCCAGCCTCGCTCAGCCTTATTGAGACCAGAAGGGGAAGAGCGAATTCGACCTTAGAGTCAGCACCTTTTTACCATTTGTCCTATTTCCTCCGCAATCCCCCAGCCAGGCTCTTTATAATTAATGCCAATTAATCTAAGCCCGATTTCCCAATTTCTCTTCCATTAACACTCGTGTTGGTTCTCCAGCCATGTGTGTTAGCAAGCAAATGAAGCAGGAAGAGTAATGTCCAACCTAGGCACACGGGCATACTACCAAAAAGGTTACAAGGTAAAGAGGTAAGGAGTAATCAAGCAGAATGAATGCTTATAAAGTCTGTGATTTTCATGAATTTAAAATCCTTTGTGATGTGGGAGACTTTCTTCAGCAAGGTTGCATGGTTGTCTGTCATAAGCTCCAGTGAGATCTATAAACACTATGCCTATGGTTTCCTTCAGTTTTTTTAAAATAAAAGATGGGTAGAATGAGTCCTTTGTTGATCCCCTTAGATCAGTGATGGAGAACATTGGCACTCCAGGTGTTCTTGAACTTCAATTCCCAGAAGCCCTGCTGAAACACTCCTGATGATAAGGGCTTCTGTGAATTGAAGTTCAAGAATACCTGGAGCGCCAAGGTTCACCATCACTGATCTAAGGGGATCAACAAAGGACTCATTCTACTCATCTTTTATTTTTAAAAAAGTGATTTAGTGTCAATAAAATTATATAAAAACTGGAAGAGACTGTGTGGTGGTATGTAATCTCTCTCTTTTAGTATTTCCCCTTTCATCGGAAATGAAACTACAGTGCTTGGTAAATGAAATGCTTACCACATCTTCTACAGAATGGCTCTATTCTGGACTGCAAATGGGCCGTCCTTGATACAAATGACTTGTGTTTCTGCTTTCTCCTGCACCTTCCTCCTGCACCTTGGAACACTTAATGGAGGAGTATTTTTAGCTTTCGCGAGCTAAGCAGATCAATATGTGGATGAGATTCTACCAAAGGAAATCTAAAGAGTAACAGAGAATATCTGCAATGTTATACGAACGGTCACCTTGTCATCTTGACATGGTATGAATTAAAAGACAAATGGAAACCTGTAATAGACGGTTGTAATGTATCCCTAGACTCTAAGAAAGCTACTCTTATTTCAGAGGCCTGGAGAGTATGAGATGGAAGACTTGAGTTGCTGTTCTCATTCAGAGGAAGGAAGGAAGTTTTCAGGCAGGAGGAGAAAATGAAAAGACAGATTTCTTCCTGAAATCTTTATTTGCTGAGCCAAAGTTTCCTGAAGGGTCCACCTTTGGAATGAAGTGCCAGATCCAGACCTGAGCACTTAATTGCTATATATAGCAAAAGTTCCCAACCTTTACAAGCCAGGGGCTGGGTCACACTCTCTCAGACAGCTTCAAGCACCAGACGGCCATTTCACACTGCCTGCATGATGGGGGTGGGGGGTGAGGGGGGTGGCCATTTTGTTCCAACAGCTTCAAAGGGATGGCCATTTTGTTTCTCAAATGCCCTTGGAGGGGTGGGGGGGGCACATAAAATGGTGCCATGGGCCAGATTCAGCCCACGAGGCCTTAGGTTGGGAGCCCCTTCTCTATAGAGTGCATAAATGGGAGAACTATCTAGATCAGTGTTTCCAAGCCTTCAGTTTTTGAACTTCAATTCCCAAAAGCACTCATCAGCCAATGTACTGACTTAGGCTTCTGGGAATTAAAGTCCAAAAACCAAAGGGTGGGAAACATTGATCTAGATATGTGATGGCGAACCTTGGTACTCCAGATGTTCTTGGGCTTCAATTCCCAGAAGCCCCTGGGAAGACACATGAATGGGTTTACTGTGATTCATCCAGCCATGCTGCCCTCATCACTCCTGGAAGTGGAAGTAAAACACGCCCACTGCTCTAGTACTTCACCGCTGCTTTCTGCTGCACTGCACTGACACCTGAGGCAACTAATTCATTCTGTTCCATGGTAGAGCCAGTGGCATGGGTAGTATAGCAACCTGCAACCATGCACCATCCAAAATTTATAAAGATGGGAATACCAAATAATAAGGAGACCTGGTGGCTGAGCCAAAATATTGTAAGTTCAATCCTGATGAGACACAAGGTTGACTCAGCCTTCTAACCGTCTGAGGTCAGTAAAGTGAGTACCCAGCATGTTTGGGGCAATATACTAATTACCTGTAAACTGCCCAGAGAGTGCACTAAGTGTTATTGCTAATTGGCTTGCTCTAAAACCATTGCAATCTGGATTTAATACCAAGCTCAATTTAATTTTGCCAGATCATGGACATTTGGTATACATTTTACATATTATTAACATGGTTGTGAGCTAAAACAAGCAAGGTTGTATTATGAAGGTTAGACCAGAGGTGCCCAAACTATGGCCCATGGGCCAGATCCAGCCCCTGATGCCAATTCATCCGGCCCACAAAGCCTTCATTGCTCCTGGAAGCAGAAGTAAAACACACCCATAAGGGCACATTTTACTTCCGCTTCCTGGAGCAAAGAGATCTTTGTGGGCTGGATGAATTGGCATTGGGGGCCAGATCCAGCCTGTGGGCCATAGTGACCAGCCCCCTGAACCATGTGACCAGCCCACGGCCCAAAATGTTTGGGCACCCCTGGGTTACATTAACTGCAGAGAGGGCAGAATTCCAAGAGGTAATGGGGACAGCTTGAATGGCTGCAGGATTTTAAGGTCACTTCCCACACAGGCAAACATTAATGCTGTGACTAGATGGATGCCGTCCAGGAATTTATAAATGTGATTCTCTTACATTTTGGCTTTCATCCAGCCTCTGAACAGTGCAATCGTAGCTGGAACATTCCCGTTCTTGGCTAAGTAATGGCTTGCTTTTTCTAGTTGACAGAGAGATTTGCTTCATGCATAGTTTGCTAGATGGGGTTAATCTGCAACCTGAGTAAGAAATACATGAATGTTTTCAAATAGTACGTATCTCACTAGACATAGGGTAGGTTATTAGTCTGTAAAATGCTGTCTGCCTTTAATGCCTTTTATTATAAATTGGGGTCTAATATCAGTTTTGCCTGGACAGAATAATTCATTCATTTTTTAAGAACTACCTCCTTCTGGCTATAAATGAAGAGCTTTATTTCACGCTCATAAACATGCTGTTCCAAAATATGTTGAGGCAGAAAGGGATGGTAGACAATGCATTGTTTCGAATGTTTGTGTGGGGAAAAATACTTGCCACATTCTTCCCTCTTAGTATCTCTGGTTTTAAAAGACTCGCAAGACTTGTTGTTTCCAGAGTAAAATATTTTGTAATTATTTGATGGAAATGTTTCTATTTCTAGTCCTCTTTAACTGTGACACATCAAACATTACAATGTTTAAATGTTTCATTTCTTGTGCTATTGTTTCAAGCTTACTTTGATTCATAGTCCTCACATTCCTTGTTCCAGTTGGAGTTCCCACTTGGGTTGGTGCACATCAATAGCTGGGTGTATGGGTTTAAATCCCAACAGCAAATGCAAGTGTTATTCATTACCCTTCCTTTGCTTTTCCCAGTTGCTGAGTGCCTTCTGACCTGAAAGTCTCATCTTCCAGCATATCTTCTTTCATTTTTTATTGTCTAGTACAGGGGTGTCCAAACTATAGCCTATGGGCCGGATCCAGCCCCCAGCACCAAATCATCTGGCCCACACCGCCCTCATCACTCCCAGAAGTGGAAGTAAAATGCGTTTTACTTCTACTTCCAGGAGCGACATTGGTGGTGCAGGCCGAATGAATTGGCATCATGGGCCAAGTCCGGCCTATGGACCGTAGTTTGGGCACCCCTGGTTTACGCAGAGAAAATGGCAGCTTAAAATCTATCACATCCTGTTGCAAAACATATCTGTTGTGAAACAGATTGCAAGGTGCATTTTGCTTCCACTTGCGGTGAACCACGTGACCAGCCCGCTGAACCACGTGACCAGCCCACAGCCCAAAAAGTTTGGGCACCCTGGTGGTCTAGTAATTACATGGTTTGTGAGGCATAAAATAGTCAGACGTGGTTTACCGCTAACTTCTTCTGTGGAGTATTAACAAGAATTATCTGTGAGATCCTTTGCCAGTGTCACCTTTCACTGCTGCTGCTGCTGCTGCTGGCCAGTAGTTCCCTTTCAGTAATGTCTCTGACTCATCATTGCATTTTCTATTTGATGCCTCATTTTCTGCTGATGCTACTTACTGTTCCTAAACAGGATGAGTGCATATCAGTCTGGTGATTCAGTTTTGGCCATTCCACTTCTGTGACCCTACTAGCAGACTAGACTTGTAACAAATTCTAGCCTTCTGATAGCAATGCATTTAAATCCTTTCACCAAACCCCTTCCTAGCTTTAGGAAGTAATACTTTTGCTTCCCCTTTCCTCAAGTGCTGTGATTCCTTAGGTTCTGACATAATGGAAAAATACTTAAATCTTATTAGCTATTCCTAATACCAGATTAGATGGCTGGATAGCTTGGTGGTTTAGGTATCTGGCTGTGGAAGCAGAGATTGGGAGTTCGCTTTCCCACTATGCTTCCAGGGAGAAGAGCCAACCTGTGTGACCCTTGGGCAAGTTGAGCAGCCTCATAGTGGTCACAGAATGGTGAATCACTTCTGAGTACTGTCTACCTACAAGACCCTGGAAAGAGTCACCATAACTAAGAATTGACTTGACAGCACACAATGACGATGATGAAAACGACTTGATTTCACCTCACCTCATGTCAAAGAGCACCCACATAAGAGTAATAAGAACACCAGTTTTTATGGCCAATTGCCAGATTTCTGTAGCAGCAACACCCACAATTGTCGGAGAACAGGCGTCGCTCAAGAGAGAGGTCCAGAAAGCCAAGAGAAAAAGATAAAGCTGAAAGGGATTAAGATATGCAGCACTAGATCACTGTAATAGCAGGGCAAGATTAATCCTTCAGATAAAACCACATCTTTAAAATGGAAGCAGATTGCTTAGTTTCTATACCAAATAGGATGGAAAACACTTTGCAGTGTTACTTTACCAAATCCCAACTTGTTATCTCTTAGGGCAGTGATGGCAAACCTTGGCACTCCATGTGTTCTTGAACTTCAATTCCCAGAAGCCTGAGTCAGCACTCCTGCTGAACAGGACTTCTGGGAATTGAAGTTCAAGAACAGCTGAAGTGCCAAGGTTCATCATCACTGTCTTAGGGGGTGGGAAGTGTGGTAAACGTTTGGTGCATTTCACCCAACATTACTTCATCTTTGGGGTTGAAACAAGGAACCCCTTGGCCATAAACACCTCACTGCTGGGACTACTTATTAATTTTCAGTCCCAAAGGTATTTTCGGTCTCTCAAATTACTCATGGAAGAGGGGATGTGGACAAAATTATGGCTGGGCAGCCACTCTCACAGCAGGTCAACATGCTCCATTTGCTCTTATTACTGATTACCTTCTGGATGTAGATGGGCTAAGGCTCAAATGCTTTCTTTCTCTGAAATACAAAAGGACAAAGGTTTCTCTGTGAAACCTTATAAACTGATTTTCTTGGAACCCAACTAAGCACTTAGCACTAAGCTGAGGTAAGGACCTTTTCTTGTGCATTTGGGCTATATTAAGCACACTCCTGATTATTTACACTCAGCATATCTTTATTATGCTGCAATATTTCCAAAACAAAATGGAGGGATCTTATCTTTGTGTCATTAGGACAAGAAAAGCTTTCTTGTAAAACTTTGGAAATATGCATATATCATCTAACTCCAAAAGACTAACTCATGAGATGGATAAATTTTTGCTATTAAGTCATTTCTAAAAACCAGAAATGTGCCAAATTGTCCAGATCAGTCAAAGCAGATCCCCCCCCCCCCCCCCGAAAGAAGCACGCTACGCAAGGGCTGCTGTGATTCTGCACTCAGTCAGTTATGTAGGGAGGAAATCACGTGGACAAACTTGCTCAAACCCATTCTGACTTTACATCTTCCTTAACTGGCTTGCATGCAGTTTAGTTTGTGCAGCCTGAGGATGTGGGTTGACACCCTGGGGTTAGGAGACAATGTGTTTGCAGGACTGGCCCTGCTGCTAGGCAGAATGCAGTGGTTATTTTAGGAAGCAGACGATAGTAGATAGTAGCAGTGATTTCTATAGTTCTAAGCTGTGAAAGACTAGTCTTTCCTTCTACTCAAGTGATGGTGAACCTTTTAGAGACTTTAGTGTATGAGAACCAAGACAATAGAAACAGCCGAAGGGTTGGCTTAACACATCTTTATTGCATGATGGTCCGGGGGAACATGTGGTAATGGTGGATGAACAGCTCAATATATACTGTGGCTATACATTTGAATGTGGCTCCTCGATAGCCCATTGGCTACTGTCTGCGTGACGTCATTCCCCGTCACGTCCTTCTTGTCCAGGTGAGGTGGTGGCGGGAATCTTCCCGCGCTGTAGTTGTTTGGGGAATTGGAACCATGTGAGCTGGGCGCTCGCTATTGCCCCTAGTGGTCACTAGCTCGTGCCCTGATACAGAAGGTTACAGTGTTACAGCTGATGGTTATTATATCCACTCATTCGAGTGTTACATTACTTAAAGGTATACTATTCCAGACACAACATCCCTCCCCCCTAGGATGAGACGAAGTCTTTCATCCAATATGGTTTATTACAAACGCGTTTTGGGCGCAAGGCTGGCTGGCTTGTCCCGGGGGCGCTATCACTTCTGTGTTCCCTGGTCTCTTGTCCTGCAATGGGAGAGGGAGACTCGTTAACGACTTGCCGCGGCTCCACGGCTTTTGGGGTAGGGGTAAACTCCATTGTGGGAAAACCGGGGGCACTGGGGGCTAACGAAAAACCACGCTTCTCGCCTGGATGTGGGGGGACCACTCCGAAACACCCCCCCGGTTTTGTAACTCAAACTCAAAATCATCTACTGGGGTGTCTGTGGGGGTATCCCTCACGATATCTATGGGGACAAACTTATTCCCTTCCCCCCTTGGTGGGGACCACTGGCCCCCCTCTCCTCCCCCTTGGGCTGAACGGGTGGGGGAGAACCCTAACGTTGAATCCTGTTCTGCGCTGTCCGCGCTCTGGTTTCCGGAGACCCGGCGCCGGAGTTGGTCTGCGTGCCGCCTCCAGAGTAGACCTGTGCTGGTCTCTACGCAATACAACACAGGACCCGTCTGCCCAATGAGTACGCCCGGAACCCAGGCTGGCCCTGCACTAGCGTAGTTTCTGCAATGAACCGGGGCGCCTATTTCGAAACTCTTCGTGCCCGCTAAACCGATGTTCCTCCCAGTGTCCTCCACCCTCGTAGGGTCTAGCCTGGTCAGTATCGTAGTCAGCTTTCTGCGCATTAGGAGCTCCACGGGCGAGTATCCTGACGCTAGGGGGGTCACCCTGTATCCCAGCAAAAACTGACACAACTGCAGGTTTAAATCCCCGGGGCCTATGCGCCTCAGCGCGTCTTTGGTGGTACGCACGAGGCGTTCTACCTGGCCATTCGTCGCCGGGTGGAAAGGTGATGTGCCGGATGGCGTTGATGTCGGTGAATGCCCTGAATTCGGCGGACGTGAAACAACTAGCGTTATCGCTAACAAGGGTGTCGGGTATACCGAACGTGCTGAACACCCTGCGCAATTGTTTAATTGTTGCGGCTGAGGAGGTGTTCGCAACTGGGATAACCTCCAACCACTTGGAGTAAGCATCCACTATGAGGAGAAAAAGCGATCCTCTGAAAGGGCCCGCAAAGTCAATGTGTACACAGGACCACGGCCCCTTTGCCGCATCCCATTCCCTGTGCGGAAGTCGAGCCTCTTCGGGCCGGGAGCTTTGGCAACTCTCGCAAGTGCCCACCATGTGCTTGATATCGGCGTCCAACTGGGGCCACCAGAAGTAGCTCCTGGCCAATGCCTTGGAGCGGACAATTCCAGGGTGGCTGACGTGCAGCAGCTTAAGCACCCTAGCTCTCAGGGATTCAGGGACGATTACCCGCTGGCCCCACAGGAGGCACCCCCTCTCCAAGGACAGTTCTAGTTTTTTCCTAAAAAATGGGGCAAACTCCGCCGCCGGGGAGGACGTTGGCCTCCCTTTCTGCACCCAAGAACTGACCAGGACCAACGTCTTGTCCTTGCCTGTCGCCTTGGCGATCTCTGCAGGCATTATGGGGGTGAATCTAAGACCTCTATCATGAGCACTTGGTGGTCTTGTTCCACCTCACACACGTGGCTGCTAGTGTGGGGGAGGGGTGACCTCGACAGGGTGTCCGCATGGCTTATGTCCTTTCCAGGGCGATACACCAGCGCGTTCTGGTACGCGTTTAAAAAAATGGCCCACCTGAGCATCCTAGGGGACAGAATCTGTGGCGTGGGCTTGTCTGCAGTAAAAATGCCTAGCAGGGGCTTGTGGTCAGTCACTATGGTGAAGGGGCGGCCATAGAGGAAGTCGTGGAACTTTTTCGTCCCAGCAATTATCGCTAACGCCTCCCTGTCTGTCTGTGCATAGTTGCGCTCTGCCTTAGACAGGGACCTGGAGTAGAATGCCACCGGGGCCTCCCGCCCGTTTTCCAATACGTGGCACAGAACCACCCCCACCCCCACTGGGGATGCATCACATATCAGAACCACTGGTCTCTTGGGGTCAAAATGGGTTAATATGGCGTCTGAGGACAAGAGTTGTTTCAGCTCATTGAATGCCCTCTCCTGGCTCTCGCCCCATTTCCACGCCTCGTCCTTTTTTAGTAACTTATGAAGTGGCTCTGCTACCGATGCCTTCTGAGGCAGGAAGGAATGGTAGAAGTTTAAGAGCCCCAGGAACGACTGCAATTCGGGCTTGGAGGTGGGCCGAGGAGCATTTTGAACGGCGGCCACCTTTGATTTGGAGGGTTTGATGCCTGCAGGGGTTACCCGGAAGCCCAAGAACTCGACCTCTTTTGCGAAGAAGACGCATTTGTCTTTCCGCAGCCTCAACCCCGCCTTTTCGAATACCGTCAGTACTTTGTCTAGCCTCTCCGCCAATTCTGACTCACTCCCCCCGTTATCAACACGTCATCAAAGTATGGTAAGACCCCCTCCAGACCCTTTAAGAGGCGTTCCACGAGCGATTGGAAGATGCCTGGCGCCGAGTTCACGCCAAACTGTAGGCGCGTTACCTGGAACGCCCCCTTATGAGTGACTATCATCTGCGCAGCAGCTGCAGCTGGGGTTACCGAGAGCTGCTGGTATGTCTGCGCCCGGTCAAGCTTTGCAAAACACTTTCCCCCATGTGACCTGGCCAACAGGTGGCTGACTACCAGCACCGGATATGCATTTGGGCGTATCGCCTTATTAATGGTACATTTGTAATCAGCGTATATTCGAACCTCCCCGTTGGCCTTCAGCGCTGTTACAATCGGAGTTTCCCACTCCGCGGAATCAACAGGAACAAGGATCCCCTGGCCCACCAATTTGTCCAGTTCCGCCTCTATCTTGTCCTTGAGTGCAAAAGGCACTCTGCGCGGTTTGAGTCTTATTGGGCGGACCTCCGGGTCCAGGTCGAATGCAACTGGGGGTCCCTTGAATTTTCCGAGTCCCTTCTTGAACACTTCGGGATGTGCGTCACACACCTCCTGTATTGGGTCAGTCCCAACGGCATGCACCCCCCCCAATGAACAAACCCAGGGGCTTAAACCATTGAGTCCCGAGGAGGCAACAACTCCCCCCCTTGAGAACAACCAGGGGAAGTTCTGCGGCGCGTTGCTTGTAT
Organism: Bradypodion ventrale; assembly: GCA_035047345.1. Taxonomy (NCBI): domain Eukaryota; kingdom Metazoa; phylum Chordata; class Lepidosauria; order Squamata; family Chamaeleonidae; genus Bradypodion; species Bradypodion ventrale. The sequence goes on along the minus strand of JAWDJE010000001.1, from coordinate 66,154,132 downwards.
TGGACCTTGAATTTCCCAACCCCCAACACCGGAATGCTATTTCCCTGCACGTCCCGCAGCGTAGACCTCAGTGCTCTGAGCTTGGGCCGCACGTTGGGGGAAATTCCCAAAAACTCCCTCTGGGAAATGATTGAATATGAGGAACCCGAGTCTATCTCCATCTTAACGGGGGCCCCTTGCACCAGTACCTCAACAAAATAACGGGGGTGTCCTAAGGACATGCTGTGGACTGCGGTGTCGTCGTCGCTGTCGTCGGAGATGTGGCCCACGCCGTCCTGCTTCCTCGAGGGCCGGACGCCTTCCTGGATCCTCGGTGAGCGGTCTGTCGAGCTTTTCTGGTCTCTGCACTGCCGTCTGCAAACCTTGGCTATGTGCCCTCGACGCCCACAGTTGTGGGACTCGGCCTTCCGGAACGGGCACTTGATGCGGTCATGGGCCGCCCCGCAGCCGTCGCAGTGTCGGCCATCCTTCCGCACCTTCCGGATGTCCTCGTCCTCGCTGCTCTCCGTGGAGGAGTGCAGCGCCCGCCTGGCCGCTTGCACCGAGCCCGCTGCCTTGTCGGGTTGTGGGGGCCTTGCTCTGAACCCCTTAACCCCAGCTCTCGTGGCTTCTGCCGCCTGCACCTCCTTCACGACCTCATGCAGTGTCGGGGGCGGCTCCTGGTTCATCAGCTTTCGCTGGACCTCCTCGTCCCACAGGCCGCACAGCATGTGGTCCCTGAGGGCGATTTCCAGGTTCTCCCATTTGCATGGGCCGGCGGCCAACCGGAGCGCCGCTGCAAAGGCAGCCACAGACTCACCAGGCGCCTGGACTCTCTTCCAGAATGCGTCCCGAGCCGAAAACATCGAAACCGAGGGCTGGAAATGGTCGCGCATTGCTTTCAGGAGCTGCTTGACCGGCACTTCGTTCACCTTCTTCGGAGACACCAGGTCCAGCAATACCTTCATGGCGGGGAATCCGAGCATCCGGATGAGAATGGCCCTCTTCTTCCCCTCGTCTGAGATATCGGACACCATCAGTGTGCTTTGGAAGTCCATCTCAAAGAGCTCCCATTCTTCCGGTTTGTTGATGTTGAAACCGGCCTGCGTTGTCTTGATTCCATGGGGATCCATTATCCCACCTTCGTCGCCAATTTAGTGTATGAGAACCAAGACAATAGAAACAGCCGAAGGGTTGGCTTAACACATCTTTATTGCATGATGGTCCGGGGGAACATGTGGTAATGGTGGATGAACAGCTCAATATATACTGTGGCTATACATTTGAATGTGGCTCCTCGATAGCCCATTGGCTACTGTCTGCGTGACGTCATTCCCCGTCACACCCTTCTTGTCCAGGTGAGGTGGTGGCGGGAATCTTCCCGCGCTGTAGTTGTTTGGGGAATTGGAACCATGTGAGCTGGGCGCTCGCTATTGCCCCTAGTGGTCACTAGCTCGCGCCCTGATACAGAAGGTTACAGTGTTACAGCTGATGGTTATTATATCCACTCATTCGAGTGTTACATTACTTAAAGGTATACTATTCCAGACACAACAGAGACCGAGTGCCACCCGCTTTACCCCAGACAGGGGAGGGAGGAAGCGCTCCCATTGGGCTGCTGGGTAGAGGGGTGTGGTGAACTCTGTGCTGGGGGGAAGGAGGAAGCGGTCCCATTGGGTTGCTGGGTAAAGGGGTGAGGCAAACACTGTGCTGGGGCAACAGCTGGCAGAGAGGGCTCTAAGTGCCCTCTGGCATGCATGCCATAGGTTTTCCACCACTGCTCTATTCCATATGAGGCATTTAATTGTGTCTTGTTTTGCAATTGGATTATAACTGCAAGGTTCCTGGAAGGTACATGACAAGCTTACTTTTTAGTCTGTTTGCCAAGGCATGTCTGGCTGATAAAATTTTGCTGCTGGAGGGGGGGAAATGTTAATTGCAGAGACTATCCATGTCCATTAAGTTGACCTTTATTTAAAATTAGAAAACAAATATATAAGATATATTGAGACTGTTGGATTGGGGCCGCGGGGCGGCCGTGAGGTCCCGGAGGAGACTGGTCAAGGAACGACACGAGGCAAGATGGAGCGAAGACCAGTGGTTTATTGAGGGAAAAACATCATCATATATAGGAATTCAAGGCAGCGTGTGATAGAATCGTCATCTGACAGAAAATCATATCACCCATTTACCCGGGTTAATTGGGAATCTCTCTTGGGGAAGTTAATTAACTAGTCCAAACACTGACAGGGGAAGTCCATTGTTCGTGGCTTACACCAGGGTAAACATGGCCACTATTTGCACTCAGGCTTGGGCTGATCTGTAAGTGTGTAATTGCCTAATGACTAACGGAGGTTAGCGATTCAGCTTCCCTCAGCAGAACTGCCGGTCAGGTCAGATGTGGGTGAATCAATCCTATCATTATTAATCCGCTCCCCAATTTCCATACTGGCAGGGGCCAGTGACCAGGAGCCTTCCTCGACCGGTGTAACCTCTGCCAGGGGCCGTTTATGCCAATTGTGCTCGCGGATCCCGCACTCCCCCTTTTTCTGTTATTTTTGGACCTGACAGACGGCCCTGCGCAAGAGGGGCATCAGCTGATGTGGGGGGATGACGTTTCGGGGTTCCCTCCATGGGGGACATCTCGATAGCAGTGAGGGAATACATTGCACGAAACAACACACGGTTGTGCCCAGTATTATCACCCCCACGATTTCTTTGAGCGTCGTCTGGAGCCATCCCCATGGGAGCCACGACCACAACGAATCCCACCACCCCCATGAAGTATCCTCCTTGATATTCTTGACTAAGGTGTGGAGGTCCGTGAGCTGGCTCTGTACTTTACGGGTATTGTCTGTGAGATTAAAGCAACACATGCTGTGAACAGATTCGCAACCCAAATGATGTAACAACAGAAGGTAGTCGATAGCTGCTCGATTGTCTAGTATGGCATGGCGAAGTTCCGCCTGCTCCTGGTTGAGCAGCGCTATCGCTGAGGAGGTATGGTTAATGGCTTTTGCTAATCCGCAAGCCAATTGACCAATTCTCCGAGCGTTGCCGACGGCTAAGCCTGGCACGCCAAGTATGCTGACTGCCAACGAGACGTACTCAGCTGGACTCAGAACCCTAATGTTGCTATCACAAGAGCTGTCTAACTTGGTGGCACGAGTGCGCCGTATAGGTACGGAAACATTTGTGCTTGGAACAATCATATCCCTAGAGGGGAGTAACAATGTCAAGCGACTGATACAACATATGGAATCTGATACATTTGCGGGAATGTAATTCCAAGTGTACTGATTGCATGTAAAGAACCAACCTGAAGGTAGGGTAACATGAGCATACATTGAACCAAGTGTCTCTGGGTTATTACAAGTCCAGTTGCTGCTGCCAGTGTCGAGGCAGCAGCGCCGAATCCGGCCGACTGCGGAGCAGCCGGTCATTCGAGCACAAGTAGAGTTCGGGCTGACCGCCACTCGAGGGGTGTGGAGAGTGGCTGCATCAGCCGGCAAAGTCATGGTCAGCTGCATTCCCCAGCGAGCGTTTGCTGAGAAACTTGTAGGGAGAAACGGACCGAAAATCCGCTTCACCAGACAGTCGCCATCCCTGGTGTGCGTGTCTGGAGTGTGGCACACGGGGATGAGACAGGTGCTCAGAACTGAGGCAGAACCGATGTCCTGCTTCAGGCAAAAATCGGACTGGTTGACGAGACCCGCCAACCTTTCCCATAGGTTGTAGTGCATCCGGGCAGAGAGGTCTCCGCCTGGCATCAGATCGCTGGCCTTCAGTGATGCTGCCTGAACGCCTCCCCCCGCAAGTAGGGAGAGGGTCAGGATGATGGTGACTGCCATGGTGTTGGTGGTGATCAGGGAAAAAACTGCAGACACGACGTTCTCCGGCGTTGGTTCCCAGTCCTCGCGCCGGATGACGTCCTCGGCCTCACGGCAAAGGGTCTTGACCATCCCCCAGGTGACCTTCGGCTCCGTCTGCTGTCGCCGCTTCTTCCGTCGGGTCCCCTCGGTCAGGGTGAGGTCCTCCATCTCCGGGATCGGACTCGGGTCGGTCTGGGTCCACGCCATGTGGCTCCAAGTGAGGCTTGACGCACCGAGCTGGAATCCAGATGACACCTGTAGGAGACATAACTGCAGCATACCCTCTTCCCCAGGTTACGAGTGGCGCCGGGCCCCTCCAGGAAGGGTCCGGTGGCACTCGGTAACGAACCAGCGGCCGCGGAAGAGCTTCCAAGCGGCGGAAGTGTTTCTCCTGCGGTGTGCAATCCGAAAAAACATTAAGGTGATTGTAGGTGAACAACACCTTGTTCAGACAATGCTGTGCCTGACCCTGTGACTTGGGGAGGGCTGGTGGCTCCCCCCTTTCTGTTTGTTTGTCAATGTAGGAATTGAGTGTCCGATTGACTCGTTCCACAATCGCTTGCCCCTGCGGATTGTATGGAACGCCAAAGGTATGTTTGATATCCCAGGTGGCCATGAAGTCGGCCAGCTGCCTAGAGCTGTAGGCCGGGGCGTTATCGGTTTTCACGTGCCGTGGTTTGCCCATTGCCGCGAAGCAGGCTAGGAGGTGCTGCTCCACGTGGGAAGCTGTCTCCCCTTTTTGCGCTGTCGCCCAAACGAATTGTGAAAAAGTATCAATGCAAACGTGCATGTACTGCCATCTGCCAAACTGTGGGACATGTGTGACGTCCATTTGCCACACCTGGTTAGCCTCTGTCCCTCGTGGGTTGACCCCCCACGAGGGCCCCCCCGGCGCCCCTGCACAATGCTGGCAAGAGCGAACTATGCCTTGGGCTTGAGAAAGTGGCAGGTTAAACTGTCTGGTGAGCGCTTTGGCATTCTGATGAAAGAATGCATGACTCTGAATTGGAGTAGTGAAAACACCTAACACTGACCATTGCTGAATTTCCTTTGCGGCCGCATCCGCTCTGCTATTGCCCGCGGAAATCAGACCCGGTAGGTCCTGGTGACTTCGGATGTGAGCGATATAGAGTGCTTCCGTGCAGTTTCGCAAGTGAAATTGAGCTGTGAGGAACAAACTCAGGAAATTTTTGTCTATCGCGGGAGTGATGTAGGCTCCCGGTAGACTGTGAAGCAAATTCCTAACGTACTGACTGTCAGTAATGATGTTGAGGCGCTCTTTGGCGAAGGTGCGCAAGGCAAGGTTCACTGCTGCCAACTCTGCCCGCTGCGCGGACTTTTGTGGAAGAGTTAGCAGCGTGCGCCAAGCCTGGCCCTCCTGCCAAGTTAAGACACCGTATGTGCGACCCCCATCAGTAAAGACTGTCCTGGCCCCCTGAAGTGGAACCAGCGAGAGCAATTCGTACAAGCTGACTGTCTGCATTTGAAGCGAGACGAGTCTGGGGTCCTTTGGCAAATGGTATGCCAAGCATCCGGTGAATCCCTCCAAGGCAATTGGAAGCGAGTCACCGAGCTGCATCAGCTGCTGAACTTGCTCCTTGGTGAATGGGATCACGATTTTTGCTAAGTCGTGCCCTGAAATGTCCCTAGCTCTCAGCCTTCCACGGTAGACCACCGCGGAGACCAACTCTTGGGGGGGAACGATGTTTCGGGAAGAGGTGTTCGGTAAGTACACCCATTCCACGATACTCGCTCCTCTCTCGGAGTCCACTCCTAGGGCTCCGGTGAACATGGATCCGGCCTGAACGATGTACAAGTTCAGGATCGGGGCATATGGACCCGGAGCAATCCTGTCCACCCACCTTTGGCTGAGAATTTGGTTGACTTTCTCGAGAGCCAAGCGTGCCTCTCGCGGAATTTGTATCCGGTCTGCCGGCTGCTTACCTAACGTTAGCAGCGAGAAGAGCGGTTTCAAAAGATCAGTATCCAATCTGAAATACGGTCTGGCCCAATTAATGTTACCCAAAACTTGCTGTAATTCTACCAAGGTGACTGAGTCTTTTAAGTTGATTTGGGGCAAAACGGGTGCTGCGAAAGAACGGAGAAGCCGATGACCCAAGTATGAGAAGGGCTCGGTTCTCTGCACTTTCTCTGGGGCAATGAGTAACCCTTTATCCCCCAGGCTGGCCTGGAGGTCTTTAAACATTTCGCTGCCGAGTTGCGGCGCTGCGACCAAGATATCATCCATGAAATGGCATACTAGAGCTGTGGGGTGAAGGTTTCGAAACTTTGCCAGTGCGTTGTGAACATAAATTTGGCACAGGGTGGGCGAATTGAGCATCCCCTGTGGCAAATATTTCCACGCTTAACGCTGCGTGGGCTCACTGTGGTTCACAACCGGCACCGTAAAGGCGAACCTTTCCTGATCCCTGGGATCTAAGGGAATGGTGTAAAAGCAATCCTTGAGGTCTACGACCAGGATCTCCCAACCCGCGGGGATCATATTTGGATTCGGAATGCCGCATTGGAGTGGACCCATTGGCTGTATACATTTATTGATCTCTCTGAGATCGTGGAGGAGTCGCCACTTCCCCGACTTTTTCTTGATGACAAAAATGGGCGAATTCCAATGACTAGTGGACTGCTCTATATGTCCTGCGTCTAGCTGTTCTTTAACCAGTTGTTTTAGGGCGACTAACTTCTCCCCCACTACCGGCCATTGTTCCACCCAGACTGGCGTGTTGGTAAGCCATTTAAGTGGCAGCGCCATTACCCGAAGGTAAGAGTGGCACGGTATTGCTGTAAAATGTCTTGCCCCCAAAGGTTGATGTGCACGTCCAGAATGTGCGGCTGAATGACCGCTGTGCCGTCAGCCTTAGGGATCGTGACTTCCACCCACTCCTGGCTCCTAAACGCTTCTTGGATGCCGCCTACCCCACACACATCAGAGACCGGCTCAATGGCCCACTCTCGTGGCCACTGGCTTCGGCTGACCACGCTGACGTCAGCTCTGGTATCCAGCAACTCTGAGAACGATTTTTTATTCAAAAATACCTCAATAACTGGTTGCTGTTTCCATTCTATGTTGGTCTCCACTGTCGCTAAGACCTGGTATCCTTGCACTGCCTCACTTGCGCTCGAGCGGTCTTCTGACCCGGACCCTGAGCTGTCCCTGAGCCTTCCCTGGCTATCTGCTGGCGAGTTACAAGGAACCATAATCAATTGCGGTAGCGTGTCTCCCTTGTGAATGGTTTGGGGTAGGTGCGTCCAGAGTTGAACTTGGAGAACACCTGAAAAATTGGAGTCAATGACTCCCGGAATTACAAGAATTCCGCATGCTCCTGCTACACTACGAGGCAAAACTAAGCCTATGAAGCCTTTGGGCAGGGGTCCCATGTACTGGGAATCCACCAGATAGACTGTGCCTGGCAAGTCGCATGTAACGTCCGCCTGGCAAGTCAATTCTAGCCCTTGGGGCTGGCCTGCGCCTTCGCAATGTCCGGAATGTGATTGGAATCTAATCCAGCTCTGGCTCGCCCAGAGCGAGGGAAGCCTCTGTTTGGACCGGGGCCAGAGACGTGACCGCGTTCCGGTTTCCCGAATTCGGACAGAATCTGGACCAATGGAATCCTTTATTACACTTCAGACACGGGGTGGTTGGAGCCTTGGAACGGCCAGAATGTTGTCCGCCGCTCTTGGATCGGCACTCCCTAGCGAAGTGACCGACCTTGCCACAATTGTGACATGCCCCTTGGTTTTTGTTCTTGGGTTTCCTACCCCCTTGCACCGCCGCTGCCAGCAGACCCATTTTGTAAGAGTCCGTGCCAACGTCGGCGCAAGCTCTAATCATGTCAGCGAGAGTCAAGTCGGGACGGTTGCCCAGTGACTGCAAGATCTTACGGCAGTCGAGATTGGCGTTGTCTTTAGCCAATTTCATCATGAGCTCTTGTTGGGCTTGCTCATTATCGATCTGTCTACTAATCTCTTCCTCTAAGTGATTGATAAAGTCCATGTAGGACTCCTGGGCGCCCTGTTTGACTGCGGTGTAGTTTTTGGCCGCTTTGCCAGTTGCTGGGACCTTGAGAAAAGCCCTGAAGGCCGTCTCAGCTGACAACTGAAGGGTGGCGAGCGGCAGGGCGGTCTGCGCATCGATGGATTCGAAGGCACCTGAACCATATAACTGGTCAGGAATTATTGCCCCACCCATCCTGGCAGCCCTTGCCTGAGCCTCGAGGCGATACTCGCTGTCCCATAACAAATACTGGCTGGGTTGAGCATCATCCGCATGATGGCTTTCCAGTCGTGCGGGATGAACATCGTGTTCTCGCACACTTGCTGAAGCGTGCCCCTAGTGAAACGACTCTGTAGTCCTGTCTCTGAAATGGCCTTCCGTATAGCCATGAGGAGCTTATACGGGACTGGTGAATGAACTATCTGCTGCTGCCCTGTGAGGGCATCTACCTCCAAGCGAATTGGACAAATCTGACTAAGCTCAGCTAGCTCTTCTGCTGGCAATTCCCCCTTCCTGATCTCTTCCTCAACTGTGCGCTGAAGGGCACTCTTGGTAGTTCGGGAACCTGTAGCTATCAGAGAAGCGCCAGCGCTCCCCATTCCATGCATTCCACCGGTGACGTCTGCAGCTGTCACCGAGGGAAAGCTCCCTACACTACTCTGCTTAAACTGAAATGACGGATAGAGCGCCGTGGGCGCCGATGGCTCTGCTGACGCTGGGGGTTCTTTGGCCTCTACCCGGACTGGGTCTACCTCTGCTAAAAGTTTCCTACATTTGCTCCATGTGCGAATTACGCCTTCTGGGGCTTTCGGGGGTTGCTGAATGCAGACTCCTATCTGATCCCAGAGCTGAAGGGATAACGTACCTACTTCTGGGTAAAGCAGGCAATGTTCCCTCAAGAACACCAAAAGCCGCGCTAGTTCTCCACTGTGAAAGCTTATCTGATATACCCTGGCCAGGATTTTGAATTCATCCTCATGAATTCTTTGACTAGCGGACGGACGTTGCCGCTGAGGACAAGTCCCCATATTACCTGCCGGGTCCTTTGAAGTCTCCTTCTCGGGACGATTCGACGCGTCTGATGTTCAGGCAATAGGTTTTGCGTGACGAATCTCTGGGTAGAGCTTGGAGCGTGGCCTGCCGCCACGGGCCCTCGGTGGCCTCTGCGCTGTCAGGGGTTCACAGCCGACCCTGAGCGGAATGCGTTTCTCCGTGCAGGGGCCGTGGGGCGGCCGTGAGGTCCCGGAGGAGACTGGTCAAGGAACGACACGAGGCAAGATGGAGCGAAGACCAGTGGTTTATTGAGGGAAAAACATCATCATATATAGGAATCCAAGGCAGCGTGTGATAGAATCGTCATCTGACAGAAAATCATATCACCCATTTACCCGGGTTAATTGGGAATCTCTCTTGGGGAAGTTAATTAACTAGGCCAAACACTGACAGGGGAAGTCCATTGTTCGTGGCTTACACCAGGGTAAACATGGTCACTATTTGCACTCAGGCTTGGGCTGATCTGTAAGTGTGTAATTGCCTAATGACTAACGGAGGTTAGCAATTCAGCTTCCCTCAGCAGAACTGCCGGTCAGGTCAGATGTGGGTGAATCAATCCTATGATTATTAATCCGCTCCCCAATTTCCATACTGGCAGGGGCCAGTGACCAGGAGCCTTCCTCGACCGGTGTAACCTCTGCCAGGGGCCGTTTATGCCAATTGTGCTCGCGGATCCCGCATTGAGACAGGGAACAGGATAACTCATTGCACTAAAGCCCTTGTGTAGGTGGGTGTGCCCAGGGGTCATGCCTTGGTATTGATTTCTGGGGCCCCAAATTAGTGTCAGGTGGCCTCAGCACTCCAGCCAAGGACAACAGCTCCTCACACCCCTCACACTTTTCCTGCACCAAAGCTAGAGCGCACAAAAGAGATAGGCAAAAAAAAAAAAACAGTCAAGGTCTAAATGAAACTGTCCTTAATTTCCAGTAGCTGTTCCTAGCAACTGCTGTCCATCTACCCCAGACAACTGAGGGCCCACGGTCACTGGACAGAGCATCCCAGAATAGCCCAATAAATGCCATGGCACCCAGCTGTGGTTGGGAAACAAAACAGTCCAATCTGGCCAGCCAAAACAGGAGATGGAATAAACATTGGATTTACAAAAACTCCCCTCCTGATGTCCTGCAGACCAATGGGATTTGGGGTGCAGTATCACTGGGCTGCTCATGTGCCTAACTACAGTCCATCCTTTGGTGTGCTCCTCCATGCACAGATGTTCTCCAACAGTCTATCCTCAACTTTGATGATTATCACCAAGGTTAGAGATGGAACCAAGGGAGATAAGGAGGTGACATACCGGTGTTCAGGCAATGTTACATCTTCAAGGCCAACTATGCTCTTTTTAGCTCCTTTTACTGAAAGATTTACTGTAACTCCTTCGGGCATGTTTTTCACATCCCTATAATTAAGGAAAGTGACACAATGTATTAGATATCTGAGTGCTTCCCCCAGAGATTTGGAGCTAAAGGGTTATCTCTATGTTGTTGAAATCTGCATCTCTTTCACCTTTTCATTATGTCCCTAGGGAGCTGGGAAGGGGTTGAATAAGTGTGTGAAGCTGGTGATAGAGTGGGCACAGGCATTTGAGATGGAGTGCAAGAATTCACCTTTGCTCAATCACCATCTTCTCTTGCAACTCTTACTGCTCCTACTTGCTATGGACTACCTATCTCAAACCCCACGTTAATAGTCACTTTGAAAGCACAGAAAAAGAAAATACAAAGCAAAATAAAACCAGGTGGCCTTTATACAGTATACAACCCAAAGGCAAGGGTAGATGATACCTTTATTAGACCACTAATTTTTATTTTATTTTTTTGCAAAATCATACTGTACAGGTCTGTCAGGCGGGGCACAACTGAGCTGTAGATGGTACAAGAGAAAAAAGGGAGTTCCAAAAAAAATTATAGCGGATATTCTTGCCACCCTGTCTCTTAAAAGAGGGTTTCAAAATCCTGGACCAAGTCAGGAGTCTACGTTTCTACTTTCACCTCTGGTGGCCATTGATTGAATTGTTTCTCCCAACTTACTGGACAAAAGAATGCCAGGTATTCAGTACTCAGATGCCAAATACCTAGCACTTCTTTCTTTAGTGGATTGAGAGAAACAATTCAATCAATGGGCACCACAAGTGACATTTGAAACCTTGAGTCCTGACTTTTGTAGTCCACATTTTGAAGCTAACAAATGGGAGTCTCCCAGTACTACCAACCAAGTCAAAAATATGACACTCAAACAATGAACACATAAAACTTAATATCGCCCTTGGGTAGTGTGAGTCTGTGGTAGTCTGTCACAGCTGACATTTATCCCCAAAAAGGCTAATTTCAGTGTGAAATCAGATAATCTTTTCCAATCATGTCAGAATTCACCTGAATATCAAAATATGAATTTCACTCCAAGTGAATTTTGTCCATGTAGTTGCCTCCGTAATATTTCTGTATGTAACACACATGTGTAACTGCATGCATCCACTTGCACACTGCACTATATAGCTCCCTAACAGAAACAACACAGGTGCAACTCTTGCAGCTAAAATGATTGTATACCCCTGTGTTAAAGCAGGGGTTCCCAACCTTTAAAAGCCAGGGGCCAGGTCACGCTCTCTGTCAGCTTTGAGGGCCGGATGGCCATTTTAACCTGACAGAATGATGGGGGTGGCCATTTTGTCCCAACAGTTTCAAAGGGGCAGCCATTTTTGTTTCTTGAATGCCCTTGGAGGGGTGGTGGGACATATGAAATGGCGGCCAAGGGCCTTAGGTTAGGAGCCCCTGTATTAAAGAAACAGCTTATATCTTAAGGAGACTCTGAGGCAATCTTAAAGATGAGGAGCTACATCCAATCTGATATGCCCTCTGCATTCTTATAAGAATTAGTAAACCAATTGTTTCAATTAAACATTCTGACCACGTGCAGCTGATATGCTTTGCTGAGTTTTGGTGTGGAAGAAAAACCCTTCTTTTTTAGATCTGCACTGAAACTATGTAAAGTATTTTTCAAGAAGCCAACGAATCATCCTGTGCTTTCATTCAATTGCATCATACAAACTCATGACCAATTAGAAGTGAAGAGAATGGCTTTTACTTCCTGCTCTGGTAAATACATTGAATTTGAGCTAAGCCAAAGATCTGGGAGCTGGGAGACACCTGAACCAGAAGAGACTGCAGGAATGATATCAATATCAGAAACAACTATACATAGCCAGTGCTTATACAGAGAGTGTATTGGATGCAGTGAAAGAGAAGTATCTGACCATTCAAGTCCTGAAGTAGTAATAAAATGATGGCAGAAGGAAATGTAATACTTGAAGATCAGATTCTGTAGAAACTGTGACCATTATCTGTACTGTATCCACAATTCCCTAGCAACAGCTGATACAGCAAAAACATGCAAATCATCCCCAGGATTCAACACCACCTTTCATAACTGACATTGTAGGGCAGTGATAGCGAACCTTTTAGAGACCAAGTGCCCAAACTCAACAGGCTGCCATCCGCACCACAGAGGGGTGGGGCAAATTCTGTGCTGGGGAGAGGAAGGAAGCGTTCCCATTGGTCAGAGGGGCAGGGTGAACTCTGTGCTGGGGTGACAGTGCATGTGCCCACAGAGAGGGCTCTGAGTGCCCCCTCTGGCACACATGCCATAGGTTTGCCACCACTGTTGTAGAGCATGTCTGATGGCTTGCAGACCAGGAACAAGAATCAATGCTTTAATTAGTGCAATTAATTAGTGCTCATCTCTGTTTATAGCCAAGGAGCCAGTACTGTTTATGTCTGCAAACATTTCCATGGACATGTGGCAGGCATAACTAAACACCAGAGTGAATAGAATGCTGTTTACCTTAAAGTGTTACCTATTTATCTACTTGCAATTTCTTGCTTTCAAACTGCTAGGTTGGCATGAGCTGGGAAAGAGACAGAAGCTCACTCCATTGTGCAGCACTCGGGTCTCAAACTGCTGACCTGCTGACCTTCTAGTCACCAAGTTAAGCATCTTAATCATTAAGCCACTGAAGTAGCACACAAAGTAGAGTATCTACTTTTGGGCCAAAGTCCCTCAATTGTGAAGTTTGCTCTCAACACATTGAAGGTCCTGAGAGCAGTAGCATACCCTGGAACCTATGTGCCTATTGTTACATCTGTTGTGTTTATTATTCTCTAAGACATAATTCCGAATTGGGCTGGCAAGTACACTCCATTGGCCAATGGCATGAGTTGTAAAATCGTCTCTTTAAATCTCAGGTGAGTGAGCAATACATTTCCAAGATGGATTTATGGCAAAACTACTCACAACAAATGTAGGTTGCCACTAAAAATAGCACCACTGTGTCAAGTTCTACTCTTCCCTTCCTTAAGAAACACTGTAATCCAACTTCTAAATATTAATGCTATATTCTCGCTCCACTAAAACATGAATACAGTAAAACCTTGCATAAAGAGCACCTTGCTTAAAGACTAACTCACTTAAAGAGCAGAATTGTCTCTGAATGGTTGCCTTACTAAAAACTTGCTTCACAACTAACAACTATATCAAGGTTTGCAATCCCCACCACCACCAGAAGTCACAATTGGTCACTTACAATGGTGTTTTCACTTAAAGAACAAACTCACTTAAAGAGCAATCCCATGGACCGCATTATGTTCTTTAAGTGAGTTACCACTGTATTCTGCTCTCAGGTGAGTCATCATCAGCCTCAGCTTCAACCTTCCCCCATAATTACTTGGGAATGTAATGATCCCAGGTCTCAACTCCTCCACTGGGGGTCTCGCAGCCACCTTCACCTTTTGCTTGTCCTACCTGTGCTGATGTTCACCTCATCGGCTGTAATTGATTGCATTTATATAGAGAATATGCTGGTGATGGGTCATTGTCCTTTAATACATTGTTTAATTTATTTTAATTTTAATTTTGGATTTATGCGCCGCCCACTCATGCGGCGCATAAATGTCTCACATTGTTAGACAAATAGGTCTTTCTGCCTGAATGTTGGACAGCATGCCAGATTAGCATATCACTGAGGGAAATCAACCAGTACACATTTATAAGAATTCTTTGAAATGGAAAAAAGTCATTTGAACTGTCTTCTGTTGAGAACGCTGGAAATTCAACAGGCATGAAGACTCTGCTTCCTTCTTGTTTCTTCATTCAATTTCAAACATGCACAAAAACAACAAAAGTCCAGACATTATAACCATCACTTTCATATATCCAATTCCTTGATTTCCTGACAGGGCACGATTAAAATAGTACTACTAACCTGAAAAGGCTTTTATGAGGATTACCCATGTAATACAATCGTAAGTATTATTTTTATGGATTTTATCCAGAAGAGGACAACTTGTGGCCCATCCGATGCGACCCACAATTCCAATTTTTCTTTGCCATTAGTCTACTGGGTCAACTGGAATTGCATTTCTACAATGTTTGAAAGGACACAGGTTGTCCACCTCTCAGTGTATCCAGCTATAATGAAAAATACATTGGTTCCTACTAAGGAAGACATCTTGTTTTTGCCTGATACCCTCTCTTAACACAGCACTCTAAGCTATATCTATTTTGCAAATCAGGTATTTATCCTGGCAAAGTATATGTTGTGTTCTAAAGCATGTGCCTTTAAACAATGTACCTATCCATGTGTATCCAATATAACCTTTTCCATGTGTAACATTGTAACCTCAGCTGCATCTCTGTAACCCTAATAGGACGCGAGCTAGTGACCACTAGATGGCAATAGCGAGCGTCCAAGCTCATTGGTCCAAGACTCACCTAAGAGCAACAGCGCGGGAAGATTCCCGCCATCACCTTCACCTGGACAAGAAGGGCGTGACCTGAAATGACATCACGCGGACAGTAGCCAATAGACTGTCAAGGAGCCACATTCAAATGTATAGCCACTGTATATATTGAGCTGTTCGTCCGCCATTACCACATGTTCCCTCTGACCAGCATGTAATAAAGTTGTGTTAAGCCAGCTCTTCGGCTGTCCTGGTGTCTTTGGTCCAATACACTAAATTGGCGACGAAGGTGGGATAATGGCTGCCCACGGGACCAAGACATACGCCGGTTTCGACATCAAGAAACCGCAAGACTGGGAACTTTTCGAAATGGACTTCCAAGGCGCGCTGGTGGAGTTCGAGGTGATGGACGAGGCAAAGAAGAGAGCCATCCTCACCAGAATGCTCGGGCACGACGCCAAGAGGGTATTGATTGACCTCATCGCACCCAAAAAGGCGGCTGAATTCAAGGCGAAAGAGCTCCTGAAGGTGTTGCGAGACCATTTCCGGCCCTCGGTAGCGATGTTTCCCGCTCGGAGTGCGTTTTGGAGGCGAGTCCAAGCGCCTGGTGAGTCGGTTGCCACCTTCGTAGCGGCCCTGCGTCTGGCTGCCGGCCCATGCAAATGGGAGAACTTGGAAGTCACCCTCAGGGACTGCGTGCTATGCGGCCTGAAGGATGCCGAAATCCAGCGCACGCTGATGAATCAGGAGCCGCCCCCCACATTGCAGGAGGTCCTGAAAGCGGCACAGGCCGCGGAAGCCACGAAGGCCGGGGTACAGGAGCTCCAGGACTGGCGCCCGAAGGCCGACAAAACAGAGAGTTCGGTGCACGCAGCCCGGCGAATTTCAAAATCGTCCGCCGAAAACAGCGACGACAAGGACGTCCGGAGGGTCCGGAAGGAGGGCCGGCGCTGCGACGGCTGTGGAGCGGCTCACGACCGCGCCAGGTGTCCTTTCAGAAAAGCCGAGTGCCACAACTGTGGACGACGCGGGCACATCGCCAAAGTATGCAGACAACGGCGCAAGGACCGGGGGAGCTCGCCCGGCCGCGCGGCGAGGCCAGACCGCTCAACGAGAATCAAGGATGGCGCCCGGCCCACGAGGAAGCAGGACGGCGTGGGCCGCATCTCCGACGACAGCGACGACGACGCTCCAGTTTTCAGCGTGTCCTTGGGACACCCCCGCTACTTTGTTGAGGTACTGGTGCAAGGGGCCCCTGTTAGGATGGAGATTGACTCTGGCTCCTCATATTGCCTCATTTCCCAGAGGGAGTTTTTGAGAATTGCCCCCCGCGTACGGCCCAAGCTCAAAGCGTTGAGGTCCACGCTTCGGGACGTGCAAGGGAACAGTATCCCGGTGTTGGGGGTTGGGAAATTCCAGGTCCAGTATAAGCGGCACGCCGTGGAACTCCCCCTAGTCGTTCTCAAGGGGGGTAATTGCAGCCTCCTCAGGACTCAATGGTTCCAGCCCCTGGGTCTGTTCATTGGGGGGGTGCACGCCGTTGGGACTGATCCAATACAGAGGGTGTGCGACGCGCACCCTGAAGTCTTCAAAAAGGGACTTGGGAAATTCAATGGACCCCCAGTAACTTTCGACCTGGACCCGGAGGTCCGCCCAATAAGACTCAAACCGCGCAGAGTGCCTTTTGCACTAAAGGACAAAATAGAGGCGGAACTGGACAAATTAGTGGGCCAGGGGATTCTTGTTCCTGTTGATTCTGCGGAGTGGGAAACTCCAATTGTCACGGCATTGAAGGCAAATGGGGAGGTTCGCATTTGCGCCGATTATAAGTGCACCATTAATAAGGCAATCCGCCCTAATGCGTATCCGGTGCCGGTGGTCAGCCACTTGCTAGCCAGGTTACATGGGGGAAAGTGTTTCGCTAAGCTCGACCTGGCACAGGCTTATCAGCAACTCATGGTAACCCCTGCCGCAGCTGCTGCACAGACCATAGTCACGCATAAGGGGGCATTCCAGGTGACGCGCCTACAATTCGGCGTGAACTCGGCGCCTGGAATTTTCCAGTCGCTCGTGGAACGCCTCCTCAAAGGGCTGGACGGCGTTTTGCCATATTTTGATGATGTTTTGATAACGGGGGGGAGTGAGGTTGAGTTGGCTGAAAGGCTAAACAAGGTCCTGGAGGCATTCGAACAGGCGGGGTTGAGGTTGCGAAAGGACAAATGCGTCTTCTTCGCGAAGGAGGTTGAGTTCTTAGGGTTCCGAGTATCACCCGAGGGGATCAAACCTTCCAAATCCAAGGTGGCCGCCATCAAGAAAGCCCCTCGCCCCACCTCCAAGCCCGAGTTGCAGTCGTTCCTAGGGCTCTTAAATTTCTACCACTCCTTCCTTCCTCGGAAGGCTGCGGTGGCTGAGCCGCTTCACAAGTTGCTCAAGAAAGATGTGGCATGGAAGTGGGGCGATGACCAGGAGAGAGCATTCACGGAACTGAAACAACTCCTGGCGTCAGACGCCATTCTGACCCATTTCAACCCCAAACGGCCGGTGGTACTGATCTGTGATGCATCCCCGGTGGGGGTGGGGGCAGTGTTATGCCACGTGTTGGAAAACGGGAGGGAGGCCCCAATAGCGTTTTACTCCAGGTCCCTGTCCCAAGCGGAGAGGAATTACGCCCAGACAGACAGGGAAGCGCTGGCGATAATTGCAGGGACCAAAAAATTTCACGATTTTCTATATGGCCGCCCCTTCACCATCGTGACCGACCACAAGCCCCTACTAGGCATTTTCACCGCAGATAAGCCCACGCCACAGATCCTGTCCCCAAGGATGCTTAGGTGGGCCATTTTTCTCAACGCCTACCAGCACGCGTTGGTGTACCGGCCCGGGAGAGAAATCAGCCATGCGGACGCCCTGTCAAGGTCCCCCCTCCCCCAGACACACAGCCACGTGGGCGGGGAGGAGCCGGACCGCCAGGTGTTCATGATAGAAGTCTTAGATTCGCCCCCATAGTACCCGCCGATATCGCTAAAGCGACAAGCAGAGACAAGACGTTGGCGGCGGTTAGCTCCTGGGTACAGAAAGGGTGGCCAGCGTCTTCCCCAGCGGAAGAATTCGCTCCGTTTTTCAGGAAAAAGTTGGAGCTGTCCCTAGAGAGGGGATGTCTCTTGTGGGGGCAGTGGGTGGTGATCCCCACATCCCTTCGGCCACGGGTGCTTAAACTGCTGCACGTCAGCCACCCCGGAATCGTGCGCTCCAAAGCGCTGGCCCGTAGTTACTTTTGGTGGCCCCAGTTAGACGCCGACATCGAGCACATGGTCGGCACTTGTGAGAGTTGCCAATGCTCCAGACCAGAGGAGGCCCGTCTTCCCCACAGGGAGTGGGACGCGGCTAAGGGGCCGTGGTCCCGGATACACATAGATTTCGCGGGCCCGTTCCGAGGAACTCTGTTTCTCCTTGTTGTGGACGCTTTCTCCAAGTGGTTGGAGGTCATCCCAGTCACGAGCACCTCCTCGGCCGCGACAATAAAGCAATTGCGGAGAATTTTTTCCACGTTCGGCATACCCGACACTCTAATTAGCGATAACGCTAGTTGCTTCACGTCCGCTGAGTTCAGGGCATTCACAGAGATTAACGCCATCCGGCACATCACCTCCGCCCCTTTCCATCCGGCCACCAATGGCCAAGTGGAGCGCCTCGTCCGCACCACGAAGGACGCGCTGCGGCGCATGGGCCCCGGGGACCTCAACCTGCAAGTGTGTCAGTTTCTGCTAGGGTACAGGGTGACCCCGTTGGCGTCAGGATACTCCCCCGCGGAGCTCTTAATGCGCAGGAAACTGACCACCATCCTCACTAGGCTAGACCCCACGAGAGTAGAAGACAAGGGGAGGAACATCGGGCTAGAGGCCACAAAGAGTTTCAGCGTGGGCGCCCCCGTGCATTGCAGGAACTACGCCAGCGCAGGGCCAGCCTGGGTGCCGGGTTTGTCGTGGAGCAGACCGGTCCCGTATCATACCGTGTGGAGACCAGCACGGGTCTACTGTGGCGGCGACATGCGGACCAGCTCCGGAGCCGGGTCCCAGAGAGGCAGGGCTCGGAAAGCACAGACAGGGATTCAGCGTTAGGGTTCTCCCCCACCCGTTTAGCCCAAGAGGGAGGAGAGGGAGGTCATGCGTCCCCACCGAGGGGGGAGGAAAAGGAATTTGTCCTCATAGATACCCCGCGGGATCACCCAGCAGAGTTTGATTTTGAGTTTCAGAGCCGGGGGGGGGGGGTTTCGGAGTGGTCCCCCACCCATCCAAGCGAGAAGAGGGGTTTTACGTTAGCCCCTGGTGCCCCCGGTTTGCCCACAACGGAATCTACCATTTCCTCTAAAGCTGCAAAACCGCAGCAAGCCACTAACAAGTCTCCCTCTCCCATTACAGGACAAGGGTCCAGGGAACAAGGAAGCAGTAGCGGCCCCCGGGGGGGGCCAACCCACATCGCGGCCCAAACGCGAGTGCAAGAAACCATCTTGGTTAAGAGACTTCGTCTCATCCTAGGGGGGAGGGATGTTGTGTTCTAAAGCATGTGCCTTTAAACAATGTACCTATCCATGTGTATCCAATATAACCTTTTCCATGTGTAACATTGTAACCTCAGCTGCATCTCTGTAACCCTAATAGGACACGAGCTAGTGACCACTAGATGGCAATAGCGAGCGTCCAAGCTCATTGGTCCAAGACTCACCTAAGAGCAACAGCGCAGGAAGATTCCCGCCATCACCTTCACCTGGACAAGAAGGGCGTGACCTGAAATGACGTCACGCGGACAGTAGCCAATAGACTGTCAAGGAGCCACATTCAAATGTATAGCCACTGTATATATTGAGCTGTTCGTCCGCCATTACCACATGTTCCCTCTGACCAGCATGTAATAAAGTTGTGTTAAGCCAGCTCTTCGGCTGTCCTGGTGTCTTTGGTCCAATACACTAAAGTATAGAAATCAGGTACTGAGATTTTGGCTATTAAAGAAAGAAAATATTCTGGGATCTAGTAATTAGGAGATGAAAAATAAGAGGCATATAGCTGCCTTTCCCTCATAAGTGACAATGGCAACAACTTTGAAGTAGGAGGAAGGAACTAGAGCAGGGGTGTACAAACTATGGCCCATGGGCCAGATCCAGCCTGTGCCGCCTACACTGCTCCCGTTAGTGGAAGTAAAATGCACATGTGTGGGTGCATAATGTGCCTGTGCATATACATAAGGCTGCCATAAATGACCCGCAGCTGTCATAAACATGTTTACGACAGCCATGTGTCATTTACAGTAGCATTATGCGCGTGCATGGGTGCATTACACACCCAAGCATGTATGTTTTACTTCCACTTCTGGGTGGAAGGAACCACATGACTAGCATACTCACTCAAACACGTGACCGGCCCATGGCCCGAAAAGTTTGGGCACCCCTGAACTAGAGTGTAGGGATCACAATCTATACATCAGTAAACAAGCAGTTGTTTAGAAAACACAGAAGTAGGTAAAATGCTTAGATCTTCCTTCATTGTCTTGTCCTGGTTCAGGTTACTTTTGTAGGTATTAGTGTTCTAGTTCCAACAACTTATTTCAGAAGGCTGTTCTAGAGCAGTTTGGAGAAGAGATTGGACGAATTAGGCAAAAATGGGAATAGGTGAAAGTGTAATGCTTCACTTTATGCAAGCTGAAGAGCTTCCAACAGAGCTGGTAACTACATCACCCTAAAACTCGGAATTTGCTCCACTGAGAGCCTTGTTGGGGTACAGGGGCTTGAATGGTCTAAATAGTCAGCATTGCCCATCACTTGCCAATGATGTTAGGCCAGGACTAAGACTCACCAATGTGTCCTCCGTCAGATCCCTTGTGCAAGGTGAAAGTGGAGGGAACACATCATTGTCCGCCTAGCTCACGGGTGACATGATATTCAAAGGGCTAAAAATCTGCACTTAAATGGACTTGATTTCCCAGGTGCATTTTCATGTGCAGAATGTCATTGTGGAGGTGTCTACAATTGTGTGGACTCTTTGCTGGATAATGACAGGTCAAATTTGAAAGGTTTTTGCTGCCTGCACACCACAAGGGGCTGAACTGAATTCATCTCTGTGTTTTTGATTCCAAAATGATTTTTTTCTGTGTTGTTGGAGACCTTGAACATTTTTCACATTGAAAAGATTTTACATGTACAAACACCAAGCAGCCTTGCACTATACCATTGTACCTGGGTTGATTTGGTTTAAATGCCGTCAGAGAGTCAGAGCCATCCAATCTCCACTTACCGCACTGCCAATATGCAACATATAGACACACTCACTCACCCACTGTCATTCTGTTGACCAAGTCAGGGACTCTCTCCAAATGCCTGCTCCCACTCAAGTAAAGAAAATGGAGCAACCCTGCCTGGAGAGCAAGAATTGGATTCTTCTTCCTGACATTTTTTTTCACCTTTTCTCCTCAACTTGCTCCAAGCAGGAGGAAGAGGAAGAGGAGCCAGAAGTGAGCTTTTTCTCAGAGCTGGGAAGGAAGGCGCTTGCAGCTCCTCAAGAGGCTGTAAAAAGCAGGCAGCACAAGATCTCTGTCTGGCGGGTGTATTTGTGCATATATACACTTGAGGAGTGGCTCAAGTGTTTAAGATGCTGACTGGAAGGTGGCAGGTCAGCAGTTCGAGACCCGAATACTGCACGACAGAATGAGCTCCCATCTCTGTCCCAGCTCCTGCCAACCTAGCAGTTCGAAAGCAAGAAATTTTATTTATTTATTTATTTAAAACATTTCTATCCCGCTTCCCAAACTCAAAAGTGACCCGAAGCGGCTCAACAACATAAGATAAAAATAAAGACAATAAAAATAGTTTAACATGCCCATTTAAAATCCCATTTAAAACCATCTAAAAGATCCCCACCCACCCAACACTGTTAAAAAAAAAGGAATAGGACAAAACCCAATATTGGCTAAATAAGCCAGCGGGACTGGGAAGTTGATGCATCCATGCCCCATACCTGCTGGCATAGCCATGTTTTCAGTTGTTTCCTAAATGGGAGCAGCTCTGTCTGGAGGCGTAGTTCGAATGGTAAGAGGTTCCAGAGGGCCAGGGCTGACATGGAGAAGGCCCCCCTCCTAGTCCCTGCAAGATGGGCTTCTTTTGCTGAAGGGACCATAACCGAGCCCCTCCGGTCTGACCTTGTAGCACGGGTCTGACCCCTTGGGGAGTTGCGGTCTCTAAGGTAACCTGATCCATTGCCATGAAGGGCTTTAAAGGTCAAAACCAGCACCTTGAATTGCACCCGGAGGCACACTGGCAACCAGTGCAGCTCCCAAAGTAGTGGTGAGGCACGGGCATAGCGCCCCCGCCCCAGCCGCATTCTGGACCAGCTGAAGCCTCCGAATGGTCACCAAGGGCAGCCCCATGTAGAGTGCATTACAATAATCCAATCTGGAGGTGACCAGAGTGTGACTGACCATGAGCAAGGAATCCCAGTCCAGGACCAGGCGTAATTGGTAGATGACACAAAGCTGCGCAAAGGCCCTCCTAGCCACGGCTGCCACCTGCTCTTCGAGCAATTGCAAGTAGATAAATACGGACTGTCATGATCTTGCTCTGACAAGCCTCATTTTCAGGCCTCTGTTAGTTTCTGACAAGCTTTGTCTGTTCAAGGTCAAAGCTCTCTATGCAGCAAGAAATACCTTTTCCCCGTCTCTGCACTCAGCTCAAGTCAGCTGACACCTCAGAGCCTCATCTCTGCATACAGCACTCTAAAGCTTCTAGAAGGCCTCCAAATAAGGAGACTTCCTATTAGACCATCAAATTCTTAAGGGAGGGGAAGCTGCTCATTTTCTCTATAAAAAGAGGCATCTTTCCTCTGTTCTTCGGTCCTCTGGCTGGAGGCAACCCTGCTTCGTCAGCTGGACTCATATTTCCTGGGGGAAATGAAACACCCAAATCCCTGGATGCGCCCTTTCCAGGGCTATTCCATGTGGACCTCATCTAACTAACTATTTTCTTTATATTCAGTTTCTGTTCTTTTTCAGATGCTATGCAATGCCTAAATGAAATGCATATTGGAAAATAAAGGTCTTTGAGAGTTTTTACTACTTCAAGTGTTGATGTCTATTTATCAGGCTACCCAAGTACTATAGCTCTCTGCTTTAACACACTACTAAACCAAAGGTAACCACATACTCTGTGTAACCAGCAGGTGAGAGATCATTGGGCTGACCTGGGGTTCAGGACTGAGAGTTGACAAATGGCTGTTGAGGGAGTGTGCGAAAAAATGGCAAATGGAACAGCCTATTGATCACAACCAGCCTCTTTGAACCCATGACGCACAGTCATGCCCCAGACAGGGACCATTCTGGTGGGACAGTAAACAGTGTTCCATGCACTCTGGTGTCTAGGCATGCCTGACATATGTCCACAGAAACGTCTGCAGATGCAGACAGCACTGGCTCTTAAACTATGATGAGCTATGATGAGCAATGAACCTAAGAGTCAGATACAACTGGCTTTTGAGCAAGGAAGACCTTTACACACATACATGCACGTGTGCACATAGGATGCCTAATGTGTATGTGCACACAAGGTGTCTACCAGGTGTGGTTGTGGATGTATGAAGAGGATGACCATACTCAAGGCACTTCTCAATTGGTGCATACCTGTCAACTATCCTGTTTTTCCCGGGAAAACCCCTTATTTTTACCCCTCTTCCCCCCTACTGTTTTATTAATTTCCTCGTAGTTTCCCTTATTTTTTTAAAAATATCCTAACCGGAGCCCTCACAGGCGAAGCTGCAGTATTTTTTTCTGGCCACCAGAGGTTGCTGTGTGGCAGGCTTTTTGCTTGTGGAAGGAGAGAGAGAGAAGGTGGGGGCAGGGCGTTCTGTAGTTTGTCTTTCCCTTTCCTGCCAGCCACATGGTCCTGGAGGCTTCATTTTGGCTGCTGGGAGCAGGAGTCTACTCTAGGTGAGCGATATATTTCATATATGCAGGGGCAACCTCATGCTTTATTGAGTTGTTTCTGCCCTGCCTCCTGGCAGGAGGATTTCATTTCTAGAGTTTTAGAGTTAACTTGGGAGGGGGGGGTGTTGCTTGATCACTATATGAGAGAGAGGGAGAGGAATTAATCCCTTGCTCCTCCACCCTAATTGGGGGGAGTGTTGCCTGATCACTACATGAGAGAGAGAGGGGGGGGGTCCCTTGCTTGAAAGCCAGTCGTATCCAACTCTAGGGTTCAGTGCTCATCTCTGTTTCAAAGCAGAAGAGCCAGCGTTGTCTGCATCTGCAGACATTTCCGTGGTCATGTGGCAGGCATGACTAGACACCAGAGCGCACAGACGCTGTTACCTTCCCACCAAAGTGGTCCCTATTTATCTACTTGCAATTTCTTGCTTTCAAACTGCTAGAATGGCAGGAGCTGGGACAAAGACAGGAGCTCATTCCGTCCTGCAGTATTCGGGAATCGAACTGCTGAACTTCTGCCTCCCAGTCAGCATCTTAGTCACTTAAGCCACTGAGTAAACAAGAAAGAAAACAAAACAAAAGTCCCCCAAGAAGATGGGGAAAGGGTTCTTTGGCCCACACAGCTTTGTGCCCATTGCATCTACAATACCATCTAGCCATCTTATTTTTGGCCACCCCCTTCTTTTGTCCTCCACCTTTCCCAGCATCAAGGCCTTCTCAAGTGAATCCTCTCTTCTCATTTGATGTCCAAAGTACTTTAGTGTCATCTTTACTATTTGACCTTTAATGAGCAGTCATGGTTGATTTCTTCTAGGACCGACCTATTTCTAACATCACATTTCAAAGGCATCTATTTTTCTGTGCTCAGCTTTCCTAATGGTCCAGCTCTCACACCCATACATTACCACCGGGAATACCATTGCTTTGACTATGCAATTTTTTGTTTACAAGGTGATGCCTCTACTTTTAACTATGTTCCCCAGGTTTCTCATAGCTTGTTTCCCAAGCATCAGTTGTCTTTTTATTTCATGGCTGCAATCACCATCTGCAGCGATCTTTGATCCTAAGAAAGTAAAATCTGCCAGTCATATCCAACTCTAGGGTGCAGTGCTCATCTCCATTTACAGCCAAAGAGCCAGTGCTGTCTGTGTTTGCAGACATTTTCATGTGCATGTGGCAGGCATGACTAGAGCCCAGCAAGTCACATGGCTATATTTGGCCATGCCCACAGATTTGGCCACACCCACTGAGGGGTGTGGCCAAAATTTTCCTTATTTTCAAATCCAAAAGTTGACAGGTATGAATTGGTGGTTGATGGGTGGTGACAACAGTGGTGTGGAAACAGGAATCTCTGAAGAATGGAATCACTAATTGCAATTTCATTCAATTCTCTTCATAATGAGTCAACCCACAGTATAGCTGAATCATCCCAATTTGACTTTCCAGTTTCGTCATACACAGAGGTAGGAGTAGGGAATGTGGTGGTTTAGTGGTTAAGATGCTGAACTTGACGACTGGAAGGTCAGCAGGTCAAGACCTGAGTGCTGCACAATGGAGTGAGCGCCCATCTTCTGTCATTGCTTCTGCCAACCTAGCAGTTCGAAAGCAAGAAATTGCAAGTAGACAAATAGGTACTGCTTCGGTGGGAAGGTGATAGCATTCTGTGCACTCTAGTGTCCAGCCATGCCTGCCACGTGCCAGTGGAAACATCTGCAGAGGCAAACAGAGTTGGTTATTTGGCTGTAAATAAAGATGAGCACCAAACCCTAGAGTAAGATGCGACTGGCTGTCGAGTGAGGGTGACCTTTACTTTTACCCAGAGGTAGAGGTGAGAGCAACCTCTGGAGGTTATGTCTGCTCAGTAGCTTGTAAGTTTACATCCTGGCCACCTACCCCAAATATTTGTTTCCTTTTACAAAACAAAGTACTACAGAAACCACTTCACATCCTCTACAATTTAAAATGAAACACAAATTGTGGAGACTGTGAGGGGAAGGTTCCTGGGAGGTCTAAGGGCAGCAAAATTGACTCCCACTCCAAAAGGGACTGTTTGAGGCAAATTTTTTAAAAATAATTTTGTATGTGGTGCAGGCAGCTCCCGGGGGACTAAAAGCCACATTGGGGCCCTGGAGACAAATGCAATCCACAGGGTGTCCTTTGCTTGTTCTCTGCACTAATGTGAACCTACTAGTGGATGCAATCATACATGCAAATATTTTAATTACAGTGCAATGCATAAGGGGAGCAGAGGTTTCTGTTTTAATTTTTGTTGCAGAGGACTGTTGTCGCAGTCATAAATAAAGACCTGGGCAAATACAGTTATTAAAAATGCAATAATGGCTAATGTATCCAGTTTCCTGGGACATTTTAAATCCTGGAAGAAGCTCCATCCTATATAGTGCTAAACCTCTTACAAATAAAATATCCATCCAAAATTACTGTATACAGCTGGCACCTGTGGTTCATGTGCTGCTGAATAAAATATTTAATCCTGAGCGAAAATTGTGCTTTGTCAGCCAAAGGTACTCATAAGAATTTCCCCAAAGGCTTAGCAATATACTTGCTAATGGGAGATTAATCTTTTAGAAGCAGAAGTTGGGTATGCAGTCAGCATGTCATATGCTATACAGCCCATGAGCATTCAAAATGGAAAGGAGGTTTATATAGAGCTTTGCAGGGTTTTAAAATAATTTTTTAAAAGATTTGTTTTTTCAAAAGGCTATGTTGCTCAGCTATCAAACAAGCTAATAAAATATAGTCAAATTTCATTTAAATAGCACTTCTGATAAGTAATATAAAATTCTGAAACTCCAAGCAGTATTTATGAGGCTTTTATTGATTTCAATTTTGCTTTCTATGGGACTCCTATTAATTTTATTTACTGATTGAAACAAACCTACAAAACAAATGTAAGCTAATTTTAAAAATTACTCTTTAACTTCTGGACACTGTATTTCTCTAAGGAGGAAGGACAAGGGGCATCTAAAGGATCATGGCTAACACCCTTAGTAAATTATTATTCCTTAAGCAAAGCCAGTTCAACTGATGAACATCTGATGACAGTTTGTACTGTAGATATGCTTCATCATATGAAACCATCATATTGGGCGGAGGAGGAACTCTGATTCCCAATGATCATGAAGATGAAGAGGCCATTCCAGATGGACTGGCTGTGAAGGTGCACCTTGTCCATATCCTCAGGGCTGCGGCAGTCCATTTTAGTACTGGTGTTAAATCCTGTATGTCTCATTTCATATGTGCCGCAGGAGATGGCTCCGTGATCATAGTGTGTGGTCATTTCATGGCAAGCTTGGATCCACCTTAAACAAATTCATGCCAATGGCATTTTTCCTGCTTCAGGATAAAATGCATTCTTGGATATGAGTTGCAGCCAATAATGACAACTATTATGATACTTTATGTACTTGAGACATGGACTGTATGTCAATGCATCCAAGAAAACTCAGTCATTTTCATCTTGCCCATCTTCAGAGAATTCTCAACATAAAATGACAGCATTAAGTCATTCAACCAAAATGTATCTTCTATGGAAGACCTGTTGCAGATGCTTGATTGCACGGTAGACAAAAGAAACGATTCAAGGATATACTGAAGAGAACACTGAAAAATTACCATCAAACAGGGCACTGTGTGGTCTTGGTTTTCCTTATTTCTGAGGGGTTGGACACAGCTGGTGTGGTTGGAGAGTGAGAGGTCAAGTCCTAGGCCCCTAAAACATGGGGTGCCTCAGGGCTCAGTACTCTCTCCTCTCCTATTTAACATCTACATGAAGCCGCTGGGTGAGATCATCCATTCCCATGGGATGCGGTACCATCAGTCCGCGGATGATACTCAGTTGTACATCTCGGCCCGTGTGGACCCCAGTGATGCAGTCAAAGTCCTTTCCAGATGTCTGGAGGCTGTTGTGGCCAACGGGCTACAACTGAATCCCAGCAAGACCGAGTGGCTGTGGATAAGGGGCCCTGTGCTATCCCGGGAACTACCATCTTTGGTTCTGGATTGGGCTATTTTGCCCCAGACTGACCCAGTGCACAACTTGGGGGTCCTCCTGGATTCGCGGCTGCTGCTAGAAGAACAGGTGGCGGCTGTGGCCAGGAGGGCTTTTTCCCAACTTCAGGTGATTTGCCAGTTGCGCCCACTCCTGGACCGGGACTCCTTGCTCATGGTCACCCACACTCTGGTGACCTCCAGACTAGACTACTGTAATGCACTCTACATGGAGCTGCCCTTGACTACCATTCGGAGGCTGCAGCTGGTCCAGAATGCTGTGGCCTGGGTGGTGATGGGGTGTGGATGTTATGCCATGCCTCACCACTGCTTCGGGAGCTGCACTGGTTACCAGTTTGCCTGCGGCTGCAATTCAAGATGCTGGTTTTGACCTTTAAAGCCCTACATGGTAGTGGGCCAGGTTACCTAAGAGACCGCATCGCCCTAAGGATGTCTGCCCATCCAACCAGAGCAGATTGGAGGGGCTCTCTAGTTGTCCCATCAGCCAGTGGGACTCGCCTCTCTGGCATAAGGAGGATGGCCTTCTCCGTGTCCGCACCGGCCCTCTGAAACCTCCTGCCAACAGAACTGGGCCTCCGGATGGAGTTGCTGCCCTTCAGAAAATAACAGAAAAAAACCTGGCTGGCAGGCCAAGTGTGGGGTGCAGGTGGAAGGGTGACCTCCGTTTGGGTGGTTGGTATAGAGGATTATTCCTTCCCTCATGGTCCCTTCGGTCCCTGCACCCTTTTTAGGGGGTGGGTCCTTAATCTGTTTTTATCTGTTTTTATCTAGGATTGTGAACTGCCCTGAGTTGGCCTAGGTCGAGTGGGCGGTATAGAAATCCAACAATTAAATTAAATTAAACAAGGGGATAAAAAGTGTGAAAGGAAAAGAATCAAGGACACATAATGGAAGAGAGAAGAGAGAAAGCACAAATGTAACTTTTTGAGAGTCCAGCAAGCCTAGGAGCAACTAAACTCCTGCCATTGCTTCCATATCTTCTAAGTTCATATTGGGCAAGTTAGTCTCCTGCATGTCCATTAGTGTGCTACTGTTCAGCCTTAACTACTTACTTCTCACTTCCTCCGCCCCCAATGGAAATGGTCATCTTCCAAAATGAAGGATGAACCAAGAGCAAGAACAAGAACAAGACCAGCAGCACCAACAGCATCAAACAACAACTACAACATGAAAGCTGCAATTCAAGGAACTAGTGTAAACAGCGAATGTCAACTCTACCAAGAGAAACATTAAAATGAGTCACATGTCATATGTGAATGATCTATGAATCTATGAAATGAGACATGCAGGATTTAACACTGGGACTATAATGGACTGCCACAGCCTTGAGGATATTGACAAGGTGCACCTTCACAGCCAGTCCATCTGGCATGGCCTCTTCCACCTTCATGACTATTGGGAATCAGAATAGTGAAGTGGTTCCTCCTCTGCTCATTTGGCAAACTTAACATATATGCTGATATTAATAACAGAGAGGGGAAAATGACCATCAAGGCATATATGACATTTCTAAATTCACCAATGCATCATCCATGTACTGAGGCACACTTTAAAATTAATTTAACAATTTACTAATGCTTCGTGAACACCAAGTACAAAATCCAGATATAGACAAACTAAAATTGACAGCATGGAAAATTTGTCCTCCTTAGAAATTTTTCTACAGGCTTCCAGAAAGCCATCCACTTGGTGTTCCTATGCTTACAATATATGTAAATGGAAGAAATTTCTACAATTTCCAGATTCTATTCAAGGTCAAGCTCAACCAGTGGAATTTCACATAATGCTTAGATTTCTTCTACATTTGAAGGAATCTAAATTAGTGAATCCTT
This sequence comes from Bradypodion ventrale, assembly GCA_035047345.1. Classification (NCBI taxonomy): domain Eukaryota; kingdom Metazoa; phylum Chordata; class Lepidosauria; order Squamata; family Chamaeleonidae; genus Bradypodion; species Bradypodion ventrale. The sequence goes on along the minus strand of JAWDJE010000001.1, from coordinate 66,124,659 downwards.
TGTTAAAGGTCTGCCTTGCAAACTGTTGTGTTCTAAGGGTTTTACCTTCCACATGGATTACAATGTATCCGAACCAATGTAACCTTGCCTTTAGCAACAATGTAACCTTCAGCTGTATCATATGAACCCTGCAATAGGACGCGAGCTAATGACCACCAGCTGGCAGCAGCGAGCGTCCAAGCTCTCTTGGTCCGAACTCATCAAAGGCAACAGCGCGGGAAGCTTTCCCGCCACCACCTACACCTGGACAAGAAGGGCGTGACCCGCAATGACGTCACGCAGACAGTAGCCAATGGGCTACCATGGCACCACGTTCAAATGTATTACCACTGTATATAAAGAGCTATCGATCCGCCATTACCTCATGTTCCCTCTGTCCACGATGCAATAAACCTGAGTTAACCCAGCCCGAGGCTGTGTCCTGTGTCTTGGTTTTCATACACTAAATTGGCGACGAGGATGGGATAATGGATCCCCAAGGAGCAGCCAGGGCACAGAGCGGGTTCAACATCACCAAACCGCAAGACTGGGAGCTGTTTGAGATGGACTTCCATGCGGCGCTGGTGGAGCTCAAAGTCAAGGAAGACGATGAGGAGACGAAGAGGGCCATCCTCACCAGAATGCTCGGGATGGACACCAAGCGGACGCTGGTGGGCATCATCACCCCGAAGAAGGTGAGCGAATTTAAGGCGGACGACATCATGAAGCTGCTACGGGAGCGCTTCCGACCCGCGAGGGCGATGTTTCCCGCTCGGAGCGCGTTTTGGAGGCGAGTCCAAGCGCCGGACGAGTCGGTTGAGGCATTCGTGGCCGCCCTGAGGGTAGCCGCCGTCCCCTGTAAATGGGGCAATATCCAAGAAATGGCCCTCAGGGACGGCGTGCTGTGCGGCCTGAAAGACAAGGAGGTGCAGCGCAGTTTGATGAACAAGGAGCCGCCACCCACGCTGGCAGAGGTCGTTGAGGCCGCAGAAGCCGCAGAGTCCACGAATGCCGGAGTGGACGAGATGCACCAGTGGCGTGAGTGGCGTCCCAGAGCCGGCAAAGCGGAAAAACCGGTGCACGCGACTCGACGGGCCTCAAAATCATCCTCGGAAGGCAGCGACGGCGAAGAAGTCCAGAAGGTCCGAAAGGGGGGGCGCCGCTGCGATGGCTGCGGAGCGGCCCACGAGCGCGCGAGGTGCCCATTTAGAAAGGCCGAATGTTACACCTGCGGCCGGCGGGGGCACATCGCCAGGGCATGCAGAAAACGGAAAGAGGGCCGGAGGCAGTCATCAGACCGTTCGATCAGGCCGGACCGTCCAGCGAGGCCCAAAGATGGCGTCCAGACCACGAAGAAGCAGGACGGCGTGGGCCGCGTCTCGGACGGCAGCGAGGACGACGCCCCAGTGTTCAGCGTGTCCGCGGGACAGTCCCATTACTTTGTTGAGGTACAAGTACAAGGGGCCCCTATCAGGATGGAAATTGACTCGGGGTCCTCCTATTCTATAATTCCCCAGAGGGAGTTTTTGAAAATCGACCCCCACGTGCGGCCCAAACTTAAAGCATTGAGGTCCACGCTACGTGATGTACAGGGAAACAGCATTCCGGTGTTGGGGGTCGGGAAATTTCAGGTTAAGTTTAGGAGACATTCTGCGGAACTGCCCCTAGTTGTCCTCAAGGGGGGAAGTTGTAGCCTCCTAGGGACACAGTGGTTTCAGCCCTTGGGCCTGTTCATAGGGGGAGTACATTCAGTGGGGGCGGATCCAATACAAGCGGTGTGCGATGCGCACCCCGCCGTTTTTAAAAAAGGACTTGGGAAATTCAACGGACCCCCTGTAGCCTTCGACCTAGACCCGGAGGTCCGCCCGATAAGACTCAAACCGCGCAGGGTGCCTTTCGCACTAAAGGACAAAATAGAGGCGGAACTGGACAAATTGGTGGGCCAGGGGATTCTTATTCCTGTTGATTCCGCGGAGTGGGAAACTCCAATTGTAACAGCTCTGAAGGCTAACGGGGAGGTGCGCATTTGCGCTGATTATAAGTGTACAATTAACAAGGCGATTCGCCCTAATGCATATCCGGTGCCAGTGGTCAGCCACCTTTTGGCCAGGCTAAATGGGGGAAAGTGTTTCGCTAAGCTCGACCTGGCACAAGCCTATCAGCAACTCCCCGTAACTCCCGCCACGGCCGCGGCACAAACGATAGTCACACATAAAGGAGCGTTCCAGGTGTCGCGTTTACAGTTCGGCGTGAACTCGGCACCCGGCCTTTTTCAGTCGCTTGTGGAACGCCTCCTGAAGGGGCTGGAGGGGGTGTTGCCTTATTTTGATGACGTATTGATAACAGGGGGGAGTGAGGCCGAACTAGCAAGGAGATTGGATAAAGTGCTAACTGTGTTCGAAAAAGCGGGGCTGAGACTGAGGAAGGACAAATGTGTTTTTTTCGAAACCGAGGTCGAGTTTTTAGGGTTTCGGATCACACCCGAGGGTATTAAGCCGTCCAAATCCAAAGTAGCAGCCATCAAGAAGGCCCCTCGCCCCACATCCAAAACCGAACTACAGTCATTCCTGGGGCTCCTCAATTTTTACCATACATTCCTCCCGCGGAAAGCCTCCGTGGCCGAACCGCTTCATCGGTTACTTAAAAAGGAGGAGACATGGATGTGGGGTGACGAGCATGAGAGGGCGTTCAACGAACTAAAGCAACTTTTAACATCGGACGCAATCCTTACGCACTTCGACCCCAAACGGCCGGTGGTCTTAGTCTGTGATGCATCACCGGTGGGGGTGGGGGCGGTGCTTTGCCACGTGTTGGATGACGGTCGGGAGGCCCCAGTTGCGTTTTATTCAAGGTCCCTGTCCCAAGCAGAGCGAAATTACGCACAAACCGACAGGGAGGCATTAGCAATAGTAGCGGGGACCAAAAAGTTTCACGATTTTCTGTATGGCCGCCCGTTCAAAATCGTGACGGATCACAAGCCCCTGTTAGGGATTTTCACGGCAGGCAAGCCCACGCCGCAGATACTATCCCCGAGAATGTTGCGATGGGCCATTTTTCTTAACGCATACCAACACGAGTTGGAGTACCGGCCCGGAAAGGAGATCAGCCATGCTGATGCACTTTCGAGATCCCCTTTGCCCTTGTCGGACGACCAAAAAGCCAGAATAGGGAGAGACCGCCAGGTGTTGCTAATCAAGGTTTTAGACGAACCCCCAATAGTACCAGCCGATATAGCTAGGGCGACAGGCAAGGACAGAACGCTGGAGAAAGTCAGCTCATGGGTGCAGAAAGGGTGGCCAGCATCGTCCCCAAGCAAGGAATTCGACCCATTCTTTCGGAAGAAGTTAGAGTTGTCCCTAGAAAGGGGGTGCCTGTTGTGGGGCCAACGGGTGGTGGTCCCAACACCCATGCGGCCGAGGGTGCTCAAACTGCTGCACGTCAGCCACCCGGGCATCGTTCGCTCCAAAGCGCTGGCCCGCAGCTACTTTTGGTGGCCACAGCTGGACGAGGACATTGAGCACATGGTCGGCACTTGTGAGGCATGCCAGGGGTCCCGACCAGAGGCGGCCCGCCTCCCGCACAGGGAATGGGACACAGCAAGGGGGCCATGGTCCAGAGTGCACGTAGATTTCGCTGGCCCTTTCCGAGGAACCATGTTTCTCCTGGTGGTGGATGCATTCTCAAAGTGGCTGGAGGTCATACCGGTAAAGAGCACGTCCTCCGCCACTACGATTAGCCAGCTACGGAGAGTCTTTTCAACGTTCGGCTTACCCGACACTTTAGTCAGCGATAACGCGAGTTGTTTCACCTCCTCAGAGTTCGGGGCATTCATGGAGGCAAACGCCATTCGGCATGTCACATCCGCGCCGTTTCACCCGGCCACGAATGGCCAAGTGGAACGGTTGGTGCGTACAACAAAGGAGGCGCTCCGGCGCATGGGCCCCGGGGACCTAAATCACCAAGTGTGTCAGTTCTTATTAGCGTATAGGGTGACCCCCTTAGCGTCAGGTTACTCGCCGGCAGAGCTATTGATGCGGCGAAAACTGACTACGCTCCTGTCCAGGCTAGACCCCACAAGAATTGAGGATAAAGGGAAAAACGTAGGGTTGGCAGTCTCGAAAGGGTTCGCCGCCGGCGACCCTGTTCATTGCAGGAACTATGCCATCGCGGGGCCAGCCTGGGTGCCGGGGACAGTTGTAGAACAGACGGGGCCAGTCTCGTACCGGGTCGAAACCCACACCGGTCTCCTCTGGAGGAGGCACGCAGACCAACTGAGGCACCGAGTAAGTGGGCCAGTCAGTGAGAATCAGCAACAAGATTCAGCGTTAGGGCTCTCCCCCAACCGCTTCACCCAAGGGGAAGACAGCAGCGGACAACAGTCCCAAGCAAGGGGGGAAGGAAGAAGCAGCGGCCCCGACTCATATCCTTTTGATAAACCAGTCCGATCAGAGGCCGGGGAAGGGGGAGAGGAGTTCGCGACCGCTGCCCCCGAATGGAATTTAGATTTTGATTTAGCGAGCCGGGGGGGTTTTCAGGAGTGTTCCCCCACCCATCCAAGCGAGAAGAGGGGTTTTTCGTTAGCCCCCAGTGCCCCCGGTTCCTCCCTAAGAAAGAGCACACCTCCCAACAACGCCGCGGAGCCGCGGCAAGTCACTAACGAGTCTCCTTCTCAAATTACAGGACAGGAAACCGGGGGACAAAGAGAAGGTAGCAAACCCGGGGAAAGGCAGCCCGCATCGAGACCCCAGCGTGTTCGAAACAAGCCATCTTGGCTGAGAGATTTTGTCTCCTAGGGGGGGGAGTGTTTAGAAGTATGGGCTCGAGACGTTGTCTCGTCCTAGGGGGGAGGAGTGTTGTGTTCTAAGGGTTTTACCTTCCACATGGATTACAATGTATCCGAACCAATGTAACCTTGCCTTTAGCAACAATGTAACCTTCAGCTGTATCATATGAACCCTGCAATAGGACGCGAGCTAATGACCACCAGCTGGCAGCAGCGAGCGTCCAAGCTCTCTTGGTCCGAACTCATCAAAGGCAACAGCGCGGGAAGCTTTCCCGCCACCACCTACACCTGGACAAGAAGGGCGTGACCCGCAATGACGTCACGCAGACAGTAGCCAATGGGCTACCATGGCACCACGTTCAAATGTATTACCACTGTATATAAAGAGCTATCGATCCGCCATTACCTCATGTTCCCTCTGTCCACGATGCAATAAACCTGAGTTAACCCAGCCCGAGGCTGTGTCCTGTGTCTTGGTTTTCATACACTAAACAAACATAGTTGTGTTTTAAACTTCAGATCAGTCAGCTAGCAAGACGTCTCAGGACTGCAATGCTAAGAGGTTTCTAAAAGACCTGAGTAATCTCTATGCTGATAAATATATATACACATTACTCCATAGTCTCTTTCTCTGTTGAACTAGTTAACAAAACCACCATTTGAGCCTTTAGCAAGTGTGAATCTCAGACTACTGACTTTTAAGACAGTACTTTTGCTTAAAACCATTAGGCCATTCAGGTATGACTTAGATCACATCCCTGATGAATATACAGTGGAGGTGAAGAATAGATTTCAGAGATTAGACTTGACAGTCAGAGTGCCAGAAGAATTATCGATGGAGATTTGTAATATTGTACAGGAAGAAGCAATTAGAATCATCTCAAAGAAAAAGAAATGCAAGAAAGTGAAATCAATGTGGTACTGTATATTGATCTTCTTCTTTGTTGGGCCAACTCTCCTCCAGCATTGAAACTGTGCATTCTGTCAGCTCAGTGAACAAGTGACATTTCTGCTCTTAGGTGAAATTTTCCATTTTTACAAGTTTCATTTAGATAAAATCATAAAGTAACATTATATTTAGACATACTATTCTTCCTAAAGTTGTTTCATCTTTCCATTCTACTCAATCCATCATTTCCCATTTCCTCCCTTTACCTCAGTCCACAATAAAGAAAACTATGCATTCTTTTGAAGTTAAAAGATCATTTGCCTTCTACCTCTCCAGAACAAAAGAGTTTGGGAAAACAGTCAAGCTTGCTATCTGTTAACATGGACCTAAGAAAGGCCAAGTGATTTCTACACAAAGTATGTCTAAGTGGATGGTGTCTGTGATCATCATATGATATAACAAAGGTTTCTTACCATCTACGGTTAATAGTTATTTGATTAAAACTCTCAGTACTTTCAACAGCCATCTTTAGAGTGGTTAAAATTCAGAATGTTTGTAAATGAGCTACTTGGCCCCAGCCATCCATTTTCATCGAGCATTATTGGCTGAACCTATGAGCAAAGAATGATACAGTACTTCCCTTGGCCAAGTGGTGTTATCTACAGTACCACATTGTTCTTCTTCTTCTTTGGTGCTCCAACTCTCCTCCAACATTGGAACTGTGCATTCTGGAACAATCTGACCAGGCTTTTGTGCAAATAACCAACAACAACAACAGTTGTGTGAATTAACACATGGCCACTTGAAGAACCACAGTTATAGGTAAGCAACTTGTTTGAACGCTTTCTAGTACCATAAGGTAATTTTTCCAGATATGGAAGTGTAGGCAGCCAGGGAAGCATCAGGTGATGCCGAGATGATTGAAAGAGATAAAACAAATATTACACCTTCCACCATTTTGAAATGGCCACCCCAAAAATATAATCAAAAGAAATGCTGGAGGTTAGTGAGAAAGTGGTATAAAATGTAATTTTTGTTATGAGAAAATTACATTTGGGAACATTGGGAAACAAATTATGATGAAAGACTGGCTTAATACAACCTTGCTCTATTTTAGGGTTTTGAGGGAAAGAGCTATATTGTAAGCATACTCAATAAAGGCAAAATATCAAGTAATTTACAGTGGCTCTTCAAAAAATATATTACAGAAATCCCAAAGAAGTTGGTGAACCCTAGAGAAGAACAACAGTTGGATTTTTTTAAAAAAATTAGAAAACAGTTCTGTGTCATACAACAATATAAAGGAAGCACTTGGTTCAATAGATCTCTAGTTAATTCTGTTGTTTTTAAGTTAAGAACATAAGAACAGCCTTGCTGAAACAGGCCACAGCCCATCCAGTCCAGCATTCTGTCTCACACAGTGGCTCACCATTTCCTTCAGGGTATTCCCAAGGAGATGCCTTCACCTGCCTAGGATTCCCTGGAAATGGCATTGAGAGATATCCTGCCTATCTCTCCAACCCAGAGGTTGTCCTTAAGTATCCATAATTATAGCCATTGATACCCTTGTCCTCCATGAACTTGTCTAATCCTTTCTTAAAGCTGTCAAGACTGACAGCTGTCACCACTTCTTCTGGCAGGGAGTTCCATAGACCAGTAATCCTCTGGGTGAAAAAGTACTCTCTCTTATTTGTTTGAGAACTAGTACCCAAAAGTTTCATGGAGTGTCCCCTAGTTCTAGTGTTATGCGATAGGGAAAAGTTTTTCCTTATCTACTTTGTCCACACCGTGCATGATTTTATAAACTTCAATCAGGTCACCTCTTAGACGCCGTCGTTCAAGAGTGAAAAGGCCCAACCGTTGCAGCCTCAGATGGTAAGGAAGGTGTTCCAGTCCCCTAATCATTCTGGTTGGCCTCCTCTGCACTTTCTCCAACTCCATAATATCCTTCTGGAGGTATGGCGACCAGAACTGTACACAGTATTCCAGATGGGGCCTCACCATAGATTTATAAAGAGCCAAAATGACACTTGCTGACTTATTTTCTATACCCTTCCTAATGATCCCTAGCATTGAGTTTGCTTTTTTCACTGCTGAGGCACACTGGGTTGACACCTTCATTGAGTTGTCCACCAGGACACCAACGTCCCTTTCCTGGTTTGTTGCAGAGAGTTCAGACCCCATCAGTTTATAAATGTAATTGGGGTTTTTTGCCCCAACATACATCACTCTGCACTTACTAATGTTGAAGTTAAATGACTCTTGGAGAGCAATCTGAAAAGAAAACAGATAACAAATCATATAAAATCAGCTTCCAGTTAGGCCCTGACAATACTGAGATACTTCAGCTGTTCGTCTAAATAGATCAGATTCCAAAAATATTACTTTCTTCATCGTATTCCCACCTTTTCTTCCATATATGGTAATTACATGCCACAAAGTCCATAGATTGCCTAGCCACCTAATAGAGAAACTTTAAACTTCACTTAGTTTAAAATTTGTTTTTGAAGTAAGAGTTACATTTCCATTTTATTTCATTTTTTCATCCCTGTTGATGACAGGCAAGTCTGTCTTGCTTCTAACTGGCCTTATACCCATGAAAAACCAAACAAACTTCAGAACAGATCTAAATTTCTTTTTACAGCTCTCTTTTTTAGATATCTCAGTGTTACATTCATCCCAAAACTCCTGAGTACTTCTGTACATTTGGCATGTATTTCTGACAAAGAATATTTCTTAGCAAGTCTCTTCTTGTTGTTGTTGTGGCCTTTCATCTGCCTTCTGCATCACAGTGTGACACCTGTGCCACTGATCTCCATGAGTCACTTTCTGGTCCTGAGCCCTTTTAGCAAGCAAGGTCCTCATCAGCTCCAGACCAGTATTGATGAAGCTGCTGCCCTCCATCAAGATAGATTCAAGTGGAATTTAATCCACTTGGGGACCATCACCCTTCCCTGTGGACTTCAGCACCCAAGCCATTAGTCCTCAGGGTTGTCAAGTTAGTTAACTGCTGCCTGACGCTCAGCGTTGAGTCACTGGCAGTATGGTCTACTCTATTACTATAGCAGGATAACCTGGCCAGACTTACAAAACTCTTTAGTATAACACATTTAAGAGTTATGGACCTAATGCTAATTTTCTGTTGTGTAGTACTCAAGTCTCAAACTGCTGACCTGTTGACCTTCCAGTTGTCAAGTTCAGCGTCTTAACCACTTGAGCCATGTTTTTCATGCTCACTCTTGCTTTTAGGTAAATATGAGGTATGAGGTATGAAAACAAGAATAACAATGTCTAGTATATACAGGAATATACCCCCAAGTTCTTAGCACAAGTTTGCAACTCATTCCATCGTGCAGTACTTGGGCCTCAAACTGCTGACCTGCCGACCTTCCAGTCATCAAGTTCAGCATCTTAACCACTAAGTGACCGCAATCTGACAATACAGAGAACTTCCTAGTAATTGCAAGTATGCCTTTTCATCCAACTTTTTACATTGACTTCCAAATCTGTAATACCTGTGCTAGTCCCACAATGATCCACCTCTTTGATACAGATTGGTGTGTCCTACTGGCACAGATCAAAGTTCCCGGTGTCTGAAGGAGGGCTGGGGAACTACAGTGGAACCTCATACAACAATCACCCTGTATAGCAACAAAACCATATAACAATTAGTTGTTTTTTTGGGGGGGAAACAATTTTTCAATGGGAAAAACCACTTAGCGGGGGGAAATGTTGTACAATGCATCCCATAGGCAAAATTGCTATATGATGAATGCATCGTATAGCAATTGTGTCGTACAACAATGAGCCCCGTGGAATGGATTAAAATCATTGTATGAGGTACCACTGCACATGTGTTTCAAATATATAGTGCAGAGAAATGGAGGAAAACAACAAAAGAGGCAGAACCAGAGACCTTTTCAAAAAAGTCCAGGAAATCAAGGGAACATTTAAAGCAAAAATGAACATGATAAGGGACAAAGACGGAAAGGAGCTAGCTGATGCAGAAGAGATTAAGAAAAGATGGAAAGAGTACACAGAGGAACTCTACAAAAAGGAACTCAACACTCCTGATAGTCACAATGATGAAGAATTTGAACCTGAGCCAGACATCCTGGAGAGTGAAGTCAGAAAGGCCCTAAAGAGCACTGCAAACAACAAAGCTAGTGGAGATGATGGTATCCCAGTTGAATTTTTCAAAGCTCTAAAAGATGATGGCATCAAATTACTGCATTCAATATGCCAGCAGATTTGGAAAACAAAACAGTGGCCACAGGACTGGAAAAGATCAGTATATGTTCCAATCCCAAAAAAGGGCAATGCCAAAGAATGCTCAAATTATCGAACAATTGCGCTCATCCCACACGCCAGCAAGGTGATGCTCAAGATAATACAGGATAGACTTCAGCAGCATGTGGAAAGAGAATTACCAGAGGTGCAGGCTGGTTTCAGAAGAGGCAGGGGGACTAGAGACCACATTGCCAACATACGTTGGATCATGGAGAAAACAAAGGAATACCAGAAACAAGTATACTTTTGCTTTATTGACTACACTAAGGCATTTGATTGTGTGGATCACAACAAGATGTGGCAAGTGATTAAAGAGATGGGAATACCAGAGCATCTCATATGCCTCCTGAGAAATCTGTACAGGAACCAAGAAGCAACAGTTAGGACAGAACACGGAATGACAGAGTGGTTTGGAATAGGAAAAGGAGTAAGACAAGGCTGCATTTTGTCACCCTGCTTATTCAACTTATACACAGAGCACATCATGCGCAACGCAGGGATGGAGGAATCACAATATGGGATCAAAATTGCTGGGAGAAACATCAACAATCTGAGATATGCAGACGACACCACCCTAATAGCAGAAAGTGAGGAAGACCTAAAGAATCTCTTGATCGGTTTGAAGGAAGAGAGTGCAAAAGCGGGCTTGAGACTCAATATCAAGAAAACCAAGATAATGGCAACAGTTCCGATCAGTTCCTGGAAAATAGACGGGGAAGAAGTAGAAGCAGTGACAGATTTTACGTTCTTAGGATCTAAGATCACTGCAGATGGGGATTGCAGCCATGAAATAAAAAGGCGACTGATTCTTGGGAGACAAGCCATGAGAAACCTGGGGAACATAGTGAAAAGCAGAGACATCACCTTGAAAACAAAAATTAGAATAGTCGAAGCAATGGTATTCCCAGTAGTAATGTATGGATGTGAGAGCTGGACAATTAGGAAAGCTGAACGCAGAAGAATAGACGCCTTTGAAATGTGGTGCTGGAGAAGAGTTTTGAGGGTACCCTGGACAGCGAGGAGAACAAATAGGTCAATCTTGGAGGAAATCAACACTGACTGCTCATTGGAAGGTCAAATAGTAAAGATGAGGCTAAAGTACTTTGGGCATCAAATGAGAAGGGAGGATTCACTTGAGAAGGCCGTGATGTTGGGAAAGGTGGAGGGCAAAAGAAGAAGGGGGAGGCCAAGGATGAGATGGATAGATGGTGTTGTAGACACAGTGGGCACAGAACTGGGAGGACTGAGGGGGATGGTGGAGGACAGAGGTGCCTGGAGAGTGATGGTCCATGGGGTCGCAAAGGGTCGGAATCGACTGTGCGACTGAACAACAACAACAAGAAACAGTTTCCTCACTTGTGAACCTCATAAACAGATTATGCAGAGCCAGTCAGGTGTACAGTGCTTTGATTAGGCACTACATAAATTAAACAAGTGTCTCTTCCGTAGCATCTTCCTGAACAAGATATGCATTAGCTTTAGTTTCCCTTTCTTGAGTATGATATAGAAAAATACTTCTCAAACTACATTGGTGCATCTGGACTTGCATTTATACTTGCTGCTATCTTCTGTACCAGTCAGATTGTGTTTGCCTCCTGGAATTTGCAAATTCCCCTTACAGGGCCTTTTAGCAACAGAAGTGGTTTGCCCATTTCCAGATGGCTCTCTTTCAGGCCCAAGTATTCTGGGGCCAGCAATGGGATCCTCCTGTTTTCAGGTTACGTGTGGTTCTGGTTCTGATACAGGAAAGCCATGAAGAAGTTGTGTGCTGGGTATACATCTGGATCTCTTTTGGACTGTGATGGGGACTCCACTTGACTGGTGGACTTGCCTTTTGGGAGTTCAGTAATATAATCTTGTGTCCTGTCCTTCCGAAAAGCTTTCGTATGTCAAGCTGCATACATTGTACTCCATAGAAATAATCCATGTCCACTAAAATCAAAGTTACCATGAGTCATTTCTAATGACTTTTGTTTAATTTTCTGAAGAACTGGGAGTGAGTGTTTGCTACCCATAGAAGGTTAAAAAATGTACTCCAATAGCTTGTTGGGTTTTTGTGATCTAGCTCTTGGCATCGCTCATCCCTGATTAATGATGCTGAGAACAAAGTAATTGGAGAAGCCAAGAATCACGCAACAGTGAACAAGTGAAATAGGCCAGAAAATATTCCTGATTCCTAAGAACTTCCATGTACTTCTTTTCTTTATTATCGCAATCAATCAACTAATTGTGTGATGTGTACAAATATCTTCCCCTGATGTAAATAATGTGTGATGTAAACAAACTCTGAATTAAAATAGTTTAATCAAAATAGAGAGGGATGGTTCTTCATTTAGATAAAAAGATGCAGGAATTAAAAATGAAAGTTGCCTTCTCTGTAAATATTGGGCTTGTTGAATTAATTATGTATATGAAAAAAGATGTAACGAAAAGGAAACTTTAAATCTATGACTCCCAGAACAGGGAGCCGTGTCCTAGATCTGTCAGGGAAAGAAAGATGTGAACTTTTGCACTGCCCTGAATCTTCTGTAGAATTAACAGATGCTCTATTAGAGAACACTGACTGTCAGGAAACAGCCTATTTTAAAAGACAGTTCAAGAAGGCAAGTGATGCTTGATTTCTAGAGAAGTTTTAGTCAAGCTAGAAACATATCTGTCTGGTTTGAAAAGCCCCTCTAGGCTAATGTTTTTGAGTGATGTAGAGGAGTCCTTGTTATTAGTCGTAACAAAAATGTGCTCTCTGTTCATCTCAGGAGCACTTTATTTTTGCATTATATAATGGGGGTTGATGAAGAAAATAGGTTAAGCTCTACATGTAAAGCAAAAATATTCTTACCATGTCAGATCTTGGAAAAGTTACTTTTATGGACTACAAGTTCCCTGTCATCCTCAGTAACATGGGCTAGAGGATTTCGGGAGCTCTAGTATAATAGGTCAGTATAATAGCTCTAGTATAATAGGTCAGGATTGCAGTGGCTCAAGCAGCTAAGACGCTGACTGGGAAGCGGAAGATCAGCAGTTCGATTCCCGAGTACTGCAGGATGGAATGAGCTCCCGTCTATGTCCTAGCTCCTGCCAACCTAGCAGTTCGAAAGCAAGAAATTGCAAGTAGATAAATAGGGACCACTTCGGTGGGAAGGTAACAGCGTTCCGTGCGCTCCGGTGTCTAGTCATGCCTGCCACATGACCACGGAAACATCTGCAGAAGCAGACAGCGCTGGCTCTTCGTCTTTGAAACAGAGATGAGCACTGCACCCTAGAGTCGGATACGACTGGCTTTCAAGCAAGGGAAACCTTTACCTTTAGTATAATAGGTATTGTTGTTGTTGTTGTTGTTGTTCAGTCGCACAGTCGGTTCCGACTCTTTGCGACCCTATGGACCATTGTTCTCCAGGCGCCTCTGTCCTCCACCATCCCCCTCAGCACTCCCAGTTCTGTGCCCATTGTGTCTACAATACCATCTAGCCATCTCATCTTTGGCCTCCCCCTTCTTCTTTTGCCCTCCACCTTTCCCAACATCAGGACCTTCTCAAGTGAATCCTCCCTTCTCATTTGATGTCCAAAGTACTTTAGCTTCGTCTTTACTATTAGCCCTTCCAATGAGCAGTCAGTGTTGATTTCTTCTAAGATTGACCTATTTGTTCTCCTCGCTGTCCAGGGTACCCTCAAAACTCTCCTCCAGCACCACATTTCAAAGGCATCTATTCTTCTGCGTTCAGCTTTCCTTATTGTCCAGCTCTCGCATCCGTACATTACCACTGGGAATACCATTGCTTTGACTATTCTAATTTTTGTTTTCAGTGTGATGTCTCTGCTTTTCACTATGTTCCCCAGGTTTCTCATGGCTTGTCTCCCAAGAATCAGTCGCCTTTTTATTTCATGGCTGCAATCCCCATCTGCCGTGATCTTTGATCCCAGGAAAGTAAAATCTGTCACTGCTTCTACTTCTTCCCCATCTATTTTCCAGGAACTGATCGGACCTGTTGCCATTATCTTGGTTTTCTTGATATTGAGTCTCAAGCCAGCTTTTGCACTCTCTTCCTTCAAACCGATCAAGAGATTCTTTAGGTCTTCCTCACTTTCTGCCATTAGGGTGGTATCGTCTGCATATCTCAGATTGTTTATGTTTCTCCCAGCAATTTTAATCCCATATTGTGATTCCTCCATCCCTGCACTGCGCATTATGTGCTCTGTGTATAGATTGAATAAGCAGGGTGACAAAATGCAGCCTTGTCTTACTCCTTTTCCTATTCCAAACCACTCTGTCATTCCGTGTTCTGTCCTAACTGTTGCTTCTTGGTTCATGTACAGATTTCTCAGGAGGCATATGAGGTGCTCTGGTATTCCCATCTCTTTAATTACTTGCCACATCTTGTTGTGGTCCACACAGTCAAATGCCTTAGTGTAATCAATGAAACAAAAGTAAACTTGTTTCTGATATTCCTTTGTTTTCTCCATGATCCAACGTATGTTGGCAATGTGGTCTCTAGTCCCCCTGCCTCTTCTGAAACCGGCCTGCACCTCTGGTAGTTCTCTCTCCACATGTTGCTGAAGTCTGCCCTGTATTATCTTGAGCATCACCTTGCTGGCGTGTGGGATGAGTGCAATTGTTCGGTAATTTGAGCATTCTTTGGCGTTGCCCTTTTTTGGTATTGGGACGTATACTGATCTTTTCCAATCCTGTGGCCACTGTTTTGTTTTCCAGATTTGCTGGCATATTGAATGCAGTAATTTGACGCCGTCATCTTTTAGAGCTTTGAAAAATTCAACTGGGATACCATCATATCCACTAGCTTTGTTGTTTGCAGTGCTCTTTAGGGCCTTTATAACTTCGCTCTCCAGGATGTCTGGCTCGAGTTCAGTTTTTTCATCATTGTGGTTATCAGGAGTGTTGAGGTCCTTTTTGTAGAGTTCCTCTGTGTACTCTTTCCATCTTTTCTTTATCTCTTCTGCATCAGCTAGCTCTTTTCCGTCTTTGTCCCTTATCATGGTCATTTTTGCTTTAAATGTTCCCTTTATTTCCCCGATTTTTCTGAAGAGATCTCTAGTCCTGCCTCTTTTGTTGTTTTCCTCCATTTCTTTGCACTGTTCTTTTAGGTAGTTTTCCTTATCTCTCCTTGCTTTTCTTTGAAATTCTGTGTTCAGAAGATTGTATTTTTTCCTTTCTCTTTTGACTTTTGCATTCCTTCTTTCCTCTGCTATTTTAAGAGCCTCATCAGACAACCATTTTGCTTTCTTACGCTTCTTTTCTTTTGGTATGGTTTTCTTTGCTGCTTCCTGCATGATGTCCTTTATCTCTGTCCATAATTCTTCTGGCACTCTGTCTATTGCGTCCAGGCCATTAAATCTGTTCATCACCTCCACCGCGTATTCTTTAGGGATGCTGTCTAGGTGATATCTGTCTGGTCTTCTTGTTTTCCCTATTTTCTTTAGTCTTAACCTGAATTTTGCGATCAGTAGGTTGTGATCTGAGCCACAGTCTGCTCCAGGTCTTGTTTTTGCTGATTGTATGGAGGTTCTCCATCTTTGGCTGCAGAGTATGTAGTCAATTTGGTTTCGGTGTTGGCCATCTGGTGATGTCCATGTGTAAAGTCGCCTCTTGTGTTGCTGGAAGAGAGTGTTTGCTATGACCAGTGCGTTCTCTTGGCAGAACTCTATCAATCTTTGCCCTGCTTCGTTCTGTACTCCAAGACCGAACTTGCCTGTTATTCCCTCCACTTTTTGATTGCCTACTTTGGCATTCCAGTCTCCTAATATAATTTGGACATCATTTCTTGGTGTCTGTTCTATGAGGTGTTCTAGGTCCTCATAGAACTGGTCCACTGTGGCTTCATCTGCACTAGTGGTTGGTGCATAGACTTGGATTACAGTGATATTGAAAGGTTTGCCTTGAATTCTGACTGACATCATTCTGTCATTTTTGAGGTTATATCCCATTACTGCTTTTCTTACTCTCTTATTGACAATTATGGCTACTCCATTTCTTCTAAGGTTTTCTTGTCCACAATAGTAGATATGATGGTTTCCAGAGCTGAATTCACCCATCCCTGTCCATTTTAGCTCACTGATGCCCAAGATGTCAATGCTTATTCTTTCCATCTCATTTTTTACCACTTCCAGTTTACCTTGGTTCATTGATCTCACATTCCATGTCCCTATGCAGTATTGCTCCTTGCAACATTGCATTTCCAATGTTCACAATGCACTTCCAATTTCCAAGGTATGCTTTCCAATATTTAACAACAGTGGCCAATCTCCCTCTGCATCTGATAATTCACACAAAATGCACATCTTTAGGCATACGAATTACTGAATCGGTTCAGCTCTGTCTTCTCAGAATGGCAGCAAAACCTCCAAAATAAGATTCCTTTTTTAAATTGAAATGCTAGAGGTTGGACTAAAACATGGGTGCCCAAACTTTTTGGGCTGTAGGCCAGTCATGTGGTTCAGCAGGCCAGTCACATGGTTCCTCCCACCAGAAGCAGAAGTAAACTACGCCCACGTATGAACAAAATGCTGCTCTAAATGCACCCACGGCTGTCGTAGATCCGTTTACGACAGCCGTGGGTGCATTTATGGCAGTGTTTTGCACATGCACGGGCACATTTTATTTCCACTTCCAGGAATGGTGAGAGGGGCATGGGCTGGGTGATTTGGTGTTCTGGGCCGGATCTGGCCCATGGGCTGTAGTTTGGACACCCTTGGACTAAAACTTCCTGCATTCCAAGAATACGTTCTACCAATCAGCTGTGGTCTTGCTCCTAGTTGTGCACGGCGGCCTCCACACATCAGGCTACTCTCAATGGGTTCATCATTCAGCCTTAGATTTAATGTGAAGAACTAATCAAGACAATGAATTTTTCTTAGGTTCCAGCGACCACAGTCTCTACAGAGTCTAAATGGGTTTAAGTCACAATTCTGTATCCACTTATCTGAGCTGCAGGATTATATTGAGGGGTGGGGAGAATATCTTTCATAATGACCCTTTCTGAAATGGCTAATATTGAACTTGTTGAATTAATTTGATTAAACTGAGGTCTTCTTCAAAATCTTTAACTTTTGCTTGTGAAGAAGATTTCAGATTCTTTTGGTTATTTTTGTTGCTACTTTCTGCTCTCTACCTTCCCGTGAGCCTGTCAGTGAAGTGACATAATAGACACTGATACATGCAGTTAGCATTTCTGCTGTTTCATGTCTTTGAATGCCTCTGTGCTACTCTTATATGCAAACCACTCCTTCAATATACTGTAAAGCTGAACCATTTCTAGGACATTTGCTTTATGGAAGTTGTTAGGTCCTCCTCCTCCTTCATTTTATAGGGTCTGCTGAATGTTGTTCATTATATTCTGAGAAAAATGACAGGCTTTCTACTATTCCCTTCTTCACCAGCCTTCTTGACAAGACTTTATTGCAGTGATGGTGAACCTTGGCACTCCAGGTGTTCTTGGACTTCTATTCCCAGGAGCCCAAATCTCTGTGAATACACACGAATGGAATTACTGCACATATGTGTGGATTCATAGAGACTTGGACATCTGGGAATTGAAGTCCAAAAACACATGAAGTGCCAAGGTTGACCATCACTTCTTTATTGTCTTATTGATGTCTGTTTTGCTCTTTTTAATATTGTGAACCACCCAGAGTGGGAGTGTATCTCAGATGGGTGGGATATAAGCCTAATAAATAAACAAACAAAAAAACAAACAAACAAACAAACAAATAAATAAATAAGGTTTAATCCTTTTAGAAGAGAATCAGCATGCTAGTGTAGTAAGGCCTATATACGGTGGAGGCAGACAGGAAAAAAGGCAGTGGAGCATGGCTTGCTAAATAAAATACAGGGTAGATTGGAATAGAAACTGAGCCTGTCAGTCTGCCAAAATCTTGTGCTGCTAGGCCAGGCATGTGTTGCTTAGCCTTAGAAAAAAATAGAACGGCCAAACAGTGTGTAAATGCAGCAAGATGAGAACCGTTTGAGGCAAAGAAGGAATTGTATATTTTGATTTCAAAAAATTATTATTAATTTAGATTCCAAAAACTATATTTTAATGCTCAATAATGCTGGAAAGCCTTAGAGCATGCCCCATAAAGGGCAGATGCATTACTGGGACCTTGCCATGTCACCAGAGAGTACAGCTACTTTCCTCAAACTTTTTAATCCATCAGAGGTATTTAGTGCTCCTGAGTAAGTAGGGATCAGGACTTAATTATAAAGAAAGATTATCTGAAAAGGTTGTGCTGCTTAAAGTGGATGGGATGAATTTACACCCAAATGGTATGTGTATTGGCTCCTGCACTGGTGCAGAGGACTATGGGCGACATGATAAATGCATGCTGACACCCAGCCCTGCTGCAAGTGGTACCTAGTTTCAGGCTGGAGTCCGATTTCTACCATAAACTGTGCTCTTTTGATCTGGCCTAAGAATGTCCTATTAGGATGCTCTGTAGCATATTCTGTGGCACATTCACAGGCGATTAAAGCAAACTTGCCATACCAAACACTGTAGTTCCTTCAAGAAAGTAAGCTCAAGTTAATGCAAACTTTGGCACAAGAAACCTTATTTTCTGAGGAGGTATAAGACCCCTTTTGTGAAAAGTAGGTTGTATTTGTGGCATGAAAATACATGTTAGATTTCACAGAACCAAAAATACAGATTAAAAAAATCAATGCATGTTTCATGCCACACGTCTTTTAAAATTCCCCAAGTTTAGAAATAAAATTCCCTACATTTTCCTAAGATGCTCAATTTGTTCTTCTGTTTTTATATATATATACTAGCAGAGGTTGCCCGGTGTTGCCTGGCTGTTTTAAATGGTGTTGGAAAGTTTTTGTTGTTGTTGTTAATGTTTGTAAAGAAAGGTTAGTCTATAATTGAAATTTTTAAAAATTTTATTTATACAAAAAAAATTTGGCGGCCTGTTATAAACTGTGATGAGTTTTGTTTGGTGTTTTGGTTTTGTGGATGAAAAAAAGAACAAAGGATGATATACTTTTTCAAAAAAATTTATTTAACCCAATAATTTTTAGTATGTATTTTTTTAATTGTTGTACCGTAGGTAATAATTTTAAAAATGTGAAAGTACATGTTTTTCACAATAAATGTTTTTAAACTGTGTATTGATGTTTTTGTTTTTTATTTGAGTAAAAATTCAGCACAGGATTTTTGAATAGTTTTTATTTTATTTTATTGACATCTGTTTTTGATTTGTGTAAAATTGTGATTTTGTGTTATTTGTTTTTCCTTGTTTTTACTCTTGGGGCCTTTTGTGTGGGGCTGTTGTGTCTTTTTGAATTTTTTTTACTATTGTGGGCAGCAAGTGGAGCTGGTAGGGGTTATCTTGTATTTTGACTGTTTTTTCTCTCGTGGCCTCTGGGTGGAGCTTCTTCCAGTAAGTAGTCTCTTTCTTTATTCATTTCTTTTCCAGTCGTTGTGGAGTGAGGTCATGTGGTGGTGAGTTGGCTGTTTTTCTTTATTTGGGGTAGTGGTTGGATTTTGTGGTGTTTGGCTGGGTGCTGGGTGTGTTTGGAAATATTTGTTTTTGTTTACTTTGTATTGTTTTTTGGTGTTATTTTTGTTTGTTTTTGTGTATTTTTGGATGTTTTTGATTGTTTGTTTTTGTGTTTTTTTGGTGTCCTATGGGGGGGATCCCCTCTCTGCCGTCTCCCCTGGCTTTGGAAGGCCCCTTTTGTCCTCCCAAACCTTCCAGACTCATGGGACCCAGGAGAGGGGATCGAATCCAAGCCATCCTTTGATATTAAAAGGGAAATCTCAATTGTGGTTTCCCCTTTAATATCAGTGGGGTGGGGGTGTGATCCCCCTCTCTGCTGGCTTCCTTGGGTTTGGGAGGGTTGGGTGGACAAAATGGGTCTGTCTCCCCAACCCTTCCAGACCCAGGAGAACCATCGGAGAGGGGGATTCCCCCCCCAAAACTCCGTTCTTAAAGAGAAGTAACCGCTTGGTTTCTTCTCTTTAATATGGGGTGTGTGTGTGTGTGTGGAGGGGAATCCCCTCTCTGCCAGGTCCCCTGGGGTCAGGAAGGTTGGGGACACAGACTCCTTTTGTCCCCCCAACCCTCCCAACCCCAGGGGAGACAGTAGAGAGGGGGAGCACAACACCCCCCCCACTCAGTGATATTAAAGGGGAAACTCCGATCAGGAGCTTCAGGCGCCGTTGGGGAGGGGGTCTTTGGTTCCCGTGGCTTGGCAGACTTGCTCTCCTTGCACACCGGCTTCCTCAGCATTCTGCACGCTCATGGCGCGCAGGACGCTGGGGCTTGTAGTTATGGGTTTGTGCTGCGTTTTTTAAAACGGTTTTCTTTTGATTGGCTGCGGTGCGTTTCCAAACGTTCCTTGCGCCACGCCGTGTGAGAGCCTCTCAGCCTGATCGGCTCTGGCGCAGCGCGGCGCAAGGAATGTTGGGAAATGAAGTTGTTTCCCTTTTTTCGCGTTTGTGGGGCTGTTGCCCCACTGCCTGTTTTCTCAATCCTTTGTTGACCTGTGGACCCAGATCGGCCGTGTGCACGAAGGGTGAGTGCAGGCAAGTAGGGCGAGGCATAGCAACCAATAGCAAGTTCCAACGGTTAACCCTTGGTTTTATAGGTTAAGATATACCGCCTTCCTTGTCTTCCGACAACGCAAAGCGGTTTACAAGCAATCTCAAAAAATACAATAAAGAATTACAGGAACAAGCTACAAAATTACAATCAAAACAATAAAAATATAAAATACAAATTACAGATCAGAAGTACAACGTAGCAACCGAAAAATGCTCAACTTCCCCCATGGCACATGCCGGCTGGAGAAGGAGCTGAATGAGGAGGTGCTAAAGACAGTTTTTTAAAAGTCCACAACGTCCAGGAGCCCAGGTGAGCTCAACTTCCCCACGGCCAATGCCGGACCGGGGAAGAGGGCTCAGATGAGGCGGCAGCGGCGGCCAGCTTGAAGTCAGGAGTCCAGGGTGTTCTCACTCCCCCACGGCAAGTGCCGGACTGGGGAAGTAGCTGAGCATCCTTTTATCCCTGCCAAGGCGGGGGTCGACGAAAGAAGCCACAGCTGGCCTCACCTCCCTGGCTGATGGTAGGGCCGGGAGAGGCGGCGGCGAGGTCCCGAGGCATCCGGCCATAGCTTCCTTTTTATCCCCGCAGAGGCGGGGGTCAACAAAAGCGGCCACAACTGGCCTCGCCTCCATGGCCAATGGCGGGGCCGGGAGAGGTGGTGGTGAGGTCCCCTCATCAAACAAAAAGGAGCTCATTTGCAACTTGTGAACATGAAAAACCATATGTTAGGAAAAACAAGCATTAAGAAATATCTACTTCTAATTGTAAAACTGGTGTCTCATCCATTTCTGTTTCTGAAACTTAGGGTGTGATCAGATTTATCCCACTTTTGGTCCACTGCAGGGATGGGTTGGTTCACTCCTTTTTCCAGCAATCAGACAGCATAATTGCTAGTGTGAACCATCCCATCCCCAGAGTGTTCCTACTCACACTTATCTGCCAGGGGCTACCCCCTTTTTTGGCAGAGGTAGGAGCCAGGTAACTTATCCATCATAAGTAGCTGAGCAGCAAGTACTTTTCTATCATGACTCTCCCTCCATATTACAAATAACTTCCCCTAGATCAGTGGTGGTGAACCTATGGCATGCATGCCAGAAGTAGCACTCACAGCTCTCTCTGTGGGTATGTGTGCCATCGTCCTAGCATAGAGTTCACCCTTCCCCTCTGCCCAGCAGCCCAATGGGAGCGCTTCCTCTCTTACCCCAGCACAGAGTTCACCACGCCCCTCTGTTCAGGCACTCGGTCTCTAAAAGGTTCACCATCACTGCCCTAGACACACAAAGGGAACAACAGCAGGCAACTTGCTGTTGTATCTCTTCTTCTTACAGTACATAATTGGAACTGGGTTGACCACAGGCTACAGTATATGAGAACTGCCTGTTGCTGAAAGAAGCAAGATAAGCAATTGAAAAGTCACGTAAATTGCTGAATTGTTTCTCT
This sequence comes from Bradypodion ventrale, assembly GCA_035047345.1. Taxonomy (NCBI): domain Eukaryota; kingdom Metazoa; phylum Chordata; class Lepidosauria; order Squamata; family Chamaeleonidae; genus Bradypodion; species Bradypodion ventrale. The sequence goes on along the minus strand of JAWDJE010000001.1, from coordinate 66,102,721 downwards.
TTGTCCTCTCTCAGGTAGTCTCTGGACCTGTTGTGTTCTAAGGGTTTTACCTTCCACATGGATTACAATGTATCCGAACCAATGTAACCTTGCATTTAGCAACAATGTAACCTTCAGCTGTATCATATGAACCCTGCAATAGGACGCGAGCTAATGACCACCAGCTGGCAGCAGCGAGCGTCCAAGCTCTCTTGGTCCGAACTCATCAAAGGCAACAGCGCGGGAAGCTTTCCCGCCACCACCTACACCTGGACAAGAAGGGCGTGACCCGCAATGACGTCACGCAGATAGTAGCCAATGGGCTACCATGGCACCACGTTCAAATGTATTACTACCGTATATAAAGAGCTATCGATCCGCCATTACCTCATGTTCCCTCTGTCCACGATGCAATAAACCTGAGTTAACCCAGCCCGAGGCTGTGTCCTGTGTCTTGGTTTTCATACACCAAATTGGCGACGAAGGTGGGATCATGGATCCCCAAGGAGCAGCCAGGGCACAGAGCGGGTTCAACATCACCAAACCGCAAGACTGGGAGCTGTTTGAGATGGACTTCCATGCGGCGCTGGTGGAGCTCAAAGTCAAGGAAGACGATGAGGAGACGAAGAGGGCCATCCTCACCAGAATGCTCGGGATGGACACCAAGCGGACGCTGGTGGGCATCATCACCCCGAAGAAGGTGAGCGAATTTAAGGCGGACGACATCATGAAGCTGCTACGGGAGCGCTTCCGACCCGCGAGGGCGATGTTTCCCGCTCGGAGCGCGTTCTGGAGGCGAGTCCAAGCGCCGGACGAGTCGGTTGAGGCATTCGTGGCCGCCCTGAGGGTAGCCGCCGTCCCCTGTAAATGGGGCAATATCCAAGAAATGGCCCTCAGGGACGGCGTGCTGTGCGGCCTGAAAGACAAGGAGGTGCAGCGCAGTTTGATGAACAAGGAGCCGCCACCCACGCTGGCAGAGGTCGTTGAGGCCGCAGAAGCCGCAGAGTCCACGAATGCCGGAGTGGACGAGATGCACCAGTGGCGTGAGTGGCGTCCCAGAGCCGGCAAAGCGGAAAAACCGGTGCACGCGACTCGACGGGCCTCAAAATCGTCCTCGGAAGGCAGCGACGGCGAAGAAGTCCAGAAGGTCCGAAAGGGGGGGCGCCGCTGCGATGGCTGCGGAGCGGCCCACGAGCGCGCGAGGTGCCCATTTCGAAAGGCCGAATGTTACACCTGCGGCCGGCGGGGGCACATCGCCAGGGCATGCAGAAAACGGAAGGAGGGCCGGAGGCAGTCATCAGACCGTTCGATCAGGCCGGACCGTCCAGCGAGGCCCAAAGATGGCGTCCAGACCACGAAGAAGCAGGACGGCGTGGGCCGCGTCTCGGACGGCAGCGAGGACGACGCCCCAGTGTTCAGCGTGTCCGCGGGACAGTCCCATTACTTTGTTGAGGTACAAGTACAAGGGGCCCCTATCAGGATGGAAATTGACTCGGGGTCCTCCTATTCTATAATTCCCCAGAGGGAGTTTTTGAAAATCGACCCCCACGTGCGGCCCAAACTTAAAGCATTGAGGTCCACACTACGTGATGTACAGGGAAACAGCATTCCGGTGTTGGGGGTCGGGAAATTTCAGGTTAAGTTTAGGAGACATTCTGCGGAACTGCCCCTAGTTGTCCTCAAGGGGGGAAGTTGTAGCCTCCTAGGGACACAGTGGTTTCAGCCCTTGGGCCTGTTCAGGACCAGAGTTGGGCCTAGGATCATGGCTTAGACTAGGAGTCAGCAAACTTGGTTCTCCAGATATTCTTGGACTTCAGTTCCCTGACCAGCAGTTGTACTGACTTGGGCTTCTGGTAGTTGAAGTCGAAGAACACCCGGAGAGCCAAGTTTGCTGACCCCTGGCCTAGACCACAGCAGAGACCTGCTTCATTGGTGGACCCCATCAGCAAAGGAAGAAATCAGACCAGTTCAGATTGTGGAGTCCTCTTAACTGACAGCAATCACTAACATACACACAAACAAACAAAACACTTTTCTTGTAGCCCCAAGTGCAGCATTGCAGGCAACTTACAAAATCCATGTGACAGTCTGTGACCTTAACATTGCCATTCATGGAAATACTAGCTTTGTGAGTAAATGCCAAAGAGCACAATCATAAGTAGGAGTACTTACCTGCCAGCACATGTAGACTGGAATGGAGGAAAAGGCAGGATGAATTGCCACAGTCGTTAACACTATTTTTTTCTACAAGGAATCCAGCACCATTAACCAGTAAAACAGAAAGCCTACCAATGTGGCTTTATTGGCTTTCGAGAAGTATGCTTGGGAAAACCACTCTGACTTCAGGTCCTTTAACAACATGGGTCTTGTTCACCATCTTTCATTCCACCACATCTCTGATTCCATGTGAGTGCTGTGTCTTAAATTTTAGACTGTAAAGGAAGGGACTGTTCTGTATTGTGCAAGCCATGCTGCATGGTGTTTTGCATAAAGGGCATTTTATAACTAAACTTAATGAAATCTTCGGTCAATGTGTGGCAGCTTTATTTAAAATTCCAGATCAAGTCCTGTTCAAGTGTTATACCTAAATGGAGAGAATTGTGTGAGACCTTCTCTCCTTAAAATCACTCATTGCTTTGCATACTGAAGGCAAAGGTAAATAGAGCAGCTTGCCAGCTGAATGTGTATCCAATGCTCCCATGATCAAGAGCCCTGCCTTATCAGGTCTCTCATTCAAAAGGCATTTTGGGACTGCAATGGCTTAGTAGTTAAGATGCTGAACTTGATGACCGTCAGGTCAGCAGTTTGAGGCCTGAGTGCTGCATGACAAAGTGAGCTCCTGTCTCTGTCCCAGCTCCTGCCAGCCCAGCAGCTTGAAAGCAAGAAATTGTAAGTAGATAAATAGGTACTGCTTCAGTGGGAAAGGTAATAGTGTTCCATGCACTTTGGCATCTAGTTATGCCTGCCACATCACCATGGAAACATCTGCAGATGCAGACAGCACTAGCTCTTTGGCTGTAAATGGTGATGATCACCGCCCCTAGAGTCAAATATGGCTGGCTTTCAAGCAAGGGCAACCTTTACCAAAGTACATTCCCTGAATATATTTGCAAGTTTCTCTGGGGTCGTTGTGCTTAGCAAGGTGTGAGTGGCTTTCAGTTAGAAAGGCTTTGGGGTAGGGCCAATGTTCCCACCATGTGTGTACTCACACTCACATTCACATTCACACTCTCACACATGGACATGGACACGCACTAGCCATTATGGAGCACTAATAATACCTGTCAAGCGCGGCTCCCAAAAATACAGGAAATTTCTGTGCATGCATGATTGCAGAAACTATCTGTGGAATATCTCTTGCATAACTATTTCATGAAAATAGTTTATGATCGTTTATAAATTTAAAAAACCTCTTTGTTCCCTGATGAAAAATAAAAGAATGGGAAAAATTAAATAAGGAATGTATTGCTAACATACATCAATATTATTTAAGACCTTTCAAAAAAAAAAAAACAATTCCTTATCTGCCTGATGGTGACAAAAAGCTTTAAATCTATGATGAAAAAATGTGTTTATTTTAATGATACTCTCTGTGGAGTGATTAGTATTGTTATGAGATAGGAAATATAAGGAAATTACTTTGGTTTTTCATTATAACTCATATTTATCTCTTATCTTTCCATATCTTGGTGTTATTATGCTGTTTAGGGAATCTAATAAAACTTATTCGATATTTTTGGTTAATTATTGTCAAAACTAAAACTTCTTTTCTGTGAATGCGCCAGATGGATGAAAAAAATAACAATATTTGAAATATAGAATTGCACAACATCAGTTGGCATTTTGCCAAGAAATAAAACTATAATAAAAGAATAAGACAGTAAGATTGAATGCATAGTCTGAGACATGTGCTGAAAGATTAATGAAACTCCTATTAGTACCTATAGATTGTAAAGCTGCAAAGGCAAAGTGGAAAGAACCACAATCAAAGTAAGCTAAAATATATATTGTTGTGAGCAACCTTAATGCTACCCTGGATGTTGCATCAGTGCTGTATCTGTAAGTGTTTCCAACCATAAGAACTACAAGGAAGGTCCTTGTTCAAAAAAATATAGAGAGAAATATAGGGTTTCACCCATGGTTTCCATGACACCAGATGGTTGGATCACTGCTTCCTTCCGTGTACCTCAATCATTGTAGCCTACCATTCATTTAAAAGAACTGTAGAAAATGAATGAGTTTTCAAATATGAAAGTAAAAACTAGCTAAGGATCTCTTTGAGCCAAAAAAAATTAAGGGTAAAAAGTGATGGCAACTTTTTTGTATGTGATTAGCATGAAACATATTGCTCATAGAATATTTGGTTGTAGTTTATCTAATTTCAGGATAAGCAATCTTTTTGCAAGGGACATTAGATCAGGGGTTCCCAACCTATGGCCTGTGGGCCAAACACAGCCCACAGCACCATTTCATGTGGCCCGCTGCCTCATCTGGAAGTGGAAGCAGACACATTTACGACAGCCGTAAAACGCACCCGCGCATGAGTAAACGCGGTTATGTCAGGCGTAAATGCGCCTGCTGCTGTTGTAAATGCAGAAGTGGGTGCATTTACTTCTGCTTCCAGGGGCTTGGTTTGGCCTGCTCAGCTGTCTTGGAGACATGGTCAGGCCCATGGCATAAAAGGTTGGGAACCCCTGTGTTGGACAATAAACATGAACATCACCCTCCATAGATTGGATGAGGGCAGGGACATAATCACACTTTCTTATGTACATGGACCCACTTCATCTGAGGCTGTGGTGCATGTAGGCTTTTCCTGGCCAGAGAGAGTGAAGACGTCTTGACCAAGACACCAGATGCCGGAGCGTTCTAGCAGATAATCTGGGCTCTCTGGGTTTGGGAAAATCCTACATGAGGTGAAGCCAAGTCCCTGACTACTGGTCCTATTTCTGCATCTTCCTTCATTGCGGAAAACATGGAATGAGCAAAGTACAATTACCCCCAATGCCAATTCATTCAGCCTGTGACGCTTCCAGTGGGAGGAACAACATGATTAGCCCGCTAAACCACGTGACCGGCCCAAAAAGTTTGGGCACCCCTGATTTAACCTATCATCTTCTCAGATGTTAAATTATGACATGTATGTGGATTACTATGTTGATTCTCCAGAAGTCTTATGTGGTACTGTGTTTTGATTTGTTAATGCCAAAACTAAAACTTCTTTAGATTTACCACAGGATAAGGGCTGCAGTGGCTCAGTGGTTAAGAAGCTCACCTTGTTAGCTGGAAGCCTGGCAAATCAGCAGTATGAGACTCAGGAACTGCATGACTGACTGAACACACAGCATTGTCCCAGCTCTTGGGCACATGGAAGGAGCCTCATTTGGGCTTTCCCTGAGCAGAGCTTCTCCCGCAAAAATCCTTTCAACCCAGAATAATTTCTGACACAAAATTATTATACCACAGGATGATAAGAGAAAATGTTTTTCAGCTCTCCCAGAGTATTTTAGTAATATGAAAATATTAGATAGAGACTATGTTTGAGGAACTGATGCTAGATGTGGGATTTTTTCCCCAGCTACTTAACTAACTTTAAAAGGAACAGTTTATATTATTTCCTAATGTTGTTAGACATCTTGAGCTGATGGAAAGGTGTGGGAGAATATTCATATAAAAACAAATCTTATTTTTCAGAATTATAGGCCACCTCTCTGTGGTAACTAGCTAATACAAAAAACTGTAACAAAAACAGTGTAAGTGTTACAAATTTAAACCAACAAAACATTGCCAGTTCACCACACCACCCCCAAGAAGAGACGTACGCAGAAAAATGGATTAAACAATTGGCCACTTTATTAATAACAGATAAACTGCCTCTCCCGGGGCTCTCCAGGGGCTCCCGTCATCAGCCCTGGGATGGGAGGAAGCTGTGCCAACACCCCTCCCTCCTGGCCCCGTCCGGGCAGGGGGTAGAAAAGGACACCGAGCCACTGCAGCCTGCTGGACCCGCCACGCCTCTCCTGGGGCTCCTCTCATCAGCCCCAGGATGGGAGGAAGCTGTGACGGCGCCCCTCCCCCCTGGCGCTGTCTGGGCAGGGGGTAGAAAAGGACACCGAGCTGCTGCAGCCTGCTGGACCCGCCACTGCAGCCTGCCGGTTCGCCTGCCCTCAGTGAGAGCGAAGGGCAGGGAGAGAGACCGGCTCCAGTTGTGGAGTGGCTGGCGTGGCCATATATTGCATTGTTATAGTTCTGCTTTATTATGTATTTATTTATTTTGCATACTGTTATTTATTGTATTTTCATATTTGTTTCGTTGTATTTGTATTTAATTATGTTGTGATGCCGCCCTGAGTCGGCCTGCGCTGAGTAAGGCAGGGTATAAATCTACTAAACTAAACTAAAACTATACTAAACTGCACTGGGGCAGAGTAGTGCGTGTGCAAACCAAGAGTCAGAAACTCCAATTTATGCCATGGGAGAAAATGGTAAACGGGCCACGGTACCAGTGCACAGGAGTGGCTGCACCAAGTGCCGGAGATGGTAAAGGCTTACTGATAAGCCGAACCGATTGAGAGGTTAATCCAGGAGCTGTTAGGCACACCCCTAGGTAATGTCTTCCCAGCCCTTGGATAACCCCAGCCCGTACCCGCTGGCAATACAGGAATATGGATGGGATCGACCCGTACTAACCACCAGGAGTGACCACACAGAAACCTCCGAGAACACTCAACCAGGGACAGCAGTGTGGGGTGGGCGAAAACACCCCCGACACTAGAGCCAATGTGGCTATGATGGGTGTTTACCCCCTCACTGGGTTTTTCTTTTGCCCACCCTTCCTGCCTTGCTTTGCCAGTTCCCCTTTCCAGGCTCCTACTGACAAGCATACAAGGTATCAGAAATTGGGTAGCGGGAGATGGCCCTTTATATGTGTGGTCCAGTCACTCTCAATTCTCAAATCAATAGACACAAAGGGTCTCAGAGTAATTATATTTATTAAAGTAAGCTAAGAAATTAGGTATAGCATGACGAATCAAACTTGCAATGCAGTCATTCAAAGTTACACACAAAAATAAGAAACTTAAACTGTTACCTGGGCCCTGGCCTTAACTAGTTCCTTACCCACCTCTCGTGGGGCTCAGCTCAGGATCAGTCCATGACGAAGAGAAAGAACTTCTTCAGATCACCCACTTTTATAGCTGATATAACAGTGATGTAACCCAAAGGTCCAGGTACCCCTAATTGGCTCAAAGGGGTCAGATGGCCATTTTATGAGCCCCCTGCTTCCCTGCAGCAAGTCACGTACTCAATGCAGGACCATCAAAGGCATAGCCATAAATCATGCAATCAAACCTTCACATAGACTTCCCTGCAACCAGTGAATAGGAGAACAGGGAAAAACACAGTGTTGTGTATGCATGTCACTGTACTGATAGAATGTAACCACTCCATTTACAAGGTATCTCAGCTGTAAAGGAACGCGAGCAAGCAGCCCATAGAGGGCAGCTGCGAGCGTGCAGTCTCACATGGTTCACATTGCTCAATCACGGACAGCCGCGGGAAATCCTTCCCCGCATTCAGCAGCAGGAAAGAAGAACTACTGAAGAGAGGCGTGCCTGGGCGAGGCCACGCCGGTAGCGGCCAATGAGCTACCGTGCTACAAGATTCAAATGTTAAACCCTACTGTATATATAGAGATGTATCACCGCCATTACCTCATGCTTCACCCGGTCCTCATGTAATAAACCTGAGTTAAGCCAACCCTTCGGCTGTCCTGTTGTCTTTGGTCCCATACAGTAAATTGGCGACGAGGATGGGATGATGGCTGCCCACGGGACCAAGACATGCGCCGGCTACGAGATCAGGAAGACGGGAGACTTGGAGCTGTTTGAGATAGACTTCAATGGAGCGCTGGTGGAGCTCGAAGTCTCAGATGAGGACAAGAAGAGGGCCATCTTCGTCCGCATGCTCGGACACGAGACAAAGAGGACCCTGGTCGACCTGATCGCGCTGAGGAGGGTGAGCGACTTCAAAGCCAAAGAGCTTCTGGCTGTGTTGCGCGCCCACCTCCGGCCTGCGATAGCGATGTTCCCCGCTCGGAGCGCGTTCTGGAGGCGAGTCCAAGCGCCCGGGGAATCGGTCGCCGAGTTCGCCGCGGCCCTGCGGCTGGCCGCCGGCCCCTGCAAGTGGGAGAACCCAGAAGTCACCCTCCGCGACTGCCTGCTCTGCGGCCTGAGGGACACCGAGACCCAGCGCGCGCTGATGAAACAGGAGCCGCCTCCCACATGGCAACAGGTCCTCGACACGGCGCAGGCCGCGGAAGCCACGACGGCCGGCGTGCAAGAGCTCCAGGACTGGCGACCAAAAACCGCCAAGGCAGAGAGCTCGGTGCGCGCGGCCCGGCGGGTTTCGAACTCGTCCATGGAGAGCGGCGACGACGAGGACGTCCGGAGGGTCCAGAAGGAGGGCCGGCGCTGCGACGGCTGCGGCGCCGCCCACGCCCGCGCCAAATGCCCGTTCCGCAAGGCCGAGTGCCACAACTGCGGCCGGCGCGGGCACATCGCCAAGGTCTGCCGGAAGCGGCGCGAGGCCAAGAGGAGTTCCCCAGACCGCTCGGCGAGGCAGGACCGCACCACGAGGCCCAAGGACCATGGCACCCGGACCACGAGGAAGCGGGACGGCGTCGGACGCATCTCCGACGACAGCGAGGATGACGCTCCGGTTTTCAGCGTATCCACGGAGCACCCCCGATACTTCGTTGAGGTAGTGATACAAGGGGCCCCCGTTAGGATGGAGGTGGACTCGGGTTCTTCTTACTCTATCATCTCCCAGGGAGAGTTCCTAAAGATAGCCCCCCACGTGCGGCCCAAGCTCAAAGCGTTGAGGGGCACGCTGAAGGACGTGCAAGGGAACCGCATCCCGGTGTTGGGGGTTGGGAAATTCCAGGTCCAGTTCAAAAAACGCACCGCAACGCTTCCCCTAGTCGTCCTCAAAGGAGGTAAATGCAGCCTCCTCGGGACTCAATGGTTCCAGCCCCTGGGGTTGTTCATTGGGGGGGTGCACGCCGTGGGAGTACACGCCGCCGGGACTGACCCAATTCAGAGCGTGTGCGATGCGCACCCCGAGGTTTTCAAAAAGGGACTCGGAAAATTCAAGGGGCCCCCAGTGACTTTCGACCTGGACCCTGGAGTACGTCCAATCAGACTTAAACCGCGCAGAGTGCCTTTCGCACTAAAGGACAAAATAGAGGCGGAGTTGGACAAATTGGTGGGCCAGGGGATTCTTGTTCCTGTTGATTCTGCGGAGTGGGAAACTCCAATTGTAACAGCGCTCAAGGCCAACGGGGAGGTCCGCATATGCGCTGATTACAAGTGCACCATCAATAAGGCGATCCGCCCCAATGCGTATCCGGTGCCGGTAGTCAGCCACTTGTTGGCCAGATTGCACGGGGGGAGGTGTTTTGCTAAACTCGACCTGGCCCAAGCCTACCAGCAACTCCCGGTCACCCCCGCCGCAGCTGCTGCGCAGACCATAGTCACCCACAAAGGGGCGTTCCAGGTATCGCGCCTCCAATTCGGCGTGAATTCGGCGCCCGGGATTTTCCAGTCACTCGTGGAACGCCTCCTGAAGGGGTTAGAGGGGGTGTTACCCTACTTTGATGACGTATTGATTACAGGGGGGAGCCGGGCCGAATTGGCAGAAAGGTTGGGAAAGGTCCTGGAAAAATTCGAAAAGGCGGGGTTGCGGTTGCGAAAGGACAAATGCGTCTTCTTCGCAACCGAGGTCGAGTTCCTGGGGTTCCGCATTACTCCCGAGGGAATAAGGCCTTCCCAATCCAAGGTGGCCGCCATCAAAAAGGCCCCTCGCCCCACCTCCAAGCCCGAGCTCCAGTCGTTCCTCGGGCTGCTCAACTTCTACCACTCCTTCCTTCCTCGGAAGGCAGCCGTGGCGGAACCGCTACACAAATTGTTAAAAAAGGACGAGGCATGGAAGTGGGGCGACGACCATGAGAAGGCTTTCAATGACCTGAAGCGACTCCTGGCATCAGATGCTGTACTGACCCACTTCAATCCCAAACGCCCAGTGGTCCTGATATGCGATGCATCCCCGGTGGGGGTGGGGGCAGTGTTATGCCACGTGCTGGAGAACGGGAGGGAGGCCCCGATAGCTTTCTACTCTAGGTCCTTGTCCCAAGCGGAGAGAAACTACGCCCAGACAGACAGGGAAGCACTAGCGATAATTGCGGGGACCAAGAAGTTTCATGATTTTGTGTATGGCCGCCCCTTCACCATAGTGACTGACCATAAGCCCCTGCTAGGCATTTTCACCGCGGATAAGCCCACACCCCAAATCCTGTCCCCGAGAATGCTCAGGTGGGCCATTTTTCTCAACGCGTATCAGCACGCGTTGGTGTACCGGCCCGGGAAGGAGATCAGCCATGCGGATGCCCTCTTGAGGTCCCCCATTCCCCGGGATTGCTGCCACGTGGGCGAGGAAGAGAGGGACCACCAGGTCTTAATGATAGAGGTCCTAGACTCCCCTCCAGTAGTACCGGCCGACATCGCCAAAGCGACCGGTAAGGACAAAACGTTAGCTACAGTTTGCTCCTGGGTACAGAAAGGGTGGCCCGTGTCTTCCCCAGCAGCGGAATTCGACACATTTTTCAAAAAGAAATTAGAATTGTCCCTAGAGAGGGGTTGCCTTTTGTGGGGACAGCGGGTAGTGATCCCCACGTCCCTCCGGCCGAGGGTGCTTAAACTGCTGCACGTCAGCCACCCCGGGATCGTCCGCTCTAAGGCACTAGCCCGCAGTTACTTTTGGTGGCCCCAGCTAGACGCCGACATCGAGCACATGGTCGGCACTTGCGAAGCGTGCCAAAGCTCCCGGCCAGAAGAGGCTCGCTTGCCACATAGGGAGTGGGACACAGCAAGGGGGCCCTGGTCCCGGGTACACGTAGATTTTGCAGGACCATTCAGGGGAACACTTTTCCTCCTTGTGGTGGACGCGTTCTCCAAGTGGCTGGAGGTCATTCCAGTCTCGAGCACCTCCTCGGCCACAACAATTAAACAGTTACGGAGGGTCTTTTCCACGTTCGGTTTACCCGACACCCTCGTCAGCGATAACGCTAGCTGTTTCACGTCCGCCGAGTTCAGGGCATTCATGGATCTCAACGCCATTCGGCACATCACCTCCGCCCCTTTCCACCCGGCCACCAACGGCCAAGTAGAGCGCCTCGTGCGTACCACTAAGGACGCGCTGCGGTGCATGGGCCCCGGAGATCTTGACTTACAACTATGCCAATTCCTGCTACGGTACAGGGTCACCCCACTAGCGTCAGGGTACTCCCCCGCGGAGTTGCTAATGCGCAGGAAGCTGGCCACGGTAATCTCCAGACTAGACCCCACCAGAGTAGAAGACAAAGGGCGAAATGTAGAGATGGATTCCTCAAAGAGTTTCAGCGTAGGCGCCCCCGTGCATTGCAGGAACTACGCCAGCGCGGGACCAGCCTGGGTGCCCGGCATTGTGATAGAACAAACCGGCCCCGTCTCATACCACGTAGAGACCAATACAGGCCTCCTGTGGAGGCGGCACGCGGATCAACTCAGGCGTAGGGTCCCCGGAAAGCAGGACAAAGACGAGAGTAGCAACGAATCAGCGTTAGGGTACTCCCCCACCCGCTTAACCCAAGGGGGAGAAAAAGGGGGACATGGGTCCCCACCAAGGGGGGAGGAAAGGGAATCGATCCTCAGAGATCTTTTGCAGGAGTTTGCGGCGGAAAGGAAGAGCCCCGATCTCGCACATAACCCTCGGAAGTTTCCCCAAAACACAGATTCCCCAAGAAGTTTAGACCTTGATTTACAGTACCAGGGGGAGTTAGCGGAGTGGTCCCCCACCCGTCCTAGCGAAAAGAGGGGTTTCAGTTCAGCCCCTGGTACTTCCAGTCCCAGTAGCCCCTGTGAGTTAGAGTGCAACATAGCACCAATGTCCCGGAGACCGACACCCCCAAGACAGGAGGCGACGGCGAGTCCATCTGCCACAGTCTCAAGTTTCCCCGAGCGGGGGACAGAAGGTAGCAGAACCACAAGGGCATCCTCATCGGTCCCGCGGTTCACGATAGGAGGGTCCCCGGGGTCCGAGGGAAACAGGCAGGGGTTCACTTCTCAGCTGTTCATTCCATTCCCATCCCCCAGCGCAAGGCAGGCACAGACGCCCCACAGAGCCACTAATGAATCCCCGTTTTCCGTTGCAGGACAAGCACCCACGGAGTCAGGGATCACAGGCTCTCCTGTACTAGGGCAGGCGCAAGCACGCCCCAAGCGCATGTGCGGCAAGCCACATTGGTTGCGGGACTTCGTCCCATCCTAGGGGGGAGGGATGTTGTGTATGCATGTCACTGTACTGATAGAATGTAACCACTCCATTTACAAGGTATCTCAGCTGTAAAGGAACGCAAGCAAGCAGCCCATAGAGGGCAGCTGCGAGCGTGCAGTCTCACATGGTTCACATTGCTCAATCACGGACAGCCGCGGGAAATCCTTCCCCGCATTCAGCAGCAGGAAAGAAGAACTACTGAAGAGAGGCGTGCCTGGGCGAGGCCACGCCGGTAGCGGCCAATGAGCTACCGTGCTACAAGATTCAAATGTTAAACCCTACTGTATATATAGAGATGTATCACCGCCATTACCTCATGCTTCACCCGGTCCTCATGTAATAAACCTGAGTTAAGCCAACCCTTCGGCTGTCCTGTTGTCTTTGGTCCCATACAGTAAACACAGAAAACAGTTTTTCTCTGACAGCGGCATTGGGGCAAAAATTCCCACCTGGCCCCGAAGCGACCCAAAAATCATACTGCTGCTAGGGAGGGACGGAGGGAGAAGCTTCTCCGTGAGCAAGAGGAAGGGCGAGGCAGGGAGTGTAGGCTCCTCCCTGCCCAACTGGCGGGAAAATGTACAGGTGCACTCCCATTTCCTGGGGGCAAAGTGTGCGCTCCTCCCATAGGGGCGTGCGGCGCATGTGCAGTAGCACAATATTTTTCACAGTAGACAACCAAGCAAGCAAAGTATACAAGAAAGTGGTCAGGTTAACTGAATAACGGGGGGAAATGTAACTAAAAGCCTAATCAGAACGCTAAAATGGTAAACTGTTTGAGGGGTATTAATGAAGTGAAATGATAATGAGTGGAAATAGTAATCAATAGCAATCTCATGAATGTCAGGAAAGAAACATTTGATAAGTATATTTGTATTTGTATTTAAATTGCAGTCATACCAAAGACTAAATATCTCTTTGCCGAAGAGCAAATACCAAATATTAAAAAAAACACAACATTTCTGTAGTCCAAAATAAACAAATTTCAAGTTTAAAGAAAATAATGCAGCGTTTGACAACCACCATAAAATACTATGATCATGAAGCTAATGTTCACCTGGAAGCAATATGAACAGCTTCACCCTTTGCCAAATTCAATTTTGCTGCTTCAGAAACTCACTGGCTAGCCAAACTCACATTTCTCAACAACACTCGAACAGTACCGAAGGGATGCATTTCAAATACCGAGCAGAGTGTTTTTGGCGCCCCACTGGGAACTTGTATTGTTGAGGCAAATCCTGGTCCAAAAGGCAGCAGGCAAAATCAAGAGACACAATTTAAAAGTAATAGGCAGGCATCTGAGGGAAAATGTCTCAAAGTTACAAACTGGCTGTAACCCAGCAAATAAAAAGAACAGGTACTATATTCTTTCACTTCCTCTATATCATACATACACACACTTATTAAAATATGGGTTGTCCAAAAATCCAATATAATATTATTGCCAGTAAAGTCAGCTTTTGGAATACAGTATCTTTTAAAAAGTGATCTGTGGGTATCTGTTGAATAAAACCTTATTCAAATAGCTCTAGATTCATATAGCTCATGGATCCATAAAGTTCATTTGATAGATTTTTCAGGTACCTGCAGTTTATACATGACTAAGCAAGGGGCTGCGTTGGTTTATTGGTCAAAACTTGACGACTGGAAGGTCAGCAGGTCAGCAGTTCAAGACCCAAGTGCTGCATGACGGAGTGAGCTCCCATCTCTGTCCCAGCTCCTGCCAACCTAGCAATTCAAAAGCATGAAATTGCAAGAAGATAAATAGGTACTGCTTCGGTGGGAAGGTAACAGTGTTCCACACACTCCTCTTCTTCCTCTTCTGTGTTTGTACAGGCTGTTTAAATTGGCTTAGAAAGCTGGGTGGAATAGAAATTTGCTTTATGCATTTTGGCTGCATTTTATTGTGGTTTATTTTGATCTTAATATTCTAATATTGCATTCTTTAAACTGTTTTGGTACCATTGTAAAATGGCAGTACAAAGAAGGGAAGCTAGTTAGGCATTGTCATGAAATTAAAGGGTTAAGGCGAAAATGCACTCTGCAATTGCTCAGAGGAAATGCGAAAGACCAATTAATGAGGAATATCTCACCAAGGAGCTGTCTGGCAGATTAGGAGCCATCCAGATTGAATAGCCAGAGCCATGCAGAGGAATAGCCAATTGTTGTAGAAAAGTGAGATTCCCGGATAAGGAAGATGTCATTCATCCATGTCTCTTGAGGAAACAAGATGGGGTCCAGAAATGCTGTCCTATGAAGCAATAGGACAGGGAAGTCTCTCTGTCTAAGGAATAGTTCTTGACCATATGTGCTATAATCTACAAGGATAAATATTGCCTATATTTTTTAAAACAAAAACAAGGGCCAAACGGTTCATATTATGATAAAGCAGGAAAAATCCGTTTGAGGCTCAAGGAATAATAATATATTGTTGATTTTAATTTCACAATTTATAATAGTTCACAGTCTTCCAGTAATTCTATGTTGTAAAAGTTGACCTGTTAAACAACTCTTTCTGGGGAACTTCCCTTCTTCAGACAACTTAATAGCTTTACTTTCCAACTTCTGTGAAGACAATTAATACATGCTAAGTTGAATAACAATAAATTTAAATATACTGTGCTTAATAATAACAACAACCCACCTGGTTTCATCATGCTAAATGTATATATTGTTTGTGTCGCATGGTAATTCTTATGTTGCGTCCTAACCTCACATCGTGTTTTTTTACTGTTTCTAAATGCTAAATCCTTTTATATAGTGACGAACCAGGTGAGTATAGTGAGAGCATGCCCCTCCCGGTCCTCCTGATTCAACTCCATGTGTTATACTGCATACTTCGTTTTAAGGGCTAATAATTCTAACACTTGCTATATTTCACGGGATATATCTATGTAAGTACATGTCACCACAATATAATTAACTACAAAACCTCAAGAAGATTAAGCCAGGAAAACGCTGGCAATTAATGTTCAAAACAACAGTGGGAAGAGGTCTCTTCATATTTGAGTCCCGCCTGAATAAGTGTTTGTGTATTGGAGAAGCCCTGCATTTTCTTGTAGAGTAAGTCGAGACGGAGGTACAAACGTGGTGCTTCCACCAAAATTCCAGCCATAAAGCCAAGGGTACAAAGTCAAAAACAGGGTACGTTTGTACCTCTTCCCATTTATAGCCAAAGAGCTAGCACTTTCTGCATCTGCATGGTCATGCTGCAGGCATGGCTAGATGCCGGAGTGCACAGAATACTATTACCTTCCCACCAAAGCTGCACCTATTTATCTACTTGCAATTTCTTGCTTTCAAACTGCTAGGTTGGCAGGAGCTGGGACAGAGACGGGAGCTCACTCTATCATGCAACACTCAGGTCTTGAACTGCTGACCTGCCAACCTTCTAGTTGTCAAGTTCAGCGTCTTAACAACTAAGCCACTCCAGTCCCCTCAGAAGGTCTCCTAGGCTTAAATATTTTAATGAGAATCCAGTGGGTTAAATCTGAAAACTTAAACCCATTTTTTTAATCCACATTCTTGATAAAGAAGGGAGTAATTTGCAGACTTTAAAGTATCTTTGGTATGAATTTGATCCTGAAAAAAGTTGACCTCCTTGTGCACAAGAAGCGGAGTTTATTTCATTCATTGGAAACTTACAACTTGTTTTGAAGTTTGTATGTTTTATTTCAGTAGTCTTGACACTTATTTTAATACTTTAAAACAATCAAGTCCAGTCTTTGATAGTTTAAAGGACTATATTCAGTGGTGGGCTCAAAAATTTTTTTGCTACCACAATGTGACCGTGGTATGGTGGGTGTGGGCAGGGGAAAACCCTGCATTACACCCGAATTAAGACTACTTTATTTCAAAACTTGTATGGGCAGGGCCAGCCAGAATTTCTGCTACTGGTTCTGGCGAACTGGTGCGAACCTGCTGATGCCCACCACTATATTGTGTTAATTTGTTCACTCTAACAAATTAGAATTTCTCCAGAATTTGTGCTACCAGTTCTGGCGAACTGGTGCGAACCTGCTGATGCCCACCACTATATTGTGTTAATTTGTTCACTCTAACATAATTCAATGACAAAAAAAATTCTTAACTTTAAAAATATAATAATAATAGCTTACAATTTCTTTTAAAACAAAAGCAAATAATTTTGTTAATGTCTTTAGCTGCTTAGATTTATTTACCAAAGGATCTGTATGTCTTTGCACTAGTTTCAGGATGGTTCATATATATTGACAGCTGTATATATGGAAAAGGCTCAAGAGACCTGAAATGTATTCTGAAAAGAAATTTAGAAATACAGTACACACCAGGTTATATGAAAATAAAGCTTTAAAAATAACATGACCTGTATCTGGATAACCTGGATTTTATATAATCAACATTCAAATAAGGCAATGTCCTGTTACATTATTTTATTATTTATTTATTATCTTTATTTTTTAATATATAAAACAGAGGTGTCGTGCTGTATGTTACTCATACACGCTGACACCCCTGCACCGATTACGCAGGGAACTGCACTCCCGCCTACCTGGCACTCCTGAGTTGTCTGGCATCGGAGACTGCCGGCCTATTTCGGGGTCTGTCACCCTGAAAACTGGCCTCAAAGCCCCCCCCCCCCCCTGGCAGCATGAAATGTCCGGGGAGGCGGTAATGCGCATGCGCCAGAATCCGCGCAGGAACAAAAGCCTGCCCTCAGTTCCAGCCGCCGCCTGGAACTCCGGGCAGGTTTCTGCACCTGCACAGATTCTGGCACATGCACATGACCTCCTCCCTGGTTGGGAGGCTCCACTGGTTGACCATCATTTTGGTTGGAGGATGCAGCCGCCAGGGGTGCGGAAGGCGGCAGCGCAGTCCCGCCTCCGGCCTCCGGTGTCCGCCTTCTGGAGACGGCAAGGCATGTCTTCCACCTTGCCTTCTCCAGAAGGTATGGCCGGACGGAGCTCTGGCGGCCCTTCTCCAGAAGACATGGTACACACGGCGTGCCACTGCATTCCAGGGAAGGGAAGGCGGGCAGCCCTTCTCCGGAAGGCATGAGCCAAATGGGGAACCTGTACACCAGCTGCCTTCTGGAGAGGGCAGGGTGGGCCTTCCGCTTTACCTTCTCCAGAAGGCATGGGCCAACCAGAGTGCTCCATTCGGCCCATGCCTGCCAGAGAAGGCAAAGCAGAAGGCTCTTCTCTGGAAGGCATGGGGCACACAGACCGCCCGTATGCCGGCTGCTGACAGAAGTCCGTGGGGAGGGTGCCGCCGACCAGAGCACAGCAACGTGGGCCCCAAAGAGGCCTTGGCTAGCCCCGCTGGGACTGTCAGGAGGGCGACGGACGCAGACAACCAGGCATCGCCAATGGGGGGATCACGGGGCCTGGGTCTCTCCTTGGCCCGGGTTGGGGCCTCCACCTGGCTAGCAGCAGTAGGGGGGGCGCAGGGAACCGTTCCCGGGTCTCTCCTCTGGCCATGTTGGGTCCCCCACCCGGTCAACGCCGGGTACCCCAGCTAGTTTATTATATTTATACCCTGTCAATCTAGGAGATTTTCCTACTAACAACAGAAAACTCACACATTAAAAACATTAACAACAGTCACACATTTTTAAAAAATGCATATAAATACACATTTTGCCTAATTTTGTATTTTGGTGGTATCAGTTTAATGTTTCAATTCTTTAGTAACTACATTCTTGTATTATTAGAGTATAATGCTTTTATGTTCTGTTATATTCTTATTCTTCATTTTATATTATGATGTCACTTTCCAAATTTATTTTTGCATGATACTTTTCCTGCCCCTGCAGATATCCTCAATGGATTAACATTCAAAAGTTGGCTATATGTGCAGTTCCAATGAATCAACCCATAATATTTTACAATGTACAATCTTAACCTATAAAACCAAGTGTTCACCATTGGAACTGGCTATAGGTTGCTATGCGTCGCCCTACTGACCCGCACCCACCCTTCGTGCGCACGGCCGAATTGCCTACGCAGGTCAACGAAGGATTTAAAAATCCGGCACGGGGGCCTCAGCCCCACAAACGGCAAGAAACGCAAAGAACTTCATTACCCAAAAAGCATTGCGTTTCGCCCTGCTTCTTCGAGCGGCAGCCAATTAAGAGCACAAAAACAACGCTCTCAGTCTTTCCGTGCCGCGCCGCAGCCAATCAAAACATGCATATTAAAACCTTGCCGAGTCAAGGACGCTGAAACCACAGGGAAAAATACAGATCCCAGCATCCTATTCACTTTAACACCATATAAGGAGTTACTATAGCCAATCATCAGCTTCGGAGCAAACGCGTCAAACATGACGGAACAAATGATGACCAAACGGTATAAAAGGAGCTCCATTGCCTTGCAAACCCCTGCACAAAGAACCTGGGGAAACACAGCGTGGCCAAACAAAACCAAGCCGCATGAAAAAAAACCGAGCACAAAGGCAAAGCACAAATGGAAAAATACAATCCCCAGGGTCCTGTGTGCCGTGAGTGCGCAGAACTCTGGAAAAGCCGGCACGGCCAAAATAAAAATAAAAAACACACATCAACACAGCACAGGTAACGGAAGCACACACACCCACCGCTGGGCTACCTTACCCTGGGCCGCCCAGGGAGGCCAGCACCCGGGAATGAAATCCCCCCCCCCCGCTGGGCTTCCTTACTGCTGCCCACCCAGGGAATACAGCCCCCGGTAAGGAAAGCCCACCACCATCACCACGCCACTGGGCTTCCTTACTGCGGGCCAGAAGCCAGCACCCAGGAAGGAAAGCCCACACACAACACAACGCTGGGATTTTCCCCCCCCCCCCAAACAAAAACAAAAACGCCGTGGGGATTTGTGCAGTCCGGCCACCAAGACCGAGCCGCGATGCCCACACCCCCACCAAAACAAACAAAGCAACAAACACAATGGGGATATTCCCACGGGCCGTGGCCGGCCTGCAAAAATACCCCCAACCTACATCCCCCCACCCCCCACAAAACCCAACAACACAACCCATAACAGAAAGGAGCACACACCTTAAACTTCCAGCCTCACCGAGGAGCACATGTGCAATGAAAAAAGAACGGGAAGAAAACACAGCCCTACCATTTCAAAATAGTGCAACAGCACCACCCAGTGGCTACAGCAAAAATTACACTCCATGATTTCAATTTTATCTCCCAGAATTTACAAAAGGGAAATTAGCTTTTAAAACAATCAAACATATCCAAACGAAAAAATTAATCAAACATAAATAAATAAGAAAACACTAAAACAAAAACCAAACATCTAAAAACAGTCAAAAACATTAAATTTAAAAAAACATACACTTACACATTTTTTCAAAAAATTCCATTATTTGAAAAAATATATATCAACCTTTCCTCTTTTTAAAATCCAAATTTATTATAACACTTTAAAACACTACCTACGTATAAAAAAATATTATTTAAAAAAATAACAAAACTCATTTAAATACACATACAACAAAAATCATCCAACAACCATTTTTCATATTTTTTTTAAAATAACCCCAAAAAAAGCCCGGCAACGCCGGGCAACCCTTGCTAGTTCTATATATTTCTACAATAAGTACTGAGTGCAGTAGGAATTATTCCAAACTAAATATGCACATTGTACACTATATAGGGATGGAACCTTAGTAGCCGGTTACTTCATTCAGTATAAGGGGTATAAGGAAGGCAAATGCTGTGTATAGAGGAAAAATTGAAGATCACCTGAGTAGTCACGACACCAAGCAAGTGTGGCAGGGGATCCAGCATCTTACTGACTACAAACCCAGGAATTCATCGCCTGTAGAGAGCGGTGCTTCTCTGGTGGAGGAGCTGAATATCTTCTTTGCCCGATTTGAGGTGACACCAGCAGTGGATCCAGCAGTGTTGCCAGAGTCATCGTCATTACTCCCCTTAGGGAATGTTGCCACGGTGGAAGAAGGAGAAGTGAGGCGAATATTAAATAGGATAAATGCGAGCAAGTCTATGGGTCTTGATGGAGTGGCTGGTAGGGCACTGAGAGACTGCTCAGAACAGCTGGCAGAAACTTTTATGAAGATTTTTAATCGGTCTTTGGCCCAAGCCACTGTCCCACCTTGTCTGAAATCCTCTACTATTATACCTCTGCCTAAAAAGCCTAACATACATAGTCTGAATGACTTCCGCCCTGTTGCGCTTACACCTGTCATAATGAAATGCTTTGAAAAGTTGGTGCGGAGCCGTATTATGGCTTGTTTACCAGTTGGACTTGACCCTTGTCAATAAGAGAAAGAGATCCACGGAGGATGCTGTGGCTACGGCCCTACATGCTGTTCTGACCCATTTGGAGAAACAAGGAACTTATGCGAGACTGTTATTTGTAGATTTTAGTTCTGCTTTTAATACTATTCTTCCGCATAGACTGGTGCCCAAATTATTAGATCTGGGGCTTCCGCCATGCTTATGCAGGTGGATACTAGATTTTCTATCAGATCGTTCCCAACGGGTCAGGATGGGCTCTCATGTCTCTGCGGATCTCAGTATAAGTACAGGGATGCCGCAGAGGTGTGTGCTGAGCCCGTTTCTGTACACGCTTTACACATATTATTGTGTTCCCAGTTACCCCAGCAATAAGATCATCAAGTTTGCAGACGACACAACGGTGGTGGGTCTGATTACTGCTGGGGAGGGAGAGTTGGCTTACAGGAAGGAGGTTGAGATGCTGACGGAGTGGTGTAGGGAAAACAATTTATTCCTCAATGTAAAAAAGACAAAAGAGATCATTGTGGACTTTAGAAAATGCAAATTGAACATCCAGCCACATTATTGACGGGAATTGTGTGGAACAGGTCTTAGTGTTTTGATTTCTGGGAATGGAGCTGAGGGATGATCTAACATGGGGAGCAAACACCAAAGATCTGATGAAGAGAGCACAACAGAGGTTATACTTCTTGAGAGTCCTCAGGAAGAACAATCTTTCAAAGGACCTGTTGTTGGCATTCTACCACTGTACCATAGAGAGAGTGCTAACCTATGGTCTGTGTGTATGGTTTGGGAGTTGTACAGCTAGGGAAATAACAATGCTGTCCAGGGTCATAAAGACTGCAGAGGGGATAATCGGGCGTACTCTTCCCACTCTAGATCAAATCTATGCCACCAGGTGTTATAAGAAAGCTGTAGAGATTGCGCAAAATAGTACGCACCCCGGAAATGATCTCTTTCAGCTTCTGCCTTCTAGAAGAAGGTATAGGGTCATAAAGACCAGGACCAGCCGCTTGAGAAATAGTTTCTACCCAAAAGCGGTTCTGGCTTTGAATACAGTGCAATGCAGTCTATGAGGGAGCTTCTGTATAGAGTTTTTAGAGTTTTTAGGGTTTTAGAGTTTTTAGAGTTTTAGAGTTTTTTGAGTTTTAGAGCTTTTAGGGGTTAAATGTGGGGTGGGAGTATGTTGATAATTTTGTATAGTTGTATTTTGTTTAGGTTTTGTTTAGTGTTTTTCCTCCCAATCTCATTGTTCTGTGCAGGACAATGACAATAAAGACTTACCTATCTATCTAAACTGAAACACCTACCTCCAGCTCTAACAGTCAACAAATATGAAGAAAGGACTTTTGTTGAATCCTGTCTTCAGAGGTCTTTCAGAACATTGATCTCAATCTTGCATCTGTTCAATCAAATTCCAATTTCCACTGACCCAAAATCAGAAATAGTGGCAAATGATATTTAATTTTGTGGTGCATTTGAGAAAAGATAAAAGCGATGATCAAGGTCAGAAATATAAATCCATCATGTATAGTGTATTCCCGAAATACAGATATTATCTTTGACTATTTAATGCCCTCAATTTTGTAATGGGAAACATTCAACTCAAAGCTTTAATTGCTGGGGTAATTAAATACCATGCTGGTATAAAGAAGAAACAGGATTGGGGCTATCGACCTTTCTACCCATTTTAAATATCTTAAAGGATGCTTGGGGTCTTCCTGAGCTGAGGAATTGATTTCTGTACTATTTTCATGAGGGACACAGAGGGACAGAGTCATTAACTTTGTAGATTAGTGGGGGAGTCAATCAATATAAAGAGGCTACAGACTGAGAAAATACTTCCGCAAGTCAAAGACCGGTTTGGTGTAAAGTAAGTGATTGCCTGTAAAACTGCTGAGAAAGTCTCAAATGGAAGCATCTGTTTGCCTAAGTGGGTGATAATCATCCGACCAAAATTAACTGGAGAGAAACATTCCATATTAGTTCTTAAGTGGCAAATCACATCTATTATTATTAATAATAAAATCCATTCTTTCTGTACCTAGATTTTAAAGTAATAAACATTATTTCTAATTTTACACATGGTTACTGAGGTAACCACAGCAAACCACCTCTGTAAAATTAGAAAAGGAAGAAATTTAATATTCCAAATAGAAATTGAACTGTGGAGCTTTGGGACACAAGCTTCATGGTCAGAAAACTGGCAAGATAATAAACTGGCCATTCGCAGTTGGCATACATAGAAAACTGGGTGGGTGGGTGGGGGGGATGAAATTGCCAGCATATTAGAAAGAACAACACGGGGCATCAATGCTGTTCAACATTTATATGAAGCCACTGGGTAAAGTCATTCAGAGATTTAGAGCAGGGGTTCCAAACCTAAGGCCCATGGGCCAGATCTGGCCCCTGGTGCCATTTCACATGCCCCCCACCCCCTCCAAGGGCATTTGAGAAACAAAATGGCTGCTCCTTTGAAGCTATTATAACAAAATGGCCACCCCCACCGTGCAGGCAAGGCAAAATGGCCATCATAAGAACATAAGAACAGCCTTGCTGGAACAGGCCACAGCCCATCTAGTCCAGCATTCCTCTAAGGTGACTAAAAGAGCATGACCTGGCCCCGGCTTGAAAAGGTTGGGAACCCCTTATTTAGAGTATGGTATCATCAATATGCTAAATAGGAGTGGCTTAGTGGTTAAGATGCTGAACTTGACAACTGGAAGGAAAGTCAGCAGATCAGCACTTTGGGATCCAAGTTCTGCACAATGGAGTGAGCTCCTGTGTCTGTCCCAGCTCCTGCCAACCTAGCAATTTGAAAGCAAGAAATTGCAAGTTGATTAATTGTTTTAATGATGTATATTAGGTTGATAAAGAGAATGATGATATTATTATTTTGTACGGAGGAGATTTCTTTATTTTGTTGGGTCTTGCCCTGAGGGCAGTCTGTGTTTCTCTTTTTATTATTGTGTCTCTGAGTGGAACAGTATATGTCAGGGTTCTCCAAACTTTCTGGGCCATGGGCTGGTCACCATGTGGCTCCTCCTACCGGAAATGGAAGTAAAATGTGCCTTGTGACCTGTGTTTTGCAACAGGATGAGATAGATTTCAGGCTATCATTTTCTCTGCTTAAACCGGGGTGTCCAAACTATGGCCCGTGTGGGCTGGATCCGGCCCCCAACGCCAATAGTTTTGGCACCCCTGGTATATGTCAACAGGATAAATTGCTGCAGAAGAAATATACTTTCCTCCAGTGGTTTAAAGCTGTAAAATAAAAATGGTACAGCCTTATCTGTCCACAGTGAATTGTGGCACCAGACAGCATGGATGGAGCCCCCAGCATGTGTCCTGGCAATGTCAAACAGTAAGTTTAAAGAGCATGAATAAATGCATTTATTCCAGTGGGGAGAACACACACCCCATCAAGAAAAACCACAAGAGAAAATATTTTCTATGGAAACTGGAAAATAAACACCCCAAACTGGCAGTAAAACATCTCCCCTCTGTTTGGAAAAAAAAAGACCAAGTGAAAGGTTACTTTGTAATCTTCACTGCCAAAATGTTTATTCGGTTAAATTCCACCTTGGCTTTGCTGGGACAAACAGCTTGATGCAGCTTTCTTGGAAGTCAATGGGAAGGATCCCTTTGACTTCAGGGGAAGCCAGGCCACGTCTTTAGGGCCACACTGAATAGTGGATCCGCCCAATGTGCAACATATGGAACAACAACAACATTGCAGATATGTGTAATCAACAACATCAGGAGCTGCTCAATAAGAAAGATGAAACAATGGAGTACCACCCTAATGGCAAATAATACTAAATGAGGAAACGTCAAGGTCCAGAGAGGTATAGTTCAAGGTGATTCACTGTTGCCTTTGTTAGTTGTAATACCCATGGTACCACTGATGATACTGCTGAATAGTACTGATCATGTGGCAGGCATGATTAGTTGCCCGAGTGCACAGAACACTGTTACCTTTCCCACCAAAGCAGTATCTATTTATCTAATTGCAATTTCATGCTTTTGAATTGCTAGGTTGCCAGGAGCTAGGAGAGATGACAGGAGCTCACACCGTCATGCAGCACTCAGGTCTCGAACTGCTGAACTGCCAACCTTCCAGTTATCAAGTTCAGCATCGTAACCACTAAGCCACCATAGACCCCTGGAATGATTACCTGAGTACAATATCCAGCAAAGTCTCTTCTGCTGAAATCTATTGTCTAATGAATTCAGACGGTGATACAGTAAGTGGAATGGAGAGGTGAGTGATTTTTCAGAGCAAACATACTTAGTGTCCTTTGTTCAGAGCACCAGCGTCTACGTATATAAATCTTCCTCCTCCTTCTCCCACAGATGGATTTTCACAAAATTTCCACTCACCCCACTATGTGATTTTGTCCCTGAATTCGGGTTGGTGCTCTTCCAAAATTCTCAACAACTACTACAAAAAGATTTTTAAAATGCACATGTTTGAAAAAAGATGTGTGAAAATTCCATATACAGTATTTGAAAAATGGGCAGAAGTACATTTTAATTAACAGGGAACACACATGCATTTCAAAATACAAACAAAATTGTGCACCGTTTGAAAATTACCCAAAAAAATATGTACACATTTTTACATGGGGAGAAATGCCACTGATGTCCTTATCAAACTGCTTAACAAGCTTTAAGGTGAAAATCTGATCGTCTTAACAAGCTTGAGTTTTTTGTCAGCACAGTAAATCACAACCAGAAAATGCCCATTTAAATCAATGGAACTTAGAGAAAGGTTGACTTACAAAATCTCTACTGATTAAGTGGACCTACTTTAGTGCACTTTGCTACACTAGTTTTCTACACTAGTAAACTAGTGTAGTTAACTACACTCAAGCAATACGGTTTAAGCCACTAACTTGCACAGCCAGTGGCACGGGCAATTTGAGAAATGGAGTTCAAGAGAGTAACATTTCTCATTTTTGATGTAGCAGCTTGAATTTTGCACCCACATATATGAAAACATACACATATGGTAAAAATATCAGCAAGATGTCAACAAATGTCAACAAATCTCATGAAGAACACATTTTATATCTCCCACAATCCATTGATAATTATGCATGTAGTCTTTTTATATGAACTGTAGAGTATACAAATATTATGATCATCCTTCCAATCATTCATTGCATTGAATTTGACAACATTTAAAACACAGTTTTTCTATTTATTTGAGTTTTGTTTTGTTTTTTAAATCAACTTCCAGCTGTTATTGTAGATTCAATTTCCCTTGGTTGTGTTAATTCCAGACAAAAATTATTTAGGTAGGGAAACTGCCAAAGGAAACAGAAGTTTATGACTGGACAGGATTGAAATATTCAGACAACTGGAAACAATCAACAGAGAACCACAAATGTCAGAAAGATTCCCTTCACATGGCATGTCACTTTGTCCTCCAGCTTGCGAGCAATGGGATGATACTGAGGCACTCCATGCCATGTCACAAAAGAAATGTTACATCTGGGAAATACAAAACTCAATGAAGAAAGAGAGTGGTGTAATCCATCTCATACACTAGTACAGTATTGTTCTCTGCTGAAGGGAAGGTTTAGGAACATAGGGTTATTGCTTCTTAATCTTAGCAAAAAAAAATTGGGGGGATAGTAGCTGTGTTAGTCTGTGTTTCAGGCATACCAGAGAATAAACAAAACAAAACAAAAATGTTGTAGCACTTTAAAGACTAACTTATATTTCAATGTGAGCTTTCGTGGCTCAAATCCACTTCATCCGACATGGGAGTGAGGCTTCATGGCATCAGTTCATACACATCAGGTACAGAGTGATTGATTAGCGTAACAGATAAGCATACAAATCCATGTGGCTTCATACAATTGGTAATTTAATTTAATTTAATAGTCATATTTATATATGCTGCCCACTCAGGCAGAACCCAACTCAGGGCGGCATTACAACAAGTTCTAAAAACACATAAAACACTTTAAAAGACCCATATCCCACCCACTTTAAAAGACCCATATCCCACCCACCCATCCCACCCACTATAAAAAGAAGAAGAGAGAGTTCTTAATTGTTTACATAAGCCAGCAGGCGGGGACCGTGTTCCCATTAGGGCCAGGTCCCATTAGGGCCAGCCAGGTCTTCAATCCTTTCCTGAAGGGCAGCAATTCTCTTTGAAGTCTTAGATCTGTTGGCAGGAGGTTCCAGAGGGTTGGTGCGGACACGGAGAAGGCCCTCCTTCGGGTGCTGGATAGATGTGCACCCCTAGCTGATGGCACTATTAGAGAGCCTCTCCGGTCTGCTCTGGTTGGACGGGCAGATGATCTCTGGTTGCTATTCAGATTAGCTGTAAATCCCCCTACTTTTCAATTGCAAATAGTGTGAAGAGTGTGAAGATACTATTTCAATTGCAAATAGTAGGAAGAGTGTAAAGATATTATTTCAATTGCAAATATTGGGAAGATAAAAAAACACCTGGCATTGAATGTTTGCTAATAAGCTTAACCTTTGTGTTACTGTGTGAGCACATCCTTTGTTCTGTGAGACAGCCTATGTTGTAAAAAAGAATTTTACAGGAAAGTTTGTGAAGATGGTATAATATAACAAAATATAATATACAACATATATAGCAGCACAGATACATATCTGTGTATCAAATTTTAGAATGTCCTAGAAACCCTTGGCTAATATTAAAACCTTTGTGATGGGTGTCCAACAATGCGTGTATTTTATTTCTGCTGTCTCTCTCTGGATTCTAGTCTTGTAATTTCTCTGTTCCAGAATCACAACTTTCAAGTCTTAGATAGAATGTCCAGGTATATTGAAATGGTTTGAAACAGGTTTCTCTGTTTTGCCATTCCCGATGTCTGATTTATGTCCATTAACTATTTTGCACAAAGATTGTCCTATAAAGAGTGCAGAAGGGCATTTTTGCCAAGAGATGGCATAAATCATATTGGCAGAAGAGCAAGTAAAACTGCCCTTAATATTGTGTGTGGCACCATTGGGTCCAGTAATACTGTTTCCAGAGTGAATGTGGGGGCAAAGTTGACATCTGGGTTTGCAGCAGGGTTTAGTTCCCATCTCTGTTTCACTTTTGTGTAGTCTGTTGTGTGTCAATAGATGTTTGAGATTGGACAGTTGTCTATAAGCTTCTAGTGGCACTGGGAGAGTGCGGGGGGCATATCCGCTCTGTTCCAGTCTTCGTCCGACGTGCGTTCCTGGCTAAAGCACGAAGCGGAGGAACCTCAGACGAAGAGTTGAATGAAGCGGATATGTCCCCCGCACTCTCCCAGTGCCAGTAGAAGCAGTGGGGACAGCAGCAGTGGCAGTGCTGGAGGTTCCCGCTCCCCCCAACAGCCAGACACATCACTCAGGAAACAGCAGCAGCATGGGAAAGGTAGGGAGATTGCTTCATCATTCCATTCCATTTATGCTCTGTTTTTTCCCTTTTTTATCTTGCACCCTTACGCCTCAATCAAGGTGCAGAGGTGCGGGATAAAAAAGGGAAATGCTCTTATAACACCCCCTCTTCTCCACCCCTGCCATTCACCAGCTGGTGAGATGATCGGGGTGTGGGAGAGGGTTGTGTCTGCCATTTTCTGGGATTTTTTTGATTATTTTATTATTATTATTATTATTTGATTATTTTTTGTCCGGTCGGAACCATTTTTTTATTTTTCAGTGCACCCCTATAAGAAATCGTGCTTTATTTTATGGAAAAAGCATTTTATGGGAAATGTTATGGAATGGACTTTTTCCGTAAAATGGGGTTTTACTGTATTCTTGTCCAAGATGGGTTGGAGATCTTTCATTATGTGTTTGAGGGGTTTAAGTTGAGGACTGAAAGTGACAACCAGCGGTGTTTGATTGCTTTCTCTTCTGGGCCTGTCAGACATGTTCAATCACTCTGTACATGATGTGTATAAATTGATGCCATGAAGCCTCACTCTCATGTCTGATGAAGTGGACTTGATCCACAAAAGCTCACATTAAAATATAACAGTTAGTTTTTAAAGTACTACAGCATTTTCGTTTTGTTTTGTTTAATCTTAGCAGAGACAGAGGTTTATTGCCTCTGATGTGATATTTATTTTCCTGCCACCATAAGGCATGTTAGGTGCTTTTAAACACAGAAAGAGCCTCCCCAAAGATTGTAGTATTTTTGAACTGCAATCGGGCATACCCTGTTAACGGCAACCTTGTGTTGCCAGCTAATCTTTCTCACACGACTAGGTCGTGCAAAAGGAACTGCAGAATGAACTCACCAAAAGGTGCCTTCATTTTGGCAGTTTTACATGGAAACGGACTATACATGGAAGAAGAACTAGGTTATGCTAGTTGGGGGCAAGCAGGGAGCATTGAATGAGATACCCGTCAGGACCCAAAGTTTTTGTGGCTAAAGGGCTGAAGTGTCTGGTGACTATGATTACATAGTGGGTGGGTGTCTCTTGATTCCACTCTGGGTTTTAGTCTGAGCATTACAAAAACTATCCAAGCTGCTGAACCTTGTACTCAAACTAGTTTCAGCATCAGGGGTAGCCCTTTAAAGTTCACGATGAAACATGGAATGGATAATCTACCACAACCACTCCATGATGTCAGAGCTGCCAGCAGCTACACACACACACCCCTTGCAGGATTATGGGACATCTGAATGCAATAATGACAGAGGACACTTACCACAAGACTGAAGGGCCCCTAGAGACTGAAGAGGAGAACAAATATTGCTGAAGTGGCTAAGGATTTATCTTTTAACTGCACTCTCAGTGTCTGGAGTGAAGCTTCCTGCTTAAAACTATTTAAGCTGGTTAGGAAAGCTGCCCATTCCATTCTGTGCACACACACAAAATCAGCTATGATCTTGTTGTCATGGAAACAGAAAGAGAAAATATGCTGAATTTAAACCTATGCTGTGTGTAGTACGAGCTAAGGAAAGGGTGGACATCTTGATTTGAACAGCAGGCACCTTGGCTCGTTGTCAAATGTTAAGAGGATTATTTAGTTGGTTAGTTGGTTAGTTAAATTTTGACTCTCAAAAAGGCACCCTAAGTGGCTTAATAGCAGCAGTGGAATCAATCAAAATATTCATTATTCATGTAGCAATTCTATATATAACCTCAGTGATCTTGACAAAGCTTCCGGTAAATCAGTACTCTATCCCCCACATGATAGCGGGTGGTTGAGGCTGAAAGATCATTTAACCTGAGCTTGGCTGGATCTTTCAGTAAATCCATAGCAAAAATGAGATGCGATGAACTTCAAAGCTCTTTCCTCAGCTTCTTAGCCACAACACTTTGCAAGCTCTCAACATGCCAGCAACATGGTTTTCTTCAAAGGCCTTTGTCAATGACGGCTTATCTGCAGCAGCATTCCACATTCTCGGTTTGCTGCACAAGAGTCTCAAAACTCAGTCATATTCTTCTTCCCCAGAACTCTCTCCCTACTGAGGAATTTTCAGAGAGGGGAAATGACACAACAAAACCAACAAAGAATTTCATAGTGCCATAAAGGTAAGTAAACTGATTAGCATTCCGTTTGTGGACACAGACTATTTCATCAGATGCACAAAGTGTCACAGTGATACCTCATACAACGTCCAAACTTGGTTCCACAAGTTTGGACTTTATACGGATTTGGACTTTGTATGAGGCATGCAAAATCCTAGCCGCGATGCCTCATACAACGTCCAAATCCTTGCCGCGATGCCTCGTACAACGTCGTTTCCATATAGATACATTGTACTATAACAGCACAGACTTCAGGGCAAAGTCAAGGAAACTGACAACTTTAAGAAATCATTGTCTAAAGGCTAAAAATATTACAAAAACATGTCCAACAACCCTGATTGTCCAAGAACCTGAAGAATGCTGCAAAAATCCCAGGAATGCTTCTAAAAATTCTGACGAAAAAATCCAAAAAAATCCAGAATCGTGCTCAAAACCACTCCTAAACACTCTTCGCCTCATGCAGAACCCACAAGAGCAATGCACGCATGTATCCTGCCTTTTATACTGCCCAGGCACAATGCAACCTGGGAAAACCCCAATGCCTCAAACAAAGTCGCACGACTTTGTATGAGGCAACTTTTTTCAAGGAATTAGGCGATGTTGTATGAATCCGATGTTGTATGAATCGGACTTTGTATGAGGTATTACTGTACTTTCATTTGGCAGATATATATATATATACACTAGCAGATTTTGCCCGGCAGTGCCGGGCATTTTAAAAATGTGTTGGACAGTTAAGGTTTTTTTTCCCCCTGAACAAATGGTGCTGGCTGTGTTTAATGGTTTTTAAAGGTTTTGTGATTTTGTGACTTTGAGGCGCTGCGTCCGCCTGTGGCGGACTTGCGCTCTCAGTGTGTGTTTATTATTATTTTTTTGTGCGCCAGCTTCCTCAGTGCCGGGCTCTTTAAATTTGGTTTTTGGAGAGTGAAGGGTTTCATTTGTGTTCTTGAACAAATTGTGCTGGGCTGTTTTTAATGGTTTTTAAAGGTTTTTTGATTTTGTGGCTTAGTGGCACTGCGTCCTGCCTGTGGTGGACTTGCGCTCCCAGTGTTTGTTTTTTTTATTTTATTTTTATTTTTTGTTCATGCAAATTTTATTTTGATTTATTTAATTTAATTTTTTTAATTGTAAATTTAATTTGGTGTTTTATTTTTTGGTTTGGTGTTTTGGTTTTTTTGAGTGAAAAGTGATTTATAGTTTTTTTATTTTTTGAGAGTAGTGTGTTTATTTTTGAATGTTGTGCTAACTTATTTTTTGCATTTTTGAATTTTGAATTTATCTTTGTAGTGGCAATGTTTTTGGGTGTCTTTTTTCTTTTGGCCTCTGGGTGGGGGTGGTGAGCTTTGCTTCCTCTCTACCATTCTCCTCTTCTGTCCTCTGGGTGTCGCTTCCGGTAAGTGTTACTTCCTTTTTGTAGGTCATTCGAGTTCCTGTCGCCATGAAGTGAAGACGTCTTCATGGTAAGCTCTCTGATTTATTTATTTATTTATGGGGGTTGAGTTTTTGTTGGGGGGGCTGTTGTTTTTTGTTGTCTGTTTTTTGTGTATGTGTTTGTGTTTATTTTTTAAAGGTTAGATTTTTGTTTTTGACTATTTTTGATTGTTTTTGGTTTGTTTTTTGGTGCGTCCTTTTTTTAGGGGTGTGTGTGCCTTTTGTTCTCACGGGCCATGCTTGGTGGCACGTGGGAAGGAAGGGCACTTGCGGCGGGGGTGCCTTTTCTTCCCATGGGCCATGCTGGGTGGCACGTGGGAAGGAAGGGCACTTGCGGCGGGGGTGCCTTTTCTTCCCATGGGCCATGCTGGGTGGCCCGTGGGTAGGAAGGGCACTTGCGGGGGGTGCCTTTTCTTCCCATGGGCCATGCTGGGTGGCCCGTGGGTAGGAAGGGCACTTGCGGGGGGTGCCTTTTCTTCCCATGGGCCATGCTGGGTGGCCCGTGGGTAGGAAGGGCACTTGCGGGGGGGGTGCCTTTTCTTCCCATGGGCCATGCTGGGTGGCCCGTGGGTAGGAAGGGCACTTGCGGGGGGGTGCCTTTTCTTCCCACGGGCCATGCTGGGTGGCCCGTGGGTAGGAAGGGCACTTGCGGGGGGTGCCTTTTCTTCCCATGGGCCATGCTGGGTGGCCCGTGGGTAGGAAGGGCACTTGCGGGGGGTGCCTTTTCTTCCCATGGGCCATGCTGGGTGGCCCGTGGGTAGGAAGGGCACTTGCGGGGGGGGTGCCTTTTCTTCCCATGGGCCATGCTGGGTGGCCCGTGGGTAGGAAGGGCACTTGCGGGGGGGTGCCTTTTCTTCCCATGGGCCATGCTGGGTGGCCCGTGGGTAGGAAGGGCACTTGCGGGGGGGGTGCCTTTTCTTCCCATGGGCCATGCTGGGTGGCCCGTGGGTAGGAAGGGCACTTGCGGGGGGGTGCCTTTTCTTCCCATGGGCCATGCTGGGTGGCCCGTGGGTAGGAAGGGCACTTGCAGCGGGGGTGCCTTTTGATCCCATGGGCCATGCTGGATGGCCCTTGGGAAGGGAGCGTTGTTGCGGGATGGTGCCTTTTGTTCCCACGGGACATGCTTGGTGGCCCGTTGGGAAGAAGGGCAGTTGCGGTGTGTGTGTGTGTGTGTTGCTTTTATTTTTGGCGCGCCGGCTGGCCCTTCGAACGGAAGGGCAGCGGCGGCCAGGGTTTTTGCTTTTACTTGTGTTTTTCGCGTGCCGCTGGCCCTTTGAATGGAAGGGCAGCGGTGGCGGGGGGGTTATTTCCCCCCCATGGGCCATGCTGGCTCGCCCGTGGGGAAGAATGGCAGCGGCAGCGGCTTTTTTTAGCTTTTATTTTTCGCGTGCCGGCCGCCTCAGCATTCTGCGCGCTAATGGCGCGTAGGATGCTGGGGCTTGTAGTTTTGGCTGCGCGTGTTTGGTTTCTGCGGCGGTTTTTCTTTTGCGGCTTTTTTTATTGGCTGTGGCGCGTTTTCGAACGTTCCTTTTGCCGCACCGCTCAGCCTGATTGGCTCTGGCGCGGCGCGGTGAAAGGAACTTTGGGAATTGAAGTTCCCTTTTTTTGTTTGCGATTGGGGGGCTCCTGCCCCCTGGTCGAAAATTTCAACCCGACAGTTACCTGCGAACCCCGTTCGGGCGAGTGAACGGAGGCTCGGACGTGGCTAGTGGGGCCTGGTGCAACATCCTTTGTCACATTCCAACGGTTAACGCACCATTTTATAGGTATAGATAGCTGTGG
Source organism: Bradypodion ventrale (assembly GCA_035047345.1). Classification (NCBI taxonomy): domain Eukaryota; kingdom Metazoa; phylum Chordata; class Lepidosauria; order Squamata; family Chamaeleonidae; genus Bradypodion; species Bradypodion ventrale. Next base: position 66,069,424 of record JAWDJE010000001.1, on the reverse strand, counting down.
AAGGAGGAGGAAGTCTGAACAAGGAGTGAGAGGAAATTGAAATGCCGAACGATCAGAGTGATAAACAGTGGATCTGTTATGTATGTTAACTGTGTTTTCTGACAGGAGCGGAATGTATCTTTTCTCATGTATCTATTCTTATGCAAATAAGTGGATCGAAAATGTGCACACTCTGTTAGCCAATGGGCTTGTTGTATTATTGTTACTGTTACTGTTTATAGTGTATATAAGTCCGAGTTTTGCCCCATCCAAACTGTGTTCAAACCCCACTATTAAAGAGCTGAATTTCACTACTTCACTCATCTGCTTCTTCATTCCCTGAACACGAAAGGGTCACAAAAATGTTGTTGGGCAATAACACAAACATCTTTGCAGTAATGAGTTGGATAATACCTGTCCTATGCTCAAAAGCCTTTGTTCCTGTTCGAGCCGTAAAGAGACACAGTGGTACCTCACTTAAAGAGTGTAATGCGTTCCACGGGATTGCTCTTTAAGTGAGATTGCTCTTCAAGCGAAACAACATTGTAAGTGACCAATTGTGACTTCGGGGGGGGGGGGGATTGCAAACCCTGATTTAGTTGTTAAGCGAGTTTTTGGTTGGTTTTAGTTGTTAAGCAAGGTGACCATTCAGAGAAAATTCTGCTCTTTAAGCAAGTTAGTCTCTAAGCGAGGTGCTCTTTATGCGAGATTTTACTGTAAGTTGAATGCCATGATTAGTGGTTGTTGAATAGGTTTGCTTTGAAATTGGTTTTTGAATGGCTTGCTTAAGTTAGCAACCTAGTGGATTATGAAACCAACTTGGTTTCCCACTGGTATTTGAATAGTGCAATTTTTAAAGGCAGATGATACGTGTTTATCCTTCTACATAAGGGACTGTGGTGGCTCAGTGGTTAAGAAGCTCACCTTGTTAGCTGGAAGGTTGGCAAGTTGGCAGTTCAAGACCCAGGTACTGCATGACGGACATGAAAGGAGCCCCATTTGGGCATTCCCTGGGCAGAGTTTCTTCCGCAAAAATCCTTTCTAATAATAATAATAATAATAATAATAATAATAATAATAATAATAATAATAATAATAATAATAATAATAATAATAATAATAATAATAATAATAATAATAATAATATCCATCTACATAGAGACTGTGTTCTTGTCCTATGTGGAATGTAGTGGGTCAATCTTAGCAACGAAACACACATGTGACACTGAAGAACGTTGATGGATTTTAACAAGGTGGGTCAGCCACCTGATCCAGTATGGAGTGGATCCACACACACAAAACAAGTTGACGTTGCTAATAATGGAGCAATGCATGTAGTGATGCCACATCACCTCTGATTTATGACAACCCTATGAATAAGAGCTGTCCAAAATGTCCTGTCCTCAACAACCCTGTTCAGCTATGGCTCACATTGGGTCTTCCTCTTTTCCTGCTGCCTTCAGCATTTCCCAGCATCATTGTCTTTTCCACTTTTGCCTGTTCATGATGTGCCCACAGTAGGGTAGCCTCAGCTTCATCATTTTTGCCTCCAGAAACAATTCAAGTGTGATTTGCTCTAGGACCCACTTGGTTGTCTTTCTGGAAGTCCAGGGTATCTGCACAGCTCTCCTCCTGCAACATATTTCAGATGAATCAATTGTTTCCAGTCAGTTTTCTTTACACACACAAACCAAGTTGACATTGCTATTAATGAAGTAATGCATATAGCGATAGGATGCCTTAAACCTACACGAGTTGAGATAATCTACACTAGTTGAGAAAATATATCTGCTGTTTGTATCACTCCACCTAAGATAAGGAGAGAAGTAGCAGCTGACCAGAGAAAACTAAACAAGAGAATGACCTTAAACATCCCTTGAATGGATATGTGCCTCAAGTCTGTCAACTCATATTCAGGAGGAGCTTTATGGCAAGAATATTCTTGAGGATACACAAGAGCAAAACCAAATTAGAAGATGGAGAAAGGAGCACATTGAACAAAGAGGATATAGAGTCGGGCTTGCCTGAGTGGGTGACGTGTAAATCCAAAAATTAAATTAAAATTAAATTAAATAGATGAGGAACTAAACCTTTCATATGTCACTTGGAGAACTCTGAACAGGCTGAGGGTCAGAGTGCCTAAATGTAAGACCCGCATGTTCAAGTGGGGACTGCTGGCAGATAGCAACGTCCTCTGTGAATGTGGAGAGATACAGAACCAACTCATTTACTGGTTTGCCGATTACTACCAGAAACATGTAGCAATGAAGACTTAATTTTGTCCAATGACAAAGCCAAGAAAGTGGCTTCATGTTCGCAATCCAAGTTTGATCTGGACACAGATGAAGGACAAGAACAAGGCGGTGGCGATGACACCGGCAGCGGTGGCAGTCTCGGCGGCGACACCTATAGCTGGACTGGTGTGAATCAGGAGACTGAGGAAAGCACAAGACTCACAAAGTCTGGGCTGCAAAAAAACAACAACCCCAGAACACTCAAATTGGAGCTCTTATTCTCATGGATTCCTTATTTATTTATTTCTACCTGCTGGATCAGAAAGCTGAAGCATAATAGAGGTGAACAAAATTGGATGTGCAGTAGAACCTCGGATAAAGTCCTAACTCCATTCCACAAGTTTGGATTTTATCCGATTTTGGACTTTATCCGAATCAAATGGGCGATGCATCGGATAACGTCCAAAAATGGACTTTATCCGAGGTTTCTGTACCAAATACCTCGGATAACATCCATTTTTAGTGGTATTAGACTTTATGCGATGCATCACGTGTGCATGAAACCGCGACTTTATCCGAATCGGACTTTATCCGAATCGGACTTTATCCAAGGTACCACTGTATTGATAGTTTTTTTAGGTGATTTGTACTAGATCAGTGATTTCCCAGCTTTGGGTCCCCAAGTGTTCTTGGACTTCAGTTCTCAGAAGCCCAATTTAAGACAATGGCTGATCAGGGCTGCTAGGAACTGAAGTCTGAGAACATCTGGGAACCCAAGATTGAAAAACACTGATCTACATCACTAGGGCTGTTTGGCTCTCTGTGCAGCAGCAATTCCTACCACCATTAACTACCATCACTTTACTTGCAACAATCAAAACATCTGAAACTGGGTTTGATGTGGGGAGGGGACTATGAGCTCAAATTATATAAGTAATAAAATAGGCTGAGATAGTACAGCATTCTTTACCTCCACATACACGGCTTCCCTTTTTCTAAGCCCACAATTTTGTACTTGGCTCCAAAAAACCCTCAAAATCTTTCACCCTCGAAGTTTCACTTACCCTTTGTGACTTCATGATTAAAAACAAACAAACACCTTAACCAGCTATATAACTGACTGTAACTGCATCTTATGATAGTAATTCTCACACATATATTATTCATCCCCCGCTAGGTTTAGAGCCTCGTCAGAGCACCGGGGTTTGAGTGGTCTAACTAGGCAGTGTTGCCCATCTCTTGCCAATGGTATTAAGCCAGGACTAAAACTCACCAAAGCATCCTCCTTTGGATCCCTTGGGCAAGGTGAAAGTGGAGAGCACATGTCATGGTCTGCCTAGCCATCAGGTGACGTGATGTCTGAATGGCTAAAAACCATATGTAGATGGACTTGATTTCTCAGGTCCATTTGCATGTGAGGAATGTCCTCACGGAGACATCTACCAATGTGCGGACTCCTCGCTGAATGACTCCAAGGTACACATACAAGGTATGTTATTCATATGTCTGTTGGTGTTAACATGTTTAAAGATAAAGGCTTCCCTTGTTCGAAAGCTAGTTGTATCTGACTCTAAAGTGCAGTGCTCATCTCTGTTTCAAAGCCAAAGAGCCAGCGCTGTCTGCTTCTGCAGACATTTCCATGGTAATGTGGCAGGCATGACTAGACACCAGAGCGCATGGAACGCTGCTTACCTTCCCACCGAAGTGGTCCCTATTTATCTACTTGCAATGTCTTGCTTTCGAACGGCTAGGTTGGCAGGAGCTGGGACAAAGACAGGAGCTCATTCTGTCCTGCAGTACTCGGGAATCAAACTGCTGACCTTCCGTCTCCCAGTCAGCGTCTTAGCCACTTGAGCCACTGCAGTCCTTAACACGTTTAAACATAGTGTAAATTTAAGTCAACAACTGTTACTCCATGGGGCAACTGGGTTACCTTACCACACTTTTTTTGTTGGCAAAAATTCTGTAGCACTTCAAAGTCTAATACAGTACAGTAGTTGTATTTCACACCCTCAAATACAAGGAACACCTATGGTGACAATTGCTTTCGATTTACAGTAACAGAAAAATACTGCCACCTAGTGAGAGATGGGAGGTAAAATTAAATTCTAGATTTTGCCTGAACTGCCGCTAGCTAATGTTTATTTATCATTTATTCTTTATGTCCTATTATAGAATAAATATCAATTTATTAGTATTAATTCTATATGCCCTTTATGCCTTATTATTGGTTGTTCTTTATGCACTTTTCCTGAAAATAAAAATTTCCCAAGCTGATTGTATCAATACAAAAATGGCAGGAGAAGACAAATTAAACACTAATCAGGTAACTAATCAGACAAATACAGAATAGAAACAATAGAAACAAGATATAAAGAGTGGAAAATATCTCAAGAGATGTTAATTTTTTTACAGCAAGTTCTTTCAAGATTAATTTGACTTGGGGAGAGTTTATATGTGTGTACAGGGAAAAACTATACAGTGGGACCTTGGTTAACATAAAAATCACATAACAAAAGGAAATCCATTAAAAAGTGGCTTTGTTTACAGAATTTTTTTGGGAACGGATTAATTGGTTTTCAATGCATTCCTATAGGAAACTGCATTTCGGTTAAAGCAGGGGTTCCCAACCTAAGACCCATGGGCTGGATACAGCCTTTGGTGCCATTTCATGTTGGTTCCCCACCCCTCCAAGGTTATTTTAGAAACAAAATAGCCACCCATTTGACCCTGTTGGGACAAAATGGCCACCCCCATCATGCAGGCAGGGCAAAATGACTGTCCAGCCCTCGAAGGTGACTGAGAGAGCATGGCCCGGCACCCATCTTGAAAAGGTTGGGAACCCCTGGGTTAAGGTATTTTGGTTTTCAATGCATTCCTATGGGAAATTGCGTTCAATGCATTCCTATAGGAAATTCAGTTAAAGTAATTTTTGTTGCAAGAAATGTCCCAGAGAATGCATTAATTACATTAACTTAGGTTCCACTGTACTTTCAACAGTGGCTCCTACAAACAAAAATGCTTTCAGATAAAATTGTTGTTATGAAAACGCCTTGCTCAATTCACATAAAATATACAGGGTGAGAAGACATGGTTGCCTCTTTCTCCCACTGCTCCTGGAAACTATCTGGTAAGGACAGAAAAAGAACAGGAGGTTGCAAAATGGTTTTGATGGGTAGCTCTAGCAACCATTCAACTGGCAATCATTGCCCAAAAGAACCAATTATGTTGGCTCAGGTCCAAAGTCTGGCCAGGTTATCCTGCTATGGCATTAGAGTAGACCATATTGCCAGTGACTCAATACCAATCGTCAGGCAGCAGTTAACTAATCTGAGGACTAATGGCCTTGGATGGCAAAGACCACAGGGAAGGGTGATGGTTCCCACATGCAGGCATGGGCTGGGCCACCAAGAGGGTCCCCCCTGGCCACCCTCTGGCTACGGCCCTGCAGCACACCCCTGCCCACGTGGACTTGAATCCATCTTGACAGAGGGCAGCAGCTTCATCAATCCTGGCCTGGGGCTGATGAGGACTTTGCATGCCAAAAGGGCTCAGGACCAGAAAGTGACTGGCAGAACTGGATCAGTGGTATGGGTGTCACACTGTGATGTGGAAGGCAAATGAAAGACCACCACATTATATTGTTCCCAGGGCAATCTTCAAATTGCCGTGATGATAACCAATATTCGAAATCGGATACAGCTCTTGAAGAAGAAGGTCCAAAGTAACATCTTTAGAACTCAACTTGCCGGACAGGGCTTTTCTGCTTCCCATTTACAGCAGGAGGTTGCAGCGGTGCTTCCTGAATCACAAACAGAAAGGGAATCTGGCATGGGAAGATCTGTCTGAATGGCAGAATCTGTGAAAATGGAACCACAGACCCGGCTGGGGAGGATCTAAAGTGTACCAATAACTTTCCCAGCTTAACCAGGCTGCCTGGCGAATTAAAAGCTTGTCAGAAAAATGCAGCCATGAGCAATTCTATCTATATAACACATGCATGTCCAAGGATCCGTAATGCAATATTTTTATCGCATTAACATGAACCAGATGGCTACCCCTTATTGTAGTGGGGGGGGGGGGGGACTGTCTTCTGTAATTCTTACAAAAATCCTTTTTCTGTAGTAAATGCTTGGGACACAGGCTGATCCTGACAGATGATAATTTGCCTAAAATTCTCACATGCTGCACTCCCACAGAGAATATAAATCTGTAACTAATCTTAGATTGAAAGCAGGGAATTGCTGACTCTTAGATGATTCACTTAAGAACCTTCCTACTTCAGAGGAAGGACAGCATATCCAGAGAGCTCCTTATTGTACATATGGCATGCATGAGCATCTCACCATACCTGTCAAGTTTTGGTTGTGGAAATAAGCGAAATTTTCTGGGCGCAGGCATTCGCGCATGCGCACTGCTGCCTCTGACGGATGGACATGTGCAGTAACCCCTTTTTCTGGCTGTTCTAATACGGGAAGACAATGGGTAAGAGTGGAAAAGAGGGGTGAATAACGGTATTTCCTGACCAAAACTGGATAGTTGACAGCTATACATCTCACATGCACAGTTAAACCCCTTCCCTTCCACACACACACAGGTCCACAGTGGACTGTCCACATTCTTATGTCGTTCCTATAGCCATGTCCAAAGCATTTAGGTTACAACTGGGGAAAACGCATTCTGAGAAAGTATACTATACCTCTACGTTTGCAGAACACAAAGCATTGATGCCTTCAATAGACAAAATCTTGCAGGCAACTTTCACAATGCTAACCTAAAACTATTTTCTTGTTGAAGACCCACTGAAGTGAGTAGGCCTTCTTTCTGAAAAGTCATGCATATAATAATGGTAATAACTGCAGTCCATCAAGCTGATCCTGATTTATGTCCACCCTCCCAAGATTTTCTAGATATGAGTATTGAAAAATGGTACAGCAGTCATTCATTCTGGTGGTACTATGGGACCAATAGGCTAACTAGATGACTGGAAGATCGGCAGGTCAGCAGCTCGAGACCTGTCATCTGTCCTAGCTTCTGCCAACCTAGTACTGTAGTTTGAAAGCAAGAAATTGCAAGTAGATAAATAGATACTGCTTTGGTGGGAAGGCAACAGTGTTCTGTGTGCTCCAGTGTCTAGTCATGCCTGCCACATGGCCATGGAAATAGATGCAGACAGCGCTGGTTCTTTGTCTGTAAATGGAGATAAGCACCGTACCCTAGGGTCAGATACGTTTGGCTTTTGAGCAAGTGCAACCTTTCCCTTTCCCTAGGCTACACAGGGGACAGGGCCCATAAGCAGCTCAACCACACACATTCTGGGTGATCTTGGCTTGCCTCTCACCCTGCAGGTAGATTTAAGATACAGTACAAAGCTTCTGAGCTGGATATTCCATCCCACTGAACTAGATTGCAGCCTTGAAATAAAAAGGCGACTAATTCTTGGAAGGCAAGCTATGAGAAACCTGGGGAACATAGTCAAAAGTAAAGACATTAGCTTGCAAACAAAACTTCACATAGTCAAGGCAATGGTATTCCTGGCGGTAATGTACGGTTGTGAGAGCTGGACCATAAGGAAAGCTGAGTGCAGAAGAATAGATGCCTTTGAAATGTGGTGTTGGGGGAGAGTCTTGAGAGTCCCCTGAACAGCGAGGAGAACAAATAGGTCGATCTTAGAAGAAATCAACCCTGACTGCTCCTTAGAAGGTCAAATAGTAAAGATGAAGCTAAAGTACTTTGGACATCAAATGAGAAGAGAGGATTCACTTGAGAAAGCCTTGATGCTGGGAAAGGTGGAGGGCAAAAGAAGAAAGGGGCGGCCAAAAATGAGATGGCTAGATGGTATTGTAGACGCAATGGGCACAGAGAAGTTTGAGGAGGATGGTGGAGGATAGGGGTGCCTGGCGAGCAATGGTCCATGGGGTCGCAAAGGGTCGGAGTCAACTGTGCGACTGAAAAACAACAACAACAAAATAGTTAAATGGCATCAAGTCAATTCTGATTTATGACGATCCTTTCCAGGCTTTTCTATGTACAGAGAACTTAAATGAATGAGCTAAGATTTCATCATTAGCTTCTGGAGGCAACCTAGGACTGCGCAACTTGCCCAAAGCTTTGCAGCCTGGCTTTTCTCTCAAAAGGCACAGCAAAGAATCAAGTTCCCAGACTTTGGCTCCACAGTCAGGTACCTAACTCACCAATCTATTTAGCCCAACAAGCATGGATAGGATTATAATAAAGCAGACTCTTACCCTTCCCATACATGTCTCACACACACACACACACACACACACACACACACACACACACACACACACACACACACACACACACACACACTGTTGTGTTCTAATAGGGTAACCATCTTCATGTGATAACAATGTATCATTTCCTACCAGTAACAATATAGCCTTCAGCTGTATCACTATAAACCCTGTATGAGGACGCGAGCTAATGACCACCAGTGGGCAGCGGCGAGCGTCCAAGCTCTCTCGGTCCATACTCATCAAAGGCTACAGCGCGGAGTTTCCCGCCACTACCTACACCTGGACAAGAAGGGCGTGACTAACAATGACGTCACGCAGACAATAGCCAATAGGCTATCGTGGAGCCACATTCGAATGTTTTACTACTGTATATATTGAGCTATGCATCCGCCATTACCTCATGTTCCCTCTGACCACCATGCAATAAACCTGAGTTAAACCAGCCCGTGGCTGTTTCCTGTGTCTTGGTTCTCATACACTAAATTGGCGACGAAGGTGGGATAATGGATTCCCAAGGAGCCAGGGCACAGAGCGGGTTCAACATTACCAAACCGCAAGACTGGGAGCTTTTTGAGATGGACTTCCAGGCGGCACTGGTGGAACTCAAAGTCAAAGACGACGAGGAAAGGAAGAGGGCCATCCTCACCCGAATGCTTGGGATGGAAACCAAGCGAACGCTGGTGAGCATCATTGCACCGAAGAAGATGAGCGACTTCAAAGCCGAGGACATCATGAAACTGCTGCGTGAGCGGCTCCGACCCTCGAGGGCAATGTTTCCCGCTCGGAGCGCGTTTTGGAGGCGAGTCCAAGCGCCGGACGAGTTGGTTGAGACCTTCGTGACAGCCATGAGAATAGCAGCCGCCCCCTGCAGATGGGACAACCTAGAGATGGCCCTCAGGGACGGAGTTCTGTGTGGCCTGAAGGACAAGGAAGTGCAGCGCAGCCTGATGAACAAGGAGCCACCACCCACGCTGGCAGAGGTTGTGGAGGCCGCGGAATCCGCGGAATCCACGAATGCTGGGGTAGACGAAATGCACCAATGGCGTGAGTGGCGTCCTAGGGCCGGCAAAGCGGAGAGTTCGGTGCACGGAAAGTCCGGGCAGTCGGTGCACGCAACCCGACGAACCTCGAAGTCATCTACGGAAGGCAGCGACGGCGAGGAGGTCCAGAAGGTCCGAAAAGGAGGACGCCGCTGCGATGGTTGCGGAGCGGCCCATGAGCGCGTGAAGTGCCCATTCAGAAAAACCGAGTGCTACAACTGCGGCCGTCGGGGGCACATCGCCAAGGCATGCAGGAAGCGGAAGGAGGGCCGGAGGCATTCACAAGACCGTTCGGCCAGACCGGACCGTCCAGCGAGGTCCAAAGATGGCGCCCGGACCACGAGGAAGCAGGACGGCGTGGGCCGCATCTCGGACGACAGCGAGGACGATGCTCCCGTGTTCAGCGTGTCCGCGGGACAACCCCATTACTTTGTTGAGGTACTAGTACAAGGGGCCCCTATTAGGATGGAAATTGACTCGGGGTCCTCCTATTCTATAATTCCCCAGAGAGAGTTCTTGAAAATCGACCCCCAAGTGCGGCCCAAACTTAAAACGTTGAGGTCCACGCTGCGAGACGTACAGGGGAACAGCATTCCAGTGTTGGGGGTCGGGAAATTTCGGGTCCGGTTTAAGAGACATTCTGCGGAACTTCCCCTAGTTGTTCTCAAAGGGGGAAGTTGTAGCCTCCTCGGGACACAGTGGTTTCAGCCTTTGGGTTTGTTCATAGGGGGGGTGCATGCCGTGGGTGCGGACCCAATACAAGCGGTCTGCGACGCGCACCCCGCCGTTTTTAAAAAAGGTCTGGGAAAGTTCAAGGGACCCCCTGTAGCCTTCGACCTAGACCCGGAGGTCCGCCCGATAAGACTCAAACCACGCAGGGTGCCGTTCGCACTAAAGGACAAAATAGAGGCGGAACTGGACAAGCTGGTGGACCAGGGGATTCTTGTTCCTGTGGATTCCGCGGAGTGGGAAACCCCAATTGTAACAGCACTAAAGGCTAACGGGGAGGTGCGCATTTGCGCTGATTATAAGTGTACAATTAACAAGGCGATCCGCCCTAATGCATACCCGGTGCCGGTGGTCAGCCACCTTCTGGCCAGGCTGAATGGGGGAAAGTGTTTCGCTAAGCTCGATTTAGCACAAGCCTACCAGCAACTCCCTGTAACCCCCGCCACGGCAGCGGCACAAACAATAGTTACACATAAAGGGGCGTTCCAGGTGTCGCGCTTACAGTTCGGCGTGAACTCGGCACCCGGCCTTTTTCAGTCGATTGTGGAACGCCTCCTGAAGGGGCTGGAGGGGGTTGTGTTACTTTGATGACGTATTGATAACAGGGGGGAGTGAGGCCGAACTGGCAAAGAGATTGGATAAAGTACTGACTGTGTTCGAGAAAGCGGGGCTGCAGCTGAGAAAAGACAAATGCGTTTTTTTCGAAACAGAGGTTGAATTTTTAGGGTTCCGGGTCACACCCGAGGGAATTATGCCGTCCAAATCCAAAGTAGCCGCCATCAAAAAGGCTCCTCGCCCCACATCCAAAACCGAACTACAGTCATTTCTGGGGCTCCTCAATTTTTACCATACCTTCCTTCCACGGAAGGCGTCGGTGGCCGAACCGCTCCATCGGTTGCTTAAAAAGGAGGAAACTTGGCTGTGGGGGGACGAGCAAGAGAGGGCGTTTAAAGAGTTAAAGCAACTCCTAACATCCGAGGCAATCCTGACTCATTTCGATCCCAAACGGCCAGTGGTCTTAGTCTGTGACGCATCCCCGGTGGGGGTGGGGGCGGTGCTGTGCCACGTGTTGGACGACGGAAGGGAGGCCCCGATAGCGTTTTATTCAAGGTCCCTGTCCCAAGCAGAGCGGAATTACGCACAGACCGACAGGGAGGCATTAGCGATAGTAGCGGGAACCAAAAAATTTCACGATTTCCTGTATGGTCGCCCGTTCAAGATCGTGACCGATCACAAGCCCCTGTTAGGAATTTTCACTGCAAATAAGCCCACGCCACAGATCCTGTCCCCGAGGATGCTGCGGTGGGCTATCTTTCTCAACGCATACCAACATGAATTGGAATACCGGCCAGGGAAGGAGATCAGCCATGCAGACGCACTCTCAAGGTCTCCTTTGCCCCTGTCGGGCGACCAAAAGACAGGGGTAGAGAGAGACCACCAGGTATTGTTAATAGAGGTCTTAGATTCACCCCCAATAGTACAGCCGACATTGCCAGGGCGACAGGCAAGGATAGAACGCTGGAGAAAGTAAGCTCTTGGGTACAGAAGGGGTGGCCGACGTCCTCCCCAGGTACGGAATTCGACCCATTTTTTCGGAAAAAAATAGAGTTGTCCCTAGAGAGGGGGTGCCTTTTGTGGGGCCAACGGGTGGTGGTCCCTACAGCCCTACGACCGAGGGTGCTCAAACTGCTGCACGTCAGCCACCCGGGGATCGTCCGTTCCAAGGCGCTAGCCCGGAGTTACTTCTGGTGGCCCCAGCTGGACGCAGACATAGAGCACATGGTCGGCACTTGTGAGGCGTGCCAGGGCTCCCGACCGGAGGCGGCTCGCCTCCCGCATAGGGAATGGGACGCAGCAAGGGGGCCGTGGTCCAGAGTGCACGTAGATTTCGCTGGCCCGTTCCGAGGAACCGTTTTTCTCCTGGTAGTGGATGCGTACTCTAAGTGGCTGGAGGTGATTCCGGTAAAGAGCACGTCCTCCGCCACCACAATTGGCCAACTAAGGAGAGTCTTTTCCACGTTCGGTTTACCCGACACTCTGGTCAGCGATAACGCTAGTTGTTTCACGTCCGCTGAGTTCAGGGCATTCACGGAGGCAAACGCCATTCGGCACGTAACATCTGCACCGTTTCACCCGGCCACGAATGGCCAAGTGGAGCGGCTGGTGCGGACAACAAAGGATGCGCTGCGGCGCATGGGCTCGGGGGACCTGAATCACCAAGTATGTCAGTTTTTATTAGCGTATAGAGTGACCCCCTTAGCATCCGGATACTCGCCGGCAGAGCTGCTGATGCGGAGAAAACTGACCACGATTCTGTCCAGGTTAGACCCGACGAGGGTCGAGGACAAAGGGAAGAACGTAGGGGTAGCGGTGCTGAAAGGTTTCGCCGCCGGCGATCCTGTGCATTGCAGGAACTACGCCAGCACCGGGCCAGCCTGGGTACCAGGGAGAGTTGTAGAACAGACGGGGCCAGTGTCATATCGGGTGGAAACGAGCACCGGCCTACTGTGGAGGCGGCATGCGGATCAGCTCCGGAGCCGGTTTCCCAGGGAGCAAGCCACGGACGGCACGGAGAGTGCCTCAGCGTTAGGGTCCTCCCCCACCCGTTTATCCCAAGGGGGAGACAACGAAGGGCAACAGTCCCAAACAAGGGGGGGAGGCAGCGGTCCCGACTCATATCCTTTTGATACACCAGTCCTATCAAAGAGAAGCAGCGGTCCCGACTCCCTATCGGAGCCCGGGGGAGAGGGGGAGGAGTTTGCGACCGCTGCCCCCGAATTTGATTTTGATTTTGCGAGCCGGGGGGGTTTTTGGGAGTGTTCCCCCACCCATCCAAGCGAGAAGAGGGGTTTTTCGTTAGCCCCCAGTGCCCCCGGTTATTCCCAAATAAAGCACGCACCTCCCGACAAAGCCGCAGAACCGCGGCAAGGCACTAACAAGTCTCCCTCTCCAATTACAGGACAGGAAGCCAGGGGACAAAGAGAAGGTAGCAAACCCGGGGCAGGGCAGCCCACACCGAGACCCCAGCGTGTTCGAAATAAGCCATCTTGGCTGAGAGACTTCGTCTCATCCTAGGGGGGAGGAGTGTTGTGTTCTAATAGGGTAACCATCTTCATGTGATAACAATGTATCATTTCCTACCAGTAACAATATAGCCTTCAGCTGTATCACTATAAACCCTGTATGAGGACGCGAGCTAATGACCACCAGTGGGCAGCGGCGAGCGTCCAAGCTCTCTCGGTCCATACTCATCAAAGGCTACAGCGCGGAGTTTCCTGCCACTACCTACACCTGGACAAGAAGGGCATGACTAACAATGACGTCACGCAGACAATAGCCAATAGGCTATCGTGGAGCCACATTCGAATGTTTTACTACTGTATATATTGAGCTATGCATCCGCCATTACCTCATGTTCCCTCTGACCACCATGCAATAAACCTGAGTTAAACCAGCCCGTGGCTGTTTCCTGTGTCTTGGTTCTCATACACTAAACACACACACACACACACACACACACACACACACACACACACACACACACCTGTTTCCACACCCAACCTGTGTCTATATTTTGCTAAAGTTATTAACTTTACCATGTGACTCCTGGTTCTTTACTCACTACGGTGGGTCTTCAACAAGCTCTTCTAAAAGAGAAACACTGATAACCATTTTACAGCGTTGGCACAGTTCATCAGTTAAGATGATCCTTGAATGGCTGGCTACTTGAACATGCAAAGGATTTAAAGATAATGGCTTAAATCCAGAATGATGCTAATACACTGTAAAGCCCTGCTGACATAGTTTACAGGTTCACACCACTCTGTAGACAGCTTTGCGACCAGACACACAAGAGGTTGCGTAATCCTTTACCAAAAACAAATTTGCCACTGCTTATACTACAAATATGAGTTTGAATATCTTCCTTGGGCAAACTCTGAAAAAATATAAGCATTAGTAGAATAGATCTTGCATTAATGTAACACTATCACTGGAGAGACAATTCCACAAATAGAGATAGGAGGCAAGTGGATGATGTGTTCAAGTATTATGCCTGGTATGATGGAGCCTTGGCTGAGTACTCATTGTATCATACTCAGAAGGATGGAAGGCTGAGTCAACCTTGAGCCTGATCAGGATCGAACTTATAATGTCCTCAGTTTTGGCTGCAATACACTGCGCCACCAGGGCTCTTAGAAGCCAGATCTTAAAACTGCTGAAGTAAAAAGACCTGAGCTTTGCATTGTCTTCTAGGTTTGCCATCTTTCAAGTTAACACTTTGGGGCAGACAATGTTCCAGTGGGATGCCATTCACTCGCCCAGGATGTCAAGTGAGGAAGAAGATTGGCAGGCACTTGACACATTCTAATGGTGCGCTAATTCAAGGCAACGGCTGTAGTCACATGAGGCACGTCTAGGCCGGGGCGAAATGACTTCTCCGTGCAAGAATTTTAATTAGCAAAGAGCTCAGGAATATTGGTAAGCTCCAGAAAGTTAACAATCGCTACTGTTAAAGATTTATACTAACATGTAGCTTTCCCAACAATCCCCTTTCTCTTAAAAAGGAGCTTAGACATTTATCGGATAGTCATCTAGTACAATTATTGGAATCCTTCTTCTAATCTCCTTAACGAGCCTCTAAGGAGCATTAAGAACACTTTTATTACACTTGTGGGAAATAGTCCAACTAAAACTAACCACAAAGCTGCTTATCTGCAGTCAAGAGCGGAACTCTATTAACTGATGCAGAAATGGTTAAAAAAAAAGATCAATATATTAAGCTAGTTTTGAAATCATTTCTCCCCAGGGAACTTGGTTTCATGAGCCAAGTGCCATGTTGCTTTTCTTTAACATTATGACTGCTTTGCCCATGCAGTTGCTTCCGCCCACCAGCTAAGGCACCAGATTTGTTATAACCTCCTTGAGTTCTCTTGAAGCCAGTCTGTGAAAGGTTATCATCTCCCCAGCACATTGGAAAATAGCCCTATTTGGCAAAAGCATTAATGTAGATTCCTAAGCTTCTTCCTTGTCAAGGCCAGACATGAAACCACCAACATGGAGCTACCTTTTCGTGATTTCATTCTGTAGTTCCTTTTGCCTGTCCTAGTGTGGGAAAGATTAGCTGGCACAAAGTGGCCGTCGCCCAGGGTATGCCTGATTGTAGTTCAAAAATACCACAATCTTCTGTGTACCCCAATTCCTGAGCTGTAAACCAGAACTCATTTCCATGTACTGTAACGGGTTCCTGGACTGTAAACTGGAGCTCAGTCCCATATGACAGGTTTCAAAAATACAAAACAGAGCTCGTATCCATGCAATCCATTCACGGGCACCAAACAGACCTCAGTAGAATGCAACAGTTTCCTAGGCCACAAACTAGGTTCTATATAGCAGTTCTCCACACAACAGACCCCTAGACAGCAAATCAGAACTCACTTCCCTGGAGATCTCTTATATCCCACCATTGACTGGGGATAGCAGCTGAAGAAGTTTGCTATCTGGACAGGGAACATCCATGCGCTATCAACATCAAATCCATGATGTGTAAATTCAGATACAACATATTCAGGTCTTTAGAGATTCAGTAGAATTATTGCTGGTGATGCCAGTTCAAAGACATTATACTGTATACCCAGTGGTGGGCATAAAAAAAAAATCCTGCCACACTGTGGGTGTGGCCATGTGACTGGGTGGGTGTGGCCTGTGGCCATGTGACTGGGTGGGTGTGGCCTGTTGGCCATGTGACTGCTCTTTGCGGTGGGCGGGGTCAGCCATTTTTACTACCGGTACGCGCGTACTGGTGCGAACCTACTGATGCCCACCACTGTGTATACCTATTCTACCTCTTCACAACTAATGAGTTTTTCTTCAAGAAAGGTGAAAGAAGTGGGGCAAACCCAAGAAGAATTGCAGATGAATGATGTCATCATCTGCACATCCCTTTCAAGGCAAGGTGAGCATGTGATCAACGCCTACTCATCCCTTCTCTGTTTTTCTCTAATTGTGGCAATTTCCCTCCTAAATGTGAGAGGAAAATCAAACTTTATCTAGACCCCAGCATATAAAGCAAGGAGATTTTCAACCTTTCTCTTAGCTATAATCCCAATGAAATTCTCCCACTTCTTCCCATTCTGCTAACAGTGGAAGAAAGCTCCCCCTGGTGTCAGGCTTAGGCTACTGCAGGCTTAGCCTATCATCCTTGTACAGTAAAACCTCAGGTTACGACCGCTTCGGGTAACGTTTGCTGTGGTTTATGACGGCAAATCCTATGGAAATGCCATCCGAGGTTAAGAATTTTTAATGTATTTTTTCGGGTTACAATGGTCAATTCACGGCCATTTTAAAAATTCTCAATGCATCCCTATGGATGTTTTGGGTTATGATTTTTTCACGTTACGACGGAGGCCGTTGGAACAGACCTCCGTTGTAACCCGAGGTTTTACTGTATTTGGAGGACTTATATGACATCGTCTATCAATCCGGTTCCTTGTAGCATTTCTCAGGCTAAATGTTTTGGCATTCCTAACTAGGCTCATCCCACTTGCTCCATGATACAAAATTAAATAACATAGGGTCACATTCTGTTTTAATGTGTTCTTTAAATGAACAAAGGAAAGCTAGGAATCATGCGCTTACTGAGCTTGGTTCTACTGAATTTTACAGTTGTTCAAACCCTTGCCAATCATAAATATGTGGGTAAAAGCAGTGTGCTGGGAAACCGAAAGCATGGGGTTCGATTCCCTGAGAACTGCATGATAGGGGACATGAAAGGAGCCTCATTCAGGTTTCCCCTGCAAAATTCCTTTCAACCCAGAGTAATCTCTGACATGAAAACACATCAGTGCTATGGACCATTGAGTTGCTTCCACCTTTAGGCTTCCTATTGGCAAAAGCATCACATAAGAGTGTATTTCATATCTCCATTAGTTCAGCCTACATTCAGGTCTATATTACATTAATTCCACATCCTACAAAAAGCTAGATCAAGTTATGAACAAAAATTGATAGAGCACACATCGATATCTTAAAAGTGACTTGAAATGACTTTTAATAAAAATGAAAGTAGAAAGTGCCAAAGAGCTGAAGTTGAAGATTAAGAAGACAAAAGTCTTGACTACAGAACTACATGACTTTAACACTGACAATAAAAAAAACAAAAATTAAAATTGAAATAGTAAAAGATTTTGTTTATTGTATTTTAGTGTATGAGAACCAAGACAAAGGAACAGCCGAAGGATTGGCTTAACACATCTTTATTGCATGGTGGCCAGGGGGAACATGAGGTAATGGCGGACGAGCAGCTCAATATATACGGTGGTTATACATTTGAATGTGGCTCCACGATAGCCCATTGGCTACCGTTGGCGTGACGTCATTTCTGGTCACGCCCTTCTTGTCCAGGTGAGGTAGTGGCGGGAATCTTCCCGCGCTGTGGTTCCTTGGGGAATTGGGACCTGTGAGCTGGGCGCTCGCTATTGCCACCAGGTGGTCATTAGCTCGCGTCCTAATTGCAACGGGTTACATTGATATATAAGTTAAAGGCATAGTATTGAGAACACAAAGCATAGTATTGAGAACACATGATATATATGTTAAAGGCATATTATTGAGAACACAACATCCCTCCCCCCTAGGATGAGACGAAGTCTCTCATCCAAGATGGCTTATTGCAAACGCGCTTTGGGCGTGCTGCAGGCTGGCATGTCCCGGCTCCTTGTCCTGCAACAGGAGAGGGAAACTCGTTAGTGACTTGCCGCGGCTCTGCGGCTTTTGGGGAAGGGATGGAAAAACCGGGGGCACTAGGGACTAACGAAAAACCCCGCTTCTCGCTTGGATGGGTGGGGGACCACTCCGGAAAAAAACCCCGGTTTTGTAAATGAAAATCAGAATTATCCCCTAGGGTGTCATTAGAAGGATTCCGCAGGATATCTATGAGGACAGATTCGGACTCCTTTCCCTCCCCCCTAGGTGGGGACCACCGGGCCCCCTCTCCTCCCCCTTGGGCTGAACGGGTGGGGGAGAACCCTAACGTTGAATCCTTTTCCGCGCCGTCCGTGCGTTGTTCGTCCAGAACCTGGCGCCGGAGCTGGTCCGTGTGCCGCCTCCAGAGTAGGCCCGCACTGGTCTCCACACAATACGACACGGGACCCGTCTGCCCAACGATGATGCCCGGGACCCAGGCTGGCCCCGCGCTCGCGTAGTTCCTGCAATGCACTGGGGCACCCACTTCGAAACTCTTCGTGGCCTCTAACCCGATGTTCCTCCCTGTGTCCTCCACCCTCGTTGGGTCTAGTCTGGTCAGGATCGTGGTCAGCTTCCTACGCATTAAGAGCTCTGTGGGCGAGTACCCTGAAGCTAGGGGGGGTCACCCTGTATCCTAGCAGGAACTGACACACTTGTAGGTTGAGATTCCCGGGACCCATGCGCCTCAGCGCATCTTTGGTGGTGCGCACGAGGCGCTCCACCTGGCCGTTTGTTGCCGGGTGGAAAGGGGCGGAGGTGATGTGCCGAATGGCGTTGATCTCCGTGAACGCCCTGAACTCAGCGGACGTGAAATAACTAGCGTTATCGCTAATTAGGGTGTCGGGTATATCGAACGTGCTAAAGACCCTCCGCAAATGCTTCACCGTCGTTGCTGAAGAGGTGCTCGTAACTGGAATTACCTCCAACCACTTGGAATAAGCATCCACCACGAGGAGAAAAAGTGTCCCTCTAAATTGCCCCGCAAAGTCAATGTGCACCCGCGACCATGGCCCCTTTGCCGCGTCCCATTCCCTGTGCGGCAGACGCGCCTCTTCGGGTCGGGAGCATTGGCATCTCTCGCAAACGCCCACCATGTGCTCGATGTCGGCATCTAATTGGGGCCACCAGAAATAGCTCCTGGCCAGAGCCTTGGAGCGCACAATCCCAGGGTGGCTGACGTGCAGCAGTTTGAGCACCCTGGGCCTCAGGGATTCGGGGACTACCACCCACTGGCCCCACAGAAGGCACCCCCTCTCTATGGACAACTCTAGTCTCTTCCTGAAAAAAGGGGCGAACTCTGCTGCCGGGGAGGACGCCGGCCACCCTTTCTGCACCCAGGAGCTGACTAGAGCAAGCGTTTTGTCCTTGCCGGTCGCCTTGGCGATGTCTGCGGGTACAATGGGGGGCAAATCTAAGACCTCTATCAGGAGCACCGGGCGGTCTCGTTCTTCCTCGCCCACGATACTGCTAGCGTTGGGGAGGGGAGACCTCGACAGGGCGTCCGCGTGGCTTATCTCTTTTCCCGGTAGGTACACTAACGCGTGCTGATACGCGTTTAAGAAGATGGCCCACCTTAACATCCTAGGGGACAGGATTTGAGGGGTGGGTTTGTCAGCAGTGAAAATGCCTAGCAGGGGCTTGTGGTCGGTCACTATGGTGAAAGGGCGGCCATAGAGGAAATCGTGGAACTTTTTGGTCCCCGCGATTATTGCTAGCGCTTCCCTGTCTGTTTGAGCGTAGTTACGTTCCGCTTGGGACAGGGATCTGGAGTAGAATGCTACCGGGGCCTCTCTCCCGTTCTCCAACACGTGGCACAGCACCGCCCCCACCCCTACTGGGGATGCGTCGCATATCAGGACCACAGGTCTCTTGGGGTCAAAATGGGTGAGAATGGCGTCAGACGCTAGGAGTTGTTTCAGGTCACCGAATGCCCTCTCCTGGCTCTCGCCCCACTTCCACGCCTCGTCTTTCTTGAGTAGCTTGTGAAGTGGCTCTGCTACCGATGCCTTCCGAGGCAGGAAGGAATGGTAAAAGTTTAAGAGCCCTAGGAACGACTGCAGTTCAGGCTTGGAGGTGGGGCGAGGGGCATTTCGAATGGCGGCTACCTTTGATTTGGAGGGTTTGATTCCCTCGGGGGTCACCCGGAAACCTAAGAACTCAACCTCTTTGGCGAAAAAAACGCATTTGTCTCTCCTCAACCTCAACCCCGCCTTTTCGAACACCGCCAGCACTTTGTCCAGCCTTTCAGCCAACTCCTCCTCGCTCCCCCCGTTATCAACACGTCATCAAAGTATGGCAAGACCCCCTCCAGTCCCTTTAAGAGGCGTTCCACGAGCGACTGGAAAATACCCGGCGCCGAGTTCACGCCGAACTGTAGGCGCATCACCTGGAACGCCCCCTTATGAGTGACTATCGTTTGCGCAGCAGCTGCAGCTGGGGTTACTGAGAGTTGCTGATAGGCTTGCGCTAGGTCAAGTTTGGCGAAACACTTTCCCCCATGTAACCTGGCCAACAGGTGGCTGACTACCGGCACCGGATACGCATTTGGGCGGATCGCCTTATTAAAGGTGCACTTATAATCAGCGCAAATGCGAACCTCCCCGTTGGCCTTTAGCACAGTTACAATCGGAGTTTCCCACTCGGCGGAATCAACAGGAACAAGAATCCCCTGGCCCACCAATTTGTCCAGTTCCGCCTCTATCTTGTCCTTTAGTGCGAAAGGCACTCTGCGCGGCTTGAGTCTGATAGGGCGGACCTCCGGGTCCAGGTCGAACGCTACTGGGGGTCCCTTGAATTTTCTGAGTCCTTTCTTGAAAACTTCGGGGTGCGCGTCACACACCTCCTGTATTGGGTCAGTCCTGACGGCATGCACCCCCCCAATGAACAAACCCAGGGGCTTAAACCATTGAGTCCCGAGGAGGCTGCAACTTCCCCCCTTTAGAACAACCAAGGGAAGTTCCGCGGCGTGTTGCTTGTATTGGACCTTGAATTTTCCAACCCCCAACACCGGAATGCTATTTCCCTGCACGTCCCGCAGCGTGGACCTCAACGCTTTGAGCTTAGGGCGCACGTGGGGGGAAATTCCCAAGAACTCCCGCTGGGACATAATTGAGTAGGAAGAACCCGAGTCTATCTCCATCCTAACAGGGGCCCCTTGCACCAGTACCTCGACAAAATAACGTGGGTGTCCCAAGGACACGCTGTACACGGGGGCCTCGTCGCTGCTGTCGTCGGAGATGCGGCCTACGCCGTCCTGCTTCCTCGCGGGCCGGGCGCCCTCCTTGGTCGTCGTCGGCCGGTCTGACGGGCCTTTCTGGTCTCTGCGCCGCAGTTGTGGCACTCGGCCTTCCGGAACGGACACTTGATGCGGTCATGGGCTGCTCCACAGCCGTCGCAGCGTCGGCCGTCCTTCCGCACCTTCTGGACGTCCTCATCGTCGCTACTCTCCGTGGACAATTATGGCGTGCGCCTGGCCGCCTGCACCGAGCCCGCTGCCTTGTCGGGCTGTGGGGGCCTTTCTCTGAACCCCTTGACTCCGGCCCTGGTGGCCTCCGCGGCCTGGGCCGCCTTCACGACCTCGCGTAGCGTCGGGGGCGGCTCCTGGTTCATCAGTTTCCGCTGAACCTCTTCATCCCACAGGCCGCACAGCAAGCGGTCCCTGAGGGTGATTTCCAGATTTTCCCACTTGCATGGGCCGGCGGCCAACCGCAGGGCCGCTGCAAAAGCGGCGATGGACTCACCAGGCGCTTGAACTCTCTTCCAGAACGCGTCTCGAGCCGCAAACATCAAGACCGTGGGCTGGAAATGGTCGCGCATCACCTTCAGAAGCTGTTTGGCCGTTAGCTCGCTCACTTTCTTCGGTGATACTAGGTCCACCAATACCCGTTTGGCGGCACTTCCCAGCATCCGAGTGAGGATGGCCCTCTTCTTTCCCTCGTCCGTAATGTCGGACACCACCAGCGTATCTTGGAAGTCCATTTCGAAGAGCTCCCAGTCTTCTGGCTTGTTGATGTCGAAACCCGCATGTGTCTTGGTCTCGTGGGAAGCCATATCCCATCCTCGTCGCCAATTTAGTGTATGAGAACCAAGACAAAGGAACAGCCGAAGGATTGGCTTAACACATCTTTATTGCATGGTGGCCAGGGGGAACATGAGGTAATGGCGGACGAGCAGCTCAATATATACGGTGGTTATACATTTGAATGTGGCTCCACGATAGCCCATTGGCTACCGTTGGCGTGACGTCATTTCTGGTCACGCCCTTCTTGTCCAGGTGAGGTAGTGGCGGGAATCTTCCCGCGCTGTGGTTCCTTGGGGAATTGGGACCTGTGAGCTGGGCGCTCGCTATTGCCACCAGGTGGTCATTAGCTCGCGTCCTAATTGCAACGGGTTACATTGATATATAAGTTAAAGGCATAGTATTGAGAACACAAAGCATAGTATTGAGAACACATGATATATATGTTAAAGGCATATTATTGAGAACACAACATGTATTCAAACATCAATTCAAATAGGGACTGCAGTCAAGAAATCAGAAGACAACTGAGACTTGGAAGGGCAGTGATTAAGGAATTAGAAAAGATAATCAAATGTATAGATTCGTCACTGGAGACAAAGGCCATCCACACTACTGTATTCTCAGTCATTGTGTATGGGTGCAAAAGCTGGACTGGAAGGAAACTTGACAGTGAAAAAACCTGATTCATGTGGTGCTGGAGGAGAAGAGGAGCACAATAATGGTCTCAAACTGAAGGAAGCCAGATGTAGGCTGAATACCAGCAAAAACTTAATGGTTAGTACAACAGTGGAATCAACTGCCTTGAGAGGTGGTGAACTTTTGTCACAAGTTGGGTCGTTGTTCAGTGTTATGGCAAAGTTGCTTTGTGATTACCTTACAGGCTCTTGACAAAGATGTGCGAAATGTCCATTTACCGGAGGGACATCGAGACTTGAGTCTTAGCACCCCACTCCGCTCTTCTGCCTGCACGGACGTTACTTTTTTATTCTCCCTTGGGGCTTAGCGTCACGACGTTCACACCTGGATGCGGTCCTGCAGCTCATCCATCACTCTAAGACTGTTTACAGACTAGAAGTCTACAGCGAACTTTTATACCATTATACATAGGGGCTGCACAAGATATGGGTAGAGGTTATAGGGAGATTTTGTTGTTATCAGATTCTATTGTTATCATATCTTAGTCGCGTGCAGGACTTTGAAGACGGGTGGACGTTTATTTGTATGTCGTGAGTTTGGTTGTTAGAAATTTGCTTCTCGTTTCTATGTAATCATGTTTACTTATTTTCACACGTGATATATTAAAGACAATTTTACATGTTATTATATCTTTGCCGTACAGTATATATCAGTCTAATTTACATTACTGTATTGGTTGCTCTTGGGAGTGTTTCCTTCCCACGCTGTTGATTTGGATTCATGCATTGAGCATACCCATCAAGCGCGGCTCCCAAAAATACAAAAAATTTCTGCGCATGCGCACGTGCACACAAACAGAACCCGTTTGTGCATGCGCAGTAACCACTTTCCCCGCCGTTCAAAATATGGGGCGGCGGCGGGAAAGGGGAGGAACAAGTGCCAAAATACAGGAAATCCCAGCCAATACGGGATACTTGACAGGAATAGCATTGAGCAGGGGGTTGGGCTCGATAGGCTAAAAGTTCCCTTCCAATCCAGTGATTCTACGAGAGCTCTGCAGATACCCTGGACTGCCTGGAGCAAGCCCAGCCTGAACTGTCTCTGGAGGCAAAAATGATGAAGCTGAGGCGCATCACGAGAAGCCATGTCGCTATGCACAAAAAACCACACACACACCCAATAATGTTGGGAAAGATGAAAGGCAGCAGGAAAAGAGGAAGACCACATGTGAGATGGATAGACTCCCTAAAGGAAACCCCGGGCTTGGGTTTACAAGAACTGAGTAACAGGGCTGCTGAAGATCTCTCGTTCGCCATTTAAGGGCAAGCCAATAACGACACATTCCCAAGAAGCCCCGGGACTAGCCACGAAGAGGCGAAGGAAGGACGGGAGCCAGGCGCAAACCAACCATGAAAACAACAGGGATGAGGGCGGGGGGGAGCAACGCGCGAGGAAGGCGCTGACTCCGCCCACCCACCCCGGCGCCGCTATTAAGGCCCCAACCTCCCAGTTTTCCGCCTTCCCCGAGTCACCCAACCCGCAGCCGAGTTGACACTTCGATCCAATCCGATTCTGCACAGGGGGCGGGAGGAGCGACGGTAACCAGGAAATCTTTTCGGCCCGCCAATCAAACGAGGCTTTACAGAGGCCCAATGGGAAAGGCGGTCTCAATGTTGTGGCCGCCGCCGCCGCGCCTGTCGCTTAGAAGCGGGTGGCGGCGAAGGCCTCCGTCCGCCTCTTCCGTGGCGGGGTTGCGGCTGCGGTTGATGGGCTGCTGCTGCGTTGTTGTTGTCCCTTCGCTTTCTCGGGCCTAAGCGGGCGGGGCGATGCAGGCCTCGGGGGGTGCCCAGCAGCAGCAGCAGCAGCAGCAGCCTTCGCCCCCGCCGCCCTACGCGCCGGGGGGCAACGGGGACTTCACGTTCGTCTCCTCGGCCGAGGCCGAAGGTGAGAGAGGGAAGGGGGGGGGGAGGAAGGAGTTGGGTGGCAGCAGGGAAGAGTCCGCGCACCTTGGCCTCCTCCTCCTCCTCCCGACGAGCCGGGCTGAAGCGTCCGACCGAGGCTGGCCTGGCTTGGAAGCCTTCCCGGCAGCGGCAGTCGGGTTCGGTGTCCAGCCAGCCTGAGGGAGCTGCGTGGCACCCCCCGGGCCTGAGCTCAGCCGGGGCGGGCAGGGCTGGAACCTGAGGCTTAGCAGTGACGCTTATGTCTACCCACACCACACTCCGTGGCGCTTAAGTGGCTAAGACGCTGGCTGGGAGGCGGAAGGTCAGCAGTTCGATTCCCGAGTACAGCAGCACGGAATGAGCTCCCGTCTTTGTCCCAGCTCCTGCCAACCTAGCAGTTCGAAAAGCAAGACATTGCAAGTAGATAAATAGGGACCACTCTGTGGGAAGGGTAAACAGCGCTCCGGTGTCTAGTCACGCCCTGCCACATGACCACGGAAACGTCTGCGGAAGCAGACAGCGCTGGCTCTTCGGCTTTGAAACAGAGATGAGCACTGAACCCTAGAGTCGGATACGACTGGCTTTGGAGCAAGGGAAACCTTTACCTTATAGCGCTGCTTAGTGGACTCTGGGCGGGTCACAAGTTAATTAGCACTTGCCCTCCCCCCAACATGCTGGGTACTCACTTTACCGACCTCAGACGGTTAGAAGGCTGAGTCAACCTTGAGTCCCATCAGGATGGAACTTGCAGTGTTTTGGCTGCAGTGCAGCAGTTTAACTTCTGCACCACAAAGGCTCCAGGACGCACATACAAGGCCCTTTGGTTGCTTGGGATCTCCGTACCTGGTGGAGTGTCTTTCCTATCTAAGTTAGCAAAAATACGCGTGTGACCCATCCATACAATCAGACAAATGCAGAACGGAGGTGATACCTTTTATAGCAGGGGTGGCCAAAGTTTTTGGGCCATTGACCAGTCACTATGGCCCGTGGACTGGATCCGGCCCCTGATGCCAATTCATCTGGCCTGTGAAGCCCTTGTCGCTCCCGGAAGCGGAGGTAAAGCATGCCCGTATGGCCCACGGTCCGGCCCATGGACTGTAGTTTGGGCACCCCTGTTTTATAGGGTCACTTAAAAAATAAAACGCAAGTGACCCTATAAAACAAGAGTTCTCAACTTTTTTAAGCCAGGGTCCGGGGTCACACTCCCTGAGACAGCTCCAGGGGCCGGACAGCCATTTTGCCCTTCCTCCACCACATGGCACTTCCTGGTGTGGTGGAGGCGGTGGGGGGGGGGCACATGAAATAGGGCTGCAGATTGAGAATCCCTGCTACAAAAGGTATGGCCTCCGTTCTGCAATTTCCTATCTAAAGTCAGCCCAGATCACTCACTCTTCCCTGACTTTGGGGCTTCTGGTTCCCACCTTGAGTGAGTCCCATAGGGCTGTTAACAAGGAGCAAATGTTAAAAGTGTTGAGCAGTAGAGCTTCTGAGAGGGAAAAAGACATCTGTTTGAATGTATCAAACCTCATCCTGTGTAAGGATGAGGACTTGAATGAGGTCCCAGAACAGTGGATAGAGCCCACGGATAATAAACTGAGAAAGTATGTTTGGGATTGGTATGGCAGGAGCAAATGTCCATAATCTGGGAAAGCTTGACGTACTGAACTCAGCAAACTCAAGCAATACTTGGTTCTAGGGACAATTAACAGGTCAGGGAAATACAGGTAGTCACATTTAAATATAGTTAGTTTTTAAGGTGCCACAATGTTTTGTTGTTGTTTTGTTTACAAAACTGGGAAAGAGTTTGAGAGTTTGGATTGCATGAACGACTTGATGGTATTTTCTCATACATGATGCAGTGATGGAGGCTGCAAACACTTTACTTAAACCCCTGGTTCCTAACATGGGGCCACACCTGTCAAGTTTTGGATTTGGAAATAAGGGAAATTTCCCAGCAAATAAGGGATACCTGACAGCTAACCTTATCCTGTGCTGCCCTCCATTGGTGGAAATAGGGCATTGCAGTCTAATTAATAAGGGATGACAGAGGGAAATAGGGTAAAATAAGGGGTTTTCCCGGCCAATAAGTGATACTTGACAGCTATGCACGGGGCACACACACCACAGGGGGACAATCTGATTTTAAGGTGGGGGGGGATTCAAGAATGAGTTATTAACAGTGAATGGTCTTTTAGGCTTCCTCCATGTGAATAGGAGTTCACTTTTTGAATAATAAGAATTATATGTCACAGCGGGGGCATCAAGATTTTAGAGATGCTTAGGTGGGGCATAGACAAAAAAAAAAAGGTTGGGAACCACTGTCCATACCTGTCAACCTTCCCGGTTTGTCCGGGATTTCCCGATTTTCAGCGCCGATTTGCGCCATTTCCCGCTCGCAGCTGCCAAAACTCCAGAATTGGCAGCAGGGGGAAAGAGGTACTGCGCATCCCTTCTGCGCAAGTCACGTTGTGTGCAGGTCCTGGATTGTCTGGAGCCGCGGTTGACAGGTATGCCACTGTCTTAAACTCACAGGCCCTTCTTATATGCATCTATTACTAATGTCATCTTTGTGCAGGCAGATTAGCCTTTCCGATTGATTTTTTGTGGTGTTTTAGACTATGAAATTTAGTGAGTTCCAGAGAAGTGGAATTTTGGGCATCTGTCCTGCCTCTGGGCTGCCGCTTCTGGTTGAGTTGAATTTATTGGATTGGAGAGATTACAACGCAAACTGATCTAGTGAAGTAATACTTCAAGGCTGGAAATATATACTGAGATTTCTCCACCTTCCCATGAAAATTTTGTATTATATAGTCTCAGCAATTCAAGAGAACAGCTGTGTTAATCTGTTGTGGTGAAAACCAAAGAGAGTCTTAGTGTCAGATTTAAGTCTGTTAAAACTTATGTGTAGAGATTGACTTGTTTATCCAATACAGAGTGCAAAAGGAGCAGAGGAATAAGTAAACACACTCTTTATGTTGTATGTGACACTCTTGCAGCTTGTAATCGTGTTGGTGGAATTGATTGGGGATAGAGTTGGCATCTGGGTTTTTAGCAGGGTTTAGTTCCCATCTATCTGTTGCATAGACTGTTGCCAATGATCGCTTGAGCCTTGGGGGGCGGGGGGGGGGGGTGCGTTGCTTGTAGGAAAGTACAGACCTGTCACAGAGGACTTGGGAGAGTGATGTATCCTTGTCAAGAAGAATGAGTTGAAGACCGTTTATGATGTGAGTGGTCTCAGTATTAGACTGAAGGTCACAATTATTTATTTTTAGTCATTTTCTTTTCTGGGTTTGTCTTCTAATAAGTTGTTTTGGGGTATTCATCTTGCCTGATTAAGTTTTTCTTTAACCATTTAGGGAAGGTAATGTAGTGAGAAATTCCTTTTGTAGTTTAGAGTCTCTACCTGGTGAGTCTGAGCAGACTTGCCTGTAGAGACGTTAGACTTAGTGGTTTTTCTATGATGGTGGTGGAAGGCATGCAAGCATGTATAGCTATTGATGTTTTTTTAAAAATAAAGTATGGTACTAAAACAGCCATGTTGGAGCTTTGCAGCGATGTCCAGAAAATCCATATCTAGATTGCTTCAGGTTGAGTTTTATATTAAGGTGAAAGTTATTGAAGTCCCAGTGGAATTTCTCAGGGGCTTTTTTCATTGAGTCCAAGGGGGAAAATGTCATCAATATACCGTATTTTTTGACCATAAGACGCACCTGACCATAAGACGCACCCAGTTTTCAGAGCAGGAAAACAAAACAAAAATTTAATACTGTATTTGCACCAGCAACCAGTGGTGGCGCTGCAGGGGAAATGGGCAGGCAGGCCAATTGCACTGAGGAAGGAAGTGATACTCTAGCCTAGCCTCTTGCTCTCCTTTCAACCAAGAAGCATGTTTTCCCCCTCCATTTTGTCCACGTGGAGTAGAGACAAAGGCATCAAGGTAAGTGAAACCCTTTCTTTTTAAGCACAGGTTTGGTTTCCCACTTAAATGCATTGGAAACATAAAAACAGAAAACTTGAATACAAGAAATTTATTTCCAATGCATTTAAATGGGAAATTGTGATTTTTGCCCTCTAGTGGCCACTTGTTTTTCATATGTGTCTCTCCCCCCCCCCCCAAACAGCTGAACAGCTGAGAGGCGGCAGTAGTAGTCTTAGAGCTATACATTTAAAACAAGACCTGTGTTTTTGCCTGACTCCATAAATGTTTTCTCCATAAATGTTTTCTCTTCCTTGACAAGAACTGAGTGGTTCAATAGCCTCTCCAGATGTGAAGCTCAACCTTGGAGGTGTAAATGGGGAATTCAGCAAAGAATCTACCGCAACTACATTCCTGAGGCAGAGAGGATATGGCTGGCTTTTAGAAGTAGAAGATGATGACCCTGAAGATAATAAACCTCTTTTGTAAGTAAGAAGTATACATTTTTTTTAAATTTTAGTTCTGTAATTGAGACAGATTCTTTGTTTTAGATCCAAGCCTTGTCTCACCAATAAACAAGATTTTTAGAAGACCGGTAATTAAAACTTAAATATGGTAGATGTGTTCTTATGTTTATATGTTTATTTAGCCTCCAAGTAATAAAATACAGTAAAACCTCGGATCACAACCGCATTGTATAACACAAAAAAAATGCATTGCATAACGTTAAAATCTTATGAGATGCATCAGATAATGTTCGCTAAAACCTGTGCCAGTTACAATGCATCTCTATGGAGTTTTGACTTTATCTGATGCATCCCATTGGATTTTAGTGTTGTCCGATGCATGCATCGGATAACACTAAGACTTGTGGAACTAAGTTTTAGTGTTATCCGAGGTATTACTGTAATTTTATAGTTATTGGCATATGAATATCAAGCATCACCCAAATTATTCTTGCGCCCCATTCACAATGTCTTTACATTACAGGCAAAAGTTTGTACTGTTCTAACATTTCATTCATCATCAATAGCTGAAATATTGAATTCATCATCTGAAAGTTAGATGTATTTACCTGAACTAGAATTTATATATGAATTAAGAGTTGTATTGTACAAACGTAATGAGTATTTATTTTAATAGTTAGATGCTCAGCCTTTGGCTGGATTATAAATGGTCATTGGCCATATTGGGGGGATGTTGGGAGTTGGAGCCCAACCATATCTTAAGGTCGCAGGTTCTCATCCCTTATCATAGGTGACAGAATACAGTATTTGCTTTTCCTTAAAGCTTTATTGTCCCTGAATAGAAGTAACTATTTTTGACAGGGCAAGATTGCCTTGTCTTTGTATGGTTCCAACTGTACTCTTCTCTCCAAGGAGCTAGTAAGAGCCAACAACCACCTGTCAGATCTGCTTTGATTTAGATTCCTGCATCGAGCAATGGGGTTGGACTCAATGGCCTCTTCCAACTCACTTATTCTATAATTATGGTTTGGAACTGGTTTAGCTATCTGGTATCCAGGAAGAGTTAGCTTTGGTATCCCTCCCCATACCCTTAATAAGTGACAACAGTTGTGTTTGTTTGGTGACAGATGAGGCTGTCAGAAGGGCCGAGGGGTTGGGTTATTTCTTCTTTTTGTTGTTGCAAATCATATATTTTAATTTTATAATGGCTGTATTTGCATGTACAGTAATGCTTAAAAATGATTTAGCACTAACTAGATGAGCCCAAACAAGCTTGTTGTTCTCCTCCCTCCATGAGAAAGAATTTAATGTCACTTAGTGTTATATTCAGACTAGGATTCCTAGATAAAACACAGTGATTTTGAATCAACACAAGCTACTTTGTGAATTTATGATTTAACACTGACTTTTTCTAGATATTAACTTACAATTCCAGAAATGATGGAGCAAGGATAACCTTCTTACTGATTAATGCCCCACTTTTGTCAAACCCCTTGCATTAAAGCTGACAGTCCTGTCTTCGCTCACATTAAGTGTTTCTTTTTATCCTTACAAGACAGAACTAATTTAGCATGCATTCTTTCCCCATCCATGTTGTTAGGACATGGAGGTTGTGAACCTGATGGCTTGCTTGGGTTTGTAGACTTTTCTCAATGTGGTTCCAATTCAGTGCATAATTTCAATTTGAACCTGGACAAGAAAACTGGAATACAAATTTGATTGAGAAAAAGGGGCTGTTTATCTCACTGAGCTAATACTTAGTACCTTTTGTTCCATTTTCTGTGTGCAAACAATTTGAGAGATATATTTTGAATATTTCCTTTCTACCTTCAGGGAGGAGTTAGACATTGATCTGAAAGACATATACTACAAAATTCGGTGTGTCTTGATGCCAATGCCTTCTCTTGGGTTTAACAGACAAGTAGTAAGAGATAATCCTGATTTCTGGGGCCCTCTGGCAGTTGTCCTGTTCTTCTCAATGATCTCATTATATGGTCAGTTCAAGGTGCGTAAACAGTTTGATGTTAAGAAGAAAAAATTGGTGAGCCATAAACTGCTTTGCACTGAGCATTAGTTAAAAAGTTTGTTTCTTCTTCGAACATATTTTTCAGTAGTTAATATAACTTCTTTGTGTCTTTTTTTCTTTCTGCCACTGCATCATTATTTATTTATTTTTGTATTATGCCACTGCTGTTTCTGATAAGAGGACTATTGCTACAGCGTAGTGCATGCAGTTTCTTACCCTGTATTTTAAAAGGATCTACAGTAGAAACCCAACTTACATATGCCTCGAGTTACATAAAATTCGACTTACATAATGAGTATTTTTCCTATGGGTCTGCTTCAAGTTACCTAAAAAATATTTTTCCTATGGATTTGCTTCAAGTTACATAAAAAAATCAATTTTAGCAAAAGCCTACAGAACGGACTTTTTTTTGTAAGTACCGGTAGGGGTTTTACTGTATTCCATTCTTCCACCAGCACTCCACTGCATATCATGTGCTACAGCAGCTCTGTATTCCACTTTAAATTTGATACGTAGAAACAGAATGAATTCTGCCAACAGAACATTTGGACCCTGCCCCAGCTGTAGGGAGTAGTCATGCATAATAACTAGTGGCTTTAGTTTGGAATGTGCAATCCCATTTTAATCAAAACCCACATCTAGCCGGGATGAAGCATGTGATGTGGATGGAGATACTGTACATCCATATTTGATCTTTGTTACAAAGCAGCACTGAGCAGGATCCTGGTGCATAATACCAAAGGTCCATCTAGTCCAGTGTTTCCCAACCTTTGGTTTTTGGACTCCCGAGAAGTCTTAAGTCAATTCCCCACTGACTTAGGCTTCTGGGAACTGAACTCCCCCTGTGTGGTATGGGCCCCACTTTGGGAACCACTGATCTAGCCCATTATTATGATTCCTATAGGAATGAGTAAGAAATGTACAGATATTCTGCTTGAAAGCAATATTCCTCTCCTAGTGTTTCCTATCAGCTGATGTTCATGGTCTGTTTGAGTCTTCAGATTCTATGGAACATTATGGCTTATAACCAGTGACAGACAAATTCCATAAAATCATAGGTTGAAATCTCATTGCCCAGTTATACAAAAGATGTAAGTTGTAGCAGCAAATTGCCATAACTTAAGAAATCTTTATGGGTATTATTTGTTGCATGTGAAGTCAAATAACTCAGTATGCAAAAGTTAATATCTACAGAGATTTTTTTTTAACTTATGGCAATTAGCTGCTAAAAACTAATGCTTTTTGTATGACAACAAGATCAGGCCACTGATTAATATTTTTTGAGGTTAAATACCCTAGATTTTATTTAAAACAGACTAATACACAAATAAGATTCTTTAAATGATGTAGTTATGAAAATACTTTTTTTATTTTTAAAACAATCGTCCATTTTAACTCATTGTGTCTGAGGCACCAGAATCTCTCCCCACCCCCCACCCCCCAAATTTGTCATTTTTCTGTCCATCCTGTTTTGGATGTTCTTGTCTTCACTTTTTCATAATTCTGAATAATTTGCCCCATGCAAGTAAGCCCTGTTTAGGTGTAACAGTTTGAAAGTGAGTAGCATTGTACCTGTGGCAGGGATATACATAAATCTCTGATGTCAAAGTTGTGTGTTTACTGTGAAGATGTTAAAGTTACTTGTCAATGCATTCAACTGATAAGACAGGTTTTTTTATTATCACTGAAGCACTGTAAGTTTGTTTGACATAATAGAATGTATTCATAAGCTCTTCTTTAGATACACAGAAGTTAAATTGATATCCAGGGAAATGTTTCGAGCATTATTTAGATATGGATCTCTTTTCCTTGACAACAACTCTACTGTGTTTAGGCCATAATGTCTACATAGGGCTACAGATAATGACCTTTTTACTTTTGGCCTAGTGTGTTCACAAGGTTATCCTTCCCTCTAGCATATTGTATACACAGGTATATGATCCTTTTGTTAGCTATGAGGCTACAGCTTTTCACTTGCTTAAGAGAATTTGTCCTTATTGCTACATGCAAATGTTTGTGGCTATATGCAGCTATTATATTTCTCTTAAGGATAGGCAGTGCATTTTTTCCATTCCTGTACCTTATTATAAAATGAATACAGTATTTGACTATTTAGAGAATTAAATGCTTTTTCAAAATTGGATGAATACTAAACATTTGTTCTGCGTGAGAAGAACACATTTGAGTAGTCTGTCATTATTTTTAAGGTGGTGTCATGGATTATAACTATTTGGATCTTTGGATCTTTGACAATCTTTTTGTTGGCCAGAGTTCTTGGAGGAGAGGTAAGAAACTCTTAAATCTTGGCCTTTTAAAGCTGGGTTTGAATTAACTATAAAATGCACTGTATTCATATGTGTTAAACATAGTAATATGTAACCCTGTCTGAGACTCCTTGAAAAACAACAGTTTAGCACTGTCTTTGGCTTTATTCTGTGGTGTAACATCAACAGCAATCTAAGCTATGCAGAATTTATTTTCTCTAGTGTTTATAGTTGATACGATAATGACAGTACAGGCTTATCAGGAGACAATAGGAATTGATCAAAGAATCATGAGATAGGATGGCAGTGTCAAAAAACCTGGTCTAGAAAATTACAAGAAGAAAATTTTGAGTAGTTGTCAGATTTTTAAAATCTTGGCTTCTTGTTGCTGTTGATAAAGATTTTAAGTTGTCACAAAAATTTATATCTATTTCACATTTGCAGGTTGCATATGGCCAGGTTCTTGGAGTGATCGGATATTCTTTACTTCCCCTTATTGTAATAGCACCTGTGCTTCTGATAGTAGGATCTTTTGAAGTTGTTTCTACTCTAATAAAAGTAAGTTCCATGCATGTTTGACCTGAAGAAAAGAACTAAATCTTTTAAAACATGAAAATTTATTTTGCTGTAGTTTAATGCATCTTTCTTTTAACAGAACAGTGGTTTAATTGTGATATTTGAAGAACAGGCAGCACAAATTAATTTGCAGTGCAGAATCAAACAATGGCTCTGAATACTACTTTGTGGGTTAAAGAATACCCTTCCCACAACACACACACAAACAGACTTGCATTCAGATATTTAAACAAATTGTGGGTTCACATTATAAATTATATTTTTTCCATTGTTCTACTTCAGACTTGGCTTATTAAACTGAGAGATGCATGAGATGCTGGAGATATTAGAAGAATGACCTCCTACTGTTCTGGCACAACTACATTTTACACAATGATCAACCAATGTTCCCATACTCCAGAAGTTCCATCCAGGTTGCTCTTACTTTGACAGTCTGGGGAAAACATTTGAGTCTACCAAGCACCAGATAACTTCTGTGCACATCTTAAAATATTTTTTAAAAAAAAACCAGCTGAAACCAAATTTTAAAAAACTCAAGTCTGTGCCACTTAAAGACCAGTGAAGCAGAGAGGAAGGTCTGAGTTAGCTGGAAAGGCAAGATTTTCTTTCTGACCCCAGGCATTACTCTGGATTGAACTATGACGTCCAAAAATATTATCTAAATGCCAAACAGGTTGCCACTAAAAATAACAGTGTTGTATAGTGTAAATCAGGACATGCCAAACAAGTGAATGTAATTCTTAATGTATCATGCAGGGTTACTACTAGCTGCCTGAAACTTACCTTCAATGAAAAAGTGTACAGTATTTGGCTGGCATTGCCCCACTGGAAGTACATCTAAATGTGTTAGCAAATACGGCACCAAACCCACCAACCTCATGGACAGAAACTTAACTAGAAAAGGCTAGGCTAAACCTATGCAATGCAAAAACACACACACCTTACTGAATAGATGAATAGGGAATGTGTCTCTCACTAGGACAAGATTCTAGGTGAACCATCTAGAAGTCATTTAATAGATTCTGAAGTGAAATAGGAATTTTTGTTGTTGTTCAGTTGCATAGTCGAGTCTGACCCTTTGCAACCTCATGGACCACTGCACGCCAGGCACCCCTATTCTCCACCATACTCCGCAACCTGCTCAGCTCTTCGCCCATCTAGCAATGCCATCTAGCCATCTCATTCTCTGCCATCCCCTTCTCCTTTACTTAGGAATGTCAAAGATGAAGATAATAATAAAAATATCAAAAATAATTTTGATTAGGAATATCAAAGATAATTAAGTAGAATGGTGCTACTTGAATACATGACATTTCTGTGAATGTGGAGAAGTTCAATCAATGCAGCATTTATGTGCCTGCAATTATGCCCCACCATGTGTACAAAAGAAGAGTAAGTGGCCAAGATAGTGCTACTGAACTAACCCACTTCTGGCTAGAATTAATCTAATTATCTTAATATTTTAATTTGTTTTGAACTTTATGTGTGTTTAAATACATTCATAATTTTAAATGCTGTTATTAAAAAGTTTCAAAAGGCATTGCTAACTTCTTCTGCCGTATCCGATTCCAAATATTGGCAATCATCATGGCGATCAGCCATGAAAAGCATCCTGTGAATATAATGCCATGGCCTATCAAAGCTAAGAGCATGTTGAAAACCCCAGTCTTCTTGATTTTGTAAACACATTTTCTTGGATTGACTAATTTGAATAGGCCAAGGTTTTAAGCAATTATACCTAGTAAGAACCCATTATAAATGTTGCTCTGTTTGAACTGGAAAAGAGCATTTGCTTTAAAATATTATTTTTTGTTTATCTTTGTCAGCTTTTTGGAGTATTTTGGGCTGCATACAGTGCTGCATCCTTATTAGTTGGAGAAGAATTTAAAACAAAGAAGCCCCTCCTGATATATCCCATATTTCTACTGTACATTTATTTTTTGTCCTTGTATACTGGAGCATGACCTACAGTGCTGGATCCGGAACTGAAAAATGGTTTTTCACTACAAAGACTGATGAAATGTTGCCTAATCAAAAAAAGTATTAGCTGCAATCTAAGTATATTGGTGTATATTATTTAAGCTGTTTTAGTTTCATTTGAGATTTATAAAAAAAGAGTTTTAGGTTTAAGCTTTGTTACATTTTTATTGAACAATGGTAAGAACATTGTGTGTTTACAACTTGAAATTGCAGATTAACAGTTTGTTGCCTTGTTGTCAAAAGCAAGAGGACCCTGTGATTAATTAAACTTAAATTTCAGTTACTGGTGACAGTTTAATATTTTTTTCCAATTTAGTCCAGCAGATTCTGTATATAAAGTTACAGACTGTTCAGGCTGGGAATGAAGGTGTTACACTTAATGTGGTGCCTTGAACACTCTTGATTTGGCTGTTGAGTTGCAGTAAATTTTGAATTTATCAAAAAATTTCATGCTGATCACTTTTATGTAGGTTTACAGTATTTCTTTAATAGGGTTTATAGACTGCATAGCACAGTCTAAAGAGTTCAGTACTGAAATTAAACCTCAGTTTTAAACTAAAAACCTATGCCACAGGAAGCTGTTATTCCACTATGCTGATTTTGATCTCTGCAAAAAGGGTTGCTTCATATTTTTTTCTACGTATGACTTTATGGTAATAGTGATAAGTGGAGAGGAAAGTTTAAATTAACCTTTTTGAAGTATGCCATACAATGGAATAAACAATTGTTTCTCCAAAATTGTACTTGGTTTTATAACTCATTCCCCTGTTTTGACCCAAGAGTGTTCAATGTAGGGGTGTATGCTAATCTTTTAGATGGCACCAATCTATTACTTATTGATAACTCTCTCTGTGACATCTCAGAGGTGAACAAATTATGGCATGGGCTGTCATGGACTATTGTCCATATCACAGGGTGCATGATGTATCAGGTATACATGTTGTCTATATATCTGTTTATATTGTATGAAGCCTGAAAGAACTCATCATATTTGAATCTGATTCATAGAACTACCCATGCATATAAATGTTCCATGTGAAGTTATAAATCCAATTATGAACACTTTGGAATCAAACCTCGTCACTTTAAAAATCATGTGCTCAGGATAAGGGTAATCGTATGGCAACATATTTAACAAGGAAAATGAATTGGTAAATATATTTTGGAAGAAAATATACACAAACTGAAATACATGAAGTATAACTTCTACTTAAGATTTAGATGTTACAACTGCACATGCAACTATTTAGCAGCTAGTTGATGGATTCAAAGGACTGCAGTGGCTCAGACGCTGACTGGAAGGCGGCAGGTCAGCAGTTCGATACCCAAGTACTGCAGGACGGAATGAGCTCCCATCTTTGTCCCAGCTCCTGCCAACCCAGCAGTTCGAAAGCAAGAAATTACAAGTAGATAAATAGGGACCACTTCGGTGGGAAGGTAAACTGCGTTCTGTGCACTCCGGTGTCTAGTCATGCCTGCCACATGACCACAAAAACATCTGCAGAAGCAGACAGTGCTGGCTCTTCGGCTTTGAAACAGATGAGCACTGAACCCTAGAGTCGGATACAACTGGGTTTCGAGCAAGGGTGACCTTTACCTTTTACTGATGGACTCAAGTTTGTTTTCTAACTTCACTGTGGCTGTATTCAGATGGCAGCTGCTGCAGCTGCAACTTGATCAAGTATACTTCCCCCCCCCCTGCCCCAGGGTGCCAGGAAGCCTGGTCTTGGAGACCAGCTGGTTCTGGTTTGCCTGTTCCCTCCGAGACAAGCAGGAAAAATGCCACTGGTGTGAATTTGTTTAAGGTGGATCCCAGCTTGCCATGAAGTGACCCACACACTATGATCACGGAGCCATCTCCTGTGACACATATGAAATGAGACATACAAGATTTGACACCAGGACTGCAGTGGACTGCCGTAGCCTTGAAGATAATATCAAGGTGCGCCTTCACAGCCAATCCATCTGGCATGGCCTCTTCCGCCTCCATGTCCGTTGGCAATCAGAGTAAAGTGGTTCCTCAGCTCATTTTGCTGTTGGACCCAGAATGATGGTTTCCAATGGCATTTCCTCCACTGAGGGGACCATCACCCTACCCAAAGGGGCTAATCCGCCCCTAACCGTTGGCCCCTTTGGGAAGCTAGGTTATTTACTGCTATCCAACACTTGGCATATATTTAGATGTAAGACATTAGTAATGGCCATCTGTATTGATGGTGAACAATAAAAGTGGTATTTATCTGCTTTTCAGCAGCAATCATAAACATACAGTACTTCAAAATTGACTATGCTTGTTATCTGCATAGCTCTAAAGCTATTGTTCCTTTCTAAAGCGTTTACTTTAGAAAACCAGATTAAAGTAAGCATCAGAGGTATATTTTTGGACTTGAAATCATTGGTTCTACAAATGAACAGAACTGCATAACACGTGAGATGAAATACCTTTTACATATGATGCAGATAGATAACTATCATTATTGAATGGTTTCTGCAATTTGTTTTGTAATACCACATTTAATTCTTATTTTTAGACTAGACTAATGTGTAAATATAGTAGCTGTATTTTATTAAAAAATGAAATTAAACTTATTTGCAGAAGACATATTAACTTTATTTATATTGTCTAACCAAAAGATAAGAATGAGCATTTCATA
This sequence comes from Bradypodion ventrale, assembly GCA_035047345.1. Taxonomy (NCBI): domain Eukaryota; kingdom Metazoa; phylum Chordata; class Lepidosauria; order Squamata; family Chamaeleonidae; genus Bradypodion; species Bradypodion ventrale. The sequence goes on along the minus strand of JAWDJE010000001.1, from coordinate 66,030,956 downwards.
TGTACAACTACATTGTTTCTAAGAATGTAAATAAATTTCTAGGATTATTGAAATTCTACATTTTTGTTATTTGGAAATATGTAACATTTTTGTTTCACATACATTCAAACCAATTCTTTGGACATGAAGCCCTTTTTTCTGCCAAATACATAGCTTGGAGGTACATAGGAGGACACCTTTGGTGATGCATGAATAGCCACAGCAACACTCCATAAATCATTACAGGTAGTAAGGAGCAGGCCAGACAAAAAGTTACGACTTCTGAATTGGTTCTTGAATTGGGTTAATATTTGAATGAGTAATAATAGACCAAAGGTGCTTGCTGAGTGTGCCAAATTCAGGTAAGTTATTTTTCAAAAAAAAAAAAAGCATGAAATGAGCAGGCAAACTTTCAATTCCTGTAGGACTCTTCATCTGAATAACAGACATCAGGGATACAAAAGAAACAAAAATACCATGAATCATCATGCCCGGATACTGAAGCTGATTTCTCTTGTTTCAAGAGATGAAGTGGTAGGTTCCAGGTTTCGCCTAAAGCAGTGTAGACATGAGAACCTGGCTTCAACATCTGTCCATGATGATTTGGCAGACTTTTTGGTTTCTTCTGCACTTCACTCAGCTCTGCAATGCCCAACCTAATAAGGTCTGCAGGACTCTGAAGCTTACCTGTTTATGAGATTGTAATGAGACTATAGGAACACCCTAAGTCAGAAATGACTTGATCACTTACAATTATTAATAGAAATATTGCCCATCTTTGTTTTCAGATTTTGTACAAGGACCACACCTTTGGCTGATGGTGGTAAAAAGGCTTGGTTTATATAAGAAATCTTTAATAAACTCTGTCTGCACATAATTAAAGTATTTTGTAACAATTGCCCAAACGACTTGCCAGTACAGTAGTACCTCATACAATGATTTTAATCCTTCCACGGGGCTCATTGTACGAAACAATTGCTATACGATACATGAATTGTATAGCGATTTTCCCTATGGGATGCATCGTACGACGATTTTTTTTGCTAAATTGTTTTTCCCATTGAAAAATTGTAAGATTTTTTCCATAGGGAAAATTGTTATGCGGGATGCCATTTTCTCCCCAAAACCTAATTGTTATGTGATTTCGTTGTTATACGGGGCGATTGTTGTATGAGGTTCCATTGTACTTCTAGAAACAAGTGAGTCTCATCGAAACAAATGGAGCTGACATCTGGCTAACACAGCTTACCTTACCACAAGAATAGTGCCACTGAAGAAACACAAAAAAGCAAGAGAGGAAGGAAACAAAGGGAGAGATGGAAAGAAAGGAGCAGTAAGGAAGGATGAACATTCACAGAAAGAGGAAAAATGCTTCTCTAAAATGTTTTGCAGCTGCAGCAACTCTTTCCCCCCATCTTCAATTTCTTTCTTCAGTTATTTAGAAAGCCATTGTGATTTCAAAGTAAGGCTTTTTCAGTTTAATAAGGCTTCCTCCCAAGAAGTGTAATGTGAAACTCTGTACTTATAAACTCAGCAGAAAGTCTCTGAGGTGAGTAGAGCTCACTGCTGGACAAGAGGGTATATTAGGAGTTTAACAGTACCAAATGAATAAGCGTCAGAAGTTGGTCAGATTTCTTTCCATGTATGCTGGCAGGCAAATTCACTTACAGATGTATAGAGAACTATTCCAGTTCTAGTGGGACAATAGAGATGTTAAGTCTTAAATTGGAAGAGGCACTGATGCCACAACATCATGATATACCAGTTATCAGGTACTCATCGGGACCTAACAAAGATATACAATAAAACCCCTACTTACGCAAAAAGTCCATTCCGTAGGCTTTTGCTTAAATCGTTTTTTTATGTAACTCGAAGCAAACCCATAGGAAAAATTATTTTTATGTAATTCGAAACAAACCCATAGGAAAATTGATTTTTACGTAACTCGAAGCAAACCCATAGAAAATCGTGTTACGTAAATTTATGTAAACCGGGACATGGTTTTAGCACAAAATCATTAAGTCAAATTTTATGTAACTCGGGGCATTTGTAAGTCGGGTTTTTACTGTACTGCTTTATTGCCTCACCTACTTTGCAAGGTTGTTTCTGATGAATGAGCCAGCCATCTGGAAGGAAACCGAATAGATCCTAGCAGCTGGAGCTGCCAGAAAAAGCTGCAAGTAAAGAGAAATGAAATGTGGATCCTTTCCAGGCAAGAAAGCCACTGAGTGAAATTGGGTCTTCAAAGTGAAGTAGGATGTAGAAGTCAACTACTACAAGGCAAGACTGGTTGCCAAAAGGCTCCTGCAGAAGTATGGTAGTCTCTAAACATATGCAGGTCAAGATAGACTGCATTTCTAAAAAGAGAGATGGAAGAAGAGCTTTACATAGAACAGCCTTATGGCTTCATTAACTAGAAACATCCTGATTTAGACTTAATAGACTAAAGCAAACTACTGGGTCTAGGAAAGAGAAATTGAAGCTGGTGTTGCTGCAGCAGGGTTTCAAGCAAAGTAATGCAGATCAGTCCTTGTATAGTAGCAGCGATTGACATTTAACATTTATTCTTGCCTATGTTGATGGCCTAGTTGTGGCTGCTCCAAAGGAATAGGAGTACTGTATATAGAGATTGTACACAATTTTAACCAAGTAGAAGAAATAAAGAATTAGGGGTGTGTGTGCAAAATAATATCTGGACATTCAAATTAAAAGGGAGGGGGCAACTTATATTTGCTAAACCAGAAACAAAATATTGAAGTTGTGAAAACACTTGGGCTTCCCAGATGCCCACACAATTACAATATACTCATAACCACCTTTCTCCCTGCTACTTACATTGTTTATTTTGTTGTTGTTCAGTCAATTCTGACTCTTCGCAACCCCATGGCACTGTTTATACATTCATTCAACTATGGATCAGAGGGCACAGGAATCTGACACACACCCCTTCCCAGATACTTGCGACACTTCCCATGAAAATTGCAGTATTTTCTTTTCCAAGCAAAATCAAATATATTAAAAAATTTCATAACTCAAGAGGGGAAAAAATGAGAATATGACAGTGGTAGATTCTTGACTCAGAGGCTCAGTTTGGTTTATTTACTGAAATCAAGAAGCCTTAACAATTACCTCAGTGTGGATTTAGACTCAATTCTTGCCAGTGTACCATAACTGCTTAGTAAAATATGAAGAACTATTGACCAAATAGGATGGTATTTTTCATTTGGCAAATGTCAATTAAAAGACCAGAAGGAAACATTTAAGTAACAAGCTGCTCCTGCTAAGCTTAAGAGTAACAAAAAGTCTACTTGGCTGACTCAGTTATTTAAGCGAGTGCAACGTAATCCGGCTCATTTACTGGTCTGCCAAAAACATGCACTGATGGGGACTTAAGTTTGACCAACGACAAAGCCAAGAAAGTGGCTTCATTTTGGTAGTCCAGGGTTTCATCGGGACACAAAAGAAGAACATTAAGATACCTACCTACATGGAACCAATAAATTTAGAATTCTGCAGTAATTAATAACCTATTTTCCTTTTTGCAGCTAAAATATAACTCAATCAATATGATAAAATAATTATCAAACATGAGCATTATCAACTCTACCTACCAGCTTTCAGCCAGCTTTTGAGAATGTGGGAGTAATGAGGGTGGATGGATGGGAGGATGAGGGTGTTTTAACATGTTTTTATATGTTTTTAACTGTTGTACGCCACCCTGAGTCGGGTTTTTACCTGAGTGGGTGGCATAAAAATTGAAATAAGTAAATAAGTAAATAAATAAATGTCTTCATACAGCAACAGGAAATTTTTATTGCCGGAGTTATGCAAAACCATCGTGGTGACTCAGCCATCAAATGATGCAAGCCCGGGTAGGTAAAGGTCACCCTTGCTCGAAAGCCAGTCGTATCCAACTCTAGGGTTCAGTGCTCATCTCTGTTTCAATGCCGAAGAGCCAGCGCTGTCTGCTTCTGCAGACGTTTCCGTGGTCATGTGGCAGGCATGACTAGACACCGGAGCACACGGAGCGCTGCTACCTTCCCACCGAAGTGGTTCCCTATTTGTTGTTGTTCAGTTGCACAGTCAATTCTGACCCTTTGCGACCCCATGGACCATTTTCCTCCAGGCACCTCTATCCTCCACCATTCTCCTCAGCCCACCAAGCTCTGTGCCCATTGTGTCCACAATACCATCTATCCATCTCATCTTTGGACGCCCCCTTCTTCTCTTTCCCTCCACCTTTCCCAGCATCAAGGCCTTCTCAAGTGAGTCCTCCCTTCTCTTTTGATGTCCAAAGTACTTTAGCTTCATCTTTACTATTTGACCTTCTAAGGAGCAGTCAGGGTTGATTTCTTCTAATATTGACCTATTTGTTCTCCTCGCTGTCCAGGGGACTCTCAAAACTCTCCTCCATCACCACACCTCAAAGGCATCTATTCTTCTGCGCTCAGCCTTCCTAATGGCCCAGCTCTCACACCCATACATTACCACTGGGAATACCATTGCTTTGACTATGCGAATGTTTGTTTTCAAGGTGATGTCTCTGCTTTTCACTATATTCCCCAGGTTTCTCATTGCTTGTCTCCCAAGAATCAGTCATCTTTTTATTTGATGGCTGCAGTCACCATCTGCAGTGATCTTAGATCCTAAGAAGGTAAAATCTGTCACTGCTTCTACTTCTTCCCCATCTATTTTCCAGGGACTGATGGGACCTGTTGCCATTATCTTGGCTTTCTTGATATTGAGTCTCAAGCCAGCTTTTGCACTCTCCTCCTTCAGCCCAATCAAGAGATTTTTTTAGGTCTTCCTCACTTTCTGCCATTAGGGTGGTGTCGTCTGCATATCTCAAATTGTTGATGTTTCTCCCAGCAATTTTGATCCCATATTGTGATTCCTCCATCCCTGCACTGCGCATTATGTGCTCTGTGTATAGATTGAATAGGCAGGGTGATAAAATGCAGCCTTGTCTTACTCCTTTTCCTATTCCAAACCACTCTGTCTTTCCGTGTTCTGTCCTAACTGTTGCTTCTTGGTTCATGTACAGATTTCTCATGAGGCATATGAGGTGTTCTGGTATTCCCATCTCTTTAATTACTTGCCAAATCTTGTTGTGGTCCACACAGTCAAAAGCCTTGGTGTAGTCAATAAAACAAAAGTAGACTTGTTTCTGGTATTCTTTTGTTTTCTCCATGATCAAACGTATGTATGTTGGCAATGTGGTCTCTAGTCCCCCTGCCTCTTCTGAAACCGGCCTGCACCTCTGGTAATTCTCTTTCCACATGTTGCTGAAGTCTATCCTGTATTATCTTGAGCATTACCTTGCTGGCATGTGGGATGAGCATAATTGTTCGGTAATTTGAGCATTCTTTGGCATTGCCTTTTTTGGGGATTGGAATGTACACTGATCTTTTGGCCACTGTTTTGTTTTCCAAATTTGCTGGCATATTGAATGCAGTAGTTTGATTCCATCATCTTTTAGGGCTTTGAAAAACTCAACTGGTTCCCTATTTATCTACTTGCAATGTCTTGCTTTCGAACTGCTAGGTTAGCAGGAGCTGGGACAGAGACGGGGCCCTCATTCCGTCCTATAGTACTCGGGAATCGAACTGCTGACCTTCCGCCTCCCAGTCAGCGTCTTAGCCACTTGAGCCACTGCAGTGGCAGAAAAATATCCCTTCTTCAAACAAAGGAATCTGTAACTTCCTTGGTTCAGCCTAACAGCCGCCTGCCCACCACTTTCTCCCGTTCCTCGCAGTTACCGTGTAAAACACGCCTAGCGATCTTTCCTTTAACGGAGGGCAATGAATCTAATACACAACACACCACTCACACACACACAAACACGGCACCTCCTTCCCAGGTTCTTACGACACCTCCACCATGCTTTACGGCCGGTCCTGCTGACCCTGAGGCTTCTGGGAGTCGAAGTCCAAAACCTCTCGGACTTGCGCTTCGACGTCGAGACGCAATGAAGCCGGCGTTTGTCTTACGACGGCGTGCGTGACGCTACGTAAAGACAAGCCCCTGGGCGGAGCTTCCTCGGCCGGTGACGTAGCAAGGAAACCGTCCATTCTCCTTCCTCATTGGCTACTCGGAAGAAGGCTGAAGCAAACCGTTCCTTTAACGCTCTCTCGCTCGTCCACCTCCTCCCACCCTCGCGACTTTCTTTTGTCGGCATTCCGTATCCGGCGTGAGCGCGTCACTTCCGGTTGACGCTCGGCAAGTTCTGTCTCTCTCTCTCTCCTTCCCCTTCTCTCCCCTCCCCGCTTCCCCAGACCCGGATGCTGACTGGCGGCGGCGGCGGCAGCGGCTCCTCTCGGGACTGTCAGTGAGCGGCTCCGCGGGGGCCTCTCTGGTCCTGTGAGATGGCGGCGGCGGCGGTAGCGGAGGACGAGGCCGGGGCCCCGTCTTGTTCCTCGGCGCCGGGGCCCGTGGCGACGGGGCCGGGGCCTGGGCCGGGCCTCTGCGAGTGGCTGCTGCTGCGGGACGGCTGCCTGCGTTGCGACGCCGACGGGCTCCGCAGCCTCTGTTACCACCCGGCGCTCAACGCCATCCTGGCCGTGACCGCCCGCGGCGCCATCAAAGTCATCGACGGCACCTCAGGGGCCACGCTCCAGGCGTCGGCGCTCAACGGTGAGCAGGGAGGGAGGGAGGGAGGGCCGACGACACACAAAAACGGGGCCCGGGAGGGCGGGGAGGCGAGGCGAGGCCGAAGGCGGGCGAGGCAGAAATAGGCCGGGGAGGGCAGAACGGTGTGAGGGGGACGACGACGACGCCCTCCGTGACACACACACATACACACACCCGCTCCCCTTGGGTCTCTTCCTCCGCCACTCTTCCTAAGCGAGGATTGTTAACGTAGCCGTTGGCCTTTGGGGCCTGCCTGGACTCTCCCCAGCTGGTCCCTTGTTGTGACCCTCCCATCCCATCCTTCCACCTCAAAATCACACACACACCCCCGCCCCCTTCAATGCACATGTGGGCAAAAGACACCCTCCTTCGCCCTGCTCTTGACTTCGTATATTGGGTGGGTGTGAAGCCGGAGTCAAACGAAGGGACTGGATGGTTGGGAGGGAAGAATAAGGTGAAGCACGGGGGGGGGGGGGGTGTTGGGAGGCTACACAGTGCCTGCCCTTTGTCGTCTTCCGTCCCTTCCCCACAGGTCTCCCTTGGCTTGGGGCCCTTTTACTTTCTCTTTCCTTCTCTTCTCGACTCAGCCAAGGGTGCTCTTAGAGCGGGATTTCTCTAGAGCTATAAAGTCCTGCACACACCCCGGGTTTGGGAGAAGAAAGAGGGCACCGTTGGATAAAGAGCTTTGTTATAAAACACTGATTTTTGTATTGTTTATACCCCGCCCTACTCAGCGTCAGCCGACTCAGGGCGGCAAGACAACATCAGTGCATCTACAATATAACACTACAATAATACAATCCAATGCAATCAATAATAATCAATATACATCACATAATACATACACTAGATACAGTGATACCTCATACAACGTCCAAACTTGGTTCCACAAATTTAGACTTTATACGGATTTGGACTTTGTATGAGGCATGCAAAATCCTAGCCGCGATGCCTCATACAACGTCCAAATCCTTGCCACGATGCCTCATACAACGTCGTTTCCATAGAGATGCATTGACTTCAGGGCAAAGTCAAGGAAACAGACAGGAAACTGACAGAACTTTAATAAATCATTGTCTAAAGGATAAATACATTACAAAAACATGTCAAACAACCCTGATTGTCCAACAACCTGAAGCATGCTGCAAAAATCCCAGGAACGCTTCTAAAAATCCAGATGAAAAAATTAAAAAAAATCCAAAATCGCGCTCAAAACCACTCCTAACCACTCTTCGCCTCGTGCAAAACCCACAAGAGCAATGCACGCATGTGTCCTGTCTTTTATACTGCCCAGGCACAATGCAACCTGGGAAAACCCCAATGCCTCATACAAAGTCACACGACTTTGTATGAGGCAACTTTTTTCAAGGAATTAGGCGATGTTGTATGAATTCAATGTTGTACAAAGCGGACTATGTATGAGGTATTACTTACAATCCAATATAATCAATAAACAATAATAATCAATATACATCACATAATACATACACTATATACTATATAATGCATACACTATATACGCCACATGTTTATCAAAGAGAGTAAACAAAAATTACAAAAAAAAACCAACGTTGTGGTACCTTGTTCTACAAAAGCTAACATCGAAATATTGCAGTTTATTTATTTAAAACATTTCTATCCTACTTCCCTCACTCAAGAGTGACCCGAAGCGGCTCAACAACATAAACTAAAAACAAAAGCAATAAAACAATTTAACAGACCCATTTAAAATCCCATTTTAAAACCAGCTAAAAAATCCCCACCCTCCCAACACAGTTAAAAAACGAACAGGACAAAACAATTAGCCTTTAAGGTGCGCAAGGTGTTTTATCTTTTTGTTTGTTTGTTTACTCTCTGATGTGCTTGCACAGACTAACACATCTACCACTTCAAAAATTTCAACATATATGTTTGACCACGTTTGTATGTGTTGGGAAGCTGCCATGAGCCATTGTTCCTGTCATTTTTGTTCGTGGCAAAACGTGTATATTACAATTACACATAATCTGTGTTTGGCTCCTGTGTTGTTAATTATACAGAGAGCGTGTAGAAATTCACTCACATCTAGAGAACTAATTTGGCTAGTCTTTTTGTGTTGAAGACACAAAACAGAAAACAGCAATAAGTAAATGTTAAAAAGAATGTAATATGGAAAAGTTGGGGCACTGTGCTACCTTTGATACATTAGCTGGTGTACTTAAGCCAGATTTCTAATATTAAAAAAAGGTTCATTGATGGCAACATGTTTATGTAATACAGTAGAACCTCGAATAAAGTCCAACATCCGTTCCACAAGTTTGGACTTTATCCGATTTTGGACTTTATCCAAATCAAATGGGTGATGCATCGGATAACGTCCAAAATGGACTTTATCCGAGGTTCCTATACCAAATACCTCAGGTAACGTCCATTTTTAAAGCAGTTTTGGACTTTATGTGGTGCATCATGTGTGCATGAAAACCGCGACTTTATCCGAATCGGATTTTATCCGAGGTACCACTGTACTGTAAACACATGTGTTAGGAGTGAAATGTACAATGGCCAATATTGTTTTAATTTTTGTAGACTTATATTGTTACAGGCATTTAAATCTCTAAAAGATAAAAATAGGATGTTTTCTCTAATCACATCTTATTCAAATTAGTGTATATTGTCCTTGAGATGGGGAATGGGGTAAAACTGTAAAGATATATATTTAACTCCCATGTCCAGAAATGCAAACATTGGTGAAGGAAAGCTCTTGAGATATGTCTGCAGTCTTTTGTTCGTCCTAGCTATGGTAAGTAACTGGCTACAGAGATGAAGATGGGGAGTTCAGTTCCTCACTGTGTATCACAGAAGAGAGCCTGTATGACCTTGGGCAAGCTGCACAGTCTGAGGCAACTCCCAGAAGAAGGGAATGGCAAACCACTTGGTAAATTGCTCAACACTCTATACTAAAAAAAACACTGAGAAAGGTTACTTTAAGTTAGAATTGACTTGACTGCACATGATTATTATCTGTGGTAGGCCCACTGAGTCAGTGGGATTTATGGAAGTGTTGACGTACCGTTCAGAATTGATTCGGTGGTCTGCTTTCCATTTGAGACTAACAATAGGATACTGGCTTGTAAATTGTTTTGCATAAAAAGTAGAATGGATTGAGTTAGGTTCTTGTTTAGCTTTATCCTTTGAAAGGTACATAAGGTGTATGTACAGACAAATTTTCCTCTCTGACTGAAGATAATTGAGCTTTCAGCTTCTATGCTAACCCACTTTTTATGTTTCTCCTAATATTTGAACAGATAGATGGTGGGCAGTACTGTATAGGGTTCTTCAGAATGTGATCACTGCTAATAGCATTTCAAGCAAAATGCTGCTGGCTTTATGTTTGGGCAGTTAAGGTCTAGGTTGGGCCATAGTGCTATGGATTGAATTAAAGGCCCAAGTTCCTTGCAGGTGAACACACGTGTTTAGTGGGTGGATTGCCTCATGAAATAAAGCCAGATTGACCCCTGCCTCCAGATGTTGTACTACAGTTCTCATCAGCCCTAGCAGCATAAACAGTAGTGAGATAATGAGAGCTGTACTCCAGAACCATCTGGAGGGCAGCAAACTGCCCATGCTTTACGTATAGTCATTCCTGGACAAGCCATATTTGCTCACTATATACTTTAGACATGATTTTGTTAGTAAAGTTGCAGCGTCCTTTTGAAAAAGACACAATATCGTATTGGGGTTTTAAAAAGGTAAAATTAAACTTGAGTTTATCTAAAACACTAAGCTAGGAACAGAACTGCTTGGGTAAGCAAGCTGAGATTGCATTAGAGAGGCTCTGTGCAGTAAGAGATCTGAATGAGCTGGAAATAGAAGCTACAGCCTCTGTGAGGTTTAACAACTCACTAATACTTGGTTGTAACTAGAGAAGTCACCTTTGTTTTCCCATAATTTATCAGGCTTTTGACTGGATATTTTGAAAAAGATTAACAGGGACTATAAATAAACTCTGAGGCAGAGCAGTTTGTATAACAAAAAAGCTCTGAAGCTTCATAACTAAATTAACCATCTTGCAGCATGCAATAAATTTATTGCATTGTTTGCTACTGTCAGTTATTGTTATATAGCATTAAGTTGCTCCAGTTGTTTGGCAAATGTATGAGCTAGTAACTTCTGAAATCATTTACAGCCTTATTCAGGTCTTGGAGACATAGAACTGTGGCTTCCTTTATTGATTCAGTCTGTCTCGTGTTTCGTTTTCACCTTTTCTTGCTCCCCCCCCCATTAATGTCTTTCCCAGTTAGTCTGGACTTTTCACAATATGCCCAAAGTGTGTTCCTGTTAATCGGTCAGCGTTGACTAAATCTGTCTTTGTAATAGTCCAGACTAATAGGATAGCATTAATTAAGTTTTGTTGTATTAAGAATAGTTTACTGGCCAACAAAAATAGCTAGATACTAATAATAATTGATTAGCTTGTGGAGTTTATTGAAGAGTAAGTTGGATGTCTGAGCTGGGGGAATAAATCTTGTGCCTGGATGGAAAGAGATTTCATTTTTGTAGCTGTTTTTCCTGTAATATTTGCTTCTTATCTAGATCAGCTTGATTGTGTCTATGGATTGTGCCTATGGGTTGAAGGTATTGACTTTGCCATAATTTAAGTTGAATTTTGTATATTTTATAGGCCTAAATATTGCAATGCAGCTTAAATGTCACTGTGAATGTCATTTGACATCTATACCTAATTTTCCAGATGTCAAAAATGAGTTGAGTTTTGGATGCTGGCATATTAGACAGCTAGGCATTTCTAAAGCATAGTACAGTAAATAATCATATTGATATTCCTCATTAGAGAAAATGAGTCTTAAAGTGTCTAGTTTGTTCCAATTCTACAAATACCACATGATGGCCCTTTACAGTGAAACAGGCAAAGTTGTCTGGCAAATTGACTGGATCTTTATTACTTGTGAGTCTAGTATTTTGTACTGTATATGTCTTCCCAACATTTCTTAGCAAATCTCTGAAGATAATTGGGGGGGGGGGGCTAAGCCCATGATGGTAGACCTTGGCACTGCTCTTGGACTTCAATTCCCAGAAGCCTATGTCCCTGTGAATCCACATGAATAGGTTTACCGTGCTTCTGGGAATTGAAGTTCAAGAACAGCTGGAGTGCCAAGGTTCTCCATTGCTGGGCTAAACCATATCATGTCTGATACTTTAAAGCTTTAATATTAGCAGGTCAGTTAAAAATTGAATTGATTTGTCAGTCAAAGAAAGAGATGGCGATTTTTTTTTATAAAAAAAAACCTAGCAGAAGTGCAATCAATAGCAACCACAGGAGCTGCAGGGAATAAGGACACACTAGCAATAGGTATAGTCTCTATCATTATATGTAGCTGAGAATGAGAAATTTTCGAGCTTGAAAAAATAATAATGAGGTTTCCATAGAATTTGTGCCCAGCTTTGGAGGTCTTATGTCAAAGATATGATGCTGCTCCTCAAGACCTGCTGAGTATTAGTCAAGATTCTGTTTTTACTTCTATTGTTAACGTATATATAGTACTATTTCATAGTAACGTTACATAGTAACACACCAAAAAATAACCTAAAAACTAGATTGCTGATTAAAATAGGGTCTCAAAAATGTCCTGATTAATGACTGTTATTTTTTTCAGCTATAGAACAATAGTATCCAGTAGTTTAACTTATCTGCTGTATTTGAGATTTCAGCAGCTGGTTGTTTGTTTGTTTGTTTGTCTATTTATTTTCTGGACTTATAGGCTGCCTTTCTCGCCAAGGCAGCTCACAACAGTTAAAACCATCTCATACATAAAAACCGACTACTAAAACAGTAAAATAATTAAAAATATCCGTAAAAACATCATCACCCCTGAATTAAAACCCCAGTTTTTCCATTAATGTTTTTCCATTAATGTTTTACTGTAGAGAGCAGTAGTTTAGCTGCAGCACTGCATCAAAACTTTTCTGATAATCTAAGTTCAATACCAGTGGGCTCAAGATTGACCCAGGCTTCTATCCTCCAGTTATTGGTAAAATGAGTATCCAGTGTGTTGGGGGGGGGGATATGCTAATTATCTTGTGAACTGCCCAGAGAGTGCTCTAAGTGCTCTGAGGTGGTATATAAGCATAAACACTATTGCTATAAGTGGTAATAGTTTGATAACCATTTTAAGAGAAATGGGACGCACATGTATGAATAGACAAGAACATCTGTCCAGAACTTAGTAGCACGGCATGAATTCAGTTTTGCTTTAGACAGGATGTCTTAATAGCATGGGGAGAGAAGAACTAACACAGTTTCTTGAAACAATTACTTAGAAAGCCATAAATTTTCTTGTAACTTAAGTATTGTTGCTGATTTGTTGTTTATTAGCAGATTTCATTGATGAATACCATAGGGCAAATGAATGCAATATAAATGTACTAACAAAAAACCTAATTGACATGTTTTCAAATAAATAGATAAGATTTAGGTTAGCATTTGTATATGCTATTTCAATTTGAGTTTAATGAGAAAAGATTCTCAGAATTGAAAGAAATTCATATTCTATTGGTTGGTATGCGCAGATCTTTTACTAATACCCCAACCAATCAAAATAAAATCATTTGAGATATCTGAGAAGCAACTAGAGCAGGGGTTTCCAACCTACGGCCCATGGGCTGGACCCAGCCCGCGGCACCATTTCATGTGGCATGCCACCGCCGCACCTAGAAGTGGGCACGTTTACAACAGCTGTAAAATGCGCCCACGCATGCATAAACGCGGTTACATCAGCCGTAAATGCGCCCGTGGCTGTCGTAAACAGGAAAGCAGGTGCATTTACTTCTGCTTCTGGGAGGTGTTGTCCAGCCCGCTCAGCTGTCCGGGGGGGGCATGGTCAGGCTTGCGGTGTAAAAAGGTTGGGAACCCCTAAACTAGAGTAAGAGCTGATTGCTTGTAGAATTTAGTTTTGTAAAGCAAGTAAATTAGGTGACCATGTTTCGCTGATTGAAATAGGAAGTGGGAGGAAAGAAGTTCAATAAACATTGTCTGGTAGATCTTGTAGTGAAGGGCTAAATTCCTTTACAACATCTAGGAGAATGTGAGCATTCAATTTGTCTGTGCTTCTTTGGCAAGGACAACTGGTCACTTGGACGCTGCAACTAAATAATCTGAAATTAGATGTTGATTCCTTTAAGATTTATGTCAAGAATGATGCATGATGGTATCTTTACTTTCCTTCCATGGCAGTTTTGCCTAATGCTCTATGACAATGTTTCTGAAGTTGTGCTAAGTCTCAGTATTTGTTTTCAGGAGGAAACATGGTAACCGAGGTTCATACATAATTGTTTGAACTGGGTCCCGTGGAATCTCTCTTCATCTCTGGTGGTAGAATATGACCCAGAAACTTGACTGAAATAATGATTTGGATAATTGGAATTAGATTAATTACTTTTGGCTCTGGAAAGACTGGATGCTTATTTTCTTCTCCTGCACTAATGGAATATAATAAATAATTGTTTTAAAATTGTTCTATCTCCCTCCCCCCCACCACCACCTCCCACCCCCCACCCCCTTCCCCTGCTTCTTCTTACAGCTAAGCCAGGTGGACGGGTAAAATGTCAATACATTTCTGCTGTGGATAAAATAATATTTGTGGATGATTATGCTGTTGGATGTAGGAAAGATCTGAATGGCATCTTGTTGTTGGACACAGCTCTGCAAACCCCAGTCTCTAAGCAAGATGATGTGGTTCATCTTGAATTGCCAGTGACAGAGGTAAGCAGCTGGAGTTATTAGTTTGATTGCAGGGATTTTTTTTTATGGTCCTTATTTTACTTAAATGTATTCCAAATGGGTAACATTTTACAAATGTATATCTTCTGCTGTATCTGAATTCAAATATTGTTGATCAGCCATGAAGAATGTCCTGAGAATATAATGCAGTGGCCTTCCATTTGCCTTCTGCATCACAGTGTGACACCCTTACCACTGATCCAGCTTCACGAGTCACTTTCTGGTCCTGAGCCCTTTTGGCATGCAAAGTCCTCCTTAGCCCCAGGCCAGGATTGATGAAGCTGCTGCCCTCCATCAAGATGGACTCAAGGGGGATTAAATCCACCTAGGGACCATCACCCTTCGCTGTGGACTTTGGCACACAAGGCCGTTAATCCTCAGTGTTGTCAGGTTAGTTAACTGCTACCTGATGCTCGGCGTTGAGTCGCTGGCAGTAGGGTCTACTCTATTACCATAACAGGATAACCTGGTCAGACTTGTACAGATGTATATATTAAAGCAATATTCCAGGTAAGTTCTTTAGCGACTGTTGGAAGTGTTGCTGCTAGAAGGAAGAAGAGAGTTTGCATGCTGTGGCAATGTTTCAACTGGAATATTATAATATAGTGGTTCCCAACCTACAGCCCATGGGCCGAACCTGGCCCGTGACACCATTTCATCTGGCCCGTCGCCGCCTCCGCCGCACCTGGAAGTGGAAGCGGGTGCATTTACATCAGCCGTAAAACACATGCGCAAACGTGCCTGTGGCTGTTGTAAATGCGGAAGTGGGTGCATTTATGACAGGTGTAAATGCATCTGCTTCCAGGGGGGGGCATGGTCTGGCCCGCTCAGCTGTCTTGGGGCATGGTCAAGCCCACAGTGGAAAAAGGTTGGCCACCTCTGTTATAATGCATTGCACTTGAAACTGTTTGTGGGGCAGTTAAAAAACTAACAATTAGTTAATGGTGTGAGCTTCCAAGAACTCATTACTGGAACCTTCTTTGATCCAGGCAAGTACTAAGGTGCTAGTTCTTACCTTTCAATGCCTATATTCCCTAGATCTGGGCTGTCCTTAGAGGTGTTTGCTCTCCTATTCACCTAACTGGCTATTAACATCCAAGAATGAACTATGCTTCCTGTTTCAGAAACAGATCATTGTTATTAAGATAATAAATGAGACATTTCTATCTCTGCCTTAAAATCAGCTAGATAATGAGAGGGAAGAGAAAATAATTCTTAGGACCTACATTCCACTGATTAGTTTGCTTTTTGGAAAGTATTTTAATAAAATGTTATACTGTAACTGGTTGTTTCTATACTTCATTATAGTCTTTGAATGTATTTTTGATAAGGGTGAAGAATTTCTGTGGCTGAGAGGCCAAATTATGATTTGAGTGCTTTTCATGGGAAGGGGAGGTTCATTTCAGCACTGATTCAACTGAGATGGCGGCAGGCATAGTGGTAGCTGCAACTTTTATAATGTTCCCATGTAAAAATACATTCCCTGACTACCGACCATTTGAACAGCTATAGCACGCCTATAAATCTGTACATGATAGGCAAATTCTGTGTTCAGATTTGGAATCGGCACACTCAATATCATGTAAATCATGTGTGTTATTCCCAGTAGCAAAATTGTTGTGCAGTGTAATAAGAGCATGGGGTGAGACAAAGGACCGAGTACGTAATGTCAAAGGAGGGATCCGGTGTAATTCTTACTGATCTAGAATTTTCCCAGCAAGCGTATAAGGCACAGCTCATTTATATATACTGTATATACTTTATGCTTGTGTGTGTGTGTGTGTGTGTGTGTGTGTGTGTGTGTGTGTGTGTGTGTGTTTATTTTGTACTAGCAGAGGTTGCCCGGCGTTGCCGGGCTGTTTTAAATTGTGTTGGAAGGTTAAATTGTGTAAATGTTTGTTAAAAATTGCGTAGTCTGTAATTTTTTAAATGTTTAATTTTTTTTGGCTTGGCTGGCTGTTTTATGTAACTGAATAATGTTTTAATCTGTGAAGATTAATGCCTCCTTTGGGATATCATGGGAGTGGTAGCTTGATGGTAGTCAAAAATTCTTCATTTATACATTACTACTACACTTGAATGATCTCGTTTGTGGCTGTATTGTTAGAATAATGTCTTTCAGTGTTGCTTTGCCATGGACTTCTCTTGAACAAATTTTTAACTAGTCAGCAGGCCAGGAAGGGAAACCCTTATGTGATTGGATTATTCTAGCAGGTCTTCCATTTAATGTCATTAGGCTATTCTCATGAATTACAGTGGAAGTAGATTGTACCTCAGGGAAATGTAGATTTAGTATTTGTGAAGTGTAGAGTATCACTTAATCTTTCCTACATTAAATTTATGTATAGAACTAGCATTTGTAAAGCTTTGGTGAGTCTTGGGCTTTGAAAAAAATGCATGTAGCTAGTTTGTGAGACTTTTCATGCCTTACGTTAAAAATGTAGAAGATAAAATGTTAAAGGAAGATTGATCTTCAATTTTATCTGGAATTTGCTAACTTTCTTTATATATCGTAGGCCCAACAACTGTTATCTGCTTGCATAGAAAAGGTGGATGTGTCAAGCACAGAGGGATATGAGTTGTTTCTTGCACAACTGAAAGATGGCTTGAAAAATACCTCACATGAAACAGCAGCAAATCACAAAGTTGCAAAGGTAAAAAACTCAAATGTCATTCATGTTGAAAGAATAGTCTTAGCTATTTCTGTTGTATATAAGGATGTTTACACTTTTTTATTCACATGTATAAAGTAATCTGTTGTTCAACTATTTACCGTATTTGCCGGTGTATAAGACACACCCACCCTTAAAATACACTTGAAAAATGGGATGCATTTTATATGCTGGTAATCAAAATTATGTTGATCAGCAGTAGCTGGAGCCAGGTAGGCACTTCTTTTCCCACCCTCCCTGGCTCCTGGTGGCCAGCGGCTGTAGGATGAGGGGGGGGGGCAGACTTCAAAGGATCCCTCCCCACCATCCCACCCTCCCTGGCTCCTGGCAGCCAGCGGCTATGGGATCGGGAGGGGGATTCAAAATCTCCCTCTCTCCCCCCCCCATTCCACCCTCCCTGGCAGCCAGTAGCCATGGGATCAGGGGGAAATGGGATTCAAAGGATCTCACTCTCCCCCCCCCTCCCATTCCACCCTCCCTGGCTCCTGGTGGCCAGTGGCTGTGGGATTGGGGGAAAAGAGGGGATCCTTTGAAGTCCCTTCACCCGGCTCCTGGCGATCAGCAGCAGGTTGAGCCAGGTGAAGGGGCTTCCAAAGGAACCCTTTTCCTCCGCCGAACACACCCTCCCCGGCTCCTGGAGTTAATTTTGGAAATTCATGAAAAAATGTAGTATATTATTTCCCCCCTTTAAAAATGTGTATAAAAACTGGGGTGCGTCTTATACCCCAATGCACCTTATATGCCGGCAAATACAGTATGTACCCTTCTATTCTCCCCCGTCCCTGAACTGCCCAGAGAGTGCTTTAAGCCCTATGGGATAGTGTATGTCATTCCTATTTAGACATATTTTAATTTTTAAAATCGTTTTACAGTAAAACCCCTACTTATGGGGAAAAAAGTCTGTTTCGTAGGCTTTTTCTTAAATCGGTTTTTATGTAACTCGAAGCAAACCCATATGAAAAATTTTTTTTCCCGTAACGTAAAAGCAAACCCATAGGAAAAATGAAGTTTTTATGTAAATTGAAGCAAACCCATAGGGAAATGAATTTTTACTTAACTCGAAGCAAACCCATAGGAAATCGTGTAAATCGGGACATAGTTTTAGCACAAAATTATTATGTAAGTCGAATTTTATGTAACTCGGGGCATTTGTAAGTTGGGGTTTTACTGTACTTCTTGAGTCACTTGGCAGAAAACTGTTTCAGAAAGCAATAAAGAAACATTTAAAGTAAATGAACTTGAATAGTTTATGAAAGCAAATGCTCTAATGACATGTAAGGAGTTGAGGATACCTTTTATCCCATTCTCTTTGTTTGTCACATGACAAGAATTATGTGATGGAGCTGTGCCTCTGTTTCTATTCCTTATACATAATAGTTTCTGCCTCCACAGCTCAACCATCCCTCTAAACTCTGTGTGGTAGTATTTAGGTGGGCTCAAACACCAACTTCAGCTCCACCAAGCTCCAAATGTTATGTATTAAGTGAATGTGTAAACAGAAAACTAGCTATGCTCATGTGTACTCTTCTGCACAATCAGTAGTTTTAGAAAGGTTTATTTTCCAATTATACTTAAAATCAAATTTTCTTTTCAGATTTCCTCTTTGAGATAGTAGCTTTATGTTGATTCTTCTTTTGTGTCCCAATTTTGGGCTGCCAAAATGAAGCTCTTTCTTGGCTTTGTTTTTGTCCAAACTTAAATCCTCATCATTGCATGTTTCTGGCAGTAATTGACAGACCAGTAAATGAGTCGGATTCTTTATCTCCCCACATTCACACAACTTGGTGTTGTTTGCCAGCAGCCCCCACTTAAGCATGTTGGTTTTACATTTAGGCACTCCATCCCTCAGCCTATTCAGTTTTAGGTTGATGAAAAGCTGTTTTTATGGCTGCTGGGTAAATACTAGTAGCTTGGTTTCAAGTCTTGGGTTTATTTTTTATCCGTGTTTTTCTTTGGAGAACAATTTCTTTCAGGGATCACCATAAAGATGTACACAATGGCTTAATGAGTTAAATTATTTCCCTTTCAGCCCTGCTCTGTATATTTCCCCAGATCGTAAGGAAATAGAGGCTTACAAAAATGCTGTGCAAAATGACCTGACCAGAGGAAACCACAAGCAGGGTTCCCCTTGTGCAGAAAGACTTTCATGCTCTCCATACAACTGCCGCACTTTTTGTAGCAGTTGGAAAAATTCTCTGAGATGTTAGGGAGCTCCCCAGAGTATCATGTGGTCCTTTTGAGACTTTTGGTAATTTTTCATAATCAGGACTGCTTTACACACATAGTTCAAAGGTTTTACGAATGATATATAAAGCATTGCAAAATCGGATACGTAGCCATGTCCTTAGGTTATCTTCTATTGCCTCCCAGCCACTCTGCTTGTTTCTGTTTGAATTCTCTATATTGACAAATTTCAGGGAACATTAAAACTTGTTTAGTATTTTGTCCTATTCTATTTGTACAGCGTAGTATAAAATAAAGAACAGAGCATCTTACATTTATCCTAGTGTTACTACGGGTGAACAAAAAATGGAAGGCTTTTATAAAAAATTGTAATAAAATAGCAACTCCACTTTTGAAACCCTGGTGTAAATTCTAAGCTTTTTAAATTATTGAATCTGTGTTCTACTAAATGATATATTTGTATTATCTGTGGCATAGAGAACAAATAAGAAACTTATGACATTTGGTATATTCATTAGTTTAGGAGAGTCTTGTTTTTTATCAGCTCTTGTTTGGACTATTACACATGGCTAAAGATTCCCATACCAAGTATGGTGTAGTAAACAGAATGTTGGTGTGTGGCTCTTTCTTCATGACTTGGCTAAAATTGTGTTATTTCTTTCTACAGTGGGCAACAGTTACGTTCCATCTCCCTCATCATGTATTGAAGTCTGTCGCCAGTGCCATTGTAAATGAACTCAAGAAGATAAATCAAAAGATTGCTGCCTTACCTGTAGCTTCATCTGTAATGGATAGATTGTCTTACCTCTTGCCCAGTGCACGACCTGAGCTTGGTATGGGGCCTGGCCGATCAGTAGATAGGTATGGGAAGAAAGGATTTACAGGTTTAAAATCCTCTTTAGTCTGGTCATTTGTTCTGAAGCTTTCTAGGCAAATGTTGAAATGAGTCTGAACTGAGAAATACTATAAGGTGTGAGAGGGTTTGGCAATCACAGGATGGCATTTGTAGTCTACTTTGGGGGATGGATTTGGGGAGGCAGTGGAAGCAGAATGTCTTGACTCCCTGAAGAATGAAATCATGGTGGAATATTTTCAAAAAGTAAAGCTTGAGTATATATACTCATGTGTTGTAGTCCTTATGGCTTCCCTGCACAACTTGTAATTCTTAAGCCCCAGTATGTTTTCATTTTAATATTTCATTTCATTTAATATTTCTATACTGCCTTTCTCAGACCAATGGCTGACTCAAGGTGGTTTACAAAGGACATGAAATGACAAAACAAAAATTACATATACAAAGTTACATAGTTCAAATAATCAATCGTACATAATGGAAAATCAATTACAATAAGCAACAGTATAACCTCATAAAACAGAGGCACGCAGCAATACAAAATAACAATAATACAATGATTTAAAACATTTCAGAAAAGGAAAGGGAAACCTCATCCCGGAGTTCCAGACAAAATCCAGAAAACAGGGCCGGTGGGTGCGCGGCGTCCGCGGCAGCATTTTTGGAGTCCCCCGGGGGCTCCCCTTATCCTCCCCCACGCCAGTGGAGGGTGCGGCGTCAGCGGCGGAGCCATTTTTGGAGCACCCCATGGCATGAACGTGTCGGCGCTGAGCTGCCGCCGGCTTTTTATCCCCCTCTGGGCAAGCAGGACCCGGAGGGGGATGTTCAATAAGGGTGTGCTGTCTGGGCAAATATTTGCAGGTAGAGGCAAGATTTTCTTTTTTCTAAACTACAAATACCATAATTCTCCATTCTAGGACTTGCAAATATCTAAATATGTTGCACCTGGGGAAAATCATTTGGTTTGTGCCTCAGTGCTAGCTGGGAAGTTTCTTTCTGAACAGAACACTTGGGCAAAGCTTGGCCTAGCTAAATGTCAAATGTAGACTTTTCTCTCAAGTACATCAGATTCAGGTACTGTATTTATAAAGTGATTATAAAGTAGACAGAGCTTATAGAATGGAGAATTATGGTGTTATAGTTCTGAAAATCAAAAAATCCTATTCCTTACTGCCAGTCCCATTTATCTGAGCCATAGAGAAAAGGAAGCTTTTCAGATTTGATATATTTATTAGTTAAGGAGTGTCTTATTTTTTATCAGCTTTTGTTTGGATTATTACACATGGCTAAGGATTCCCAGACCCAGTATGATGTAGTGAACAGAATTATGAACTAAGACCCATGATGCCTGGGTTTGAATCCCCATTGAGTCACGAAAAGTCACTGAAGGTTTGAAACATGTAAAACCACTCCTTAAATATCTCACTTACCTTAGGATTGCTGTTACCGACACCTTAGCCAGACTGAAGGAGTTGACTGATATCTTTCTAGATGAGATAACCCAGGAGTTCTCAACCTTTTTAAGCCAGGGGCTGGGTCATGCTCCCTCAGACAGCTTCCGGGGTCGGATGGCACTCCCTGGTGTGGTGGAGCTGGTGGTAGGCCACATGAAATGGTGCGCATGTTGAGAATCCCTGAAATAACCAAGCACTCAAAGGAGAAGGGACATTGGAGGCTTTAACTCTCCTGATATCCTTTGGAAATATAACTGTCACAAGTGTAAGATCCAACAAATGCCCTCCTAGAGATGTAAAATTTCCGGAAATTTTGAAGCTCGGAAAAAAAACCTGGTTTTTTTCGGAGGGGAAACGGAAATTTTCAGAAAAATTGAAAATCATCTGATGCCATACATATATTTTTTAGAAATGATTTATAAAATATTTGAACCGGGTTATCTTAAAATATTTTATTCATCATGTTAAAATAAAACATTCCATAATATTTTTTTTATTTTTTCAATTTGGGCGGGGGGGGGGGGGGGGACGACCAAAAAAGGCTTCAGAAAAAAACCCGGTTTTCCCCTGATTTTTTTTGGGGGGGTTTTTTCCGGGCCTTCACATCTCTAGCCCTCACTTAACTTGACAGAAAATTTCACCTGCCAGACGATTGAAGCAATGACAAGGAGATCGTCTCTCCTCAATCGTTTCCTCATTAACAGGGGAGAACTATTCTGCAAGGTGTTAGTAGCAGGAACCTTTGAGTAGAAGGGCCATAAACTCTTAGAATTTGTTATACTAAAGAAGAGAGCTAAAAGTATAATGCACATTCTATGCTTCAAAAAGGCTAATTTCAATAAGCTTAGGGAAACACTGGGTGAGATCACATGGTCAGATATACTCGAAAGAGAATAACGAATGAAAGTTTCTTAAGGTTGAGATACTGAAACCACATCACAAATAATTCCTAGGGATATAGAAACGTGTAGGTAAGTTCTGGATGTGCGGCAAGGTACAGGTAAATATTTTTAATGTAGAGAGATAAATTGCAAAAATTAGAGAGCCCTTGCTGATGTATAAACTGGTATGTTTCTTTTATTTTCAAAGATCGTTAATGTATAGTGAGGCGAATAGACGGGAAACATTCACCTCATGGCCTCATGTAGGTTATAGGTGGGCGCAACCAGATCCCATGGCTCAAGCTGGGTTTTACCATCAGGTAAAATTATTGGTATATTTTATTAATTGTAATTTTTACAGGTGTACTGTACCAGGAGTAGGCAATGTGCAACTCTGCATATATTTTTGGGCTGCAACTCATCTGCTTTGTGTTTTTTGGGAGTTGTAGTTCAAAACAGTGGGAGGACCACAGGTGACCTGATACTGAGAGTTCAAATATATAGTCTGCTGGGGGGGGATTGGGGGAAAATTATTAATACTGTGGCTTTTTGGTTCACGTTAATGTGAATCTCTTTTATCTGAGATGGCTTAGAATGGCGTTGTCCAAACTTTGGTTTTTGGACTTCAGTTCCCAGAAACCTAAGTCGATTCCCCAAAACAATGATCGGCTGACTTAGGCTTCTGGGAATTGAAGTCCACTAGTGTTCCACGGATCATAGTTTGGGAAACGCTGGTTTAGAAGATAGTAGATATGATTAGGTCCCATGGACATGGCCTCCCATGTTCTTTCTTCTCAAATACAAATGCTACAGAAAACCAGGCAACTGGCTGGTAATGATTCTTTTCTGTATAAAAGCTCACAATTTATGTACTAGTACATCATATTTGTGAAAGTTTCTTCATGAGTAGATTTCTTGTAAACCTTCCCCTTGAAATCAGTTTCATACTTGGTTGTATTTTTGATGTACTGTGATTGTAAAAATGTCAATCAAAACAGAAAAGCCTTTTTTGGCATATCATCTTAAAAAGGTTGCTCACAGTAAGTTTTGTGTTTGCTTTATTTTATTATCCTCTTTAATGATCTTTTTGAGGGACATCAAACACTTCTGTAGCTGACTAAACCCATGTTTGATGTTAGAACTAAAAGCAAACTGAGAATTCTTGTAGTTGTATTGATTGAAATGGCATATCAAGCATGGTTTGAATTTGATCTCTATGAGTAGGACAAAATAAGAAGTTATTACTGTCCTTCCCATTTGTATGGGCAGCTCATCTAACTCAAGTGACTGTGGAAATTTCCACCTCCTTTCTCTTTCTCGTGGACAAAAGAGGAGAATGTGCTGACTGAGGTTTACTCAGAGTTCCAGTAATTAAATAAAAGATTATCTTGTTAAGTGAGCCTATAAACTGGCCAAAATCCAACGGGTAAAAACTGGCACACATAAGCCACCGCAGACTGGTCTTCCTTCTCTTGTTAGCTTTCTTTCATGCACTCAAGTATGTGGCAGGTTATTTATTTATTTATTGAACTTGTATTGCAAGATCAGGTTATGTGCTTTATTCTGCCATCTCTGAGCATGCAACAGAGAGAGACCACAAGACAGAATAGAAAATTACATCGTTGCCCCTACATGAATGCTTATGTATGCAGGATTCCGGCCACTGTCTGTAAATGCAACTATGCCCATGTTTGGATGCTTTCACAAGAGAGCTCATAAAACATGAAAATATTTTGTATTGTCTGTTGTTTGGATTAGCAAACTACAGTCACTGAGTGCACCCATTTATTGCTGTTTCTCAACATGTTTACACACATACATGCATCTCCCTTCACAACATTTCAGAATGCAGAGTTAGAAGGTTTAGCTCTACCTTTAGACCTGCTGAGACCTAAGTATCACTGGTAAAGGATGGAGGTGAGATCACTAGTTTTCTGCTTCTAATAGGAGTGTGGAAACAGCTGTCTCTCCTATAAAAGAGCAGGACTGGCAGCAGGATTACTATTCCAGCACTGTTAATAGCGGTACCAGAACAGCTTTTTATTTCGTGCCTGCTTTTGTCCTGGCTTAATAATGGAATGGCAAGGAGACATGGATGGGGGTCAAAATGCAAGTGCGCAGCAAGATGTGCCCAGTCTGAGAGCAGTGGGTTGTACACCATGCTCTGAGCTACTGCATGTGAAGTCTGCCTCAGGTATTCAAGTATACAGTAAAACCTTGCATAAAGAATGCCTCGCTTAGAGACTAACTCGCTGAAAGAGCAGGATTTGCTCTGAATGGTCGCCTCGCTTAACAACTAAAACCAACCAAAAACTCACTTAACAACTAAATCGAGGTTCTCAACCCACCCACCCCCGAAGTCACAATTCGTCACTTACAATAGTATTTCGTTTAAAGAGCAAACTCGCTTAAAGAGCAATCCCGTGGAACGCATTATGCTCTTTAAGCGAGGTACCACTGTTGGGTTGTTTTCCTCTTTACTAGACGGCCCAAGACATTAGTGAGAGTTTTGACAGGTTCTTACAACTATTTGTTTTGCCTCCTTCCCATAGCCTGCCTCATCAGGAGATGACAGAGCCATGTGTTTTACGTGTAGTGTATGTTTGGTGTGCTGGGAGCCAACAGATGAACCTTGGTGAGTCCGTAATACGGAGACATGTGTGTATTACTTTCTGTTATGAATGCAGTATTTTAAGGAAGAAAGTCAGTGAGTAATTCTAACTTATGTCCTGCTTTTGGGTTCAGGGTTGGACAGTAGCCAGGATTCTAGATATGGGTGGGCGAATATTTTTTCAGGCTAGGCAACAAATCTTCTTTTCAATACATTCCTATGGGACACCACACCTAACTCAGGGTGGGCCAAAGCCCACCCTGACCCCCCCCCCCCCTCTGGCTACGGCCCTGGTTCAGGGCAGATAACAAACTCAAAATATAGAATAATATTTTCTTCTACAACATGCTGCTAAATTCAAACTGATATTAATCATTTTTAATATGATCCCAAATAAAGAGACCTCCAAAAATGCTTCCAAATTCAGGATGCTGGTGTACCAATTGATTAAACGGTTGCTGTCCATGAAAATTGTAAAATGAATGTTTTAAAACCAGTAGTTGAGTTAGAGTTGGAGATAAATTTTGATATCACTGAAGTAAACTTGCCTTGAGGTATTTTATAAATTTATGGTTAAAATTATCTATGGTGTGCATAAGTATATTATAGAAGCAGTCTCTGAATTTAAAAAGTCTTCACAAGCAGTTCTAATGATTCCTATAGTGCAATTCATAATAATATCAGAAATAATCTCTCAGGCAACTGCTTCCGGTTACATGGTTGGATCCAGATGTTGCAGAAGGAAAGAGGTAGTTAATTTTTAGTAGTCTCATTTGCAGTTCCCTCTGATATCTCCTATACTGTTCCAGAAGGACAACCAACCTCCTAGGACAGTTTTTCAGAAAGTATAAGACCCATCAAGGACCTTATCTTCTCTAATAGGAGTGACTGTGATCTAATGCTTTGCCTTTTAACTTTCTTGAGTAATATTCTCATCTTGCATCCTAATGAGCCAAATGCTGGTTTCTCAACCTTGGGGTTGCCAATTATTCTTCGACTTCAATTCCCAGAAGACCTGATCAGCAGGTATGGTGACTTGGGCTTCTGGTAATTGATGTCCAAGATCACCTGGTGACCCAAGTTGACAAACTCTGCTTATCCTTTATGCAGAATGACTAATGAGAAAATGAACACCATCGGATTTTAACACTTACTTTTCTAATCCATTAAGGTCTGAACATGAAAGACATTCCCCCAACTGCCCATTTGTGAAAGGTGAACACACACAGAATGTGCCCCTCTCGGTCACACTGGCAACTAGTCCAGCCCAGTTTCCCTGTGCAGATGGCACAGATAGGATAGTCTGCTTTGGATCTGGAAGCTGCCCTCACTTTTTAGCTGCTGCAACAAAACGAGGAAAGATCTGTATATGGGATGTGTCAAAACTTATGAAGGTATTTTGTCATTAAGAGCTCTGGTATGAATTTTATTATGTATGAATAGATGTACGCATTTAATTACATTTCTATATTTGCTTAGGTGCACTTAAAGTTTGAGATCAATGCTTATGATCCAGTAATTGTACAACAACTTTTGTTGTCTGGTGAGCAGAGTTCAGGGGTGGACTCAAGGAGACCAACAATAGCGTGGATAGAAGATTCGTCTAGCTGCTCGGATATACCAAAATTAGAAGGAGACAGGTATGCCAATAAGTATGCCAATAAAACTTGATCTTAGTGCTGGATGTGCATATAAGAGAAGCCAAACATTTGAATGTTGAGGTACTAATTGATACAAAGCATGTATGAAGGAATATTGAAAAGTTATTTTCTTGAGTCTAGGGAATGAAAGCTTTTATTTTTAACTATTGTTTTAACTTATTTTATGAAGGAGAAATATACAGTATATATTTATATAGTGTCAATTGTGATACTCTATATTTGATACAGTAGGGGTCCCCAACCTTTTTTGCACCATGGAATGGTTTCATGTTAAACAATTTTTCCGCGGACTGGTAAGTGGAGGTGGTGGGATTAGATGGTGCAAGTGCATAATAAAATATGATGGCAGTGTGGTACCTCACCTCACTGCAAACAGGTGGTGGTGGTGGGGGGAGCCCTGCTGTAGCTCCAAAACGAGAAGGGGGCCAGTCGCCTGTGAGCCACATGGTTCGACTCGGGTAGTGAGGTATTACACTGCACACAGGTGGGGGCAAAGCCCCACCATAATTAAACTATGTGGAGGAGGGGCCCGGCCACCTGCCTTTCTGTTGTGTTGAAGCCTGTGCTCTTGCTCTGTTCACTGGGTAGACCTGGCAGAGTACATTGAGGGCAAAAGGCTGCCATCAGGGCTCCCAGCCCCACTGCCCGGTTTGGGCAGCCTGTGGGCTGATACCAGTCCTTGGCCCAGTGGTTGAGGATGCCTGTGATAGAGCATAGGCATGGCCCTGTATATTTTGGACAATTTCCTAGAAAAGGAGAGGAAAGCCCCTCTATATTTCCCTCTTGCTACAATCTCAAGATACTTCTCCATTTTGTCATTTAGTGTCTTGTGTCCAGATATTTGATAATATTTTGTCCAGCATTTAGCCCAGTCTTTCTTTGAATCTCTTTATACCTGTGCTTTTATCTTCCTCCCCAAAAATAGGGACATACTCAGAAAAAGGACTGTGGTGGCTCAAGTGGTTAAGATGCTGAACTTGATGACTGGAAGGTCAGCAGGTCAGCAGTTCAAGACCCAAGTGATGCATGACGGAGTGAGCTCCCGTCGTCTGTCCCAGCTCCTGCCAACCTAGCAGTTCGAAAGAAAGAAATTGCAAATAGATAAATAGGTACCACTTTGGTGGGAAGGTAAACAGTGTTCTGTGCACTCTAGTCATGCCTGCCACATGTCCATGGAAACATCTGCAAATGCAGACAGCACTGGCTCTGTCTACAAACAGAGATGAGCACTGAACCCTAGGGTCGGATCTGACTGCTTTCGAGCAAGGGCGGCTTTTACCTAACTCTGAAAACTGTTTATTTTCATTAGAAAATATAAGACATCCTAATTTTTTGGTTGCTGACAATCTTTTTCTTATTTTGTAAAAGCTTGGCAGAGTAATCATATATTTGGGAACTTTACAAAAAGAAATTAAAACATATTTAATAATTCTTAAGAAGTAATTGGCAAATCAGAATTATTTTCTTTTTGCTTTTAAGGAAATTAGGTGGTAAATTTTATGATCTGTAATACAATCATAAATATTAGTGCAGGTGGCTAAGACGCTGCCTGGGCGGCAGGAGGTCAGCAGTTTGATTTCCAAGTACTGCAGGATGAAATGAGCTCCTGTCTTTGTCCCAGCTCCTGCCAACCTAGCAGTTCGAAAGAAAGAAATTGCAAGTAGATAAATAGGGACCACTTCAGTGGGAAGGAAACAGCATTTTGTTCATTCCGGTGTCTAGTCATGCCTGCCAAATGACCACGGAAACATCTGCAGAAGCAGACAGCGCTGGCTCTTCAGCTTTGAAACAGATGAGCACTGAATCCTAGAGTCGGATATGACTGGCTTTCGAGCAAGGGAAACTACCATTACTAAAAATAAATAGCTCCTTACATATCACAAATAAATAGACATATTTTCGAAAGAGGTTTATAAGGGATGTTTGTTACAAAACTTTTTGAGGGTTTGCTTGAGAGTTTATTCAAAGTTTTTCCCCTCTGCTGAATTAAATTTGCACACAGTGATTTATAGAGCACTCTCAATTTGTAAAAAAAAAAAAAAAAATCTCTGGTGGCTAATGCCTTCATTTGTGCACTGTGAGATGATATATAAGTGTAATTGCTATTAGTACATTGAACCACTGATCCTCAAAGCCTTGCTAAACATGTGATTTTTAATAGTTTGCTTCTTGGCAACATATTTTAAAAGTATAAGGTGCTTGCAAAACTTTTCAAAGATTATTGATTTACATTAAGTTGTTCTTTTGGTTTTCAACTTTTCTTATCTTTGTCTTGCTTTCAGTGATGATTTACTGGAGGATTCAGACAGTGAAGAGCATTCCAGATCAGAATCAGTGACTGGTAGGCATATAGTATTTTTAATGAATAGTGTGGAATATGGAATTACGGCAATGATTCAAGGATACTTAAAGCAAGGCAGAGAATATTATACTGTATATTCTGCTTTGAATCTTTAAAATTTGTAACATATTACAATTACAAAAATGGACTGGGGATATTGATTTTTATTCTACAGTGGAACCTTGGTTAACGTAAATAATGCATTCTCCGGGAAGTTTCTTACAGCAAAAATTACTTTAACCAAATTTCCCATAGGAATGTGTTGAAACCAAAATACATTAACCGAAACGTGGTTTCCCAGAGGAATGCATTGAAAACCAATTAATCTGTTCTGAAAAAAATTCTGTAAAGCAAGCCACTATTTTCTATGAATTTCCTTTTGTTATGCAATGTTTATGTTAACCAATGTGTTTGTTAACCGAGGTTCCACTGTATTCTAATGGTTATTCTATTGAATAGAATAAAATTGATATTGATTTCAGATGAAGCATTTACTTTGATCCAGGTTTTCCCCCCCTCCTTTCTACCTTGATCCTTTCAGTAATGAAAGTGAAGTCTCCAGTGTTGACCAAATGACCCTTCTGTCAGTCCTGGCTGACTGTTTACTAATGGTTACATGCTATACTTTATAGGAGGAGCCATGGGTGGCTCTCATATATCATATGTTTATTATAGCCTTCATTAGTTTTTTGGGGCAGGGGTGTGTGTTAGAGAATCAGTCCAATGTTTTCATTTTTCAGAACGTGGATTCTCTACTATTGACAGAAAAAATCTGTCTTACTTTCATCTCTTTATTATGTAGATCCCTAGGGTACTTTATGTGTATATTTGACAGAATGGTGCTATTATGGGCTAAATCAAACAGTCCTACCTAAAGCATGGATACGCTGAAATCAGCGGGACTTCAGGTTGTTTCAATTGATACATTCTGATCAGTTCATTGGTGTGTAATTCCAAACCATGGTTTAACCAACTTTGAGGAAAGTTTGTTCTCTGCCTGATATGAATGAAACAGTAATCTGTGCTTTGCTATGACCAGGAAGACTGAAGGAGAACTGATGTGTATGAATAGGGAAAGACTTGTTGACTTCCAGGACATACTTTACGTGTGAACTAACCTTATGGTCTAATTCAGACAGGCTCCTTAAACAGCTTGGTTTTCAACAGCTTATAAAAAAGATGGAGTAGAGCTAGTCTGTTCAAAGTGTCCGGGTCACAACTGAGAAGAACTGAGCTTTCATGGAAGACTTTGGAGCTTCTTCAGGAGTAGGGAGACTCAGCCCAACAGTCTGAGAAAAATTGAGTTCTCTGGACATGATTCATTAAGGAGATGTGTTCCAGCAGGTCCTGGGGTCACAAACTGTTTAGGAATTTCAATGTTAACACCAAAATCTTGAATCCGACCCAGAAGCAGGTAGCCAGAGCAGGTAGGCCAAGGCTGTGGGACACATGGTCTAGTCCATGGGTGTCAAAAACTATGGCTCGTGGGCCACATCCATCCCCCCGATGTCAATTCATCTGTCCCACACCGCCCTCGTCACTCCCAGAAGCGGAAGTTAAACATGCCCATACGGGAGCGACGAGGGCGGTGCAGGCTGGATGAATTGGCATTGGTGGCTGGATCCGGCCCATGGGCCATAGTTTTCGGCACCCCTGGTTTAATCAGAGAAAATGGGAGTCTAAAATCTATCTCATCCTGTTGCAAAAAATCTGCTGCAAAACTGATGGCAAGGCGCGTTTTACTTCCACTTCCGGTGAGAGTAACCACATGACTGGCCCTCTAAACCATGTGACCGGCCCACAACCCAAAAAGTTTGGGCACCCCTGATCTAGTCTCTGCAACTCCAACATCAGCCTTGCAGCTGTGTTCTGCACCTACTGCAGGATCCACACAATCTTCACAGGTAGACCCTCATAGAGAAAGGTATCCTTCTTTGGTATCCTTGTCAAGAAACTGGGGTTAAAAGTTTGCCCCTTTTAGACATGCTAACCAATAACAAATCCTTTACATTTCCTCCCAATTGCAAAGGACATTGAGCTGAGACAGGTTTATTCAATTGATATTTGTGTTTATACTTGGACTTCATAAATATGTATTTTATTAAACTATTGTTTGTTCCAGACACTGACAGAAACATCTGTGATTAGTTTTTTAAAAGATGAAACTAAATGTCCCAAGGTTCTCATGGAACCCTTTTTTTCATGGGGAAGCTGTCAGAGAAAATGGGAATGTATAGGCATGTCTTTAATTTCTGAAAATTGCCACTTCTTTGATTACTTTGGTGGTGGTGGTGGTGAGTTTTTGAAATTAAAGACTTAACCCATCCTCAAGACCCCAAATGCTTCTCTACCACAAGTTGGAGTTTACATTTTATTACAAATCTCTATGTGTTAAGTAATGTATGAAACAGATGTTAATTGTTTTTACCATGCTGTAATAGATTGAGACTCAGATAATTATAGAATTCTTATCAAATGTCTGAACCGTTGATGAAATCAAATTTTCTAATTCCGCTTGTTTTATTCTTAAGGACATACTTCACAAAAGGAGACCATGGAAGTGAGCCTTGATATAACAGCTCTCAGTATTCTTCAGCAGCCTGAAAAACTTCAGTGGGAAATTGTTGCAAATGTACTTGAAGATACGGTGAAAGATTTAGAAGAACTTGGGGCAAACCCTTGCCTGACTAACTGCAAAAGTGAAAAGATGAAGGAAAAGCATCTGGAACATCATAACATTCCCTATCCTTGTTTGCTAACTGGAGGTTTATTAACCTACAAATCACCTGCTACCTCTCCTGTTAGTAGTAATTCTCAGAGGTCACTGGATGATTTAAGCAGGAGTCAAGGTGGCAGTGTATCAGACCAGGGATCAACTGATAATGAATCTTCTACTAATTCAGAACTGAATTCTCCTCTGATAAGGAGGACTTCACCTGTACTGTTGCTTTACAGCATTAAGGAATCTGATGAAAAAGCAGGAAAAATGTTTTCGCAGATGAACAATATCATGAGTAAAAGTTTACACGATGATGGTTTTACGGTTCCTCAGATCATAGAGATGGAGCTGGACAGTCAGGAGCAACTGCTCTTACAGGATCCTCCTGTAACATACATTCAGCAGTTTGCTGATGCAACAGCTAGCCTCGCTTCTCCAGACTCTGACAAGTGGAGTTCTATGGTTCCCAAGCCTGGGACTTTGGTTCAGTGCCTACGGCTGCCGAAATTTGCAGAGGAGGAGAATGTTTGTGTAGATTCAATCACACCCTGTGCAGATGGAGTTCATTTGCTAATAGGACTGCGAACATGCCCTGTGGAATCCCTGAGTGCAATAAATCAAGTAGAGGCCTTGAATAATTTAAATAAATTAAACTCGGCACTGTGTAACAGAAGGAAAGGGGAAATAGAATCCAACCTTGCTGTAGTGAATGGCGCAAATATCAGTATGATCCAGCAGGACTCACCAGCAAATGTGCAGTCGCCTTTAGTAATTCAGCCAGAACAACGGAGTGCGAGTGGGGGTTACCTAGTGCTTTACAAAATGAACTATGCCACTAGGATTGTGACTCTAGAAGAAGAGCCCATAAAAATCCAGCATATCAAAGACCCGCAGGATACTATTACCTCGT